>CM023197.1:6688581-8088156 GCA_013167095.2 Daphnia sinensis
AGGAACCAAGTTGGAGACCTGGACATCAATGATTTAACCACCTTGGAACCGTGTGCCAGTTCCCTTCGTCGCACACGGATATCAATAGACTTCGTCAAGGAAAGGAAGCGCCTCGGTAATTACAGTTTTAAGTAAAGCAGTATAATAGTGAAGAAATTCGTTATCAAATTCTTATAGTTTTGGTCAGCGTACTTGGGTGCACAATACAAGGACGCTGTGTCAAAAACATGGGAACAGATTGACGTCGTCCATCGAATGGCCGATGCTATTCCGACGAACCTTCGAGTTCGTTACATCTGCGCAAGGTATTTGTGATAACTCAATGTAAACATAACGAAGCAGAGGTTGTAATTTGCATTTTAAAAATTAGGGGTTGAGGACGCTTTTGCGCAGGCGAAAATTGGAAGTCTGATTGGAGTTGAAGGTGGCCACGCAATCGACAGCTCGTTGGCCGTTCTCCGTATGGTGTAGGACGTGAGTGTACGTTACATGACAATGACGCATTCGTGTGCTATACGCAATGGCAATGGGTTTAATTAAATTTCCTGCCAAATTAACAATCGAATGTATTTTAATTAGGGTCGATAATTCGCAAGTGGATGATCCCGATGGTGCAGCTGTTCACGACGGTCTCACACCCTTTGGGAAGGTTCCCTAAATGTAACATCTTATTTTAAACATTTGAATTAACGATGAGTTTAAACTAGACTGTGGTAGCAGAAATGAATCGACTTGGAATGCTACTTGAATGTCACACGTTTCACGAAAAACGATGAGAGACGCGTTGGAAACGAGCACAGCCTCTGTCAGCTTACGCGTTATGCAACACCCGTAACGTTCCCGACGATATTTTGCATACGGTGGCTCTTAACGGAGGTATCGTCATGGTCAATTGTTATCCTAGTTTTGTCACCTGTAGCTCAACGGCCACCGTTCAAGACGTCGCAAGTAAAAACATACATTTCAATTTTTTTCCACTATTATTTGCACCTCATTTTGTAATGTGATTGGCTTTAGACCAAATGGATCATATCCGAAATGTTGCCGGAGTGGATCACGTCGGAATCGGTGCCGATTATAACGGCATAACTGAGTCATTTTCTCATAATACTTGTGGTGCAACAGGGTGCTGACTCTGCTGTTGGATAAAATGAGAGGATAAAGCTGAATCAATCCAGTATAGTGAGCATCTTGGACACGTCAACATACAACATTATCCATCAGTTGTATTTCACAATCCTGTTTTCTATAGCAACTGCAGCTATGTGTAATTATACCTTCATTTTACGATCTAAAAATTTAATTGTGATCAAACTTAATATCAGTGAATTGAAATGAATTTGTGTGTTGTACCTCTATCAGCAGCATTCAGGTGGGTTAAGAGATTAAAATGTCTGTATTATCCTTGTTTCAGCCAACTACGCCACACTGCTGCTGTTCGCTGTTGTATTTCTGATGACTGGAGAGGCCATTGGTGGACCAATGGGCTCTTCTTCTTATGGCTACTACACCACGACGTTTGCTGCTCCCAGGTACTACACCGCACCAAGGCTCCTGAGTACTACACAACAAATCAAGCCGAGTACCGAGTAGTACACAACAGCCTCTTACTACAACACGACGTATGCTCTCTCGCACTACGTCACAGAGGCACCGGTGTACTACACAATAACATACGCAACACCGCGCTACTACACTGAAGCTCTAAAATATTATGCTGCCTCCAGCTACACCACCTCTACTGTTGCCTACTACACGTCAACAGAAGCGGCCAAGTATTACGTAGCTCCAAGTTAGTCTACTACCCTGAAGCTGCTCCGTCTTACTACACTGAGCCTCCATACTACGACGAAGCTCCAAAATACTACTCTGCACCAAGTTATTGCACCACGGCTGCCCCATCGTACTATGTGGAACGAGTTAACGAACGAGTTTACGAACTAAGTTACTACACCACAACTTACGCTGTCCCAGCTTACTACAATAAGGCATCCAAGTATTATTCGGCTCCGAGTAACTACCTGACTGAGGCCCCACAATACTACACTACCAAGGCTCCCGAGTAAACAACAACGTGTGCTTCGCTAAGCTATTACACCGAGACCCCCCAAGTACTACACCACTACCTATGCTGCTCCAGTCTACTATACCGAAGCTCTTCAATACTACACCGCTAAGGCCGCTGAAAACTACTCAACTAAAGCCCCAGAGAATTACACGATGAGTACTACACAACCATTTACGCAGCACCAGCCTACTATACGCTACCGGCTACCCGAGTTATTACACCACGACTGCCCCGTTGTACCAATAGAACCCAGCTACTACGCCACAACTTATGCTGCTCCGTCTTATTACACTGAGACTCCCCAATACTACACCACAAAGGTCGCTGAGTACTACACCAAAACGTATGCTGCACCAAGCTACTACCAGACTGAAGCCTCCCAATACTATTCCACAAAAGTGCCAGAGTACTACGCTACCACGTACGCCGCTCCTAGTAACTACACCATCCAGTTTACTACACAACAACATATGCCACTCCCAGTTATTACACTGAGCCACCAAAGTGCTATCAATCGCGACAGTTGCGTTGTCCATCAAACTCGATTATGGGACAATTATATTATGTTTTATTTAGCAGTCTTCGTTGCAACATGAATATTTCCCTCCTTCGTCCGGAGACAATTTCAAATGTGAAATCAATTTTCGCATTGTAAAACGAAAATGTTTTCAATTAACATTTCCATCGCCGATTGACATTTCCCTAATTTCAATCTATAGTTCTTATTTTAAAGATGTGCATAAATATTCGGATGAGATGTTTACAAGTTTTGGTTTGCAAACTTGGACTTTAGTTACTGAGAAAATAGAAAAAATGGTTCGCTAAGCACTTGATTGACTTTTTTTGACACTTGATTACATTTTTTCTGTGTCACGCCAGTTACATTCCGTTGTTTGTAGTTCAACTCATATTTGCGCCGGGGCCGAACGCAAGCAAACCTAGTGTTGGGCTTCATTGCGTCGCGCTCCGCGGCTTGACCAAAAATCACGCGACATGATCAAAATTAAACCTTGATTTCGATTTGGTTATTGGTTAACGACTTCCTCATCAGCGAGACACCTTTCACAACCACGTAATGTTCATTTTGTAATAAACGGAAGTGAAACACAAAAAGTAATTGAAAGTATCCGCGAGAGAGCTTACCTGTAATCCGTTTGGGTCAGCAATTTCTGCAACGTCAGTGTCGTCAGGTCTAAATGGATAATTTCATGGAGGCTTAGAAGTAGGTGAAAAAATGTTAAAAATGGTCGTGTTTCTTCACATTAAAGTTTTTGAAAACGTATAGACAAGGAGAGAGCGTAAGAATAAGCAATTTGCAGCTACACGACACGCAAGAGGGTATGGAAAGTTTCAGCGAGAAGCGTAAGCCTGAATTTCAAGACAAATGAGCATTAGTAGCGTTATTGTTGACTACCTTTGTGAAGGAAGATTTAAGATTAAACAAATGGCGCTCTTTTTTCTATTTGTGTTGCCTTTGAAAAATCAAATTCCTGCCGTTTAAGTAACGTAAAATCATCTAGATTAAAAAGCCACTTTCAAAATGATCAAGATCCGAAGAAAGAATATCAAAGAATCAAGATTCGAACATTCGTACATTGGTATGGAACACGCGCACTATAGCACTGCGCCACGTCATTGTTGATAGTAATGCTATACATAAGGTATTTAAAACCAGATGACCGCCTAAGAAAGTTTTGGTTGGGATGTGCGGTCCTGGCACAGTGGTTATCGCCACTCCCTTGTATTGTAGTTTCCCCAGGTTCGATTCCCGCCACCTCCAAGTTTCCCTCCCTCCTGCCCTCCCGCCCTCCCTCCCGCCCCCCCTCCCGCCCTCCCTCCCACCCTCATTGTTCGCTATGCATGTATGTGTGTCATCATTGAAGATTCATCGCATCGACATCATCAACTCAACGCTCAAGATATGCTTCAACCGTTCCAGCGCAAGATATGCTTCAACTAAATGCTTCAAAGAAGCCGCCTATAAATAAAGGCCATCTATAATGACACGACACCAACACACTACAATAACAAAAAAAAAAAAAAAACCTTACAGACGCTGCTCGATCTAGTAGTACCGTTCACTACACATAAAGATCGAACCCGTAACTTGGCAGAGAATTGGAGAGTTCGTAGGTTGTTGGTAAGACTCTCCGTGGCTTAGGGACAACGCCATAGCGAAAGCGTGAAGCGACCCCTAGGTTCACGGAAGCAGGCAGCTTATCATCGAGCCATGACCCAATTCGAAACCCGCAAAAACCTTTTTACCTTTTTTCATGTTCCGGATAGGCAGGCAGCCCCGTATTGCCCCGATTGACATTTTCCTAATTTCAATCTATAGTTCTTATTTTAAAGATTGCGTCAATATTCGGATGAGACGTTACAAGTTTTGGTTTGCAAACTTCGACTTTAGTTACTGAGAAAATAGAAAAAATGGTACGCTAAGCACTTGATTGACATGCTATTTAGTAACCTCCAGATCTGCCCGGATGGAGATCACATTGCTGTACTATATGATCCCCGTCGTGACATCAGCTGAGAGCTCTTACTTCCCTATTCAGTCTTGCATTGCAATGGGGGGCCAATCCCATTCCAACGCTTGACGTTTCGAGTTGTAATTGCTTACAGACTCTTGGTTACTAGCAATCCCAACAGTGGGTGGGTATCTCCCTGTCATTTCAAGTGCCGCTACACATAGAAATGCACGGAACTATTATATACCGTGAACCGAATCACCAAACACCGTTGATAACGCAGTCGGGTGATTTCCGCAATAAAATTGACTCTCATTTGAATTCTATGAAACTTTTAAACAATGTAATAAATGAACAATATCGGGAAAACAGTGAGGAATATCACTCAACTTGATTATAAAACAAAAAATTTGATTAAACATTTAAAATCCCGCATTATTAACTAGCACTCACGCATTATGGTGTGGCATCACGCATCAGCACCGTGATTGATATGCAAGAATCCTCCTATCTCCTTGCGACTGATATTGGCACTAATGTGTTCATGCATTGGCTGGGTATTATTCCAGTTGTGAGGAAAAAATAAGTTAAAGGCAATCTAGGATCGTCACTATGAAAATTCAAAACATTATTTGTTAATCCTGCAATCCCAATTTTGACATCGCGTCTAGTCATGAAAGGACATATTCATCTTTTTCCTTCAAACTGGTGAAAAATAAAAGGTGAAAAAGCGAATGTCCATTTAGATGTGAAATAGTCTATTTTTCTCTGTTGACGTGGCCTTAAATCGCAATGGCCAACGGCCAAAAGGAAGAGGTTATCACAAGGCACGTGTCAACGTCTTTAAAGGTAGAGTAAGAATAATGTAGCCCTTGTCATTTTCGATGCCATCGGCTACGGGCGTGCATCAGGGGGAACAAACATTTTGTAAATAATGAGGACAAAGCAAAATTAGATCCAGTCAAGTGGACTCATCGATCAGCAACGGTAGGAAGGAGAGTGTCGCACAGCCGTTCCCTCCACAGTTCACATTATCTTACAATCTTGGGTAAATATCATACTTTCGATCTTAATAACTCGTATTATTAACAGATTCGTCTTTGGTTGCATTATTTTCATAGGACTCTTTGTGTGGATTAGTTTTTAAACCGGATGCTATTTCGATTTTCAGCTATCTACGGTGTCATGTTGCTGTTGGCTATTATATCACTGATGACTGGAGAGGACATGGGTGGACCAATGGGCTCGTCTTCATCAGGGTATTACACCACTCCGGTGCCTTACTACACCACGACGTATGCTCTTTCCAGCTACTACACCGAGCGGGGACTCGGTGGTGGTACTATGGGCGATTATGGGTAAGGTTTCGTTTAATTCTTTGAATCGTGGAATTGAAATTGTGGCTAATTTTGATTTTATCAAGTTGAAATGAACATATGTGCGTATCTGCGTTACATTCAAGTGAATAAGTAGAATAAGCTGTTTGCGTTTTTAGATCCAGCTGAATACGGCTCGATGCTGTTGGTTATTGTATTTCTGATGACTGGAGAGGCCATGGGCGGACCAATGGATTCGTCTTCATCACACCACTCCGACGCCCATCACTCGCTGAAGGCTTCCGAGTATTATGCCACAACATATGCTACCCCTAGTTACTACACTGAGCCACCAGGCCCACCACCAAATCGCCAGACTAAGCTACTACACAGCAGCCTATTCCTACAGCATCACTACGTATGCTGCTTCAATCTACTACACTGATGC
This sequence comes from Daphnia sinensis, assembly GCA_013167095.2. Classification (NCBI taxonomy): domain Eukaryota; kingdom Metazoa; phylum Arthropoda; class Branchiopoda; order Diplostraca; family Daphniidae; genus Daphnia; species Daphnia sinensis. The sequence continues at coordinate 6,694,885 of CM023197.1, forward strand.
CCTCAAGTACTATGCGGCTCCAATAACTTACCACACAGAGGCCCCAGTTTATTAAACTAGAACATATGCTACTCCAAGTTACTACACTGAGACTCCGCATACTATCCTGCCCCAAGCTACACCCCCACTACCGTTTCATAGTACGTACACCTCAACAGAAGCAGTCAAGTACTACGTCGCTCCGGCTTACTACGCTGACTAGAGTGAGCCCATGTACTACACCGAGACCCCGCAGTATTACTCTGCATCGTCTTACTATACCACAGCTGCTCCGTCTTGCTACGCCGAGCCCAGCTGCTACACCGAGCCCAGCTGCTACACCGAAGCTCCCGTTTACTATACCACGATGTATTTCGTCCATCATCATCCATCAAATCATTTCAACTAAACATCACACCTTACAAATACGTTACCCATGCCTGATATCACTCGTATGCGTGGTGGTATACGCCCAATTTGAGTTCCAAAGGTTCCCGCAATTTGTACAATGAAGGCAGAACACATTACAGTTTAATCCTACAGTTTTCGTTCAGTTAATCGGAATTCTGTGCATCTTTATTCGCACACAAGCTTTTCCTTGAAAAGCACACGGCTTTTTAAAAGCGCAACGTTTTCTTTCGTATTTCACCCGTTGCTGACGTTTAGTTCCATCTCAATAGTACCAGATACATCCCAAACTGTAATAACGCCGAGGGTCATCAATGCAGGGGGAAAGGTAAACTAGAAAACAAGAGGAAGGGAATGGGCGTTTTCGGAGCAAAATAGGTGCAAGCAAGTGCAGCGTGGGTCGTGCTGTCACTTCACGTACAAGGCATGAACAAGAACGAACGAATGAAAAGTATATTGCTAATCAAGTAATGTAGTTTTCTTCACTTAAACATTTTTTTGTTGAGCGATAGCGTGATGCAGAGCAATTATTCGGTATATTTTCATAAACGACTTACTTGATATGAGATGAATACATAATCTTCTCGGAATCCGCAGTTAATTTTGCGTATATTGTGTGAGTGTGACTAGCCTTCCCATTTTTTCATTTTTCGCAAAAATCTGATTTTTGGTTATTACCACGCCATCTTCTGAGAGATGGAGCAAAAAAATTTTTCTTGTGAATCGATTGTTAGGCCGATTTCTATCGCCACATTCGCCATTATCGGATCGCCAATCCCCAATCGGCCAATCGCATGTCAACACTCAGCAGTCGATAGGGACGCGTTGCACAACAGCGAAGCCATGTTGGTAGAAGCCATGTTGGTAGAAGCCATGTTGGTAGAAGCCATGTTGGTAAGGCATGTAAGAAAGTAACATATTAAGATTGTAAGGAGAAGTTGGAGAAGCTTCTAGAAAGTTAAGGTATGGACATATCTGCTTTTTATTCGATAATTTATTACCTTGTGATAGAATTACCGTGGAAGATGGTATTGAGAATAGAGTTTTGTTTTTCTTTGGTACCCGAACCAGTATGGAACTTGTTCAATGGTATCAATTTGCTCGTAGACGGGCACACAAACCCCTAACGTTATTTTTTCTGTTAATCGGAAAACAACACTGATTAGTGTTTTCAAACATTTTAAAGTTGTAGAGGATGCATTGCTGACCAATTATCGGTGGGCGAAAACCTATTAACACAGTTTGAATTGACAAAATGTCTTAAGAAATGGAAAACACTTGCAGAACATTGGATCAAACAGTTAATGTACAATAGCAGAAGCTACTACATAAGCAGTTTTCGTAATAGTTATATATTTTTTTGGTTACAAAGCATTGAAGGCTACAAAAATAATCTTTACTTTTTATATTTATATTGTTGTAGACCATGGAATGCCCACCAGTTAGCTGTGGCCGTGAATCTTGACAGACCTTATATTGGCCCATATTTGATGATTTTGGTGGCTGCAGTATACAAATGTAACAAGACAAGATGGAACATGACCTTGGGAAGACACCACAGCAAAAAGGGCAGTGATGTATATTTAAAATTACAATTCATATTCTGCCGATTGTTCCCACTTTCTCATTTTATATGTTAATAGCAGGAGTACATTCACCACCAATGAAAAATAAGGTAATGATGGCATTTTGATATAGCTGTGTACCTGGAAAGATTTGTGGTAGGTAAATGTAGATTCCCCACCAAAGGTATGTAAGTGCTTCGACGAGTCAGCCTGATAACAGAAATTGGGTCTGTTTGTATAGTGTACTTGGAAGTTGGAACATTATGGCGTGGAAATCATCTTGGAATTGGCAGGAACCAGGAATTGTTTTGCGAAAATCGTGAAAACTGCTAGGAACCCCCGTACCGGAAACACCTGCAAGAGGCTTCAATCAGCCGACCTGTGACGAAATGGCCGCCTTACGCGAAGTTGCGTCACTTTCGTGGAGGAACTTGGACTCGATGTACAACAAGATATCGTTACGTTTATATTAACTCCAAAGCCCGGTTCGGATGACACTAGTGTCCAGCACATCAGTGGCGAAATACTCAGAGATTGTGTCTTATTCGAACATGAAAGAACCCCTACGCTTTGGGCCAAAGCCATGTTCACTGGTTCAGAGCGAGTATTGTCGAAATGCCGGAATGCAACATGTAAGTTCTTTGTCATTTTTTACTGATTATCTAATGGACTAATTTCACGATCATCATTGCAGAATCTATGAGTGGTTAGGGACCACTATGGATATGAAGCACGCTTTTGTGGCTCCTGAACTTAAGAAAATAAGTGTCTTTCAGTCATCCGATACTGGTCACTTGGTGCTACTTCACGGAGATTCCTCCGTCCATCTGAGGCGATTCATTGATGCGGAGGATATATAAATTCTAAACATCGACTTGGTTCGAGTGTTCCAGTTTGATACTTTTCAAACGGAAGCTCAATGGTGCCTTCTTCTAGGAGGATCAAATAATTCCTACATCTGTTGCATCCAAGGTATCAATTAAACTGTCCTTAGTACTGCAAAACATTAAATTTTTAGTCATATTTTTTTAAGGTATTGAATGCTTTAGAGGAAAGGCTATTGCAGTGCAATTTCTACCGCACAATCGGACTGCCAGTGCGGGATTGCGACTTTGGACCACCCGACAGGAGCCCCCGAGGGTACCCGACAGTGGCCCTCCATGACACCATCCCTCCCCCCCCAACAGTGGTCTCCCACGACACCATCCCCCCAAACATTGGCCCCCACGTTTTCGCATGGGAGGCCACAGACGGCGACAAAGTCGACACCAGCCCCCCATGGCAATTGAGGCGGGTGGGCGCCTGCGTCGTGTAGGCATCAGACACCAGCCCCCTAAGTTTTATCGATCAAGTGCTTGGGGGGGTCAGTGTCGTAGTATCATGCGACACAAGGCCCCCCCAACCAATATCCAGTGACGCTTTCTACATGCTCTGTTAAGTGAAAGCGCGGTTGAATACGCGGTTGGAAATTAGTGCCTCATGAAGCGTCACTGGAAATATATTGGTTGGGGAGGGGGGCCTTGTGTCGCATGATACTACGACACTGGCCTCCCTACGCACTTGATCGATAAAACTTGAGGGGCTAATGTCTGATGCCTACGCGACACAGGCCCACCCGCCTCAATTGCCATGGGGGGCTGGTGTCGACTTTCGTCGCCGTCTGTGGCCCCCCATGCGAAAACGTGGGGGGCAATGTTTTGGGGGAAATGGTGTCATGGGGGGCCACTGTCGGGGTACCCTCGGGGGCTACTGTCGGGTGGTTCAATGACTGCATGTCGCCACTTTCAGTTTTACGCATCAGATACATCTGGTCACTGCTACATCGGAAGAAATGGCCAACCTGTTCAATGTGCAATTCAATGGCAACTCTTGCTCGCCTAGACGGATGAAGTTCTGCCCACTGTAATGTTACCAGTAGAAAGTTTTGCCGTTCAAATCTTAGAAGACTTCCACGAAGAGACAAAGAATCAATCTTTAGGAAAAATGCCTCATTGATTTGGTTGGTTCATTAAGGTAATTTTTTAAAATGCGCATTGGTCCACGATTGAATTGTTCGCGATTGGGGTCTGTTTAGGTGTTCTACAACTTGAGCGAAGGATCTGGGAGACCAAAAGAAATTGAAAGTGCGCTGGAAAGCTTTTGTACTCAACAAGCTCCACTTATAAGGTGAGTAACCTATTCATTCAACTAGTCCAAAAACGAATATGACAACGCAATATTTTTAGGGTCAACTACGTCTCAATGGTGCATTATTAACGGTCGGGAGTGGGATGTATTTTCCCGACAAGCATGGCGCTACTTTTCACCAGAACTTACTGCTCCTCATCATGTGTGAGTCGCAGATCTTAAAGCCGAAAATGTTTCGGTTGGTTCACTATAGGAGGATCATCGTCGTCGCGTTAGCTACTGACATTCGGAGGGAAAATCAATGGAGGTGCTGATTTGGTTAGTTTGGATGTCCGAGGTAATATCGACGTTGGCAATAACTCCATCAACGGTGTAGTTGAGGAGGATACATTGCAAAAGAATACCTCACATCTCGTCGGAAATGCAGCCCCCGCCCCCACCCTCTCGCGAAATCCGTTCAAGTTGAGGAGGGCTGGTGTCGTGTGCTTCACCGACACAAGCCCCCCCGCCCCCTCCTTTTAAAATTCGTTCGTAAACTGAAACTTAACTTGAACGAATTTAAAAAGAAGGGGGGGTAGGTGAAGCATACGACACCAGCCGTCCTTAACTTGAACGGATTTCACGAGGGGCGGGGGGGTGGTCGCATTTCCGACGGGATGTGAGGTATTCTTTTGCAATGTATCCTCCTTGTTATTGTCGTTATTGTCGTTATTGCCATTGCCGATATTATCTCGGACATTCAAACTAACCAAATCAGCACTTCCATTGGTTTTCCCTCCGAATGTCAGTAGCCAACGCGAGGGCGGTGATTCTCCTATGGTGAACCAACCGAAACATTTTCAGCTTTAAGATCTGCGACTCACACATGGTGAGGAACGGTATCTTCCGGTGAAGAGAGCGCCATGCTTGTCGGGAAAATAATAAGTGACCGTGAATCTTGACAGACCTTATATTGGCCCATATTTGATGATTTTGGTGGCTGCAGTATACAAAAGTAACAAGACAAGATGGAACATGACCTTGGGAAGACACCACAGCAAAAAGGGCAGTGATGTATATTTAAAATTACAATTCATATTCTGCCGATTGTTCCCACTTTCTCATTTTATATGTTAATAGCAGGAGTACATTCACCACCAATGAAAAATAAGGTAATGATGGCATTTTGATATAGCTGTGTACCTGGAAAGATTTGTGGTAGGTAAATGTAGATTCCCCACCAAAGGTATGTAAGTGCTTCGAGTCAGCCTGATAACAGAAATTGGGTCTGTTTGTATAGTGTACTTGGAAGTTGGAACATTATGGCGTGGAAATCATCTTGGAATTGGCAGGAACCAGGAATTGTTTTGCGAAAATCGTGAAAACTGCTAGGAACCCCCGTACCGGAAACACCTGCAAGAGGCTTCAATCAGCCGGCCTGTGACGGAATGGCCGCCTTACGCAAAGTTGCGTCACTTTCGTGGAGGAACTTGGACTCGATGTACAACAAGATATCGTTACGTTTATATTAACTCCAAAGCCCGGTTCGGATGACACTAGTGTCCAGCACATCAGTGGCGAAATACTCGAAGATTGTGTCTTATTCGAACATGAAAGAACCCCTACGCTTTGGGCCAAAGCCATGTTCACTGGTTCAGAGCGAGTATTGTCGAAATGCCGGAATGCAACATGTAAGTTCTTTGTCATTTTTTACTGATTATCTAATGGACTAATTTCACGATCATCATTGCAGAATCTATGAGTGGTTAGGGACCACTATGGATATGAAGCACGCTTTTGTGGCTCCTGAACTTAAGAAAATAAGTGTCTTTCAGTCATCCGATACTGGTCACTTGTGCTGCTACTTCACGGAGATTCCTCCGTCCATCTGAGGCGATTCATTGATGCGGAGGATATATAAATTCTAAACATCGACCTGGTTCGAGTGTTCCAGTTTGATACTTTTCAAACGGAAGCTCAATGGTGCCTTCTTCTAGGAGGATCAAATAATTCCTACATCTGTTGCATCCAAGGTATCAATTAAACTGTCCTTAGTACTGCAAAACATTAAATTTTTAGTCATATTTTTTTAAGGTATTGAATGCTTTAGAGGAAAGGCTATTGCAGTGCAATTTCTACCGCACAATCGGACTGCCAGTGCGGGATTGCGACTTTGGACCACCCGACAGGAGCCCCCGAGGGTACCCCGACAGTGGCCCTCCATGACACCATCCCTCCCCCCCCAACAGTGGTCTCCCACGACACCATCCCCCCAAACATTGGCCCCCACGTTTTCGCATGGGAGGCCACAGACGGCGACAAAGTCGACACCAGCCCCCATGGCAATTGAGGCGGGTGGGCGCCTGCGTCGTGTAGGCATCAGACACCAGCCCCCTAAGTTTTATCGATCAAGTGCTTGGGGGGTCAGTGTCGTAGTATCATGCGACACAAGGCCCCCCCAACCAATATCCAGTGACGCTTTCTACATGCTCTGTTAAGTGAAAGCGCGGTTGAATACGCGGTTGGAAATTAGTGCCTCATGAAGCGTCACTGGAAATATATTGGTTGGGGAGGGGGGCCTTGTGTCGCATGATACTACGACACTGGCCTCCCTACGCACTTGATCGATAAAACTTGAGGGGCTAATGTCTGATGCCTACGCGACACAGGCCCACCCGCCTCAATTGCCATGGGGGGCTGGTGTCGACTTTCGTCGCCGTCTGTGGCCCCCCATGCGAAAACGTGGGGGGGCAATGTTTTGGGGGAAATGGTGTCATGGGGGGGCCACTGTCGGGGTACCCTCGGGGGCTACTGTCGGGTGGTTCAATGACTGCATGTCGCCACTTTCAGTTTTACGCATCAGATACATCTGGTCACTGCTACATCGGAAGAAATGGCCAACCTGTTCAATGTGCAATTCAATGGCAACTCTTGCTCGCCTAGACGGATGAAGTTCTGCCCACTGTAATGTTACCAGTAGAAAGTTTTGCCGTTCAAATCTTAGAAGACTTCCACGAAGAGACAAAGAATCAATCTTTAGGAAAAATGCCTCATTGATTTGGTTGGTTCATTAAGGTAATTTTTTAAATGCGCATTGGTCCACGATTGAATTGTTCGCGATTGGGGTCTGTTTAGGTGTTCTACAACTTGAGCGAAGGATTTGGGAGACCAAAAGAAATTGAAAGTGCGCTGGAAAGCTTTTGTACTCAACAAGCTCCACTTATAAGGTGAGTAACCTATTCATTCAACTAGTCCAAAAAACGAATATGACAACGCAATATTTTTAGGGTCAACTACGTCTCAATGGTGCATTATTAACGGTCGGGAGTGGGATGTATTTTCCCGACAAGCATGGCGCTACTTTTCACCAGAACTTACTGCTCCTCATCATGTGTGAGTCGCAGATCTTAAAGCCGAAAATGTTTCGGTTGGTTCACTATAGGAGGATCATCGTTGTCGCGTTAGCTACTGACATTCGGAGGGAAAATCAATGGAGGTGCTGATTTGGTTAGTTTGGATGTCCGAGGTAATATCGACGTTGGCAATAGCTCCATCAACGGTGTAGTTGAGGAGGATACATTGCAAAAGAATACCTAACATCTCGTCGGAAATGCAGCCCCCGCCCCCACCCTCTCGCGAAATCCGTTCAAGTTGAGGGCTAGTGTCGTGTGCTTCACCGACACAAGCCCCCCCGCCCTTTTTTAATTCGTTCGTAAACTGAAACTTAACTTGAACGAATTTAAAAAGAAGGGGGGGGTAGGTGAAGCATACGACACCAGCCCTCCTTAACTTGAACGGATTTCACGAGGGGCGGGGGGGGGGTGGTTGCATTTCCGACGGGATGTGAGGTATTCTTTTGCAATGTATCCTCTTTGTTATTGTCGTTATTGCCATTGCCAATATTATCTCGGACATTCAAACTAACCAAATCAGCACTTCCATTGGTTTTCCCTCCGAATGTCAGTAGCCAACGCGAGGGCGGTGATTCTCCTATAGTGAACCAACCGAAACATTTTCAGCTTTAAGATCTGCGACTCACACATGGTGAGGAACGGTATCTTCCGGTGAAGAGAGCGCTATGCTTGTCGGGAAAATACATCCCATGTTAGACCGTTTCGGGAAGTCCACAGTCCGCATGCCCTACAGGTAGTTGAAAGCTCCCGCATTTACTGGGTTAACAACAAACGTATCCACGCTCCCCGGAGTATCCGATGACAAAAATGCCCACCAGATCGTTATAGGTATAAGGTCAATCATAAATTGAAATCAGTGTAATCTGATAACATTTGCTGCTATAGGATTTGTCAATATCACTCGTCCGTTGCTTGTTGAAGATGCCAAAATGGATTCTCTAAACGATCTCCTTATCAAAGTTTTATTGAGCCCATCGGGCCAGCAAACTTAGCGAGTATTGAAGTCGCGCATCCTAGATGTTGAAGGAAACATTGACTGTCCAGATATTAATGGACGAAATGTGGATGACTTCCTGTTACACTGATGGAAATGATATTCACATTGTGCTGGGTCGGGTACGGATTTCAGACGACTTGGTTATCAATAATTTGGTCATGGAAAACGGGAAGTTTTAACAGCGTCGATATCATCACGTTGTTGTATCCACAGTCTTTGCGGATAGACTCGGAACATTAACGCAAACGGTGATTTCAGCCTCGCATGCTGCTCATGTCCAGAAGATCAACACGATCGATCTTTCAAATTTCCCCAAAACTATTGAAAACAATCAACAGACCAATCGATCCATGTTAACGTGCCAATACTCTTCGAAGTTGTAATCAAAGAATATGTTACATACTATTCGGTCCTCGATCGTAATTTCTTGATGAGAACCAACCAGACGTTCAACGTTGAAGTGCAGTTCAACGACGATGTTACCGTACAAGGGATATGGTGATTCACGACCTGACCGATATCAACGGAGTAAAACTCGAATCTTTGGACTAAGACGTTGTGAAGAAGCAAGGAGACTTCCATATCTCAGACACACAGATGTATTTGGTTAGTCTATGTTTAATGTTCTTTGGGTTTTAACAACGGTCTTTATTCTACACGTTTGAGCAGTTAACCATTCATGGAAACTTGGCTGTAGGAGACTTTTCATAATCTGGACGTTCCCAAAACATATTATTAGCCCTCCTGTCTCCTTAACAGATCCCAAACGGTAACAGACATTTTTGACCGTGCATTTTAAAATTTCCACTAATTTCATTGCTACTTGTTCTACAGGCACAGTGGCACACTCTTCACATCCAACGTCACCGTTGATGGCGACGTCATCAGTTCAGGGGGCGACATCATTACGCTGAATACGGTGGCTGGAGTTATGTTGGATGATTTTGTTACATTTCAAGCGGCATAAAGATGGATAAAGAGGATGATTTGGTCATCGAAAATTCACTGAACGGCCGTGATGTCAACGATATTGTTTCCAAAGGTTCAAGAAGAGAAACTCTGCATTTGTACAGTGGCCAGAGATTACGATTCACGGTCACGTAACATTAGGGTATTACCTATCATTTCTTTTTAAAAAAATCACCTCTTTGCACACTGTCAACCTACACAACACAGGACTCGTTTGAAACGGACACTATCAACAGCTACAACGTTGAAGGGTATTGAAGTTGAGTGGTGAATATGACAAGACCCCAAAACAATCTCTGGAACAAAGAAAGCACCCCATTCTTTCGCTGTCGAAAAGGATGTCACTCTTGGCTTATTTAATGGCGGTCATCAAAATTTCTCAACGATGTTCACCGTCTCTGATAACCAGATTATTACTGGCGACTGCGTCTGTGATCATCTGAAATCCGAAATATCGAGTTGCGAGCTATTAACGAGCAGAATCTCTCCGATTTTGTCCAGATGACCGGCACAATTGATGTCCAATCATCAGACCGATGGATATTCAGCACGTCACTGTTGAAAAGTCACTCAAAATTGAAGACCATATCAAGAGTGGATGCAACCTGACCGAGTATCTCAATTGAACGGAATTTGCTCATTTCAATAGCTTGTCCATCCATGGATCGTTATTGCTGACCAACCTTTGAAAACTCAGATATTTCATTTGTTTGTTGAATACTCACCATGATTTCTAATTCCTTATCTTTATTGTTTCAGATCGGTACGAATGGACAGAGCCCAAGTTGTTACCGGTAATCCTAGTTCACTAGTTGCGCGCGACCAACCTGGTATGCCGTGGAAAATCCAACTTTGGCCCACCCCCATTTCCACGATGACTTCCACGCCGTAACGTTCCACGTTCGAAGTATACTATATACACGGACCTCACATATCAGAGCCAAAAGCCCCAGGTTTTTACGATGTTCCAATTGCTTTTTGATATATAATCATGGGAACACAAAATTGTATTAGATCAATTTTAGCGTTTCCAACTTGCTTCTGGCCAGAGCCTGTAGCCTGATAGGTATTTTATTAATCTATTGAGTATTAACCAACTAACATTAATTAATGTTTTTTTTTTTTTTTATTTTGCTAGTTGTAGACTATGAAATGCTGACCAGTTATCTGTAATTAGAAATCCACCTGACCAAGCCTAACATTCATAGATCGAGAAAACACAAGCTGAAGAAGTTTAGGGAAAAAAAATCTGCCAGGTAAAATGAATGAAGACATTCTTAAATCAATTATATAAGAAGTTGAAGACATGTTGTCAGGAACTGTTGGAAAAGTCTTCATGACATATTCAGAAATTAGAACCCATGGAAATAGAAATTCATTAGTGGATGAAACCATGCAATCAAGCTAATGGAAAATTTCCCGATAGGGATTCTTGCAAAATTGCATCCTTTGATCGATTTGATCGACAGCAGACGTCATCTGTCGAGAGAAAAAAACTCGAATCATTTTCTTTTACTTAAATATCGCAGATTCATCCGGACTTATCAAGGGCACCACGAGAAAGGATATTGATGGGTCAAAATGTTCCATTGTTTTTTTGTTTTTTTTTTTTCAGGAAACAGTTGCAAAAGAAAATGAAAATTATTGATTCAAATCAGGGCAAAGTGACCCAAATGAAAGCTCGTTGACAAACCTCAGCACTGCTGGGGGCTTTGCATTTTGTTTTGTTTTCGGCTATATACTATATATATATAAAGTTAGGAAAGTGTAATACGCGAACAGTTGCGGTACAAGTCCAGACATGGAAACACGCACGATGCAACGTCTTCTGGCCATTCTTCTCGCGTTAACGGTGACAAACGCTTTGAGCACGGAATTGGATCAAGTGCGGCAATTGCAAGAGAATTTCGTGAGTATACTCTGAATTACAAATTCGATTTTACTTTCACGGATCCAAATCAACGAAATCTTTGTTTTTCCTTTCGTTCGTGAATATTGGGATTTTTGAAGGAGATTTTGGCAACGAAATTTCGCCATCTCGAAACGAAATTCCAGGAACAAGAATCGATGTTAAAGCTCTTGGAAAAGCAACAGTTAGCCAGTGCCAAGATAGACATCAAGGATGCTGAACATCCACCACCAGGACATAAGGCTTTGCCACGTACCTGTTTAACAGCCAGACTGGCCAATCCTCTCCTAACGTCCGGGCTGTACTGGATCGATCCGGACGGTCCCGCATTCGGAGAAGAACCTATCCGAGTCTATTGCAACATGAACACTGGTAAAAAACAACGATTCATTCAATGACAATTTTTCAGCACTCACATTTCTTTCTTTCGTTCAAATGTTGTATGATTAAGGTTGGACAGAAGTCTTACATGACAGTGAATCAGCCATGAATTCAGGGCATTGCACTAGCCCCGGTTGTTACAGCCGACATGTTAATTACAATGCAACCTTAAGGCAAATGGCGGCGTTGGCCGAACTCTCGAATGAGTGTTCGCAATCAATCAAGGTATTAGCCTATATTTCACAGCAGTTTAGAAAGCGATCCTTAAAGATTGGTGGGACCGTTTTGTATATCTAATCAAATGCGGTACGTTTTTATTGTGATACAGTACGATTGTGTCTCGTCACCATTGGAGAGGAATGGTATTTCGTACGCCTGGTGGAACGATCGCAATGGACACCCTCAGTATTTCTGGTCCGGCAGCAATTCGAGGGTTCACGTTTGCCAGTGCGGCATTGAGCAGACGTGTTTCGAGAACGACGTCCGATGCAATTGCGATTCCGACGCTAAGCTTCCGCTAGCTGATCACGGTAGATACCAAGCTCATAGTCAAATCAATTGTTCCGAATGGAGAGTATACTTGATTTGCATTTTTTTTCTTCTAACTATTCAGGTGCTATCACCAAGAAGGAATTGCTGCCGGTGACACGTTTGAATTTCGGGAGGACTCAGCGTCCGAACTCTACCGGTATCCACACGCTCGGGAGACTGGTGTGTGATGGCCGACTGGCCGTTGTAAATAAAGGATTGCCAACTTCCTGCGCAGATTTATGGCGAAATGGATTTGTTAATAGCGGGCTATACTCAGTCAAGGGGAACAAACAGTTTGAAAAAGTCTACTGCGACTTCAGCAAATTGCCTAGTGAACCAGGTACGTGCGGGATTTTTAAAAAATTAGCTAATGAACTGCTGACATGGTCGTGTTTCCTGAAATCAAACTGTATTGATGCCTGTTATTACCTGTACGCAGATTTTCAAACTTGGGTCGGCTATGAAGACGTCAAGTCTCATCCGGTACCGATTGCATCGGCCAAGACAACCGTGGGTCGTGCTGTCACTTCACGTACAAGGCATGAACAAGAACGAACGAATGAAAAGTATATTGCTAATCAAGTAATGTAGTTTTCTTCACTTAAACATTTTTTTGTTGAGCGATAGCGTGATGCAGAGCAATTATTCGGTATATTTTCATAAACCTTACTTGATATGAGATGAATACATAATCTTCTCGGAATCCGCAGTTAATTTTGCGTATATTGTGTGAGTGTGACTAGCCTTCCCATTTTTCATTTTTCGCAAAAATCTGATTTTTGGTTATTACCACGCCATCTTCTGAGAGATGGAGCAAAAAATTTTTCTTGTGAATCGATTGTTAGGCCGATTTCTATCGCCACATTCGCCATTATCGGATCGCCAATCCCCAATCGGCCAATCGCATGTCAACACTCAGCAGTCGATAGGGACGCGTTGCACAACAGCGAAGCCATGTTGGTAGAAGCCATGTTGGTAGAAGCCATGTGGTAGAAGCCATGTTGGTAAGGCATGTAAGAAAGTAACATATTAAGATTGTAAGGAGAAGTTGGAGAAGCTTCTAGAAAGTTAAGGTATGGACATATCTGCTTTTTATTCGATAATTTATTACCTTGTGATAGAATTACCGTGGAAGATGGTATTGAGAATAGAGTTTTGTTTTTCTTGGTACCCGAACCAGTATGGAACTTGTTCAATGGTATCATTTGCTCGTAGACGGGCACACAAACCCTAACGTTATTTTTTCTGTTAATCGGAAAACAACACTGATTAGTGTTTTCAAACATTTTAAAGTTGTAGAGGATGCATTGCTGACCAATTATCGGTGGGCGAAAACCTGTTAACACAGTTTGAATTGACAAAATGTCTTGAGAAAGAGAAAACACTTGTAGAACATTGGATCAAACAGTTAATGTACAATAGCAGAAGCTACTACATAAGCAGTTTTCGTAATAGTTATATTTTTTTTTGGTTACAAAGCATTGAAGGCTACAAAAATAATCTTTACTTTTTATATTTATATTGTTGTAGACTATGGAATGCCCACCAGTTAGCTGTGGCCGTGAATCTTGACAGACCTTATATTGGCCCATATTTGATGATTTTGGTGGCTGCAGTATACAAAAGTAACAAGACAAGATGGAACATGACCTTGGGAAGACACCACAGCAAAAAGGGCAGTGATGTATATTTAAAATTACAATTCATATTCTGCCGATTGTTCCCACTTTCTCATTTTATATGTTAATAGCAGGAGTACATTCACCACCAATGAAAAATAAGGTAATGATGGCATTTTGATATAGCTGTGTACCTGGAAAGATTTGTGGTAGGTAAATGTAGATTCCCCACCAAAGGTATGTAAGTGCTTCGAGTCAGCCTGATAACAGAAATTGGGTCTGTTTGTATAGTGTACTTGGAAGTTGGAACATTATGGCGTGGAAATCATCTTGGAATTGGCAGGAACCAGGAATTGTTTTGCGAAAATCGTGAAAACTGCTAGGAACCCCCGTACCGGAAACACCTGCAAGAGGCTTCAATCAGCCGGCCTGTGACGGAATGGCCGCCTTACGCGAAGTTGCGTCACTTTCGTGGAGGAACTTGGACTCGATGTACAACAAGATATCGTTACGTTTATATTAACTCCAAAGCCCGGTTCGGATGACACTAGTGTCCAGCACATCAGTGGCGAAATACTCGGAAGATTGTGTCTTATTCGAACATGAAAGAACCCCTACGCTTTGGGCCAAAGCCATGTTCACTGGTTCAGAGCGAGTATTGTCGAAATGCCGGAATGCAACATGTAAGTTCTTTGTCATTTTTTACTGATTATCTAATGGACTAATTTCACGATCATCATTGCAGAATCTATGAGTGGTTAGGGACCACTATGGATATGAAGCACGCTTTTGTGGCTCCTGAACTTAAGAAAATAAGTGTCTTTCAGTCATCCGATACTGGTCACTTGGTGCTACTTCACGGAGATTCCTCCGTCCATCTGAGGCGATTCATTGATGCGGAGGATATATAAATTCTAAACATCGACCTGGTTCGAGTGTTCCAGTTTGATACTTTTCAAACGGAAGCTCAATGGTGCCTTCTTCTAGGAGGATCAAATAATTCCTACATCTGTTGCATCCAAGGTATCAATTAAACTGTCCTTAGTACTGCAAAACATTAAATTTTTAGTCATATTTTTTTATGGTATTGAATGCTTTAGAGGAAAGGCTATTGCAGTGCAATTTCTACCGCACAATCGGACTGCCAGTGCGGGATTGCGACTTTGGACCACCCGACAGGAACCCCGAGGGTACCCCGACAGTGGCCCTCCATGACACCATCCCTCCCCCCCCAACAGTGGTCTCCCACGACACCATCCCCCCAAACATTGGCCCCCACGTTTTCGCATGGGAGGCCACAGACGGCGACAAAGTCGACACCAGCCCCCATGGCAATTGAGGCGGGTGGGCGCCTGCGTCGTGTAGGCATCAGACACCAGCCCCCTAAGTTTTATCGATCAAGTGCTTGGGGGGGTCAGTGTCGTAGTATCATGCGACACAAGGCCCCCCCAACCAATATCCAGTGACGCTTTCTACATGCTCTGTTAAGTGAAAGCGCGGTTGGAAATTAGTGCCTCATGAAGCGTCACTGGAAATATATTGGTTGGGGAGGGGGCCTTGTGTCGCATGATACTACGACACTGGCCTCCCTACGCACTTGATCGATAAAACTTGAGGGGCTAATGTCTGATGCCTACGCGACACAGGCCCACCCGCCTCAATTGCCATGGGGGGCTGGTGTCGACTTTCGTCGCCGTCTGTGGCCCCCCA
This sequence comes from Daphnia sinensis, assembly GCA_013167095.2. Taxonomy (NCBI): domain Eukaryota; kingdom Metazoa; phylum Arthropoda; class Branchiopoda; order Diplostraca; family Daphniidae; genus Daphnia; species Daphnia sinensis. Next base: position 6,710,472 of record CM023197.1, read on the forward strand.
TGCGAAAACGTGGGGGGCAATGTTTTGGGGGAAATGGTGTCATGGGGGGCCACTGTCGGGGTACCCTCGGGGGCTACTGTCGGGTGGTTCAATGACTGCATGTCGCCACTTTCAGTTTTACGCATCAGATACATCTGGTCACTGCTACATCGGAAGAAATGGCCAACCTGTTCAATGTGCAATTCAATGGCAACTCTTGCTCGCCTAGACGGATGAAGTTCTGCCCACTGTAATGTTACCAGTAGAAAGTTTTGCCGTTCAAATCTTAGAAGACTTCCACGAAGAGACAAAGAATCAATCTTTAGGAAAAATGCCTCATTGATTTGGTTGGTTCATTAAGGTAATTTTTTTAAATGCGCATTGGTCCACGATTGAATTGTTCGCGATTGGGGTCTGTTTAGGTGTTCTACAACTTGAGCGAAGGATTTGGGAGACCAAAAGAAATTGAAAGTGCGCTGGAAAGCTTTTGTACTCAACAAGCTCCACTTATAAGGTGAGTAACCTATTCATTCAACTAGTCCAAAAAACGAATATGACAACGCAATATTTTTAGGGTCAACTACGTCTCAATGGTGCATTATTAACGGTCGGGAGTGGGATGTATTTTCCCGACAAGCATGGCGCTACTTTTCACCAGAACTTACTGCTCCTCATCATGTGTGAGTCGCAGATCTTAAAGCCGAAAATGTTTCGGTTGGTTCACTATAGGAGGATCATCGTTGTCGCGTTAGCTACTGACATTCGGAGGGAAAATCAATGGAGGTGCTGATTTGGTTAGTTTGGATGTCCGAGGTAATATCGACGTTGGCAATAACTCCATCAACGGTGTAGTTGAGGAGGATACATTGCAAAAGAATACCTAACATCTCGTCGGAAATGCAGCCCCCGCCCCCACCCTCTCGCGAAATCCGTTCAAGTTGAGGAGGGCTGGTGTCGTGTGCTTCACCGACACAAGCCCCCCCGCCCCCTCCTTTTAAAATTCGTTCGTAAACTGAAACTTAACTTGAACGAATTTAAAAAGAAGGGAGGGTAGGTGAAGCATACGACACCAGCCCTCCTTAACTTGAACGGATTTCACGAGGGGCGGGGGGGGTGGTTGCATTTCCGACGGGATGTGAGGTATTCTTTTGCAATGTATCCTCTTTGTTATTGTCGTTATTGTCGTTATTGCCATTGCCGATATTATCTCGGACATTCAAACTAACCAAATCAGCACTTCCATTGGTTTACCCTCCGAATGTCAGTAGCCAACGCGAGGGCGGTGATTCTCCTATGGTGAACCAACCGAAACATTTTCAGCTTTAAGATCTGCGACTCACACATGGTGAGGAACGGTATCTTCCGGTGAAGAGAGCGCTATGCTTGTCGGGAAAATAATAAGTGGCCGTGAATCTTGACAGACCTTATATTGGCCCATATTTGATGATTTTGGTGGCTGCAGTATACAAAAGAAACAAGACAAGATGGAACATGACCTTGGGAAGACACCACAGCAAAAAGGGCAGTGATGTATATTTAAAATTACAATTCATATTCTGCCGATTGTTCCCACTTTCTCATTTTATATGTTAATAGCAGGAGTACATTCACCACCAATGAAAAATAAGGTAATGATGGCATTTTGATATAGCTGTGTACCTGGAAAGATTTGTGGTAGGTAAATGTAGATTCCCCACCAAAGGTATGTAAGTGCTTCGAGTCAGCCTGATAACAGAAATTGGGTCTGTTTGTATAGTGTACTTGGAAGTTGGAACATTATGGCGTGGAAATCATCTTGGAATTGGCAGGAACCAGGAATTGTTTTGCGAAAATCGTGAAAACTGCTAGGAACCCCCGTACCGGAAACACCTGCAAGAGGCTTCAATCAGCCGGCCTGTGACGAAATGGCCGCCTTACGCGAAGTTGCGTCACTTTCGTGGAGGAACTTGGACTCGATGTACAACAAGATATCGTTACGTTTATATTAACTCCAAAGCCCGGTTCGGATGACACTAGTGTCCAGCACATCAGTGGCGAAATACTCGAAGATTGTGTCTTATTCGAACATGAAAGAACCCCTACGCTTTGGGCCAAAGCCATGTTCACTGGTTCAGAGCGAGTATTGTCGAAATGCCGGAATGCAACATGAAAGTTCTTTGTCATTTTTTACTGATTATCTAATGGACTAATTTCACGATCATCATTGCAGAATCTATGAGTGGTTAGGGACCACTATGGATATGAAGCACGCTTTTGTGGCTGCTGAACTTAAGAAAATAAGTGTCTTTCAGTCATCCGATACTGGTCACTTGGTGCTACTTCACGGAGATTCCTCCGTCCATCTGAGGCGATTCATTGATGCGGAGGATATATAAATTCTAAACATCGACCTGGTTCGAGTGTTCCAGTTTGATACTTTTCAAACGGAAGCTCAATGGTGCCTTCTTCTAGGAGGATCAAATAATTCCTACATCTGTTGCATCCAAGGTATCAATTAAACTGTCCTTAGTACTGCAAAACATTAAATTTTTAGTCATATTTTTTTAAGGTATTGAATGCTTTAGAGGAAAGGCTATTGCAGTGCAATTTCTACCGCACAATCGGACTGCCAGTGCGGGATTGCGACTTTGGACCACCCGACAGGAGCCCCCGAGGGTACCCCGACAGTGGCCCTCCATGACACCATCCCTCCCCCCCCAACAGTGGTCTCCCACGACACCATCCCCCAAACATTGCCCCCCCACGTTTTCGCATGGGGGGCCACAGACGGCGACGAAAGTCGACACCAGCCCCCCATGGCAATTGAGGCGGGTGGGCCTGCGTCGTGTAGGCATCAGACACCAGCCCCCTAAGTTTTATCGATCAAGTGCTTGGGGGGGTCAGTGTCGTAGTATCATGCGACACAAGGCCCCCCCAACCAATATCCAGTGACGCTTTCTACATGCTCTGTTAAGTGAAAGCGCGGTTGAATACGCGGTTGGAAATTAGTGCCTCATGAAGCGTCACTGGAAATATATTGGTTGGGGAGGGGGGCCTTGTGTCGCATGATACTACGACACTGGCCTCCCTACGCACTTGATCGATAAAACTTGAGGGGCTAATGTCTGATGCCTACGCGACACAGGCCCACCCGCCTCAATTGCCATGGGGGGCTGGTGTCGACTTTCGTCGCCGTCTGTGGCCCCCCATGCGAAAACGTGGGGGGGCAATGTTTTGGGGGAAATGGTGTCATGGGGGGGCCACTGTCGGGGTACCCTCGGGGGCTACTGTCGGGTGGTTCAATGACTGCATGTCGCCACTTTCAGTTTTACGCATCAGATACATCTGGTCACTGCTACATCGGAAGAAATGGCCAACCTGTTCAATGTGCAATTCAATGGCAACTCTTGCTCGCCTAGACGGATGAAGTTCTGCCCACTGTAATGTTACCAGTAGAAAGTTTTGCCGTTCAAATCTTAGAAGACTTCCACGAAGAGACAAAGAATCAATCTTTAGGAAAAATGCCTCATTGATTTGGTTGGTTCATTAAGGTAATTTTTTAAAATGCGCATTGGTCCACGATTGAATTGTTCGCGATTGGGGTCTGTTTAGGTGTTCTACAACTTGAGCGAAGGATTTGGGAGACCAAAAGAAATTGAAAGTGCGCTGGAAAGCTTTTGTACTCAACAAGCTCCACTTATAAGGTGAGTAACCTATTCATTCAACTAGTCCAAAAAACGAATATGACAACGCAATATTTTTAGGGTTAACTACGTCTCAATGGTGCATTATTAACGGTCGGGAGTGGGATGTATTTTCCCGACAAGCATGGCGCTACTTTTCACCAGAACTTACTGCTCCTCATCATGTGTGAGTCGCAGATCTTAAAGCCGAAAATGTTTCGGTTGGTTCACTATAGGAGGATCATCGTTGTCGCGTTAGCTACTGACATTCGGAGGGAAAATCAATGGAGGTGCTGATTTGGTTAGTTTGGATGTCCGAGGTAATATCGACGTTGGCAATAACTCCATCAACGGTGTAGTTGAGGAGGATACATTGCAAAAGAATACCTAACATCTCGTCGGAAATGCAGCCCCCGCCCCCACCCTCTCGCGAAATCCGTTCAAGTTGAGGAGGGCTGGTGTCGTGTGCTTCACCGACACAAGCCCCCCCGCCCCCTCCTTTTAAAATTCGTTCGTAAACTGAAACTAAACTTGAACGAATTTAAAAAGAAGGGGGGGGTAGGTGAAGCATACGACACCAGTCCTCCTTAACTTGAACGGATTTCACGAGGGGCGGGGGGGGGGGGTGGTCGCATTTCCGACGGGATGTGAGGTATTCTTTTGCAATGTATCCTCTTTGTTATTGTCGTTATTGTCATTGCCGATATTATCTCGGACATTCAAACTAACCAAATCAGCACTTCCATTGGTTTTCCCTCCGAATGTCAGTAGCCAACGCGAGGGCGGTGATTCTCCTATGGTGAACCAACCGAAACATTTTCAGCTTTAAGATCTGCGACTCACACATGGTGAGGAACGGTATCTTCCGGTGAAGAGAGCGCTATGCTTGTCGGGAAAATACATCCCATGTTAGACCGTTTCGGGAAGTCCACAGTCCGCATGCCCTACAGGTAGTTGAAAGCTCCCGCATTTACTGGGTTAACGGAACAAACGTATCCACGCTCCCCGGAGTATCCGATGACAAAAATGCCCACCAGATCGTTATAGGTATAAGGTCAATCATAAATTGAAATCAGTGTAATCTGATAACATTTGCTGCTATAGGATTTGTCAATATCACTCGTCCGTTGCTTGTTGAAGATGCCAAAATGGATTCTCTAAACGATCTCCTTATCAAAGTTTTATTGAGCCCATCGGGCCAGCAAACTTAGCGAGTATTGAAGTCGCGCATCCTAGATGTTGAAGGAAACATTGACTGTCCAGATATTAATGGACGAAATGTGGATGACTTCCTGTTACACTGATGGAAATGATATTCACATTGTGCTGGGTCGGGTACGGATTTCAGACGACTTGGTTATCAATAATTTGGTCATGGGAAAACGGGAAGTTTTAACAGCGTCGATATCATCACGTTGTTGTATCCACAGTCTTTGCGGATAGACTCGGAACATTAACGCAAACGGTGATTTCAGCCTCGCATGCTGCTCATGTCCAGAAGATCAACACGATCGATCTTTCAAATTTCCCCAAAACTATTGAAAACAATCAACAGACCAATCGATCCATGTTAACGTGCCAATACTCTTCGAAGTTGTAATCAAAGAATATGTTACATACTATTCGGTCCTCGATCGTAATTTCTTGATGAGAACCAACCAGACGTTCAACGTTGAAGTGCAGTTCAACGACGATGTTACCGTACAAGGGGATATGGTGATTCACGACCTGACCGATATCAACGGAGTAAAACTCGAATCTTTGGACTAAGACGTTGTGAAGAAGCAAGGAGACTTCCATATCTCAGACACACAGATGTATTTGGTTAGTCTATGTTTAATGTTCTTTGGGTTTTAACAACGGTCTTTATTCTACACGTTTGAGCAGTTAACCATTCATGGAAACTTGGCTGTAGGAGACTTTTCATAATCTGGACGTTCCCAAAACATATTATTAGCCCTCCTGTCTCCTTAACAGATCCCAAACGGTAACAGACATTTTTGACCGTGCATTTTAAAATTTCCACTAATTTCATTGCTACTTGTTCTACAGGCACAGTGGCACACTCTTCACATCCAACGTCACCGTTGATGGCGACGTCATCAGTTCAGGGGGCGACATCATTACGCTGAATACGGTGGCTGGAGTTATGTTGGATGATTTTGTTACATTTCAAGCGGCATAAAGATGGATAAAGAGGATGATTTGGTCATCGAAAATTCACTGAACGGCCGTGATGTCAACGATATTGTTTCCAAAGGTTCAAGAAGAGAAACTCTGCATTTGTACAGTGGCCAGAGATTACGATTCACGGTCACGTAACATTAGGGTATTACCTATCATTTCTTTTAAAAAAATCACCTCTTTGCACACTGTCAACCTACACAACACAGGACTCGTTTGAAACGGACACTATCAACAGCTACAACGTTGAAGGGTATTGAAGTTGAGTGGTGAATATGACAAGACCCCAAAACAATCTCTGGAACAAAGAAAGCACCCCATTCTTTCGCTGTCGAAAAGGATGTCACTCTTGGCTTATTTAATGGCGGTCATCAAAATTTCTCAACGATGTTCACCGTCTCTGATAACCAGATTATTACTGGCGACTGCGTCTGTGATCATCTGAAATCCGAAATATCGAGTTGCGAGCTATTAACGAGCAGAATCTCTCCGATTTTGTCCAGATGACCGGCACAATTGATGTCCAATCATCAGACCGATGGATATTCAGCACGTCACTGTTGAAAAGTCACTCAAAATTGAAGACCATATCAAGAGTGGATGCAACCTGACCGAGTATCTCAATTGAACGGAATTTGCTCATTTCAATAGCTTGTCCATCCATGGATCGTTATTGCTGACCAACCTTTGAAAACTCAGATATTTCATTTGTTTGTTGAATACTCACCATGATTTCTAATTCCTTATCTTTATTGTTTCAGATCGGTACGAATGGACAGAGCCCAAGTTGTTACCGGTAATCCTAGTTCACTAGTTGCGCGCGACCAACCTGGTATGCCGTGGAAAATCCAACTTTGGCCCACCCCCATTTCCACGATGACTTCCACGCCGTAACGTTCCACGTTCGAAGTATACTATATACACGGACCTCACATATCAGAGCCAAAAGCCCCAGGTTTTTACGATGTTCCAATTGCTTTTTGATATATAATCATGGGAACACAAAATTGTATTAGATCAATTTTAGCGTTTCCAACTTGCTTCTGGCCAGAGCCTGTAGCCTGATAGGTATTTTATTAATCTATTGAGTATTAACCAACTAACATTAATTAATGTTTTTTTTTTTTTTATTTTGCTAGTTGTAGACTATGAAATGCTGACCAGTTATCTGTAATTAGAAATCCACCTGACCAAGCCTAACATTCATAGATCGAGAAAACACAAGCTGAAGAAGTTTAGGGAAAAAAAATCTGCCAGGTAAAATGAATGAAGACATTCTTAAATCAATTATATAAGAAGTTGAAGACATGTTGTCAGGAACTGTTGGAAAAGTCTTCATGACATATTCAGAAATTAGAACCCATGGAAATAGAAATTCATTAGTGGATGAAACCATGCAATCAAGCTAATGGAAAATTTCCCGATAGGGATTCTTGCAAAATTGCATCCTTTGATCGATTTGATCGACAGCAGACGTCATCTGTCGAGAGAAAAAAACTCGAATCATTTTCTTTTACTTAAATATCGCAGATTCATCCGGACTTATCAAGGGCACCACGAGAAAGGATATTGATGGGTCAAAATGTTCCATTGTTTTTTTGTTTTTTTTTTTTCAGGAAACAGTTGCAAAAGAAAATGAAAATTATTGATTCAAATCAGGGCAAAGTGACCCAAATGAAAGCTCGTTGACAAACCTCAGCACTGCTGGGGGCTTTGCATTTTGTTTTGTTTTCGGCTATATACTATATATATATAAAGTTAGGAAAGTGTAATACGCGAACAGTTGCGGTACAAGTCCAGACATGGAAACACGCACGATGCAACGTCTTCTGGCCATTCTTCTCGCGTTAACGGTGACAAACGCTTTGAGCACGGAATTGGATCAAGTGCGGCAATTGCAAGAGAATTTCGTGAGTATACTCTGAATTACAAATTCGATTTTACTTTCACGGATCCAAATCAACGAAATCTTTGTTTTTCCTTTCGTTCGTGAATATTGGGATTTTTGAAGGAGATTTTGGCAACGAAATTTCGCCATCTCGAAACGAAATTCCAGGAACAAGAATCGATGTTAAAGCTCTTGGAAAAGCAACAGTTAGCCAGTGCCAAGATAGACATCAAGGATGCTGAACATCCACCACCAGGACATAAGGCTTTGCCACGTACCTGTTTAACAGCCAGACTGGCCAATCCTCTCCTAACGTCCGGGCTGTACTGGATCGATCCGGACGGTCCCGCATTCGGAGAAGAACCTATCCGAGTCTATTGCAACATGAACACTGGTAAAAACAACGATTCATTCAATGACAATTTTTCAGCACTCACATTTCTTTTTCTTTCGTTCAAATGTTGTATGATTAAGGTTGGACAGAAGTCTTACATGACAGTGAATCAGCCATGAATTCAGGGCATTGCACTAGCCCCGGTTGTTACAGCCGACATGTTAATTACAATGCAACCTTAAGGCAAATGGCGGCGTTGGCCGAACTCTCGAATGAGTGTTCGCAATCAATCAAGGTATTAGCCTATATTTCACAGCAGTTTAGAAAGCGATCCTTAAAGATTGGTGGGACCGTTTTTGTATATCTAATCAAATGCGGTACGTTTTTATTGTGATACAGTACGATTGTGTCTCGTCACCATTGGAGAGGAATGGTATTTCGTACGCCTGGTGGAACGATCGCAATGGACACCCTCAGTATTTCTGGTCCGGCAGCAATTCGAGGGTTCACGTTTGCCAGTGCGGCATTGAGCAGACGTGTTTCGAGAACGACGTCCGATGCAATTGCGATTCCGACGCTAAGCTTCCGCTAGCTGATCACGGTAGATACCAAGCTCATAGTCAAATCAATTGTTCCGAATGGAGAGTATACTTGATTTGCATTTTTTTTCTTCTAACTATTCAGGTGCTATCACCAAGAAGGAATTGCTGCCGGTGACACGTTTGAATTTCGGGAGGACTCAGCGTCCGAACTCTACCGGTATCCACACGCTCGGGAGACTGGTGTGTGATGGCCGACTGGCCGTTGTAAATAAAGGATTGCCAACTTCCTGCGCAGATTTATGGCGAAATGGATTTGTTAATAGCGGGCTATACTCAGTCAAGGGGAACAAACAGTTTGAAAAAGTCTACTGCGACTTCAGCAAATTGCCTAGTGAACCAGGTACGTGCGGGATTTTTAAAAAATTAGCTAATGAACTGCTGACATGGTCGTGTTTCCTGAAATCAAACTGTATTGATGCCTGTTATTACCTGTACGCAGATTTTCAAACTTGGGTCGGCTATGAAGACGTCAAGTCTCATCCGGTACCGATTGCATCGGCCAAGACAACCGTGGGTCGTGCTGTCACTTCACGTACAAGGCATGAACAAGAACGAACGAATGAAAAGTATATTGCTAATCAAGTAATGTAGTTTTCTTCACTTAAACATTTTTTTGTTGAGCGATAGCGTGATGCAGAGCAATTATTCGGTATATTTTCATAAACGACTTACTTGATATGAGATGAATACATAATCTTCTCGGAATCCGCAGTTAATTTTGCGTATATTGTGTGAGTGTGACTAGCCTTCCCATTTTTTCATTTTTCGCAAAAATCTGATTTTTGGTTATTACCACGCCATCTTCTGAGAGATGGAGCAAAAAAATTTTTCTTGTGAATCGATTGTTAGGCCGATTTCTATCGCCACATTCGCCATTATCGGATCGCCAATCCCCAATCGGCCAATCGCATGTCAACACTCAGCAGTCGATAGGGACGCGTTGCACAACAGCGAAGCCATGTTGGTAGAAGCCATGTTGGTAGAAGCCATGTTGGTAGAAGCCATGTTGGTAGAAGCCATGTTGGTAAGGCATGTAAGAAAGTAACATATTAAGATTGTAAGGAGAAGTTGGAGAAGCTTCTAGAAAGTTAAGGTATGGACATATCTGCTTTTTATTCGATAATTTATTACCTTGTGATAGAATTACCGTGGAAGATGGTATTGAGAATAGAGTTTTGTTTTTCTTTGGTACCCGAACCAGTATGGAACTTGTTCAATGGTATCAATTTGCTCGTAGACGGGCACACAAACCCCTAACGTTATTTTTTCTGTTAATCGGAAAACAACACTGATTAGTGTTTTCAAACATTTTAAAGTTGTAGAGGATGCATTGCTGACCAATTATCGGTGGGCGAAAACCTGTTAACACAGTTTGAATTGACAAAATGTCTTGAGAAAGAGAAAACACTTGCAGAACATTGGATCAAACAGTTAATGTACAATAGCAGAAGCTACTACATAAGCAGTTTTCGTAATAGTTATATTTTTTTTTGGTTACAAAGCATTGAAGGCTACAAAAATAATCTTTACTTTTTATATTTATATTGTTGTAGACTATGGAATGCCCACCAGTTAGCTGTGGCCGTGAATCTTGACAGACCTTATATTGGCCCATATTTGATGATTTTGGTGGCTGCAGTATACAAAAGTAACAAGACAAGATGGAACATGACCTTGGAAGACACCACAGCAAAAAGGGCAGTGATGTATATTTAAAATTACAATTCATATTCTGCCGATTGTTCCCACTTTCTCATTTTATATGTTAATAGCAGGAGTACATTCACCACCAATGAAAAATAAGGTAATGATGGCATTTTGATATAGCTGTGTACCTGGAAAGATTTGTGGTAGGTAAATGTAGATTCCCCACCAAAGGTATGTAAGTGCTTCGAGTCAGCCTGATAACAGAAATTGGGTCTGTTTGTATAGTGTACTTGGAAGTTGGAACATTATGGCGTGGAAATCATCTTGGAATTGGCAGGAACCAGGAATTGTTTTGCGAAAATCGTGAAAACTGCTAGGAACCCCCGTACCGGAAACACCTGCAAGAGGCTTCAATCAGCCGACCTGTGACGAAATGGCCGCCTTACGCGAAGTTGCGTCACTTTCGTGGAGGAACTTGGACTCGATGTACAACAAGATATCGTTACGTTTATATTAACTCCAAAGCCCGGTTCGGATGACACTAGTGTCCAGCACATCAGTGGCGAAATACTCAGAGATTGTGTCTTATTCGAACATGAAAGAACCCCTACGCTTTGGGCCAAAGCCATGTTCACTGGTTCAGAGCGAGTATTGTCGAAATGCCGGAATGCAACATGTAAGTTCTTTGTCATTTTTTACTGATTATCTAATGGACTAATTTCACGATCATCATTGCAGAATCTATGAGTGGTTAGGGACCACTATGGATATGAAGCACGCTTTTGTGGCTCCTGAACTTAAGAAAATAAGTGTCTTTCAGTCATCCGATACTGGTCACTTGGTGCTACTTCACGGAGATTCCTCCGTCCATCTGAGGCGATTCATTGATGCGGAGGATATATAAATTCTAAACATCGACCTGGTTCGAGTGTTCCAGTTTGATACTTTTCAAACGGAAGCTCAATGGTGCCTTCTTCTAGGAGGATCAAATAATTCCTACATCTGTTGCATCCAAGGTATCAATTAAACTGTCCTTAGTACTGCAAAACATTAAATTTTTAGTCATATTTTTTTATGGTATTGAATGCTTTAGAGGAAAGGCTATTGCAGTGCAATTTCTACCGCACAATCGGACTGCCAGTGCGGGATTGCGACTTTGGACCACCCGACAGGAGCCCCCGAGGGTACCCCGACAGTGGCCCTCCATGACACCATCCCTCCCCCCCCAACAGTGGTCTCCCACGACACCATCCCCCCAAACATTGGCCCCCACGTTTTCGCATGGGAGGCCACAGACGGCGACAAAGTCGACACCAGCCCCCCATGGCAATTGAGGCGGGTGGGCGCCTGCGTCGTGTAGGCATCAGACACCAGCCCCCTAAGTTTTATCGATCAAGTGCTTGGGGGGGTCAGTGTCGTAGTATCATGCGACACAAGGCCCCCCCAACCAATATCCAGTGACGCTTTCTACATGCTCTGTTAAGTGAAAGCGCGGTTGGAAATTAGTGCCTCATGAAGCGTCACTGGAAATATATTGGTTGGGGAGGGGGGCCTTGTGTCGCATGATACTACGACACTGGCCTCCCTACGCACTTGATCGATAAAACTTGAGGGGCTAATGTCTGATGCCTACGCGACACAGGCCCACCCGCCTCAATTGCCATGGGGGGCTGGTGTCGACTTTCGTCGCCGTCTGTGGCCCCCCATGCGAAAACGTGGGGGGGCAATGTTTTGGGGGAAATGGTGTCATGGGGGGGCCACTGTCGGGGTACCCTCGGGGGCTACTGTCGGGTGGTTCAATGACTGCATGTCGCCACTTTCAGTTTTACGCATCAGATACATCTGGTCACTGCTACATCGGAAGAAATGGCCAACCTGTTCAATGTGCAATTCAATGGCAACTCTTGCTCGCCTAGACGGATGAAGTTCTGCCCACTGTAATGTTACCAGTAGAAAGTTTTGCCGTTCAAATCTTAGAAGACTTCCACGAAGAGACAAAGAATCAATCTTTAGGAAAAATGCCTCATTGATTTGGTTGGTTCATTAAGGTAATTTTTTTAAATGCGCATTGGTCCACGATTGAATTGTTCGCGATTGGGGTCTGTTTAGGTGTTCTACAACTTGAGCGAAGGATTTGGGAGACCAAAAGAAATTGAAAGTGCGCTGGAAAGCTTTTGTACTCAACAAGCTCCACTTATAAGGTGAGTAACCTATTCATTCAACTAGTCCAAAAACGAATATGACAACGCAATATTTTTAGGGTCAACTACGTCTCAATGGTGCATTATTAACGGTCGGGAGTGGGATGTATTTTCCCGACAAGCATGGCGCTACTTTTCACCAGAACTTACTGCTCCTCATCATGTGTGAGTCGCAGATCTTAAAGCCGAAAATGTTTCGGTTGGTTCACTATAGGAGGATCATCGTCGTCGCGTTAGCTACTGACATTCGGAGGGAAAATCAATGGAGGTGCTGATTTGGTTAGTTTGGATGTCCGAGGTAATATCGACGTTGGCAATAACTCCATCAACGGTGTAGTTGAGGAGGATACATTGCAAAAGAATACCTAACATCTCGTCGGAAATGCAGCCCCCGCCCCCACCCTCTCGCGAAATCCGTTCAAGTTGAGGGCTAGTGTCGTGTGCTTCACCGACACAAGCCCCCCCGCCCTTTTTTAATTCGTTCGTAAACTGAAACTTAACTTGAACGAATTTAAAAAGAAGGGGGGGTAGGTGAAGCATACGACACCAGCCGTCCTTAACTTGAACGGATTTCACGAGGGGCGGGGGGGTGGTCGCATTTCCGACGGGATGTGAGGTATTCTTTTGCAATGTATCCTCCTTGTTATTGTCGTTATTGTCGTTATTGCCATTGCCGATATTATCTCGGACATTCAAACTAACCAAATCAGCACTTCCATTGGTTTTCCCTCCGAATGTCAGTAGCCAACGCGAGGGCGGTGATTCTCCTATGGTGAACCAACCGAAACATTTTCAGCTTTAAGATCTGCGACTCACACATGGTGAGGAACGGTATCTTCCGGTGAAGAGAGCGCTATGCTTGTCGGGAAAATACATCCCATGTTAGACCGTTTCGGGAAGTCCACAGTCCGCATGCCCTACAGGTAGTTGAAAGCTCCCGCATTTACTGGGTTAACGGAACAAACGTATCCACGCTCCCCGGAGTATCCGATGACAAAAATGCCCACCAGATCGTTATAGGTATAAGGTCAATCATAAATTGAAATCAGTGTAATCTGATAACATTTGCTGCTATAGGATTTGTCAGTATCACTCGTCCGTTGCTTGTTGAAGATGCCAAAATGGATTCTCTAAACGATCTCCTTATCAAAGTTTTATTGAGCCCATCGGGCCAGCAAACTTAGCGAGTATTGAAGTCGCGCATCCTAGATGTTGAAGGAAACATTGACTGTCCAGATATTAATGGACGAAATGTGGATGACTTCCTGTTACACTGATGGAAATGATATTCACATTGTGCTGGGTCGGGTACGGATTTCAGACGACTTGGTTATCAATAATTTGGTCATGGGAAAACGGGAAGTTTTAACAGCGTCGATATCATCACGTTGTTGTATCCACAGTCTTTGCGGATAGACTCGGAACATTAACGCAAACGGTGATTTCAGCCTCGCATGCTGCTCATGTCCAGAAGATCAACACGATCGATCTTTCAAATTTCCCCAAAACTATTGAAAACAATCAACAGACCAATCGATCCATGTTAACGTGCCAATACTCTTCGAAGTTGTAATCAAAGAATATGTTACATACTATTCGGTCCTCGATCGTAATTTCTTGATGAGAACCAACCAGACGTTCAACGTTGAAGTGCAGTTCAACGACGATGTTACCGTACAAGGGGATATGGTGATTCACGACCTGACCGATATCAACGGAGTAAAACTCGAATCTTTGGACTAAGACGTTGTGAAGAAGCAAGGAGACTTCCATATCTCAGACACACAGATGTATTTGGTTAGTCTATGTTTAATGTTCTTTGGGTTTTAACAACGGTCTTTATTCTACACGTTTGAGCAGTTAACCATTCATGGAAACTTGGCTGTAGGAGACTTTTCATAATCTGGACGTTCCCAAAACATATTATTAGCCCTCCTGTCTCCTTAACAGATCCCAAACGGTAACAGACATTTTGACCGTGCATTTTAAAATTTCCACTAATTTCATTGCTACTTGTTCTACAGGCACAGTGGCACACTCTTCACATCCAACGTCACCGTTGATGGCGACGTCATCAGTTCAGGGGGCGACATCATTACGCTGAATACGGTGGCTGGAGTTATGTTGGATGATTTTGTTACATTTCAAGCGGCATAAAGATGGATAAAGAGGATGATTTGGTCATCGAAAATTCACTGAACGGCCGTGATGTCAACGATATTGTTTCCAAAGGTTCAAGAAGAGAAACTCTGCATTTGTACAGTGGCCAGAGATTACGATTCACGGTCACGTAACATTAGGGTATTACCTATCATTTCTTTTAAAAAAATCACCTCTTTGCACACTGTCAACCTACACAACACAGGACTCGTTTGAAACGGACACTATCAACAGCTACAACGTTGAAGGGTATTGAAGTTGAGTGGTGAATATGACAAGACCCCAAAACAATCTCTGGAACAAAGAAAGCACCCCATTCTTTCGCTGTCGAAAAGGATGTCACTCTTGGCTTATTTAATGGCGGTCATCAAAATTTCTCAACGATGTTCACCGTCTCTGATAACCAGATTATTACTGGCGACTGCGTCTGTGATCATCTGAAATCCGAAATATCGAGTTGCGAGCTATTAACGAGCAGAATCTCTCCGATTTTGTCCAGATGACCGGCACAATTGATGTCCAATCATCAGACCGATGGATATTCAGCACGTCACTGTTGAAAAGTCACTCAAAATTGAAGACCATATCAAGAGTGGATGCAACCTGACCGAGTATCTCAATTGAACGGAATTTGCTCATTTCAATAGCTTGTCCATCCATGGATCGTTATTGCTGACCAACCTTTGAAAACTCAGATAGGGTAAAAGCGCGAATTGGGACAGCGTTTGGGCAAACAGTCTTCCTTATGGAGAATGCGTGTAAAGCCGATCTGCTAATTTGGGACAAAAACCCTAATTCGTTGGACACTTTTTCTAATTTGGGACAGTCATATTTTTAAAAACTAATTTATGCATTCGATTCAGTTTTTAATTCTGAATCGATTTGCTAAAGACACCCAAGGGGGTGCAATAGGAAAATATTGCGGAATTCATTAATTAAAAAACCAAAACAAAGACCTGTCAAAACGAGGCTTTGTCTGTACAGGCCAGGGAACTTGCCATCGAAACTGATGTCAACAAAAAATTTTTTTTTTTAAACTTTATGACATACTTGTTTTCTTTAAGTAGCCAATAGGGCATCATTTCACTGGTAAAAACCCAAAAATAAACATGCCTGGAATTATCGAGAAAATGGCATAGACATTTCCGCAAGTATGCCGTAATGTCCAAACTTATGAACCGAAAAATATAACCAAAAATTAACCGTATGCTAACCAATTTCAATGTAATCGTGTTTCTAAAGTGTATCTTTACAAGGCAGTAAAGTGTGTTACTACTGCAAGCAAACAGTATTAATGTAATTGGTGCTTGATCTTGATATCTTTTTTCATAAGCTCCAATGACGCCAAATCTGGACAGCAGACTACGTAGATACGGATAAATTGTACGTCAAATGTTTTTGACTGACAATGGCAAAATGGTAGAGCATTGGTGTGCGAACTCAACAGTCTTTGGTTCAAGCCTGACTAGTGATAGGATATTATTAAGTTATGATAAATTTCAGCTAGCTTTTTGGTAGCTATCTCTCTATTTCTTAATTTTTTTTTGCCACACATTATTACTTCACCAAAATCACTTAAAACAAACATTATTCCAACTAATATGGACATCGCCGGGTTCACTAAAGTTACCTTTATAAATCGGAAGAATTCATAACCAAAGCCAGCTAGCAATATTCATCTAATCTGCAATTGCAATTCTCATGTTTTTTACATAAACTCCCATGACGCTAATTTGGGACAGCAAACTGTACACTCAATGATTCGTTATAATTGTAAGATAAATTACTTTACTTTGTCAGTTGTGGCGCAGTCGTAAGGTGTTGGATTGCGAACTTGTTGGTTGATGGTTCAAAACCATTTAGGTAGCTTTTTAAGGTTTTTTTTTTAACTTCAGATTCTCACCAAATTTTTAAAGATATTTTTGAATCACTAAACACTCCTTAAACTGACGCAATTACAGCTAGTGTTTGTGATAAATAGATTCCTTTCAGTTCCCTCTACAAGATTATTTCTTTTTTTACTAAAATCCTGGTAAAAAATGTATTTAATGTGTTTCTAATTCAAATGTTTTTTTCCATAAGATCCCATGACGCTAATTTGGGACAGCAAACTGTACAATAAATGACACGTTATAACTTTAAGATACATTGCTGTTGTATCGGAAGTTGTGGCACAATCATAAGGCGTCGGATAGCGAACTCATTGGGCGATGGTTCAAAACTGCTTACGTTCCTTATCACATTTTTTGGTTTCAAAATTTTTATCACATTTTTAGAGAAATTTTTTATCACTAAAAAGTCCTTGTACTGACGTAATAACAGCTAGTGTTTGGGATAAATAGATTCGTTTCAGTGTCCTCTACAATATTATTGGTTTTTTCACTAAAATCCTGGTAAAAAATCTGTTTAACTTGTGTTTCTGATTCTATGGTTTTTCCATAAGATCCCATGACGCTAATTTGGGACAGAAAAATGTACACTAGATGACTCGTTATAGTTGTACGATACGTATAATCAACATCGTCACTTCTGGCATAATCGTAGTGTGTTGGATTGCGAACTCATAGGTTGATGGTTCAAAGCTGTTTATCTACAAGGCTTTTTTTTTAATTTTAGATTCTCATTACATTTTTAGAGATTATTTTAATCACTGAAAACTCCTTAAACTGACGCAATTACAGCAAATGTTTGGAATATAGAGATTCCTTTCAGTTCCCTCTACAAGATTATTGGTTTTTTTCACTAAATTTCTGGTAAAAAATGTATTTAACTGGTGTTTCTAATTGTGATATTTTTTCCATAAGCTCCCATGACGCTAATTTGGGACAGCAAACTGTACACTAGATGACTCGCTATAATTGTACGATACGTTTCATATTTGCCGTCATTTGTGGCACGGTTGTAAAGCGTTGGATTACTAATTCTAAGGTTGATGGTTCAAAACTGATTAGAGACCTTCTACAAGTTTTTTTAAATTTAAGATTCTCATCACATTTTTAAAGGTATTTTTTAATCACTGAAAAATCCTTAAACTGACGCAATTATAGCAAGTGTTTGGAATAAATAGATTCATTTCAGTTCCCTCTACAAGACTTTTGCTTTTTTCACTAAAATCCTGGTAAAAAAGTTATTTAACTTGTGTTTCTAATTCTAATGGTTTTTCCATAAGCTCCATGACGCTAATTTGGGACAGCAAACTGTACACTAAATGACACGTTATAAGTTCAAGATACGTTTCTTTAACATCGTTAGTTGTGGCATAATCACAAGGCGTCGGATTGCGAAACTTACTGGGTGGTTTCAAAACTGCTTATGTACCTTCTAAGGATTTTTAGATTTAAAATTCTTATCACATTTTTAAAGAAATTTTTAATCACTAAAAACTCCTTGAACTGACGTAAAAACAGCTAGTGTTTGGGATTAATAGATTCGTTTCAGTGTCCTCTACAAGATTATTGCTTTTTTGATTAAATCCTGGTAAAAATCTGTTTAACTTGTTTTTCTAATTCTATGGTTTTTTACATAAGATCCCATGACGCAAATTTGGGACAGCAAACTGTACACTAGATGACACGTTATAACTTTAAGATAAGAAATATTACTTTGTGAGTTGTGGCGCAGTCGTAAGGTGTTCGATTGCGAACTCGTTAGCTGATGGTTCAAAACTGTTTAGGTAGCTTCTCTATGAGGTTTTCTTTTTCAGATTCTCATCACAGTTTTTAAGATATTTTTTAATCACTAAAGACTTCTTGAACTGACACAATTACAGCTAGTATTTGGGATAAATAGATTCGTTTCAGTTTCCTCTACAAGATTATTGGTTTTTTCACTGAAATCTTAGTAAAAAAGTTATTTAACTGGTGTTTCTAATTCTGATGTTTTTTCCATAAGCTCCCATGACGCTAATTTGGGACAGCAAACTGTACACTAAATGATTCGTTATGATTTTAGTTTACGTTGATTCTGTGTCCTCAGTGTGGCACAGTTGTAAGGTGTCGGATAGTGAACTTGTTGGGTCATGGTTCAAAACTCAATATGTACCTTTTACAAGTTTTTTTTCTTTTGAATTTTTTATCACATTGTTTCAGAGATTTTTAATCACTAAAGACTCCTTTAATTGACGCAATTACAGCTAGTATTTGGCATAAATAGATTCGTTTCACTTTCCTCTACAAGATTATAAATTTTTTCACTAAAATCCTGGGATAAAATTAATTTAACTAGTGTTTCTAATTCTAATGTTTTTTACATAAGCTCCCGTGACGCTAATTTGGGACAGCAAACTGTGTACTAAGTGACTCCTTATAATTACAAGATACTTTTCTGTTATACGTAAGAACATGTCATCTGTGGCGCAGTCGTAAGGCGTTCGATTACGAACACGTTGGTTGATAGTTCAAAACTGCTGTGGAATATATTTATGGCTGTTTTTTTTATTTTAGATTCTTATCACATTTTTGAGATATTGTTTTATCATGAAAAACTTCTTAAACTGACGCAAGAATAACAAGTTCTTGGATAAATAGATTCGTTTCAGTTTCCTCTACAAGACTGTTGATTTTTTCACCGAAATTATGTGAAAAATTTTATTTAACTTGTGGTTGCAATTCTAATGTTATTTCCATAAGCTCCCATGACGCTAATTTGGGACAGTAGACTACATACTAAATGACCTGCTGATGTTATAGTTTGTTCCCCTATTGTCGTCGACGGTGGCATAATCGTAAGGCGTCAGAATTCCGTTACATTGGTCGATGGTTCAATACCATAAGCAGGACAGTTTTCGAAAAACATTTTCTATATTTTAAAAAATCAATTTTGTGAGATATCTTTGAATCGCCAAAAAACAATTAAAACAATACGATTTTTAAAAAATTTCCTATTAATAGATTTTTTCCAGTATCCTCTACAGAACTTTAAAATCTTTCACTTAGATCGTGTGGCAATACTCATGTAAAATGCGATTGCAATTTCTTGCATAAGCTCCCATGACGCTAATTTGGGACAGCTGATTACATACAAAATAGCATGTTTACTTTTCTATAATGTTTCGTCAACGATGGCCCATATTCTAATAAAGTTGGAATGCCATCTCCAAGAGTGATGGTTCAATACGGTTTTGTGATAATTTGTAAAATATTTGTCTTTATTTTTTTCAGCACATTATGTTTGGTCCCTCTGACATTCTCCAAAATATGAAAAAAACCTTTAATAAACTTTTCTTCTACTGGGCTTGAACCACGAATCTTCTGATTACAAGGATAATGCTTTACCGCTGAGCTATCTTTCTTGATGTAATCCCATCTATTCTTAAACAATATTTTTGAAACCCACAAAACGGAGTGAAAAATATGTTATTTTTGGTCATTTTATTAGACATGATACAACGAATTCTTACACACCTAATTAATGCATAGATTATATAGATAAAAAGCATTCGTTATTGTATCTGCACTGAGGCTTGAACCATAGGTCTTCATCTTGCTAGCCAAGTATTCATCCACAGCGCTAACTTTCTTACAAATATTTGCAAATTTTTCGCAACCCAATGCAGTCGCAGTAGAGTGTCCCAAATTAGCGTTTTTGCTTAACAAACAAACATATGGGGCAAAGACGACAAGAACAAAGTAGTTTATTTTAACATATTTACTTAAACATAATCATTCGTGAGTGAATTCCTATTAAGCCAAGTAAAAGGGACAAAAAAATGTGAAAAATCATTAAATTATGTGATAAATCTACAAATAAACATGTGTCCCAATAAGGGATAACAGTTTCCGAAAGATTTTTCATTTCGTAGCTTATAGGATGAAATAAAAATAGTTAATTGTCTTTAAAATTCTAAAAAGTTTATTGGCTTTGAAGTTATGAAAAAAAAATGTGAAAGAATGTAAGTAAATTTTTTTTTAATTGCGTGGATGAAGCCAGACTCGATTCTAAGTCCTAAATGTATTTTTGCATTATTTCTGTCAAAAGGATTTAAAAAAACATGTAAACATTGTACATCAATCGACTTGAATTTAAATTCTGCGTCGATTGGTGTAAAAATATTGAAAAAAGGTTATGTTTTATTTTTTCGAACAAATCTGTGTCCATAATTAGCGTTGGCTGTCCCAAATTAGCAGGAATCGGTATTTTTTTCTTTTTGTAAAATCAAGAATAAAACTAGAATTTAATGATACAGACTTACATTTAATTTAAAGAACTTTTGTTTCTCTATCTTTTGATATAATTAGTTAAAGTTTTTGCTCAGTATTAACTTAGATATTTGTTTTGCCGTCTAAGTACCAGCTAACAGATTGTACACTGTTTGGCCCTTTCGCCCGTAAGCAAAACTTACCGATTTCAAATACCGTTTTCTCCGGTATTTTAATGTTTTATAATTTTATTTTTAGATGAATTGCGTAACCCCCTTTTTTGTTTATAATTTGAGTATTAGATGTCCCAATAGAGCCTCTATGGAGATAAAATTCGAGAAGAAAAAAAAAAATTTTTTTTGTCCCAAATTAGCAGGAACCGGGCCCGTGTCCCAATTCGCGCTTTTACCCTATTTCATTTGTTTGTTGAATACTCACCATGATTTCTAATTCCTTATCTTTATTGTTTCAGATCGGTACGAATGGACAGAGCCCAAGTTGTTACCGGTAATCCTAGTTCACTAGTTGCGCGCGACCAACCTGGTATGCCGTGGAAAATCCAACTTTGGCCCACCCCCATTTCCACGATGACTTCCACGCCGTAACGTTCCACGTTCGAAGTATACTATATACACGGACCTCACATATCAGAGCCAAAAGCCCCAGGTTTTTACGATGTTCCAATTGCTTTTTGATATATAATCATGGGAACACAAAATTGTATTAGATCAATTTTAGCGTTTCCAACTTGCTTCTGGCCAGAGCCTGTAGCCTGATAGGTATTTTATTAATCTATTGAGTATTAACCAACTAACATTAATTAATGTTTTTTTTTTTTTTTTATTTTGCTAGTTGTAGACTATGAAATGCTGACCAGTTATCTGTAATTAGAAATCCACCTGACCAAGCCTAACATTCATAGATCGAGAAAACACAAGCTGAAGAAGTTTAGGGAAAAAAAATCTGCCAGGTAAAATGAATGAAGACATTCTTAAATCAATTATATAAGAAGTTGAAGACATGTTGTCAGGAACTGTTGGAAAAGTCTTCATGACATATTCAGAAATTAGAACCCATGGAAATAGAAATTCATTAGTGGATGAAACCATGCAATCAAGCTAATGGAAAATTTCCCGATAGGGATTCTTGCAAAATTGCATCCTTTGATCGATTTGATCGACAGCAGACGTCATCTGTCGAGAGAAAAAAACTCGAATCATTTTCTTTTACTTAAATATCGCAGATTCATCCGGACTTATCAAGGGCACCACGAGAAAGGATATTGATGGGTCAAAATGTTCCATTGTTTTTTTGTTTTTTTTTTTCAGGAAACAGTTGCAAAAGAAAATGAAAATTATTGATTCAAATCAGGGCAAAGTGACCCAAATGAAAGCTCGTTGACAAACCTCAGCACTGCTGGGGGCTTTGCATTTTGTTTTGTTTTCGGCTATATACTATATATATATAAAGTTAGGAAAGTGTAATACGCGAACAGTTGCGGTACAAGTCCAGACATGGAAACACGCACGATGCAACGTCTTCTGGCCATTCTTCTCGCGTTAACGGTGACAAACGCTTTGAGCACGGAATTGGATCAAGTGCGGCAATTGCAAGAGAATTTCGTGAGTATACTCTGAATTACAAATTCGATTTTACTTTCACGGATCCAAATCAACGAAATCTTTGTTTTTCCTTTCGTTCGTGAATATTGGGATTTTTGAAGGAGATTTTGGCAACGAAATTTCGCCATCTCGAAACGAAATTCCAGGAACAAGAATCGATGTTAAAGCTCTTGGAAAAGCAACAGTTAGCCAGTGCCAAGATAGACATCAAGGATGCTGAACATCCACCACCAGGACATAAGGCTTTGCCACGTACCTGTTTAACAGCCAGACTGGCCAATCCTCTCCTAACGTCCGGGCTGTACTGGATCGATCCGGACGGTCCCGCATTCGGAGAAGAACCTATCCGAGTCTATTGCAACATGAACACTGGTAAAAACAACGATTCATTCAATGACAATTTTTCAGCACTCACATTTCTTTTTCTTTCGTTCAAATGTTGTATGATTAAGGTTGGACAGAAGTCTTACATGACAGTGAATCAGCCATGAATTCAGGGCATTGCACTAGCCCCGGTTGTTACAGCCGACATGTTAATTACAATGCAACCTTAAGGCAAATGGCGGCGTTGGCCGAACTCTCGAATGAGTGTTCGCAATGTGCCACAAATTTGACCTATAAATTGAGTACTTTTATTTTTAACTTCGACTTACTATTCGGAGACCCCGAAATCCTACTCCGCACCGACGTATTACACAGAAGTGCCGGTGTATTACACAACAACGTATGTCACTGCGATCTACTACACCGAAGCACCCACCTACTATACACAAAGGCGCCTGAGCATTACACAACAACCTAGGCTTCACCAGCTTACTACACTGATGCCCCGAAATATTTCTCTGCTCCAAGCTACACTGCAACTGTGTCCTACTACACCACTACAAGATCAATCTACGATGAAGATCATTTTGCTGTACTATATGATCCCCATAGTGGACGAGACTGAACTAGATATAACCGGAAATAACAAAAAAAGACATACAGACAGCACATCCGCACAAGCATTTCTGGGTTTGTTTTGTTGTTTTGTTTGCCTACCCCACCTGTTTTCATTGCTTCATGTGATTGTTTTTCCTTTTCGTTCCCACGGACCTTTTTTTTTTCGAAAGTTCCCAGAATCTCCAAGTCAAAAGAAATTCGCAAGTGCATCAATGGGAAGGGTGCAGTGGTGCACCTAAATCCATGATGGCCGCCTCTCATTTTCTTCGACACGCAATTGGTTCTTGGTTGCAGAATTGGAGGATGGGTGAAAAAAATCCATGATGGCCGCTTTCGCTTATTCCCTTTCCCCTTCCCATCTCCCAGCCTCTCTGCAGCTGTCAATCACCCGTTGACGCGTTGGCCCGTTGGGACTAAGCTTAACGACTTGTAAAGCGGCCACTGCGCTGATACGACGAGGTGTGATAATCTTACTATTCCCTATGGAGCTTCATTTTTTTCCCAGTGTGATAATCTTTTCACTATTCCCCAAGGATATTCATTTTTGTCCCCCAGCAATAAGTTCCCACGGCTTCAAACGTTGCATCTTCTTTACAGTTTTTCTTTCTGGCCGTCTGTTACTGTGGGCAACACCGCAACATTGAATTTGCATTATCGCTGCTCGTCTTCTTTACGCCTACATCCGTAGATGAAAAACAGTTAAAGTTTGGATAAACGTGCTAATAAAAGGTATTGAAAACATAATTAATCGTTGTTTTATCGAATTGTTTTGTTTGTAATAATATGATCCCAAAAAATCAATTAATTAATATATTAACTTTGATGTCACTTTGACTTTTGGTTTGACTAATGTACGATGACACTCAAATGTTGGAGTTGGTGGTTTGTTTTATTTGCCTGTAGAATGATTTTCATTAGTTTATCAGGTGTTTTAGAGCTATTAATTTTTTTTACAACTTAACTCTATCGGGAATTGATCCCCGAACTTTTGGGTTGCTTTGCCAATGCTCAACCGTTGACCCCATGAGTTACACTGAATTTTGCACTAATATTAGAAGGCACGAAAAGATGGAAAGAGAGTTCAGATTTTTGTTGAACTCAAAATATAGACAAAATTATTTCATGACTCATGGCTCATTAGTAGAGCATCGGCACAATACGCTAAAGGTTACGGGTTCGAATCCCGAATGAGTCTGAAAAAATGACACAAAAATATTAAAAATTTTCAGTAGAATGAATATGTTATCTCAAATTATAAGTAGGCTAGCTACATAATACTGGGTGTTGATCAAGCACTATATATGAGATCTCTTGGCAGAGACTAGTAATGGTTAATTTCCGTTGTAATGTGTATAAACATTAAAACACTCTTTCACGATCAATTAAAAAGAGTAACTTATTAATATTTGTTATTACAAACTATATTTATCTGCGCCAAAATATCCATCCCGTTACTTTGTAACGGGGAAATTTCTCGACTCGAATGGCAGACGTGGAAGGTAGACACCTGGGAAGGTTGCAAGCCCAGGACATCGGGAATCTCCGTGACTGGGAATCGAACCAGGAACCTTCGAGCTGCTAGTCGAGTGCGATACCTTTCCGGCAACCCCCCCTATATCCCCCCCAATGATGTGTGATAATCTATTGTGGGATCGTTCAGAGTTACAATAATGTGTTGAAGACTTAGTTTATAACTCAGTAGCTGTCGCAGCTCAATGGTAGAGCGTGAGGCTGGAAAGCTGAGTACCTTGGGTTCGAATCCCAATCAAGTAACTAAGTATCTGTGTTGGATTACATTGGCATACTCCCCAAGGGAATTGGATTACATAGGCTACAGCACGAAGTACGTTTACTCTTCGTTAGAGTTTTGACGATCAGTAAAAGACGAAGAGAGAGAACAAAAGAAGAAATTTCTTTATTTCAAATAAAAGTATTTTTTTATCCGTTTTTTTTATTTGGTATATTACCCAAAAGAAAACATAGGCAAAGCTGAAGCAAATTTTCAAAATGAAGAGAACTGACCGTGAAACAAGTAGGGGAAAAAAAAAAGACTACAATCCATGGATCTGTCTTAGAAAAATTATGGACTTTTAAGTGCGCAATAGACCAAAATACGGTTACTCTCCGTCGTCCCACTGTGTAATATGATTGGGCTTTTCGCCGGATGCATAGCGTTGCCACATTCGACCGAAAAGGCGTTCCATATCATTTGCATAGATTTTGCAGTTGAACAGCGGGCTATCTGAACGACGAATCCAAACCTTTGCTCTTATCGCTTTCAAACTAAGATTCAAAAAATGAAAAATGAACGCAAGATTGAGAATGGAATAGAAGGCAGAACACTTACTACTCCGAATCCGTCCCCAGTTTGACTGCAATATCCTCATATTCCTGGGCACTCGAGGCAATGAGTTCCGGGCAACCGATAGTTGTGAGCTGCGAAGCTGCCACGCGAGATGCAAGTGTCTCACCTAAATTCAGATTTTAAGACTGTTGTGCTTGTAACAGTGTGTATAAATATCGATTAGTTACCTGGAAGAGTCACCATAGGTGTTCCAGCCCATAAGACGTCCATGCCTGTAGTATGGCCATTGCAAAGCGGTGTGTCCAAGCAAATGTCAGCAAGCTGGCCACGACGAACATGTTCTTCTTTTGCAGCAACATTTGAAAACAAAATACGTCCGGCACCGAGGCCAAGAGATTGAGCAGTTGCCAACATGTTTGTTTCTCCAACTGTGGGGAAGCGCAGGAGCCACAGAACAGAGTTCGGTACGCGCTTTAAAATCTATGGATCGTTATAAATGAATGATATTTTCTTTCATTTTTGTTATAAAGAAAGCATCTAAATTAGGACTTACATTGACCCACATTTGAAGAGTCGGAGGATCGATTTTGTAAAGTTGGTTAAAATTGCAATAGATGATAGCATCATCTGGAAGACCGTACTGTTGACGGGTTGTAACAACAATTGACTGGGGTACTTCTTCGCCTGTCGCAGCACGCGTGTTTGATTGATTGGTAGCCAAGCCATTCTGAACAACAACGCCATTTACGGAAGTTTGAATTTGTCCCGAGCCAATCATTGTCTCAATAGGATCCATTGTGGTCAGCTGCGCTACAGTCAAGGATACCTAAGAATTCAGGAAAGTGTTACAACCCTTTTTTATTGGACTTGTATGGCATCAACTTACTTGTATTGGAGCATCCAATCCTGTGGTTGTAGTTGGTGTGACGACTTCGGTAACCTACAGAATAGACAAGGACATCACGTGAAATGAAAATTAAAACACGATTCCTTCTATCTCAACTTACCTTTTTGATTTCTGTGCGTTCAAGTATTGGCGACAAATCAGTGCCATTAACGAGCGCAACATTGTCTGCTACCTTTAGCTTATCCTGCGATGACGAGGCCACAGTTATGATCAGTCTTTCTTTAAGATGAGGAAACATTTGCCGATGATCCTGAATCGAATTAAAAAACAAACTGAAGATCAAAAGCAAAGATAGTGTTGTAATATAAGTTACCCCAACAAAGAATGTTTTGGGCATGTAAGCTAGCTTTTCTGAAAACTGAGAAGCAAGTTCAAGAGGTGACGTCACTCGATCCGTGATTATCTGTAGGAAAGAGTAGTTTACGTATTTAAGCATTTCGTGGAAAGATTTTAGGATTAATATTTACGTAGTCCATATAAGATGCCCCACTTGTACCAGGATAGCCCAGCCACATAACTTGGATCGGAGCAGGACGCATTGCAAAAATTTCGTTGCGGGCGCCTAGAAATTCAGGCTGTAGAAACAATTTTGCTACATTTAATACATTTTTAAAATCTTATTTACCTTTTGTGTAACCATTCATGTTGACTAATATGTGGATGCCATCGGCATTTATTCTGTCAGCAGCTTTACCGTTGCAGATGATCTACGATAGGGAAAATGACATTCAATTTGTAACCAATACAGAAAGAATGCGCGAGCACATCTTAATTGATACATACCTGCGACAAATCAACAAAATGTTCTGATTCGCGCGCTATTTTCGCTCGGAAAGTTGTACCATCATCAGGACTCAAGGAATAACAAAAGATTTCAACACGGTTGCGATCGTGGAAACCTGGAATGGATTGCATGAGGTGGCTTGTTGGATGATTTCCAAAGTCAGATGAGACATAGCCAATACGCAGGCGACCATTTGGGGCCAGTTCCTTAGGGTACTTGAAAGCCGGCTTGTGCAAGATTAAGATCTTCGCAAGAGGAAACAACAAAGGAAAATTAAATCCAAGTTAGAATTTGTCCATTTTTAAATCTTTGAGATTTTTTTTCTGACTTAAAAATAAATAATAATAATATGAGTGATGTTTGCTTTTTATGGTGCATTTTTTTTACCTTGCTGGTCTTTCGTGATCAAAACAAAAACAAGTTGATTAATTCTCAAAAGCGGGTTACCTTTTCGATGCAGAGATTGGCATGACGAGTAGCTATAGCTTTCCGGTATTCATGAGAAAGAGGATAGAGCATTGAATGATGGGGGTGAACTGATGGTAATCGGTTGCGCTCCAGCTGCTCCCCAACGATGTGAATCAATCTTTTCATTCGAGTCTCATAATCCGTCCAATCGCAAACGATTTGCAAGCAGTGGGCCAAGTTGCAATAGGCTAAAAAGTACACATAAGCTTTAAGGGGTGGCATAATATTTACTACGGAATTTACCGTCAGGAAAATCTGGTTTCAATTTCAAAGCTGTCCGATAGGACTGTATTGCTTCAGGAATTTGTCCACTATCCTGTTTATGAAAGGACAGTAACGAGCAAATATGTAATGAGTTTAACTGCGAGTTTTCGATAACTTTGAACTACCACAAAAAGAAAACAGACCTTGTGTATAGACGCCAAATTTGAATGAGCATCGGCAAACGCAGGATTTATTTGAATAGCCCGTGTGTAACACTGAAGTGCGCCATTAATGTCTTGCATCTCCTTCAAAGTGTTTCCCATGTTACTGTATGCATCAGCAAACGATGGCTGGATCCTACGAATTAAAAAAATGATTAGTTAGTATCAGTTTAATATACCACGTCTTTTTTTTCATTTGTCCCGACAAGTCATCTAGGTTTTTGTATAGTACGAAATCATACCTTATCGCTTCTTTGTAGTGCATAAGGGCTTCGTTGAGTTTGCCTTGCTGTTGTAAAACGGACGCTAGGTTACTGTGGGCTGCTGCAAAATCAGGAAATACATCTAGTGCTTTAAGGTAGAGCCTCGTAGCCTCTTCGATGAATCCTTGTTCTCGCTTTATGTTTGCAAGATTATTAAGTGAATCTGCGTGAGAGGGGCACAGACGCAGAGCAGTTGAATAGCAATCTTCAGCATCCTATAGCAGAGACGAAAAATCTATTTAAGAGAAATCTTGGCATGTATGAAAAAAAAACGTGCATGTGGAACTCGGCAACAAGAAATGCTTCGTAAGAAGGCGTAACCGTCATTCGCGTTTCACCTCATAACAGTAGTATTTATAGACTAAGGAGTTGGGGTGATTCGAAACGCTTTCCTTGCGTAAAATGCCTAGACCATGAGTTTCAAAGACAGCGAAATCTTTTTACTATCGAGGAAGCTATGGTGGAGCCAAGAACTATTAACAAACTGGGCTTGACTCCATAAGCAATATGTCAAATTGAATTGAATAGCTAGAACAGAGACCCTTGAGAATGCGAAGGAAAAACAATGAAACGGGAGGCTATATTTGGGTCGAAATACAAGAAATAACTCAGATTTTTGCTTACCTGTACTTGGCCCTTCTCCTTGAGTGCGTTCGCGAGGTTACAGTAGGCTGAGAATATTACAAAAATGTAAAAAGAACTGAAATCTATTTTGAAAAATTAGGACATTACCATCAGGGAAATGGGGCTGCAGTTCAATAGCACGTCGGTAAGTATCAATGGCAAGATCAATAAGACCCTAAATTGTGTCAGAAAACATCAAAAGATAATACAATTAGCTCAAGTGGCATAAACCAGTTTCCGTTCGATGCGTACACCAAGCCACAAATTACCTGTTCGTAGTATACGCAGGCCATGTTACCGTGAACGACTGCATGATTCGGACTAAGGTTTAAGGCCCGTAAATATGCTGCAACCGCTCTGCATCAAAGACAAATCAGATTGACCAGTAAGATTATTGGGGGCACAGTGACGTATTGAAAGGAAGAACAAATAGCTGGCCAACTGGTAAACAGTCGCAACATGGTCTTTGAACACTCAGCGGTATTTTACTTTAGCTATTTTTAACGTTCCACGATATCCGCTGGCTAAAACTGTCAACTTAGTTTGCCGACGCTTATGTAGAGACGCGCAGATTCCAGCGCACGCCTTTGTCCTACTCCTTGTTGTTTGTGAGAACCAATCGATATCGTGGCCCGAAGGCAGCGGGATAGTAGTATCTTTTTTTGTTTTTGTTTTCTACTGACGATTGCAGGAAAAGAAACTTCTTCCATGTGAGTGATCGAAAAAGTATACTTTCTATGAAAGAGATCACATACCGTTTAAGACGAGAAACCACGCAGTTTAAGCAACCATTCCGCGTTCTACTATCATTTAATGATTGCACGAGAGAGTAACGACTTTCCTCAGCCGAAATGTTTACTATTGTGTAGATAACAACACACTGGTAGTCCATTTGGAAAGACGAGCATGGCCTTTGCCAGATGCCACAAAGAGTTTACTTTAAATCGCAGAATTTCGCACTACGACGCATCACAGGAAAAGCCAAAAAGTTCTGACTTTTAGCTGAAGAACAGTAGCTAATAACATTAAGGTGATGGAAAGTTAAGAATTGTACAGTGGACCTAACGAGACAAACTAGGCAACTGGTGTCCCGTCAAGGGTGTCCAAGCCATTTTTATCCCACCTTCTGCGACTGGCGTGTAACCGATCGCTTTGGGCGTGCGCAGTTCCTTCGATCACTCAACCATGCTGCATCACCTACGCTAGACCAGCAACTCGCCCCGTTGCATGTCATCCCTCGCGAGAAGAAAACAAACAGAATACGGTATGATAAAAGTTCAACTTCTAATCTCATCTCCGACGTCCCGACATTTAACTTTTAAAGCTTTAGAAACAAATTACTGATTTGGGTTTAGCGCAATCCCAACTCTTCGACTCAAAGAACAACATAGATCAGACAATGTCTATGGCTTAACAGGCCCGGAAAAAAAAACTTTTCGGCGAAAAGGGTAAACTGGAAGGAGCAAGAAAATACAAATGAACAGAAAAAACTAACCCACCCAAGTAATTTAACAGGAGAATTAATGGAGATTTGCTACACTGTAGCCTACCTCGTATAAATTCGTTTTTATTTTGTCACTAATGGCCCTAGTAAGCTTCAGAAGACCACCATCCCTTATCCTCCATTCCACCCCCCTTCCAAAAAAAAAAAAGAATTAATAGCCATTGTTATAAGATCTTACCTGTCAAAAATCCTGGCTTCTTTCAAGACATTCCCCAAGTTTATGTATGCTAGACAAGAAAAAAATGTTTAAAAAATATCACAGAAAACAATGAATAACATTTTACCATCGAGAAAATTGGGATCCAACGTTACTGCCTTTTCAAAGTGGTGAATGGCTAGCCAGATGTCCCCTTGTGCGTTAAACACGCAGCCTGTAACGAAAGAAAAAATTTTGAAAACAGACACTAAATTTGTTTTCGGACACGAAGGAATGATTACCGAGGTTGGACCACGCCACTGCAAAATCACCACGAGTTTCGATGGCTTTCAAATAGCAAGCCTTTTCGCCGATCAAACCAAAGAGGGAGAAAAAATTATTTTCTAATTCAGGTATTAACCATGTTTAGCTGCAATTAATATCCACTGTTCCAAAGATTATAAAGCCCCATATTCTGGGTTATTTACACACTTGAGATACAACTTAACATGAGCAATACGCTGCTGTTAGCTGAAGAGGGTAAAGGGTCGCGCGCGCGCAATCGCAAAAGAGCAGGGGAAGGGAATAGCGGCTGGTGCGGCGAAATATTTCGCATGCAATAGGAGCTTGAGCGCTTGTAGGGTTGTTTTCATCGCGGCTACACTTACCGCCTACCAAAAGAGTAAGAGGATTCCGCCAGTATGTTAGCTTCTGCATTCAGACGTCCGGCTTGACATAACCTGTGTGAGGCAGGAAGGTTTAGGAAGAAATACATGAAGGATGATTGCGTGTCGAAATGCTATTTCGTGGACGGTAACGGTGTTCTAATTGGTGGTTCCACGTAAAAATCACAATACGAACAGCTGTAATTTGAAAACATTAAAATAATTACTGAACACATGAATGCCACTAGCGACGAAAACTGCACAATTCCTAGGAAAAATGGCGTATTAGATTTATGGAGTGTCGTAATGTGCGGAATTCCGATATCACGTCTGATTTCTCACCTAGAACTTAAATCCCACTTTGGGGTCATTATCATGCCTTAATGATATTTTCGAACGACTTCACTTAACGTGTTTTTAAATTGACAAATAAGTTTCGAATACACTAGCAATCGCAAGGAAAACGGTTTGCGCATCTACATAAAAATTGAATGAATGTTCTCTCTCTCTCTCTTGGCAGTGCAGGGCAATGTGAATTAGAAGTACATTTCATGTACAATTTATGAGTGAGCTGAGTTACCATATTAAAACCAACTACTGGATTTCTTTACCTTTGCCTCGTCCAATCTTCCTAGGGCTTTGAGCAAGTTTCCTAAATCACTGCGAACACAGTAGAGATCCTAAATGTACAGTGGTTATGATTAGTAAAAGCTTTTTGTTAAACAAACAAAAAATTGAGTATCAAATTACTGGATTATATTGTAATGCTGAAACATAGGCTTGGACTGCTCCTTCCATGTCTCCCGCAGCAACTAAAGCAGCTGCCAGATTAATGTATCCATCAATGAAGTCTGGCTTTAACCTAACTGCATGCCGATAATTGTCTAATGCTTCAGCCAGCTGGCCTCTTTCTTTAAACACATTTCCAAGATTTGAGTATGCTATTACAAGTTGAGGAAAAATAAATTAATGAGCTGACACCATCAAAGTCAATAATAACAATATAAAAGTAACTGAAAAGGAATAAATTTCTTACCTTCTGCTAACAGTGGATTTTGCTTGATTGCTTTAAGAGAAATTGTTTTTATTAGCTTAAACTTAGTCTTCTACTGAATAATATATATTTTACCATAAGATGAAAATTGAGCAGATCTGGAAAACAAAAAAAGTTAAATTAGTAAAAAAATTAAAAATTTTAGAGGGAAATGGCATTACTTATCATATCGTCTACATTGGAAGTGAATGGATGAAAGAAGCAAAAGAACACCAGTATTGGTGGGATCCTGGCGCCAAAGCTGCATGCAGTGACGTTCTGCATTTTCGTAATCACCTGCCTGGTATTCTCTGTGTGCTAATTCAGCTAGGCCTAAAGCAACAAAAGATCAGATAGGATGTTAGGTCAGATGTATAAGGTTTTATATTTATTTTATGCACCTAAAGTTACATTCATATAAATTTGTTGTAAAGATGACAACAAAAAGATAATAACACCGCCATATTGGTGCGAGTCTTAATGCTTACAGTATCCCATAACAAATAGTGGCGGCCAGGAAACGAAATGCTATCAACATTAACTTACTGAAGGACGAAAGTTGATCGGGTATTTTTAGGACAATACCTCCAGCAATTTGTTGATTTTGCAGAGACTGCATCTTTTGTAATCTTGTGATCACTAAAAAAAATTTCTGACCAATATGGCAAAGGGTCTATTTTTTGGACGTCTATTGTAAAGTACTATACGACTCGGTTACAATGCTCTTCACTGACTGCTGAAATGATGTGTGCGTGTGGCGTGTGCCTGGCAACACAGACTTGGCTGGATCACACTGTGTCCGGTAGATGGCAGCATAGCTCGGGGGAACAGCGCAAGGCAATCGCGAAAGAAAATAGCCGATATAGCTTTGGCTTGTAGCTTCGGCAAATAAAAATAGTTTTAACCTTGAAAAACAGCTTTGAAAAATAGAAAATCACAATAGTTGGGGGAATGATTATATAGTTGAGGTTATAGTTTTATTAAATCAACGGAATCATGTCACCATTGATATACTATAAAGATTGAGTTTGTTATCTAGGACGTTCTCTGACCAATGAAAAATCCTTCACGATACTGCGACACATAATGACATCGTAGACCTATAGTAAGTAAGATTGCAAAGATTAATAAACGACTGTGTTGAGTCTATTCATTTCACATGTATTTGCTATTTTCTTAAATGTCATGCGTGTAGGACGATTCTTCCTCATGCACAATTTGAAAAAATAACAACAACAAAAAAAAGGTGCGATGCACAGGCAGAAGAATAGATTCAATTCATTGTATATAAATAGAGGCCAGCCTAAATTGTTGGTAATAGGTAATGCCCTACAATCACACCCTTAACCAGAATAATTGAACTCGCTCCGGGAGAGGGGGGAGGAAAGATGGAACAAAAAATGTATCAAAAATAGCTTCAAATCGTTTGTTAGAATTTCGTATCATTGGGATATCAAAGTTATTTACATTGCTTTGCAAAAAAAAAAAAAAAATAGTACAAATCGTCCGGCGGTGGTCTATTCGAGCACAGCTCGCGATCCAGGACTTGTTACCCCTTCCATTGGGGCTCATTGGTTTCATGTATGTATGTTTTTTTTATTCATGTATTCATTTGTTGTTTACCAAGCCTCAGCATTGCGAGTTTGCCGTTTGCTTCTGGGCACAGTCGGAGAAAGCTGGGGCGTCTGGACGACGTCGGATGGATTGATACCAACGCGTGGGAATCCTCTGGGCACGACATCGGATTTATCCGAATTGTGCTTGTTCGGCTTAGGTGGAGACGCTAAAGTCGATCCGGAATCTTTCGGATACGTTCCTGTAGTACGACGACGGTGGAGCACAAGACCGATGATGAGACCGCACACCAAAATGCTGGCCAAAACTGACAACACGACGATGATGGCCAAGTAAGGCGCTTCGATATCAAGGGCCTGGGCCAAAATCTCTCGCGCTTCCAGGCTGCGATCCACCGCTTCGACTTTGGATGCCACTTTCAGGGTCGAATCCAATTTGTGGTAGAATTTTGATGACGTACTTTCGGCCGGCATGCTGTGGCCGTCCATTTCCAGAGCTAAATGTCCCGATTTCACCTGGAACATTGAATGGACCAAAGCATAAGTAATTAAAACAGCTCACATCATTTAGACCAAGATGAGATCGTTACGTACCATATCTTCGAGGTGGGAGGCAACATCGATCTTGTTGTCCCCGACCAGAGTGAAAGTGAGAACAGTTCCATCGTGTCGGGATTTCACTTGGAGTGTCGGTTCCATGGTGCGAGCCGACAGGCCGTTCAGGATCTCGCCAACTTGTTGTTGCACCTCTTTTTCCATCGCTTCTTTGGCATGATCCATCGCCGGAAAACCGAGCGTCATTGCTACTGCCATGACTGGAACAAGACCTGTTCAGTTCAGATCAAACAATTCAATTATAATAAACCGTTCTTCATTAATGAAACAAAAGGGAATATTGCATACGGCAGGTTTGTTCTCCTCGAAGGAACTGAGTTGTGTTGGCCACTTGGTTTCCGGCTTCGTCGACACACCAACAGTGGACGATCGGGTGGCCGCCATTGATTTTCTTTGCCGGAAGACATTGAATCGGCTGAAATCGACCGAGGTGATCACATTCGGGGATCAATTCGCCAGCCCCTGCCTTTTTCAATTGATTTTGCCGCATCTTCTGGCAGCGAGTGTAGTGTGGATGATTCAGCGCTTTGCCACGGGGAACTGGCGATGCCGTTGCGGGTGTTGTTGTTGAAGTCGTTGTTGTTGTGGCCTTTGTAGTCGTCGATGTTGTTGTGGCTTTTGTGGTAGTCGTTGTTGTACTTGCTTCCGTAGTCGTTGTTGTTGTCGTTGTCGGACTGGTTGTCGTCGATGTCGGACTGGTCGTCGTCGATGTCGATGTCGTTGTTGATTCCATATCTTTCGCGTGACGCGGTTCAACTTCTAACATGGACGATGGGAGGCATTCAACCGTGTTGCCCTGGGAGTCGACGAAGACGGGCGTGCAAGTGCACGGATCAACAGAGCATGCGGCATCCGGATGATTGGGACACGTTTTTCCAGTGCAAGCTTCGTTCCGGCTGCAAGAGGTCATCTCGCCCAGTGGTGACTGTTGAGGGCAGAGGACCATGTCCGGGCATCGGCTGGCACACTGTTGGTAGGTGTGGAAGTTGTTGGCGTTGCCTCCGCATCCGCCGAAGGAAAACTTCTCGCACTGCTGCGTTTCCGGGTTGTAAGCCCAGCGAGGGAAACTCGCCCGGCACATACCAGGCTCCTTGGGCAACTCGCAGACATTCACTGTCGCAAACAAAATTCAAGCTTATGTTATTTAAATCGAATGAATTCTATTCGTTTTTGATTTTACCTGGCTTTTCGCAGTGTTGGCTGCACTCTTGTAGCGATTCGAAATTGTTCTCGTTGCCTTCGCATCCGCCGTAGATGAACTCCTCGCAAGCTTTAGACGAGGAATTGTAGAAATAGCGCGGAAACAACGCCCGGCAATGGCCCGTCTCAGCTGGCTGACTGCAACGGTCGACGCATTCGAGTGGATTGCCTTGCTGATCGATGAAAGACACTTTGCAATTGTTGCAGGGATCGGCCACGCAAAGCGCGTCCGGATGGAAAGGGCATCGTGCGTGGAGGCACTGGTCCCGGCAAACAGTGGGCTGGACACTCGGGTCGGCACAAACGGGACCCAAAGCTCGTTGTTCCAGTACGGTGCCATTAGGCGAACAACGGACTGATCCACGAGTGAACGAGTCATCGATCGGCTGGCCGGTGGTGTCGACGCACCAGCTAAATTCTCCCTGACTTTGTTCTCGAGCGTAATCACCTTTCAACGTACAGACAGGTGGAGAAATGGACATCATCAGCGGGCCTGAACTGTTTTCTGTAAATCAAAAGTATAAATTAGTTTATTTTAAACAAATTATTTGTGTTTTTAAGAAGAAAAGGACGGACCTTCAGGAGTGGTGCAAGTAGAGCTGCATCCATTGGTGCAGCATTTGGCACGTCCGGAACAGTCGGCATCGGAAGAGCAATCGTTGACGGCCTTCATGTCGGCAGGGCAACCAAATGGATGAGTCGGTGCTGGGCAAGCGCCCGGTTTGGGTAGGAGAGGAGTGGGCAAGAGAACCGGGTGAGTGCAGCTAGAGCCACACTCTCCTGGACAGCAACGAGTAGGTCCAGCGCAATCAGCGTCGGAGACGCACTGGTCGGCGCAGGCCGCTCCTCCAGCAAACTGGGCGAGGACGCGTAAGAAGGTACGTGATCGGACGGGCGGGCAGAAACCGGGTTTGATGGCATCGCGGAGGGCGGGCAAAGGCCGTTGTTGAATGGCTTCCTCTTCCACGTCGTCCAGGGATTCGAAGCCGTTCTTCACTTCGTCCAGTAAGCCATCATCGACCGGCCTGGCCAGCAGTTTTCCAGATCTCGTTTCTTGCATTGTAGTATCCTCGATAAAAACAGCTTCCGTAGCGCTGGCCACGTCCACTTCATCCGTCTGGGCTTCCTTCAGCATCGCTGCTATCAGATCCGAAGGGGCAGCTTCCATCATGGCGTCCAGCATGGCCACTTCGGTCGCTTGTTCTTTTTCTTCCACCTGACGTCTCAGCCGGCTGCTGTAGACGGTGACGGACGATAGCAAAGCGTCCGGTAGAACTTCAGCGTCCTCTTCTGGTGCGGAATATCCATTTAGGTTGTAATGATAGGCCGAGCTGGACGACGTGGAAACAACCAGCGGTTGGGCGTTCCACGGACCACCTTGCCTGGCCCAGGTCTCTGAATTCAGCACCGTTTGCACTTCTCTCTGGCATTTGGTGAGTCCAGCTTCGCAGTCTACTTGGCGTCCGGTGACAGGGTTGTAGAAAGCGTGACGGCATCCGCCGCACGGGTCCACTCGGCAGACGGCCTTCGGGTCGGCCAGGCATATCTTACTTTCACAAATGGTTTTATTGCAAACATGGACAACAGCGGTGGGATCGGCGCAGATGGGCGGGTCTATCGACCGCTGGCGGGCCTGCCGGACACCGCAAGTGGGCGATCCGCGAGTCAACGAGCCTATTATTTCAAATATTGCACATTTACAATTCAATGATTAAAAAACAGGAATGACGGGGAAAGGATGAACGCACCTTTGATGTGTTCGCCATCTTTATCGACGCACCAACAGATGCCCACCTCTTCCAGACATTGGACGGGCTCCCAGTCGCCGTTGGCTCGGTTGCATTTGGGCGTGAAGACGACCTTCTTAAATTTCTCCGCCATTTTGAGGTTCTTTTCGCGTAGCTCTTCGCACGTGGATAAGCTGGGGCAGACGGACTTGCACTCGCGTTCCGATTCGAAATTGTTCATGTTCCCGCCGCATCCGGTGTAGCGGAATGCCTCGCAGCGGTTGCGTTTCTCGTTGAAACTGTAGCGCAAGATGGACGCCTTGCACGAGCCCAGCAATTTCTCCTGGAAGCAGACGTCGCGCGGCTTGGGACAGCAAACAGAGAATTCGCCGAGTGGTGATAGATGGCACTTGTGGGTGGACGGGCAACTGGAGCCCATCGGACCGCAATGGATCGTCGTATTCGTGAACGGCTCTCTGAGCGGTTGGCCGTGAGCGCAAGGATTGTCCAGTCTGGGAAGGCAAACCGGCAGAGGTGGACAAGGCGCGCGTATGCAGTTCACCTGGACAAGGCGACATTCTTCTGCGGGCGAACGACACTCAACGCCATCACAAGGATTGCGGCAAGCGCAAACCGGGCAGCCGGAAGTGTCTAATTGATATCCGTGTGGAGAGCAGTCTAAGTCCGGGCATTCAGTTAGAGCCGGGCAGCTTCTTGGGATGTGGCATTGAGGTTGGAGACCTGGGGGAACTCGAGTTCCGGCCATTTCTCTGCCGTCGGGAGTGACGCACCAACACGCGCGTGTGACGGGATCGCACTGGACGGACTCGAAAGCTCCGTCATCGGGCCGGCATCGAGGAATGAAAAGTCGATTGGCCGGCACGCCGTTCTCCCGGGCTTTGTATTTCATGATCATTTGCGTGTGCTGGCAGGCCGTCTTGATGAGAGGCTCGACGCATTGGGTTCCGCAACCGTTGGAACAGCATTTCAATTGGCCGTCACAGTCCTCGTCGGCCGAGCATTCGCTGTCGCAGCTGTCCACCGAAATAGGGACGAGGTAAGGACATTGTCCAGCTTTGATCAGATGCTGGATTGGGCAGCACGTGCCGTCGGCCGAGTTGTTCTCGCTGTAACAGGAGAATCCCTCAGGGCAACTAAGCGCTCGACTGCGTGGATTGCACTGGAGCGTGACGTTGTCGGCCGGATTGACATAAGGATCTCCAACCGGGCAAGCAGCGATCGATTCTTCTTCGAATTCTTCATCCTGGATGCTGGTGTCTTCCCTATTGCGCTGGATAGTCGTGCAGAAAGGCAATGCCGGGCAGAACGGCGCTTCGGGACAAGACGAAACGACCAGTTGACATTCCTGACCTTCCGGGCAGTTGAGGACGTCGCAAGGATTGCGGCATTCGCACAACGGGCAGTTGGTCGAGTTATCCACGGCGAAACCGTAGTCGCAACCGAGGCGGCAGAGTAGTCCCGGGCAATCACTGTCCGTGTCGTGACGCAATTTCACGCACATCGAAACCGACCTCTGCGAAGCTAAGCCTCGGGTGCCGGCCAATTCGACGCCAAACTCGTCCACGCACCAACACTGTCCGTCGTCATCGCATTGCTGTTCCTCGAATTCACCCTAAAAATAACAGATATTTTGAATTGATTTGCATATCAACCGAAGTTCAACGAAATTGGGTTCCCATTTTACCTGCGGCGTACAACGGGGATTCTTCAAGATTAAATTGTAGCCGGGCTCGGCCGGTTTACGTCCGTCGGCCACTTCCTTCATCATTTCGCAGATAGACGGGAGGCGGCCATCGTCTTCAGGAATGGCAATCTTTTGCTTAGATCCGCCGGAAGACGTAGATGCCGGGCAACAATAGGAGGCATTGTTAGGCACACTGAAACTGCAGTGGTAACCGGAAGGGCATGCAAATTTGCTGCCGACCGTGCAACTGACTGGCTCTTCGGTCGCTTCGTTGGTCAGATGTTTGCCAAACGCGCAAGGCGGGACGAAAATGCGACGACATTGCGGAGTCATCGGGCATTTTTTAAGTCCAGCAGAACACGAGGGATCACGTTTCATCAGGCACTGTTCACCTTCTGGACAGGTCAGCTGCTCACAAGGGTTGTCACACTCGCACGTCGAGCATCCGTGGCTGTCCGTTTTGAACCCGTAATCGCACGTTGAACTGCAGACGGCCGAACTGCACCTTGATGACCGGGCGACGGCATTGGCTGAATTAGTTCAAATCAAAGTTCATCACTGATGAGTAGAAAGACAATTTGGTTTTTTGA
Organism: Daphnia sinensis; assembly: GCA_013167095.2. NCBI lineage: Eukaryota > Metazoa > Arthropoda > Branchiopoda > Diplostraca > Daphniidae > Daphnia > Daphnia sinensis. The sequence continues at coordinate 6,750,355 of CM023197.1, forward strand.
AGTTTTATACCTTGTCCGTCACAGACGACGTCCTGGGCAGATCCCATAGATCCTTTGACTTTGGTGCCTAAGTCGGGATCGACGCACCAGCAAACCAGTCCGTTCCGACTGCACTGGCGGACGGCGAATCGTTGGCCGTCTTCGTCGCATTGCGGGACGTATCCTTTGCCTTCCCTCTCCGTCAAACTGAGCAGCCGGGCGATTTGTTGTTGCTGGAGACAAAGAGAGAAGTTGACGGGAGGAACGCAATGGCCGCTGTCTCCACAACTATCCACACTGGGGCAGCATTTGTCCGCTCCTTGACATTCCATGTCATTAGCGCACGGAACGCCACACACCGTCGAGTTTGACTCTTCATCAACTGCCGGACAAGTGCCCGGTTTGCTGATGCGATCGGCCGCCATACAACACACACCGTAGTCCGCACCTAATGTCCAAAAACAGAAAAGGATTTAAATACGGTATATGAGGTCATGACCCAATTCAACTTTTTCTTTTCGTATCTCTCTGTCTAAAGACTTGACAGAGACGGCCCGGATAAATGTCATTAATACGTAACATACCTGGCTGAACGATACAATCGAAGAGCTGCGGGCATTGAGGCTGACCGACTTGCAAGCCGCAGAGGAATGGTCGATCGCCGCTGGGCATGGTTAGTGGAACACCTGTCGGGCACAAATCCTCGGCACTTCTCGCTTGCTTACCTGTCGGGTTAATATCATTGAAGGGGTTAACGGGAGGGCAAACAAAGATTAAAAATAATAACCAAAAATTCTTTCTTTGACCACGACGACATCATTTGTCAAAGCGCACATTCTTACGAAAAAGATAATTAGGCTAATGTTTTGAAAAAAGAAAATGGCTACTTGACCGAATTACAGCTGGAGCGACTGTGTATTGCTTATACTTAAATTACTACTGGTTTTCCTTGGAATTCTTAGTTCTCTTTTGCTACGGGCAAAACAGCTGATCAAGGGAATTCGGCCGTGAAGAAAGGAAATCGGCGTTGAGCCATAGAACGGACGGAGGAGACAAGATGGCGGAAGCGGGTGGACTTACAAGTGGGCACAGGTGGACAGGGCTCCTTGGCGCAGGGCATCTCCTCTAGCTGGCAGGTCTGCGATCCCGGGCACTTGATTCCGCGGCACGGATCGCGACATTGGCACAACGGGCAACCTTCGCTGTCCAGCTCGAATTCGTAAGGGCACAGCATCCGGCAAAGTAGTCCAGCGCACGGTTTCGGATCTGTTGATGAATGAGCAAGAGCACTTTCGGTTTTTAGAAAAATCTAATGTATTTGAAATCAAATTAAATGGGGAGAGTGAAACTTACTGGTACAGTTGACCAGGTCAAGAGAACGGGCGCGAGTTCCGGCCAATTCGAAACCGGATTCGTCGACGCAGTAACAGTTGCCGGTGATCGGATCGCATTGAACCGGTTCGTAATCGCCAATCGGGTCACAATTTGGCAAACTGATATCGTTGCTGGACAACTGCAACGCCCTGGCCCGTTTCACCGTCTCTACGCGCTGCCGTTCGCAAGCTGCAAAACAAAAAGGAATGCACGTAAAAGAAAAGCAAAAGAATCATTGACATGTGTTCCAGAAAAACGGGATTGGCCAAAAGGGCCGGATGACGATATTGCAACAACTTCCGCATCACGGATCGTGCGACATCTATTTTTATTTTCCCAACCAAAACTGCCTAACGGTGCGCGAGCTTCTTTCGATAGCATACGTTTTTGCGCTAGACATAACGGTGATTTCTGTACAACAAAATTTCAAAATCGATTCTTCCATCCATCGAAAGCAGCCATTTTTTTTGCTACGATTAATATGGTAAAATCTGTGAAAGTTAAAGAGACTGGCGTGGTACCCGCACGTGTGCCGCTTAGGAGAAAGTAGGGCGATGCCTCTTTTCTCTCTCCTTGTCCCACATCTTTTTCCATGAGCTAAACTGTTTTGAATAGCATTCCTTATTTTTATTCTTTCTTGGCTGCGGGCAGTATAGAAGGGAAGTAGCCATCGTGCCCAGCGGTGGTGAAAATGGTTTTCCCAAAAAACAAAAAAGGAGGAACCGAAACGAACGCAAATCCCTAAAAAGAGGGTGGGCCACTAAGAACAACATTTATGAGAGAAAGTTTGGCCGCCGCCATCATTCCTTGATGATAACCGGCCCTTGCCCAAAAATATGCAACCACCACCACCGCGTTTTTGTCTGGTGTAAAACGGCACCGATGGGCGCGAACTCTCTCGTCATGTACGTGTTCCAGTTAAACAAAAGTCACACCAAAACAAAAAAAAATAAAACGAGTAAGGAAAGGATCTGAACGAAGAAGAAGTGAGGGGGTTAGAATATAGGTTGATGAACAGGCAAAAACTCACACGTCAAAAGTGGCATGACGCACACGCGCCGGCATCCGTCTGAACAGCATTTCGATTCACCGCTGCACTGCTGGTCGGTCGTGCACTCGTCAGTTCGGTCGGAAGCGGGCGGGCATCGGTCCGGGTCGCGTATTTTCGTCGGGCATCTTCCCGTCGTTTCGAATTCTCCTGGTTTTTCGTGTCGGGTGTAACGTGAGAAAAATGTATCATGTCATTAAGTGAATGAAAAAGAATAAAAAACATAAAGAAACAACGGGAGTCTCGTGGTACACCGCACATACTACCCCCACTTTAACGGTACGCGGCCGTAAAGGCGCGCACTTTGAACCCATTCGCTTTTTTTCTTTTTCGTTTTGATGTTAGTGACCTTATTAAATGGGAGGCCGGAAGAAAAAAGCACGAACTCCATATTTAAAAACAATCGAAACAAAGACAAAAGTGAAAAGATGTTCCAGCTCCGTTTTGGTATTCATGTCAATGGGGCGGAGTTTGAGGCCGAGTCATGAAAAGAGAAATATTTAAAAAGAAAAAATATTCTTCGCGTGGAAGAACCCCCGCTGGACAAGAGGAAAGAAGGGGGGTAGTTCCTCAAAGTGAAAAAAGGAGATTGAAGTAGGTCATAGCCGGCCCCTCTCTCTCGTTTGCTTCCCTCGTCTTGACCCGGATTCGGCACACTGAACCTCCGCCAACAACAAACATGTACATACAAAAAAACACGTCCAAAAGATTGGATTGTTGTCCGTGTTAACGTGTCCACACAGATCTTTTATCATCGATGCAAATCTTGGGCTAATTGAGGTTTAAAGGGAAGAATGTATCGATATTTCAATTTGAATTACCTGTGGAATTGGATGCGGAGGCGAAGGTCGCCAGTGCGAGGAGCAGCAAAGCAATCGATTGCTGCATCCTCCGAAAATGTTCTCAACGAAGAGAATGAATCAGCTCGACCTGGATTTGCAAATTAAAGGAAAATATCAATAACACAGTTTAGAAGGATAACAATACTTAATTCTTAAAAAGAATTCTATATAATACATTTGTCGAAAACTAGCCGAAAGCGGAATCGGAAATAACATGACGTGACCAGGATATCCGTTTATATTTACTGACACCCAGTTCTTTTTCTCAAAGAAAAACATCTTGCCGTATCCGCAACCAATCCTCTTCATCTTCAGCCTACATTTTCTTTTTCGTCTACTTCTCTTGGCTGTTTTACTCTTTTTGCTTCCCCCTTGTTTTGTTTTTCCCATGTCACACCGGTTGCCTGTGCACGACCGTGACGGAAAAAGAAAATACAGGCACACACACTTTGGTCCACACACACATACATGCACAGGTATAGTGTGTTAGTCTCACCATCCGCCATTAAGTTCACCTCATATACGTCGTGAAGGAAATAAATGTGAGAGTTTAGTTCTTTACCTAGAAAACTGAAGCAAAAGAAAAATCCAGTGGGGTGACTCAACACTTGCCGGAATGAAACTTTGCTGATGGCGTAACGTTGTGACGAAAACTGAACAATAATTTAAACCGAAAAAAAAGAAACCCACACAGTTGTTTTTCCAAAAAAAAAATCGACTAGACGGAAGCGTGTCTTTGTCGGTTGGCAGCTCAAGGTAGACTGGAGAACCGAATCGCTTCTACTCGTCTACCCACCAGCGATGGCTTAAAGCAAAGGGGATGGTCTTCCAAAGTGTTAAGCTCCTCCTTCCAACACACCTGCGAATGGAATGAGGATTTCTCTCGTAAGTATGTAGGCCTTTTCTTTTTCTCTAGTTATCCCCTATAAGCTACGTAACCTCAATTGCGTCACGGAGGATTGAATTCCTCAGCTGGTGAACGATTGGCGATCGAGAGAGACTCCGATCCGAAAGAGAAAAAAAAAGCTGTCGGGGAGAAAGCGTCCAGCTGAAATATACGTCAACATTCAACGACTTTCTTCGCAATTTCAATTAAAAACAAAATAAAAAAAAGGGATAAATCGAAATAAAAAGTGAAGGAGCAAATCGCTGATCGACCGCATTTCGACAACAGTTATCCACCCATTTCAGGGGAAAGTTATATCTTTTTTTTTTGTGAAAACGCTAAATAATCGATGGCGTAATCAGGTTTGTTGACCCCCCCCCCCCCCCCCCCCCCTTACAGGGATAGATCAATTGCTGGTGTTGCGTCAAAGACTTGGTTGTGTCTCTAAAAAATTCGCTTTACATACATTTACTTTTAGCATGTTACAGCTTTAACAAATGCATGTTTAGCAGAAGCTAGGTTAGACTACTCATAGTTTCTTCCCCTGAAATCAAGCAAATTATATTAAAATTGATTTAACGATTAATGTCAACGTCACTCTATTTCTAAACTGTAAACAGGATTTGATGGTAGTACGTACTTTTCAAGGATTGACGTACACGTCCCAGTAATTGTCCGAGCATAGTCTGAGTATAAGAATACCAGCAAAACAGTAATAAAGGCTTTGACATCCCAAAATAGCACAAAACTTAACCATTTTTATTTATTTGAAACAGTTCTGAGCAAATTCACTAAGACATTATGCTGCTTATTCAATGAGTGACTGACAGGTACAGAGATGCTGGGAGATTGGAAAGGGAAAGAAAGAAGCGAAAGCGGCTATCATGGATTTTTGTTAACCCTTCCTCCAATTCTGCATCCAATTGGGTGTCGTAAAAAAGAAGAGGCGGCCATCATGGATTTCTGTTCACCCTTCCCGCAGTTTTTTACGCACCTGCGAGTTGCGAATTTCTTTTACTGAAAAAATTTGGAGATTCTGGGAACTGTCGAGAAAAAAACATCCGTAGGAAAGAAAAGGAAAAAGAATCATACAAAGCAATAAAAACGGGTAGGGTATGCAAACAAAACAACTCCCAGAAATGTTTGTGCAGATGCGCTGTCTGTGTGCAATGTTCTTTTTTTTTTGTTATTTTTTGTTCGGTTAGTTCTCTACTTCTCTTCCAGCTTCCACTATAGCGATCATATAGTAGGCTACATCAATATGATCTCCATCGTAGATTGAATCTGTAGTGGTGTAGTAGGACACAGTAGTAGTGTAGCTCGGAGCAGAGAAAAATTTCCGGGCGTCAGTGTAGTAAGCTGGAGAAGCCTAGGTTGTTGGGTAATGCTCAGGCAACTTTGTGTAAGTAGGTGGGAGCTTCGGTGTAGTAGTTTGGAGTGGCATACGTGGTGGTGTAGTACTCGGGAGATCGCGGGAGCGTGATGAGATCGCGCATGCAGACGTGGTGATGTAGTTCGGCGCAACAGTGGTGTAGTGTGATCGACACAGCCATCAGGAAGAGGATAGCTAGCAGCAGCATAATACCACATTAACCTAACAGAATCAAAGCATTAGTTTGCTTAAATTTTATGTTGAAATGAAGAACATAATCAATCACAGACAATCACATTACTCCGTGCAAACGTATCACAAGTTGATAACACAAATGGTTAAACAACTTGAAGCGTTTATTTACCCATGACTGCAGGATGGAACTAGAATACGGTATCAATATATTAACTCAGCTAGTGGAATTCGAAGACTGCTAATACTGGTGGTGTAGTATTTGGGAGCTTCAGTTTGATAGTGACTTGGAGCTGGGTAGTACTTGGGTGTCTCGGTGTAGTAGTTGAGAGTATCATAGGTTGTTGTGTCATATTTTGGAGCTTCAGTGTAGTAGCTCGGTGCTGCATAAGCTGTGGTGTAGCCTACTCAGAGGCCTTTGCAGTGTAGTATTGCGGAGCCTCAATCTGGTAATACTTGGAGGGGGGCTCAGAGTAGTACTCAGCTTTCTTGGTTTAATATTCCAGCGCTGCAGTCGTCTAGTATTCAGCGAACTTATTAGTGTAGTATTGGGGAGCTTTAGAATAGTAGCTTGGTGAACCATCCGTTGCTGTGTAGTCGGTTGCCTTGGTGGTGTAGTATTGTGGAGCCTATGTGTGGTAGGCTGGGGCAGCGTACGTGGTGCTGGTGTAGCAGCTAGGTCCTAGGTTCCACGTAGTACGAAGGAGCAGCCATGGTGTAATAACTTGGGAATGCGTAGTATTTAGGTGTTTCAGTGTAGTAAGTCAGAGCTACGTAGTAGCTACTTGTGTTGCTGCAGTAGTGGTGCAATAGGCAGCGGTAGTGGTAGTGTAGCTGAGGACAGCATATGTTGTCGTATAATCATTCGGAGGCCGTGGTGGTGTAGTAGCTGGGGTTTACATACGTCGTGGTGTTCTGGTGTAGTAAGGCACCGGAATGGTGTAGTGCTGATGAAGATGACCCCATCGGCCCACCCACGGCCTCTCCAGTCATCAGAGATAGCTACAATAGCCAACAGCAACGTTTTGGCGTAATTCGATGAAACTAAACAACAAAAAACTTAATGTACTAACTCACCTGAACGCAACGCAGACACGCACATGTTCTTTCCGATTTGTTAATACCAAACAAGTCACAATTTCACTTTCTACGACTTGGTAGTTAAATAAAACGTGAAATTACGATTTAACGAATTACGCGATTGAGGAAACGATGTGAAATAAAACTGATGGTAAATGTTGTTCTGCTGTAACCGCGTCCAAGTTGCTCACTCATACACTGAACAGAAACACCTTTGTCCTCTCATTATATACGAGTCCAAAATCACCCTGTTTTAATGCATTAGTCCTGCGCTAACGACATGTGTACCTTACAGGTAGATGAGGTGACAGCCAATATTCTTGCACTACCTTTTGCTATATAGGAGCCTGTAGCAAACATCAAAAGTAACCAACATCAAGAGCTCGGCACCGCGCCCCGGTTTACTCATGGGTCTACCCGCGGGCTGCCTGCCTATCCGGAACATGAAAAAAAGGTAAAAAGGTTTTTGCGGGTTTCGAATTGGGTCATGGCTCGATGATAAGCTGCCTGCTTCCGTGAACCTAGGGGTCGCTTCACGCTTTCGCTATGGCGTTGTCCCTAAGCCACGGAGAGTCTTACCAACAACCTACGAACTCTCCAATTCTCTGCCAAGTTACGGGTTCGATCTTTATGTGTAGTGAACGGTACTACTAGATCGAGCAGCGTCTGTAAGGTTTTTTTTTTTTTTGTTATTGTAGTGTGTTGGTGTCGTGTCATTATAGATGGCCTTTATTTATAGGCGGCTTCTTTGAAGCATTTAGTTGAAGCATATCTTGCGCTGGAACGGTTGAAGCATATCTTGAGCGTTGAGTTGATGATGTCGATGCGATGAATCTTCAATGATGACACACATACATGCATAGCGAACAATGAGGGTGGGAGGGAGGGCGGGAGGGGGGGGCGGGAGGGAGGGCGGGAGGGCAGGAGGGAGGGAAACTTGGAGGTGGCGGGAATCGAACCTGGGGAAACTACAATACAAGGGAGTGGCGATAACCACTGTGCCAGGACCGCACATCCCAACCAAAACTTTCTTAGGCGGTCATCTGGTTTTAAATACCTTATGTATAGCATTACTATCAACAATGACGTGGCGCAGTGCTATAGTGCGCGTGTTCCATACCAATGTACGAATGTTCGAATCTTGATTCTTTGATATTCTTGATCATTTTGAAAGTGGATTTTTAATCTGGAGTATTTTACGTTGCTTAAACGGCAGGAATTTGATTTTTCAAAGGCAACACAAATAGAAAAAAAGAGCGCCATATAACGGCAAAAGGTGTACAAAGTGATTAGTTCTTTTATTAAAAAAATAGACGAATTTCATGATCTAGAATTGTTCAGGTGCTACATCGAAGATGCGAGGGCACGACGAACGTGCCATCTGAGCGTAATATTGATTAGAATATTTATTAACCAACCATTTCGAGCTCAAACTGTTCCAGACGTGTGCTCCTACAACGGACTCATCCCAGCTTAGCTTGTCCTGTGGTGTATCGTCCCGTTTGTAGAAATAATCTCGCCAGTGAAAGTAGTGCACCGGATAGAAAGACTTTGGGGCTAAAATCCGAAATCCATGGCAGCGCTTCGGCGTCATCCAACTAATGTAGTAAACTTGACACCACTTTTGTAGGATTCGGGTAACCAGGTCGGGCCCATTGTGAGACCAAACATACCACCTTTTGAAAATCAAGCAATTTGTTTATAGCAGAACAATCAGCGCAATAACCACATTTTTACTTGTAATCAGCTGAAAATGTTTCAACAGCTGCCTGGATGACCGGATGCTGATGATCGACGTGAATGACACTCGATCCCAGTTTATCGTTATCTTCGGCTACGACAAAATTGCGATAGGACGTGACAGGACGAAGTTGAATCACGTCCAAATCAAAATAATAACCACCGTATTTCGACAAGGTTAAAAAACGGAGAGCATCGCTGAGGTGGGACACGGCGAACCATCCACGGTTCCAATCTGTGCAAAAGTACCAGCGTTCCAGTGGAGTGTTGGCCATGTAATCGCCTAAATTAATGCTAGTGATCTGAATGTTGGGGTAGTTCTGCCGCAGCGTCTTCATTGTCGCGGTGTCGTCATCGATTTTCGAACCGGTCATGAGAAGATGAACGGTTAGATTTGGATTGTGGAAGGCCAATGATTCCACGACACACGCTTGGCGGAAGTTCAGAGTAGAGGCACCAGATGTTTCATGAAAAAAGGCTTTATCTTGCACCGCGTTTAGGTGTTTGTGCTCCGGTAATTTCGGCACTGGACAGGGCCACACACAATCCGGACGTCCACACATGTCTGAGCCACTGGTAGTCCCTGCTAGGCAACATCTGGATCTTACAGCTCTTCGCACGTTCACTCGAGGATTCATCTTCGTCAAGAAACGGAAAGGTTACTCAGTGCTGTTTACATTTCATCGCAAAATTCTGACTAAATATCTCATTGATAAGATTGTGTTTGATTGATTAATTTATTAAAAATTATTACCTGATGAAGGTACGTTTCAGAAGTGATGAAATTGTAGGCCAACACAGTAACAAAAAGAAGGCAAGAGGTGGCGAAAAAGATGTGGTGGCGGGTGACCGATAAGGAACGCCATCTCCGAGGGCAGTCGGAGAGGGTGAAAACGCATTCTTCTCGGGACTGATTCAAAAGATGATACGCATGACCACTACGACATAGCCGCATTGTCAACAAACAGAAAAAGATCGTACGGAAAAAAAATGTCGATCCACTTTACAACGAAGTGGATGATTCGTTGGCGGACTTTGCACTTTGATGTCGTTTGTGACACCAAATGAGGTCTCCTTCCGAGCTCGCCTCTAAGTATAGTCAACCAAGTACCGATCAAACACTGTTGCTTTTATCAGTTGCGCAAGCCACGACGGTTTAACTGATAAGCACTGTCTGGGGGGCGCGGTCACGTAGATATTGCGCAACTGGGTCAATAAATACCGATTGTGTGTGTGTTGACGAATCTCTTCCGCTGACTAAGAGAATCGTCAACATGAAACACATTTGACGAACATACACGACACTAAACGTTTATGGGCATCAGGGCATGTCGCAAAGAAAGAAGTTGTCCTTAGTATTGGGAATTTTTGTGTGTATCTGCAGCTGCTCTATAGACTGGCACTCCGGAATCATAGTATTTAGTTTATGTTTTCCATTTTGAATAACTGCCATAACAGGTAACGCAAGATATGGATTACAACGTACCCCCAGTTTTCTTATAACAATCGTCAACAGCTGGTTTGAATGTTCACGTCGTTCAAGTGTTCACGACAAGTTATCACTTTTGGTCATTATAAACGAAAACACCGGAACTATGGTACGACTGTACAAATTTTTGTAGAAGAAAAAATAACTAGAAAAAGAATGTGAGAGGGAATCATGAGTTACAGAACTTAAATATGGATTACTTTTAACAGACATACTTGCAATGCCAACCCTTAGAACTGGCACAAGGGTCCTGAGTCGTTTCGTTCTTTTGCGTGACTGACTGTGGCACGGCGGTCGACGACATTTGGATCCGTATCCACTCCAGCCAACAGGTCATGGAATATTTCTTCAGTTTGCGTTAATTATTCAAGAAGCGAACGAGAGTTAGCCAGCAGGCAGTCTCATTAATTATTCACCGGACCGGACAATACAAAGGCGGCAACGCGGCACGCATACAATGGCCAAACAACCGTTATTGACAATTGAGCCGACAGGAAACATAAGTTTGTTGTTAGGAAATATCGAATATCAACGACAACTGCGAGCAAACGCTGCCGAGCGGAAGTGCTATGCGACATGGCAAGCTACTTGAACGTTTTGTAGAGAAAATTCATTATTCATTAAAAAGAATTCATTAAAAAGTTGGACAGGTAACATGCTCTAGTAGAATATCTTTCTTGCGTTCAAAACATTTTCCCATGTGTTTCAATTTATTCAAATATTAAGGTGAAACTAAATTTCTGCTTTAATTTAGTGTTACATTTCATCAAAAGTGCTGGTATAAAACCACAATTTGAAATCTTTTCTGGGCTTGGCAGTCGGTAGCACAGATGATTTGCTACTATTGGAATCGCAACCTTAAGCTTTAGCATCCTGCAATACTCGACAGTGTTGTCAATGAAGGACAGTGTAAGAAGAAAACCTTATTAGTAGGCTATACCTTTGCTAACTAATGGAGTTATTGAGTACAGGAAGGGAACCCCGGTATCGGAACACAGTATCGGTACACAGTCGATTGCTAACGTAAGTTAAATTACTAGATTTTCACAGTCAATTGTCAAACGATAGTAAATGTGTAATATTCCGGATCAAAACCAACTGCGATAAAGTGAAGGATCTAGCCGTCGGCAAATTAACTGCATCGTACCTAACGCATTAGGTTTGTGCAAAGATAAAGGTCTGATTTCCCATGAAGAATTTTCCTATTAAAAGCAAAACTAGGAAAACAGGAAAACGGAACTTTCTTGAATATAATCTCAGTAACATCTAGTTTATAGTGCACGCACAGAAACTTTGTAGCGGAGTAAGGATACTAATATGCCACGTAACGTACTGTACATACAGTACGCTCATTGTCCATAAACAAATCGTTGTCCCACGAAAAGAAGTTCTAGCGTTCACCATCACGCTTATTCAAGTGTCACAATTGCTAGTGTAAGATAATTCAAATGAGAGATTCAGATAGTACGTAAATTTTGAAATTAAATTATGTGGCTTCATTTTGCACGAATGCTCATTCTGGCTCAATGGTTCCAAGTTCCAACCAACTTTAACACGTCGCACTTCGCGGCCTTCCGGCGTACCCTGGCTGGTACAACTTTGGGCATTACGCATTACTATACAATGTCATGACTTCTAGTGTAATATTTGATCACTAGATGGTTTTGCTTTGAGTTTAAAAAAGTTCCTTCTCGTTATTGGGTAATGCCTGCCCAACGTGCCGAACCGCCACATCGTGTAATAAAGATAAAATTTGTAGATTTAAAAAGTTCCTTATCGTAATTGAGTAATGCCTGCCCAACATGCCCAATTGGGCTTGGCTCCGTTCTACCCATGGGTTACCTGTGACTTGCTTAGTACCGGCAGGTATTGGAGCGACGAAAAATTTTTTTTTGTACCTTAGTACCAGTATCTTTCGGTATTAATAAGCGGGTCACGAGTGACTCATGAAATAGCCTATGCCCAACATTCCTAACAACCAGCGCCATGTAGAAAAGAAGGCCCTGTCCTAAGGGATCGGACTGAGATCCACCTTATTACCGGAAGGTACTGGCGCGACACATTTAAAATACTTTTTTTTCCAACTTAGCGCTAGTACTTTCCGGTAGGAAGCTGGTTATTGCGTAATCGGGGCCGATCGCTTTTGTCCTGCCCTGCTCGGCTCCTCCTCCTCTCCTGCCAACGAAAATTCGGACTTCACCGGCCTTGAGACTGTAGACTGCCATGATCGATAAACGTAATATTCGTATTTATTGGGGCTGTTCATAGAGAACGAGACAGCTTTCTTTATTTGCAGTTGACGAAGGCTTACCTTTGCAAAAAAAACAAATTTTTCCACTTCGTCGCTGTTTATATCGTCATGGCGGATAACGAGCAGAAAGCTGCACAACTGGTTGCCGAGGCTGAAAAAAAATTAAATTCTGGAAAGAGTTTTTTCGGGTCCCTTTTTGGAGGGTAAGTCTTGCAACACCATTTCTTTCAGATCTCCCATCCAAAATATATATATCTTTTTATCCCTAGTGGATCATCCAAAGTTGATGAAGCTATAGAATGTTACCAAAGAGCTGCAAATTTGTATAAAATGGCCAAAAAGTGGTCTCAAGCTGGTCAAGCTTTTTGTGAAGCAGCTGCCCTTCATCTTAAAGCTGCTGGACGTCATGATGCCGCAACAAATTATGTTGATGCAGGCAACTGCTATAAGAAATCTGAACCAAATGGTATCAATTGTAAAGTATAAATATTTGATTCAGTTGTTACTTAAATCTTGAATGATATTAATAGAGGCAGTTGCATGCCTTCTCAAAGCTATCGAAATTTATACTGATATGGGAAGGTTTTCAATTGCTGCCAAGCATCACCAAACTATTGCTGAGATTTACGAATCTGAGCTGGCTGATCTTGATAGAGCTGTGCAACATTATGAACAAGCAGCTGATTATTTTAAAGGTACTGTATGTTGTGTGAATTAAAAATTAAGTAATTGATTATTTTTTTTAGGTGAGGAAAGTAACAGTTCTGCTAACAAATGCCTTTTGAAAGTGGCTCAGTATGCAGCACAGTTGGAGAATTACCAAAAGGCAATTCAAATTTATGAGCAAGTTGCATCAGCCTCCCTGGATAACTCACTGTTAAAGTACAGTGCCAAAGAATATTTCTTTCGGGCTGCTCTTTGCCACTTGTGTATTGATTTGTTGAATGCCCAACATGCTGTGCAGCAATATGAGAATATGTATCCAGCCTTCCAGGTATGCAATTAGTTTCTTAGTTTTAAAAGACCAGTCATACTTTGTTTCTATTTGTATTGTAAAATTTAAATTGCAACAAACCATATTCAGGATTCGAGGGAGTGTAAGCTGATCAAGGCACTTATTGGCCACATGGAGGAACACAACGTAGATGGATTTACCGAAACAGTAAAAGATTACGACTCTATTTCACGGCTTGACCAATGGTACACGACTATGCTTTTGAGGATCAAGAAGCAGATGGCCGAGACTCCTGATCTTTGCTAAGGAGCTACAGCCAAGGGAAAAGATGATCACGAGCCTATAGGTTAACCGTAGCTATTTTGCTGGTTTATGGCACACCTTTAATTCGGTACATGTACACATTAGAAGTCCCCATACACGATCATTCTGTTCTAATACGTTCGATTGTTTGGTTCCACATTGTTTAGCGTCGTCGCAGAATTGTACTCTTCTATACGTTGCATTCCACATCTTTCACTTGGCTCTCTGTCGTATATCGTTCATAATATTTTTTTTTCCTTTTTTTCGAATTCATTCTTGTCAGTTGTTTTCCTCCGTTATAGTGTACAGTATATGTTCAAGTTTGAACTTCATCTTGTTTTATAAATTTCCTCTTGCTATGCGGTACAGATATTATGTTGCTTTTATCCATTACTCTCTTTCCTTACGGGATTCTATTGTCATCAGCATAGCTGTCTCTTATTTAGCAGTTTTGTTTTGATTATTAGTATGGGGAAAAAATCTTTAATGCCGTTTTTCTTCGTCCTTTTTCCCCCTCATCCTGAATAACTTGATATGCCTACAACCAAAATTTTTATGTGTGTGTATCGATGTTCGTAGTTCAGAAAAATTTAATGCGGCGAAGTTCATGCCAAGTGTATCCTTGTGATTTTAATCGCCAACTTGACCTACTCTGTATCCTATCAGAATTCCTGAGCCACCAAAAAATGCCGAATTGAGATTGCTATTCACAGGTAATTCTCCATTGCGAGAGCAGTAGTGTCATATGTTGTCGTATCGATAAGAATATGGATTAGTTCCAAAAAAAGGTAGGATATTTGAATCTGACGTGACGCCCACCAGCTCGCGAAGAGAAGTGTAGGTACTCTGAAAAAAAGGTAGAGAAAGAGTGTTTGTTTATAGGGATCAAGTTTGGGTTTTTTGTCCTATCTTAAATCCGATGTGAGACGGGTAAAACCGTGTTGAGGTATGTGAAACGGAGAAATGGGGATTTGTTGCCAAACAATACACAAAAACATAGACCGCGCGTGCAACTAACAATAAGCTATTTCCTAACATGAGATGGCGTTAGCGACAAGAAACGAAAAGGCTCTTTTTGATTTCTTTAAATTATCGAAAGTATAATGAATTCATCTTGTTAATTCAACCTTTGTACTCAGAGATTCCTTTGTTCTTCCTTTCTTTAATCATGGAAGTGCAAATCCATTATATGGGATTGGACGGTGTCTTACGGTAAATTGCATCAGGTACATGCACCCGACACTATAAATGCCATTTTTTTACTGAACACGGCCACTTTAAGAAAACGTTACGAAGCAAAGTGTTTAATGGATCTCTGCTTTCTTGTGCAAAATTTGGAATGAAGTTGAGTCAAGTCTCTAATTAGAGCCGACTTTCTAAGTAATTGTTACTTTGGCGTTTTTAACGGCACACTCTCGAACAATTTTGTTTGGACATGTGGGAAATTGCATAACTAGAGGCATCCCTTACGTAAACGAAAGGAAATTCATCAAAAGCGCGTATTGCTGCTTACACAAAGCTGTCGTGCCAGATGTTAGATTGCCTGAATACAAGGTTTTGCTGAAGGTCGTTAGCTCCTTTTCAAGCAACTTTGCTCACGGTGCAAGAGCAAAGGTCTCTCCCTGTCCCCAATGATCTGCTGATCTGCGAAACAATCGTTCTCTTCGCTTCCTTTGACGATGTTTTGGCGTTACGTATAATTTTGTAAAACGTGCAATTTTCAGTACACGCTACTTTATTTGTTTATTTTTTTCTTTGAAATTTATTTTGGGAAAGCGTCGTACTATTTTGTTTACTTGGCATTGCTACCAAGCTTTCTCGCGTCATGCATATATCGATCCAACCGTACTTCGCAGTAGACTATCGATCTTTGGCTTACTTCCCAGAAATTTTCCTAGAGGGATATTCGTAAGAAGTTTCAAAACAACACGTTTGGCTATCACGCATTGCTTTGTTAGTAGTCACACATGTTTGAATCGTAAATGGATCGCGGGATAGATTAGAAAAGGCGCTAATCACCTGTAATTTGTTGGTATCTAAGCTCACAGAGGCATAGTTTGTTGTAAACATTTTCACTTGCCCAACGTTTTAGTACTTTACAACTTGCTAGTCGTGTTATAAATTCATTCCCGGCACGACTTTGGTGTTGGAAAATGTTTACCATCAAGGACATTTAAACCTCCCGTGGACGTGGCGCAGCGTTTTCATGTGACGTGAACGCGGAAAAACATTCGTATTCTTCTGGAATAAAGGCGTGCACCTAATAACTGGATTGGTCGACTCCCGATTTCAGCCTTTCGCCAGCTTTTGCCAACAACACAGGAGGCGGACTTGGTTAGGTCATTGGGTTTGAGATGACGTAACTGTATACAGACACATGCAGCGGATCTCTGGTCACGTTCTGCACTTCTACCGTTCCACCGGTTTTCGCCATGCCATTCTGTAGCCAAAATAAATGGGAGGAGCCTATTTTCCAGCTCGGCGTTGCCTTCAGGCGCAGTTGCAAAAGCACACATAGAAGAGGCAGCCCTGCCCCCCTCCCGCCTTTTTCCTTTCCTTTTCATTCTGGCTTCGAACGTAAACAAACAACAAGATGGTGGGTTCAACGCGAACGTTGCCGAGCCATATACGGAATTTCGCTAGTCACAGCTTTATTTTGCGCAACCCTTACGTAAATGTCTTGCATTTCCATGTGACTTATTTCGAGCCTTTTTTCAAACAGTAATTCAGTTGCATGTTACAAAATCTGTTGGATGTACGATATCTTCATAACAAACGTTGTATGGATTATCGAATAAGTCGTATGAGAGTTTCTGGTGAGGTGTTTTCAAAAAAGGGAAAACCCGCAGTTGAAAAAAAAAATGGAAACAAATGCGTCCATCATTTGAGTATCGCCTCCAGCAACAATCTCGACATACACCGATGCACAACTGTAGGAAGAATTTAGCTTTTAAACGCAGCAAATCGTTTGTTTTCAATACCTCAACATGCAATTAGATTTAGACAAATTGAACACAGACACAAAATTGTCAGGCTGACGTTTTTTGGTGACGATCGCTGCAGAGTACTTGCATTTTTACCATTCGTCAATGACAGTACGGAGAGTATAGTTCCAAAACTCTGTCGCCAGAGTATACTAGTGTCTATATCGAGCGAGAGACCTGCCTCCGGTCGACGTCATTGCGTTTCAAACGTGCCACAAGAAACCCAAAAGTTCTTTTTCCGTTATATTTTCATCACGTTTTTTCTTACGGTGTGTGTATATTAACTGCGACGAGGTTGTTAGTGTGTGTGTGTGTGCTTGTGTGCAGTTTATTCAGGAATATTGGGCGGGTATTTTTCTTTTCACAACTTGCATCTATCCCATACCCAAAGCTTCCCCTCCCCTTTCCCTACCGTTAGTACTATAGCTAAGGGCAGGGGCTGAACAGGCATCAGAGAACCACCAGCCGTCGAGTTGTATGCAAGTCATATTTTCCAGTCTCCTCAACTTTCCAAAACAATAATACACAGGTAAGAAGAATTTTGTTTTTCTATTTCGTAGGGTATTTTCCACGAATTGTATGTCGTCTGTAGAATTGGTTCATGAAGCGTGGCGTACTTGAGATTGGTTGAAGATAACAAAAACGTTTAGGGATTCCAACGAGTTCTAGTAATGTTAGTCCACTTTTTATTTATATGGGCAAGAGTTTCTCTTCTTCAGAAGTAGGTCATCAAGGAAAATTGTACGGTGTCTGTATTTCTCGTTCCTTTCTCTAGACATAATCGTGTGGCCCATAAATGGTTGACCTAACGTTCAAGTGTCGTGTATGACTAAGTAGTATATGGACACTGATAATTTTGACTAGTAAATGAATAACAGTATATTTTGTTTTAGACAAATTCAATGGCTGGTTTCCGTTTGCCATGTCTGAAATCCTTGGCCGTCAATGTGAGTGGTATTTCAGCTCGTGTTTCAGCCGGGTCCCAGCACCTACAGCAGTTTAAGCGGCTTCGCAATGCAGTGCATCCTAGGCTTATGAGCAGCACCGCCTCTAGCGTCAACTTGTCCTCAGAGAGAATCAATGATAACGTCGTCTATTCACGCCATGAGGACTGTTTTCTCCACACTCAAACGGTGGTGCAGCGATTCTTCGATCAGGCTTCTCTTTGGCCCAATCACACTGCTGTGGTATGTCATAAATATTAATTTTACCTTTCTTTTATTTTTGAAAACTAGTTACCGTGAATTGTGTATACAAACACGAACACGTTGGACGTTCCTTTCAAGGGCAAAAACGATTCAAGAGTAAACAATTCATGGCCTCACCCTTCCCAAGGGTAGATTTGGCAAACAAACTGTTATGGCACGCTGCAACCTTGTGCACGTTGCCAACAATGTAACTCGGGAAGTTGAACGTGATGCGCCATCGTTGATTTGATTGATGTAACCTTGGTTGTCGCCTTATTTCTCGTGAATTGACATACATTCTTAATAAGCACCTGTTGCGTGTTAATTTGTTTGATACAGGAATGTGGCATAACTGGACGAAAATACACTTACGACAAAGTACGCATGTTGGCCCGCCGTTTCGGTAGTTCATTGGTTCGGATGGGATTCAAGAAAGGTGAAGTATTGGGACTCGTCCTTCCAAATCTGCCAGAGTTTCCGATCGCTTTGCTTGGAGCTGCCGGCGTGGGGATGCCTGTTACCACCGTCAATCCCATCTACACTGCTGAAGAAATAGCGCGCCAAATGCAAAATTCGGGTACCAGCGTGATTGTAACCATCCCTCAAATGGCCGACACGATTCGTCAAGTGGCCAGTATGTGCCCAGAAGTACGTCGACTCATTGTCGTAGGTGGACCCGAAGAAGGATTTGTTTCCTTACTAGAAATGTTTCAAGATTCTGGAGACTTGTTTAACGACAACATTGAGGTATTACATTTGCCTTGCCTTATCGGGGATTTTGCATTAATTGTTGCCTCTTTCACAGATTGATCATTTTGAAGACATCTTTGTTTTACCCTATTCAAGGTAATTTTGTTGCACTTTTCCACCCACTGCATATTAACAGAATTATTTGAATTTAGCGGAACTACTGGTCTTCCAAAAGGAGTCATGCTCACCCATTCAAACGTGGGCAGCAATATTCAACAAGTTGTCCATCCTGGAACATCTAGGCTTATGCAAACAACGTCCAGTAGGATTTTGTTTTTTTTTCATATTTTCTTTTATTATTTTATTCTATTCGCTTTATTTCTTTAGGTAACGTGACAGATTCATTTCAAGAAGTCTATATTTGCGTGCTGCCGTTCTTCCATATTTATGGAATGGTTGCTGTTATGCTGACGGGGTTGGACCATGGAGCCAAACTCGTGACTTTGCCACGGTTCGAAAGCGAATCTTTCCTTAATTGCGTATATCAACAACATGTAAGGCTCTGCAGTAACTTTTTGTCACGTGTTCTCTATAATTAACACCTGTAATGCCTTTATAGCCAACAATGCTACAACTCGTACCTCCATTGGTTTCCTTTCTTGGTCATCGCCCTGACCTGAAATTGGAAGCCTTCCATCGATTGCACACCATATTTTGTGGTGCCGCCCCATTGGGCCCCGCTGCCGCCTCAAAATTGATTGAGAGACTGGGAAAACACGATCTACTAATGCAAGAAGGTACGCTATAATTTATCTGAATTATTAAACACTGACATTCAGGTGGTTTCTTAAAATAAGAAACTATGAAAGACTAGGCTGTTTGTTTTGCAATAGACTAGCAAGGCGCCAGAGTACCGTTACATGATTTGCATTAATCTTGAAATGAAATGTTTTTTATTTTTATTTGTACAGGTTATGGAATGACTGAATCATCTCCTGTCACCCATATGAGCCCTATTGTTAACAACAAAATTGGTTCATTCGGAGAGCCTGTTTCCCGCACCCGAGTTAAAGTGGTTGACCTCAATACGGGTGAATCTCTTGGACCGGGACAAGAAGGAGAGATGTGTGTTTTTGGTCCGCAGGTCATGAAAGGCTATTACAAAAATGTTAAAGCCACCGAAGAAACCATTGATAGCGCAGGATGGCTTCATACCGGAGACATCGCTTACTATGACGAACAAAACCAGTTTTTTATTGTTGATCGCCTAAAAGAGCTCATTAAAGTTAAAGGGCTACAAGTATGTTTTTTCTTTATGTTCCGCATAAGACAAGTATTATACAGTCTCCGCTTTACTTTTGTCTTAGGTATCTCCCTCTGAACTCGAAGATGTTTTACGACGCCATCCTGCCGTTTTGGATGTTGCGGTTATCGGTGTTCCTGATGACATTTCCGGGGAACTCCCTCGTGCTTACGTCGTGAAAAAAGGTGGTGCGGCGGCGTCCAAGGAGGACATTGCTGCATTCGTTGACGAGAAAGTTGCCCCTCACAAACGACTGAAGGGTGGAGTAGTTTTTATTGATTCGATTCCGAAAACGAGCACAGGCAAATTGTTACGCCGTGAATTGAAAAGCATGTTATTGTCTCAGATCTCATGAGGCTAACTCACGTTCGACAATAATTTTTTGCTTTTCAAAAGCCGCTATACTCTTTGAAAAACAAAACAAAAAACAAACAAAAAATTGCTAAAAAATTTTGAAAACGATATTGGTCACGTTCAAAATTGGTTTTACTTATACTGTCCCCGGCAACATGTATAACTCAATTCTTAATTCCATTCTGAAGCACCTAGTGCCTTGAAGTAACGACTGGTGAAGATGATATTAGTTTTCACCTTCGATCAATTTGAAACTCCTGTAAACTGATAGTTTTGTCAAACGTATCATTTGCGACTGCATTTTATTCTTTTCCTCTAAATTCTTGGTGCGTGCATAAATTGCGCTGTAATCGGGTGAGTGTGTCTCGTACAATGTCAAATTGTTATTTCATGCAAATGCATATTCAATGCAACATTAAATCGTTACGTAATGTCACTAAATCGCACTACGGTATTGTTGTGAACTGTGTTCTTGTCTGTAAAACATGTATGTGAAGGTTATGATTTACTTCAAATCGAATTTTATTCGGAGAGTTAATTGTTAGATGCGATAGTTAAATAACAATTATCCATATTGTAGCTAATAATACATGGGGTTTTGATGGTAAAGAAATAATTTCTCGATAGGGATTTATTAAAAAACAATACTCTTGTTTTCTGATAGGTATTTCCTTTTAAAAAAGTATATACCTATTCTACCCAATTTCCCGATAGGTATTCTATCTTATAACGCATCGTGTCGTCCTGCTTTTTCCCGAGACTTTGCTCCATAGATGGCGTTGGCGATGCGGAAATCTCAGGGTGTCCCCACTAGTGGGCCCCGATTACCTGAACCCCAAAAAACCGCACCAACCTACCCGAAAAATGGCCGATCGGTTACGACCCAGGTAGGTACTTTTCAAGCGGTTCGGTTCGGTTCAAAATACCCGGTGAAACCGATAGCCCCGGCGCCATCTTGAAAAAATGGCGGATCCGTGGCGCCAAATTAGAAAGGCATGAAAAACACAAAAGAATTTCCCGAATTTTGAATTTAAATAAAATTTCTGGGTAAGATTTGGGGCAAAAGTCGGGTAATCGGGCGTAATCATTACTGTAATTAGAAATACTGTTTTATGTAAAATTAATCTTTAAAGTAAACTTTCTTTATTTGAATTTGAATACCTAAATCCTTTTTTTTATGCAAGTTCAAAGCATATGGAAAAGGCGAAGGCGTTTTTTTGTAGCGAGAGCATTTAAATGTAGTGCATTTTTTTTGAGGGATTTTTCTTTGGAAATTCAAAACTTCAAAAGGATCAAAATTTTTTGTTGACTGTGTTTGTATAAATTGACAACACTGCCTACGGTATGTTACCTTTCCGCTTTCCCGCCTTTCCAGATGTCTGCAGTAGAATTCGTCAAAATCGTCATTTCAGTTCATCATTGGATTTTCTCGAAAATGGGCTGAATCGTAAAAGCACATCTTGGGCTGTGATTGTTCGTTGTCGTATCTCTTCAGATAGCGGATAGCGGAAGGTGAAGACAAGTGTTAGTTTAGTATGTGCAGACGTTTCGTTTATTAAATTATGTGTTTCTCC
This sequence comes from Daphnia sinensis, assembly GCA_013167095.2. NCBI lineage: Eukaryota > Metazoa > Arthropoda > Branchiopoda > Diplostraca > Daphniidae > Daphnia > Daphnia sinensis. Next base: position 6,771,958 of record CM023197.1, read on the forward strand.
ATATACAGGAATCGTTTGCACGCATGTTTTTTGAGAATTAAGTTACGATCATCAACTTGGCATCTGATGACTAGTGTGTGTATGCTTATAATTAATTAATCAGCCTCCAGATTCATGTCAGAATTATTCTAAAGGTAATTGTTATGTTGTCTACTGATCATATCACGCTGTAAAAACTGTATTACTTCAATTTGAGGTGTTTCAATTCGCTGCTGGGCAGGAGCTTGAAAGGTATGTACTTAATCTACAAACAACATAAATTAGTGTATATTTCACATATCTTTTGGAACCTTAGACCTGTGGAATGCTGACCTGTTATCTGCAGTTAATAATCCATCTGACCAAGCTTAAAATTGGTTAGCAGTATGCATATCAATTCAAGTGTGTCTCACTCTCATTTATCTCAGTAATTAATCACAACTTTTAACAATAGCAGACAACAATTCAGTATGGACTTTGGGCATAACTAAAACTCGGGGGTCGCCATTTTCCCCGAGCTTTAGTGTGTTCAAACGGGGTGACGGGTAAACAAAAAATGACTAAAACTCGGGGAATGCACTCGATTCAAGAAAATTCAATGACAAATCAACGACTGATGAACTTTTCTTAGAAAAGTTCGTCAGTAACTACGCCAAATCAGGTAAAACCACGCGACATCAGCAGTATAATTTTAACCAGACATTAAATTAATTACCCAACTGTTGTTTGTAAACGCTAAACCCGAAACGAAACAGCTGATAGTCCCATAAAAAGCTTCTGAGTTGCCTTTTTTCCCATAGATGTCGCTTTTGCGGGATTTGTGCTTCATTTGTTTTTACCAGCGTACATTGGAAACAAGAAAGTTCGTCAGTTCAGGTCAGTTTGTCCATGGTTTGTCATTGAATTTTCTTGAAAATGGTTACAAAAGTTGAATAGTAAAAAGCACATTTTGGGCTCAGGTTGTTTGTTGTCGTATCTCTTCGAATTTGTTCTATCCAGCCATTTGGACTATAAAGCTGTTTACCTTTGGTAAAATGTTTGTTAAAAACTTTTTTTTCCATAAAGCATTCTAGAAATAACTTCGGGTCAAAAGGATTTTATTTTCTAACTACCTGCCAGCAAACTATTACCATGGTTAGTATTTTATGAGTTACACCAGTTTGATTTTGAGTTTTTCTATTTTTCATTAACGTGTCTATGTTCGTGATCACAAAACATTTAGCGGGAAAGATACAACAAGAGGATTCAAGCTGTTAATGTTCCTAGGAAGCCCATTGTAAATCCAACTATTCTTTTGGTAATAAAAATATGCTACATTAATTTTTGCAGCTCAAAAACTAAATGCAATTTCTTTCATAGGTGTAACTGATTATGGGATTTTTTAAAGTTTTTCAGTCACCAGAATTATTGGCATTTAATATTGTGGTCGTACCACTTTTATTTAACATTAAAACAAGGTATTCTGAGATTAGCTCTAGTGATTGTAAAACGTGATTGTGATTTGATAAGTTTTTAAATTTACCTTTATATTTTGTATCTTTTAGGTATCTTCATGATCCATTGGTTCTCTTTGTGTGAAAAAGAAAGTTAAGAGGGATAAACAGGATTACAATTGAGTAGGTATTTTACCAATTTTAATTTATTTATTATTTAGAAATTTTAAATCTTTCATGCTTTGTTTCTTTCATGTAGATAGAATAATAACAAAGTTGTGGAAGTAATTCACGAGAAGTTTGCCAATAGGGTTTCACTGTTAAGTAAGTGTATCAGCAAAATATTATACTTATGAACATTTTATTTCTTTAATCTAAATTTGCAGTCGTGTTGGTTTTGAACAGGATATTGATGGAGGTTTGGTGCAAAAAAATATATGTGCAATGTTGAAAGGGCGACCGAAGATTTCCGGATTCTTGTATTATCTCTCATGTCACGGTATTTGTACAAAAATATTGAAGTGCATTTCTGGGCTCCCTTCTTTTCCGTAGCCCCGTTTCCCCTTGACTTGTGATAAGCCCGTAGGGGGTCATGCCCCTACTGTGATCAGCAGTAAAGGTTGTGAGTGCGCTGTCCGGAAAGGGGACGTGGGGGTCCTCCAGCTCGATGATAACTTTGGAGGGCGAAGAGGCTACCCACAAATCCGAATTAACGGTTAATCGCTCACGTAAAAACTTGTCCGATCATCACTCTTCATCCTTTTCCGGCTTCTCTTAGCCACTCCCCGGGTAATCTCCCCGGGGGTTGTTCAACCAGGGCAGACTTTCAGAGTCTACCTATGCCCTGATTGAACACAAAAAAAATAAATTTTTTTTTTTAAATAAAAGCTACTTTAATGTGTCGAAGACTTGGCATTTCTCAGAGTAACAGTGATAGCTCAATGGTAAGAGCGTGAATCTGCAATACTGTATACCTTAGGTTCGAAACCCGAGTCGGCAAATTCAAAAATAGATAAATAAATACACAGGAAAAAAAGTAAGTGAAACAAATTTTATTTTCCCACCAACCACCCACAATTCCACCGCTGTTTTACATTACACGTTATTCAATACATCATATGCATGCAATATATACATATATATACACAATATACAATACATACAAACACTTAAGCTAACCCGTTGGCTGCCAAGCCATTACAACCCGTAGGTTGTTCTCTACAGTCGCTAAAGGGTCATTCCACGCGAAATCTGCCGATCGATGGCGCGGTCAAAATTGGGATTTCGTTCATTTTTGGGGGTTGGGTAAAGATTGGCAAAAAAAAATGTTCCTGAAATTTTCAGAATTGTCGCTTCAACGGTTTGGGAGATATTTAAATTTTAATTTCTGTTTTTTTAATTTTGCCGTGAACTGAAAAAAAATACACTTTTCGGTTTTTCTTTAATTACGACTCTATTTGTCATTAAAATTTTATAAAACCTAAACCAATCGACGTAAAATTAAATTTTACGTCGATATGACACATTATATTTTATTTTTAAGAAATATTTTTAATCGCAATTTGAAAAATTTAATTCTAAAATGGTTACACTTTAAAAAATTATATTAAATCAGTCGGAAATTTTCACAAACAGCGAATAATTTACCGAGAAACAAGAGATATGTTTACAAAACATATCAAAAAATTGGGAGGGTGTTTTTTGTTAATCGTGAGATATATAGCAGTTCATAATGGTAAATTATTTCGTTTTCTGCGCGTTTTTTCATCGCCCCAAGCCATTTCGCTTCCTTTCGGTCGGCCATTTTGGAAGGGGGACTTTTTCTCCAACTCATAGTAAAAACGACCTTGAGTGACTAGCAGAACAAATGGCCGACCGAAAGGAAGCGAAATGGCTTGGGGCGATGAAAAAACGCGCAGAAAACGAAATAATTTACGATTATGAACTGCTATATATCTCACGATTAACAAAAAACACCCTCCCATTTTTTGATATGTTTTGTAAACATATCTCTTGTTTCTCGGTAAATTATTCGCTGTTTGTGAAAATTTCCGACTGATTTAATATAATTTTTTAAAGTGTAACCATTTTAGAATTAAATTTTTCAAATTGCGATTAAAAATATTTCTTAAAAATAAAATATAATGTGTCATATCGACGTAAAATTTAATTTTACGTCGATTGGTTTAGGTTTTATAAAATTTTAATGACAAATAGAGTCGTAATTAAAGAAAAACCGAAAAGTGTATTTTTTTTCAGTTCACGGCAAAATTAAAAAAACAGAAATTAAAATTTAAATATCTCCCAAACCGTTGAAGCGACAATTCTGAAAATTTCAGGAACATTTTTTTTTGCCAATCTTTACCCAACCCCCAAAAATGAACGAAATCCCAATTTTGACCGCGCCATCGATCGGCAGATTTCGCGTGGAATGACCCTAAAGGGGGACTTGTCCGAAGACAAGTCCGGGCTGACGCGACGATGAAGACCTTTGCGGGGAACGCACACCCCAGGTGGCTCCACCGTCGCATCGAAAAGGGAAAGTCCCTAATGGTGCGTTGCCTAATGGCCGAAGGCCGAATCTTGGGCAGTGGCGACTGCCCCACCCCATGGCAGTGACCATGAGGCAGGACAGCGCGGCCCGTCCCTACAACTAAAAAAAAAGGGGAGCAAAATGGTTTGGCAGCCAACGGGCTAACTTTTAGCAAAACATACACATACAACATACAAAACAAAACGATACTAATGACGAGATATACCACGGTGACGGCGATGAGGCGAAGATGCTGAGCTCGATGACAGTAAGGTAAAAACTATCAGCTTAAAGCCAGCGAGGCGAAGACGGCGAGGACGGCGACGAGGCGATGGCGAAGACGGCGACGAGGCGATGGCGAAGACGGCGACGAGGCGATGGCGAAGACGGCGACGAGGCGATGGCGAAGACGGCGACGAGGCGATGGCGAAGACGGCGACGAGGCGATGGCGACGAGGCGATGGCGAAGACGGCGAAAAGGCGATGGCAGAGACGGCGACGAGGCGATGGCAAAGACGGCGACGAGGCGATGGCAAAGACGTGAACTGACGTGAAGATGTCAGCGATGTACCATGGTGAACTCCCTTCATCGCCGTGGGCTGTTGCTGAGCTCCTGAACTGCATCGCTTTTGGTCATCTTTTGCTTTTTGATAACCCATGGCGTTATTCTAATAAAAAACAAAGATAGAAGCATTTCAAATTTTCAAGAAGCAATATCAAATGTAACTTACAAATGAATCGAGGTCGAAAGTGTACACCAAGACAGTGATAGAGAAACTTGAAAGATCCAAAAGGAGGATGATGGTGTCGAACAAGTAAATGTCCAGCTCTTGTTGAATGAAATGCATCACCATTCTGTAACATGAGGCCATGAGCCAATATGCAATACCAGAATAAGGCATGGCATTCATTTCTGTATTATTTATGTTGTTGATTTACCTCTATTGTTGGTATGCCTACTGCCAGCGTCCACATCATTGGTGGTTTTATGTTTTAAATTGTTTCATCCTTGATAGTGAATAAGGGAACCATACCGATTGGTTTGGTAGCACGCAGAATATGAGTACCTCTCTAAAAGCAATAGCATGTTGAAAAGTGGCAAACCTGGGCTGCTAGCAACTTTGTGGTTCAATGGCTTGCCTGGCCGAGGGAAACTGTGAGACAGAAAAAAAAACTTTTTTTATTGTTTTTTCTCCAACAGACACATGACACTGAACTTACTAGATAGTCTATAACACACACTTAGTAAACAGGTGAAAACCAAAAAAAAAGTGAAAACCAGTGTAAATCAAACAATATCAACAAAATGAAAGAAGAGATTCTAAGCTAACCTGGTTACAATCAGCGTGGTAAAATTAGTAGGGCAACTTAGGCAGACGAATATAAACAAAAATAATTTGGCAGACAAAAAATAATTTTAGAAAAAATAATAAACTTGGCAACGCCGCCGTGAGGTGCAATAGCATGTATGGGCCATTGGAGTACCTCACTTCAAAAATTTACCACAAACAGTTCAGGAAAACACAGGAGCCACAGTCAGAGTCTGCCCCCATACCCGCCAATCCGCGAATGTGGCGACTGGCGCTGTATACGGAGAAAAGTATAAGAAAAAGTTATATGTATAAGGGAAAAGTTTGTCGGAGTATACATAAGAGTTTTGATGATAAATTGATATTGAGAATCCCTATCGGAAAATTTTTTAAAGGTTTAATCTAACATGAAACAAACGAAAAATTACATGGCCGACATAGGAATTGTCGTAGAGTCCCGTGACGCGTAAGTGACCCGTCCTTCAGTTATTAGAGTAATCCATGGCCTTCGTTTTAAAAAGCAGACGATAGATTCGTTACGTCGATTGCTCGATTCAGCCAGATTCAGATTTCAGAACGAAATACCGGAAAAGGCTTGATTTAGTATGACCAAAGAAACTGATATCGAAGAAGCAGACCCCATTATAGCTAAATTAAAGAAAACTGGTTGCTTGGAAAAACATTACGCTGTTTTGGTGAGTACCTCAAAATTTGAGGCTCAAACTGTTTCTACATAACCATGTTATGCTTGCATTGTACTGAAAAGTATTTATTCTAGGAATGCTGGGACAAGCATAAAGACTGGAGGAAGTGCCAAGGAGAAGTCCACGACTTTAGGAATTGTGTGACAATTTATGACAAAACCAAATCTGCCTCAGAGTCCAAATAAATGAAAGAAATGGAGTGGCCTCAATCCAACTATGCAATTGGGGGTTTTGCCTTTGGCATTGTGCTTGGTTTTGTTGCACCAAAGCTTAGAGCTGCCATTCACAATAGGGTTTTAGTACATCTTAATCAACCAGTCAAGATGGTCATTGTAGTTCGAAATGATCTGGGCATGGGTAAAGGTAAAATAGCTGCTCAATGTGCACATGCTGCAGTTCAGTGTTACAAGACTGCATTAAGGATGGATAATAGAACATTGAAAATATGGCTTGCTAGTGGTCAACCTAAAGTGGTTGTAAAAGTGGACACAGAAGAGGAATTGCTCTCAATTTCTTCATTGTCAACAAAAAGTAGTCTCATTAATTGTCTCATCAAAGATGCTGGAAAGACACAATTAGACCCATGCACAACAACAGTACTAGGCATTGGACCTGGAAAGAAGCAAGATATTGATTCTGTCACTGGCCACTTGAAGTTACTTTGAACTGAAAATAAATTTGCGGACAAAGTCTAGTGTACTATTATTCCCATAAGGAAACAATACTTTGCTCAACAAAGCACGAAATGTATCACAGGAAAGGTTGACGCGGCGACACGCGCAAGAATTTGCGGGTCATAAAAGTTTCAATGTGTATGCTGATAGTCGTTAACAAATAACCTAAATTTTGAAGCTCTGATTCAAACAGCGATGCGCTGATTCGCAAGGTCATGAGTAGAAAACACATCTGAATCGCTGAGGGATCTAGAATTCTTCCTAATAAACGGCGCTTGACGATTTTCGACATTATGAGGGGCTTCATCGAATTCCTCAAGTTCATCACCTAAATCGACTTGATTCGCTAACAAAAAGTACTGCTGCGACCTGCAAAAATATTTGTGGAAGAAAAGCGGATTTTAGTGCTCTGTTCTATACAGAGTGTAAATGAGAGTATCATAAGGACCACAAATTTAAAAAAGTAGGTTACCGTGTGGGCCACAGAAGATGTGCCATTACTGCATAGGCTAGAAAATTAGCCGAATACACTATGCCCAACAACAGCTTCGTCCTCCAGAGAACTGGTACCTGAAGGGCAATCAGCGCCACAATTGGAAGATATATAAACCACTAGTTGAAAAGACAATAAAAAGGAATTAAAGTAGGAACAAATTCTGTTTAAAAGGTTCTTCTTTCGGAACCTCTAAAAATCAAATAAACACGTACCACCAACGAAGCTGCTCCAAAGTGAAGAAAAAATTCCAATTTGCTTTTCTGATGCTCAAATGCCATTGTCGCCCTTAGGCAGAAGAGAAACCATGCCTAAGCATTAAAATGGAATACCGGGATTTGTAAGAATAATGATGAACACGAATAAGATATGAAACATTATTAGCTAAAGCCTAATTTGGGCTAAACGTTCACGAACCATGATTCCTATGCGTAAGATAAGCATTAGCCAACCCGGCCATGTTTGATATGCATCGATATCATCAATGACGTCCAACTCAGTCTGAAAAAGTTACGAGAAAGTAAAATAAATATGAGAAAAATAAATACGTGAAACATTAATGATTACCAAATCCCACACGTACAGAAGAACATGGACAAGGCCATATAATGCCCAAACTGAAAACAGAAGGGTTATGTTCTTCAATTCTTTTCGGGTTATAGCCCATCCTTTGGCGAGAAGCAGCAGAAGGAGCATCAACAGGGTCTGCGAGCATATATCGAGTACCCCTCCTATTATGGCAGCAATTTCGACTCCTTTACCGTCGAAAGCAAATTTTAGACAATGAAACATATTCAGCAAAACACCACAAAGAGAGAATATGAGGCCGACTAAAGAGGGAAAAGTGAATGCAAAACTGTGAGTAGAAAAATTGTGTTTGTGTAGAAAATTATAAAGAAATATAACTAACCTGTAAAAAGTTTTGTAACAGGATGTTTTTGTCTCATAACAGCATAAACTTGCAAAGGTGTCAAAAACATATAGCAAGCAAGAAAAACCAAATAGATTTCAACAGTATCCTGATTGTCAAAGCTGAATTGGTATTCCAGAGGATTCTGATTTTTTGAGTAAGGATTCCCATTTACTAGCCAGATATCATAATCCAAGCTGAGTTCTTCTTCTAGTGGTTTCCATGAACAATTTGAATCTCTGTAACAAGCCACAAAACTAAGGTACCAGAAGCGGGGTTGACTTAGATCTTCAACATGGAAGCTGAACTGGAAGTTCTCAACAACATTTTTGGGATTATCTTCATCAGGGCAAAGCTTGCCATTTGGACATGGAATTTTTCGTAGTAGATCTTGTGACCCTCCATCATTACATTGTGAATCATATGCTACACTGTCAATTTTCTTAAACATGGCTGTACAAGCCGCAGCACGCTGGGAAACTGTGGAGTTTCCATAATACTCCAAAAAGTAGCCTCTATCTAGCACAGCCAGCGTGACATAGGAAGTTGTATTGAGTTGAGTGGTGATGTTTCCATAGATGTATCCCTGTGCAAGACCAATATGTTATTCATTTTACTTTAAAATTAACTTTTAAGTAATACAATCTGCACTAACACTTAATGGCAGTAATGCAAACAACAGATTGGATGACAAAGTACTGTACCTGTGTTTCACTCCGATCCTTCAGGTTGGTTTTTTGAAAACCAAATTTGGCAAGAAACTGAAAAAAAGTTGTTGTTTTCCATGACCCTGAAAGATGTAAGCTGAAACTAGGTGGAAAATGGAAAAACAGTAATAGAGCTAAAAGAAAACAAGCGGATCGGAAAGGATGGCGGCTAGCCATGTTTCCTTTAGTTTTCAATATAAAGAGATACCCAAAAGAAAACCAGTAAACTTTTCACTGTTCAGTGTTTACGGTGTTTACAACTGCGGCACTCAACTTGAGCTGCACCATGGTCTTAATGCCACTAAGATTTTTTTTTTCTTTCTTAAATTAAAATCCACAACGATCCATGAATAGTAAGGATCTTCAAAGTCACTGCAAACAAGAGGGATAACTGTCCCGCGTTACACGTGAGGAGGACACGGTAAACGACCAAAGAACTAAACAATAATGATGGATAATAAGGGCCAACCGCCAAAGATTGGACTATTGTAATGTTTATCCGCAACCAGCAGTCCGCACTTTCCTATCCTAGTCCGCATTTTCACACTATTCGAGTACTAAGTAGCCTGCATCCGCACAGTTGTACAATTTGTGGGCATGTTTGCGGAATGCATGGTTGCATTGCATAATTTGGTCTTAATTTAATGCAAATAAAAACGGAAATAAACGTAATTCGTTTTGAAAAAGAAAACAATAAAAAAAAAGAAAAAAAAGAGAAAAACAAGAATAACAATAAAGGTCGGTTCGGTTTGGATTGGGTAGATGTTGTGGTAAATCGAAGAAAATGCGTTGCGGGGCCCCACGGAAAATTGTACCGTGGAATTCTCTACTGGAATGCGTAAACCGTGGGAAAGTGATCGTGATTACGATTAGTATTTCCGCAACATACAGCCGAACCGCACCACGCTCCAAGTGCACAAAATGGAATCTATGGTGATTCAACACAGTTCCAGCACAGTTTTATCTGTGGACATAAATATGTCGGACGATGTCCTCTACCGAACGTGTGTTTTCACAGATCACAGGATGCAAGAGTTTGAATTGGCGCTCTTGAATAATTTGAATATTTGTCTCTCATTGAAATATTGGCACTTTTATTTCAACCATTTCCCAGCTCAACTTCGATCCATGCGAATGAAAAATATACAGTCGAAAAAAGAGGTAGCGACAATGACGGAAAACGAAGGGCAAGCAATCGGACGAACTGGATTTGAAATAACACACGAGAAACCACTGTAAGAGAAAAACGGGAAGAAAAGGGAAAAAACGCAATTATGTTTTAAAAAAAAGACTAATTAGAAATAAGTGCAACAACGGTGCAATTAGCCGTTACAATAATTATGGCGCTTTTTCTGCGTTGTGGATTTCGGATATAAAATCTTATCAGATATGGACGCCGTAGATCGGAATCAGCAGTTGTTGAAATACATTCCTGCACAAATCATGCTGGCTAGCCAGACCTGGGGAACGGTTGGATCATGAAAAGAAAAAATACAGAATATTTTAAATTGCATTGTTTGTCTGAAAATGTAATCATCACAGGCCAACAAGGTTCCAAACGATGATGGCGCTTTTCCCTCTCTGCAAAAATTAAAGCCACACAAAAAACGAACGACAGTAGTGAAGCAAAGCGAGAAACTGAAAGAAGGCAGCATAGAAGATAACGAGAGGCAAAGAAAAGAGAAAGAAAACAAAAGTAAACGAAGACGACCGAAACTTCGGCATATCTACACACACAAGCCGAGTCGTTGGTTAAATGTTTGAAGGACGAATGAAAGGGAACTTGCAGAAGAGTGACTTGATCCGCACTTCAACGTGACGTTTAGTTTACACATTGAATGAATCTCGCAGTTTCAAAACCACTCACCCGTCCCATTTCCCTCCCCCCCCCCCCAAAAAAAACGATTGAGCACAACGTGACCGCAAAGACGATAACCCAACTGAGACGTGCAAGATGTTACGGGAGGGGGGAGGCAATACCAAGCAATAAAACAGGAAATGTTTCGTTTATCGTGAAATCAATCGCTCTCGACGAAATGCCCAGTCATAGGACTAAACACACCAATATCCTCTGGTAGCCGTGTAAACTTTCTTATCGAGACAACAAGGATGGTCCCCAGTGTTGCAAGAGTTTTCTTTTTTCTTCCCATAGGCGAGTCCATCATCTTTAATAGGTGGGAGGGGGAAGGAAAAAACAAACAAAAAAAACACGATGAACAATTGATCTGGTTTAGAGAATTCCGTTGGTGAAATATTGAAAGCCATCGTAGAGCCGCGTGGTGAGCGAATGCATGGAAGTTTCGACCATATGATCGACCTTGAGCTGGAGCTCTTCCTCCGTCAATCCTAAATGGAATCGGCTCTTGAGCGCCGACACAGTGGCCGCTCCGGCCTTGAAGCAAGGTAACTGTGACCCAGAACGCATAATTTCGACCAACGACACGATTTTGTCCGAGTGCTTACGTGCCGCTACCAAGCCTTGCAGCATCAGAATTTTAAAGTATTCAAACATGTCCGAACCCTGACCGCCCATAACGTCGACAAACTCTTGCGTCAGCTTGAACGGCGAATTCTCGAAACCCAAATTCTTGGGTGACGTCGACAACATGAAGCCAAAATCGATGTGAATGACGTGGCCTTCAGTGTCCAAAAGGATATTGCCGTTGTGTCGATCTTTCACCTGCACGAGGTAGCACACTAAGCTGTAGGCGGCCAAGCTCTCGACAAAATGTCGTTGGGCCGTCAGGAATGCCTCCGAATTGGTTGGTCCGTGTTCTCGGAGAAGATATTCCAACAGCGACATGCGACTGTGTTTTTTGATTTGATGTAGTGAAACGGTGTTAACGATGGGCTCGATCATTCCAGAATCATTAGATAACACCAATATCCTGGGGCGAAACAAAAAACGGGACATGAGGAACTATTCTAATAAAAATGATGAAGTGCGCAGGTACCGATAAGGTCTGAGCCAAAGTGGAATTCGTTCCGTTTCCCAGATGCGATGCAACTGCAGTAAAATTTGATAAGCCAGCAGCTCTTGCCGCAAATCATCGCCACACTTGACAATGGCCGGCAAGAGTTTCCAATTGCTGTGATGGCCATAAGGAGACGATTCTCGAATACGTGCCACTTTCTCTTCCCACGGTTCCTGCAGACATTTCAAATTAATTTCAGCTGTCAAAGAGAATTATGGAATAAGCATTACTTTAAGAGCGGCTGCCGAGGGATCTTCCGGATCACGTTGGAAGGATTTAGTGGGAGCGTTGAGACTGTCGGTCAATCGTCGTCGAATGTCGGACGCTTGGATGAAAATCGGTTCTCTTTCTCGAGAATCGCTAGAGTCTTGGCTCATTTGCGACAGCGTATCTCCTCGATCCTGTGCGGAATTTAGAACGTCAAGTAAATGAATGCAGAGATGATTGAACAACTCAACAACCTTGTGAGACAATCTGAGATGGAGATATTGGTCAGAGATTTCGTCGTCTTCTTGTGACCAGGCATCGCTCAAATCGTCGTAGATCTGGAAAGCGGCGACCGGAATTCCCGTCATCGATTCTATTGCAAAGAAAATAGGTTAGCACGCACATTAAATAAAAACGGGGGAAAGAGAAAAAAAAAACCTTTAATTGACGGAACGAGACTGCCGTGGCCAATGGAGTCGGCCAAATTGTGGTGAAGTGGATGGTGATCGAGGAGGTTTTCTTCTGAGCGCGTGTGTCTTAATGATGCAGCTGCCGTGGCACTGATTTTAGCTGGAATGGAGCAAGTCTGCGTCTGTTCGACTAACAAAACCTCAACGTAGAGAAGGTAAGGGGCTTTGTCTTTAGAATTCAGGACGACGGCCGATTCCGGTGGGATGCGCACCACTAAATGGGGAGCATCCGAATGAATAGGTAGCCAGACGCGGGCCGGCAGGTTGAGATTCAGCGTCCGTAGCTCAGCCACCAAACGACTAGTTTTTTCCTCTTTGCTTTGCTGCGCTCCAAGACGCTTGCCAATATTAATCAGCGCTGCAGGCGGATAAAAACAACCAATCGTAATCAAAACTACGTATTGAGCACAACGAGTATTATACCTTTAATAAATTCCAGCTGTGGAAGGAGACGTGGAGCGAGACAAACGCAGGCCGTTTTACGAGCAAATTCAGCACTTTCAGCATCGAAGCAAGTGCATCCATTATCAAAGGCACGACCCGATTGCAAATCACCGATGCAGTTTTTAGTGCTGCCACTTGACGGCGTTCGACGATGGCCCAGTTTCATCATGACGGTCGCGTCACTGCGGGACCGCTGGTGTGTTTTCTTGGCCAGCTATCAAAACACGACGATTACAATACTTATTGTAGGAGAACGAAAAAAAGAGAAACTTACTTGAAGCGGTAAGTTTGTCACGTTCTCCTTTTCAAATGAATGTTGATGCACGGCCTTGGTCGAGAGTGGGGCAATTTTGACCGTAAGATGGGCCTTACTGGTCCTAGCCGGTTTGGCAGTCGACGCTACGGGGACGGGACGTAGTTCTTCAGACAAAATCAGATTTTTGAGCTTGGTTCCATGCGACTTTTTCTGAGTAGGCAACGAGGCATCTGACGAATACGCATCCAGCAGCCAAGCGCACTGGAGCGAGAAATCAACCGATTCACGGCACCGATGAACCTGTACACATTGAATCAATTAATAACACGAAACGATTCAAGAAAAAAAATATTCAAGTACCAGGTAGGGATGAATGACTTCAGCCACGTCGTGCATGTGGATGTACATGTTGACGAGTTGTTGTAAGTAGAAATCGACGTCGCGCGGGGGATAGCTAAACACTCGATTGCCAATATACGTCTGAACTCCAGATTCTTTTGAGTTGAAGAGATACATGACGGCGTACGACATATCGAACAATTTTGATTCGAACCAACGCAATAATAAAGATTGCTTCCCTCCTGCGCCATCTTCGCCCGTCTTGGTGGTTATGGCAGACAACCTGTTTGGAAGAAATAAAAAGATTAGACCGTGTCCGCCCCACGCACGCACACACGTAAAAACGTATACTTTGAATGATCGGCATTTGTTTCGTCCTCTGAAACACGTGATGCATCCGCTTCCGGATGAGAAGTAACCGGTGTTTCAGGTGTAAATTCCATTTCTTCCGATTCGAGGCTTTTTGATTCGTCAAACTGCATCATGGCATCGTCGTCTTCGAGGTACTCGGCGCTGCGTGTCAGGCGTAATTTGTCTCCACCACTAGCCGAACAGCAAATACCGGAATCATCCGAGCCGAGACTTGATTGATCGAAATTGGGCGACGAGCTGGCGGTCGTGATCGGAACTTGGGCAATGAGCACACCCGTCCGCAATTCAGTCAAACGGGCAGTCAGCACGGGGCTGGAAGAGGCCGAATCCGGCAAACGACCCGATTGAACAACCGGCTCAGCTTTACCACAAACGCTACCAAATTTTTCTCTTTTGGAATTGGAACAAACAATATGTGATTAATTAGAAAACCAGAAATAAGAAACAAAAAATTTTGGAGAACTAGTTACCTTCGCGTGTCTTTAAAGCGGAACAGATTACTGCACGGATCGAGAGATAAGGATAGAGATGGTTTCAGTGGTGGATGGCCGTGATGAGGAAGACCGGCTTGATCGACCGATCCGTGATGGGGATGATGATGAAGGCCGTCTCCTGTGGCGGCCGAGACAGGTCCGTCAGACTCGGATTCGGGAATCTTTTGTAGGACAGAATCTAAACTCCGATTTCTTTGATGTCTCGATCCGCTATTGAGAGTTAAGTTTTAGCAAAACATTTTTAAAAAATATACTCACAAAAATGAAATTATACTTGTGAGGCTGAATGGTGGCAGACAGAGGCGGAAGAATAATGCCCATTGAACGGAAATCCAAACTCAAATTCCGTTGGTGGCCAAACTTGGGTGTGGAAATGGGACTTTGCGAGGGAGTGTGGAGATGAACAGCAGGTAAAGGTGCAGCCTGTCGTGCCGTGGCTTCCAATCGAGGACGCACTGCTTCAATCACGCCAATCGTCTCCATGGCAGCAGCGGAGTTACTACGCAAATGGAAACAAGACTTGGGGATCATGACAAGAATCATAAAATTTTCTTAATCGAGAACGTTGATCACATGATTCATTTACAGTTCTTTGCCCAACTCAAGACTTTATTAATGTTTTCGAATCCTACCAACAAGTTTTCGTCTACAGGCATCGTCTACTATCACAGAATCAATTGTACGCCCCTCTTCTTCCGATTCGTCGTATTTCTTTAACGACTCTCTCTCTACAAGACACCACAAAAGCATTAAATTCACGTCACGTTGCCATAACATGAGCCTAGCTGTTACACTGAACATTCCTCCATCGCTATCGATCGCCTTCCGGGGAAGAAAAGAAAATAAATGGACACCTCCCCCCTCTCCTTTCGACCGAAGTCTGGAGAAAGCAAAGAAAAAATACGATGCCAAGAACCTGGCGGCACATAGTTCAAACAAGGGTGGAATGCCAAAACCATCGATTAGTCTATCACAAGACGGCCGTCAACCAACTGATGTCTGTTTCTTATTGAAATAAGGAAGGTCGTTCCGGTTGCACTACCCCGTTCTTCATACTACGCGACCTTCACCTATAAAACCTATCGCAAAAATAAAAATGGTCCGTCTCGTAGAGGTGCTGAAGGACGATTCCACTCGACGCAGACGTTTGTTGCCAGACCGATACGTTTTCCAGACATGCCCACCGCCGCCCCCTTTTTCCCCAAACGTAGAGGGAAAAAAAAGTAAACAAATGGGAAAATCAAAACTAAAATTGGTTTAAAATGCTATTTTGGAACACGCGTGGTGAACGACATTTACCATCTGTTTTCTTCTTCCCCTCTTTTTTTAACTCGTTTTTTTAAAAGACGGTAGCTGGTGAAAAAGTCAAAAAGAACGAGGTTCCGATTGGCCAACATTTCAGTGAAATTAGAACACCCTGGCGTGCACAAACAAATGCAATAAAAAATGAATTGGCTTCTCTTTATTTTGCTACTGCAATACGTCGCATATTGAGGACGTCGAAAATGCAACTTTGGACTGAATAAACAAAAATGATGAACGAGTCCGGAAATACCAGAAGGACCCGAAAAACAAATAATAATAGCGTGTGAACAACTAAAAGATAAAGTGAATAAGCCTCGAAAGGAGCCAATTTTAGTCATTTCCCATTGAAATTCTGAAACTCTTTCCGGAAATGGTACCCTTTTCTCACAGACGCTTTAATGTTTCTCAATCAACAGCTGACAACATGTTGAGCATCCACCACATCAACTAAATCACTGCGCATATCGCTTTCGTCGCAGAGCACGCGACAAAGTCGGGATTTGCGCAAAAATACGACGATGGTAATCGGACCGTGAGAGACTTTCATAGTATCCATTGCCAATCTTATTCGAAATTTTCAAGCCAGAGGGATGATTTGAAACTAGACCACGAAAAAAAGAAAGCTTAAATTGCTGGACATTTAGTTTCAAATGGAACAAAACAAAAGGAACAGCTGACGACTCGACATTATCTGCTTCTCGATGACCCCCCAACGTCGAAAAAAAAAATTGGTGGCAACTTTCTAGCAGAGCGCAAAAATATATCGAAATCCCCAATTGGCTTTGGCAGATGGGCCGTGAGAACGGAAATCGGGGTCTACCGTAAAAACGGAATTGTACCGTTAAACAGAAACGATCGCAGCGACAACGTCCTAGGTACTGGTATTTGTACAATCCTCATTGACCCACAGTCCCTAATCGAATTAGTTTGCCCAGTAAAAAGTAAACCCGCATTTGTCGTCGCTGTCCGAGATAAACAAAAGGATCGAGGGGTGCGGGTTTTGTGTTCGACTGTTTCAAGTTGGTATAGCAACTAGTAAACAATTTTGCCACCAAGTCCTCTAGACGAGAGGGAGAGCGAGATAATTCGGTTCATCCGGTGGAATTGTCAGCAAAGTGAGGGGGGAATAGAGCGGCATGATAGATAACAAACTCACTATAACTGGGGGTCGACGATGGTTGTCACGATTTGGCCGGATGTTGTTTGATTTATTTCCTTTAAACATAAAATTATAGAAATTAAGTATCATCATCTTCACAGGAAGTGAAGAAAAAGGGTGAGAACGAAACAATCCATTGCGATATTTTAAAAAGACGTGTTGGAAATCGTTCCCGCACGTTACCTTGGACGCAAGCCTTGAATAAATTGCGAATGGCTCTCTGAATAAGGTGGGGGGAAAATTGTTTCCGAAGAAGGAGCATCATCGTAACACGTTTTCACGACGCACAAAAATGTTTGGGAGCTCATCGGAAATGCAGCAAGCCTAGACCTAAATTCCACCTGCGACGAGGTTACACCGTGGTTTTTGTTTTTCGGCAATCAAAACAAGGCCATATCGAATATGCAAAACGACTACATTTCATTCATTCGTTGTATGCCCTTGAAAAAAAAAATGTCTACATGCCCCTAGAATATGGAAGTGACTAGTGTGTAGTACGAGGGGCCTTCCAAGGTCTTTGACATCATTCCAATCTCCAACATGTGTTTACTCTTAGTGGCTTTACGCGTTGAAGCCAAATGCGTTTGGGAAAGATTTAAAAGAAAATGGCGTCAATACCTTTGTTGATATCACAGCTGGATCGTTGTTAGTTGTCTACTGGGTGAGCATGAGTTCGCCATTAGCTAGCAGCCATGATGTTAACATCTGTCACTTCAGATTTGATTTGCATTCGTGACGGGTATTACGACTTCCAATTTCGAAAATATAAATGCTGTTCCTTAGGCAATTGTTGTGTACAGTCCCAACAACCGGCTCAGAAAGCTAGCAACCCCACCCTTTGGAAGAATAAAATCGATACTCGAGGGTTGCTGGCAGACACACAGTTGGCAAGTTTTGTGATCAAACGTTGGAGTACACACACACACTCCCAAATGGCAAATGCAAAATACCTCACACACTTGCACAGACACTATTTTGCTCAGGGGGGAGTAAATACGCCTTCACCAAGCCATGAAATAACACTTCGTTTTTGAGGGGTTTTGCTAGCTCCAAGGAGGGAAAGCCGACATGAACAAGACGTATACACAACCAGGAAAAAAAAGGGGAAAAAAGCCGTTGCAGAAATCACTAAGGCAGGGGGGAAAAAATGCTGAAAGTTGATTGGAATTCCAATCAAACCACGCCGAAGAAAAAAAAAACACACACACAATGACAGGCGGTCCCAACTAGCGTTGAGTTAGTTCGGCTAGAGACTGACGGTAGAAAGCAGAACGGCCGTGGAAGTCGAGGGCCGAAAAAAACCGAGAGGGTGGAGCACTTGGTTCATTCTTTTGCCGCTAGAGGCGAAGAAAAAACAAAATGGCGATAGCTACCATAACTCATTAATAGTGCTTTGAAACAAATTCCTGCATGTCAGCGTTCGCTCTGTCATGACAATTTTTTAAATCTAATACAACGGTGATTACTAATCAGATTATAACAAACTCGAAATTAAATCTTCTGCATTTCTTGTTTCGACAACCACCAGGGCGGTTTAAATATTTTTTTGTTTGGGTTATTGTGAAAAGAAGTCGTGAATGCATGAATCACGACAACATAGCGTGACGTCATTTAATAGACAGAAAAGTAGCAACTACCTTTGCGAAAATATTGCTCAATCACAAAGACTGCAAAATTTAGCCACTGCTGGGCAGGATGGCGCAAAATTCCGCCTCCGCGAAATGACGTAAGACTTTCTTGTACAGATTAGGGCGGAGTGGGTTTTTTCATCCCACGTCAAAAAGGATACCATTAAAATTTATCTTGCTGATTCAACAACTCTTGCCCTTCAAGCCCCGATGAATTCAACTTTTTTGCGTCGATAAATTGACAGTATTACTCATTAGCCTAAGCACACAAAAAAGAGAGATGCCATCATGGGCGACAGAGTGCGCCAGCATACCGTCATCTTTCCACTAATTTGAGAAAAGAATTTTATCAAAAGAGCAGACAAGCGGCTTTTAAAAAATCATTTCAAAGTCTTTCAAGAAAAATGAAGAGAATAGATTCTCACACCCACCGATGACTCACCCACTCTGAATTCCAGAGGGGGAGGGCGCACAAAAACAATCGCTCGTAGAAATCTAGACCAAGGTTTTCCTGGTGACCACACTCAAAATAATAACGAACTGGTCAACAACCGACATTTTTTTTTCTATCTCTCTTTACATAGAAAGAATGGGCAAGGCATCAATTAAAGTCAAACAAGAATTGGGTTATGGGTATCGACTCGGAACGCGGCAAGCCGCCTATAAACTCGGCGCTCGCCCATTATCTGAAACACTCTCACTTAGCATTCTTTCTTGAAACTATTTTTGGACCGTCCAGCCTATAACAGCATCCGGCTGTGAGTCCCAAAAGACCTTCATAAAACACGCATGGGAAGACGCAGCGTTAGTGGAAAATCAAGGAGAAACGAGAGGAAAATGTAGAGCTCAACTCTTAAGAGACTTCAAGATTTCGTTTCATGGAACTTCGAAGGCCGGCAAAGTAGTTTGAGATGGGGGAGGAGAGTCTCAGAGAGAACGAATACGACAAAACTCGTTGACCTATTCGATATACTCTAGGGCTTTCTATACGCGGAAACGGAGTGGGCGCGGCCAGACCAATAAAAACTGTCATCGATATACACTGGTGTCGGAAAACTTGAAAAATCGTGAAAGAAAAACGAAATTCGTCTCGCTTTCCATTTTGGCAAAGCATCGGTTACCAGCGGCCAAGCAAAACCAGCATTATTGTTTGGCTTTTCCCCTCCCAGTTCTACTGATTAAGACATGACCATTACTGTATTCTCCTTTAAAAACGTAATGATGAACGTGCTTGGAAAACAATGTCGACCACCGCAGTAGTTGGGAGAGAGTCAATCAAGAAAACAAAACAAAAAAGATGAAGAGAAACAAGGCAAGTAGTGCGAGGTGGGCTAAAATACAAAACCCAGCGGCGGAACTTTCTAATCGAAGGCTTGGAAAAGGTGGAAACGTCGGTGCATGTGCACTAGAATTTCCTATATTCGCTCTACCAAAAGAAAGAACTCGAGATGTTTCTTTTTTTTTGTTTCGTCCAAATCTGATCGATGATGTTGTCATCATTGCCAACAGACAATCTGGCATATGGCGAGGTTCCTCGAGGATTCTCGATACACTTGGATCGTGGCCTTGTTTCCGAGTACAGCATAATTAGATTACAATCCCTCCATACTGATACAGCAGTTCTGTACGATCTGGCCAAAATGCTACTGTCGCTAGGCGCCTTAACAATTCTGCTACAAGGAATGCCTGAAAATGTACTTACATTGGAAACTGGATGAAGTTGACTGGGTGAAAGCCATTGTTTTCCAAGGATGACACCAATCAAATAAATGGTTTGCTTCTTCTTTTACACGGCTCTGTTTCACAAATTTTGTGATTCAATCGTGACCACCAAGAATCTTGCTCTAAACAGTCTTAGCTCTCTGACAAAAAGAAAACACTGAACGCCATCTTACGGTATGTTCTGCGATATGCTTGTCGTCTGCTCCACTGTTTTGTTTCTTCTTCTCAAGTTCACATGGTCAAGAAATTTCAGTAATTTTTTTCATAAAAACTCACAGTTTGTTGCTTGAATATTGTTCATTCTTTCAAAGGACAACGTCAAAGCATGTGTTTTTGATCAATCTTTAGATAGTTTCCGTTCAACACTTAGTTATTCGACAGTAATTTTTGGGCCAAAAGTTGTGAAAAAGCTAAAAAAAAATGTTGCGACACAGCCTTCGTTTCAAGCACGTAAAATTTTTACTTGGATATACCACAATTAGAAATCAAGCGCAGTGTGCAGGAAAAGAGGTCTTGGCCTCTGCGGTGCAACAAATCAACCCCCCTGTTATTTCTTTCCAGAAACCAGGGCCCCATGTTTTGGATGATGAGTTACAGCTAATCCCATCTCAAGATATTGACAACCCTTTAGTTGTGGATCCGAGTTTTGAAGCTGTCACACCCATTGTTTCTCCAAGTTTTAATTTAGCATCACTTGTTAATAAATCAGAGCTTCTCCAGCTTATGGTTAAACTTGGTGTCTCTATTCATCAGTGGGAAAGGAAGACAGATGTCCATCCCTGGGTTATGGCATTAGATTTCAAAAAAGATGTTCAACCCATTATTCAGTTTTTGGTGGACAAAGGTGTTGCATCAGAGAGCTTAGGACATTTTTTCACAAAAAATCCTTACATCTTAAAATCAAGCATTGAGGACCTGGAAATCCGGGCCAACTATTTGCATTCAAAAAAATTTAACCCTGAAATGATCTCAAGAATTTTATCAAGGAATCCACATTGGCTCCTGTTCAGGTAAAACATTTTCTCTACCAGATGTAATTCATTTAATGAGTTCACATTTTTATATTACCTTAGTCCTGAAAGAATAGACAACAGGCTGGGGTTTGTACAACAAACTTTTCATTTAACTGGAGATGAAGTGAGAGCAGTAGCGACAAAAGAATCTCGTCTCATCACCAGCAGCCTTCAGGATATCAAGGTAATATTTTTTTCATTTGACGAAAAAGATAGTCATTAATTCGTCGTCAAATCTTTTTCAGTTAATGAACTTTGGATTCAAAGAAGAAATGGGATTTGAGGCTCATCAAATCAAAGAACTACTACTTGCAAAACCAAAGCTGTGGTTAATGAGTATGTTTATTATGACCCCGGTCGGATATATGGAAATAATTCAAAGGTTCAATTATCTTTAGATAAATCAATGCTGGTGGACAGGTTCGATTATCTCCACAACACGATGAAGATGGACCACGAAACCTTGTTGAGATTTCCCGCTGTGTTAACATGCCGAGGATTCCGCCTCAAGCAACGCCATGAATTTCTGTGTCATTTAAAACGTGCTCAATACGACCCTAAATTACCTAGGTACGTGAGTCCACTTCAATTAATACGTGATTCGGACGCACACTTTGCCGTTCACATTGCGAGAAGTTCTATTCAAGACTTTAACGATTTTTGTAAAACTATGTAATACAATATTACGAAATGTTTGTGTGTTTTAAAGAGCTGGTTGACTAGTACCATTGTTTTTATTTAAAATAAAATAACGCATTATAAAGGAATGTAAAAACGGTAATATTTGTCGGGATTACACACTTTATTTACGTAGCTTTTCCAAGTTGCAGTTTTTGTTGCAAAATTTTGGATGATCGGTAAAGTAGCGAATCAATTATTCCCGCCACAGTGAACACCCCTCCAATAATTGTGCACACGTCAGTGACGAAATGGCCTATGGATCTACAGTTTAGATAAAAATTAATTGTATGTCCGTATCTTATAGTAATGAAATAATGTACAATTAATTCATTACCTTTTACTTTCTTTGTAAGAAATCTGTAAAGGGCTCATTTCGTACGTGAAAAATACGCCTGGGACTCCGTTTTCACCCCCAAAGGACGAAACAACCTGGAATTCAGAACTATTACAACACTAGGTTTATGTTTTTAGTATTTGTTGACGAGTAAACCTTTTGGTGACGTGTGACCGAATACTGGTTGGTGTGGAATTCTTCTCCATCAAGTTTAACATACCACCTGTACATAAAATCATGTAGCAATTAGTAGTGGAAACATACTGTAGAGAAGAAAGGGACGCCGAAATTCGATTCAGTGTACATACGTTGGCACAACTTTGATGTAATATTGAAACATCATGGCTCCTGCAAAAACAAAGCGGATTTAGATTTTGAAATTTGAATTTTGAAAGCAAGAACGGGAAAGAAAGAATTGGCAACAGTGCACGAGTCATGAAGCAGACGACCACATCAAGACTGTCTCGTTACTCGTCAAGTCACGTTAACGTAACACGTTAAACCTCTCCGAAAAAGAAACAAAAATACTTCTGAAATTTCTTGCTCTTTCTTCTCATAGCTAAGCTAAAAACGAAAACAAAATGCCTATGCCAGCTGGAGGTGGTTACCAACAAGGTCAACAGCAAAGCTGTTTTGACAAGATGAAAGTTGGTTTTATCATGGGCTTCAGCATTGGCATGGCAACTGGAGCTTTATTTGGTGGTTTTGGAGCGTTAAGGTAAGCTTGTGATGTTGTTTTTTCTAACTTCGTACGAACCCAGAAACTTTTTTGCTACATTGCATCCTTAATAAACTAATTTTTCAATTAATTTGCAATTATTTTGCAGACAAGGATTGAGAGGAAGGGAATTGATCAATACTGTTGGCAAGATTATGGTCCAGGGTGGTGGAACATTTGGTACTTTCATGGCTATCGGAACTGGAATAAGATGCTAGATGTAACATTTTGCAAGAATATTCTAGTAGTTTTAGAGCAACCAATACATTTGTAATGAAATTGAGATTATTAAATATTTCACCTGATCACTGCTCTCATAATCCTATTTTAGTTTATAAACCTACCTTTATCTGCAGCTGTTATGAAACCATCAAGTGGATTGGCTTTCCCCATTAAAGAAGATCCAAATGATAGTGAATTAATGTAATGTGTTACATTAAAATCTTCAGATGAATAAGGCTGAACATCATGTACTATAAAAATTTCAAACAGGCGTCATTACTGAGTTAACTTTCTCAATTTATATTGGTGACCTGCAACTTACCATGAACATGATTGATAGCATAACTTTTTCCTGGAGCAATATGAAAGGACCCACTTACTCTGTTGACTTCTAAATATCCATAAATTTGGCAGCCCTCTTTAAAAACAGAGTCATCCCTAGTCAAATTTTTCTCGTTTCGGCATTGCTCGAACTCATCCGGTCGAAAAGCCCAATTCTTATAAAAATTTTCAAACCTGGTTAGTTAGGAAAACCAAATTAAATCATTTCACACATACTTTTTGCCTGTAAGCTTCTCGAACTTCGGCACATGTATCACAGCATCCTTCTTTTGCTCCATAGCAGCTATTACAGGGTTTTATGGCTGTATCTTCTGTGGTTGTTTGTGTTTGGTTATGACTTTTGTTAATAGATTCTAATTCAGCAGCTTGTAATGCCTCTCCTGACAAGCTGAGTCGTTGTTTGAAAATATTATGTTCAACCCCAAGCTGCTGTTCACCAGATGAATCTACAGCATCTACACTCAAATCTGGCAATGCAATTTTAAAGCTTAGTTTTTGTTTATTGCTTTTTTGATATTTTAATATGAAAATCATTTTAAAGTACTTACATGAGCAAGAAATTTTGGGAAATGTCACATCAAAATTGATCTTCATATTTGGAATACGTGTAGTATCCACATACAATTGTTCTAAAACACTAACTGATAGAAAGTCTTGAAACTCGATGACAAATAGAAAAACCTTGGGGTTCAATAGGAATTTAGGTTGTTTATTATAAAATAATATTGAAATTGTAATAAAGGAAGAAGTACCATAATAAGACTGCTGAAAACAGTAACTGCAAAAAAAGAAAAAAAATTTTAAGCCAAGAAATATTTTTAAAAATTCAGTTTAACTGATATTCAATCATTATTTTACAATGTAATTAAAAATGAGTTTTATTGTGGAATTTCAAACCACAATTTTTAGGAGGTAAACAATAATAATAAATTGCATACCAATAGCTCCGGTTGCTGTTTTTATTGTAAAATCTTCCAGCGTTTTTGGATAAGCATCAATTGTTTTAAATGCACTTCCTAGATTCTTCATCATCTTCTGTGTTGTTCAAGAAATTTCTCACTAAAAAATTTGACTACAATTGCTGGTTTGGAAATTGGAACTTTGTTTTGACAACCTCTCGATTGGCACCTAGACAACTGCAGAATGACCGGTGGGTTGATTCTAATCAGTGGAAGCGCGATGGCGGTCAGCGGAATATAGAAAGCGAATCTTTAAATTAACTACCAACCAACGTTCGTTAATTTTCTTTAAATATAGACCAAGGAAATCTTACTACTTACATTTATGCAATAGAAAATAAAATAGTAAAATTTTTGTAAATTATTATTTAACTAAGCAACAGTGTGTTCGGCTGTTCGCGCGATCACATTCACATCTAGAACCGCTAGAACTAAATCACTAATCTGTCCATATTTCAGTCAAAATTATTTCAAAAATAGCTTAACCTGCGTCTTCAAAGTAAGACGTATCGTATCTGTGGGTGTAGGACAGGATTGTTAAACAAAAAAACCTTTTCGTTTTCCAATTACTTTCGTATTTGTGCTCTATATGGCAACCACCTAAAATACCTGCAGGCTATTTGAATTCCAACAAAATTGGGATCGTCTTCTCTCTTTAGTCCTCACGCCTTGATGTGCAGGTGTGCTTGTCCGACACTAGGCTTTGTTCCAAGTTTCTTCTCTTGTTTGTCTGGTTTGTCAAACACGTTATCTGCATGCAGTTATGATGCACGATTTAGTATTGCCTTTTCTGTTTGTTGCATCTTGCGCCGCTCTATCTGGTTTTTATTACGACAATGGGGTTGATCAAACAGTGGTCCACAAGCATTTAAATAAACGAGAAAAAAAGGAAATGCAAAGTGAAATACTCCATCTCTTGGGTCTTCAGCATCGTCCTCGACCTGTTTTAATGGTACCGTCCAGAAGAAAACTTCGGGTGGATGACAGTCTCAGCTCTGCTCCACGCTTTTTAATTGATGTTTACCAATCTCTAACTGAGGAAGATTCAGGAGAGCTTAAACTAACCCCTGATCTTATTGAGAAAGAGTTCAATGTCTCAGATTCAGATGTACATTCTATGGATGAAGCTGATGTTATTATGAGCTTTGTTAATCGGGGTAATAAGCCTATTAAACATTTCAGCGTATTTGTTGTAAAATTATTTATTTTGTGAATAGGTCAACACTTACATGGAATAAGGCATCATCACAGCTTTGGCAGGTTATGGTTTGATCTGTCTGAAGTTCCAGCACCAACCACAGTTATTTCAGCAGAACTTCGTTTGTATATTAATTTGACCATGGTTCATGAAAACATTGACCCTACAGAACTGGAAGAGGCTGATAATCACATAGATAGCCAACAGTTTACCATTACGGTGTATGAGATTGGGTTAGAAGATACATTGATCTATATTGATCAAATGGAAATTGATAGCCACCAAGAAGGTTGGGTTGCATTCAATGTGTCTCTGCCTCTTAAAAATTGGTTACAGAGACCTGAAGAAAACTTTGGGCTTCAGTTGGTCTGCCGCTCGTCTACTACAGGTTTTCCGATACAATGTAGATTACATCTCATTACGTTTGCTTATAGCCGGAGTTTCTATGTGTAGGCCGCCAAGCATCTGCCAGAGAAGTTGGATTAGTAGGATCCCACGGCAATGAAAAATTACAACCTTTTATGGTAGCCTTTTTTCGCTCTTTGTTGCCTGCCATCCCCAAACAGCCTGGCCAACAGGTACAGATCCTGCAAAAAGAATTGGGTGATGACGAAGATGAGGACGACAATGAAGTTTCAAAGAGGAGTAACCGAATACGTAGGCAAACTCCTAATAATAACAGAAAGCGAAGCAAAGATACCGAAGAATTTGGAGGCTGGAACCCATATGCGGGTAAAAGAACATTCGGATTTTAAGAATTTCTGGTCGATTTTTGCTTAATTTAATTTATTAGATTTAGATGCAAGATTGTCAAGGCGTAGTTGTCAAAAAAAGAACCTTTACGTCAGTTTCCGAGATCTTGGATGGCAGGTAATTACCAATTTGAAATTGTTATAAAAATAGTAATGTTAAACGAGTTACAAACTGTCCGTAAGCTTTTCGGCGGAAGTCTCTCGTCGAAAATGTTGACGGCAGTGTATACATATTTTTTTAGGCTCATTGTAGCGTTACCGGGTTAAGAATGCGATTGAAACGTTTTATGGTGTACACCAAGAAAAGGAATGTCTGCGTTATTAACGAAAAATTCGCTATTGTAGAAAAATATATAGCATTGACTTTTTTATCGCAAAAAGAAACAAAGGAAAAACAGTGGTTAACTGAACAGGCAGATTTAAGAGAGCGCAAATGTACAGTAATTAAAAATAGTTTGCTGAAAGTCTGATCACTGCTGGAAAATTATGGTTGTGAATCTTAAAAAAAATTCATTAATCTTATTTGAAAATTTCGTTCTTCAAGGATTGGATTATCGCCCCGGATGGATACGCTGCTTCGTACTGCAATGGCGAATGTTCATTTCCACTGAATGCTCACATGAATGCGTCAAATCATGCCATAGTTCAAACTTTGGTTCATCTCATGAACCCTTACCGTGTTCCCAAGCCTTGTTGTGCGCCAATCAAACTATCGTCAATCTCCGTCCTTTACTTTGACGATAATTCTAATGTCATCTTGAAAAAATATCGGAACATGGTTGTAAAATCTTGTGGTTGTCACTGAACCATTTAACCTGTTTCTCGAAATATGTATGTATTAATAATCATCCGCCACCGTATATTTTATTTTCTGTGTGCTTTTCTCTGCGTCGCGACATTGTAAATATCTCTGTGCAATTAATATGTTTAAAATTTAACATCATAAATAAATGCTTTGTCCGCCGAACTATTTCTTGGTAAATGATTTACATAGGAATTCATTAAAGGAAAAATCACGTCATCGGGCGCAGAACGTAACGGAGAGAAGTGTCTTAAGAAACGAGTCTTCAACGAAAAAAGTCTTCAAATCTGTCTTAAAAAACGATGACTTTTGCTTTTGGTATCCCTCCCTTGCTTGTTCCCATACTTTAATCATTGTGCTTTTTGTTGTCTAAGCAAGAAGCAGGTTCCGTATTTGTTTTGCAGTGTTAACCCAGCACAGTTATTTGCTAATCTCTAAAAAATTGGAAAGGCGGTTTATGACAAGCTTGAGATCCGCCGTTGCCCTTTCCGCACGCGATTTCCTATGTTGAGCACTCTCGTCCCGTCTTTGCGTTCCCACAATTTAGGGGTATCCGATTTAGTTTTCATTTCAATCACTAAATAAGAATGGCTTGCATCTCGTAAAAAAATTGCTTTATGACAATTTTAGTTTGCAATTTGGAATAGTTCGGCAATATTTTCCCAACATTTCCCTCGAAGTTAAAGTTAATTGTTTAAGTAGGGTAATAAATGTTACGGCCATTCCTTTTTGCGTTCTAAGGTAAAATTTTGTGTTGTAGAATGGAGGATCAACTAGAGGAGAAGGATGTACTCGAAATGGGAACCTGGAACACTGAATACGACATCGCAGAAGAAGAAGAAGAAAGGCTTCTTGAAGAAGATGAAATTACAGGAAGAAAGCCTGATTTTCCGTATGAAAGTGAACCAAACTTTTCCGACACTGAATTTGAAACTCATGAACTTGAAGAAGATATTTTGGATCTGGGGCTTAATGAAGACATAATTGAGTATGAAGAAGTCACAGCAAGTGGCCAAGAAGCTAATAAAGAACTCAAAACAAACACTCCACAACCTCAACAAGGACAGCAAACATCATCAACCAGCCAAACTGCAGTGGTTGGTAGCATGACTTCAAATCAAAGCTATCAGAAACGGTGCATTGTGAAAAGTGGACAACCAGGAAGCTCCTATAAAAATTTGAACTTTAAGCGTCAGCCCAACTTTCCTATACCTGTCCAGATGCGGAGTGTACCTCCCACCAGAATGGGTTCTCCTGGATTTTATAATCAGAGGCCACTTTTTGATGGCCCAAACAGACCATTGATAGGAAGAGCTCCATCGGTAATGGACTACCATGGACCTCGAAGTGGGTTTCCAAGGCATTCAATGCCAATCAATTGTGAGCCACTGTTTGTTCAAGATTTCCACCATGGATTTCCACCACAAAGGTTTCAACGATACCCAATTAAGGACCACCACTTAGTTAACCATCATCCCTTCATGGAATATGATAGGAACAATGGTATCAATAGACTATTCATAAATCCTCATTATCAGGGTTCTGTGACAGTTCAAAATGGTTGCACTAGTCGCGTCACTCCTTTGGCAGAGCCCAGGTTAAACTTTTCACATTCTGACAATGCACCACCACGAATCGCGTTTCAAGCTCGTCATCAACGTCCCCCTCCTGGTCCAAGTTTGCCGAATACTTCAAGACCTCCATCTTTTGCGCCTATGCGATTTATGCAGCCTCCTCAGTCCAATATTCCTCCGCCTCGATTGAATGGACCGATTGATCAAATGTCACCCCCTCGTTTCAAACCTGCCCAACCACAGAATTTAATGGATATGATTCTACCAGCTCCCTTCGGCGATGGGCCTTTACGAGCTCCGTACCATCCTGAGCACCAACGTACCCAAAGATTTAGGTTTAACTCCTTTGACCCTCCTCCTCATTCATACGACCCTACACAAACGGTGCGTTTCTTGACGCCACTTTCAGCAGCATCTAAACGTCCTGCGGCAACCGAAGTGCCCGTTAGTGCGCCAGTCAAGCAACTAAGACTTGGACCGACAGGCAACATACAGGTTGTGCGAACTTTTGCCACTCGCAGTGTTCCGCTCACATCGGCATCTCCCTCAACCGTAGCAAGTGCGTTACCTTCGGCCAGCACCCCTCTCACGCAGATTCCTCCTCCAAATCTGAGGGCTCCGAATCTTCCAACGCCTATTAGGAAACCTCCACCGCCTGCAATAAATTCTCCTCGTCCCATACCAGTCATACCAATGACTGGTTCCACTCCATCGACACCTCAAGCTTCGGTCTTGCCTACACCAGTTGTATCCGAATCTTCTCCGGCAAGTGTAAGCACTAATGTCGTCAACACTACCGAAGATGTTTCTCCGGAAATGAAAGAGTAAGCTCATTGCAAATGAAATTTAATTTCAATATGTTTGTAATTTGATTTTGTTTACTCTCCGAAAAGTTACCTTGAAAAGATGGAAGAACAAAGAAAGAAGCGAGAAGAAGTTCTAAAAATGAAAGAGGAAAGGAGACGTCAAAAGTTAGCATCTATGGCCGGTAAAGATGATATTTCACCTGTAACAACCCCGACACAACCTGCAAAGAATTTACCTGGTAAACTAATGATGAATAACTTGCGAGAACTATTGATTTGCATCTCCATTTTCTTAGCCAATCCATCGTCCACCGTGTCACCGACGAAAGTCCCTGATATAAACAAGCAGCCTAACACAAACACAAATCCATCTCCGTTCTCGAGGTTGGATGGAGTTCCACTGAACCCGCCAACAGCAGATCAGACAATCAAGGAGAACAGTGTCTCCCCCACTTTGTAAATATCCATCAACTTATTTTCATTGCTACTTATTGATTTCGATAGAATTGTTTACGCAAACCGTAGCATATCCCTAATGGTGGCTATTTTACTGCAGGCGAAAAACGGTGTTAGTTAAGCCAACACCGACAGTGCAAACTTCTGTTCGCGCAATCCCTCAAGCTGCCGTCGGAGTAAACCGGCGGTATAAAATCATCATAGTCAAAAATAAAAGCGGAAAAATTCTCGAAAAAAGAAGGGTATTGGTTTGCATTTAATATTAACAATTTCAGTTTTGTTTCCGAATTTTCTCATTAAACTGATTATTTTTGTGACTGATCTAGGTTCCGATTGATGAGCCCCCACCGGGCAGTAATCATGAAAGCCCTTTTGGTCAGGTGATTCCCACCTCTCCACCTTCCTCTTTACCACAGAATTCGGTAATATTTTAAATAGAAAAATGTATATTAGTCATTAACATTCATCTTCTTTCTTATTTAAGATCCGCATCAGTGAAACAGTAACCATCGAAAATTTAAATACAAATGCCACCGAAGAATACGTGTGGAAATTGTGTCAGACGTTTGGATCTGTTCAAGTACGTTGAGATAAAAAATTAAATAGAACATAATAGAAAATTTTTAAAATAATATTCCTCACTTTTCTTTTCTGTTTTAGGAGGTTTACCCTAAGCTGCAGGAAGGCAAAGCTATCGTGCGATTCTCTTCTTCTACTGGAGCCAAAAATTTTCTTACTAACCACAACACTCCTGGGATCTGTGTGCGTTTCCTGTGATCTGTTTCAATGAAGCTATTCGTTCTATTGGCGTCACGAACTTCGTCCGTGTTAATAGAAGACATGTTATGTGTCTTCCATCATTTCACCTCTGCTTTGGTGTTTCAGCGGTGTGCTGTCGATTATCGAATTAGTTACTCGTTGACACTGACATCAGTAAATCAAGAAAACAACCTCTGTTTCGTGTTAAGAAAAAAATATATAAAACTGAACTTTATTTTTCAGATTCATTTTACTTTAGTCTTGTAGAAAGTCAGCTGTGGCGTTGGCTTGATTATTCATTTTTGCAAAACAAGTGAACAATCATTATTATTATTTTTTTTAAGTGAAGGCGAATGAGGGTTATAATAATAAAACTGAATGATGTCGAATTGGTATAAAATTATCCAATCCGTCCAGCTTCATATTCTGGCTTTATCAGCGTCAAAGCGTTTGGTATCCTAACGTATAAAGATCGCCTTTGTTTGAAAAATAAAAACAGGTTTTCCAGAATAGTCTTCCTTCATGAGATAATTCTACACTTTCAACCTAGTAATTTTCCATTTTTGGTTTTTGCCATTGGCTAATTGTGCAGTTATCAATAATCCTGTATGCATAACCACGGATGTAAGAAAGCAAAAAAAACTAAAAGTTGAAATGGTTTTGTTGACCTAAAATGTCGAGGTGAAGGTGGTGCTGGAGATCTCTATAATATGTCGCTTGTCGAAGAATTAGGTCACTGGCGGTCAGCTTGTCACTGGCCCATCCCTTCCGGGATCTTTTCCGTTTATCTTCTACTTATCATTCATGCCAGAGGGATCTTGTACCAGTTTACATTTATATCTTGTGGAGACAAATATACTGAAACAGCAGGGGGAAAACCAAATGAACGTTAAATTATTTTACACAAACAACCGATCTAAGTGTCATCATTTTCACTGTTAAATGCAAATGAGATCAAAAGTCACTTTTAAAGTGCGTAATAGTAAAAAATATTGGACCAATTATGAGACGCTCAAGTTATAGTCAAAACCACAGTATACACATTCTTGCTGACGAAAGATGATAACAATAAATTTAGTTTTCCATTGAAAGGTTAGCTGAAGTGGACGAATCTCTGCAAGAATTCGCACAGCAACAATATTCGCAGAGATCATCGTACGCTTTTCTAAAAAAGCTCCTTTTTCAAAGATGGAAACAAGGGGTTCTGCAACATTTAGCCGTAAGGTCACCGATCTCATTAATTCATGTCATACTTGTTGGACCAGTTTAACTTTATTTGCTTTTTTTTTCGTACATTTTTCTCTTCGTTGCAAAAGGGCACGTGTACCGTTAGACCTAGATAGCAACGGCGCTGTTTATTGCAGTTCAAATTAGCATCTTCTTCTACAATCATGTTAAAACGTAAGATAATTTTTCTCAAATTTATCTTTACATTTAAATGATACCTATGAAAATAGGAATGCACTACTTTCACCTTCGGTATTAATGGACGATGAATTATAGGGAGCGCTTTAAATTTCCTGGGTCACGCACTGCACGTGCCCAGGTCAACCAGTTTTTCCAAACAGGTATACGTTAGGATTGCATAAAAGGACGGAGTGTTCGTTCTTCTCAATCAGTCTGCTTCGCTTGCTCGACAGTCGTATCGTGAGGACGCAGCAGGTTGAGACGGTAAAACGCATTCTTTGTTTACTTTGAGCATTTCTTAATCACGTTCTTCTTTTATTCGACAGTGTGTTAGTGTTACTTAAGTTAAATATAGACAGGGCTGATTAAAATGTGGCAGCCCTTGATTTTCATATGCGCACTTACTCTACAAGTTGCGCTCGCTGCCCAACCTCGTTCATCGGGTACTAATTTCATGTGTAAAATTTGTTGAAACACATCATTACACTCTCGCAATTTTTTTTAAAGACGTCATTGAAAGCCAAAATTCACGAAATGCCTTGCCCGATCGCCTAGCTAAGCGTGTATGCTACTTCAGCAACTGGGCAGTCTACCGCCCAGGTAAGGGTTCGTACGACATCGACGACATCCCCGGTGAAATGTGCACGCACGTAATTTATTCTTTCTGCGGTGTTAGCAACGTCACCTGGGGCGTTCTTGTTCTCGATCCAGAGGTTGGTACTCCATTTGTTTGTGATTTTGCCTTCTTTCATTGATGTTTTCTAAACGGTGAATATTTCTGAATGATTCACAGAGAGACATAGAACAAGGAGGTTACGCTAAATTTGTAGCTTTGAAAGAGAAGTATCCGCATTTGAAACCCATGCTGGCTGTCGGGGGATGGGGTGAAGGTGGCAAAAAGTATTCGCAAATGGCTTCCGTGCCGGCGCGTCGTCAAGCATTCGTTAGCAGTGTCGTAGGTAAAAGCTATAAAAAACACACATTTCATTTTGGATCTCTTAACTAAATTTGTACTTGTCGATTCCCCCTTTTCAGAATATATGAACCAATATGGTTTTGACGGGTTTGATCTTGATTGGGAATACCCGGGCGCTGCAGATCGCGGAGGCACCTATGCCGACAAGGAAACCTTCCTTGCTCTTGTTCGGGAATTGCGCGCTGCATTCGACACTGTCGGAAAAGGATGGGAACTAACAGCTGCGGTATAATATCATTAAATAGCATTATAAAACTTCAGCAATAATCAACTTAATTATGTTTAAACCAAAAATATATAGGTTCCTGTTGCTAAATTCCGCTTGCAAGAAGGATATCATGTCCCTGAATTATGCCAGTAATTAAAAATATGCTCACTTAAAAATAAATTATTTGCTATTCAGAGTTGATTGATCGTTTAGATTGCTCGATGCTATCCACGTCATGACATACGATCTGCGAGGAAACTGGGTAGGATTTGCTGACGTTCATTCGCAACTCTATCGTCGCCCAGGTCTGGATCAGTACGCCTATGAAAAACTCAACGTGGTATTTACGCGATTTTCAAAAATGTCGATAATGCTTAATTGGACAGTCACCTTGTAATAACTGTATTCATCTTTGCTTAGAACGATGGCTTATTGCTGTGGGAAGAATTTGGTTGCCCAAGAGATAAGGTAATATTTCAATTTGATTAAAACATGATTGCCCATCGTTCGTACTAATAGCTACGTCTGTATTCAGCTTGTCGTAGGTACACCTTTTACGGACGCACTTACACTCTAGGTGATCCCAAAAGCAATGACTTGGGAGCGTAAGTTCACTTGACAATCAATTCAACCGTAAATACATCTACAAATCGTTTGAATTATACAAATAGATATATCGTCAAATGGGCCGGGGGTGGAGAACCTGGTCCTTATACAAACGCATCCGGCTTTATGGCGCACTACGAAGTATTTATACAAAGGCTAAAAAATTCATGTGATGAGAATATTTCTTAAATGATTTTTGGTTGCGTGTGTATAGATTTGCATGAAGCTTCTGGATCCAGCTGACGGCTGGGTTAAGCGATACGACGACGTCGGCAAGGTTCCATTCACACACAAAGGTTTGCCCGTTTTATTGGCAATTAAGTTTATCTCATAATCATAACGTATTCAAAACAACTCAAAACAGATCGCCAGTGGATCGGATACGAAGACGAGGACTCCTTGAAAATTAAAATGGATTTTATTCGAGCACGGGGATATGGTGGAGCAATGACTTGGGCCATTGTAAGTTTATTTGATTTACAAAATGAATTACGATACTGTCTTTCACGTAGAATTACTAATGCGTGTGAATTAATAATGCAGGATATGGATGACTTCCACAACTTGTGCGGGAAGGGCCATCATTCCATGATGAAGGTAAATTCTCAAACTCAATAAGGAAAACGACATGATGCCAACGGCAATTTTCTTTTTCTAATCCAATCAGGTCATCTACGACGGAATGAAAAACTATATTGTTCCAATCCCACCTCCTATGACAACCACAACCGCAGTAAGTATTTGTCGATCCCCAGCACGAAACATATGCAATAACAATCGAAATAGAAGAGTCACCATAAAATGAAGTGCCCTTTTTAAAACACTTGATTTATCCCGGAAGGTAACATGGTGGAAACCTTGGAAACCAGACCCTACTGTGTCGATGAGCGCCCACACAACAAGTAAACCAGCAGAACAAACAACAACACGCAATCCAGACGTTGTAGTTAAGCCAGTTGATGTCGCCGGAATAGACTGCAACGTCCAGACATACTGGCCTCACGAGAAATGCAGCAAGGTAAACAAGTTTGTACAAGTCGCCCTTATTTATAAATTATTTACTTTAAATTTGTTGCAAATAGTACTACTGGTGCGTTCAGGGATCTCCCCGATTGTTGGGTAAGCACGTCTTAAACAATTGTCTTATTCCGATGGCATTTAGTAATTGGTTGAATTTGCTTCGTGTTTTAGATTGTCCGGGTGAATCCGTGTGGAATGCAGCCAAAACTGTTTGTGACTGGCCACAGAACACTGACACCTCAAATTGTGCTCTCTAAGTTAAGATATTTGATGACGACTTATCGCAAACCCAATCACAAAAAATAAGTTTATTATTGTTGTTAATTAACGAAAGTATCGCGTGTATTCTCGGTGAGGGAGGAATAAAGATCTGCCAGTCCGAAAACCACAGTTGTTGAAAAGACCCTAACACGTACTATTGCTTTTTTTAAATTTTCTTTCAATCCGTTCGTGCATTTGTACATATTTTGAAACGATCCTTCCCTAGAAGCAAAACGTAACAGTAGACATAACGAGATGTACTTCGGGATTCTTCTTCAGGTACAATTTTATTGACATTACAGTAACGAATGGGTGGCGAAATTTCAAACAAAAGTCAAATGATATTTTACAAGTATTTTCAACTAGCTTTGCGGGAATTTAACTTTCTCATTTTCACCGAAACAGGAACAGAACTGAGGAATAACTTTCTATAATAACGTCAAATTATAATCGCGCAAACGGGCATACTTTGGTTTAACAACGTTTGGCGTCATTTCAAAAGGAACCAATGCGTTAAGTTCACCTAGCTCAAGTAATGGTGCTAGGAGAGGTCGCCCATGAGCACACTGGAAGGGCACGTCACATTGGCTTAGCGCTCTCACCAATTGGGTGCATTGCAACAACGAAAGCTCATCACCAAACTTGATTGCTCCTTGAAGGTGCGTATAAAATTAGAAAATGTTGTAAGCACAAAGTATGTTCTTCGCTTTACCGTGGCACGCCAAAGAGTTCAAAACATTCCGAATTTGTACCGGCAATACGCAGGTGCTAAGTCTTCCATTCTTTGTATATTCTGAAATTGTTTCTTCAATCAGCGCCATTACCAAGTCCTTGTACAAAGAATTTCGTTTTCTCTGAACCTAAATGATAGGAAGCATTGGCAAAAGAATGTTCAAGAGTTACACTATTGATTTCCAGTTTGTTAAATTTTCGATCTTGAACTAAATAAAAACCATTACCTCATTGATTTCTCTTGCCAAAAAACAAGCTGGAACACGCGTTACTACCACAGTAGAATCACTGATCTGCACATGCAAACCGTAACGAGTTAACTCAAGACTTAATTTTTGAATTACCTCCAGATCTCGCGAATGAAAAGACAATAAGAGATGTGGCTGAATTGGTGAAGATTGGACCTGTACATAGCCGTCATCACTCTTGGTCGAATGCACTAAAAAAGTTCAATATTTAGTTAATAAATGTGATATCTTCAATGTATTCTAAATTTGACGAAACTATGTATTCTAAATCTTACTTTGCAAAAGCCTTTCCAAGCAGATTCGCTCATGGGCCGCATGCTGATCAACAAGTACGAGATAACGCTCGTCTTCCTCTTGTGTTACGCAGCAAATAAATTTTTGATCAACTTGATTGATTACGCGAATGTTGCTCATGACATTTTTTGTAAATTTGCATTGCCTTTGTAATGCTGTTGTCAGTAATCTATTCAGGTTTGCGGCGGCTATATTGGGGGGTAATTTCGGTTGCGTCCAAAACTGTCCAACGTTGAACCGTCTCTTAGGACTAAAATGAGACCCTATCGCAAAAAGGAAAAATTATTCACCCAATTTAATCGCACGATGTTTTGGAACAAACAATAATTTCCAATAGTAATGTCATACCGTCATCTGCAGAAAATTGTTTTCTTTTGAGAACTGAGCGATTAGGTGATTTTTCTTGAATTTTGCTGTTTTCTGCTTCTGTATGGGATGGTGAGCCATTGGGTGCCTTATCACAGGGTGGCTGGATTTCTAAACAAACAACGGTCGAACTCCTTTGTAAATCAAAACCTTTAAAAAAATTTCCCTACCATTCTTACGGTGCAACTCACCATCTACTGCCCTTTGCTCATCTTCTTCCCACAACCGGGTCAGGTGGTTTGGGCTCAACAGAGATGACGAAGGAAAAGATTGTACCGAATGTGGAGACTGTTTAATACGCATTTCAAAATCTTCTGTCGTACGGCTGACGAACGGAAACGAAACCGAATTCGTGATTTTGCCATAATACTGCGTGAATGACAAAAGATTTGTTTCACATGGTAAGGGTGAAGAGATTCCTGAGGTTATCTGCGTTAAAAAGCAATAGTGGAAATAAAATTTTTTAATAAATTAAAATCGTATGAATATGGTCTAGAAAAGTCAGGAAAATTAATTTCTATCAGCTTACCACATTTGTTTTATTTTGCGGTAGTTCGTTTGAGTTGCAAACGTCTATCGTGTGGAGACTTGAGCTGATTAAATCCTTGTTGTACGCAGTCGTGAGCCAACTCATAACTAAGGCTCTCTTTTTTAAGGGAGCTGGATAAGATACAATTAACTTCATACATTTTAATGCCATAAAGTATTAAATAAACGCAACAAACCACGAGAAATAAACTTATCCAGCGAGTTGTGAATCAACGAGAATAACTCATCCCTGTGCGAAAAGATAACTTTTCTTTCGCCCTCCGACGAAATCGCAGATTTGTATGCTGCACGCGAACACTGCGTTAAAACAAAATTTAACCGATCAGATGTGACATGTACTAGAATATATATATATATATATACATATTAGAGAAAGACTCTTACACACATAATTTATAAGAACAAATTGGACCATACCTTAATGTTCAGGACAACTGAAAACTGTTGTCTTTTGTTGGAAGACACATTGAGCAAAACCGACGTGATGAAATTGAGAACTTCACTGGATTCAACCAGCCGACTGTTAACAAATAGAAACCAACAGCGCTTATCCGAATCCGGTACAAGAAGGCCTTTAATTTTGAAATGGCAACTTAGGCCACGAAAGGGTAGTATGCTTTCACAGCTTTTCAATTGGAACAGCTGTTGAGCCGCAAGTATTGTGTTTTTCTCCTTTTTTGTTTGGAGAAGTGGTGGCTTTGAAGAATCAAATCGCAGCGAAAACGATATGCAGGGATGTAGCAAAAAGAAACTTGCAATTAGTTTTTCTAGTGGTAAGTAAAAAAGGCTGGTGCTTGTTTCTTCTTCTGGCTTTGACCAACAAAAGTCATACACCGACATTGTTGTGCCTGATGTTGACCTCTTTCCAACACATTCAACATTGGACCAAACCCCTTTTTGGTAACATCTTTTGTAAGAGAAACTGGAACTTTTTGGTTGGCTCTCTATGTCAATAGACATACAGCTTTGACCGATAACATACAGAGCTTCTTCAAGATGATTACTTGTCATAAATTCCTCTACTTTGTTTCTCGATTCAAGCCTATAGTCCAAAGAAACAAAGAGGTGAAAAAACAAATTATATTAAAAGGTAACAAATGGGCTCTGGTGTGCTTCAAAAAAATTTTTTTTTTCTTGCACTTCGCATAATAATCTGAAAATATACCAGCAAACAGAACCTTGAGCATAATTGGTGAACTCCTGTCAAAACAGTTCCTTTTCCATTGTTGACAACCTGTAAGCATTGGTTTGTCCAATCAATGCGTACAGCAATGCATGTAGCACTTTCTTGAATTGAATGCAGAACCTTAAAAAAAAAAAAATTAAATTTCGATAGATAAAGAAATAATAATCAACAAGTCGTACAAGTTCTTCGACGCATTTCTGAATCGATGCTGATTCATACATTTTGCGAAATGTCAACTACATTAAGGGTTGAAAATTTACAATTAGTAAAATGTGTTTGATAAAACTATACGAATATTCATTTCTTCAAGGCCAATGTTTCTTTTATAAACAAAATTGAAACCAAAGACGCCAAAGATAAGGAGATGGCCAATAGAAAAGCCAGCAGACGAAAAAGTCCCATTTATCCTCCCGACCTGGGTTTGGCATGGGTATCCGCCCTCCTACCACCTCCTTCAAACGCAGCGCCCCCATTCCGCCCCGATTTTCGCGTCGTAAAACGAAAACCAACATGGTCTCCGCTGTGGAATCCTAACCTTCGAATTCGATGGAGATGTGCGCCCGTTTTTCCCGACGAACCCGGCTGCAGCTTGTCATTCAGTCTGCTCACGAGGGCATGTGCTCGTCGTTCGGGAGTGTGCTGCGCCCCAAGACTGGAATAGAGTGACTCATTAGAACAGTCAACGATAACGCGTTAACAAAGGCCATCAGAAAGCTCTTCAGGTAGGTTCAAACTGAATATGTGTGACTTTTCTTTGACGGCATTTTAGTACCGTCAAGGTATTTTTTACGATATGTTTTCTTAAAGTTCATATTATTACTTTACGTTGCTAGCTTGCTACAAGCTACAACATCAACATAAAATTTTTCGTCAATTATTCATAGCATATAAACTAAAATAATAATTCGTAGATTACGATAATAAGGTAATAAAGTTTTGTTCTGGGTGTTGACGACTTGACGCAGAGTAATAGAAATAGAAGTCTCTATTATTGTATTATTACATATTACTCTGCTTGACGTGTTGTGTACAACAAAACAGACAACGTTGGATTTTTACATTCCAGTATTTTAGTAATTATTTACTTTTGTTCTTTTTATGTGAAAAATGCCTATTATCTTTCTAATATTTGCTTTGTTTTTGGGATTATCGTTTACCTAATCAAAGTGTGTTATTTTTTTTTTCATAATTATAGCTAGGTTTTAAATTTCTCGGGATTTTAGGGGTAAAAATCGGGGCAAACGGAGAAAAAAGCGCTGTAATCGGGTACGAAACCGGTTAGCTTCTCGTGGCACTGGTCGAGACCCGGAAGCCTACCCAAATGGACAGAAAAAAAGCGTCCCGAAAAAACAAGAACCGCACCAAATCTCGATCTCTACGTGAACCGTAGTGGAAAAAACTGTTGGCCCTATATTTAAATTAAAATTTATTTCGTTTAAAGTTACTTATATATACAGCATAACATTAAATTTAGTCTTAATTTCCTATTAAAATGAAAAAGTGTAATACTAATGCCTTTTAAATATCCCCTACAAGAGATAGGGGATTCTTTGAATACCTGTCGGTTTAAAATCTCCAATTGTTAGTGACTTAAAATTTTTAAACGTGATTTAAAATTAAAAATCTCTTTTCTATTCTTTGTTTATTTTGTTTAGGTGTCGAGTTGAACGTCATGGATAAGGGCTCGGAAAAACATTTTATAGATACGGTTTTACGTACGGTAGAGGACAACGAATACACCAACCTGAGCCAGAGAATACGCGCAGGAGTAGATCTTGGAAACGGAGGGTTTTCTATAACGTCGAACTTGGCGAACGGGTCGACTACTTTCGAATCGTTTGCCCTCTGCTTGATCCAACACTCGGAAAAATGCTATGGAACGTCCTATTTGAAAGAAGCTCTCTCGTCCTGTGACTTAGTTGCTCGAGCATACAATAACACCAAAACTTCTTTCAGTGAAACGATTCAACTTCTCAATGCCACATTTAACGACGATGACCGCGTCGATGCTATTGCAAGCCTGATTAAGTATCTCTGGGGAGATTTGAAGTTGTTAAAATCAAATTATCGTTTACCAAACATGGTAGTCAGATGTTACGGCCTACTTGCCCAGCCTACCAACTATCTTTACAACCTGAAGGACAATCGATGTGAACAGCTTTTCGATGAAGAACCAGAAGATACAAGGGCCGAGTGGTATTACATCTGGTACGAGGAAGCACGTCAAGCATATCAGTCCATTTACCCGAAGAAGGACGCTAATGATGAATCAACTGTGAAACCAAAAAGAAGCGCACCAGGTAAGCATTCTGCTGCGTTACAGTAATGAATTCATTTTCTTATTACAGTTTTTGCTATTACAGGATGTTCTTTGGCGATGAATATCACAATGCGGAGACATGTATTTTATATCGCCGATGAAATGATTGACGATAGGAGTAAACTACTGGAGCATTTGGACAAGCACTGCATCAGATTGACGGAAAATATCGAACAGAACTTGACACTAGTCGAATCACTCGTGCTGTGCTTGATTCAGCACTCATCAGGCAACTATTTTTTGACTAGCTTGGATTATCCACAGATTGCTGATGTTGGCTCACCGAAACAGCTTTCCGAGTCGGGCTGGAACGCTTTCCGCGCCGAAATCGAATGCTTTTCTAAAACGTTTTGGTCAAAATCGAACGAGACTTTGATGAAGAATATCAAATGGATTATCCAACAGCTCTGGAAAAGGTTTAACTATTTCAATGTTAGCATTTCTAATGATGAAGCCAACTCTACTCGAAAGTTTGCCATTGTCGTCTTCGGTTTTTCCAAGCTGGCGTGCTATGTCGTCTATAAGGATAATGAATTCAAAATCGTTCACGCTTTAACCGAAGGTTCGTCACCCTTTTACGTATGGTTTGACAAATCAAAGGAGGTCTTCGAGGCACTGGCACCACTGATTTGCATGTACCAGAATGAAAAAGAAAGTGCCAGCCTTTACTGGAACGATCTGTTCAACCGATTTGAACGCGGCTTCGACCAGTTTTTGAAGCGAAGATTCCACTCATGTTCGAGCTCTTCCGAAGTTGAACAATCATTCGACGACTTGAACAAATGCCTTAATGAGGCGCGAGACTTCTCCTTGTCCTCAATTCAACAAGTGTTTTCAAAATGGGGCTCGACCGAGAACATGAAGGTACGTCTACTAGCATACACAAATAAAGATTTATCTCTTCTGTTAACACTTTGGCTTGTGGTTTCTCTAACAAATATCTTTGTTACTTTTCTGAAGGTGGGTTGGGAAAGGTGTCCAGAATTACGCCCCATCTCTGCCTGCATGGAAGAGTGTCTCATGACTTTGGATCACGACATAGCGACAAGCTGGTGCAAGCAGCTGAGGAACTCCATACTTGACGCGATCGCCAGGCAGGTGGACCTGGAATTGGCCAGGAAACATAGGGAAATTGAGATGGCCCGCAGAAGAGGACGGTCCAAGATCGACAAGGCCAACGAGAAAGTGAAACAGTTGCAGAAGGAAATTGAATCTGCCCAGAAGCGGATGGCACAAAAACAGGCGGAGAATAAGATGCTGCAAGAGAAACTGGAAGTTCTCGCCTGGAATCAGCTGATCAGTGATATTGGAAGCATGAATTACGTTCCAGATTACCAACTCGTACTCAAAAGAAGCGATCACGAGTTTTTTAAATTGAAAAATGGCCTTGAGCTTGCTGAAACATTATCCAAAGTCGTCCAGCGGCCCAACATAACGTCGCAGTTTGCTCAACACCTTAAGAACTATGTAAAAAAAAGAGAAGTCGACGAGATTTTGAAGCAGTTACGTTCGGCTTTGATTGAAGTCGTCGGTGAAAAACCCTCTGATACGTGGGTCAACGATAACAAGTGGCGCGTCGAGGGACCAGCCCTAGTTTTGAGCCAGGTCGTAACACTGCTCGAACAGAAGGGTGTTCTTTCTGGAGGAAAATGTCAAGAAGTAACGATCGAAGCGGAAAGAGTTCTTTACATCGACTCGGACTGGGTCACTCCCGGTGTCAGTTTTACAATTTTGGCTCCTTTAGTGCACGTCGTCAGTTCTGGAAGTGGAACGAAAAGAGTGATAAACACTTCTGGTAAGGATGGCAAACCACACGATTCGGACAAAGCTAACGATGGAAATGGCAATGGAGTGGACGGAAGTGATGGTCTTGATGGCGAAGACGGCCAAGACGCTGGAAACATAACCATCGATTGCATCTCGATCGAGAATCATCACATCTTGAAACTGGTTGCTCAAGGTGGAAATGGATCGGACGGTCAGAGCGGTGGTGATGGAAAGAGCGGAAAAAGTGGAGAAGACGGTGCAAACGGCTCGTTTGGATCAAATGAAGAGGAAAAGAAAGACTGGTATGCATTTGGACGACTTCGTAAACTCAAATTTAAAACAATACACTACGGCACCTCGGGTTCCAGCGGCCAGACAGGCGGTTCGGGCGGAAATGCAGGATGCAGCGGGATAGGAGGACAGGGAGGTGAAATAACAATCACCTTCAAAACCAGTGAGCGGTCTGGAATTGAACAAACCGATTCGGACGGAGTCACAGGAGGACAAGGAACACCCGGTAAAGGCGGAGACAGTGGGAGGGGTGGCCAGCACGGCCTGGATGCTGTTTACTACTTCGAAGCGGACGACTCAAACCCTTGGAATTCTTTTACTGGTCACTGGAGAAAGCATTTGGGTTCCGAAAACGATGTCGAGAGTCAGTGGTGCGAGGGGTGGATCGGATCTGACAGTCTCATCGGCTACAAGCGCATCAAGAACTCGAATCCAAAATATGCTGCTAATGGAAAACGGGGAAGAGAAGGAGAGAGAGCCAATCAGAGGCAGAATCAAAATAACCGGACTCGCAACTCGGGATCGCTTATACAACGGGAGCGTTCCGCCAATACTCAATCGAATCAAACGGAAATGGAACAGGCGATTGCGGCTCAACGTGCGAATCAGGAGCAAATACAACGCGAAGGCCAGACTATTTCTCGGTGTACTGCCGCAATCGATACACAGAGAAATAGGATCTCCAGTGTTCAACAAGAAATCGAGCTCGCAAACCACGAAATCACCGTAAACGAAGCTACACGCCAACGAGTGAAAGTCAAGATTCGCGAAATGTTGGAGCAGCACATCGTTCATCAGGTTGCTGTTCGTCAGAATGTGACGAGACAAGTGAACTTGCAGTTGGAGGATCATCAGCTGGGTCTGCCACAAAAAAAACAGACGCCGATTAACCTCAACCTTTTTACTTTGCGGGCAGGTTGTCGAAGTGGGTCAAACGCAACAGAGTCGACTCAAATACTCGACAAGTTACTGTCGACTGACGGGAGTTCGTTGAGCACCGAGGATCGGTTAAAGTTAATGAATGCTACTCAAATGTTTCATTTGAGGTTGGGAGAAAATCGTCAGGATTACAACCGAGAATGGTTATTCGTTGGAAAGATTATAGAAAAGTACTCCAGTTCACCTCAACGTCTGATCGCCGGTCTAGTGTTCCTCGAAATGAACCAAGGACTGATGATCCAACTTTTGGACAGCAAAACTAACAGAGACCTCATTAATATCCTGCGCACCTTTCTAGCTCCAATCGAAACAAATGAAGAGGATGCAATCGGCACTTTGTTTGAGTTTGGTGTGCATGACTTACCGTACGAAACGTTGAAGGTGTTGCTCGAAGGTCTAGAACTGCGAATGTCGTCGAACGAAGTCCAACTGTTGCTCGCTGTCGCCATCAATTGCCGAATGCTTGGTCAAGTGACGAAAGAAATTGCCGAATTACTTGGAGAGGATCGCGAAACTGCGCTCAGATGTGCTGAGCTGCTTGTCCAAGTGTCCGATTTGCATTCGTTGCCCCGCAAAATGAAAGAGACCGTCCAAGTGAGCGATGCCAATCTAACAGCTTTTTA
The DNA here is from genome assembly GCA_013167095.2 of Daphnia sinensis. Classification (NCBI taxonomy): domain Eukaryota; kingdom Metazoa; phylum Arthropoda; class Branchiopoda; order Diplostraca; family Daphniidae; genus Daphnia; species Daphnia sinensis. The sequence goes on from CM023197.1 coordinate 6,816,481, forward strand.
TTCATCTTTTTTCGACGAGCTTCGCAATCAACTCTTCATATTCAAAGAATCAAGAGCGACAGGTGTAACAATGACAGTCTATCAAGCAGTCAAGCGTTTCGTTCGAAGAAAACTCGGATACAACACAGACAATTTGAAAGTTGAGGACCTTTCCAAGATCCAGGAAACTGATGTGTGGAGGATTGTGTTCCTCATCAACGAATTCCTACTTGAGACTGCTGAAATGGATGCCGTAAGACAATGGATACGCAATTCAAATATCAAAAACAAAAATGTGGTACTTTCACTTCTTGAGCAATCGTTTCATGAAAATATTTTGGATCCTGGTTGGACAGAAGTGAGACGGCTCTTGACTAAACGAGAGAACTTGAAAAATGAAAAGCTTACGCGCAAGCTGGAAGAAGTTGAAAGTGCTACCAGAGTTCCAATGAGCAAAACGAGCTTCGTAGAGAAATCTTGCATCCTAGAACAATTGAAAGATGTCCTTCGAAACGAGCAAGAAAAAGAGGAGTCGGTTTTGAAACGGGTCAGCGACAAGGCAATCACAGTGGAACCATTTGATGGATTCTTTTCTGGTCCAAGTGGAGACTCAGAAGAGGCAATCGTCGTGAACATCGCTGAGAAGCTAGATACTACAACGTTGAAAAAATTGGTTGAATTGAACTGGCGTCTGTCAACTCGTCGTATTTCGTTTGATGACAAACAGATTGCCAAGTTTTGTTGCACTATCGAAAAACCCTTCCCAAGGATCAGCCAGGATTCAAGTTATGATTTGGATTTGCAATACGGCCAGTCAATATTCAGATCGAACTGGGTTCAGTACCTCTTGAACAGAGTTGCAGACGAGCGAGCACAAGTGGATGAATTGTCTGCGAGTGTGTTGAAAAAATTTGAAGAACGCAGTAACGAAATTGGGACTCTTGCACTAATCCTCCGTAAATATGAGCTCTACACTAGCACTCTGGAACCTGTTGAAGCCGGTAAAGTGTGGGTGCAACTCGACAAAATGTCTTCATTAAAAGACGTTTTGGGTGAAATTCGAAGCAAATTAAAAGATGCAGGTAACCAATTTTCCAAGTTCTTTGCAGTTGTAATTTAACTGAGACACTTTTTCTTTAACTGTTTAGAAGAGAGGCTGTTAGATGAAGTGAAACGGGCAATTACAAAACTAGAAGGCAAGATAGCGAATGAGCCATCGCGCGATCCTGGTAAGAAAATGATTGGTCGTTATTAAAGTGAGATTTTGAATAAAAATGAGTTATCTCTCAGGCTATGACATCGTTTCGCTAGTGGCTCGGGTTCAGCAACTCGTTACTGGATGTACTGAAGTGAAGTCCTTGTTTCAAAATGGGAATCTGGGCGAGCTGTTTAACATCATGGATGCTATCCGTTTACATCTCAATACCATGGATATTGACGGCACCAAAACAAAGAAAGAATTAGAAACGTACGGCAAGATATGCGGCCTGAAGAACGCATTCTGCAACTGGAAAAAAGAGAAAAAAATCCCCCAGTACGGGGGCGCTCAAGAGGCCGTCAAAACTCACGAACGCCTGTTGATTTCTCTGACCGATGCATTCTCGATCAATCGCGAAGAACTTGAAGATGAAAACCCCAGGCGAACAATTTACGATGCGATTTTAAATCACATTGGTGAGATCCAATTGTCCCACGACGAAGATCTCAAACTGATTGGCGAGCTTTCAATTATCTTTTCGGATCCGCGTTCCGCAATAGATTTTTGTCAGTTCGTCAAGAGAACGTCTCTCGTCTACTTCTCTCTTCGTCCTAGTGCTCTGTCAAACGAACGGAAAAGTCGCCTGTTTGAGGCCATCCTTAGAGTTGTTGACATTCAACAGCAGGATCTCGTCGAGAAAAATCTGAGTGGCCTTTTCGGCCTCGCTTTGAAACGGGCATCTGAACAGGTTTGTTTTTATATATACTTTCAGTAAAATTCATAAGCTCGGACTAAATTTTTTTTCGTCTTCTAGAACGAGTGGCTGTACACATCAATCGCCCTCTTAATCGGCAATCTGTTAAACAGTGAATGGCATCTTGCAACGTGGAAACAAGCGGAACTCTGGAGCGCTCATTTAGAATTGATCACTGTAAAAAGGGAAAAGGAAGCCTTTGAAGGAGCATGCGAGATGCTGCTCTCTATCCAGCAACACGTTCTCGATTATTGCCGGGCTTGTTACATTGAAAACCTGCTGAAGACCACTAATAAATCATCCGACACCATCGATTTAAACATGGCGAACCTGGCGTTCAACGAAGCCGTAAGTCTCATAACAGACGTCTTGCGATTCGCAAATATGTCTAACTCCTCCAAGCCCCGTGGATTGGTCATCAGCCAAGTTATGGCTCGCCAAAAGGTTCTGAAGACGACAATTCGTCTCGGTTTATCACAGCTCATCTCCTGGAACGGCAACACTATAATACACCATCTGCTTCGCCAGGATGACCTTTGGAACAAGGACAACGAAAAGTTTAAAAAAGTCCTCTCGAAAGCTTTCAATGGAGACATGAACTCAGAAACCCGACGTCGTCAAGCTTTTGTCAAGCGTTTAATATCACTGAGACACATTGAATGGACGGAGAAGCGACTCGCCGAATTGAATTCGCTTTTGAACCAGTCCTACCAGGATTTATCTGTCGTCATCGGCTATGATATTTTCACTGAAGAAGAGAGGTCTTTCGTTAGCCTGATTGACAACGATGTGGATGTCCTAAACATCCTGACGAGCGACTACCCATCGTGCTATCTGAATTCTCTGCAAAATCTTGCAATCAAACGACCTCTTCAGTCTTTTGTGCGCTGCTTCCTGCCCAACTTCGCCGGTATAAACCTGAATCAAGAAGCAGATTTTGAAAAAGAGAAGACCGATGAAGCTCAACTCTGGCTGATTGCAAAGAAATTTTTATCTAAAAAGAAAGCGGAGGGAACACTGAGAGATTGGATTGTTTGGTTTAACGACGTTTTCATCGTTTCGTTGAACTCGTATCCATCGGATTCAGGGCTTACGGTGAATCAAGTGTCCAACTTCCTTGACGATGCCGCCAACTCTAACTTGGAGCTATGCCGTCTTATCACAATGAAATACCGACCACATTATTGGACTCGCTTCCTTGCTATTTACATCATACAAAATTCGATCAATATGGGATTGGGCGAAGCCAATACGATCGTCAAGAACCTCGTCGCGTTTTCGGTGCGGATGACGAGTGACACTGACAGTTTGCTAATTCGTTGCTTACGAGAAAAAATCTTGGCGGAATCAAAAACAGCTAGAACAGCCGAATTGGTTGGCTTAGTCCGGGACGTGGCCAACGGACTGAACGAAATCTCAGAGCTCAATTCAAAGATTTTTGAAGACAAACAGTTATTTGCTAGATTCGTGAACGCTGGTTTGACCGAGTGGCCGAAAGTCTGCCGTTTTGCCCGCTTCGCTTCTAAGTGGACCACTACTTCTGAAGGATTTGGACTTGTTAGTGCACAGAAGGTGATGACCGTTTTCGATATTGAACTTGGACAGAAGAGGACAGATCGTCTGTTGGATCGCGCACAGCGCTACCACCGGAACAATTTGTCTTTCTCTTCGTGGCTCGAAAAAATTGCCAATAACTTGATTCGTTTCCCTTGGATTAAGGAACAATGCATTAAACTGGCCGAATGTTCGGACGCGGAAGAGGAAGAAGACAAGCTTTGGGCATCGGTGATTCACGTGGAAAACAAGACAAAATTAGCGCACAACAAAGAGCTGACTGTCAACGATATTCTCACAATCCTGAGCAACGATAGCGAATCGAGGCTAATGTTGGACGACCCGGCAAAACGAACAGATATTCAGGATTTCATACAGCAAGCCAATCATCGCTACGAATACGAATGTAAAAACTGGGACAAGAAGATGATCAAACAGTGGTCAGCGCAGGTGAAGATGAATCCCAATAGCAAACCATTGCAAGTGTACGAATTTCTTGCAGTAGCTTCTCGAGCAGTGGAGTTGGAGAAAAGTTACAAGCCACGAGACGTCCAAATGTTGGCAGTTATACTGTTTGTGACGGGCGAGGATCGCGGAAACAAAAAGATCAAACGAATGGCTCAGATCTCGACGGGCGAAGGAAAAACTTTGATAACAGCTCTGCTCGCCATTTATCACGTCCTGCGTCAGTGGAACGGCGATAGGCATGTCAACGTGATCACGAGCTCGTCAGTGCTGGCTGAAGCGAGCGTCTCCGAAATCCAGTACCTTTATGACCAGTTTGAGGTGAGCTTGAGCAACAACTGTGACTTGGCCTGCTCGAAAGATGATAGACTCCGTAGAGAGCGCTACAACTCGGACGTAATATACGGAGATTTGCCAAGTTTCATGCGAGACATTCTTCTCACCCGCTTTTTCAACAAGAAAATAACACGAGGAAGGATACCTGGCGCTATTATAGTTGACGAAGTAGACTCCATGCTCTTGGACAAAGGCGAAAGCGTGCTGTACCTATCGCACAACGTTCCAGAAATGTATCATCTGCGTCAACTCTTTGTCGAAATAGCCGGAACAGTCAACGCGCCCGACGTACAGGGTTTGGCCGAATCGAGAGACATTGTTGCTGAAGTTCGAAAGTTCATCGAGCCAAGGATCAACGATTCAGACATTGCCGTACCCAATTGCCTGAAAGGATATGTCAAGCTTCACCTGTCGACGTGGATCAGAAGCGCGTTGAGAGCCGCTTACCTTTTGAACGCCAAAGACTCGTACAAGATCGACGACCTCGGTGATGGGAAAGGAAGACAGGTGATCATCATGGACAAGGAGACGGGCGTTGAGCAAATCCAGATGGAATGGTCGGACGGTCTTCATCCCGCTCTTCAGTTGAAACACGGCCTCAAATGGACACCCACTGCCCTGAAAGCAGTCTTCATGTCGAACATAGGCTACTTTACCGAGTTCAAGGGCCGTTTTTACGGAGTGACCGGGACATTAGGCTCGGCGGCCGAATGCGATCTTTTGCGCAACGTTTTCGGCGTAGATTTCTTCCGGATGCCGAGGTTTAAACAACGCTTCTGCATCCAACACGTACCGCTCGTTGCAAGCAACGAAGCTGAGTGGCTACAAAACATGGAAAAGGCTATCGAAGAGGTGACAAAGCCCCCGAAACCTCGCGCTGCCCTGATTATCTGTGAAAACATTTTTTCAGCTGAACGCATTCATGATGCGCTGTCGAAAACATCGCAGTCAAAGGTAGATAAAACATTATGTAGATTGCATTCAAATAATTGCCTTTTTTTTCTTCAAAGGAATACAAAGTTGCTATGTACACCAGCTCTTTTGACAAGGATTTCCTTAAAATGCAACATGAGGAAGAAGTCGACCCGGGTCAAGTGATTGTTGCCACAAACCTCGCAGGCAGAGGAACAGACTTCAAGCTGAGCAAACAACTCGAGAAGAATGGTGGACTTCACGTAATCATCAGCTACGTCCCTCCGAATGCGCGAGTCGAAGCTCAGGCAGAAGGTCGCACCGCTCGCTCTGGACAACCCGGAAGCTATCAGTTCGTGATTCAAGAGGGATTGGGTCAAGTGGTCGACGCACAAGGATCAACCGACCCCTACGGTAAACTGTGCGCATTGAAGATCGCCCGCGACGACGAGGAGCGATCCCGGCTGGAACATCTGCGCCTCAATGCAGTTCCAAAAATCAAACTGGAAGAATCCCTTTTTGAGCGTTTCTTTCGAGAGTGCATCAAGCCGTTGAGAGAACGTAGCACACCGGATGAAACTGTAGCAACGATCCAAACTGAAGAGACAGATATCAAGATTCACTGTTTGAACAACAGATGGGCCATCTGGCTCGACGACAACGCAAAACAGATAGAGTGCGCTCACAGCGATCGTGTACTGTCCGAGAATCTCAACAAGGCTTTCGAAAGTTTCATTTCCAGCGTGGCCAACGCGCGCTGGTTGAGCCTAGAAGATCTGGCACAGACCCCTAGCGAGCTTATGTGCGTAGCCCGTTTCTACGAAAACCACTCGAAGGATTGCAGCTCCAATCTGGATAGAGCAATACGTTGCTGTAAGCAGATCGTCACCAAGGAACCCTTGTTCTGCGAAAACGCTCTCCTGGAACACGTTCGACTGATCCTGTTAGACAAAGCGGACTATTACAAGAAGAGGGAGGCAAAGAAACTTCTCGTCAAAGCGAAAAAATTGATCGACTCTAGGATCGAGATCCTCACAGGCCTCAATCAGGTGGTTAGCATCCTGCGGCAGAAGACGAATTCCGGTTCCGATCCTGCTGAGCACTTTCGGTTTGAAGAGCAAACTAGCAATATGATCCACTTGCTTCAAGTGCATTTAAACTCCATCAGTTCATTGCTCGGGGTACCTTTAACAGACGCTCTGTCCAGGCAGTTCCACTCTGAAGAAAATAATGACGAACAGTTGAACAAAGTAAATGATATTATAGCAAGAAGCTCCAACTATTACAAACCTTTGCGCTACTCGAAGAAGTTTAAAGTAATCAACGAAAAAGAGCTGCAGTTTGCTGAATCAGTCGTGAAGTGGCCCGCATTTCTGAATCACTGCCAAACAGATCTGATCGAGTGGTTTGTTGCTTGGGTGCAAAATCAAAGAAGGTCAACCGTATCAGATGCAACTTCGTTGTTATCAAGTTTAGAATCGAAGATCGCTGAAGGCGAAATACGCCTGTGGAACCTGCTAATCAAAAACGGCTACATTGACAAGGGTGGGCCGACCAGTTCTTATACCATCACAGCAGTCAATTCGCTGGAGCCAGAGCTACTCGAAAATTTCGGCGAGTACAAGCGAATCATTCCTGGCTGGTTAGCGTTCCACGAAGATGAGGATTTTGACGAAGTCTCTTCGACGTTAGGCATCACGAATGATGACAACCGTGGACAGAACAGCTCAGTAAGCCGCATTAAAAAGCTGCTGATTGAAAACAAGTTGCTTGTCAAATCTGACCGTCCCATTCACAAAATATTGAAGAAAATTCCTTCGGTACAAGACGATGTTGAAGCTCACCTCGTGCCAGGAGTACCGCTTGTTTCATGCGCCGACGTATTGGCCGCCTGGTTCCCTTCAGCGGCGAACCAAGAGGGTCAAAGAGTTGAGCAGCCGGATTTTGATGGTCGCAAAACGAAATTGGCTGATCAGTTTAAAAATTACCTCGTCGACATCGGCATCTTAAAGCAGCCCGCTATCATGTTTCGTTTCCCCTCGTCAGATCGAACCAAAGAAAATATCGATTCTGATTTAGAGAAGATGAAGAATTTCTTCAAATCTCGAAAAGATTTCGACAATTTGGCATGGACTTTGTACAATAAGGAAGAAAAAGACGCTAAAAAAAGGAAGGATATCCTGGCTGAACGTTTGATGATGGCGATACGAGAGCACCTTGGTCAACTGAAGACGTTCGCCCAAATGAAATCTTCATTCGTCTACTTGCACGAAGACTTACCACCGGGTTCGGTGAACCCCGCTGACGAGTTACAACAGTTCGACGCTCAGTACTTCGACCGTGTTGGCCGGTTCGAAGAGCACATCCCATTCGATCGCAGAACGTTAGTAGTAGCTTTGCTGGGAGTGGCCCAGCTCGTTGGAGCGGTTGCATTCCCGTTTTTCAGCGCCGGATTGGCAGTCGAAGGCATCAACGATTTGATGTTTGCCTTCCAGAGTTTCAAGAACCCCGGGTCGTTCTCTTGGTCCACGTACGCCAAGGGTAAACTCAAAGGATTGGCAATGATGGCGCTAACTGCCGGGATCGGGGCCGTTTCGCTTATCGCGAAAGGAGGACAGAGCTTGATGGGAGCAGTGAAGCTTTTGGGACGTTTCAATGGCACATTAAAGGGATGGTGGCAGCTGGGTAAACAGGTACTAGCCAAGTGCGCTGACGCTCTACTCTCCAGTGTGATCGGACAGATCGTACAAAAGTTCCTCAACTGGGCGAAAGAGTTCATACTGAAGCAGGTATTGTCGCGCGTAAAATCATTCCTGTTCGAAAACCCTGTTTGTCGTCCAGCTTTTGAAGGACTGAAAGCTTTAATGAACGACATTTTAAACGAAGCGCGGCGCTTTGGTCGTTCCTTGGGGGAGGTGCGCAAGTCGATACAGGACGCAATCGACCGAGCATGTAACCCTAACGCTCCCTCTGCCATCGACATGTTCTCCCGAATCAAAGAGACAGCCAATGGGATCCGTGGGGAGATGCTTGGTGCATTCGGCAGTTCCATGGAGGGACTGGCCAACTGTCAACAGAATCACCTCAACATTTACAAAGCTTCTTCTGGGCTTGATGGGATCACAGAGTCAGTACACACTGGTACTGTTGGAAAAGTGATTAAACAAACAGCCCAAATCGCAAAACGCGTGAATGATTTCACGACTGAGAGCCAAAAGATAATTAAAAAAGTCAATAACATGCAAAGCATTGTAAAACTTGCGGCCGAACCAACGTGTCTCGTCAATGACGTCAACGAGCAACTTCGACAAGAACTCCGCCGATTGAACAGCAAACAAGACACTGACCACAACCAGCAGTCGATGATGGATTTAACCGAAGAACAGAAGCGTGAATTTGATGGTTTTAAAACGGAAATGTCTAATAAAATTCAAGAGTTGATCATGAAAAAGAGCCTCGATGAGATCCAATCTGCATGGGTACAGCCGGCGCTTCAAGCCAAGCTCGAAAAGACCGTCCGGGACAAGGCAACCAAAACGCTCCACGCGATGGGACTCATCAAATTGCCCCCAGGTGCTGATCAATTGAGGGACGAAGCCAGTCAACCGGAAAATCAGGAACACATTGATCAGGATTACGAAGAAAAAATCGAAAAGATCGGCGAAGAGATGGCCGGCCCGGTGGAGAAACAGCTGCTCGTCGACCGATACGGGTTTTCGTTAGAGCTAGTCGACGAAACGGGCGATTATTCCGATGGATCAGGATCGTTTTCTTACCATCCGAATGGAGATCCGGCAAATAAAAAGATTATGATGAAGGTGACGAAAAATGAGAACGGCGAAAAGCACGTGGAACTCATCATGCCGGATGGAACGACTCACAAGCACGTTCCTGGTCCTGGAGAGTCTCTCAACAGTTGCTTCTATCACGCAGCGGCAAAGGCCTTGAACAAATCTTCAGCCGAAGTGATCAACGATTTGAAGGAGGAGGCGAGGTGCAATGAACGAGTTCGGATCATGTACAACATCGGCGTCAACGAAAAGTATAGCCGATTGCACACCGGTGCCTATGGTAAGTGTTCCGAATTCAAAGTCGAACGCGATGAGCTCGGCAGAAAGGTAACCGTGAGCGCTGTTATCACTCCAGCAAATGTTGCCACGGTACCGGGCTCGGATGTGAAAGTAAGAGAAAATGTGAAGATCGGTTTAGATGGCGAGAACGTCAGCCACTGTATTCCTAGATGTCTAGGCGGCACATACGAGGAAGAAAATCTCGTTAGTTTGCCGCACATGACGAACCAGAAGTACCAACGTTTTCACGAGAAAGGACTCGAATCATTCTGCCAGGCTAACATGAAAGGACAGGATCCACCAAAGATCGATGTTCAAGTGAATGTCCATTTCAAAAACAGTGTTCAAGACTTGGAAAATATGGTTAGGAGTAAGAGGAATATTCATGAAATCACTGGTATTGAATTGAACTTCAATCTCAAAGACGATCCAAGCAACTTTTACAAGAGTGGTCTCATCCCGTGTCAACCAAACAAAAGCGGAAATGCGACTGTTGGTGGCGAGTGTTTCAAGAAACATTTTTTACAAAAAGGATCAAGGCATCTGGAATATTCGGGTCCTTCCAACGTGAGTATCAATTACACGGAATCATTCGAAGAAGGCAGGAAAAAATTCTCAACAGATTCTGCTGACCTTCACAGTCATCAACCGCACAATAGAAGAAACTAACTAAGGTTTTCCGATCGATCATGTTACTCGTATAAGTCTTCTTATAAGTAAAGCGAACGTGATGTGCCGCGTTGTGAAAGTTCTTGTTTGTGTGTAACAGTTTAACCAGTGCAGGCTTTTACGATTTTCAGGTGCAAGATTCTAATCAAAGCTTCATAATCAAGTATATTGATATTTCGATTGTAATGTTAAAAATTTCTAGCTTCGTTTTTTTTTGTTGTTGTTGTTGTTTTTTACATTTTCGTGCAATAATGTCTTACAGCGCTTTTACTAAAATATATACTTTATACTGTATTCTCAGTATCCAACATGAGATTAATAAAGCTTCTGAAATTGCTATAATACCACTCAGGTACTTTGTTGAATACTCGCCATAACATCTTATGTCTCCGTTAGATAATTTAGCAGGTTGAGTATTAAACGAGGCGTTTGACCTGGGATATTTAGGATGCATCTTTACATCCCATTCCCTGCAAATGGATTGAACCAAGTTTAGATGCCCTAAACGCGTTTCCAGGAAACAAAACCGCCAAAAAAAAGGGTAGAGTAAGAATATTGGCTGTTACGTCATTGCCTGTAAGGAACACGTGTCGTAACCGCAGGTCTAAGGCACTGAAACAGGGTGATTTTGGATTCGTACATAATGAGAGGACAAAGGTGTTTCTGTTCAGTGTACTGAGCAACTTGGACGCGGCTACGGCAGAACAACATCGACAATCAGTTTTATTTCACATCGTGTTTTCTATCTTTGCAATTATAGGTAATTTCTCGTTTTATTTAACTAGATTGATAGATCGTAGGAAGTGAAACTGTGACTTGTTTGGTATTATCAAATCAGAAAAAAACGTGCATATCTGCGTTGTATTCAGTTGAATTAGTATATACATTATGTTGTCTGTTGTTAAGTTTCAGCTAATTACGCCAAAAAGCGTTGCTGTTTGCTATTGTTTCTCTTATGACTGGAGAGGCCATGGGTTTCCCATTCGTCTTCATCGGGGTACTACACCATTCCGGCGCTTTGTTACACCAGAACACCGCGACATATGCAAGCCCCAGCTGCTACACCACCAAGGCTTCCGAGTTTTGTACGACAACATAAGCTGTCCCTAGCTACACTACCAGCTGCCACTGTCTACTACATCACTAATGCAGCAGCCAAGTACTACGTAGCTCTGACTTACTACACTGATGCCTCTGAGTACTACGCTTCCCCAAGTTCCTACACCGGGGCTGCTCCTTCGTACTGCGTGGAACCTAGCTGCTACACCACCACGTACGCTGTTCCAGCTCACCACACATATAGCCTTTATAATACTACAACGCCAAGGCTCCCGACTACGCAGCAACGCCAAGCACAGTTCGCCAAGCTACTATACCGAATAATTCAATACTACACCACTAAGTTCGCTGAATACAACACGACTGCAGCGCCGGAGTATTACACCAAAAAATTGAGTACGCTACTCTGAGTATACTGTCTTCAAATTCCACTAGATGAGTTAATCTAGTGTCTTCCAGTTCCATCCTGCAATCATGGGTAAAGTATATGTTTCAACTTTTTTACCTATTTGTGTTAATGTGATTATTTGTGAAACGTTTGCACGAGGTAATGTAATTGTAATTGATTATGTTCTTCATTTCAACAACGGATTTCAGAAAACTAATGCTTGTATTCTGTTAGGTTATTGTGGCATTATGCTGCTACTGGCTGTCGTCTTCCTGATGTCTGGGTCGACCCCACTACACCACTGCTGCGACGTACTACACCACTAGCATGCAGCCCCCACTTACTACAGTACAAAGGCTCCCGCGGGCTCCCAAATATTACACCACTACGTATGCAGCTCCGACTTACTATTCGGAGGCACCAAAATCCTACTCCGCATCGACGTATGACACAGAAGTGCCAGTGATTTACACAACAACGTATGCCACTCCGAACTACTACACCGAAGCTCCCACCTACTATACCACAAAGGCGCCTGAGCATTACACAACAACCTAGGCTTCTCCAGCTTACTGCACTGAGGCCCCGAAATATTACTCTGCTACTAGCTACACTACAACCATGTCCTACTACACAACTACAGAGGCACCGAAATACTACGTCCAGTTTACTACACACAGCAACATATTCCACTCCCAGCTATTACACTGAGCCACCAAAGTACTATTAATCGCAAAAGTTGTCCATCAAACTCGATTATGGGACAATTTCAAATGTGAAGGCAATTTTCGCATTGTAAAACGAAATTTTTTTCAATTTACATTTCCATCGCTGATTGACATTTTCCAAATTTCAATCTATAGTTCTTATTTTAAAGATTGCGTCAATATTTGGATGAGATGTTACAAGTTTTGGTTTGCAAACTTCGACTTTAGCTACTGAGAAAATAGAAAAAATGGTACGCTAAGCACTTGATTGACATGCTATTTAGTAACCTCCAGATCTGCCCGGATGGAGATCACATTGCTGTACTATATGATCCCCATCGTGACATCAGCTGAGAGCTCTTACTTCCCTATTCAGTCTTGCATTGCAATGGGGGGCCAATCCCATTCCAACGCTTGACGTTTCGAGTTGTAATTGCTTACAGACTCTTGGTTACTAGCAATCCCAACCGTGGGTGGGTAACATACCCTGTCATTTCAAGTGCCGCTACACATAGAAATGCACGGAACTATTATATACCGTGAACCGAATCACCAAACACCGTTGATAACGCAATCGGGTGATTTCCGCTTAAAATTAACTCTCATTTGAATTCTACGAAACTTTTACACAATGTAATAAATGAACAATATCGGGAAAACTGTGACAAATATCATTCAACTTGCTTATAAAACAAAAAACTTAATTAAGCATTTTAAATTCCATATTATATACTAGCATTCACGCTTTAGGGTGTGGCATCACGCATCAGCACCGTGATTGATATGCAAGAATCCCCCATATCTCCTTGCGGCTGATATTGGCACTAATGTGTTCATGCATTGGCTAGGTATTATTCCAGTTGTGAGGAAAAAATTTGATAAAGGCAATCTAGGATCGTCACTACTATAAACTCTAAGCATTATTCGTTAATCCTGCAATCCCAATTTGGACATCGCGTCTAGTCATCAAAGGACATATTAACCTTTTTCCTTCAAACTGGTGAAAAATAGAAGGTAAAAAAGCGAATGTCCGTTGAGATGTGAATAGTGTGATTTTGGATAGTCTATTTTTCTCTGTTGACGTGGCCTTAAATCGCAATGGCCAACGGCCAAAAAGGTAGAGGTTATCACAAGGCACGTGTCAACGTCTTTAAAGGTAGAGTAAGAATAATGTTGCCCTCGTCATTGTCAATGCCATCGGCTACGGGCGTGCAGCATCAGGGGGACAAAAATTTTGTATATAGGCTAATGAGGACAAAACAAAATTAGATCCAGTCAAGTGGAATCATCGATCAGCAACGGTAGGAAGGAGAGTGTCACACAGCCATTGCCTCTACAGTCCACATTATCTTACAATCTTGGGTAAGTATCATACTTTCGATCTTAATAACTTGTATTATTAGCTGATTCGCCTTTAGTTGCATCATTTTCATAGGACTCTTTGTGTGAATCAGTTTTTAAACCGGACACTATTTCGATTTTCAGCTATCTACGGTGTCATGTTGCTGTTGGCTATTGTATCTGATTACTGGAAACGGCGAGAGGCCATGGGTGGACCAATGGGTTCGTCCTCATCAGGGTACTACACCACTCCGACGCCCACCACTCCACCACCAAGGCTCTCGAGTATTATGCGACAACATATGCAACCCCTAGTTCTTATACTGAGTCACCGCAGTACTATACGACCAAATCGCCAGACTAGGCTACTACACAGCAGCCTATTACTACACCGCTACATATGCTGCTCCGACCTACTACACCGATGCCCCCAAGCAGTAATCGACTAATAAGTTACTACACAGAGGCCCCAGTTTCTTACACCACAACATACGCCGCATACGCCACTCCAAATTACTACACTGAGGTTGCGCACACATGCTGCCCCAACCTACACCCACACTATCTTTTCGTAGTACACCGCAACCGAAGCAGCCAAGTAGGCTACTACGTCGCTCCGACTTACTACATTGAAGCTGTCCCGTCTTACTAGGGTGATCCCACATACGACACCGAGGCCCTGCAGTATTACTCTGCACCATCTTGCTATACCACTGCTGCTCCGTCTTACTACGCCGAGCCCAGCTACTACACCGAAGCTCCCGTTTACTACACCATGATGTATTTTGTCCATTCAACCATTTTCAACAAAAGATCACATAACGTTACCCATTCCGGATTACACTCTAACGCTTGGTATACGTCCAGTTTTAGTTCCAAAGGATCCCGCATATTGCTAAAAGAAGACAGAACAACCCTACAGTTTTCGTTCAGTTAACCGGCATTCTGTGCATCATATTTATTCACACATCAGCTTTTCCCTGAAAAGCACACGGCCGCGCGTAAAAACGCAACGTTTTCTTTCGTATTTCAGCCGTTGGCTAACGTTTATGTTCCATCCCAATAGTACGCGATACCCCCAAACTGAACAACGCCGATGGTCATCGATGCAGGGGGAAAGGTAAACTAGAAAAGAAGAGGAAGGGAATGGGCGTTTTCGAAGCAAAATAGATGTAAGCAAGTGCAGCCTTGGTGTTAGTTGATGTAACAGTCGTCCTTTTTGCCGGTAGAACATACGGTTTCCGGGAATGTATGGCGACGAGGCCAGACCCTATCAGGAACTTCCCGAACGGAGTGAGGGCTCCTAGTAATTACGACCTTCCCTTATCTATGTTGCTCAGTACCTCACCGCCTTTAGTAGAAAAATATACTATACATTTTTTACACGTTTAACTAAAACATCAAATCATCAACATGTATTTCTGAATTATTGTATGGCATACATTGACCTGATTATGAATGAAGCACTCATTTGCCAACCATTGAGTGAATCATAGAAATAAAATCGTCTTTAGTGACTTGATCAAACGAACTCTGTTGAGGTCCTTGAAGGCCGTTTTTCCACCACCACGCGATCCGGTTGTTGTGACTTTCACTGTACATGTCAAAGAAAAGAAAAAGAACATAATGCTTTATGGGCATAGGCTGACGACAACAAAGCATGGGTGTATGCAATGCTTAAGTCTCTCTACGATATTTTTGGTAGATAGAAACTAAACCCGCCGCGTACAAGCATGTCTTTTTTCCGACTACAAAATCATTGCCAACATGCGTCAAATTATGAGAAAAATTACTTACATGGAATTAGCAATGGAATCTGTAGGGCAATCGTACACAGAGGCTCGCGTCATCACATGGTACCAGTACTTTCTTCCAGAGCTCTTACTAAGAGCTAACATCCACGGATCTAAACCAGCGATACAGTTTATCACACACACAAAATCCTAACAGTTTTCAGTAGCAATGTTCTAAAGTTACGATAATAACAGAACAATAACAGATAATAACAGAAAAGAAAATACTAACGCCTTGTGGCTTTGTACAACAGGAGTCCGGACGGGAGGTATGCCCTTTGTTCGTCCTCTTCCAGGCAAAAAACGAGGCGTTCTTGACATCCAGAATTTTTAATGATTCGTGGGATTAGCCTGATCAAAAATATTGCAAACGTTAATGTTTTTGAATATGTAACGATGAAATATCATACCGATGGAAAATTTGATCAACATCTTCCAGTTTAAAATTTTCCTTCGCTCGGACAATGACTAGATCCGTCCGACTAGCCTTACTCAAAGCCTTGCAATATTGCCGAATTTTTTCACTTCTAAGATTTGAGACAAACATTTAAATATTAGGCGACGAGATAAGACGAACAGATTTTAAAAAATCAATACAACTAAAATAACATAACACCCATTGTTAGAGAACTGCACACCATGCTGGCCTACAAGACATTCCTGAGAAAGACTTACTGTCTAATATTTAACCGAAGATGCCTTGCAAACCAGCGCAGTGTGCCTGTTTCTTGAATAGTATTTTAACATAGATTCGAAAGAAAAACAATTCAGGGTCAGCTGTACTACACGGTTATTCTGTTAAGAGTATTGGGGTAACTTCATTCTTTAATCTAACCTTTCTTTCAAGTGAAATTGACTAACATCCACCCCGCCTAAAAAAACTGCATCTATGACATGGAGGGCAAGAGAACGCTTTTGAGATCTGCCTTCTCCTCGCAGTTCCTGGATCAATTCTCCGTAGATCAATGTATCCCGCGCTAGTTCCACATGTTCAATCAGCTTCTGCCATCGACTTTTGGCTGTATCCCAGCGGAAGACATTGTTACGGCCCAATCCTGTAAACGTCGATACAAAAGTGTTATTCATTTATTTTTATTTTTCTAGACTTTTCTTTCTAGACTTCATTTCAGCCACTTCTCGCGTCTGGGAAATGGGAATCTATAACGCTGGATCGCACAAATGTCATACTGACCAAGATAGAAGGTTTGCATAGGATTGTCTTTTTCCGATCCGATAACGACGCATCTCCAATCATATACAGATTTTACGGCTTGCCGAAAAACGGAAATGTCCATTGGATTTGCTTTCTGGTCTAGTACACCTTTACAAAGAAATAGATTATTTCAAGTTCATTCGTATACTTTTACGTTTTGAAACCAACGAAGTTACTTACAGGAACTATTTGGTAAAAGCTCTTTAAATTTTTCAGCCGGGCTCATTCTAAAGTGAAGAAGTACATAAGAATGAACGTTTTAAGATTGTTTTACCACTGGAAATTTAAAAAAAATGAGATAACCTCGATGGTGCCATCCGAGCCTTGTCTGGAACTCTCCAAAATTCTAATGATTGCTTTCTCAGTTCAGCCTGTCGATCCTCTCTAAGTGTAACATCCTTACAGAACGCGGCAATTTTGGCGAGGTTTATAACTTGCCTCATTCCTGAGAAAAACAATCTTAATTTATGTTTCGTGGACATGTATATAACGGAGCAAACCCAAAGTGTTGTTGGACTCAACGAGGTAATTATAAAATTCTTCATGGCATGTCAATAATTCCAGCGGTACGATATCCGTGACGTCTGTATTAGTGCTGCTCAACTGTTCAAGACGGCGATTTATTTCGTAAAGATAAGTCTCTACATCTTCAGTATCGTGTCGTTTCCATTTACAGATTATATACCTACAGTAAATTAAAAAAAAAAATTAAAAATTTCGGTATGGAAAACGGTCGCATGATCAACAAAATAATTTATTACCTTTCCGAATTCGCCGGTCGAGATGTATTAGGTTTATGAATGGAAATGTATTTGAAGGAGCGATGCATCAAATACACTAAACCCGCACTAAATGGAGTGAATAAGTCGAATAACTTGCACACAAAGTGCCCGCCTGTAAACGGAGCACTTTTAAGAGGTCAGAACGCAAAAAATTTTTTTACGAATTACCTGGTCGAACTATCGACAACGCTACGAGGAACTGGCAAAGGTAAAGCCTTTTGGAAAGTATTTCTTGTAGATTTTCCTGACCTTCAACTGAAAAGCCCTAAAACATTGAATGTAATATAGGATATGACTTCATGATAAACGAATCACAAAAAAGATATCCTACTCCATCAGCCATCATAAAATGTACACCTTTGCCGGTCTGAGTAATAACAAAACGTTGAAATTCACTGATGTTTTTGGGAATATACACATCTCCGTCTCCATCAACTCCCCCAGCGCCTAATGTAACAATCACACGTTAAGGGATTCAGGAATATGGCATATGCAAATAGTAACGCTTTTCTACCGTAATGAGGTTCAAAACATTCGCAAGGGGCAGCATGGAAATCTTCCAACTTGAAATCGTTTGATTTCTTCAGGGTAAAACCAAAGCCTTTCGCTTCCCATTTTTTTCTCCACAACACGTATTCCGAAAAGCCGCCTGGGCCAGCACAAACGTCAGCAAAATAAAGTAGCTCATTCGCAGCAACAAAGGGAGTCTAAAACAAATTTGCACAAAATTAAAGATACAGTAAATTGGCATTATTGATAAGGGACTTACGCCATCTTCATTTCTTGGATCAGTAAACATGAAATCAAAAACTGCGTCTAAATTAGCCATCTTCATAGCCGCTCTGTTAAGGAAAAACGCTCCTCGAATGGTTTCGAACGGGTTGGAGCGAGAGCGTGCTTTTCTTAGTTCTTCTTCTTCCAGTGAATCAAATATTGACTTTAAATAAAGTGATGAAAGAATATAAAACAAAGAAAGCAGTTAATGAGAATAATTTCGATTTCAGTTGATCCATAATGAAATGAATTACTTTACACTGAAGGACTTGTTGCAAAACATTGGCGGCGCAAAAAGTAGTTTCATCATCGATGGTTAATTTTTTTGGTCCTTCTATAACCCAATTCTTTAATTCGGACAAAGTAGGAGCAGGAGCGGAATCTGACGGAAGCCAGGTAACGGTTTCCTCTACTTCAACAGTCTAGAATAAGAGCATAATAAGAGGGTAAAGGATGTATATAAAATAAAGTCTAAATCGGCCAACCTCTCTACTTGTGTCCCACTCGACGTCTTCAGCTTCTAAACCTATTATTTGAAGACCTAATCCTCTTCTTCCTCGTTGTTTAGAAACCTCAATTGGTTGTGTCATGCCTTGGGATTTCTTACCAAGCCCTGTTCCTTTAGACCAACCCATTTTTGCCTTTTAACATTTGAGAAAATCATACTCAGCAACAAGACAGATTATGATTAATGAACTGACCATCATTGCAGTAGCTTTCTGATTTATGACTGGGGCTGTAGTAGACTTTGGTTTGATAAACTCTCGATGTACAGATGGCATGGCAGGCTCGTCTTCACTTGATTCTGAGTCTTGACTGCTGCTCGCTGCATTGAATGCATATCCTCCATCATTATTACTTTTGGATGGGCTGACAATCACAGTGCTTCGTTCAGATAGTTCACTGTAATTCACATCATTCTTAGAGCTAGTATTATCTACATTGTTGTAATACTGTGTGTTTTGTTTTTTCAAAGGAGGCTTGTAACTTTTGTGGGAAAATCTCTCCTCATCTGAACTGGAATCACTGGAATCTAGGAAAGAGATTGGAAATAAAATAAAGTAAATTTTTAGAAAAACCCTTGATCTCTGTTTTTGTTCCACCAACTAGAATCAACTGTGTCATTCCGTGAAATCACAGTTGGTATCTGACAACTACATTTGAGATCACTTTTTGTCAGTGCAAGTATAAAATTGGAATTTTATTACTAACCACTTGATAACGATACTTTCCCTCTAGAAGCCATTTTAAATGTGAGTGAGGTAGACAAGGTTTATGTTTCGTCGATACTAAGAAATGTTTGAAAGTATTGAAATACAATCCATATTATGATTCTGATAAAAAAAAATGCAATTATTCGATTTACCTGATATTAAACCAGAGGCATGTAGGGAGTATCAGGATAAACCATTGAAGAGTGGATAGGACAAACAATATTTCGCGAACAATATTTTCAAGAAAAAAAATTTGATGAGAGAAACGAAAACAAACACCGGCGGCACTACTTGTGCCACACTAACGTTATCCGAAACATTCTGCTATTCGGCTATTCCGTATCAGTTCCGTGTTATCTAATCTCTATTCTGCTATTTCATTCTTTCGATGCATTTGAGTAGAGAGGAGCGCTTACAGGAACTACCTATAGAGGGCATGCACAGAGGATCCTGTAGTTGGTACTTGACAGACAAATTCAAAGCACCAATCAGCTGAGAGCTGAGCCATTTTGATTGTTTTGGCATAGACCATGGTTTTGGCATGGTTTTGGTTACTTTCGGCGATTTCGTCAATTACGTTGCTTTAAAACTTCCTGATCCTGATTCCTTGGGAAGACTGTAACGTGCAGCTGACCAGCTGTACAAGACAAGAAACAAATTTTTCCATTGCTTAGCTCGGAACGTCCAAATTCGAAGAAGAGTAACGCCGTCTTTCGTTGTACCTATAAGTGAGCAATGTTTTGAAACTTAAACATCGATAAAAACAGAAAATGAGTAAAGAAGCTACCGATAATGACAAAAGGAAGAGAAACAATCTTCTTTCTCAATATTATGGGATCACAGAAGAAAAGGATGTAGAAAACCTATTTGATGTGGATGGAAAACACTTCAATGCAGATGCCTACGTAGACAAACTTGTTCAAGTTAATACCATTGTTGTACTTACAAAACTGAAATAATTTCTAATCATGGTATAATCTCATGTGCTTCACTAGGAAACTAGCTTGAAGCAGCTCATAGACAAAGAACAGGAATTAGTTCGTGAGATACAGTCTTTGGATTCTGAAATGCAGACACTAGTTTATGAGAACTATAACAAATTTATTCTTGCAACGGATACTATTCGGCAGATGAAAAGTGATTTCAAAACAATGGAAGATGAAATGGAGAAGTTGGTGCAAGATATGTCACAAATTGCTACTTTTGCAAATAGTATATCTTCAAATTTACAGGCAAACTTTTTAAATTTTCTATATTAACCATTCTGTTCCCAGAAAATAGTTTCTATTTTTATATCTTCTAGGATCGCCGTCAACAAATAACAAAACTATCAAACATCCATGAACTGCTTAAGAATTTGCAATTTTTGTTTGATCTTCCCACCAAATTAAAATCTTCTGTTGAAGAAAAGAATTATTCACTGGTATACCTTGTTAATGTTTTCTGTCAACTGCTTTGTACCTCTTTATTTTTTTCTAGGCTGTAAAGTACTATGCAAAATCTGAGCAAGTTCTTAAAGATTTTGGTGATCATCCATCTTTCAGCGGAATACAATCAGATTGCCAAGAAATCGTGACCACACTGCGGAAGTGTCTGAAAGACCAATTTGTTAGAGCTGAAGTATGTGGCACAATAGCTTTGGACATACATACCAGTCATAGATTTAAAATAGTCTAGATATATACACCAATGCTCTTATTGTTTAAAGTTTTTTTTTCTAGCATGTTATTATATGTCATTTATCATTTTTAGGTAACCTCCCATGAACTGGAAGAATCTGCATCACTTTTGAGCAAGTTGGGTGAATCTTCCACTAGCCTTGCCCTAGAATTCACTGTAATAAATAAAGGGAGGCTGGAAAAAGATTTAGACGATCTTTCCACGTATACGACTTCTGGTGAAAATAATGGCGAAGCTGTTCTTGCATTTATTGAAAAATGCTGCAACACAGCATTAAATAATGCCGCCCTAACGATTGCAACTTTTAACAATATTTTTCCATTAGCCTCCGCGAAAGACAGCGAGTATGTATATAGCTTTCCAATTTTCACTTACATCCCTTTCATAAGCGTGTGTTTTATTAACAGAGGGCTGATCGACATGGCCGTGGATGTGATAAATCGACTTTGCCCAATTGGTAGGAATCCATCTATTTACGTGTCGGAAAAAAAATTCCGTTTCTATTTTTCCCTACCGTAATTTTTATTTTGTTTCAACGCCATCTTAATCGAACAGTGAAAACAAAAGTTGTGGAAATTATCGGATTTGAGATAAACGAAGGTTGCTGCTTGTCCCTAGTTGCTGCCTTGGATAAATTTCATCGCCGTCTGCTGGCAGTTCAGCGATTGCTGATGTCGGATAAGCAGTGGAGCTCCATTCTTATAACGGATGTTGCTCAAATAATTTCTAACCGAGCAGCAGAGAATCTTGTAGTAAAATGGACTGAAGAATTGCAAGGTTGGCGTGACTCCTGGAACAATGATAATCAGCCACACGGATCGGTCAAATTCATCGAGGGAGCTCTTATCGAACACATTCACCGTACGCTGGTTGCATTAACGGTAACGGAATCATCTATTTTTTTATGATCAAGGGATTATAAATCAATACATTTTTTTTGTCTGTGTTCTTTTTAAAACAAGGCTTTTGTAGGGAATCACGTAACGTTTTCCCAGGACTATCAGTTCCGTCAAACTTTCGGCCGACGCCATGTTCGAGAAGACGTTTTCATAATGTCGCTGAAAAAACTGTCAATAATGTTATCAAACCTTTGTAACGCCACTGGGAAAGATAACGCATCTCCTACCCTGATTCTTGTTCTGTCCCGAGTGGCAATCGACTTTAATCAAAATTTGGCGCAATCTTTGGTAACTAAAACACACAAAAAAAGGCTTACGTATGTAGAAGACTAATCTCGATTCTCGTGTTTTGCAGTTGTCGTTAATAGAAGAACAATTTGACATTCCAGCTGGTTTTCAAGGCGACAACCTCACCCCACTATCAGCCGTAGCTGCCGACTTCAAGCAAGCCTCTCAAACTCTTTTACAGAGATATGTTCAAAGTGAAAGTCATGTTCTTGTTCAGGTTAGCGTTTAATTTTGTTCTTAAATTATGATGTACTGCTACCAGTATCTGTATATAGTTTAAAAAAAAATTAATTCTCTAACATTTTTAGATGATTCGCAAATCGATGGATTCTCGGGATTGGTTAACCACTTCTGAACCTCGCAGCGTTCGACCCGTTATAAAGCGTGTGCTGGAAGAGATTAGCCGAGTTGACTCCCATGCAGCTCAACTGTATGAAGAGGGTTCGAGGAAAGATAGGAGCTCTGATTCTTCCCGACGAACTCATCATAGGTTTGTAGCATTACCCTTATAAACCGTTTACCCACATACTGATATTTTTTTCTTGTTTGCATGGCAACAGCAGTTCGAGAATGCAACAAAAATCATCGTGGTCATCGTTGGGACCCTCGCAGCTTGACTCCTCCTTACTGAATAACATACAGAAATTATTTTCTGAACGCATCGACCTCTCTGGAACCGTCGAGCCTAATAAAGGATCTGTCGTTATGGCTGTTATTAAAATTTGCCTCAAGGTTGTAATTTTTAGTCCGTAATCATATAAGATTATTCTAATGCATGTCCATTTTCAACTAGGGTTTCTTGGAATGCGTTCGTCTAAAGACGTTTGGAAAGTACGGTATTCAACAAATTCAAGTAGACTGCTACTATCTGCAGCTTTTCTTGTGGCGATTCACTTTTGACGAAAAGTATTTAGACTCTATTGTCAGCAAGTTGAACAAAATGTAATAACGAATTGAATTTTACAGTTTGGTGCACAGCTTACTCGATGAGATCTTGTCGAGCGCTGTCCAGCGCTGCTTGGAACCTGTGTTAATGGAACCAGGTGTTGTGGAGCTGATCTGCGAACGCTGAAAGCTGTCAGTTATCCGTAACATATATTTTTTTTTCATTACTTTTCGTATTATTAATATAATGCAATCAAATCTAATTTTCCTATTTTTGGTTTGGGGCTTTAATGGCTTTAGCTCTGAATTTGTGCGTCGCCTCGGCCCAGACCTGCCGTCTGATAAATTTTTTTATTTGATCGCCAATTAGCAATATGTAAAGAAAAGGATCATGAAGCACATTTGATCTGGCGGAAAGCATTAGTGGCTAAAGGTGGATTGATTTCCCTTATTCTTGGGTGCCAAAGGCGAGTGAAACTTGGAATTATTGGTAAGGCTGGTGATGAAATCTAACAGGCAAAGTACAATAATTTCAGGCTTCATTCATTGATCCGCTTGAATACCGGTTAAGTCCCGTCGTGCTGCATGGGCATGTAGGAAGGAAGCAAGGAACAGAGAGCTGAGACTTCCAGGTGGTGAAGGTAAGTAGATTTATGCGACAATAATGTCCGAGGCAAGAACCATGATACGTGAGGATTTCTCGTCCACATACTGTGTTGCCAACACCATTACGCCAAAACTGTAACGCGCTTAGGTCTAGAGCGAGCATACTATGGTTTTCGGTTGGTACGTTCCATTACCTGGTCTGGTCATTTCCAATTAGTCGAAATTTTTAGTGGGATGCTTATAGCTGTGTGACACAAAAATTTTTGCATGCAGATCTCTCCAAGTAACCTTACTGTAAGTTCAGCATGTTAATATTTAAGTTTTATTTATTTTTCGTGTTAATATTTAGCATATATTCAGCAATAGTCAGCGACTCAACACGAGTACGCTTTTACCACAGTTTGAACGCGAGTGAAGCCCTGGTAAAATTATTTTTGTTTTGATTGGGCGGCAGATGATATCCTCCCCATAATGGATCCCGCGCGCACCAGCGAAAGAACGTCCTGTATATCTTTGTTTATAACTTGTTCTTGCAAGTTTAAAGTGGTAGATGTGGATCGGATTCTACCAGCTTTTTTTGAACACATTTTCTAGTTTTAATCTGAATTTTTAGGATTTTTTCTCTGTCATTACCTGAAAGAGAACAAATGCCAGATTGACTGGCAATTTCTAATTTAGGAGCTGAAGCAATTTCTGGGACTTCGCTTCCGTCTGATGCTTCATCCGAAGGCGTTTGAGGCAAACGTGACAAAATCAGCAGAACTTTGTCGTAGACGTCGTGGAAAACCTCGAGCAATGGCCGCTCGAGAGTCACCTGTTATCAAAAAGAATTTAATAAAATTTATTGTACCGCTGATTCATTGGTTCGTTCTACAATGTGTAGGAGATTCTCCTGCTTGAAGAACTCGATAATAGGATAGATATTCGATCGAAAGTTATTCGGTGTGCTCAAATCAGGTTCTGATAGTGGACTCTTATCGATTGAATCCGTTCCAGAATCGTCATTTCCATATGATTCATATTTTGGATCGAGTAGCAGGATAACACCGCTTATTCGTTGAACCTAGCCACCCCAAAAACAATCAAATTGCCAGATAAATCTCTAAATAACTGGCCTGGAGTCGATTATTTTTTCTTCAATACCGTAGCAAACTTACTCTCGTCATGTACTCTACCACGTCTCGCATATTGCGTGGGTATCCCGTGACCAATAAGGCATCAACGTTTTCCTTTTCAGATGAGATTCGATTAATGAACACTTCAAGAGCTTTGGAGGGCGGGATGATGTTTGAGTCTTGGCTTCCTAAAAATTCCAAATTTATAATTTTTTAAAATCTTAATTTACGTGTGAAGGGGCTGTCGATATGTTATTCCGTATGCCAAGGCACTCAAATAAAATGTTGCCACTGGTTTACCGATAACGGAAGCCACCTCAAGAAAAGTGGCCAGCATGTCAACGTGATGTAGTCTTCCACTGATTTCCGTCAGCCGCTTTAAGTTGGATAGAATTTCTGATTTCTGCTCCTCTTTACAGAATAAAAAGTAAAATAGGTGGGTGCTGTGCTGGGAATGACATTACTGCAGTTACCTGTGTCGAAAACGAAAATTACATTCATGTTTGGAATTTCGCAAATGTCCGACTCCTGTTCAAAACCATTGAAACATTTGTTGCATACTTTTGAAAAACAAACGGTAGTCTATTTTTACTTACCCTAATAGTTCTTTGAATTACAAATGGCACTCGTTTCAGGAATTCTGGAGTCATGTGTTTGTGCATAGGAGAATTTGAAGCATCTGGCAAATGCTTCATTATGGCGGTGTCAATCACAAATACTCGGCTAATACAGGCATTTTCGGACGAAATACCCAATTCAGAGGGTAAAGTGTCCTCTGCTGTACTTGCCTGATGCATTGCCTGAAGTTCAGTATGGTTTCTTGTCGTTTCCGGTTTTGTTGTATCTTTAAGGGAAACGTTGAATAACACGAGTCAACTTCAGCTGATCTGTCGCATTCGAATTCGAATCACTATCTAGTATCTACCATCTAAGAATTATAATTTTTAAGATACAGCCCCTCGTGTGGCCGCCCTACAAAGAGGAAGTATTAATTCGAGGGATAAGTAACTATAATGACTTACCTTTGGTCATACAGATTCCCATTGTTATTTCTGGTTTCTAGAAATCACTGCAAGGGTGTAGTCGAACTGTCACCGATCGCTTACAATCTGATTAGTATAAATCTCACCTACAGGCTACAGCTTCTTCTATGAAGTTCTAAACCTTGCGTAAGGAAGTCTACGCACTAACAGCGTTCTAGTGGCAATGCATAGCAGTTTTTAAGGCCATTGTGCGTCAGGCAAGAGCCAAAAGTAGGACAAACACAAATTGATTTTGTGATGAATAAGTGATGATGCGGTATCAATGCATTCAGTCACGCACTGTAAAACCACGATTGTAAGATCAATAGAAATCATTTTCATGCTGAGAATCAGCTCCAGCTAATACGGATTTCTGCTAGCGACACAAAGGGTACTGGTCCAGTTGACTATATAGAAAGAGAGCCATTCCGCTTAGACTGCGTAGTCTCTTGAACTTGATCATGAAGTCGCCAAAAGTTTCGTGAAAAAATCATTCAGCCGGTTGAAGTAAAATTGGCAAGAAAGCCAATCCGAGTGAAAGTACTAATATATCACGTTTATCCTGAAATTTTAAGCCTCTTAATCAAGAACAATTGACTTTAACGTGTTCACGTGTGAAGTTCACCATCGTCAACTATGACGTTGGCCCTTGTTTTACCATCTAAAAGCACAAGATCCTTTAAACATTGTTTTCTGCTTTTGGTATTGGTCAATGTTCTGTAAACTTATTTGGAGATCAATTCCAAAATCCTGGGGGCAAAATACGTGATGATGACGTCGGCTCCCGCTCGTCGCATGCAGCATAAAATTTCCATGAGCATGGTGTCCAAGTTGAACGCACCGGCTTTATCGCCATGGTAAAGCATTGCGTATTCTCCCGAAACCTACGAAAGACACAAACAACCGTAGAAGTGATTGAAAATCGGAGAAATACTTTTAGGTTTGTATGGTTTGCACCTGATAAATGAACATTGGATGGTTGGGGTATTTGTCTTTGACCTGACGAACCAAGTCTAAGTAAGCCAATCCTGGCTTCACCATGAGAAAATCCGCGCCTTCGGAAACATCGCGCTCAGCAGCACGCAAAGCCAATCCTGTACTGCCAAACGGAAGCTGATAAGCTCTGCGATCGCCAAAAGCGGGTGCTGATTTGGCCGCGTCACGGAAAGGACCGTAGAAACAAGAAGAAAATTTCACGGCATACGAAAGAACAGCTACTCTGCTAGCAAGGCCATTGTCATTCAGAATTCTTTTTATAGCTCCCACTCGACCATCCATCATGTCGGAAGGAGCGACAACTTGGGCACCTAACGATTAAGTTTATTTACATTTTAAACAGCAAATCGAATTAATTCATTTTTTTAAATTGCCAAATTTACCTGCTTTGGCATAGGCTAATGCCTGGTTGGCCAATCTTTTCACGCTTGCGTCATTATCAATGGTCCCGTCTTCGCAAAGAATTCCGCAATGTCCGTGAACTGTGTAAGCGCAAATGCATACCTGACATAGTCAAAAGAACAGATTAAATCCTCAAGGGTAAAAGTTAGCCATGGTTCGGCTGAATTCATAGAGCTAGTTTCAACCAAGAATGAATCGTAAAGTTTGGTAATTGGGGTTATATCGGTTGTTTCTGTGCATGTGTGCATATATACAGTTCGAGAGGAGTTACTTGATATGGGCTAGCTTGCGATGAACTCCAGAGAAAACGATAAGATTAGTAAGGAGGGTTAACCAGCACTCGTAGAAAAGGCCGAGAAAAAAGAAAGGGAATAATTCCTTAAAGTTAATAAATACATTTAGTTTGAAGTACGAAATGAATATACAAACTCGAATTTCGTGCCTAGTTAGGGTTTTAATAACATTTAGAAAATTGTATTGACTTACGTCACACGCAACAAGCAGATTTGGGAAGACATCTCGCAGCTTTTTTATGGCCAGAATGACTGGGGTTTCAGGATGGTCAGCCGCCGAACCATGATCGTCTTTTGGCATGGCAAATGGAACTCCGAATAGCAAAACGGAACTCAATCCGGCTGCAACGGCAGGTTTCAGGTGATTTTCAAGGCGGTTCACTCCGTATCGATAAATTCCCGGCATGCCACTGATTTCGTCTTCCGCTTCAGGGTCGTCGCTTTTGAATTGTTTGAATCAAATAATTTTTCAGTTTTCACTACATTGGTCGTAAATGTTCCAAATAATACTCACACTATGAATAAGGGATACATCAAATTGTTTGGATTTATTGTTGTGCCGTTGCTTTGCCATGATCGAAGAGTCGGGTGAGAGTATCCACTGTGTAGCTTGTGCGTCAAGGGAACTTCAGCCATTCTTTAGCTAAACTTGGGGCGACTGTTGACCTGCTTCAACATATAAGGACTGTACGCCCAGCTTTGAATGAAGAGTTCTTATCAACGCGTTTCTAGCATCTCCGATGTCTTATGACTTGTTGCTCACGTAGACTCATGAATGTTTAGGGACGCAAAAGAAAAACGCTGCCCAATTTTTTATACGACACAGTAAAACGAAAATCATTTTTTTCTAGCTCGCTATTATTGTTTGAAGACGTCACATCCCACCTCCAATGACTGTAAAAAGGCAGATTCCTATAAAGCTGTTGTGTCACTGGTTGCCTAAAAGGCTAAAACGCAAAACAACTAAATTTTTGTTCCACAAAGTTCCGGATTATGGCATGTTCTTTCAAAGAAATCCATCATTCTTCGTCATAATTATGATTCTACAAAGGAAATGTCTGCAGATGTGTTTTTCTATCTGCGTACGTGATTGGTTTCCGAAACTTGACTTTCTAAAATGGATGAAGCACTCTTCAAATTACAAGAAAAACTATTATATAGGTTTTGAGTTTTCCCTACGTAGGCTACTAGAAATTATAGAAGAAAACATGATTTTTCGCTGTTAGATGACGCTGACGCAAATTCTGTCAAACCAAAGGCGTCTGCTAGTCGTCATGTCAAAAGTTTGATAAAGGCTTTTCATTAAAAATTTTTTTTAATCTTCAAAAGCAACTGATTCACAAATCCGGATCATTAGACTACTTTCTGGTCTGTGTATCCATATATTATGGATCTAATTACTGTTGTCAGACGTAGCCGTGATGAAGAGAGTCCCAGGAAACGCCAACGGCTGAACACCGAGAATTCTCCTTGGGAAAAGTACAAACCTTTAAATCTTGTTACGGTTTTATTATTGTTTTTTTTTCCCACTTCTCTATTTACTCTTTCATTTTTACCATATTTGCAGTGAGTCGGATATTGGTGTTACAGCGTGTGCTGTTTCCCCCCAGAATATTATAGCATTTGCATGTTATGGTAGCCTAAAGCATAATATGTCAACACCGACTGACCAAAACATGACTGTTGTTGTTTGTGACTCCAATACACCATGGGATACTCACACGTAGGTTTAAAAAATAAAATAACTTGTATTGAATTAACCTGTTGTTTACCATGTTAGCGTGAAGAGCTGTGTGGCCCAAGTAACTGTTCTGGAATGGGACCAATCTGGGCATTATTTATTAATTGGTGACACAGCTGGAAATGCAGAAATTTGGACAACACTTACACATCTTCTAAATGAATGGACCAGAGTTGCCAACATTTCTCTTCCAGATGAACCAATTCAGGCTGGAACATTTTTCTTTAATGGGAAGAAGGTAAAACAAAAATATTAATACTAATAAAGAATGTTAAAGTTCTGCACAATTCTCCCAAATTCCAACTGCCTTCTTTTTCTTTTCTTTTCTTTTTTTTTTTTAGACAGTTTTCAATTGCCAAAATCGGGAAAGTGCATCTTACCTGGACAAGTATACTCAGATAGATATGAAACCCACTATCCGTGGGTTCGGAGGCCGCCCTTTACAAGGGTTTTTAGTTGTTGGAATGACGGGTCTCGTGCAGGCTTTCGTCATGGGCGGCACAAAGGGAAAAACCACTAACGTAGAAATTCTGGGTGGTATACGTTTGGCATATTCCTATGTGGATCTGGCCTGGACGAAAGGTAAAATGCTGGTAGTTGTCGTCTGGCTCAATATTCATGGATCCCGTCTAAATTTCTAGATGGAGAAATATTAGCAATCGCTT
Source organism: Daphnia sinensis (assembly GCA_013167095.2). Lineage (NCBI taxonomy): Eukaryota > Metazoa > Arthropoda > Branchiopoda > Diplostraca > Daphniidae > Daphnia > Daphnia sinensis. Next base: position 6,846,281 of record CM023197.1, read on the forward strand.
GCACTGGTATCCCGTTGGATCCGATTGTCTATTGTAAGCTGACCATTCAGAAAGATGACGGAGTAGAGTTTAGCTGCCTTCTTGACGAATACCGCCTTCGTTCTGAAACGCTTACAGGACTTTTCCCACTGCAATCAACAGGTACAAACTGTAACAAATTTAAGACACCATTATTTCGTTATTATTATCATAAAACGTTTATTGTTGCCTCCATATAGCTAGCGACATGCGCGTTTGTGGAATAAACTTTAGTTCACGTGAAGACCCATCAGGGATTTTCCTAATTGTAAATGGAATGGGTGGTGGTACGCTGCAGTACTGGGAACTGTCAGAAGTGGAACGAACAATCCATTCGCTATTCTCCACCTCGGCTGCTACTAGTCGTTATTTGCAGTGGCAGTGCATGTCCGTTTTCAATTGCAACAGCAGAATTTCTTCGGTGTGTCCATCTCGCAATGTCTGGGTAAGCGGATCAGAGGCAGGTGCCCACTCACAGCACCATTTGGTCATCACCACGACGTGCGGAGAACTGTTGTGCTTACACCGCGACAGTATGAAACAAGTAAGTTGAATGAAATATTTCAAAAATCAGAATGTTGTGTGAACTCAAGCTTGCATTTCACTGGTTCTACTTCAGGTTGGACTCCTAAGCATTGCCGACAGATCAAAATGTGAAAATAAAACGGTTAGTTCGGTCTGTTTCACGGCCACTGGCAATGCCTTGGTCGCCTTCGACAATTCTGCAACAATGTTTATCTGTAAACTTTCACCTATAACCGATCCAGGTAATTTCTAAGAACCTTTTAACACTGTGCCGAAATGATCTACGAATGCTATCCCCAGGTGGTCCGGTCACTATTCCTTACGCACTGATGTCCTTGGAATATTGTTTAATTACTGGGATCGACTACTGGGACGTTCTTATTGGTTTACGGTCAACGATGTTGGATTCACTTTGCGAAAGACTAACAGACTGCTTTAACCAGCAATCGATCGGATTGCAACAATTGTTGCAATACAGATTACTCAATATTAAGTTGGCCATCTATAGGTAAAATAACTTGAAGCATGTGAATCACAACAACCATCTAATTCGAAGAGAACATGTTTATACCGTAGGTTGGGTCCAAGTTCGAGTTCAAAAGCAGGATTGCAATATGGCATCATAATGCTGAATTCTGTTTATTCCGCATTGAAATCGCTGTTGCGACCACCACCTGAGCTGTTCAATCAAGACCGAGCGCCGGCAGATAGTCTTACTGGTAAGAAATTTTCAAATACTTAAGAATAAAAAAAAGTACTGATTCCACCGTAATGTTTAAATCAGCTGTGCTGAGTTCCAAAATTCCGGAAGTCGGCACCGAAGTCGACAAAGTTTTGCTCCACCTGGAAGTTAAAGAATTTACTGTGGAACCTTCCACCCTCATCACGGTGCAGCATCTTATTCAGTGGACCGTTACCTTTATTTTGAGATTATTGAATAACCTACCCGATTGGAGGGCAGCGACTACAACTCGGGGGACGATGGTATTTGTTATTTACACCTCGAAAAGTTAGTTTTAAAAATTCATTTTATGATAATGCCCTTTCAGTGCGACATGCTGCGCGATCCGAAACTCCTCAACATGTTTCGAGAATTATTGGTCATATTCCGCATTTGGGGTCTTATTCGTCACTCGTGTCTGCCCACGTTCAGCTATATGGAAAACGTTGATGTCATTGCCACACTTTTCCGCATTCTCACTCGACTTCTTCAAACCTCGGAACCAGACGAAAGCCTCTTAGGTAATATGACCGATGCAATAACTATTTTTGTGTTAGATGCTTGATGATAAGCCGTTTTCCAACTTCGATTGATCACCAACATTCATCGGCAATTTGAATGATTTATTCCAACCGCTATCCGTTCCGGGAAAAGTGGTGAATACCACATCCTTTTTCGATAAGAGCTGAAATTCAACAGCAAAGAGAGAACTTGTTTGTTCTCTAGAAACAGTGACACGCAGATCTTAAACGTCTAATGGTCTGACCATAGTTTAAATTCCTAGGACGTAAAATGAATTTCTTTCGTAGTTTATTCGTTGACAGAAAGCCCATTTGGACCGTGGGATTTCCGACATTCACGCTACTTTTCTTTTTACCTTACTGGTTTATTTTTTGTCCATTCGTGTGGCATCAAAGGCATGAAGATTTTGCTAACAATCGTGCTTGGAATAGTCCTTGGCTTTATGGCTATTGGTTAGCTGCAACCGGAGTATGGGTGGTAGTGTTTTTGCTAGCTCTGTATTGTTGGAAGCGAAATGATCCGCATTGTGAAGAGAGTGAAATTGGGGCCGGTACATACCTGTTGTCTGCTCAGCATTACAAGAGTTCAGTGCCATTCTGCGTCACGCCGCTACCAGTACAACCCAAGAAAGAGGAAAGAGAGGTCACGTCCCTTAAAGGGAAAATCAACGAAATGGACGTGTCCTTTGTTCAAGTACAGCCAATGCCACTTAGAACTTTGCCTGCTTCACGGCCTTCAGAACTAGATTTTACGTGGGATCACGAAGACATTCAGTGGTTAATAGAAAGCAACGACACCACAGATCCTACCAATCTTGGCAGTTTCGGTAGCACCGTTTCGCTAGAATCTCTTACAGGGCGTGTAAGAATTGAAGAAATTCCAGCTCTGATCGCAAGCCCCACACGTGATAGCCCTTTATCTCCTGACAGCGAGAGTGCGGATAAGGATTATTCCTTTCTTGGGGTCGAACACCGTACAGACTATTATCAGCTTACGCCAACAGGATCCCCTCCTAGTCCTTCGTTTATGGAACCTTCGCCTGAGTTAAGGAACCAGTTCCCCTCCGAGCTACAAAATTTTATTACTAAAACTGAGCTTGATGATGATACCAATGCAGAAACTGATTCCTAAAGAATTGCTGTTCACTTGTAGACATGCATCAACTAAGTGATACGATCATGAACATTTTGTGTTTGACTATGTGCATTTAAACTAATTATTGTGCTAACGTGTTTTGTATGTGCATTACCCATTTCCTTTACCCAGATGAATGTTGCCAACTTTCGAGCCAATTAATAATTCCAGACATTGGACTGTCGTTGCCAGCGCGTGGAATTGCAAGCCCTATGTTGTTTAACCAACTGCCATTGCAGGTACGTTATTAAATCTTCCGACTTGTTGGTATCTTTTATCGCATCGTTCTCTACATTTTTTTAAATTTGTACAGTACGAATATGGCACCCACCCAGAAGAAACCAGTCTAGCCAAATATGAAGGAGTCGAAGGGGAGAGCAAAGTCGATTCCATCCGCCATGTATATCTTGGATCCAAACCACATAATGTCCGTTATTGTTCCCGCTGCAAAGGCATAAGCATCATTGTCAAAGGATTACGTGTTGGCAGATCGGCGGCGGCAAAGTCGTGGGATATGCGATGGCAAATGTCATGCCCATGTCGCGGCATGTGGAGTCGCCAAGAAGTCCAATAGTGAATCATTGTGTTTACTCGTTTGCAATGCTGTCGGTTTCTGAATTTCGCATTTCGTTATCGGATGTCATACACTTTCATGCACATATGGCCGTATGTTTTTCATTTGCGATTAGTGATCAATTTCAAGATCAGCAAATCTGTGAATCAAAGAAATATTTGTTTCATGCTATAATCATTTGAGTTTGAGTTTAGTTAAACTACAGGCATGAAGATGAATCGTGTAAAAATGCGAACTTGGGTTTTTAATGCGATACGGTCTTAAGATATCATTGACGTTGGCGTAAGGTAAATGAACTTACTTTTGGTAATAACCCACGCGTAAACGTGTAATGTCTTTCACCACTCGGGAAACTTTCGTCGGCAAACAATAACTTATTACTTACCGGTGGAAGAGTGTGCGCTAAGCACACTAATTAATAAACGAATGAGACGTGACTAGGTGTCAAAAACTGTAGAAACCTAGAGCACTTTTCGATGTAGCTGAACAGTACTACATGGTTTCTTAGTTGATGATGGTCTTCGAATCGTTGGCTTCAATTAGCGTCGAATGATATTAGAACTTCAGTTACATTCCCTACAATGTCTGTAGGGGTCATTTTCGAGCGAGCGCTCTTGAAGACGAATGAAACATTCGCTTACACATAATATTTAAGTAGCTACATCGACAGTTGCAAAAGTTATGAAAAATTATGTTGACTTTTAACTGTTAAATATCATAACTCCACCGATTTGATTAAGGAATTCGAAGGGATGGGTTTGCTTGTATTCAGCATACACGTCACAAATTTTCACAATGCCTTTCATCATGTATTTGGCACATGGCGTAAACTCTTCCGGTATAACCATATTGTATTGGGAGATCGAAAAATAAATAAATAGCTTATCTGGCTTTTTTAGCCAAAGATAACTACTATACTGCGTAAGCTAATTGGCAGAGTGAACGCGGTTGTCCCCTTTCATCAGTAAATACATAAAGACTCATTGCCCGGCTTTAAAAAAACTAGCGGTCCACCTGTTGCATGCACAAAGCGAAAATGTATTTGTCTAGGTTGGGCAACAATTTTTATCTGACCTTCTACAATCTGATCGATACAACCATACGGCGAAGAAATCATCCGTTGCATAAATATCCACAATCATGCAAAGCCTTCCTTTACGAATCTGCTGTAAACTAAAGTAATTTGATGAGGTCGTTAGATTGTTAAACGTAATCGTGGTATGAATTCCGGGGGATTCTCTCAGCACGAAAACATCGCATTAAAATCAGTTCCAAAATGTTGTGCATTCACTATGTTTTTATTTTTGCCAATAACTGATAACACGATTGATCACGCAGGTTCTCACACACCGTGGGTGTGAAAAATCAACAAAACAAGCCCCCATTGCATCTAGAGTGTGCGCCGTACATGTTCTTTCGTATAAATACGACCGCGTTAAGAGCAATTTTCATTCAGTATCCATTCTGCAAGCTGTTGGACGTTGATCGCCTCAGTATTTTCCTGAGCTGACTCTTCTTCTCGTTCCTTGCAAGTATTTTAACTGAATACGTAGTTGGTATCCCATAACTAACTTTATGTCTTTGTTCCCCTCCCCAAATCTTCTTAACCCTGTTTAGTTCACCGTCCTACTTACCGACGCCATAACTCTCGAGTCATGGCAAGGAACAGATCCGTGTTTTGGTTATTCTTCGCGGCGACATTGCTGATGGCTGTCGTCTTAATCGACGCCCAAACCTTTTTCACGAACGGCCGTTATGGAAAACGGTCTGATGTCCGCTCCCGAGGTAATCGAAATTTCTGGCACCCACAAATTTGATATGATTAACACGAAAATAATGTTACATTTTTGCCTTTTATTTAAACTGTTCACTGGTTTCACATCCATTGCTAAATTATCTTTAGCATAGAAAGCTTCTAACATATCTACATGTCTAACATATTGAATATTTAAACAGTGGCTAGCCGTTCAACTGACGAAAGGTTTTTCGGAGGGCCGCGATTTGGTCGCTCTGGAAATGGTGGGATACCCCTTAGCAACAGTGAACTTGATGCTCGCAATCCCGAAAGATTTTTCATCGGAAGTCGTTACGGCAAACGGAGTGAACCGGAACGTAAGCAAGAAAGAGTATTCTAATGTACTGAGGATAACAATAAATTAGAAACAAAATTAAACTAGATTATAAAAATTAAAAACCTATGAACTATTAAAGGAAAAGAAAAAAATATTTCTTGTTAACGACGATGTAACGAAGGTACTATTTTGTCTTTGTAGAAACTGTTCCGTTACAGCAGGCGGATGAACCTTTTTTCAATGGCCAAGACAAGGAGGCATTTCTTGAATGTACTCCAACAGGCATTGAGCAACTTTACCATTGTATGGAAAGGTAGCGCACATAGTCTACTCCAGTTATTTTTTTTTTTAACTTAAATTGATCTTTGGTTTCTAGAAAAAATGGAAACATAAAAATTCAAGAGGCGGCGTGAAACGGTACCAACATGTAGTCTGCCAGAAAACTTAGCAAGACAGAAGACACTCTTGTACTTTTATCTTTATGACTCTAAAAAAAAAAAACACTAGTTCATGAATTGTACTATAATAATAAACGTTGTACAACATTGTCATATCAATCGTCATCCAATGGTTTTATCACTTAACAACTGCATCGTTTGCCAACAGAGTTTTCATCGGTGAATCGAAAGGCATCCGTTGCATCACTATTGTTCTAAAAGAATTTTCCGAGTAGTGAAAAACGTATTCATTTGTTTTCACTGGCGTAAGTCCTAGGCTAGGTAATACTATACACCCCTGACTCTTAAATCGGCAAAGCCAGCCTTGGCTAGCACGCCTTTACATTAGCCAACGTAGTCTACCGAATTTCCAGCCATTTTACCGTGTTAAAACTTAAACGTATGGTAAAAAATCTAAATATTATTTTCTTGCCTGCGCTTCTGATACCACCATAGGTGGCGCTGATCGATCCGTACCCTTCAGTTTGTTTAATCCCGTCAAATTCGTTTTTTTATTTTTCAATTTAAAGAAATATCACCAATCTTTGCTATATTTTAATAATTGATCATCATTTTTAAAAATATATTGATGCTAGAAATGCAAACGCGAAGCAAAAGATACACTCGAAAATTTTATTTAAGTCGAATTTGATCACTTTCTTTTTGCTACAAGTACGAGTGTGCTTCCATATTGATATAGCTTCTGAATTGAATGCTACTAATTTCTTGAACCTCTTGAACAAAAAAATGGACTATCGCAAGGTGATTCCTTACAACCAAAATGGCGGCATACCGCTGAGCGACGGGATCACTATTAGTGGAATACCAGTAGTGGACCATACCCAGCAGTGGCTTGCCAGACAAGGGGGTCGATCGGTGGATCCCTCTGTGAACTACTTTGTTTATGCACCACGCATAATAATTCAAAATAATATCCCAGATTACAATTCCGACAACGTTCACCGTGAGACCCCAGATCGTTACCAGCAAAGGCCACCGAACGACATGCGATATTCTGACCATGACCAGTTTGACCTAGATCAAAGATCCGACCGAAGAAGAAGAGACATTCCCAGAGATGCGGATAGAGATATTTATCGTCAGCCAACAAGAGCTGATCTTGAAAGATACTATCCCAGAGATGCGGACTTCTATCGGCACCCAATTAGAGACGATCAATCAAGATACTATCCTAGAGAGGCAGACAATTGCTGCATTCATGGACCAGCAAGAAGCCGATACAGGTCAGAAATCCGCCATTTTGACTGCGGCTGCATTTACGAACATGAAATCTGGTATCGAAGTTTCCATATACACGGACATGATTGGCCAACCGTCCGTTGCCCCCAAAGAGACCGGAATCCGCATTTCGAGGATGAGCGATATCCCCCAGACGATTACCCACCTCGTAATGTACGTCATGAGACCCCTGGATGTCAAAAGCCAAATAGTTCCCAGTATGATGGAGGAAAAGGATATAGTCAGGAAGAAGACAGAAGGGGACACCGTGACGAATCCACCGAAAGGCGCCATCCGCCACCACAAGATCGTCCAAATGATAGACATGTTACAGACCCGAGTATGGAAAGTCGCGATGGTATGCCGGGTCGAAATATCTCGGAACCTACTCAAATGCCTATGGTCGGCAATGGCAATAAGAGCAACCATCACCCAGGTCCACGAGATGATTATAACACACCGACAAATCAAAGAGGGCCTATGAGAAAGGGAACACCTGACCGTGGTACTAATCCACCGATATACGACCAAGACCATCATGGTCACGTACCAATAGATGGGCCGGATCCTCAGACAGGAAAAAAACCTGTATACCCACCGGAAAACGACCAAGATCATCGCGGTCACTCACCAATGGATGAGCCGGATCCTCAGACAGGAGAAGAACCTGTACATCCACCGGAAAACGACCAAGGCCATGAGGATCACGTACCAATAGATGAGTCGGATCCTGAAGAATCTGGACATCCACCGGAAAACGACCAAGGCCATGAGGATCACGTACCAGTAGGTGAATCGGATCCTGAAGAACCTGGACATCCACCGGAAAACGACCAAAACCATAACGATCCCGAACCAATAGATGATCCGGATCTTCAGTCAGAAGAATATCCTGAGAATTCAAGGGAAGACGACGATCACATACCAGTAGATGACCCCGATCATGAGTCAGCAGAACCCGGTGAGACTCAGGAAGTATACTATGACCCTACTGACAGCCCAAACGACGAGCCTCATGAAGAAGCCCCTGAAGAAACTGACGATATCCCAGATGAAAATTCGTTGCCAGATGACAATTTACCACAACCGGAGGTACCTAAACAAAGAAAATCGACATTCTTTGGTTGGTTTAGTAATTTGTTTTCGAGCCCAGCTGGCAAAAAGGCAAACAGTAGAAAGGAGGCAGAGGAATCGTTTGAGGATGATGAGGACCAAAAACGCCAAGAAGCCTTAGCCAAAGAACAAGAGGAGGAACAGAGATCTAGAGAAGCGAAGGAGGAAAAGAGAAGGATAAAGGCTGAACAAAAAGAAAAAGAAGCACTGGAAAAGCAAGCACAAAATTCGAAGACTAATGGGCCAAAAAAACCTAATAAAGTGGAAAGCGCAATGGGCAAAAAAAAGGACGAAATGAAACAAAAACTCGAGGAGACGGCAAAAAAGGCAAAGGATAAACTAAGAGAAACAGGAGATAAGCTACGAAAGAAATTGCCTAAATTACCTAAAATGCCTAAAATACCTAAAATGCCTAAAATTAAGAACCCGTTTAAAAAGAAGAAGAAATAACTTCTTGCCTCGGCATCTGATATAGCTGTACAGGTAATTTTTGTGTGTGTTGCCGACAACGTCAAATCGAACGACTTCAACCGCAGACCAACCCCTTCGGAAGGTTTAAAGTAAAATATCTCAATGAAATTGTATAAGAAGAGTGAACAACGAGAAGGGTGAGCATTCATTTCGGTTCGACATTTTAAATATTAACTTTTGATGACGTTCTCTTTCAGTTACAATCCAAAGGAACTGGTCGACGAACCCGTAACGGAGTTTTTCACTGCCATGCGTGGGAACTACATATAATGTATCTTTTCTGTTTCAACAGCTATTTCTAAGCTTGCTTGCAAGTGATGAGATGGTGAGCAATATTGCCATCTCCCACTTGCATGCATGCGACGGAAAGAGACCACTGCGAGAGTTGATTGTCTCGTAGTGATGGCAGAAGGTGCAGGTAGTTTTCACCTCCATGGCAGTGATCTGCTACCTTTACGGGGGATTTAATCCTTAAATGAGTCGAACAGTTCTGGAAGTGCGTATACGGGGAGAGAGAGTCATCGAGGTTTAATATTTTCTGCTGATCAAAACCTTACCAGCGCCAGTTGGCGGAAAGTGCGAAGGAAAAACAAGAGGGCCACACTAGAACAACAGGCGGTGGTTTGAGCCGGACAATGCGAAGGAACTGGTTAAAGAACCTGGCTTTACTGACGTGGGAACTACCGATTATGCACCTTTTCTGTTTCAATTGTCTTTTTCACGGTACAAGTTTGCACGCAAGTGATGAGAGATGGTGAGCAATATTGCCATCTCCCACCTGTGTGCACCCACCGGAAGGAGACCACTACGGGAGTTGATTGTCTTGTAGTGATGGCAGAGTGTGCAGGTAGTTTTCACCTACATAGCAGTGAGGGGATTTTATCCAGTCGAGTTCAATCCAGTCAAAGTTTAACTTTTCTTTACTGAACAAATTTCCCATTTTTGCATCCGTTTTCTCTGATCAATAAAATGCGTCCCATCAAAAAACATTGCAATTGTTGTTTTACTTTAATTATTTTAAGTTAAAAACTTCTTTCGTATCCGCACAGACTAGTCTGTGGTATCCGTATCCGACTCGCACTTTCGGAGTTGCGTTGTTGGAAGGGAAATGCAAAGGGAGTAAAGATTAGAAAAATGTTTGAAAAAAGAATTCTTCACAGATGCCTGATCTCAATGTGATCAGTCTTTTAAAAAGTGATTAATTAGCTGAAAACTGAAAAGTACGGTTGTGGAAAAAACCGTTTTCTTTGTTTGTACTAAAAAAGAGTAATCGAATGCATTTTTGATAAACAGAAAACATCAAAAAATGGTTTCTGTATATCTTGCAACTGTATTTCTTCTTATTAATAGATAAACTATCATATTCGCAAGCAGGCTAAAAAGCATGCACCAATTGCACCCATGCAGACTGCTTTCCACACCAGCTTAGCTTCTTGTGCTTTGAGCTTTGACCTGATGGTGGTTGTGGCTGGTGGTTTTTGGACGGTTTTTTATGTTTAATTTGCTGACTTTTCATTAGAAGAAGGAAAATAAAACCTATTGCAAAACAATCAAAAGTTTTGACACAATTCAAATTTGTTCATAGCACCAAAATGGCAGTATACAGCGCTGGAAACGTGCAGCGGCGCTTTGTCCCTTACTCCCCTTGCAACTGCATTGCATTTGCAGACTACAGTCCTACAGTCTTAACTCTTAAATGCTGCGCATAAGATGAAGAGATGGTGACGAGAAGTTTCATGTTATTCAAAACAAAATAAATCTGAAGACCAAAGCCGCCAGTTTTTATTTGCCCTTAGTGTGAACGTTACAAAATTGTCATCAATCGCATACTTGAAAAAGAGGAGTATTGGTTCTAATTAAATGCTATCCTGCACTACGTAGTAAGAACAGGTACGTACCATTTTGAAAAGTATAAAAAAATTAAAAAAGAAAACTTGTCTGTTCTATCTCATAGATTGAAAAGGAATGGGACATTTTTCTCTTTCGACTTAATTAAATTAAATTTGGACATAATTTAGGTTTAAATTATTCATGTAAAAATATTTCTTCTCAAATAGTCTCTGATAACTGATACATCATGACCCTGGTGGATAAAAGAAGATTATCTGAAGCTTTAAAATTGACTGATAAGAAGATTTCAGCCTTCGACTTTGCATGGGGTCATTATCTTGAAGAAAGTGTACTTCTAAGTCTGTGTGTCACTGGTGTCGGAAACATTACAGTGCCTATTTCTTTAACGGTATTTACTTTATAATGTCATGTAGACAACATTTCGGAAACACATTAAGTCTTATTTCAGGATATTGAACGTCTGAAGAAAGCCAAAGAGCTAGAACATCATGTTGCAGGCAATGTGGATTCTTTAACCGATACCAAAACCATGCAAATTGATGCCCAATCAGTGGTTTTTACTCCATCAAACTTTCTTCAAAGTGGCATTTCTGCACTGTCGTCAACCGCGATGCGTCACCTTGGAATTAATCCAGGTGTTTTAGCTATGGAAACACATTTAGACAAGCTTTCATTTACTCCGCCTGGTGGACGTCTGGAACCAAGTTTTGTTTTAAAAAGACAGCCAGGTAAAATACAGGATTAGTCAAGTTTTAGGGATTTATTCATCAAAAGTGATTTTTTTTCTGGGAATGTAGGTATGTTTGCCACTATGATTCTGCAAATTCCAGTTGAAGGTGGTCATACTGGTGGAACACTTAAAGTTCAATCAGGTAGTAAATCAATGGGTTTTAAGTGTGTGGTCAGCAACAACCAGAAATTTCACCTAACAGCCATTTATGTTGGTTGTAAGCAAGAGTTGGAAACAGTCACCGCAGGCTGGATGGTGACATTATCCTTTAATCTTGTTTGGAAAAATGCCATAGCCATGGCTGATTCGCCCCTCCCTCTTCCAGCTTTAATAACAGTTTTAAATGAAATAACCGAATCGCTCAAGGCTTGGACAACCCCTACAGATTATGAACCCATACGTCAGAAGGTCGTTGCTCCGGTTGGCGCGTCTCCGGAAGAAATCGTTGCTTCCGTATTAGATACTTTTTTGCCTAGCGATCGTCTAGATTATTCTCCTGCCATCTTATCGCCGAACGCTAGATGCTCGAACGAAGCGAGCAATATGCTATTTTTTTTACTCGAAGGAAAGTACAGCATAGCTGATCTAGGATTTGCCGATCTTACTGGACAGGACGAGAAATTAGCTCGCATCTTTAATTGTTCCCTATTTCTTGACACACATTTGGCCGTCATCACGCAGCATATAACAGGCGCTCTGGACTATAGCGATTTGGAAAAGGAGATGTTATTGAATAAAACATTTAAAATTGAGCATTGGATAAATTCCACTAATACGCTCATCAAACTAAAAGGAATTGAATTTGACCTACGAACTCAGTTGATAGGCGACATGCAAAAGCTCAAGAACTATATTGTCCACGAAGACGGCGAAAGCGAAAAGAAACTACCACCTGGATCGCCTCGATCCTTTTTCTGCCACTACCCCGTCTTAGTTATATGGCCGAAGCCACAAACAATCCGCATCTATTGCCAACATGGCTTTGATGCAGTCCTTGACCGTATGGAAGCCGCGGTCGATATTTCCTCGAATTGTCAGGAGTTAATCGGTGATCTTGGCATTGTATTGTCATTCTGCCGGACAGAACCGTGCAAAGTTTGGAGAGATCCCACGATCAAAGCTGGCCATCGAACTTATAGGCTGCTTAGACTATGTCTGTTTTTACAAGCTCGTGACGAGGGACTAGAACTCCTCGATTTACTTGCAACAGATTTCTGTTCGGCTAGTGGGAAGGACGTGCTTAGTCTCATTACTAATAGCAATTCACCGACGTATGTCTACGAGGGTATCCAAAGCGAAGAGGTGGCTGAAGTCATCGCGGAGTTCCAATATCTCATCAGTGGTAAAACTAAATCTCGTTCAATTGTATAATTGTTCACTGAGCTTGTAAAATGGATTGTTTTTTTTTAATATTCTGCAGGTTGGAGTGCGTGTTTGGATCGAATTTTGAAATTGGCTACCCCGAACCGCATCGTTGAACAACTGGTTCAACTCATCAACCTCGTGAAACACCTTTTGGATCGCTCGTGTTTAGAAGAAGGTGCTAATTTAATGGACTGCATTTCCTTGATCCTAAGGGATCTGGAATCCAACTTTGCCAAGGCTTTAGGACAACCCGAAGTGGATGCTTTCATGGATCAGCTTACAATCATGGAAACGAATCCGATGATCTCTAATCCATCGCGTTTGGAAGATTTCACCTCCCTATTCCCTCGGCTTGACTTTAACGTGCAGTGCCGCCTGGTGGTCGATCTACAAAAGGACAAGTGTGCCAGACTCCGAACCCTTCCATCTTGCCAGCAAATGTTTCGAAACTTGTGTCATTCCGTGTCTGTTTGCGATTTACGAGCCACAGGACTAAAGCCTAACGTTGTCGTCCAGTTACTGACAGGCTATCTGAAACTTGATGACGAAATCCTAGTGCGATCAATCACGGATCAGATATGTACCACAAACATTCAGTGTCAGGAACCATCAGTTCAGAACAACGATTTATTGGAAGAAATTTTGTCCTCATCAGATGTGTGGGAGCTAGTTCCAACACTCCAATTGGCGAAAGAAACTGTTGTTCGCCTTGTTACAGCCCGTTTGTCGTTCTTGGTTTCTGTAGTTGATCAACCAGTTCCAGTAGCAGCTGACGACAAGAACGCCCCCAAATGTGAGGATGTCCAGAACCCGTCGAAGATGCAACCGTCTCGAGATGCTGTAAGAAAAAGTGTTTCTCGTTGCGTTCATTGGGTTTTCCGGTTAGAACGAGACAATGTGATAGAAGATCAACAAGGAATTGATTTACTCACCTCCCTTTATTCAAAGTTGTCATTAGAAAACTTGTGTCATCTTACATTGGATCTACGCGTATTGAACGGCCCTCTCTTGAAAGAAAATCCAACAAGCTGCAGGTTATTTGTTAATCTTTGCCAATTGTTAGTCAACCGGTGCAAAGAAGCCCTACCTCAAGTGCCACAAGAGATCGTGATCGAAGTCGTCAAAACCTTCTTTTGGCTGGGTGATGTCCTACTGGTACGATCGCTGGTCAAACAAATTTGTTTAGCTGGAAGTGGAGGTTCGTGGGACCCTGTGGACAAGAACAAATTGCTTGAAACTATCGTATCGTCGCTTGAATCGTGGTGTGAAACCGGCCCGAGCTCCAGTCGACTAGTTCGTGACTCTTCAACTGCACTGATTGGAGCTTGGATTGTCGGTTTGTGTCGTATTCTCGATCAAGTAGGCTCCACTGCCACGTTGAGTCGGCAAGCAGATGGATTGCGGAACAAGATTGCCATCTGCGTCAACATATTCATCCGCACAGAGAAGAGCCAACCGCGTACGGATCAACCAAGTATTGCCACTTTCTTTTCACTGTTGCTCAGCAAACTGTCCCCTGAAAGGCTCTGTCACCTGATTATTGATTTGCGTAAGCTGGAGGTTACGAATTCGTCCTCATCGTTGCTGAAATCCCCGCCTTGCTTCGATGTCTACCGAGACTTGTGTCGACTTCTCGTTTCTCAAGATTTGAAATCATTCATGAAATCGTATGCATGGCTGGTCACCGAGGTGTGGAAGTGTTTCCATTGGTTCGCTGACGAAGAGATCTTTATGAAACTTTCGCACAAGATCCTCGATGCTTTCCTTCCTGATCAAGAAAACCCTCTAGTGGCGAGAATTGTAGGTTCATCAGAGCTTCGTCTGCTGGCCACTGCTTCGTCGTACGGGAAAACGGCTTTTTGTCTCTTCCTGGATCAACGTATCAGTCATTTAAAAAGCATTTCAAAACCATATCTGTCGTGGGACCATCCGTATGCTGTTGTTCCAGGTCATCCAGAAGTAGAAGCTTTTCTTCGATCATCGCAAAAATCGATGATGTATTCCCATTTTGGTACGTTTTCTGCCGCTTGCAAGTTTGCTGTCCGAGTGAGCGGCACGAAAAATGGATACAGCGTCCAAGTCAATCCAGTTAAAGTGAGCAAACAATTCCGATGCAAAATTGATAAGATGCTGAGTCGTAATGCCTTGCTGAAAAAAGAAATTGACGATTTGGCCGAATTCCTGAGAAGTCTCAAGCAAGCTGACGATATTGAAGCTGGGCCGTCCCCCAAAAGCAGCAACAGTCCAGCCGAAAAAATCACGTTTAAGAAGGAAATAGTCTCGTCCGACGATGAAGTTTGCGTCACTCGTCCAACCAAACGAGCGAAAGGGGAGTCTTCTTTCATCGCCAATGCTGTTGATTATTAGTAATGTGCTTTGCCTGCCGTTTAATTATCCAATTGAAATGTATAGAATGCAGGCTTGATGAATTGTTCGTGTTTTTAGTCCTAGATAGGTTTTGTTCGTCTTTTCTGTTAGAAACAGAGAAAGTCAAAGATTTTTTGATTTTTTTTGTCAGTTGCATTTTTTGTTTTGTTTCTTTGTTAACATGTCACATCTTGTACTAATTCGCTGTGCAAGAACTTCATCTTTGAAAACAGTTTCTGACTGATTTTGGCCAATACTTTTGTTAACGAGGGTAGAGAGTCGAAATTGAGGTGTGGCGAGTTGTTTACTTACATCATATTTGTTTGTTCGTTTTTGCAGTGCCTGTGAATCTTGTACAACTCAGATGATAATGAATCATTCCTTAACCTAAGTTTTAGGGGTGAATACAATCAAGATTTTGTTCTTCAGTAGTCATGCAATCTTAGTTGGCATAATGAAATGCAAATTTCATGTTGTATATGATTTTCTTAAAGAAAAAACTGTTTCGCTAATCGGCTGATGGAACAAAACGCTTGTTTTCCGATAGGGATTCTATCAAAACTTCTCTCATCAAAGTCATACACAGTCGAGTTGACCTATTTTTTTTCCGAGACTTTGCCCCATAGATGGCGCGGAAATCTCGGTGTGTCCGCAGCCGCACTAATCTCTCGTTTTTTTTATGTCGACGCTCTGCCGCTGAAATTAGTCTCATTTTGTAGAAGAATGATGAAGTTAGTGGTCGAGTTCCCGTTTTTTCGGGTTGAACGAGAAAGGAGTGTGGAGCAGTTAAGTCGGCAAACTCGTGTCGAAACTCGAGTTTCGATCGATTTTTTCCCCGAGAGATGGCGCCGTATCGGTCACTCAGGGAAAATCAGGCCGCGCAATTGTGGTTTAAGGCGGGGCTTCGTTCTGCGTCGCCTGGCAACGGACGTGCAAAAGACTTCATTGTAAAGGCCGTGTGTCCATCCAATACCGTACAGCGTACACTAGCTCCAGGATGCGGTTTCTATCTATCTTCATTTCTATCATGGTCTAAGAACCCTGGTTGATGAACGGTAAGCGCCAGCCCTCATGGCCAAAGAAAACCAGCGTACGACCTTCGAAGGAACTTTTGTCCTCTTCGTTCAGCGCGCCAAGCGGGTGTGTCCTTGAAAAGAACCAATCACCGAAGGCATTCAATGGCGATGTAAACCAATCAGAGAACAGCTTGTGAATATCAAAGGCTCAAAGCTCAGTTCATGCCCAACACATCCGCTTGGCGCGCTGAACGAAGAGGAGGCGCGCTTTCATTTCACCAACTCTGCAGTGACTCTGCACAGGGATATTTATGGAGATTTAAAAAAATTATTAGAACCTATAAAGGCTTTTGAGGTATTTGAAATGTTCGTTGTTAGATTTTAGAAGCTAATCTTCTTGTCGATTTTGCAGGAAAAATGGATGTTAGTAGTTGGTTCCAGCTTTTCTCAAGAACAAGGAATTGGTTAAACAGCATATTGATTCCTACAATTACTTCTTTAATGACATCCAGAAAATTGTTCAATCAAATGAAAAGGTAGTGAGCCATGCTGACTGGCAAACATTCTACTTAAAGTACTTGGATATTCATGTGGGAACCAGATTCCATAGAAGAAACGTACCATGTAATTGCTTTTTTGATTCATTTAAAGTATCAGCCTTTATTCCACCTTCTTTTTAAATCACTTGTCTCATCTGACCACACCTCGTGAGTGCAGATTAAGAGAAATGACCTAATCGGCACCAGTTACAGTTGACATTAACTGTACAGGGGGGCAGCAAAGAGTTGTACGCAACAGTATAGAGATTGGAAGAATGCCAACCATGTTAAGGAGCTCAAACTGCACACTGCCTGGTCTTTCGCCTGCAGAAATGGCAAAGAAGAATAAATGTCCATATGATTGTGGTGGTTATTTCATTATTTGTGGAAATGAAAAGGTATAAAGATAATGGTAAAATGCTGTTTATTATACCTTTCAGTTAATTCAATTTTAGGTCATCATGATTCAAGAATAAATGTTGAAAATCCCCATAATTGTTGAGTAGGATAGAAAAGGAAACATGTCATGTTAAGTAACGAGCAGCACACATGGAACAAACCCACACTAATGTGACCATGAACGAAGAAAAATACTATTTGAAGCAAAATAGTTTTCAGGATGTAATGTTATGATGTGTTACTCTTGAAAGCTTAGATTAATATTTATTTTCTTCAAACACTTCAAGGATATCCCTGTTGTCATAGTTTTTAAAGCTATGGGGATTTTGGCTGATCAAGAAATAGTCCAGATGATTGGTATTGAGTGATGATCGTGTAATGACAGCATTTGCGCCTTCTTTAGAAGAATGTGTGCGCGCATCCATCTTTACTTAGCAGCAAGCACTAAAGTATCTAATACATCATTGTACTATTGAATATTTATTCACATGATAATATTTTGTATTTTCCACTGCAGATATTTGGGCAACAAACTGCGTCAAAAGCGATTGATCATATACCTTTGGGGTTAGAAAATGCCATTGCCACTGTAACACTCAGATTTCTCTTGGTTTGATATTCGAAATCCGTAGCTTTGTGGTTTGTTTAGGGAAATTGGACGATCAAACGCTTCCGAATGGAAAGACAAGGCTTCACACAAATGCTCTGCCGCCTGTCGTACATCTCTGGACTTGGGATGATGACTCGGGTTAATTCTCAATTCGAGAATACACGCTAAGTGTCTGGGCCCCGTTCTCTTCAACCTTCGCAATGGGGCGACAATACCATCTCCTTTGTCATCAAATGTTCTAATTCTTCTTAATTTATTTCTATATGTTGAATTTTTAAAAATAGGTATGTTGTGTCCGTCAGATACACCTGAAGGAAAGGTAAAAACTATTACTCATAAGGCAAATGTTATTGTTTGTTATTGTTTGTTGTTGGCCTCGTCTAGGGATGTGGTCTGGTAAAAAATCTCGCACTGATGACTCGTATCACCACGGAGGCAGAGGAAGAACCCATCATCCGGATTGCACAGAACATGGGAGTTGAAGATATTAATCTATTCAATTGCGAAGAGATCAGCGACCCGAAAGAATATATACACAGTTTTCCTCAACGGTTCGTTAAATTTACATGTATGTCTCGTATATTACGATGGTGTTCACTGCATTATCTCTTCGTATTTTAGGCAATATCCTGGGACTCCTCAAAGATTATCAACACTTGATCCGGTATTTCAAACTGACTCGTCGCCATAACTAAATCAGCGCCTTCGTTTCCATTTCTCCGCATTTCTTAACAAGAGCGGTTTACATCAGCTGTGATGGTGGTCGTCTATGCCGGTATAACTAAGGATAATAAGTTACCACTTATTATCCTTAGTTTTCTTTAACCGTAGGCCATATATAATCGTCCAAAATGGAAAAAAATAGCTTTAATAGAAAGACATGCAAGAACTGGCCGATGGCTTTCGGAAATTTGAGGACTTCATTCACGACGGGCTGATAGAATATTTGGATGTGAATGAAGAGAATGATGGCAACATTGCTGTCTACGAGTCGCATATCATCGAAGAGACGACTCATCTCGAAATTGAGCCATTTACTGTGCTTGGCGTCTGTGCAGAATTGATTCCGTATCCTCATCAAAACCAAAGTCCACGAAATAATTTTCAGTGGGCAAACAAGCGATGGGGACCTTCGCGTGCAACCAACGAAATCGAATTGATTCGCTCCTCTACAACCTGGTTTACCCACATAAACCCATGGTTAAGACACGCACCATCGAGCTCATCAATTTCGAAAATTTTTCCGCTAGCCAAAACGCTATGATCGCGGTAATGAGCTATTCTGGATTCGATATCGAAGATGCTACTGTTTTGAATAAAGCCTCTGGATCGAGGTAACATGAAATTTTTGCTTTGTCTTTTACCACCACTATTTTTTTCAAATATTTTCTTTAGGTTATGGGCGGTGTTTGGTTTATAAGAATGCGAATGTGTGTTGAAGCGTTACAACAATCAAAGTTCAGACCCTGTTAATGGACCTATGGTTGATCCAACAACTAACAACTAAGAAACCGACATGGAAACATGAAATTATTGACATGGATGGATTTGCTTATGTGAGCCCACCTGTTCAACTTAAACAGGTATTTAAATCGATAAAAATTGCTATTTGCATCGGTTCTAATCTATTTATTTGATAAAAGGTACCAATCAATAAAATTATGCCAACCGTTCCCGTGGTTACTGTTGCACCAGCTAAGGCTCTGATGCCAGAATATCGCGACGTGCCCATCACGTAAGCTCGTTCAGTTTTACAGGATTAGTTTTTTTAGAATTTATTGTATAATTCAATTTAGATACAAAGGACCGATTCCTTCTTATGTTGAGAAAGTTATGTTTTCTTCTAATGCCGAAGAGGCAAACATTATTAAAACCCAATTGCGGCAGACCCGGTGACCTGAAATCGGCGACAGGTTCAGCAGTCATCATGGTCAAAACGGAGTAACCGGTTAATGTCTTCCTCTGTGTGATTCCCATTGACCTTTTTTAACCCCCAATTTTCTTTACTGTAGCACTTGTTGCAGGACAGAAAAACTTCACAGAGCTTGGAATTTGTCCTGATGTAATGATGAATCCTCATGGATTTCCATCTCGCATGACAGTCGGAAAACTGATTGAACTTATGGCTGGAAAAATCGGGCTCATGGATGGAAAATTTTACTACGGCATCACATTTGGCGGATCAAAGGTGTGGATTTTAATATTTCTTTTGGGATTGGGAAAGTTGCCTTTTGTAACAATTCTGCCCATTGGACTAGCTCTCCTCTGTAGGCCAATGAACAGCCAATCATCAACGACCTCCTTTGTACTCTATTACAGGCTACTGCTTAGTGCTTAGCCTCATGCAGTCATGCGTCATTGCTGTGTGAATGTGACCAGGTGTGACTGTGAGATGGAGGAGTGCTCATACTGAAGCTGTAAATAACTAAGGGTAATATTTCACTTCTATTTTCAAGTAAGTATAGATTTTTATCGTCTAGGATTTTAAAATTAATGGTCTATGGTATGCAAGATGAAACTTCCTTTAGAACACTTTCTACTCTGGTGTACCATGCTTGTTTCAATGTCTTCAATTAACCCTTGGAATCCTTGAATTAATCAGTCACATCTACATCTGGCTTTATGCTTTCAGGTTACAAGAAGATATCCCAAAGAGGAGTTAATTTTGCCTTAGCCCACCCAATCCAAGTAATTTAAATCCTGCCCTGAAATAGCAAAGGCTTAAGAAAACAAGTCTCAATCAGGGCTCAACTCCCCAAAGTGACGCAGATGAAGAATATAAAAAATTCTTGACTGGAGGTTTGTTTGGAAATTTTTTTTATCCTTCATTACTTTAATTTTAATGGGTGGTTGTCCGATTATATCTTCATCTTAATATCATAATAGGGAGAAGAATGGTGAAGTGGAGTATTTCCTTAAATGGATAGTCTTTTCTCATGATGACAATTCTTGGGAACCAAAGAGGAACCTGGATTGCTATGATTTGATTGCTGTGTTTGAAAGCAAAAGAGATGAGGAAGAAATGAAAAAGAAAAATACCTACTTAAACTAAAAGAAAAACATCTACCATTGAATGAATATCATGAAAACAAGTAAGACAAGCTAAGCTAAAAGAAAAAAAGCTGTAAAGAAGAAAACTTAAGTGCAGGTATTTTTCTAATTCTTAACTTGGGGCAATGAACATCAAGATGTGGTTAGTAAATTGATGGCTTTCTCCATGTGTCATTTTAGATGCCCCCTCGTTCAACCGGATTTGGTCGAAATATGGAGGCCGAGAATATTCTAGGAGCGGCCGGATGTCACTCCTAGAGGTGAACTTCTCTTACTCATAAAACGGGTATGTTCAATCTAATTCAGGGTTAATAGCATTCTGTAAGCAATTAACGTATTCAATGATTCGTTAGTGAATATCGACTCTTAGCCAAAATTTTCGTTACGACAACGTGCAGTTTTAAAAACTTTTACTCGTAAAACTGAAAAGTTCAAATGCTATTGTTTTTGCAATTAGAGCATTTTTCCTGTTAGTCGTTCGGTTGCTGTTAAACTCCACGTATATACGGTACAGTTGATGCGTTCCGTTTATTGGATTTTTAGGAAATCATCCCATGATTGTGATCTAGCTGCCTACCTTACAAACTTAGCCCACAAGTCGTGATCAAATTCTACGAGAAGAAAATGTAGTGGCCTAACAAGAGCAAAAGTTCCGCGAAAGAATGAGAAGAGAGTATGTACTTTTTATTTTTCTTAACTTTTTATAATGGTAATCAAATACCTTTACTGAGGGTTGAAGTGTGGGAAGGTATGACTCTTTTTCACATTTGCCTTATACTCAACTGGGAACTGTTGCAGAATATCTTCAGATTGCTGGCAATTACTGGGACTGCCCCCGTTGATTGTGGTGCCCACACCTTTAACTTGGGCAGCGTCGGCAACCACATCCGCATCTTTATTCTTGCATTTGTTAGACAACCTTTGTCGAACACAGCACTTCCAACTGGAGGATTCATTGCCGCCATCAGCGTCACCTGGAATCTTGCCACAAAAAGGTACACAATCTATTTGTCGATCATAAATGATGTTAACATATTTTGTTCTCGAAATTATCTTACTTTTAGTTTGCAGATGAAAAAATTCAATTACTGCTGGTTGAATCCGTCCACAGTGATTAACGGAACGCATGTTGAATTGATCTAAAATTATTCTGTATTTGGCATTGTTGGATTGGTGATTGCCATTTTTTCTGTAAGTCACATTAATTTTACTTTTCACACTACTTTTTTTTATTTTTCTTGCTAAGCACCAGTTTGTTTGTTATCCGGATGTAACAACAGAAAAGTCAATGTTGGCATTTCATGCGAAGAAGTGGCTAAGCATGGGAAGAAATCAGCATGGTAAATGTTGGAGCGTATTAGCGCAATGGTTACTGGAAAGAGTTTCCGTAGGATTGGCACTAAAGTAGAAGGGTGCACACAATAGCTGGCTGGAACTGAAAGCTCATTGTTACCCGAAGGGTTTCTAACCACGTTTTTTTTTTGCTGGTATGGTTTTTTTTTTCTGGTGTGGATGGGTTTAGTTCACGATTGCCCCACTAGATGATTTAGTAAAGCGAAAATAAAAAATAATAGGTTTTCACGTGAAGGATAGGGGGTGTATTATTGAAAGAGAGTCAAATAGCCATTTTAATTCGGAATGATGAATAGTATAGGATCACTACAGAGTGATTAAGTGTAATTGTTTTTTTTCTTAGCGCCATTAGCTAGTCCCTTCATTTGCTGTAAAGAAATGGGTCGTTTGAAAATATCTGATATGGATACAAAAATTAGTTTCCTCTAACACAGTCATTTCCCTAAAAATTTGTCAACTCGGAATCAACTTCAACTATCTCGTCTCGAATTCAATACAAACCTTTCTTCACTTATAAATAAACTTAAATTGAAACTTCACTCTCCTTCTTGTAGTAAATCGATACGAGTTCCTTTGGGTTGGTCCAAAATCGTGTCGTTTTTGTCGCCATATTTCAAAAAAAACACTACAAACAACTTCAACTATTTTTCTAACTATTTCTTTAACAAAATATTTTTCTAACTATTTTTTTAGCAAATAACACAACAGCTCTAATTCTAGCATTTAAAAGCCGATAGAAATAAAGATTACAAAAAAACCGAAAATAGCCCTTCGGGTACCTTGCTAACGCAGGTAGCTGACAGTTTTTGTAATTCAGCAAACTAGCATTTTGTGGTTATAGATTGCACCGCGAGATGGCGCTGTTGTCAGTCTGTACTTAGATTGCTGTTATGCTGTATAGTACGTGTCACTGAAACCACAGACAACGAAGTTAAAGACTGCGATCAGCCCCATAAGACTGTGAGGACGCTCAGGGGCGATGCTCGTGACTGCCACCAGGTTCGCGTCGTATGTTCTAGGCCCGTTTCTTAAGGAATTTTTTTATGTCCCTACTGATTAGATGCTTTACACACCCGGGGTTTGTGAGGAAACTATTGCATCCAATTTTTTTATTTTTATTTCTTAATCACCTGTAGCCCTTCGCAAAATCCCTTGAATTATTTTATAATTTATGTACAACTTAGCGGTTAGGAAATAAATTAATTTTTTAGACACCCTTTTCAACAATTTTTTCTTCCATTTATTATAAATCGTGAAGCGCTGTACTTGTATGTCAAATCGGAATAAAGCCTAAATTGGACAATGACGTATGAGTACAGCGCTTCACGATTTATAATAAATGGAAGAAAAAATTGTTGAAAAGGGTGTCTTAAAAATTAATTTATTTCCTAACCGCTAAGTTGTACATAAATTATAAAATAATTCAAGGGATTTTGCGAAGGGCTACAGGTGATTAAGAAATAAAAATAAAAAAATTGGATGCAATAGTTTCCTCACAAACCCCGGGTGTGTGAAGCATGTGATCAGTAGGGACATAATAAAATTCTTTAAGAAACGGGCCTACAACATACGACGCGAACCTGGTGGCAGTCACGAGCATCGCCCTTTGGCCAGTATAGGCGATCGCAGTCTTTAACTTCGTTGTCTGTGCTGAAACCTCTGTGTGAAACTGTGAATATTTGTTAACTGTACAATTCAATGGAAAATTCGATATAAACCGATGATGTGTTACCTACTTTTAGTGTGTTCAATGTAAAATGTGTTATTCAAGTGGAGAACATCAAACGGATTATTTTTGGTGCAATTCTAAACCTTCTGATCAGCTAGGTCAGCTGCTAAGTTGTAAAAAACTGTTCGCAACCTACTACATTCAATCAAGCTATTCTTTTACCAAATTGAGAGGTATTAGTTTTAAATCCTATGGCCAAGTTCTTTCTTTTAACAAGTAGTTTTTGAAACCTATAAATTGCAAAGGATGCTGCCTGTGGGAAAAGGTTACAAAAATCACAAATTGTATGGTTGAAATACCATAATCTCATGCTAACGGTCTTAACCTGTTCAACAATTCATCTCCTTTGTGGTTTGAAGTGTGAGTGTGAGTGAGTGCGCCATATATTGTGTTGGCAACCGTAAACCATCACCATTTCAGCAACATTCTACTCACTTCTAGTGAGCTCAAGTGGCCGGATTTTGTGTTGAGGTGTGATTTATTAGACTCATATTTTGGCAGTCAGTATCAAATTTGCATGATTCTGCTTTTACTCATAGCTTGTGGAACTAAAAGTGCAGAGGGTGTTGGCCCTGAAGGATTTGACAAGTGTCCCGTATGTTGTGGTTGCAACCACTAACTATCACCATTTCAGCAATCTTTTCATCATTTCTGCTCAAAGATTCATGTTGCAGGATGTTGCATTCATAGGTGAGTTATTAGACTTGTATATTAGCAGTCAATATCAAATTGCCATGATTCTGCATTTATTTCCAGTTCGTGGAACTTGAAATGCAAAGGATGCTGGTCCTGACAGAAAGTCATCAACAATGCAAAATTACTTTTGGCCACTCACGTTGGCACACGGTGTAAGTTTCCATTTCGTAAAGCCAGCCTGTTCTTCTTATGTCGTGTTGCTAAAAGTTAACAACCAACTTTTCAACATTTTTATTTTTATTTCTACTTTTCCAGCCAGCACACGCCTTTGTTTCGCCCGTCATCGCCTCGTGGTCGCCCGTCATCGCCACGCCCGTCATCGTCTCGCCCGTCGTCTTCTCGCCCGTTGTCGCTTCGTGGTCGTCCCGTCATCGCCTCGCCCGTCGTCGCTTCGTGGTCGGCCCGTCATCGCCTCGCCCGTCGTCGCTTCGTGGTCGCCCCGTCATCGCTTCGTAGTCGCCCCGTCATCGCCTCGCCCGTCGTCGCTTCGTTGGTCGCCCAGTCATCGCCTCGCCCGTCGTCGCTTCTTCTCCTCGTGGTCGCCTCGAAGTTGTCGTCATCGTCGTGGTATCGTTATATTTTGTTATGTGTGATGTAAAGTAACCCGTTGGCTGCCACCCCATTTTCTCCCTTTTTTTTTTTTAGCTTGTAGGGACGGGCCGCGCTGTTCTGCTCCATGGCGTATTTGCCATGGGGTGGGACAGTGCCACTGCCCAAGATTCGCCTTCGGGCGCCTTAGGCAACCCACCTTAGGGACTTTCCCTTTGTCGATGCGATGATGGAGACCTGGGGTGTGGGTTCCCAGAAAGGTCTCCATTGTCAAATCAGCCCGGACTTGTCTTCGGACTAGTCCCCCTTGGTCGCTATCCGTAAGATAGCGATGTAGCGAGTGTAGTAGTATAGTGGCGTGGCAGCCAACGGGTAACTTTAGTTAAGTGTATGTATTGTATGTTGTAATTTGAAATGTAAAAAAGTGGTGGAATTGTGGGTGGATGGTGGGTCAATACAATTTAATTTATTTACAAAATTTTCTTTGTTAATATTTATATGGTTTTACTTTAGCCGAGATGGGGATCGATACTAAGGTGAACTGCATTCCTGCTTCACGCTCTACCACTGAGCTATGAGAGTTGCTCGGATGAATTCTAAGTCTTCAACACATTACGGTAACAGTGTACAGTAGTCAATAGACTATCAGTTCTCGTGGGGGGGATAATAGGGGGGGTTGCCAGAAAGCTATCGCACTCGCCTAGCAATTCGAAGGTCTGTGGTTCGATTCCCAGTCAGGCTTCTAACCTTCCACGTCTGCAAGTCGAGTCGAGAAACTTCCCCGTTACGAAGTAACGGGACGGATATTTTAGTAATAGATTTTATACTATCCAGTAATAAATTCTAATAAAGATTTCATTTTACTACAACAACTCGTAGTTAGATAATTACATTACAATTCATAATAAACATTCATAGTTTCGTTAAACCATTTATATTTGTTTTAAGTAGTATGACGCTCTCAGGATTTGTACCATTAACCTTCGGCGTTTCAAGCCGAGCCTCTACCATAGAGCTAACTGTCATATCATCACATTGTCTACTTTTTCGTGTCAATTGAGTTCAACAAATCTGGACTTAGAATAATTTTGACAGCATGATACAAGATAAATTCATATTGGCACACACTTGGCCATAACAAGAGTATGAATTTAAATCTTTTGTTTCCATTCAACAATTTTATCCTCAACAGGGTTTGAACCCGAGTCCTTTACAGCCGTAAACCAATGCTCTACCACAGAGCTGTAATCCTTACTTTAGAAAAAACAAGGTAAGCATATAGCTTTACGAGCCCAAAAATTGCTTTTACAAAATTATCTTTTCGAGTCTTCTAATTATATAATGTCTCTCATGGCTCAATGGTTGAGAACCGGCAATGCATGCCGAAAGATTCGGGATCGATCCCCGAAAGAGATAACAAAACAGCTATGTCACATCTGAAAAAGTAACATATACAATAATTGCATACAAGAAAAAACAAACTGCAGGTAAATGAAACTCATATAAAATGTGAATAAATTTGAAACAGCCGCCTACCAAATCCAGGATTGACATATCCTTTGCGGGAACAAATTTCGGATTTCCCACACAACACTACAAAACCGCACACCATTTCATGTGATTGTTGACAATTAGAATTTGCTTAAAATTGTTTACTTTATCTTCAAAAGAATTGTTCTCAGCAGATGAATTCCAATATTTGTTTGTTTCACCTTTTCAAAGGACTGCCCGTCACAAACAGAAATGAATCTGAAGACACTAAAAACTTCATTATTTTGTTTTCATAATCAGCAATCTTTCCATGCGATAATTACCACATAAAAAAATAGACTTGTAGGGGTGCTGATCACAGTACAACAATCCATCCCAGCAAAAAATGTAACACTGCATCAGTCATTGTGATGCTTCAGATCTTCAAGGTAATTTCAGTAGCTCGTAATTCGTAAATCGTAACAAGTAGAAAAATAGTTGTCTCACACGAGTTCGTGTAAATCCTTTACTTGGAACGTGGAACTGTACGGCGTTGCGTGGGAATGGGAGCAGCAAAGGGTACGTCGTAGAAGTCATCGTGGAAATGGGGGGTGCCAATGTTGGCTTTACCACGGCATATCATGTAGGTCGCGAGCAATTAGTGAACTAGGATTGGCCTACCGGTAACAACTTGGGCTCTGAAACAATAAAGATGAGAAATTAGAAATCATGGTTAGTAGTTAACAAAGAAATTGAGTGCCTGAGTGATATTATAGCAAGGTTGTTTCCAGAGGGATTGTTTTCCAAGGGCTGGTCAAGCAATAATGATCCATTTCGGATGGACAAGCTGTCAAAATAAGGAAATTCCGTTACATTGAGATACTCAGTCAGGTTGCATCCATTCAGGACATGGTCTTCAATTTTGAGTTTTCAAAAGTGACGTGCTGAATATTTATCGGTCCAGTGATGGATTCAACATCACTCGTGCCGATTATCTGGACAAAATTGGAGAGATTCCGTCCGTTAATAGCTCGCAATTCGATATTTAGGATTTCAGAGGATCAACGACGCAGTCGTCAGTAACGGTCTGGTTATCAGAGACTCATCATTGAGAAATACAGACGACCACCATTAAATTAGCCAAGAATGACGTCCTTTTCGATAGCGAGTGTTTTGTGTGTAGTTTTCTTTGTTCCAGAGATTGTTTTGTGGTCTGTCACATTCACCACTTGACTTGAATATTCTTCAACGTTGTAGCTGTTGATAGTGTCCGTTTCAAACGAGTCCTGTGTTGTGCAGGTTGACATTAGTTTGCAAACAATGATTTTTAAAATGAAATATGAAATAATACCCTAAAAGATACGTGACCGTGAATCGTCAACTCAGGCCACTGTACGAAATTCAAGAAATTTTCTTCTTAAACCTTTGGACACAATACCTCAACATCACGCCGTTCAGTGAATTTTCGATGACATTTGGTCCCCTTAATTAACCATATTTGGTCTTTCTCTTCACACCTAGTATGGGTGAAACCAGAAATTTACTTTTAAGAAACATGAAACTTAGTTTAAATTGAAACAACAGCATACAAACCATGAAATAAATATTCCACCGATTGTAGCAAACATCCACATGCCAAGTTTCCATTATAACATAGATGAAGTGCTTTATGTTAACAAACATCAAATTGTCAGTTTCAATGAAGATTCATAGGCAAGCAGTCAATAGTACCTCAACCTTGTCAACATTCTTGTTCAGAAAACTATGCTTCTTCCTTTTTCAATTTCTTTGTTATAGATAAAGATGCATCATGTGATGATGCATGTGATGAAGATTACGACAACAGTATTGTTAAAAAGAACTGATGACTGGTTTAGGTTCAGAATTTTCCATATCCTACTTCTCAATATGAAAAATATCTTCTTCGTGAACTCATTTAGTATTTATGAGCAAGTTACCTGAGTGGAAAATAATTAGGGATTTGCAGAAATGTGTATGACGGATGAATCTTCATTGCCTTTCTGAAGTTGAAGAGTAGCTAGAAGAAAAATCCCTAGAAAAATCCAATTTTACTTAACTTCTAAACATGTGATACAGAAATGTAAGTGAATTACTTGCCTATTTATTACACATAAATTACTCATTACAGGCTGTCTGTCTTCACTGATGAGTGAGGATGTAAAAGGTATGTTCTGTTAAGACCAGTGCCAGCATTTTCCTCTAAACACGTGGCAAGCGAATTCGTCATAGAAAAATGAGAAAACTAACATTACTTTTATTTAAATTTTTCGGCTAAATATTTTAACTGTACCTTTTAATTTTAGTATTTTCAGAATTTCCATATGGCATTTCAGAAATATTACTGTTCAACTTCTCCTCCGTTTCTCACGTACAATTTCAATATCGCCCATCACAACCACATCCTTTTGATGGAAGATGGAAATGAAACGGCCGAACAAAATGGTAAACGACGCTTACTGCTTTTGCCCCGTGTATACCAGGTGGGAGGTGGGCAGGTGGCGCTGTTGTGGTGATTGTGTTGTTCTGCTGTTCACCTGTAGCGTGTACCGCCTGTACTGTAGACTGTACCAGCCAGGTAATATGAAAAGTAAAATAAAAATAAAAAAGTTACTGGTTTAACGAAAAAACCAGTAACTCAGTCGAAATTAGCGTTAAATTTTCGTTTGGGTTGAGATTTGGGTTTTCTTTCTTGAAAAAAAAAAAGAAACCAAAAACCAAAAAAAGTAGAGGGGGGGGGGGAGGGGCAAAAAAATGTTTTATTGGATAATATTGTTTTATATTGGATAAGCGACAGTCCATATATGCTGATTCCCAGCAGGTTTAAGAAGCACGACACACACACACAGGAGATGTAAATCAACTTTTAATTTATAGGGCAGGTCAGGTGGGTAACAGACTGTTTTATTAGCCCCATGCTCCGTCATATTTTATCAGATAGACAACCCCATCACAAGCGATAGATCGTTTTTTCTGTGACTAGATTGTTCAAACCACCAGTCCAAAAAAGTGGTAAGAAAAGGCACTATAAGTTTGTTTAGTGCTATTGTTTTTGTTCAGAGAGTTTTAGTACGTATTAATTGTTGAAAGCAAATACAAAGCCTTATATCGATGTAAACTGGCCTACATAATCTAAATTCAAACATCCCTAACCGGGCAGAAACTGGGCAAACCACAGGGTTAAGGTGTAGTGAATTCGCATGCTCCGTGCAAGGTGAAACCATAACCCATAGTACTTGCATGGTGAATGATAGAAGGGGAAAAGGATTAAAGACCCACTTATAAAACACACTAATCACAGTACAGAATATAATAAGAAAATGCCGATTTGAAAATACTTAACCGTACCATCTTCTGTTTTTCCATCCCCTCTCTGCAAATCTCGGGGCTGGCGATGTCCGGTAGTACACTCATGTACTACTCCTTGATCCATACAAAAAAAAACATTGTTAAGTTTTAATTTTTAAAGTTAATACTTAAGAATCCTTGGCGATAATCCTTGTAACTCCGACGGCGGTTTTGATGCCAACAGCCCTTCGGTGGTGTTGCGAACCCTCCTGAATACAAACACAAAAATTTAAGTAACACAGTTAAACATTAAACATTTAAAAATTAAACCTGTCACTTCTAAGCAACGGTCTTGGCGGCAATCCTAATTGTCTCATAACCTTCTTCGATTATGACATGATCCCTCCTAAATACATAAAATAAGAAATAAAATCCCAGTTTGAAGTTTTTAATGAAATACTTGACATTTTTGGGTGACGGATCTCCGATCTGACAGCTGCGAACAACTCCTCGTTGCTCAAAAGACCTCTTCAGTCGTGATATAGACCATCCTGTATACATAAAACAAAACACGATTAGACACTCGAAATTTTAAAATTAAAACCTGACAATCCTAGGCAACGGTCCGGAACTCCTGATGACTTCGGCGGCAACCTCGACGGCCAGTGATCCTCATCGATGGTGTTGCACGCCCTCCTAAAGACAGAACAAATAAAGATAAATAAATAGAACATGGGAAGAGACTTAACATTTTACAATTAATACCTGACAATCTTGCGTTACAATCCAGGTACAATCTTCGTCGTCCAATAATCCTCCTCGTTGGTGTTGTAAGCCCTTCAAGACACACAACAAAATGAAGATCAATATCACGTTAAGGGCCTTAAAACCTTAAAATTACACCTGGCTTTGTGGGCTACGGTCCTGGTGACGATCCTCGTTGTCCAGTAGCTCTCTTTGGTGGTGAACTGGTGATGTATGCCTTCCTAAAAACGCAAAAAATAAAATAAAATAAAATCATAGTTCGAAGCGTAAGACTTACAGTGAAAAACTTGTTAATTCTCGGTGACATCCCTACCGTCTCCGACAGCGATCCTCGTTGTCCGGTAATCCCCTTTGGTGGTAATGTAGCCCTCCTAGATACATAAAACACAAAACATGGTTAGACACTTAAAATTTTTAACTTTCTACTTGACAATCTTAGGCGCAGGTCTTGGTGACTTCGGCGGCGATCCTTGACGGCCCATGATCCTGCTCGTTGGTGTTGCAAGCCCGCCTAGATACAAAATTAATAAAGATAAATAAATAAAACATGGAAAGAGAATTTACATTTTACAATTATATACCTGACAATCTTGCCCTACAGTTCAGATGCAATCCTCGTCGTCCAATGGTCCTCCTCGTTGGTGTTGTAAGCCCTCCTAGACACGTAAAACAAAAAGAAAGATCAATATATAAAACACGTTAAGAGCCTTAAAACCTTAAAATTAGTACCTAGCTTCGTGGGCTACGTCTTGGTGAAGATCCTCGTTGTCCAGTAGCCCTCGTCGGTGGTAATGTAGACCCTCCTAAATACATTTTAAAAAATACAATCATAGTTTGAAGTGTAATATTTTCAATGAAATACTTGACAATTCTGGGCGACAACCCTAACGGCTCCGGCGGCAATCCTCGTTGTCCGGTGGTGGTAAGGTAATGTAGCCCTCCTAGATACACGAAAAAAAAAAAAAACATGGTTAGACAATTGACATTTCTAATAATAATACTTAAGATTCCTGGGCGATGATCATGTCAGCTCCGGCAGCGATTCCCGATGACCTTCTTCCGCCTCCAAAGATTGCCCTCCTGACGGCACACAAACGAGAACGAAAAAAAGGTGCTTTTGAATAATTATGTTAAGACAAGGTCCAGTTTAACGCTAACAGACATAAGGCATAGAAATTACGATCACATTTGATAACAAAATTCATGAAAAAGCATCTGATAAATGATTGTTAAATTAATAGTTGGGAGCAATAATAGGCAGTTGGGATTGACAGGACATTTGCATATTTTGTGATGAGGTGGAAACAGAATTTTTTTTTGCATAGAAATGGTAAGCGAACTACAATTGCCGATAACTAATAGATTAAATACGAAAGAAAATGGCGGAGGTAGTCTAGTGCAAAAACAACGTGTGAATTAGCATGTGCAACTTAACTAAACCAGTGGCAAGGTGTAGTGCTTTTCTAGTACCGTTATTGGTGTACCCACACATTACAAAAAGATGTGCAATTGGTAACCGAAAATTTGATCTTTGTTCAAATGTGCGCATCACTACATCGGAAAAGAGAGCAACGAATCTACCCAAGTGCATTCTGTGCAAGTGAACGAGCTACTGAACTCAGAAATGCAAAACTGGGGTTTCGATTCTTTTTCTTTTTTTGAATTGCCTAGGGTTATTCAACTGTTCCACGTCATTGCACGATATTACGTCAATAGAGGGGGAACGGCAATGACCTAAGGTGACATCGAAATAAGAACATTTTTCGACCTTCAAAATTAGGTTCCTCTACCCTGAATTTTCCTTCCACGAAAGCCGGCACGTGGAGCGTGTCTGCGTTTATATAAGGCGGAAAGCAAATAGTCGTTTCACAGTTGTACCACTGCAACCACACTATTGCTTAAAGACTATCGTAGGACACGTTTTTCAGGTAAATGGCTTTCCGCCCTGTTTCCTTTGTTTGTCTTAGTTTAGAAAATATGTGTAGTTCTACTTTGTTAGGAAAGAGCTCGACCTCTATCAGGAAGCGCACATTCTTAACAAAGCCATTCTTTTTTCTTGTTTCTTTGCCCTTTAAATAATAATCATGTGAAATCCTTGCCAAGAAATCGAATTTAACATTTGCATTGTCATTCGTGTCAACTACTTACCATTTTAAGATCACTTGACTTCGTTTGATCTCTAAAATGAATATTGGCAATATACCTTGGCGTGGAAATCCTTTGGAAGGTGCTGTTCTTCCTGCGCCGTTCCCTCTACCGGATGTAAAATGTGTATGGATGTTTTCGTTCCCCATCTCTCTTCGATAAAATTTTCAACAGGTAGTTTACCATTGTCTTCATTCAATTCCTGTATAAAATAAAACACGAAGAAAACCACTTCGCAAATATATCCTTTTGATTTATTATTATTATTATTATTTAATTAAACTTTTTACCTTTCTGTTGCTTATGCTTTGCATTCAGATCTTTTTGAAAAAGGTCAACAACCTTTTTCGTTTGTTTTCGTTGATGGACAGGAAAATTATTCTCAATGTTTCACTTGGTTTTGAAATATCCAATAGCTTTTCAATTTATACCATTCGCTTAGCTTCATGATCGTTATTTGGATTTACAGCGCCCAGATGCCTAAAGAAAACTACTGTCAATTTACTGCATAATTACAAAATCTTTGTCTTTCAAATAAACTATTCAAATACATAGAGTATATATATAACCGACTATTTCTTCGGCAATCAGGACAATTTCTTCTCGTTCAGCTATCAAAACACCTCGCAAAAAGGAAAACATGTCAAACACTTCCACATCTGTAAGAGAATAAAAGTTTATCATTTCTTAGTTGTAGGAATTTCTTAACTTCGATCATTAAAACTCACCAATTGTATATAAACGGTAGCGACTTGCCCTTGTGCTGGTTATGCTTTGCATCCTGTCCTTCTATTCGGTGTACACCTATGATTGTGACTATCACAGCG
Organism: Daphnia sinensis; assembly: GCA_013167095.2. Classification (NCBI taxonomy): domain Eukaryota; kingdom Metazoa; phylum Arthropoda; class Branchiopoda; order Diplostraca; family Daphniidae; genus Daphnia; species Daphnia sinensis. Next base: position 6,879,875 of record CM023197.1, read on the forward strand.
GAGGTTGCGTAATTAGCGAGCCTCCTCCGCCCGGATATGCTTGCCGATGTTTCTACAAAGAATTCTACACTTGCAGTGGCAGCGACACAGGCTGTCGTGACACTCCATTTTTTCTTGCTTTCTGGGTGGCGGCGATTGCGGTTGCTACTAATTTCACAAGCATCGATTCCTAAATACCTATCCACCGTTTCACCTGAAACTAATTTAAATTACACTTTTAATTTAACATGTCCCAACCAAGGCAAGACGTATACTCTCCTTACTTCTAATCCCATAACGTCGAACTGACTGACAATAAACGTCAATCTCAATTTGAATAGGCCGTTTTGCTGCGTAGACCAAAGAATAGATTTCTTAATTCAAATCCATAGAAACCTTAATAATACGATATAATCTTTAAAAAAGAAACAAATAAACGAACAGGTTAGAAACATCTAATATTACGGCATAACAAATGGATAATGTAAGTACCTCGTCGAAGATGACTTGTTAGGCGCCATAGAAATCATGCATCATTAACCTTGGCTCACGAGGTTGACATTAGCGTATTAATCAGTTAACGTCCTCTTGGTTTACTTTTTCTTTCCGCTACCGCAATGTATCTGCATTTCTCTAGAAGAAAACAGGAAATAGTCACAAACGGGAATGTAAACAGCACAAAGGAATGTTGAAAAAGAATTTTCTTTTCATATCCTATTTTAAAAATGCATAACAAACGTAGTTGGATCAGCAGAAACTTTGGAAGGATATTTCTGCATTTACCTTTCCATTCACGTATCGAACATGGATTACCAACGTATTCATCAAGACAAGATCCATAGTCGTCGATTCCAGTTTCCGGCAAAGACGGTGATGGAACAAAATCAGATAAATTGTTGACAGCATCCCATGGCCTATTGATCTGCATGGAGTCACCAACGTTCAGGTATGTCTCTGTGATGGATCGCACGGTTTTCAAGTGGCGCGCGCGTGGTCACGCAGCAACGACTTTCTCGTTCCAGTCTCAAATCCACGATTGTTTTTTCCTGCAAAATTAGACTACAGAAATTACAATGAGCTTTCTGGTGTAGTAAGAATGCACAAAATTTCAATACCTTGCTGTTTGGATTTTTTGGTTTTAAAATGCCATCGGCTGTTGTCCCGATATCACGATCGAACATTAGGATAAGTCTGTCGAGACTACACGAACGTGTACACACAGACATAGGCGATCATGCGGATTGCTGCTGTCGACGGAATACCAAGCCAATATAATGAATAACTTCTTCTGATATGTTGGGAGAGTCGGTGAATTCTTATAACATAAAAAACCAATCCAGCCTGAAACAAAAAAATGTAGAAAACCTAATTAAAAACAAAACATTATCTCTGCAATTCACCGTAATGATTAACCGACAAAATAAAGAAGGGCAGGTTTATAAAGTCGGAGTAGTGAGTGGAATTGTCGATGACTGTAAATCGGCCAGAACGGTAGGCAGAATAAACTTCAATGACAAAACGAAAATTCGAAACAAACTGTGTGCGACGTCTGTGCCACTGGGATCGAAATACAACTGTGCTGTGCGTAAATTTACAATCAATCCAAACGAAAAAGATTGAATCGTGTCGGTATTTTGGTTAGGTTGTTGTTATTGACTAGCATCGATGGCAATCGAAGAGTGACCCTCGGGATTTTGAAATTTTTTATCGTAATTTTTATTACCTTTTTGTAGGTCATTAGGATGACGACTGAAACGACGACGATATCGACAAATACGGTATGCTTCTTGCTGAAAACTGAGGAAGGCGTGCCCATGACCCCATGTCGTCGTCGTCGTCTCGTCGACAATACTGGATCGAAGAGCTCCTTTTCTTAGCTCCACGAGGTCAAGTTGATGAAAACCTATCTCAATTCATCGTCGAACCTAAAGAAACATTCCAGTATATTAATTTTTCCAAATTAAATTTTAATGTAAAATGCGTTACTCCTATTTCGATCCAGGGTAGAACCAACTCTGCTTCCGAGGGCAGTATTCAACGGTCATTCAGATTAAATCAGGATTAAATCAAGATGGTTGCGGGTCACCAGATCCGCTGGCCAAACATTCCGTTCAGTCTTCGGTGTTCGTGCCCGTCAGTAGTGAACACCAGAGATTTATTGTTGGCTCGCTGTTGTTCCTCCGCCGAATATGGGCGTACCTGGCGAACGACCTGTACCGTGGGGATGATGAAAAAAGGACAATGACCTTTACTATAACAAAGATAGCAACCGAAAGAGAAATGTCTACCTAGACAAACACTATAAGCATTTCGGCTTGCACGCCCAGTCCGCTCCCGTACGACGTGTGTCCGTGAATTCCAGCCGTCCGCTCGTATCAAATGACCAGCAAGTTTCTATCTGCAAAACTCGCTGTATCGTATTGTTTATGAGTTTCCTACTGTTGAAATAGAAGATTAGTTTCCCGTTACTTCGTTAACGGGGAAGTTTCTCGACTCGACTGGCCGACGTGGAAGGTGAACACCTGGGAAGGTTGGAACCCCAGGTCATCGGGAACCTCCACGGCTGTGGATCAAACCAGGAACCTTCGAGCTGCTAGGCGAGTGCGATACCTTTCTGGCAACCCAAATTATATCCCCCCCTCCACTGATGTTTGATGCCCTACGTACATTTTTTGACAGACACCTTAATGTGTTGAAGACTTATGAATCACCGTGATACATCTCATAGCCTTGTGTTCAAATCCCAGTCAGGTAACAGTGGTGAAATTCTGTCTACATAGTAAATTACTGGCAGTGACATACGGCTCAGCAAGTCAGAATACAATCTTTAGTTAAGAAAACGGCAAAGTAGTATTAATGGTATTTTTTTAAAACAATAATAACATTAAGTTAGATTAATTACCTGAGTCTTTGTACAACTATATGTTCTTCATCTGAGTTGTACTGGTTTGGGATATAATAACACCTTTGTAGTTTAGGACTATACTCTTAACACAATTACCTTCTAGAGGTTCTACTACACGGCCGTGAAGGCGCAACTGACGAACAATATCGGAATCGTTATGATGAGTTTTTACCGTCCATCACAACAGTCCGAAGTATCTCATATTACCCGAAGATTGAGCCCGAGTTGCTGCAAACTAGTGACCACCTGCTCGTATTCGTTTTTACGCCGTAAACCGTTAAAGGTATGGATGGCCTGCACTGGCGACGAGTCCTCCTCCTGTAGAAGTGCGTTATGGAGAAGTGCAGAACGAACGGCGGATTAGAATCCGCTGTTTACCGGCACGAGCACGATCTTATCACGTCCGACCGTACGCCGGATGTAATCGATACACTGCTGCTCGCGCTTCTCCAAAATGAAACCTCCTTGCAATCCACAGAGGTCGTACAAGAAGTTGTGCAACATTTTCCGTCCTATAATATGGGATTGCGACTTTGGACCACCCGACAGTAGCCCCCGACGGTACCCCGACAGTGGCCCCCCATGACACCATCCCCCCCCCCGACAGTGGCCCCCCACAACACCATCCCCTCCCGACAGTGGCCCCCCACGACACCATCCCCCTTCCGACAGTGGTCCCCCACGACACCATCCCACCCAAACATTGGCCCCCCACGTTTTCGAATGGGGGACCACAGACGGCGACGACGTCGACACCAGCCCCCCCTGGCAATTGAGGCTGGTGGGCCTGTGTTGTGTAGGCATCAGACACCAGCCCCCCAAGTTTTAACGATCCAGTGCGTAAGAAGGGCCAGTGTCGTACTATCATGCGACACAAGGCCCCCCCCCCACACCACTATCTTTCCAGTGCATAGGCCATGTTCCAGTGAATAGGCCATGTTCCAGTGACAGTGACGCTTTTCTACATGCTCTGTAAAGTCTAAAGTGAAAGTGCGCTTCAATACGTGTTTGGAAATTAGTGCCGTGTAGAAGTTGTTCAGTACTTCATTGGGCACTAATTTCCAACCACGTATTGAACCGCACTTTCACTTTAGACTTTACAGAGCATGTAGAAAAGCGTCACTGTCACTGGAACATGGCCTATTCACTGGAACATGGCCTATGCACTGGAAAGATAGTGGTGTGGGGGGGGGGGCCTTGTGTCGCATGATAGTACGACACTGGCCCTTCTTACGCACTGGATCGTTAAAACTTGGGGGGCTGGTGTCTGATGCCTACACGACACAGGCCCACCAGCCTCAATTGCCAGGGGGGGGGGGGGCTGGTGTCGACGTCGTCGCCGTCTGTGGCCCCCCATTCGAAAACGTGGGGGGCCAATGTTTGAGGGGGATGGTGTCGTGGGGGACCACTGTCGGTGGGGGATGGTGTCGTGGGGGACCACTGTCGGTGGGGGATGGTGTCGTGGGGGGCCACTGTCGGGAGGGGATGGTGTCGTGGGGGGCCACTGTCGTGAGGGGCCACTGTCGTGAGGGGCCACTGTCGTGAGGGGCCACTGTCGTGAGGGGCCACTGTCGTGAGGGGATGGTGTCATGGGGGCCACTGTCGGGGGGGGGGAGGGTGTCATGGGGGCCACTGTCGGGGTACCGTCGGAGGCTACTGTCGGGTGGTCCAATGACTGCATGCCCTATAATATTACACCAGCCATTAAGGTCTATGTTTCACACTCAAGGAAAAGGAAACCAACATACCTTTTTCAGTCAAATCAACTTCAGGGTGGAACTGGATTCCTTAAAGACAACGTAGAGTATCAGCAATGGCCGATATAATATTACATGTTGATTTTGCGATGCAATGCAACCCTTCTGCAACCTTGTCGACGATGTCACCATGGGTCAGCAATACTATGATCTAAGGTAATAGGCCATGTATTGTTCAATGTATGTAACAGTCATGCAAAAGTTCTTGTCATTACAAAAGATAAAATATCACAATCAATTCCAACTTACTAAGCATCATGTTCCAAGGGAAGATCTGGAAGCAGTCCTCAGTTGGGTATTGTTGCTGAAGCAGAGCCAAAATTTGCCCAATATCTCATACCATGCCATACTCTAATTGCTCCAGTTGCCGGTGCAAAAGTAAAGTAGAGAGTGTGCAAAGCACCATTACATATGTTTACATTATGCAATTGATTTACTTTTATTTCACCTTGATAAATGATTGGCGTTGGCCTTCAAAAGCAGTAAAATTTGAGCTGAATTTGAGCGGTGTGTCCAAAGCTTTCTGTGTCGTTAACGTCTTTGGGACTGCTGCATAATTTGTGAGACAACAGTGACAACTGGATTGCCTATATCTGTATTACTCTTGGCAAACGCCAAGGACTCTTTGTGATTCACTCATTGCAATTTTAACACAATTTGGACGACTAAGATAAACCATTGATAAGAAAGCAATACCTGGCAATACCTAGGGGGGAAACCTGTGGTACTATTTCAAACAACAGGGATCCATAACTCATCTATACCTCCCTTTGGAAAGCTGCATCCACTTAGTTTGAAGATCATCATACTGTATATAATTACTCTTTCTTCTCTCACTACCAATCAATTCAGAAAATAGTATGCATTATCTGAAAACGTCAATATAAGAAAACGATTACGTTTAATTATTTTGTTATGCGACATGTTCACAAATAACAACAGACTTGCCTTTTCATATGGGTTTTTCCGAGCAAATTTTCGTTTTAGCTATTATGAGGCTTGTCGACAAGCCCAGTTACTCATGCGCTTCTACAATTTCGTCACTACTAATTAACTAATTAAACAGTTGGTTCTGTAACTTGCTACGTTGTACGAAAAATTTCTTGATAAAAATGGCTGCAAGTGCGTGTGCAGAGAGAGGACATAGCAAAGAAAATGGCGTTTCAAGGAAGCCGTTGTCAAGTTTCAAATAGTCGACTTCATGAAGTAGACAAAAAAGACAAAGACAATTGACTATTGAGACAAATGAGAAATAAAGAATGACAAATTGACAATGACAATTGATAAGATTGACCAATGACAAGTTGACATTTGACAACCAATAACCAACCAAGAAGCAAGAACCAAAGCAAGAACCAAGTCAATCAACCAACATTCGGAGGAGCCTGGGGCTCGGCCCCCGCCCCAGTTTACCTGCCTATCCGGAGCATGAAAAAAGGTAAAAAGGTTTTTGCGGGTTTCGAATTGGGTCATGGCTCGATGATAAGCTGCCTGCATCCGTGAACCTAGGGGTCGCTTCACGCTTTCGCTATGGCGTTGTCCCTAAGCCACGGGGAGTCTTACCAACAACCTACGAACTCTCCAATTCTCTGCCAAGTTACGGGTTCGATCTTTATGTGTAGTGAACGGTACTACTAGATCGAGCAGCGTCTGTAAAGTTTTTTTTTTTTTTATTATTGTAGTGTGTTGGTGTCGTGTCATTATAGATGGCCTTTATTTATAGGCGGCTTCTTTGAAGCATTTAGTTGAAGCATATCTTGCGCTGGAACGGTTGAAGCATATCTTGAGCGTTGAGTTGATGATGTCGATGCGATGAATCTTCAATGATGACACACATACATGCATAGCGAACAATGAGGGTGGGAGGGAGGGCGGGAGGGGGGGCGGGAGGGAGGGCGGGAGGGCAGGAGGGAGGGAAACTTGGAGGTGGCGGGAATCGAACCTGGGGAAACTACAATACAAGGGAGTGGCGATAACCACTGTGCCAGGACCGCACATCCCAACCAAAACTTTCTTAGGCGGTCATCTGGTTAAATACCTTACGTATAGCATTATTAACAACAATGGCATGGCGCAGTGCTATAGTGCGCGGTTTTCATGCCTATGTACGAAGGTTCGAATCTTCATTACTGGAATTAAATATACAGTGGCTTTTTAATCTAGATTATTTTATGTTGCTTACATAACAGAAATTTGATTTATCGAAGGCCACACAAATAGGATTAAATATCGCCACTTTTTTTTATTTCAAAACTTCTTTCACGACGATAGTCAACAATAATGCTCATTTGTTTTGAAATTGAGGCTTACCCTTCTCGCTTAAATTTTGCAAACCGTCTTGCAAGTCCTAGAGCCTCTCTCCTTCCCATTTAAAAACTTTAATGTGAACAAACGCGACTATTTTTTTAAGTTTTTTCACGCACTTGTAAGCCTCGATGATGATATTATCCATTTTGACCTGACGCTGCAGAAATAGTCTACTCAAACGGATTACATGTAAGCTCTTCTCGCCAATGCTTTCAATTATTTTTCATGTTTCACTTTCTACACAACAGGAAAAATAAACAGACAACAAAAATGGTGCACAAAGGCGTAGAAACATACGAGGCTAGGAGGAATCGTGACCACCAACGTACAACAACCTCACCAAGAACGTTTGCTTCTTTAGAGACAACGTTTGTTTGTTGATTTACATGCTAATGGGCAAACCAGAAGTGATCCATTCTTCTCCTTTGGATAATTTTCAAGGTACGGAACCATCTCTTTATCAAATACTTTTCTTTATCAAATTTTTAGACCTGATACTTAAAGAATTTTGCATGGATACGTGTTAACTACGGCAAGTCTTTAAAAAATTTAAGAAGTCACGAAATTGGCATATAAATTTCAAAAATGGGAACGTACTTTTTGGTTACCATATTTCGATTGACGCCGGGGGAAATATAACAGCTGACATTGCCATGCCATTGCTAACCAGTTGATAACTTCTCTCGTATATGGTACTCTCCAGAGCTTCTTCATGAAGGATGCAAGGAGTAGCAGCAACATAGTCTCCAAGGTTCAGGTCCGATCTCGGACCCGACAGCCGACCGTGTCTGGCATTCAGACAGGACAATATTTCAAACCGGAATGTGCTGGGACCACCATCTCTGGAACGTGGAAAATATAAAAATGAAAAACACATAATCAAAAGTACGGAAGGTATTGAATAAACGATTAGGTAGCGATCTAGCGAGTTCTTATATGCAAGCTGTGCAAATAACAATACCTTTAAGCATTCGGAATTCGGTGTGCAAAAACTTATGCTCTCTGCGCAGTACCTCGGGTTGTATCATGGTTTTCCACCTTGTGTAGGGATAGTATTCCGGAGCTGGAGTGTAGTACAAGGCAGTAGTGTTGTACTAGGTAGCATTCGTGGTGTAGTATTTGGGTGCATCTCGTGGCATATAGTAGAGTAAAATGAAGCACCAGCGAAGTAGTTGTTGCCGAATGGCATCTCAGAACTTCGCTCCACCTTCACCTCGCCCGTCGCTGCGTCCAAGCCTCGCCCGTCGCTTCCTGGTTGCCCAATCTTCCCCTCGTTTGTGTGGTATGGTTGTATATTGTAACATGTAGCAATGTCCTTATCCACAAAAAGACATCACACATCACTAAAACTTCTACGGAGATAGCTTTAGCACAAAACAGTCAATTAAGAAATATTGAGTACTGGAACAATCATACTGCCACAACACATTTTCATTTGGATTTTCTAAATACCTAGTTCAGCTCGTCCTTTTTCTCTGATGCTTATCAGTGTAGAACATATTTGTAACTGCTTGGTGATCAGGAACACAGATGAAAGCCTCTTACGTATGCTACTCGGGCCCCACAATTGACGCAATAACGCATAAATCCTTGTCGGATTAAAAAACGACAACTGTTGCCTGAACAAGTGTCCTATAACTACCAACACCAATCTAGATTTCTGGAGAAAAGTAAAAGAAAATGAAGAAATGAAAAAAGAAGAGGAAAAAATAATAAAGAAGAAAAAGGACAATTGGAACCTTTAACATAAAGTACCATAACTAGGACAAATATTTACCATAAGAGTTTGTTGAGCAACGCACCTGCTTAAATTGTTTGGTTTTACAAATTATCAGTCACATCCATGTCATTACTAAAGCAGAGTTAGGTGGTGAAGGAACCTACTGCTTCGGAAGCTGCTACTGATCCAACATAGACAACCAAATGGGAGTTTCGTGATCGTCATAAGATCGGATATTGAAATGTCAGGCTGTTACCTAAAAGACATTTTGTCCGCCAATAGATATTGTAACAAATGTTAGGTTCCACAGATCAATAAAACACTCTGTAACATGCAAATAAATCAATTTGAAATATTTTCCTTTTAAATTTAAGCTTTGATAGAATTACCCAATCGAACGCAAGAGTTCACGAACTTAATGTGCAAGATATTATTCGTTCCGATTCGCGAGCCATGCCCGAGCTATCACGCCACAAAAATAGAGGCCCCGAAGCACTATCTTGCTCAATCTACCTATAACTAGAAGAAAAAATAAGTTATTGGTAGACAAAGTCCTGATTTTCGCCTAATGACCGAAAAAAAAAATAATAAATCGTGGCAATAAAGGAACAGACGAGTTTAAAACAGATACACGGTATGCACGACGCATCTTACCAAAAAATAATAAAAACTTATAATACGGATGAAAGACAAGCATTACCTATTTTCGAGGGTGTATAAAAAGTTTTTTTGGAATGGCAATAAAAGCCTACCTAAACTATCCCACAATTATTGCCCAAACATGCTATTATGCCTGTTGATAAACTGTTCCAACATACATTCTCCATATGAATGGACAAACACCATAAGTGAGTTGTCGCACTGGCCTATTATCTGGTAACATTTTGCCCTTGGTCGATGCAATTTACACAAGGGCTTCATTTTCTGGTATAAACAAAAAAAAATGACAAAAAAAAGGACTATTGAAATATTATGTTGTATAAGAAAGACGGTAAGTTCACGTAACAATAGTATATATGATCTGACATACCCAACAAGAAGTTCCAGGAGTTTTCCATTTTCATGAAGTGGAGATATAGCAAACACTACCGCTGCTCCAAAGCCTGGGAAAAATTTCCATCACATTTTTTCTATTACAATATTGTAACAGAAATAATATATTTGTTCAATGGGAGCTGCTATGTTTCCAGCAGATCTTCATCTCTCTTTAGAACATGGTGTCCAGCAAAGGAATGTAGGGTACCAACGGCATTCAATGAGAACTCTGTAACATACAGAATACAATAGCTTAGATAAGGTTAAAAAAAACAGTTGCATTTTTTGAATATGTTCAAATAAAAACATTTGTTTAGCCACAAAATTTGTTATCTTACCTCTCTAAGAATACAAGGCAATGAGTCACAACATGGCTGTGTTGGTCAACAAAATGACATAATTCAGTTAGCACCTATGAAAAGGAAGGTGCATTGTTTTACAACATTAGGCTACATGGCACTACCCATCAACACAATGCAATTGGGAACACACAACAACACAGGGATGGTTTATAAGTGCTGCTAAATTACAGATTGTCAGCTGCATTTACGTCAACCCAAAAAGGATAGGCAGATTTTAGCCTGTTAATAACTTAAAAAAGGCCTTTTTAAGTTTTTAAAACTCAACATTTCAAAATGGAAGAAGTAAGCATTTAGAATAACAATGGGTGCAGGAAAAAGGTTGTAAAAACAAAAATACAATTTCAGAAAGCATACCTTGATGTTTGTCTCCGTCAAGATTCAGGGTGTTTTTCCACTTTTGTTAAATGTCATGTTCCCAATGTAATTGTCCTGGTCAACAATGGATTGCCACTGGGAGACCAAGTCAGTTTATTTTTTCAAGTTTCCAAGAAACGTTTCTCAGCTCAACAGAACCTGACAACAGACATGCATTATTAAAGTACATTTATGCATGCATGCATTATTAAATACTGTTAATGTATTAAATATTTTTTCGTTTCAACAACGTACCCTTCATAACATCCAATGCAATGAGAGTTGTTTCATATAAACGTTTTCCACATAATAGTTCAATTGATCGACATGAAATTAGTTTTTCTCCAGCAGTTTTTTTCTTTAAAAAAAGCAGTTATAATATCTAGAAATCAATTTTTTCAATCGTGTGCAACTCTCATTCACATGGCAGCCGTTGGCGAAAGGCAAGACAGCATGCAAGAAAAAGCTACTTCCTTGTTCGGGCATAACTAAAACTCGGGGGTCGGAGTTAGGGGGTCGGGGAACTAAAACTCGGGGAATGGACTCGGGGGTCGCCATTTTCCCCGAGCTTTAGTGTGTTCAAACGGGGTGACGGGTAAACAAAAAATGACTAAAACTCGGGGAATGCATTCGGGGTTTTCGTCTGCTATGTTTTTTTTTTGTTACCATATAGTCGGGGAACGGGGTAAACAAAGGGAACTTAAACTAGGGGAATTTACTCGGGGAATGATATTTTTGACTGCTACAGTAGTTAGTCTATGACTCTGGTCATAGAGAGGCTGACTCTGATTTTAGTAAACTGCTACAATTTGGATAACGCTTGGTGGTTCCTGGCAGGGTTCCTGGTTCTGTTGTTGTGTATTTGCTGAAAATGGGCTGAAATGGGCTCAGCGAATTTCAGTGTATTAAAGAGCAGTCCAAAGAATGTTTAAAACGGAATGAATTGAATATTTACTCTTAACACGTCTCAAATCTGAATTCTCTCGATAAATCTATCTCAATCAGCAAAAACAAAAATGAGGCTCCCTGGGGTGCTGAAAATTTAGGGGGTAATTTGGCGTTCCGTAGTTTTGAGACGAGAAACCAATAACTTAAGCGAAATCGGTGTTCAATTTTGATAATTTATCTGAGCTGAATATGGATAAACTGCCACGCAATAGGATATCGATTCTGTTTCGTTGTGTCATCGAGTCACACTTTATTTCACTCGATAGTGTATGGATGCATCCGTGCAATACAGAAACTATTGTGTATTAATTCGACAAGGTTTTAGTTAGGAAAGTTGGGGTCTTGTATTAGGGAGCAATAGATGTTGATAAACAATGGTTTCTTGGGTGCTGGCATTCCCTTCATCGGAAACAGATATCAGCATCTTCTCCAGTACATCTGCAAGGGATGTATCCAGCCTTGATATCGTCAACCGAAATAGTGTACGTTTTGGTGTAGTCAATCTTCGACTCCCACACGCAGTCGATATCCATGTAGGATTCCCTGTCTCGGCTATAGGGCCAAAATTTGGGGAGGCCAGGCAAAAGTTCGACTTCATCAGGCGTGGGATTTCTAGTTTCGTCATTGAAAAAGTAATGAAACAAATCAGTCTCAAACAATAAAGAATTTTGTAAGTATCACTGCTGCAAGAGATTGGATAGAAAGAGTGATAAATAGGTTTGAATTGCACAATTGAACTAACCCGTAAATAGCAAAGTTTGTCCAAACTTGGATCATTTTCTTCGATAGATCTTTTTCTCGCTCATCCAAAAATGGAGGGTCAGATGGGAATGGATAGATGAACAGGTAAATCATTTCGTCGGCGTGGTCGACACCTATATGAAAAATCATATCGATTTGATGAATAAAGATACATTTGTAAAAATGTATAATGTAACAGAATTGGTTGATTTACCATGTTCAACGGGTGGGTAATTGGGAGGGTTGGAAGCAAACAGGTAAATGAACAAGCTGTTTCTTCCCTCGTAGTTAAACGAGTACCAATACGAATGTTCATTGTGCAAGGAGTGAAGACGAACAGTTTCGTAGCCGGCCGATTTAAGGAACAGAACACCCAGCATCTAAAATGAGATAGCGGTATAAGATTTAACTTTCCGTTCTACGAAATGATTCATCGATTAACGGGTGGAAGACTTACGTCCGTAAGTCCTGGAGTCATTGAAGTGAAATCTCCCATATCAGCGTCGGCCAGGTATTTGTCAACCAAAGCATCGGCCAACACTCCAGTATCGTCTCGAATGTCTGTGTATGAATTTATCGGTTAAATGGATCAATTGTCCAGGCTACACAAACTAGTTGACGGAATGCCTTACGCAGTGCCTTTAGAATATTTGGAACGAGGTCGTTCTCCAAAAAGGTGGCATTATTGGTCATGTTGTTGGGTTCCAGGTAATCCTTCCAGGCGTCTTTAAATCAGAAACTGGTAACGTTCCGTTTTGTCAAACTTTAAAAACAATTAATGTGAATGACTTACATGAAAAGACTAACACTCCTTCGTGTTTGTTGGCACCAAACCTATGTAGTCACAGAAATTGGAAAAAGTTTAATTTCAAAAGATTGAATCGAATAAATAAATTTGAGAAAAATAATTGGTTATTACATGATTGGTACGTTGTTGTAATTTCCGGTTTCAAACTGCTTCCTGGGTTCAACTTCAAGTATCCGTTGCACTCCTGCGATTTGCATGACAGGATTCGAGGCTCCGAAACCCATACCTCCGTTTTTCAGATCTTCATCCTGCCACATGAAACAAAAATTGTGCTCAAATCATGTTCCCATCTAGTTCTATTGCATTTGATCGAACTCACGCGGAATTGTCCGTAAGCGTCAATCAGAACTTGGGCATCGATGGTACGGACGCAGTCGAGTAAATCCTCGTAAGGATCAAGAGGACATCCGGCGATCTCGGCCACTCGCATGGAAGCCTTCTTCCCTCTTCCGTCGCGATCCACCGCCCATTCGGCCAGGACGGAGCCACTCTCTCCGATGGCACGGTGGAAGAGCCCCTCGGCTTGTTTGGCCAACAGCAAAATAGATACGCTTGCACTGCCTGCGCTTTCGCCGGCGATAGTTACCAAGTCCTTGTTGCCTCCAAAGTATTTGATGTATTTGCTGACCCAACGAAGGGATTCGATCTGGTCAAAAATGCCGGCGTTTCCAGGCACTTCATCAGTGTCGAAAGACAGGAAACCTAATTTGACAATCAGTTGGATTATATGTAATTGAATCAATTGTTCTAAAAATGGGGTGTTTATGTGTTATAGCGACCTAGAGGACCCAAGCGGTATTGAATAACAACGAGGACGACGTCTTCCTCCATAAATCTCCCAGGTAGATATTCGACGGCTTGGCCGGATCTGAAAGAGCCACCGTGAATCCAAACAATGACGGGTAGAAGTGTGCTGGGATCAGTGGTATCATCGGTCAACTGTTGCGTAACGTCCATGGGAAAAAATTGTACAATGCATGTCAACATGAAATTGATGGTTAAATTAAATATTTTAAATAGATTGAACTATGTAGTTTGTACATAGGGGGTGTAGATGCTGACGGAAAGGCAGTCCTCCTTTCCGTATGGCAAATGTTGGACACATCCCGCATTGTTGTAGATGGCCTGTACGACCTCGTCCGCTGGATAAGGTTTTCGTGGTACTGGAGGCTAAGAAAAAAAAGCTTAAATTAATTTTGTTTAGTTTTGTTTGATACAGAAGAATGCAACTCTTGTAATCATTGTTAGATTGTCAATCTCGGTGGACTCAGAATAAAATTATAGATATAAGATTTGCTTTTTGATCCCGTGTTGGAGGTAATTGTTGTATTATATAATAAGAAATTCGTTCTCACTAAAAATCGCATCTCAGGTGTGGGCATTTCGGCGTAAAAGACACTGCGGAATCCCCAAAACGTGCGGTTGGTGTAGACGGAAGACTCCACCGTGCCGTTGAGACCCGCTCCATAGTCCGGAACCGGATGGATCACGGTTTCAACTGGCGGTAGTTCGGGTAGCGTTGGTAGTCGGGGAAAATCAGGTAACTTAAACTTGCAAGAAACGCCAGCCATCAATGTGGCCAGCAATGAAGCCACGATAAACAACGAAGGACGTCCCATGTTTTTTAACAGGTCGGCGCTGGAACAACGGCAACTGCAACGCCACGATCCCAATCACTGATATTTATAGCTGTCGATTTATCGTGAGTGCAATCTTTTGTTTTTCGTTGGCTCTGATGCTCCTGTCTGTCAATGGATTTGATCGAGAGACGACGTCTGACTTAAAAAAAAAAAAAAAGATGAACCATTATAGACGCACTGAAACTGCGTGCAATCTATATCTGGTACATTGATGTTTGAAGTAATAATCAGTTCGTGGTCTGATTATGAAAGCTGAAAACAAATAGAACTGGAGGAGTGTATTCTGTAAACAATACTTTTGAAATATTATAGGCTGCTTAATTTATTATTCTGGACAAAACGTTTTAACAAAAATCGTAATTCATAACACAATAAAATCCAATTAAATTTAAACAACAGACATACACATGTTTCTTTAAAATGATTCTTTGCTTAAGTAGAAAATGCCAGACATGTGTAGAGCAGAAACGTGAAACATGAACGACGATCAGATTAGTCTGTTTGGTTTATTTTGTCTTTTATCTCCAACAAATAAAAACTATACAATTTTTTTTTATTTTTCAGGATGAATCCATTTTCTCCAGTCACACAGTACAGCTATCCAAAAAAAAACGTCGATAAGAAATAGATTTCGAATGTCTCTCACTCGTCAAATTGAAGCCATATCAAACATTCAGTTATGCTTGTGCTGTTTGTTTGATAATTTCTTTGTGTCAACGAAAAAAATAAGAGGCGAATCAGGCGATCTTGATAAACGCAACGTCTCGAACTGGAAGACATTTTGCCCTAAACAAACCAAATTTGTAGCAATAAGAGGCAAACATCATCCGTAAATTTAGTTGCCCGATTTCAAATCAAACTGATGAGAGCCAATCGACGCCAAAATGGATTCCCAAATCAGCTTCGAATCGGGTTCAATCTACCATGTTCCGACTGATTTAACAGGGGATGTAGCTCAGATGGTAGAGCGCTCGCTTAGCATGCGAGAAGTACGGGGATCGATACCCTGCATCTCCACGATAAACACCTTTTTAAGGCTTTCCAAACACAAACAGGTTTTAAGGAATTCAATTTTGGTTCGGAGAAATGGGCCGCATTCCTAAATCAATATGATACTTTCTTTTAAGATCGATATTTTGCTTAAAGTATTTCTAATCAAGTCTATAAAAAGGCGACGTCGAAAATTGATCAATTTAGATTTTTACTTGGGGCAATTTGATTGGTTAATATTTATTAGGAATCAAAGGGGATGTAGCTCAGATGGTAGAGCGCTCGCTTAGCATGCGAGAAGTACGGGGATCGATACCCTGCATCTCCAAATGAGTTTTATTTGCAATCACCTAATATATCTACTCGATATCATATCTTATTTTGGCCGTGACTGTTTCAATGTACGAATCGCCTAGCAGGCCAAAATAAAGCAAATTTTTAAGGTCGATATAAAGACATTTTGTCCCGGACGCGATCAAGCGGCGAAATCTGTTAGGAAAATAAGCCCGACTAGGCACCTTCGCCTTCAAACCCATCACATTCCCGCGGTCGTAACAAGCTTTTTTAGAAAGCGACTTCACACCATTTTCGAGTGAATTACCTATACGACAAGCAGCAGTGACGTCATTTAGACCATTTTAGGAGAATGCGTTATCACCTAGTTATTTTAAAACATTTTCTTATTAAAAAATCGAATGGTAGTATAGCTTTATTGAAAAGAGAAACAAGATGAATTTTCTTGAAAGATTCATCTAATCTGTCGCGTGAATCGAACAAAATTGCTTCGGTGTCTGAAAAATAAAGATCCCAGACGTCTAAGCGGGGCGACGCTAGTCCTCCTGTATAACCCAACTTTATCAGTTATCTATATATTGCCACACTCTGAAAGCCATTAATACTCGGTAATGATTAATAATTTTTTTTTTAGAATTTCAATTCCTTTCTTTTATTTTCCCCGTGCCTTTTTGAGTCATCAGCTATATGACGTCATTGATTGAAACGCCTCAAATGGATTATTGGGCGTGCCAATCCGACGGGATAGAAAGACTCACGCAGGCCGGCCGTCGTTCTTAATAGACACCGTCATGTCTAGTCTTAAAAAAAAAAAATAAACTAGTTCAGATAATTTAGAATCATGTATTGAGAACGTCCCGCGCCGTCACGCCACTGTATCACGGGACTTAATAGAATCCTGCTGCTCTAAAAAGAAAAAAAGAGCGCACGGAAAATGGATTACTTATCTTCTATAATGTACACAAGAACAACCTTAAGACAATCAAGCCAAGAAAGAACGAAAATAAAAAAAGTGAAACGTCAATGTGTGTGTGTCGTGTTGGTAGATAACAAAATTATTTTGACATCCCTCAATGGCTAATGTAAAATAAGGCGTTGCGGTTGTAAACGGGAAATCTGATTTATTTTTGGGTTCGCTCATTCTAATATATCGTTCGCCATCTACAAATAAGAAATTCAATTTTGAGAAAGCAAAATTCAAATAAGGCATCAGAATGAAAAGATTGTCCATATTAAAAAATCAAAATTCGAGACCCTGCTGTTTTGAATTCGTATTTAAATGTTCGAAATGTTTCTTTGTGCATACCAAAAGAGTAGCCTACGACTTCATGGATAGAAATTTCAATAAAATAAAAAGGGCAAGTGAAATGTTACATTAATTATTGGTGAAATGTAAATAGATTGTCGAGGCGGATTAGCGCCGACGTCTAGAGGTGGCCGAGTAGCTAAGTGCCAACAACATGATTTTGGCCTTCTGATAAAGCCAACGGGAGAATGAAGCTTAGACACGAACTGGGGAAAAAAAAAAGATACATAAGGTAGCCCGGGCCAGTTAAGTAGGAGGAGTTCAATCTATACATTTTCTTTTTTAAAGAAATAAAAATGACCGGAAAAAAAAAGAAGATGAGGATGTGTGATATCATAAGAAAAGTTGTCAGTCTTCTCGGCCGCGCTGGCTCCTGCATCCTCTATATACCCTGCGTTGATAAAGTCTAATGCTATAGGACTGATCACTTAGGCCACTTAAAGCAAAGGAGCGCGCGCGTTCTACGATCCTATCGATGATAAAGCGCGGGGGGTTCGGACAGTCTATATTTATGCATGCCAGCAAAAGTCAAAAGAAAAAAGAATAAAGAAAAAGATATTTTGTTGGAGCTTATTCATAATGGGGAGCTGATTGATCGTTTGATTTCCATTAAAGGTACATATATAATGCGAGATGCTTCTGGTGCCCAAAGCGCTCGCGTAAAAAGCATTCATCGAAATGTTGTTGGCAGTGGGGAAAAAAAGAGAGAGATTGGGAAAGTGGGAGTGTCGAACGAGAGATAACGAACCCCTAACGCCGTTCTCACCTCTTTCCACCGTAAGCCATATTATATTTGTTATACGGTTACGGCAATACAGTTCCCAATCTTACCTTCCTATTCAATTTTTATTCTTCGCATATTTTGTTCAAATTGCCTTCGAGGTTTCAATTTTTTTCTAAACTTATTTCTTTATAATCAACATTTCTCCAAGGCTGATCGCTTGAATGATATAGAATCTTTCTTTCCTCATTTTCTTTCTCAGCAGAGATGAACCTTTGATGATAGAGTCATCATCAGAATACCTGTGTGTGTAAAACGGTACTGACTAGCACAATAGGAAAAGGTCAGTATGTACAGCAGGTAGGCTGTTGTATTTGAATTAAGTCCATATTTACAGTCAAAAGTGCTAATCCTAAGATGCTGTCTCTTAAGTCTTTACCAATCAATCATCTCCAGCAGCACAAGCTTGCCTTTTTTTTGGTGAAAACAAATTGCCTTTTCACTCTTTAAAATAAAAACCTTTTTTTTTTATGACTGTAAAGAAGAAAGAAGAAAGTTAATTAGTCGAAGGTGAGGGGCATGTTCTCGCTAATCACTGGCCATCACATTCAACTCTGGAACACTCTCTCGCTGCTGCCAAAAAGCTCGATGATCGTCAGATATATATTGGCTTACTGTCTGTTTGACGTCTTTTAACTTTCATTCAATATCGAAATCCGGTAATTAGAGTTCCAAAAATGCTAATCGCGATGTGTAAAACTTAAAAATATTTTTCCTTGAATGGGACACTAGTCGTTCCAACGGCCTTTCGCATTTAGCGAAAAATAGTTGAACGAAGTGTATAGATACGAGAAGCGGATATAACATAACGATTATAGAATAACAACATTCGGACATGGAACACCATCGAATGTGACAATCCTCTTTCACAGGTGAACGCGTCGTATGTAGGCAAACCTGAAACCGTGCAAATCGCAACAATGCGGAAGGAATGCCATCACTACCTCATCTAAACACGAGTAATGTCCACCATCAACTGACGAACTCAAAAAATGAGTCTTGTCAGGATGAAGCAGAAATAACATGTGTCAGCTAACAATCAGAATGGAACATAGCGATCAAAAAAAATTTGGTTATTGTGTCTTATATGTGTTTTTTAACATTGTAAGCTGTGTGTGTAATAAGATGTGATGCTACGTAGTGCAGTGTGTTATGCTACGGCGTATAATCCTGTCAAAAGTGGGGAGCCCCTCTTGCACGATGGCATTCTTGGCGCTCAACAACAACAGGAGAGGCCCACAGCCAAAGTGACAAGATCAAAGAAGATCAGCAACCATATCTACAAGTATATATAGAGAGAGAAAGAGGCAGTGTGTACAACTGTTAAGCCGATTTCCTTTCTTTCCTTCATTTTTTTTTTTTCAGTTATTTTTTGGGGATAGGAGGACCCGATGTTTTGTTAGCGCGAGCGTTTCGTAGATGTACTCCTCCCCCATCATTCCTAAAGTGAGAAAAGAGTGAGCTAATTGGAGAGGGGGGGTTTGCTTCCCCCCCCCTCCATTTGGCTTTGTCGAAATTCCAAAATTCTTGTTGATGTTTAACTATAGGTATACCCGCTTCCGGAAGAATGAAATATAACAAAGCCAAACAGAAAAATTATTGGATGATAAACGCATGTTGACTCTTTGCAATTTTCGTAGATAAATGCGTTGAAGATTGAGTTGATCAAAGGATAGCTCAATCAATCAATAAAAAACATTCAAAGTTATATTTAACATTGCATATCTCTTGTGCTATAATGACCACACTCGTCTGATGTGGACAGACAACAAGACTTAACAATCAAGCCAACACGCGCGCATTATTTATATATTTTTCGATGAGAGACACTGTCCAATCAATTGGCTCCGGAAAAGAGGGGGGAGACGCTGGATTAGCATTTTCGTGAAAATAAACTATTAGATAGTCTTTGCAATCAACGATGACAACTGATGATATCGTCTCATATACTCTAGATAATAACACATCGAACGTGAATGGACGTGCAGCTTCAGTTGCATATTTACACAGTAATGAACTGCGTGCTTTAACGAGCCAGTCCGTGAATGCTTAATGATAACCCGGGGGGATCAAAGAATCATTTGCAAAACGCTGTCCGAAGACGCGAGTATCTTTTTTTTCCTGAAAATGATAAGAAATTAATGAGCTGCTATTAGAGTGAATTGGACAGTCAACAAGAGGGACGCAGTTGATTTCAACGTGAAACAAAATGCACAACGCTCGTCCCGTTCGTGTTCCAGAACATATCGATATAGGGTCGAATTCGTTTAAAGAAGCGAATAATTTAATGAAATGTCCGTTTCAACGTTCTCTTTCTAAATAGGAAACGTGTTATTTAACGAAGTGTGTGTACGGGTAATGATTTCGTGTTTATTGTCTGTTAATTTTACGTTCATAAATATATACACACGATTTTGGGGAGTCAGTTGGGAAAGATGAGGCCAGACAAACGGGAGAAACTACAAGAGGGAGAGTCGGTCATGTTACGCATCGCCAATCAAAACCAGAACAATGAAATTGCACACAATTGTATAAGGGTGAGAGAGAGAGCCTATATAAATATTTATATGTATATTCCTAAATGTATAAAAGCCAATGTTGAATTCATCAAATCATTTCTATTAATACACGGCATGGGGCATATAAGTGATTGGAATTTTGATATGAGGACACACAAGACCATATATACGTCTGACACAGCTTCATCAACCGACATTTAAAAAAAAAATCTTTTTTCTATCAAATTAAAAGAAAATTAAAACCAACCGGAACTACAGCGGTTTCGAATCGCCCCTGCGGAAGCGAGAGGCGGGCGTAGCGGCGTGATCCGGTGAATCCCGAGACGTGATGGTCAGAGAGCCGCTGGATGGCGACGGGGTCGTTTGCCGATGATGTGGCACCGGATTGATCAGCGCAGCCGAGCCCATCATCGGCGTCATTAAATAAGAAGCCCCCGGTGGGTAGGCCGAAGAGGCGGCCGCGGCCGCCGCAGCCGCCGCTTGATGATAGGCCATAGCCGCGCCGGAAGTCAGCGATAGCCAATGATCGAGATGAGCGGGCAGTCCGGCTGCGGCCGCGGCCGCAGCCGCAACAACAGCCGATCCGCCATTGTTGTTGTTGTTGTTGTACCGCGGGGTGGTGGCGGCCGCCGCGGCCGGGATCATCGAAGAGAACTCCTGCTGGAACTTGCGCAGTTGTTGCGATGCTTCCATCTTCTCTTGCCGTCGCCATTTGGCCCGTCTGTTCTGGAACCACACCTAATCAACCCCCCCCCCATCACAAAAAAAATGCAATAATCACTAAATGTTTGAAATTCCGAACTCCCTGCGGGCTATCCTCGGCAATAGCCGTTGATTCGAACTCAAAACGAAGTTATATGATTGGAACGAGCCATGAAAAAAAAGGAAAACTGTGTAGTTACTACCCACTCATACAAAAACTGACTTATAGAGTTAGCTTTGTCAGTATATGCAATAACGAAGCCCCAGCAAAAAAAACTCTCCGTCTACGTACGTATACTACGCATATGGGTGTTTTGAGATAATGGCAGCAATCAAACGCCCATTGAGCGCAAAGTGTGTGACAGATGGCCATCTTTTTTTCCACAGATCGGGGCATTACGAGTTGGATACAAAACTTTTGACTTTGCCATGGAGGGGGAGGAAATTACTCGCTATTTTTTTTTTCAAAGGGAGCTGGAGGGGCTATGTAGAGATTCAACAGAACCTAGTTACGTAACTCGTCCAATTGGCCACACACACACAAAAAAAGAATCGTTTTTATTTATTAATTTTTCAATTAGATTTGATTCTGTATTTTCAAAAATCTGAAAATCTAGCAGATGATGGTTTAGTTTTTTTTTTTTTGTTATTACATTTGCCATCTGGCTACCAATTCCAACGTGCGTTGCAAAACTTCATTTTCTCGTTATCGTTCGTGATAATGAAATGATTGAATTTTTTTAAAAAATATAGACTGCCTTATGGGTTTCCTATATTTTTGATTTGCGAGATAGGCTAACAAGCGCACAACCTAAGATGATTTTTACCATATACTTTGCATAAAGAGCCCCACGTCTCTCTGATTCTACATGTATCCAGCACATTAATGCCTCTTGTGATTGAACCAGATAACAGAGGGGAAAAAAATACATTAATTCTAAAGAAAACGCATTTAAAAGCGAACCCTATAAAAAAAAAAAAAAAAAAGGAGGAGAGACATGGAAAGAAGAAAAGAATCAAACGGTTTACATATTATTATATCATCCGATTCGCTCCAAAAGGATCACACACACACAAGAGACCTATATTATAACAGCGATCTGATATCGGAGCTGTGTGTGTGATTGAGATGAATAGACTCCCGTTTTGCTTCCCCCTCTTTTTCTATACCGAGCGTGTGTGTGGTGTATACACACACACACACAGCACACAGATCCGTATATATATGCAACTATTGAAAATACATATATACTGATCGTATTGACTTGCGCTTGATACAATCGCCCTATTATGTTTTATATATATACACTTCATATGTGTACAGTGGCAAATAGAGAGCTCTAAAAAGAAAATGTTACACACACACACACACACACACACATTGCGCTGACATTGAACGCTTTAGATCCGTATTCTTTTTATTTTTTTCCGGATGCGTCTGCAACAGCAGTCGCCCCTTTTTCTTTTGATATCGGCCATCAATTTTGTTAGTTCACCGTTTTTTATTTTCTTTATTCTATAGTACATATTCGCTTTGTCGAGTGTGTGTGTGTGTGTATGTTGGATGCGTGTGTGTACGTGTTATCAGACCACTTAGTCCTCGGTCGATTAGCCTAATAACTCGTTTTGGGGCGGGGTCGGCGGACTGGCTTGCTGGGGTTGGCAACTATGTATAAGTCTATATAGATATATACAGATATATGTATAATAGAAGGGAGACGATGATGATGCTGGAACACGGACGCCAAAAGAGGGGGGAAATGGAGGGGGGGAGGGGAACAGTGGCAATGTATATATAAAGACACAGCAGACTATATGAGAGTTGTTACAAGCAGAGAATATAACGTTAAAGCTTTTGATTCCTTTGTTATGTTTCGTACGCCATTATGTCCCTTTCTAATGAGTTTACTTAATACGTCATTATCGATATCAAATAGGTGGGTTTTTTTTTCAAATATTTTATTAATAGCGATCATCAGGGGCTGGTACGAGTTCTTTATACGACGAGGTAAAGGAAAAATAATCGATGTACGCCTTAATTTATAAGTCAAATAAATGTAGGCGGATTAAAGACGAACTGTGTGATCGGAAAAACCCTCGGTCTGTTTTTATAGCTGCGACGTTGTTAGACGAAATCGGATGGAGCAAAGTGATGCTGTTAGACGCGTTTCCCATTTAGACTCGGGGCGCACCGGATATGAGTTCTAGACACTGTTACATCTAGCGCGTGTTCTATGATGGGCTGTTTGTGGAGTATGTGTACATCAGAACAATAGCAGAATTGCGCAGAATTGGGCAGGAAGATTGTTTTCTCTTCTATTCTCCTCCCACACGCCAATAATCATGAAAGAGAGGCACGGAGGGTTAAACGATATTAAAGTGACTCGATTTGACGAACAATGTCGAAAACAAAACAAATTGCATCCCACTAATATTGCGTACGTTACATTCTATAAATAGAAATCAATGCGTAGTTTTATTATACGTACAGCAGTATATATGTAGGGGGATATTATATCATCTGCTCTTACTGTGATTCTAATTAGAATTGCGGCCCCTGTTAATTATTTCGTGCGTGTTTGAACAGCCTGGAAAGAGTTTCGGATATAAACCGACTATACATCCGTGTGGATGACTCGATAAGAAAAGTTGGACTATACACTATATAGATCAGTGTGTTTTACGGCAAAGAGTCTTAGAAACTAGAGGAATTACAAACCCGAAAGTTTAGCGCAATTAAAAAAGCAGCAAAGCCGATTGCCCTATTATCTAGTCTACATATATGGCTGCATATAGTAAATAATTAATAACGCTGTGATGCAAAAGAGGAGAACAACGCAAATGCTAATCAAAGAGATGAGCCTGAATTTTGGGGTTTTGTTTGGCCCAAACCATAACTTCCAAAGCGCAGCACTTCATTTGAATAAAAATCGTATATGCAGGCCTATACGTCTAGATACAAAATTAATGAATAATTAGTTAACAAAGACTAACCTGGACTCTCACTTCGGGCAGGTTGACTTTCATGGCCAACTCCTCGCGGCTGTAGACGTCGGGGTAGTGCGATTTTTCAAAAGCGCGTTCCAGCTCGTGCAGCTGGAACGTCGTGAACGTCGTCCTGTTCCGCCGGTGTTTTTTGCTGTTGCCGCCTCCGCCCGCCCCGTTTTCAGCGCCGTTCATCCCGCTCTTGTCCGCCTGATGGCCGTCCTCATCGCTACTCTCCTCCGCCTGATTGTTCATCATCTGATGCTGATCGACATCGGCCTCATGATGCGGATGCCCAGCATTGTAATGATGATGATGAGACATTTCGCGGAACAGTTTCGCCTGATGCCTCACTGCCCCGACATCGCACCGATCATCTTTCTCTAATACACAATTGATTTCATTTCATTTTCATTTGAATTCAATATACGATACACAATAAAAAAGGAAATATACCTTTGGAGTGTTGATTGTTGAGGCCGAGAATAGCCTCGATCGTGTACAAGTGGCTCACTTGATGATTGAGACTTAATTTGCCGTTATGCTGATGAGGTGTGGCCGATGATGAGGACGCTTCGTGCTGATGGTGATGAATAACAGCTGGTTTAACAGGGGACAGCGAATCGGCCACGGACATGATGGCCGGCACGGCGTTGCACAGATCGACGTTGACCGAGGCTAGATCGACCGAGCCGCCGCCGTTCTCGATATCGACGCTGCCATCACTAGGACTGCTACTCCCGCCGACGCGGCTGTTCAAACTGGCGCTACTCACGTTACTATTGCTGTCCTCCGTCAACGACGAGTGCTGTTGATGCTTGTCAACCACCGATTCGCTTCTCTGCTCTGACGTCATCATCTTTGTTGAACGTGATTTGAATGATTGTCCTTGTGCCTATAAGAACATTAACACGATGAACGCACAATTCACAACAAAAGGGGAGGATTAAGGAGGTATAATCACGATCGAACGATTGGTGTGATGCGTCCAGACTGTTTGATAGTCGCGGTCGTGACTGATTGATGGTGAAGCGAAAAAGAGTCACAGGGGCTGGCCCGTAGATGCTGGAAAGGGGGCACGGCCTTTGCGGCCCGTTTCACTATACGTTGGAGGGAAGTAACACAGAATAAGAAAATACGAAAACAAGAAAATAAGAAATGAGGAAAGAAAATCTCATAACATGCTATATAAGATATCAAATGTGTATAGGGAGGGCGGATATGGAGAATCAAAAGGGGAGGGGTGGGGACTAGGGTGGAGCCAGCGCCACTGCGTCAGTCCCGCCGGCTATTAGCCTTCCAACCGCCGCAGAACCAATCCCGGAGACCCGAACTAAAAGGATGATTGGGCGGAGCTTATTCTATTTGGCCGGGCACACATCTATGTGGTATATATCGTGATTGCTGGACCTATACATCCTCCCATGATTTAAAAAATAAATAAATAAATAAAGAATACCTCTCCCTTTAACTCACGTAAAGGGTGTTTTGTCCCTTACATCTCGCGTCAACTCTTTTATCATTCCGCGCCCAGCAAGACTAATTTGCATCTTGCACACGGAAGTGTGCAAGATGGGACTTTATTATACGTCATCACGTTCTTAATGAGACTGCCAGCCATTGATTGGGCACAAAGGCCAGCACAGTCCATCGTCCCTCCTGAAGGCGATAAAGCGGACCAAGAATAAATAATCAGAAGAACCTTAAAATGAAAATAAAAAAAAATAAATAAATAAATCTCATTCTCTTGAAGCAGATGGGAATTTTAAAAAAAGGGGGGAGGGGGAGGGGGATACGAGTAAGAGAGAGGCCAAGTGGAGGGGAAATTGTCAATTTCATCCGGGCGGGGCACAGTAGCGCAGAAGGAGCGGATGGTCCCTCAAAACGATTCATTTTTGCTCCGGTGTGTTATAAGCTGCTCTCTGTGCTCTCCCAGTGTGTATGTGTGTGTATACACACACAGCACATGGGCGACGTATAGTATATATAAAACGAGCGAATAAACGCGGAGAGATGTAACGCAACACACAAACACGCAGCACAGGCTCTATATGTGATGTATACTACATCTGTGATTGAGTTGCTTTTCCCAACCTTCTCCCTCACTTTCATCGTACCCTCTCCTCCCGCGGAACTCTGTGTATAACTTTGTTACTCATCGTCACGTCTTATAATAAAAAAAAAATTGGGAGGGAAAAAAATAAATAAATTACTGCTGATGAGGTTTACGTCAACTGCCGCTGTCCAAATTGCCTATTAATACGAGGAGGGGAGGGGATTTAGAAATATTTCTTTTGCCAATTTTAAATGTTTTTCAATCGAAATTGAATCGACCCAAAATAAAAATTGCGTTCAGAGCCGCTCGAATCAAAGAGACCCAAAAATTTACATACGCGAAACAATCGAATCCCAATCGATTATTTGATCAAAATAAATTTGAAAAGAAAAAAAAAAAAAGATTTGAAATGGCTGCCAAAGCATTTGACGCTTGGATTTTGATTTGATTTTTTTTTTGCTGTTGGATGATGTCGACGTTATATCATAATATCATCAAACATCATCAAACGATTTTCCTTTTTCTTTTTTTATTTTATTTCTGGAACCCTGCAGCTAATACATATGGAGGAGGTAGATGGATGCGAGTCGATTCAATCAGGAAGAAAAGAAGGAGATGGATGTTTGGCCATATCAAGTTTGTATATCTAGAAAATCAGGTCGAGTCATCTATATATTGCGTCCCCCCCCCTTTTCTATTCGATTCGATCAATTCGTTTTCTCCTTTTAATACATAGCAACGAGAAGATTGAGAGAGAGCCGGGCGAATGTTTTAACGTCGTGATGACGAAAATCAGTGGAGCTTTAAATCAGCCAATCGACGTCGCCCTATATATCTATACCCGAACGTTCATCCGCTAATATATCAAAAATAAAGAAAACGATTCAATCTTTTTTTTTTTACAACATCCCCCACTTTAGCGCCTTGAAATTGCACTGATTAACCTCTCCAATTTCTTATTCAAGATCCTTTGTTTTAATCGGCCGTTTGGCCTTAAAAATAAGAGGTCCGTTCAGAATCGAAGCGACGGCTGTTCAAATTGAAAGGGCGAAACACATCACAAGAGGCAAACGAATAATCATCTGGGTAGTACATCCTATCTATAAAGATATATATACAATAACGACGCCAACGATGCGTCGTGATCGAATCACGGTCGCCATTCGATCAAAGGAGAATAACGGCATTGAATGAAGTGGAGCTCTTCCACACAGCCCAAACGCCCCAAGTATAATATATACACAAACGGAACATAATAACCGGCCGTCTCCCCTTCCACCCCAAAATAGAGAAACAAAAAATCAATCAATCACAATCTCTTTTCGATAAGTTGTAAATTAAAAAAAATAAAGTTTATCCGGAGGGCGTCCGTCGATCAGAGACGTATATACAATGACACAGCAATGGCTTTTATTTTCAAACATAAAAGGATCAAAGAGAAAAAAGAAATGTAAGCGATGTGATTGCGTTAGAGACAAATAACGCGTTCAGACACGCCAATGAGTTTGTCCGCGATTGATTTATGTATATACCATCGTTGTCGAGGTTTTTGTTTTTCCGTATATGCAATTTCGTGTGTGGCATCTATAGACACACAATGTATTTCAAGAAAACGTGGATCATACTGTCTTCCATGTCGACCTGGCCCTTGTTTGTGTGTAATCAATAAGGAGCACGTCGTGCCTTGCGTTCTACAGAAAACGTTTATACTTAAAGAATGACGTAACAATGAATATAATAGTCTGCCTCGTAAGAATGATGCAATATTTTAACAGGATACATATATAGGCTTATATATTTAAAAGCTTTGTTTAACGACGCCCATTAAAATGTTTGTAAAAATCAAGACAAAACATTTTTTTTTAAACGTGCACAAACACAGACGGTTGACAAACACCACCCTTATTGCGTGATAACACAGTATACAAATAAAAAAAAATAAGAATAATAACTCATTAAATACAATTGATTTCTTGTGTTTGATCGGTGACGGTTAACCATCAAGTTTTTTCACTAATAATCGCTATTACAGCTAGTAAGCAGGGTTGCGCATATACGTTCGTGGACGTCCAGGGGAGGGGAGAAATAAGAGGAGGTGTGCAGCACGTCGACAACATCCAGCAGCTCTCTCTTTTTCAAACCGTCTCCGTATAAGTCGGAATTAATTGCCAACTTGCCAGTTTTCCTTCTCCCATATCCAGCTCACACACACACACAGACACACACGAATCTCTCATACATATAATATTGGCCCTTGCGTCTACATGCGCAGAACAAAAGGGCGCGGTCAAAAAAAAAAAAGAAATCAGCAGTACAGATTTATTTTCAATCCGCTTAGCGCCTTCGCTCGTATTGCTATATTAAGGGCGCTAGTTTATATGTACATGTTCTTATATTCTTTGCCCTCTTATTGGCTCTCTCAAAAGCTCATGCACACACATTCAGAAGGGCCCTATATATAGACGTCGGTCGCATGTTACTATAACTGTATATATAGTGCCAAGTTTGTTATATACTGTGCTAATACGCAATGACGGGCGTACGCTGATTGCTGACGACTCGACTAATTGAGGTCGAGGCTGCTGTATATATACTATATACACATTTTATATGTGTGTAATGACATCGTGCGCTCTGCACGGCCATTTCTGATCGTGAAATAATCATGGCAGACGTCGGGATTTGTTTGCAGACGACGCTCAAATGAGCCGTGCATGTTCTTTTCTGCCTCGATCTAAATTGATCATTTTCATCATGGCCCTAGATATACTACCCTCCACGTCAGCTTTCGTGTTCCAGCCTGCCCCAAAAAGTTGTAAGCTTATTATCAAAAACGTAGAGTTTTGTGCTATACACAGCAGAGAGCGTCGTCATTCATCAACGGTTCGTCCCGTTGCGCAAAATGAGGCGTCGTCGCTGTCAACTTGATGGCATTTCAAATAGAAGGAAAAGGCATTTTATGTTTCTAAATTAATAAGCCGGCTTGTAACTTGTGTATATAGACTAGTCGTGTTTAACTGTGATTTGCTCTGACTTGTATGTTTTGACTGGAGTGACGACTAATGAATCGTGTCAGTTCATTAACTCTGATATACGCGAAATGCGTCTTTGCCGTTTTATAGTATATTGGAGAATAACTCATTAAGAACAATTTTCGAAAGTTAAAACAGCCAATTGGAAGTGGAGAAGAAATGAAAGTCTTAATTATAGTTATATGGAAGTGTTTCGTGCTGTGTGCCAGTCGATTGAATTAAAGATTACAGACGATTGCATATGGAGGGTTATATCAGCTGCCTAATTAGTCACGTTAACAAACTAATTAGAATAAAACATTTTTTTTTTTTTTTATTCCGAAAGGGAATAACGCGATGTGATTGGAATGAGACGGATGAGAGGGTGGGGAAGTGTTGAGAGGCAAGCGAAAAATACGTTATTAAGCTTGTGCCTGTCAAACATGTCCGATTAGGCACGGTGACATATCCACCTGTAGTCCTTCTCACGAGGCCAAACTAACCCCCACCCCCTCCTGCTTCTTATATCTGTCTGTGTTTCCACTTGTCTCTATATATATTTTATTACGAATATAACGCAGGTTGACAACCAACTAACTCGCAATTTCCCCACTCATTTACAAAATAATATTAGAATATGCGCTTATCGCGTGCTATACAGACAGGAACAATTGATATAACAGCACGTTGTGACGTAATCAATAGTGAAAAAACAACCTATACGTGAAAGGGAATAATGACGCTGATGTGCTATTAGGCTTGTTACATCCTTAATTCCCTCGCCATCAGTGTTTATATTCGTCGGGGCTGTCAGCATCCGTCCACCTATGTATGGGCCCCACGTTGGGCGAATGTCATCGCCAGCAGCTGTTCGTCCGATGCGGTTGGGTATGTCTGTGACGTGCGTTTTCCTTTTGCTCGACGACAAGCAATTCTTGTTATACAACACCGCAGATGTATACTGTATATAAGAAAAGCAGACGCAGAAACATAAAAGATATATAGTGAAAACTGATGTGTTGGGATCAGCATCAATGAAATCGACGTATATACAGTTCATGGGGTTCGATGCTTTCCTCGTGATTGGGTGGATGGGGGATAGAACTGAATGATGTCGGAGGTAGAATTATATTCTTTTGATTTTTTGGGGAGGGTTATTTCGATGATTGGGGGCATTTTGCTCTGATGGAATAAGAGAAACAGATGATGGATGTGTGATCTACACGGTCTCTGGGTGCGTCATTACATGCGTGGCATCCCCTTCATTCTATGTGTGTGTGTGTGTTATGTGATAAAAGGAAAAGGATCTCTATATGCGATCAAACGGAACAACAAGAAATAAAAGAGTGGCCACGCACGACGACAGAATGGACAGTTTACTCAATAACGCGGGATTATTGCGGTCCTGTATATCCTGCGGGCGTTTGTAAGTCCCTCGCCATCCCGTTCAATCATTGGATGGTATATTCAATTCGTGTATAGTTGTGTGTGTAACAGCGTACGCGAGATACTATTATACAGTCAACACACAAAGGGAAAAACGAATTGATATTTTTTCAAAGTTTAACATTTCGGATGTAACCAATCTAACATAGCGGGACATCTAAGAATCGCGGGGTTTATTATTTTTTAAAAATACATACAGAAGATGAATACAGAGCTATTAAGGAATTATCGCACGAATAAACCAAGGGATATCCGATTTAAAAAAAACAGCCTGCAGAAAACGATAGAGTCTGATTTCTTTTCCGGTTCCAATTATCTCTATATTTTTTTTAGCATTGTACCTCTCCATAAACATCTTTTTAAAAAAAGGCTATTCAGTATTCAGAGCCTGAGACAACCGTTTATGTTTTTCTTATATTTCAACAGAGGCCCTTTTTGCTATTATGATTTTTATGTCTATATGGCTGATGTTTATATTTGAGCCGTAGGGTCTACTGGAATACATCAGAAGCCTTATATATATTCTATACTACGAAGAAAAGGGTGATTGGCAACTGTTAAAGAAAAAAATGAACATCAGCACAGCACGTAGAAAAATATCGAAGGACTTGTAAACAATAAGTGGTCGTGTGTTCCATTCTCCTTAATAACACCGGTGCTGGTCGATGCAGCCACAGAGTAGTATATAGAACAAAACAACATAAACAAATCAAAACAAAATATAGAAAAACTGGGCTATTATAGAGCCAAAATGGCCACAAGAGATATGACAATCAACGTAGCATCTTGTATACTACACTCTCTATCGAATTTACAACAACAGGGTTGGACAGATGATGCCATTTATCTCGATGGGATATCTCACCTGGCCCTTTTTTTTTTTTCAAAATTCTATATAAAGACCTGCTGACCTTTTTGTGTGTATCGAATCATCACCCCGATTAGTTGTATATACATATACGAAAGGGGTTATATGGTACTTTGTTCAGCCGTTTTTGAATGAATGTAAATCGAGACTTTCATTCTTGTCTGTGCTGTACGTAAAGCAATTGTATCGGAAAACCGAGAGACAAATGAATGCCGTTCTCCTTGGCCGCGGAAAAACAAAATCTGCCGATCATCTTTCTGTATATATACACACACAAGACATTGATCAGAAAAGAAGAAGAAGAAGAAGAAGATCTCTGTATATATGCTATACACATCCTACTTTTGTATAGGTTTGACAATAAAAATAAAAAGGAGAAGGAAGAATGATAACAAAGCGATGACAAGCTTTTCAATGGAGCGCGGATTAGCATTCAAACTTTATAAAGAACTCGATGTATATAAAAGATGTTTTTATAGATGTATATACAGACGATATGAACAGTGAGCAACAAAAAAATATAATACTGTATATATATACACACACAAATTGTTTTTTTTTTTCTATTCATTTCATTGTGTGTGATTTGGTTATTGCTGTGTATAACTTGTGCATGGTAGAAAGAGGACCTTCTGTTATAGGGCTATTTTGTATACCAGGCTTTCAACAATGGGACGTGCGGCGATTTGTACGCTCCATATAGCCCATACAGAACCGTGTGATTGAATTTGAAGCACAGTTCTTCCCTTTATTTTTTCTTTTTAATTTTGTGTGCGTGCGATTGTGTTCACCCAATGACCTATGCAGTTTAGTGAGAGAATAAATAATACTGTATAGAGCGAAGCACATATTAAAAAGGCCTGGAATATTGTGTTGTCCTAGAGGGGACCTATATGAGTCTAAATAAGTTTCATTCTTTTCTTGCTTAATGAACAGGACACCACAGAAAAATATATTTAGGTCCATATCCTCTAGCTAGCTATCCTCGTGATCACTCGGTATATATTGCCTAAAACAACTTATTGATTTATACCCATTTTGTACGCCAAGTTATGTGACGGGTTCGATCTTAAAATTGTTTATTAGTGAATTGCATATCATTGTGAATGAGAATTTTCTATAAAGTGCCATGTTCTTATACGCGAGGGTGTCATCCGCGTATTATTTTTTTTTTGAGCGGCCAAGAAGTCTAAGGCTCGACGTGTGAGCCATTGAAGCACAGAAACGTATATCCAACATATCTCTTCGATACAGGTAGATTCAGGATGTCACCACTCAGTGGGCTTGCCATTCTCCGCTATGATTTACATGAAAGAGTCCCAGCGTGTCACACCGTCCCACGTTTTAAATATCATAAATAAAAAAACAGTTACGTAAATTTTCGTAATTTAATTGTCATGGCACAGCAAAAAAAAAAAAAAAAAAGGAATGAGATGGAACATAAACACGAATCACTGAAATCTTGTTTATAAAATTATACGAAGTATAGCTAACAAACATCACGTCAAACACAGGTTTATAGCCTATACTACTACATTATATAAAGTCCTGATTGGCGACTATTCAGCCACGTCGAATGTTTATTATACCAAAATCTAAAAAGCTTATATCCATATTTCCCCCCCCCCTTCTCCCACTCTCGGCGTTGAGGGAATTTCAAACTAACACTGATTGGAAAATTGTCAGTTGAAAATCTCGCGAGATGCGAAGCCACCGACGGTGAAATTCAAAACGACCTATTCAAATGCCAAATAGTTTTGATTGCAAATTCTGCTCAACATAAGCGATGCAAAGGGCTTCTTTTCGTATTATGTGTATGTATATATAGAGAGAGATTGCCGAGAAGCAAGGCCAAGTTTGACGGTCTCGCAAGATGACAGCACATTAAGGCACAATGGACGACGTGCTGATGTTTGCGATAAGTCAATCGACGCGTTTGATCATTAACTGGCAAAAGCTGCTGCCGAGCAAATCAATTAGGAAACAATTTCGTATGTAACGTCCAAATGGGTTGGTGCCAATAAGAGAGGCCAGAGAGGCTCTCCTCGTGAGAGGGGGGGGGCTCTTTTGGTAAATAGCCTTATTCCAAAATGCTGTGCATATATACCTTTACACACGGCCGTCGAAATATATGAAGGCAAACAGGTCACCAATTGCAATTACGCTGAAATTGCCCCCCCCCCCTCATCAACCCTTCTCACCCTCTCTATACATCTACTTTATAGTCCTTGGTCGTCAAACACTTGCGAATGTAGATAAAATATATTCGGCATCTCCCCACTCACTTGCTATACGAATCGTCGGGCCGTAATCAAAGTGTACACACACCGACGGTCCCTATATATCCAATGTGTTATACAGCCCCATCATCATTCCTATATTGATTTATACTGGCGTTTAACGCGCGTTTGTAATCACAGTTGTCCGTATAGATAGATATAGAAGTTGCTCACTCGTATACGAAGAGAACTCCTCGTGAATGCCTCATTATAGCGTGAGTGTGTGCTCTTTTTTGGGATGGGCCATTCCCTGTATAGTTGTAGTGTTTATATGGGGATTCTTGAAAGTAGGATCCATCCGATGGCTGTATAACCCTCGTCGTATGCCTGATTTCCAATCAAGTACAGGCCAATCTCGTTTTTGCGCTGAGAAGTGCTATACCAAGCTTCCTCCCCCCCACCCGTTTTGGAACGTACATCACGAACTTTGATTGACTACCGTCGCGTCTAAAACGGCCAACTGTTTATGGATTTCCTTAAATAAAGCGCCACATGAATAAGCCTTTACACATGGATTAAAATATATTGGTAAGATGTGTAGATACAGATATTGCGGCGTATATATTTGCATATACACACTCGTGCGTATATAGATTTATTGGCTGTGCGGCAAACGTGTTGACACGATTCGCATATATTGGAAACATATCAAATTGCTGCCAACTGTCGTTAAATCAACTCAGCCATATACATATCATTATAGATTCTGTGTTGAATTGACATGCAGTACTACATATGATGTATGTACGTACACGGGGCCATATATAAAGCTGTGCTTTATTAAGGACTTTTTGTGCGTTATATGCGGTTGAATACGCAAAGTAGATATCACAAGATGCTTTTGATATTGAACGAACGGTAAACACTGGGCATCAGTTGCGCGTGTACACGTAATACGACTTCAAGGGTCTACCTCTCTCCATCTCCATCACAGATATATTTATTAGACTGCAGTATGCTGTGGTTTATATTTGTTATTGATATCTCGTGTCATATTGAGTTTGGTCCTATATTCAAACAGACCCCGCGCGTTTGTCTTTTATGCGCTTGAATAAAATAAAAGACTATATCGCCGCGAAAACGCGCGGCCCCAAAACGACATCATATATATATTGAGGTTTGTTTGATCTCGATTCAATATATATATAGACATTTTGCCGCCACCTTTTGTGCGTATTCAAACAGGGGACGCGCGGAACCCACGGCATTTCGTATATGGGCGCAAGATATAGAACAGGTTCGGAAAATAAGGATATATAGGCATGCCACTATATATAAAGAATTGATTCGCCTATATACATCTGCTGGCGTTCAATCTAAAAAACATTTGATTTTCCGCACCCGCGGACCTAATAACCGGAACCAATAAGCGAAATAGGGTCAATAAACGATGCTCCCCCCTCTTCTCGTTGAACATTTTTATTTTTTTTTTCTAACATGTAGCCCAATGAATGTGTAGAATGAAGAGGGAAAGAAAGGGGTTGATGAAAGTGGGAATGATTGCAGAAAAATAAGGTATATACTTGACTCGTTTCACTTGAGCGGATGGCAGAGGATCGGAAGGCAATAAAATCTAAAATAATTCGACAGCAGTGGCACTGCCACTTGTCCTGCATGGCAGCATGGGGGGAGCTATATACACAGCACATCATCAAGAGACTTTCATCGTGTGATTGGAACGACGTGCTATATTTCCAATCAGCAAGCCAACAAAATGAGCTGTGCTTCGTGTTCGTCGTATAACTGATATATCACTCTGTATGTAAGTGATTAGCTATATATGTCCCGTGATTGGCCCAGAGGATTTTATGTAACGGAAGGGATCGGGTGTTTATCGCAGACAATGATGATCGTTCTCCTGCTGTCGAGGGGATTTCCTTTGGACATTTGTAAAATCGCCCCCTCAAAAAAAAATGATGGGCTATTTTGCATATTCACGCGCTAAACGTCCCTCATTATTTGCAGTGCGTAATAATGACCGAAATCTCTGATTAGCTGGCATTGTCTCCCTGCTTTCTAAATTTCTACGTGGATATAATAAGAAAATAGGAATTCTTACAAAAACATAGATGGCGTCGATCAAACACAGTTGTCACGCAAACGAATTTCCAAAACATTCTGGAATCACCTAGACGACCATCATCAGTGTCACCGATATATATTATTGCCAGGTCCGACGTTCGCTATTATATTGTGTGATTGGAGCAATAGAGAGAAGCCACACTCATCGGCCAGGCTTCTTCAGACATATCCAACAATTGCGCCAACTGCGTCCGTTAATGAAAAATTGCTCAAACATCAGTCGAAATGAACTGATCGAGATTTCCGCGTCCACTTCTGATGACAATATTAACACACACACGCTCTGTATTATTAATAAAGCCATATATAGAACTCTTGTATTATTATATCTGCGTGGACTCTGTGCGTCTATTACACTTTCACACCTTGTTGATCTCGAGAAACGCGTGTTACACATTTTTGCGTCGCCAAAGCAATTTGGAAATGCCATTTCCTGTTGTTCATGAAAGGCATCGAATAACCCTGTGTAACACTCGCACACACAAAAAAGAGTGAAATCAACGGTCGTGATGGTGAGCGTATATTCAATGCGTTATAGTATAGTGCGTATATACGATATGCGTTTAACACGAGGCCTAATACTTTAACCATCATAATAACGTGGAATTAGAACATTCCAGCGGTTTATCGCACCGTGTTCAAATTCGAACGGTTTGATGTATGGAACAGGCGAAATTGACACCGTCCCCTTTTAATTTCTGTTAGTGTATATATTTACTGGCAAAATAACATGTTGTTTGCGATAGACCGAATGATCCGTTTTTTGCTTTTTGCTTTTGCAAAAACAGGGCGATGAGAAGAGAAATCCGTGTCGGAAGGATTTAAAAACAAGGCTCGTCCCCTCTCCATCCGCACGGGGGTGCAAAGATGCAGCCCCGTGCGAGATTCGAATGGGGAGGAGAAGAATGAACAAAACAAAAAAGAATTAAAAAAAAAAAACGAGTTAGATATTACGGCCTGTGGCTTTTGTTGTACATCAATCGACTATATAGTAGTATAGTATAGTAGTCTACATATTTTATGAATAAAACGAGAATATAATGTGGAGGGGGAAGTGTTTTGAGGATGAACCGGCACATCCAGAGGGTTAATCCGCAGGCTTCGGCTATATACCTATACACAGTCGATGATTGTAATAAAGCCTTTAACAAAAAAGAAAAAGGTGAAAATACATTGAATGAAAGAAAAGAGTATATATGTTATTTGCCTATATGCGATTTATACAATGCAAAAAGAAAAAAACTGTATTTGGTGAGAAAAATTGAGAACAAATAAAAGAAAATCCGCTATGGTTTTACATATACGATTTGCCGACAGTTGGGGCGGGAAAAATATCAAATTTGAAAAAAAAAGGAAGGCGGAGAACGGAGGGTGTTGAACTGTTGAGTGGGCGGGTAATCACAATTTAATTGGCCCAATTTCTTCAATCGGGCGCGTTCGAACGGAAGCTCTTCAACTTCCTTCACATTTATTACGCAGC
This sequence comes from Daphnia sinensis, assembly GCA_013167095.2. Taxonomy (NCBI): domain Eukaryota; kingdom Metazoa; phylum Arthropoda; class Branchiopoda; order Diplostraca; family Daphniidae; genus Daphnia; species Daphnia sinensis. Next base: position 6,917,230 of record CM023197.1, read on the forward strand.
TATATACTATATAGAAAATTCGAACGAGAAAAAAAAAGGACGGATATTTTATTATATTGCCATTGAATTCAAGTGTTTATTGGACTTTATTTCCAGCCTCTTGTGAAATAAGTGAGAAAAAAAAAGGAATAGCACATAATATAAGAAAGAAAAAAGACCCTGTTTTTGCTGCTGATAGAGAGGGGGGGGAATGTTAAAAACCGGACGAATATAAAGGGACACGCGCCCGGCAGGGGATCTATACAACAGATATGAGCCCGTGTTTAGTTCATGTTCGCAATACAACACCAGGAGAACAAGCTACTTGTCCCTTTTCTTTTTTTTTCTTCTTCTTCTTTTATGAATATAGTAGAACGATATATATATACGAGGTTCATTCAAAAAGAATAGAATATACTCTAATCCTCAACGCCCTGTATACACGCAAAATATACGTGCTCTCGATTTGCGTCCCTTGATGGATCACTGGATTGCAAGCATATCCCCGCCCTCCTTATTATATAATATTTTTTATTATTATCATTATTTTGGACGTGATTTCACGTTTTTTCATATACAAGCGTCATCATCCTTTTGTATTTAAAGTCTTCCTTCTTTTTTTATATATAAATAGCGACTGCTGCAATTTTTCCAAGGATATATAGTATAGGAAGGCGTTGAGTGTCGAATGGTTGATCTGATGATGACCAGCTTTTCAATTGGTCCGATGATTGCCGTTTGCCGCACAATCGAGATGCGAACAAGAATCGAAAACGGGGGCCCCCATTCATCTCGCGAAATGTTTGAAGCCAACACGCCCCCCCAAACAAGGACACATTGTGCGTGGATTTGTGGCACGTCGAACGATGCATATAAAAATACGTATATAGGCGCTGATACGATGTTATACACAAAAGAAGAATAGAGTTTTACACAGCACAACGGGGGAATTATTAAATCATATAATCAGTGTTCAGTTACAGTGTCTCCAATCACATCTGTTTATTATTATTCATTATTGATGTAAACTTCTAATTTAACTTTCATTCAAAAATTCGTTTTTTTTTTTTAATTTGACGGTTGCATAATTGGCAATTTAATGGTCGATCAGGCCTCCGCTTTCGCAAAATTCACGGTGCGTTCGCAATTAAAATTGATGTGGCCATTTCCCGTCCGGCGTTCAGCCGAACGATTGAAACATTCGTCAACCTATTCCCGCTCATTTCAATTTCATGTCCTGTCGTATTAACTATACAGTATGTAGCTATACTGTATATTGTATAGTTAATTGTTAATGATTTTCTAGACGCCTTGCGCTCGTTTAGGCCGGGCGGAAGTTGGAGTTGACAGGGGCGAGGGGTTAAGCGCTGCACAGGTCTATCTACTTTCCGTCTCTCTCTGTATATATAATAATCGAAGCGCGCAATCTCTTGATTCTCAGTCATCCGTGCTGTGATAGAAGAGGACAGCCAATGGTATTAGATTAGACATCCACACATCACATACAGCATCTATAGCCTATGAGAGAGGGAGATGAACAGAAGATAAGAGTGGACGGAGGGCCTGCTGGAGAGCTGAGGTGCAAAGGGAAATAAGAAACTGTCAAAGTGGCAAGAGGTTGACTGCCCCTTGACGGGATAATGGGCCACAGATCATCCGCACGTTCCCTTCTTATATGTGAATACCTTTTTCCTTTTACTTCATTTCCACAACTGTTTGAAACGCTGTATGTGTGTGTGTGTATCGTCAGCCTTATATATCTATGAGGATAAAAAATGAAAGAATTTCACCTTCTGTCGTGTCGAGTTGTTAGATGTACCTGGACACTGTTATGGACAGCTGTTTTGTGTCAATTCATGTACATGGGGATTGGCCCAGGGATTTATCCACAGCAAAACAAGAATATAAGAAGACGACGACGCTCATCTCATTAAATGTAGGATTTTCGAATTGGAGGATTGCACATTGCGAATTATCATGGAGTATATCTCAGCATCTATTTTTCGCTTTTCCTATTATTACATTTTTTTTGGCGGATAGTTCCAGGGATCTGACGACCCATTATTTTTTCTGTTGAACTGCAGCTGTAAACAGAATTTCTCTTCATTTAATAAGCCTAACTGCATTTAAAAAAAAAAACCCTCTTCTTGCTATACATGCTATTTGCGTTGATATGTGCCATCCACCTGGGTCCCCAAAGTGTGCGGCTCTTTGGTTTTTCCAGCCAAGAAACGGAAAAACAAAACAAAACAATGGCCTGTCTGCATGGATATATAGCGCTCTCTTGGATCCGTTTTCGCTGGAACTCTTCCAACTCGCAGCCCATGGTTCCTCTGTCTTCCTCAAAGGCCTAATTAATCAAGGGCAAAACGCTGAGTCACACATATATAGCCTATACGGCCACTGGCTAATATGGCAAATGCAACACAGATGGGCTGCAGAGAAAAAGAAGATAATCGAGAAACAATAAAGACGAAGACTATATATTTATATATGCACAGAGCAATAAGGGCGATACAAATCAATATCTCGATAGATTGGGATAAGTAATAGTCTAATCATCTGTTTAGATTTGCATAGTTTTTGGCCATTGGAATCGTCATGTTTCGCAGAAATGCACAGGTTGTAATGCTGCAACTCTTATGTATATGGACGTGGAACACTAAGGCTCTAAGGTGACAACTCTCTCAGGAAAAAAAACGTCCCATTTTTCTTTCTTTCTTTTTTACGATATGCGTCGCTTATCATGACCAAAAAACCACGTGAACATCGTATATGAGCTTACATAAAATAATGCCAGCCTAAAATACATACGAGAAAGTACTGAAATTGGCCGTCCTATAGCAGTTCGACATGGAGTCGTCGTTGCTCGCCTTCTACGAAAAGCTCTGATAATAGCTTTCAACGGAAACGACTCAAAATTAGCTTGCCACACGGCACCAAAAATCAGATATACGTTAAGCCATGATTGGGGAATTTCCTCTCGTTTTTAACGAAAAATAAGGAGACAGTGTGGGACTATACGACGGAATGCCACTGGTCCCCATCCTCTGTTGAATAAGCTGGTCTTCATAGTTATGTAACTTAAGACAGCTGTTTAAGTTATATATACTACGCATCACGTGTCTTCTTATCATTCATTTTTTTATGTATTTTTTTATTGCAACATATCGATGTAGAAATATATGCAGGGTTAAACATTCTTGACATAGCCCAAAACTGGGCTAATTGCGTGTGTATAATGATGGACGTTAATTGAGCCCATTTGTTTGATGTCGAGTTGGACGCTTGATTGCATTATCGAGGAGGATCGATCAAAGCCATCGTATATTTTCAGCTAATTGATGCTATACACAGTCTCATATCCCCCATGAAAAAAAGGAGGAACTGTATACCGTATTATATCAATTAACGTGTGGGGCCCTTGAATGAAACAATACAACAACAACAAAAAATGGATCTCCATCAGCACTTTTGTGAATTGAACATCTGTTTCTGTTAATATGGGAGAGGGACGATTAGATCGATGCAGAATGAGAGAACAAAAGGGGGCTAGTGCATTAGTAACGTGTCGTGTAATTAGTACAGGTGTGTAATTAGCGCGTCAATGAATGAAAGCCCACTCCAAAAAAAAAGAAATTGGAAAGAGAACATAGGCATCAGGACCTATAGGATTAGATGGACGGCCAATTCCCTCAGCGCCATTTTTTTTTTTGCCCAACACCCATCCACCGTTTCCGTGCAAATAAATAATGAGGCCTTTATATAGATCTATAAGACTCTTTTGGTCCAGCAAGGTCAGCCCATCTCAAATCGGATTTCCAATTGATGGGGGGTTTCCACATAAAATATCAAAATAGGCTTTGCAAAATGCGAAGGTTTTCTAATATTCTTTCCCCAATTTTTTTTTTTTTTTGATGAAAGGGACTATAGTCCCTTTCCTTGGACGGATAGACTAATCAAGACTTGATTGGCAGTTGGCAAGTGTCAAGAGAGGGAGGAGCTGTGCGGACCCGGGGTAGTAAGTTGGCGAGTGTGTGTAGGAGGGGTGTGGCATGCCACCGTATATAAAACTCGACTAGCCATCGCTTAAACAGCGTTAGTTTCTCCACAACCATCAAAGCAGACACAACACATCGAAGCGTGTTTATTAACATCTACTCCTGCTTTATTGACTAGCATCCCCTATTTTGCATACAACCAGCATTTTGGAACATTTGAAAATCGAACGTTTTCCACCGCCGCAAGTTTCTGAAAATTTCACATTCAAAATTGGACAGGATCAAATCAAGTGTTTTCGCCTTCAGTTTTTGATACTACGATTCATTCTTGAAAACAAAAGAGCATCGTCATGAGTGGCTTGACGGAGCAACACACGACTGGAACATCGGTGATGACGACGGGCAACAAGTCGCGGGTGTACACGATCGACGACATCCTCGGCCGTCGATCGTCCAACATCGAGCCCATCATCGTCCCAGCCAAACGCATCGGTATGACATCACGGAACATTTCCCGAACTCCCCTTTTTTTTATTGTCATTTATATAATTTACTAAGTAATTAAACTTTAATTGTGTACAATTGATTTCGCTGTTGATAGAGCAACAAGTGAATTCGTCGAAATCGAGCGATGATGATGAATCTCTGGTCATGGACGAAGAGGAAGAGGACGCCATCTATCCCTCTAAGGTAAACAAATAATCTATGATCTTTAAATCAAAGATAATTGAATCAACCTTGCCAACAATAATTATATACGATATGGCCTTGTCTATAAAGAACCCCAATGTATTACGTCAGATCCCTTCCCTGGAGATGAGACATTATCTATCTCATTAACTCCCCCATAAAAAAAAATTAAAAAAGAATAATCTTTAATTCATTATTAATTTTTTTTTATCTTAATTTAGTTGAGAGATGGATCGCTGGACGAGATCGACATGTCCGTATCGTCGGCCGAGAAGCCGGGCAGCCGCAAAGTGCGTCGAACGCGCACAACGTTCACCACGTTCCAGCTGCACCAGCTGGAACGCGCCTTCGAGAAGACCCAGTATCCCGACGTGTTTACGCGCGAAGAATTAGCCATGCGTTTGGATCTCAGCGAAGCTCGAGTTCAGGTAAATGCAAAATGATCTATATTTTCTTTTGATTGGGGGGGACTTTGTTTTATACATGCAATCTGATTACAAGTGCTGTGTTCACTTGGATCGACTTTATATACTTAACGGGGCATCACGTTGAAAGAGTATAACGATCATATAATCCAACATATCCCATGGTAATTCGAATACCCGTATGCAAATTTTTCACTCGATTACGAAACGATATATATGGCATCTGTATATTAGGATTCAAGTGTGTACTAGGGGTGTAGCCCTATTATACATGCGATTATGTGACGAGTATATATCGTTACGCTTCTTCATTGCCGGGGTGTGGGAATCAAACGACATCATGGGGGGGGGCTGAGAGTAAGGGGAGTCTATATATATTTGTGTGTGAATCATTTAACGTAAGAGACTCTGTACGATGTACAGTTGTACACAGGAGGTGGGGGGACATGTAGAAGTGGAGGGGATTATCATCGGTTCACGGATGGATAGATGTTGTATGGTGACTCCATATCAATTAGCACCCAATTGCTTTTTATATATGCGCATATCTCCCCCTCTCTTCGTTTCGAGTCTCTTCAGCCTTCCGTTTTTTTCCCTCTCAGTTTTATATATCTCAAGTGGGGCGTGGGGGGGGGGGCTGTATGGATGATATGCTGATGACTAGAGAAAGAGAGAGCTCGCCACTTTAGTGACAAAAGGGCTTTTGGAGACGGACCGGGATTATCAATTTTTTGAATCTTTAATCATTTTTTTACATTCGCTTTTGGAGTTCCAGTTTTTGTTTGATTGTTCTTCTTCCCTGGAAAAAGAAAAAGAATGAAAGCGGCTATGTGTAGTGGATGGTATAGCTATAGAATGCTCCTAACTGAGGCAGCTAGTTAGTGGTGCTCTATACGCATGTATGTAGTGAGTCTTCCTGAAAGCCGTTGACAATCGACTGATTAGCCCTAAAATAGTGGGTGGAGCAAAAATGAAAGAAAGGCTCGAGTGAGCCATGCAAATCTTGGCAAAAAAAGATGGAAGACAACCAAAAGTGGGAGTGTATGAAGAGAAAAAGGATTTCTGTTTACCAGGGCCGATGATGAGCGGCAAATTAGCCGCCATTATTCTATAATATATAGTAAATTTCCTACCCCCCACTTCCCTTTTTTGATATGACATCAAACTATTGTCAAGTATTTAAAAGTCCGCCTTTTTCAACTTCAAAGCATCTTTTGAAATTCTATATGCTAATTCTTTCATTTGCTTGTCTCCCTATAAACGCCGCACTTCTGTGTCTGGCCAATTTTTAAACGAATGAATCTAGATTGAATTGAATATGAATCGAAAACTAATTAACCCTTATATTCATTCAGGTTTGGTTCCAAAATCGACGGGCCAAGTGGCGTAAGAAGGAGAAGACAGTCGGTGCTGAATCGCCCACCTTCAGCGCATCTCATTTACTCGACCGTCTGTCAAGTAAGTTTTTAACTCATATTCAAGATGATGAAACAATTATATTAAATACCTTATTCGTTTAAATCGAATTAGGTTTGGCTGATGGGGAGTTGCAACACGCTGGAACGCGCACCAATCAGCACGACGTGTGGAATCCAGTCGGACAGCCGCAACCACAGCCATCACATCCTTCCCTCAATCCGTTCCTGGCCATGCGCTTGCCTCCCGGCAATTTATTTCCATACGCCGGACATCCGACCTACGCGGCCCATCCGGCCGCCCTCGCCGCCCATCACGCTGCGGCCGCAGCCGCCTGGAACAATTTGAAGCAATCCGCCGCCGCTGGATTCCAACCCCGTTACTGGCTGCATCCTCACTGGCCAGCAGCCCAGCACGGCGGAGTGTTCGATCCTATCGGTCTAGCCGCCCATCCGGAAGCTAGTTCCTCCCCACCTCAACAGTCTGATTACACGTCGTTCGTGCTGCAGTCCCAGCAGCAGTTTCAACACCATCACCATCTCCAGCTTCATCAGCACACCTCGCCGGACTCCCGATCGTCGGTCAGCAGCAGCCCGGCCTCGTCGGTGCAAGGCGGAGATTCGCCCGTCCCGGAAATGGAGAGCGGAAGCGACAAGATCGCCAATAACAGCGTCGATAAAACAATTCTGGACTTGCGGGTGAAGATCGCCGGAACTAAAGACGCATCGCCGTAGGGTTTTTCTTTTTGAATATTAGCGGAACGATGAAATATGTATAATTTATTTTGTGCTTGTTCTGACGCAACCATCGAATAACTGATGTTATAGATAACATAGTTTCCCCTCATTACCATATATCCTTATCCTCCCGCAGTTTCGTTTTACACTGTGACCGTGCGTATACGCTGTATTTCCAAATCCTCTTGTCTGTACAAATCGAATTGATCCCCCCCAGCATCATGATAGGATTTTTCAAAAACCTTAAAAACAAACAAAGCGAGAATTTAAAATATAAGAGTAATGACATTAATTATTATTTTTTGGCAGCGGCATGACGTACTTTATATAACCTTTTTCGAATTAGGTTACGTTTTGAATTTTCGGCTGATGTTTGAATTGATTTCAGTGATCCCTATATATGTCCTTTTAATTTAGAAATTTTTGTTGTATGTTTGTGTGTCGGTTGAATTAAAGAGTAACCTTACCAAAAATGTCCAGTCTTTTAATTTAAAGCGGCGTTATAAACACCAACCATCGCTGAAAATGTGAATGTGCGATACATCCACTCGGAAATGCGTCCCAAACCGGTGGGCAGTTGTTTCCTGCGTCATTTGAATAACAACGGACAAAAGGAAAATGCTATTTAGACTTTGAGGCTCTACTCAACCAGACGTTTTGCTGCTATGAGCGAGTGTATAGGATTAGCATTTGCGTTGAACAATAGCCAGGCCATGTATATATCGACCGAAAATGTTTCGCTCTTATTTGAACTGCAAATATAAAGGAAGAACAAGGCCCCCCTTTGTCGTTTTTTTTGTTGACAACCCAAGCCCTCAAAACGGCCTGATGTGCCTTTGCTCTCTGAATCAAATCAATCGTCATCGAAACTCGGTTAATTAAAGTCGGATTGTAGCTTTTTAATATATCCAACCCCCATTCTCTTGTTTCTCTCCTCTTTTGAATCAACCATTGCGGGTGGACCATCATTTGATATCTATATTGGCTTTATCCTCTTTATTTTTAAAATGTTAATGAGATGCACACACACACAGAGGAGTGCAATGCAGACCTTAAAGCGGTATATTCTCCGTCCTTTGAATTCATTGACATTATTTTCTTGCTGTAAATAAAAAAGCCTGCTGTTGAAAATGTATAGGGTCATTGACAGTCCCACGATATGCTGGATATTTCAAAAAATTTGAACTAGACTCCATTCATAGCAAGAAAAAAAAAAGGAGCCATCATACCGCCAAACATGTCGCACAAAAAAACATGGCTCATCCCGTTCATTGAAATATAATAGTCTGGATATAGGAACTGCATTTAGCCTTTGCTGTGGGGGCGCACACATAGAGCCGCAAAGAGCAAGACAATCAAAAATACGGCAGCAAAGAATATATACAAGTAGACGAAGCTCCCTCACTTAAAAAAATGGAAACATTCAAATGGAAAAAGGATCTACAACAACCCACCAGGAGGGCCCCCTTTTTTTCGTTATAGTCCTTCCTATTTCTATATGGTGCTCTTCTATAAAGATGTATCTGTCAACTGTAACAATATACACTGGTATAAATAGTCTATAGAGATACGGATCAGCCATCAACTAGTACAACCGACTGGTGCTGGGTGGCTTTCGTTCGTCAAAAAAAAAAAGACCTCTTGATATAGTACACTCTCATCATCACAGTCAGTGCACACGCAGTTGGTTGCACGGAATGGCACAGCGGGAGTGCCATCGAATTGATCTGCTATTTATATAAAAATCGTGTTTGGGGTAAATGGCTGTGCATGTATAATGGACGATGCTACGTTATTGAGTTCCAGCAACTGCTATACACCATCCACTGTTTTGTATAGGGCTTTCTTGTGTGTGCCGGTCTTGAAAATCTGGAGCCCCGTATATCCCTCCCGCTGTGCTATACATCGTTCTTCATTCGTTGTATGAGAACAGAGTGCGATCGCCATGATATCTGCCCCGAAACGAAACAAGGCTCTTCTTTTTCGTTGTACATTGTGTTGATTTGTTGCTAAAAATATGTCCATGTTGAATTTGTTTTCTATTATATCGTAGGGGAGGTACATTTGAGAGGACATAAATGCCATCAACATTGGGTTTCGCGCACAATTTACTGTTGTGGTGCTATTAGCTACGCTCAGTGAACAATAACAATCAAAAAATATTATTTCAGTTAATTTCCCAACTATATTAACATCGGATGACTGATTGTCAGGCTTTTCTTATCGCATAATGCTGAGAGTATATCGAAGGTGGTTGCCTCCAACCGCTTCTCACCATCAATCAAAAAAAGAAGGTCGAAATATATTTCTCTTTCTACAATATCTTTAATGTTCGCGCAATTTGTTTCTCGAGTTTATTTAAATATACGCATCGTAACAGAAACATAAACAGGGGGATCGCTCTTCTGTGTTCTCTTCCACGTCTTTTGTTATTCGCGATCAAAGGCATCAAAACCGGGGGTTTCAATACAAAGACGCGCGCACGTACACGGCAAACACATCGAGCAGTGACGTACATTCGCCTTTCATTTCAAAATGTGTACATAGCCTTTTAAAGTATAGGATGTGAAACGTTATTTCCTCGGCAAACGGTATATGTATGTATATACTCTTTCGAAATCAGTCCCGCCTCTTATATGCAACAGCGAGTATTCAAATTGCAATTAACAGACCCTCCGTATATAGGACTGTTTGAGAAGTCGGAGGGGGGTGATTGTTGAGCAATAGGACTTCTCTGTATAAGCCCAAAAGAAAATAATAATAAACCAAAAAATCTGTGTATTAGATAGATATAGGGCACAGATGAGGAAGAAAGGGAAAAGGTACACATCGAACACAGGGTCCACATCCACATGAAAAGCAAATAGCTTGATCGAGGGAATGCCTTGTTTCCTTCTATCATCGTCACATATTATATAAGGAAAGAAAGCCCCCCTCCAAAATGGCCCCTGCCAAGACAAATATTGGTGACTCAATGCCGACAGGATATTGGTTACCATGTCCAATACATTGGCTGGCTAATTCGGAACCAAAGCTTGACGGGCGACCACCCCCCGGGGGCCATTTCCTACTCTTATTTTTTTTTTATTGATTTATTTTTTGTTTTATTTTCTTCTTTTAATTCTTGTATCTAATAATAGTGATTTTCCTTCCACTTTCTCTTTCATGTCCTATATAGGCCTACCATAATTCTCCTTCTTTTACTCGTCCCTGCTTGGGTAAATACATTGAGCTCGTGATTGCCGCCTAGAGTGAGCAAGAGACTGTCACTATAACACAATTGACGTTATACATCAAGGCTTGTGTATAAACAGTGCAGCCTGAACGTCCATAACCACACCTTCTGCTCCGGTTTACCCAACATACAGACTTTTTAATTTTCTAATATACTTTCTTTAATCTATTCTTATACCTTTGAAGGTCTTCTTTATTTTTTGGCATTCTTCATATAGGAGCTGGCTCAATTGAAAGTAAACACACCAATCATTGCTATTTACACAAGCCATAGGCGGAAGGCCGGAAGAGCTTTCTTTTCGTTTTTCGTCTTCCTTATACTTAATGTAATTTAGCGTTTGCATATTTAAAGGTAATAGAGATCTGATTTCTAATTGCGCTATATCCGCTTCCGTTATTTAATTTTCATTAATATGCGAGTTCGTTAAATTTATCGCGGATGGAACGAAATGTTTTCCAAAACAAATGCGCAGTTAGTAATCGATAGAAAGTGGAGAACTTTGGCGACATTGATTGCGGGAGAAAACACAGCGTATGTATAATATAGAAAACATCAGGAATGTTTTTGGTGTCGAAGTAATAAAAGAAGATCCCGCACGTGAAGCGTAGATCAATGGGACGGTGTGCTTCAACAACAGGTTTTCGCTCAGGAAATCAAAGTTGAACAACTGGATTGTCCAGCTTTCTCATGCCAACAAACCTATATTTTCGTCAAACAATTCATTTTGTACTTGAACGTATAGCATGCGGTAAATGCGTTCCGGATTGGAAAGGTTCATCGAAAGAACGTTAACTTTTCGTCCATCTAGATCAGGCCATTTTCTTATATTTAAATATCGCAGATTCATCCGGACTTATCAAGGGCACCACGAGAAAGGATATTGATGGGTCAAAATGTTCCATTGTTTTTTTTTTTTTTTTTTTTCAGGAAACAGTTGCAAAAGAAAATGAAAATTATTGATTCAAATCAGGGCAAAGTGACCCAAATGAAAGCTCGTTGACAAACCTCAGCACTGCTGGGGGCTTTGCATTTTGTTTTGTTTTCGGCTATATACTATATATATATAAAGTTAGGAAAGTGTAATACGCGAACAGTTGCGGTACAAGTCCAGACATGGAAACACGCACGATGCAACGTCTTCTGGCCATTCTTCTCGCGTTAACGGTGACAAACGCTTTGAGCACGGAATTGGATCAAGTGCGGCAATTGCAAGAGAATTTCGTGAGTATACTCTGAATTACAAATTCGATTTTACTTTCACGGATCCAAATCAACGAAATCTTTGTTTTTCCTTTCGTTCGTGAATATTGGGATTTTTGAAGGAGATTTTGGCAACGAAATTTCGCCATCTCGAAACGAAATTCCAGGAACAAGAATCGATGTTAAAGCTCTTGGAAAAGCAACAGTTAGCCAGTGCCAAGATAGACATCAAGGATGCTGAACATCCACCACCAGGACATAAGGCTTTGCCACGTACCTGTTTAACAGCCAGACTGGCCAATCCTCTCCTAACGTCCGGGCTGTACTGGATCGATCCGGACGGTCCCGCATTCGGAGAAGAACCTATCCGAGTCTATTGCAACATGAACACTGGTAAAAACAACGATTCATTCAATGACAATTTTTCAGCACTCACATTTCTTTTTCTTTCGTTCAAATGTTGTATGATTAAGGTTGGACAGAAGTCTTACATGACAGTGAATCAGCCATGAATTCAGGGCATTGCACTAGCCCCGGTTGTTACAGCCGACATGTTAATTACAATGCAACCTTAAGGCAAATGGCGGCGTTGGCCGAACTCTCGAATGAGTGTTCGCAATCAATCAAGGTATTAGCCTATATTTCACAGCAGTTTAGAAAGCGATCCTTAAAGATTGGTGGGACCGTTTTTGTATATCTAATCAAATGCGGTACGTTTTTATTGTGATACAGTACGATTGTGTCTCGTCACCATTGGAGAGGAATGGTATTTCGTACGCCTGGTGGAACGATCGCAATGGACACCCTCAGTATTTCTGGTCCGGCAGCAATTCGAGGGTTCACGTTTGCCAGTGCGGCATTGAGCAGACGTGTTTCGAGAACGACGTCCGATGCAATTGCGATTCCGACGCTAAGCTTCCGCTAGCTGATCACGGTAGATACCAAGCTCATAGTCAAATCAATTGTTCCGAATGGAGAGTATACTTGATTTGCATTTTTTTTCTTCTAACTATTCAGGTGCTATCACCAAGAAGGAATTGCTGCCGGTGACACGTTTGAATTTCGGGAGGACTCAGCGTCCGAACTCTACCGGTATCCACACGCTCGGGAGACTGGTGTGTGATGGCCGACTGGCCGTTGTAAATAAAGGATTGCCAACTTCCTGCGCAGATTTATGGCGAAATGGATTTGTTAATAGCGGGCTATACTCAGTCAAGGGGAACAAACAGTTTGAAAAAGTCTACTGCGACTTCAGCAAATTGCCTAGTGAACCAGGTACGTGCGGGATTTTTAAAAAATTAGCTAATGAACTGCTGACATGGTCGTGTTTCCTGAAATCAAACTGTATTGATGCCTGTTATTACCTGTACGCAGATTTTCAAACTTGGGTCGGCTATGAAGACGTCAAGTCTCATCCGGTACCGATTGCATCGGCCAAGACAACCGTGGGTCGTGCTGTCACTTCACGTACAAGGCATGAACAAGAACGAACGAATGAAAAGTATATTGCTAATTAAGTAATGTAGTTTTCTTCACTTAAACATTTTTTTGTTGAGCGATAGCGTGATGCAGATTGCAGAGCAATTATTCGGTATATTTTCATAAACGACTTACTTGATATGAGATGAATACATAATCTTCTCGGAATCCGCAGTTAATTTTGCGTATATTGTGTGAGTGTGACTAGCCTTCCCATTTTTTCATTTTTCGCAAAAATCTGATTTTTGGTTATTACCCCGCCATCTTCTGAGAGATGGAGCAAAAAAAATTTTTCTTGTGAATCGATTGTTAGGCCGATTTCTATCGCCACATTCGCCATTATCGGATCGCCAATCCCCAATCGGCCAATCGCATGTCAACACTCAGCAGTCGATAGGGACGCGTTGCACAACAGCGAAGCCATGTTGGTAGAAGCCATGTTGGTAGAAGCCATGTTGGTAAGGCATGTAAGAAAGTAACATATTAAGATTGTAAGGAGAAGTTGGAGAAGCTTCTAGAAAGTTAAGGTATGGACATATCTGCTTTTTATTCGATAATTTATTACCTTGTGATAGAATTACCGTGGAAGACGGTATTGAGAATAGAGTTTTGTTTTTCTTTGGTACCCGAACCAGTATGGAACTTGTTCAATGGTATCAATTTGCTCGTAGACGGGCACACAAACCCCTAACGTTATTTTTTCTTTTAATCGGAAAACAACACTGATTAGTGTTTTCAAACATTTTAAAGTTGTAGAGGATGCATTGCTGACCAATTATCGGTGGGCGAAAACCTGTTAACACAGTTTGAATTGACAAAATGTCTTGAGAAAGAGAAAACACTAGCAGAACATTGGATCAAACAGTTAATGTACAATAGCAGAAGCTACTACATAAGCAGTTTTCGTAATAGTTATATATTCTTTTGGTTACAAAGCATTGAAGGCTACAAAAATAATCTTTACTTTTTATATTTATATTGTTGTAGACCATGGAATGCCCACCAGTTAGCTGTGGCCGTGAATCTTGACAGACCTTATATTGGCCCATATTTGATGATTTTGGTGGCTGCAGTATACAAAAGTAACAAGACAAGATGGAACATGACCTTGGGAAGACACCACAGCAAAAAGGGCAGTGATGTATATTTAAAATTACAATTCATATTCTGCCGATTGTTCCCACTTTCTCATTTTATATGTTAATAGCAGGAGTACATTCACCACCAATGAAAAATAAGGTAATGATGGCATTTTGATATAGCTGTGTACCTGGAAAGATTTGTGGTAGGTAAATGTAGATTCCCCACCAAAGGTATGTAAGTGCTTCGAGTCAGCCTGATAACAGAAATTGGGTCTGTTTGTATAGTGTACTTGGAAGTTGGAACATTATGGCGTGGAAATCATCTTGGAATTGGCAGGAACCAGGAATTGTTTTGCGAAAATCGTGAAAACTGCTAGGAACCCCCGTACCGGAAACACCTGCAAGAGGCTTCAATCAGCCGGCCTGTGACGGAATGGCCGCCTTACGCGAAGTTGCGTCACTTTCGTGGAGGAACTTGGACTCGATGTACAACAAGATATCGTTACGTTTATATTAACTCCAAAGCCCGGTTCGGATGACACTAGTGTCCAGCACATCAGTGGCGAAATACTCGAAGATTGTGTCTTATTCGAACATGAAAGAACCCCTACGCTTTGGGCCAAAGCCATGTTCACTGGTTCAGAGCGAGTATTGTCGAAATGCCGGAATGCAACATGTAAGTTCTTTGTCATTTTTTACTGATTATCTAATGGACTAATTTCACGATCATCATTGCAGAATCTATGAGTGGTTAGGGACCACTATGGATATGAAGCACGCTTTTGTGGCTCCTGAACTTAAGAAAATAAGTGTCTTTCAGTCATCCGATACTGGTCACTTGGTGCTACTTCACAGAGATTCCTCCGTCCATCTGAGGCGATTCATTGATGCGGAGGATATATAAATTCTAAACATCGACCTGGTTCGAGTGTTCCAGTTTGATACTTTTCAAACGGAAGCTCAATGGTGCCTTCTTCTAGGAGGATCAAATAATTCCTACATCTGTTGCATCCAAGGTATCAATTAAACTGTCCTTAGTACTGCAAAACATTAAATTTTTAGTCATATTTTTTTAAGGTATTGAATGCTTTAGAGGAAAGGCTATTGCAGTGCAATTTCTACCGCACAATCGGACTGCCAGTGCGGGATTGCGACTTTGGACCACCCGACAGGAGCCCCCGAGGGTACCCCGACAGTGGCCCTCCATGACACCATCCCTCCCCCCCCAACAGTGGTCTCCCACGACACCATCCCCCCAAACATTGGCCCCCACGTTTTCGCATGGGAGGCCACAGACGGCGACAAAGTCGACACCAGCCTCCCATGGCAATTGAGGTGGGTGGGCGCCTGCGTCGTGTAGGCATCAGACACCAGCCCCCTAAGTTTTATCGATCAAGTGCTTGGGGGGGGGGGGTCAGTGTCGTAGTATCATGCGACACAAGGCCCCCCCAACCAATATCCAGTGACGCTTTCTACATGCTCTGTTAAGTGAAAGCGCGGTTGAATACGCGGTTGGAAATTAGTGCCTCATGAAGCGTCACTGGAAATATATTGGTTGGGGAGGGGGGCCTTGTGTCGCATGATACTACGACACTGGCCTCCCTACGCACTTGATCGATAAAACTTGAGGGGCTAATGTCTGATGCCTACGCGACACAGGCCCACCCGCCTCAATTGCCATGGGGGGCTGGTGTCGACTTTCGTCGCCGTCTGTGGCCCCCCATGCGAAAACGTGGGGGGGCAATGTTTTGGGGGAAATGGTGTCATGGGGGGCCACTGTCGGGGTACCCTCGGGGGCTACTGTCGGGTGGTTCAATGACTGCATGTCGCCACTTTCAGTTTTACGCATCAGATACATCTGGTCACTGCTACATCGGAAGAAATGGCCAACCTGTTCAATGTGCAATTCAATGGCAACTCTTGCTCGCCTAGACGGATGAAGTTCTGCCCACTGTAATGTTACCAGTAGAAAGTTTTGCCGTTCAAATCTTAGAAGACTTCCACGAAGAGACAAAGAATCAATCTTTAGGAAAAATGCCTCATTGATTTGGTTGGTTCATTAAGGTAATTTTTTAAATGCGCATTGGTCCACGATTGAATTGTTCGCGATTGGGGTCTGTTTAGGTGTTCTACAACTTGAGCGAAGGATGTGGGAGACCAAAAGAAATTGAAAGTGCGCTGGAAAGCTTTTGTACTCAACAAGCTCCACTTATAAGGTGAGTAACCTATTCATTCAACTAGTCCAAAAAACGAATATGACAACGCAATATTTTTAGGGTCAACTACGTCTCAATGGTGCATTATTAACGGTCGGGAGTGGGATGTATTTTCCCGACAAGCATGGCGCTACTTTTCACCAGAACTTACTGCTCCTCATCATGTGTGAGTCGCAGATCTTAAAGCCGAAAATGTTTCGGTTGGTTCACTATAGGAGGATCATCGTCGTCGCGTTAGCTACTGACATTCGGAGGGAAAATCAATGGAGGTGCTGATTTGGTTAGTTTGGATGTCCGAGGTAATATCGACGTTGGCAATAACTCCATCAACGGTGTAGTTGAGGAGGATACATTGCAAAAGAATACCTAACATCTCGTCGGAAATGCAGCCCCCGCCCCCACCCTCTCGCGAAATCCGTTCAAGTTAAGGAAGGCTGGTGTCGTGTGCTTCACCGACACAAGCCCCACCCCCGCCCCCGCCCCCTCCTTTTAAAATTCGTTCGTAAACTGAAACTTAACTTGAACGAATTTAAAAAGAAGGGGGGGGGGGAGGTGAAGCATACGACACCAGCCCTCCTTAACTTGAACGGATTTCACGAGGGGCGGGGGGTGGTCGCATTTCCGACGGGATGTGAAGTATTCTTTTGCAATGTATCCTTTTCATTGTCGTTATTGTCGTTATTGCCATTGCCGATATTATCTCGGACATTCAAACTAACCAAATCAGCACTTCCATTGGTTTTCCCTCCGAAT
This sequence comes from Daphnia sinensis, assembly GCA_013167095.2. Taxonomy (NCBI): domain Eukaryota; kingdom Metazoa; phylum Arthropoda; class Branchiopoda; order Diplostraca; family Daphniidae; genus Daphnia; species Daphnia sinensis. Next base: position 6,934,443 of record CM023197.1, read on the forward strand.
GTCAGTAGCCAACGCGAGGGCGGTGATTCTCCTATGGTGAACCAACCGAAACATTTTCAGCTTTAAGATCTGCGACTCACACATGGTGAGGAATGGTATCTTCCGGTGAAGAGAGCGCTATGCTTGTCGGGAAAATACATCCCATTCCCGACCGTTAATAATGCACCGTGTCGGGAAGTCCACAGTCCGCATGCCCTACAGGTAGTTGAAAGCTCCCGCATTTACTGGGTTAACGGAACAAACGTATCCACGCTCCCCGGAGTATCCGATGACAAAAATGCCCACCAGATCGTTATAGGTATAAGGTCAATCATAAATTGAAATCAGTGTAATCTGATAGCATTTGCTGCTATAGGATTTGTCAATTTCACTCGTCCGTTGCTTGTTGAAGATGCCAAAATGGATTCTCTAAACGATCTCCTTATCAAAGTTTTATTGAGCCCATCGGGCCAGCAAACTTAGCGAGTATTGAAGTCGCGCATCCTAGATGTTGAAGGAAACATTGACTGTCCAGATATTAATGGACGAAATGTGGATGACTTCCTGTTACACTGATGGAAATGATATTCACATTGTGCTGGGTCGGGTACGGATTTCAGACGACTTGGTTATCAATAATTTGGTCATGGGAAAACGGGAAGTTTTAACAGCGTCGATATCATCACGTTGTTGTATCCACAGTCTTTGCGGATAGACTCGGAACATTTACGCAAACGGTGATTGCAGCCTCGCATGCTGCTCATGTCCAGAAGATCAACACGATCGATCTTTCAAATTTCCCCAAAACTATTGAACACAATCAACAGACCAATCGATCCATGTTAACGTGCCAATACTCTTCGAAGTTGTAATCAAAGAATATGTTACATACTATTCGGTCCTCGATCGTAATTTCTTGATGAGAACCAACCAGACGTTCAACGTTGAAGTGCAGTTCAACGACGATGTTACCGTACAAGGGGATATGGTGATTCACGACCTGACCGATATCAACGGAGTAAAACTCGAATCTTTGGACTAAGACGTTGTGAAGAAGCAAGTAGACTTCCATATCTCAGACACACAGATGTATTTGGTTAGTCTATGTTTAATGTTCTTTGGGTTTTAACAACGGTCTTTATTCTACACGTTTGAGCAGTTAACCATTCATGGAAACTTGGCTGTAGGAGACTTTTCATAATCTGGACGTTCCCAAAACATATTATTAGCCCTCCTGTCTCCTTAACAGATCCCAAACGGTAACAGACATTTTTGACCGTGCATTTTAAAATTTCCACTAATTTCATTGCTACTTGTTCTACAGGCACAGTGGCACACTCTTCACATCCAACGTCACCGTTGATGGCGACGTCATCAGTTCAGGGGGCGACATCATTACGCTGAATACGGTGGCTGGAGTTATGTTGGATGATTTTGTTACATTTCAAGCGGCATAAAGATGGATAAAGAGGATGATTTGGTCATCGAAAATTCACTGAACGGCCGTGATGTCAACGATATTGTTTCCAAAGGTTCAAGAAGAGAAACTCTGCATTTGTACAGTGGCCAGAGATTACGATTCACGGTCACGTAACATTAGGGTATTACCTATCATTTCTTTTTAAAAAAATCACCTCTTTGCACACTGTCAACCTACACAACACAGGACTCGTTTGAAACGGACACTATCAACAGCTACAACGTTGAAGGGTATTGAAGTTGAGTGGTGAATATGACAAGACCCCAAAACAATCTCTGGAACAAAGAAAGCACCCCATTCTTTCGCTGTCGAAAAGGATGTCACTCTTGGCTTATTTAATGGCGGTCATCAAAATTTCTCAACGATGTTCACCGTCTCTGATAACCAGATTATTACTGGCGACTGCGTCTTTGATCATCTGAAATCCGAAATATCGAGTTGCGAGCTATTAACGAGCAGAATCTCTCCGATTTTGTCCAGATGACCGGCACAATTGATGTCCAATCATCAGACCGAAGGTTATTCAGCACGTCACTGTTGAAAAGTCACTCAAAATTGAAGACCATATCAAGAGTGGATGCAACCTGACCGAGTAGCTCAATTGAACGGAATTTGCTCATTTCAATAGCTTGTCCATCCATGGATCGTTATTGCTGACCAACCTTTGAAAACTCAGATATTTCATTTGTTTGTTGAATACTCGCCATGATTTCTAATTCCTTATCTTTATTGTTTCAGATCGGTACGAATGGACAGAGCCCAAGTTGTTACCGGTAATCCTAGTTCACTAGTTGCGCGCGACCAACCTGGTATGCCGTGGAAAATCCAACTTTGGCCCACCCCCATTTCCACGATGACTTCCACGCCGTAACGTTCCACGTTCGAAGTATACTATATACACGGACCTCACATATCAGAGCCAAAAGCCCCAGGTTTTTACGATGTTCCAATTGCTTTTTGATATATAATCATGGGAACACAAAATTGTATTAGATCAATTTTAGCGTTTCCAACTTGCTTCTGGCCAGAGCCTGTAGCCTGATAGGTATTTTATTAATCTATTGAGTATTAACCAACTAACATTAATTAATGTTTTTTTTTTTTTAATTTTGCTAGTTGTAGACTATGAAATGCTGACCAGTTATCTGTAGTTAGAAATCCACCTGACAAAGCCTAACATTCATAGATCGAGAAAACACAAGCTGAAGAAGTTTAGGAAAAAAAAATCTGACAGGTAAAATGAATGAAGACATTCTTAAATCAATTATATAAGAAGTTGAAGACATGTTGTCAGGAACTGTTGGAAAAGTCTTCATGACATATTCAGAAATCAGAACCCATGGAAATAGAAATTCATTAGTGGATGAAACCATGCAATCAAGCTAATGGAAAATTTCCCGATAGGGATTCTTGCAAAATTGCATCCTTTGATCGATTTGATCGACAGCAGACGTCATCTGTCGAGAGAAAAAAACTCGAATCAGAGTCATCTATCGAGAAGACGTGAATTCCTGGTAACGGACTTTATGTTAAAGGCCGTGGCAAAGGCCGTGAATATCACGCAACTGACTTGATTTAAAGGCCGTGTTACCTGGCTACGGGCCAAGGGACTTCATTTTAAAGGCCGTGTCCCGTGTATAACTGACCGCGGATTTCATTTTATAGGCCGTGCTCCCGTGCATGTGCATCGCTGCATATGAGTAACTAGGAGCGCTCACTCCGTTCAGGAAGTTTCCGATAGGGCCGGTTGGTTTGATAAGTTTGTGTTCACGATTCTGAGGCGAATGGGTTTTTCGGGTTCGGGGATATTAAACTGAATGGGTGGTGAACTACGGCCCCGGTGCAAATATAAGTTGACCTTGACGAGTGTAATACCGGAAGGTGCTGGCACTATCAGTGGGTAAACTACTGCAGGAAAATACATTTTTTCTGTGTCGCGCCAGTATGTTCCGTTATTAGCTGGTCAAAGTCAACCCATATATGCAACAGGGCCGCGCTACTTTTTTGTACAAAAAAGCGGGCTTAAGAAGAAAAGTAAAATCAGGTCAATAGATGGCCACGCTGTTTGAAGGATCGTCTGTGATAGAAATTCATGGTTTATCAGTTGTAGCCTTGTTATGGTTTGGCAGGTTACTGAAGTTCTCCAGTTTTGGTAATTGCATTATATTTTACTCGAAGGCCTACTTTACAATGGGATTAAATATTCGTAAGAGAAGCATTTCGTAGAGCTAAGAGTTCTGGCATCAGATCTCATCGCATCAGATCTGTAAATGTGTTAAAACTCGACTTTTTGATCAGTTGGGATAAAAAAGTTGGGTTTGCCAAAAAGCTAACTGTACAACAAATCAAGCCAAACCACTATCAAGCTTTTGACAAGCTCAACTGTTAAGCCCGACTGTACAAAAACTTGGGCTTAGTTAATTGCCATAGATGGAAGTGTAAATCATACTTGTGAAACTTACTGCACCAAGGTGACGAAAGTTAGGTAACACACATTCAAAGTTGGTCTGTTTCCTTCTATTCCGTCCATCTAAATTCCAGGCTGACAACCGGCAGCACCTTTTTCAATCCAATCAAAAAACAAAATCAAATCACACGGTATTATCAAAATTGAACACTGTTTTTGCAAGTCAAACAAAACAGTTATTGTTTGACTGCAACTTTTTTGGTGTTTGATTTACTCACTTTTTAAGGTATTCTAAGAAGGAAAAAACATATAATATAATATAAATCACTTGACGTTTTTGACACTGTATTTCTTAGGAAACTATCAAGTTCGACACGGCAACTATCAAGCACATGGCTCAGAAATATCACCGGAATTGCACACTGTTAGATTCTTTTTTGGAGGTATCGTATATTATCGTGTAATTTCTAGCTGTTTACAGCAACATATGACTAATGATTAGTGAATTGTTGAATTCAACTTTTAAGATGCCCAAAACTTGTCATCGTACCCGCAGTGACCAGTAACGTTTAAGTTGACAACAACACCAGGTTGTATAATACCATTTAAACTTATCCAATTACTAAGATTATAGAATTTTTTTAACACTAGTGTGGTCTAGACTTTGCAAAACACCTTCAAGAATGGGGCTTTACACCTTGTACAGCTGAAAGAAAGAATAAAAATGAGATAGAAAAGTTGTAAGCGCCAGCAAACGAAACAAGGGAAGTTGGGGAAGTATTCGGTGTTAAACAAATAAAGCTTTTCATATTCTTTCATATCAAAGTTTTATAATCTTTAGGTTTTGTAACTTGACCTCGAGCTACAAAATTTAAAAAAATTTTTTGTCTATTTAGGCAATGAAACTTATATGCAGTGTCCTTCAGTATAAGAAGTCTTTGAAGAGATTGAATTCTTACGCAAAAAAAAGGAATGTCAAACTGCGAAAAAGCACGGAGAGTAGAAGTTGATATGGAAAGAGTACTTCAGTGGTCTAAACTTTACGAGTTCTTCGTAAATGTAGCCTACGACAAACTCGATTCGCTATACGATTTGCAACCGATAAAAACGCCATAGAAAAAAACGGTACCTGTAGTGGAGTAGCAACAAACAGCGCGTCATAGCCCTAGGATACTGGTAAGTTCTATTTGATTTTCTACATACTGCTTCAGTGAAGTTAGAAGGAGAAAGCGCAACCGACAGACCATAGCTGAAAGCTGTAAGTTTTAACATGGAAGGATAGAATAATGCTTGCTGAAATCATTTGTCATGTACGTATAGGGTTTATTACAGTAACTGCTGGATATTCGATGGAGAACATTCCTAAGATCTTTAAAATTTCCACGCTCTGTCTGATATTTAATCACCGGTTATATTCATAACATTTTTCTGTTGGGAAAACCGAGCTTTAGTGCTGTTGGGTTTCAGGTTTTGAGAAAAAGCTATGAGATATGCCGTAATATCATGCACGTTGTTCCAGACATCCCGTTAGCTTTTTAAAATGTATTTTCAACGAGATATCATGCAAATCCTTCCACGCCGTTTGGGACCGCTTGTGTTTTGGGCTGGATGTAGATTTCCCAAGTAAAGTTTTGAAAATGTCTTAGGTTTGCTACTGGTACAGTTTTTCAGCCACATTGATTTTGTTCTGTTGCCATCGAAGGAATTCCCCTGAAAATTGCCATATTTCTCTTCGCAGAGAACAGCGTAAGTCGCTAAAAGACGTTTGATTCACATCTTCCTCTTTATGTTTTGGTTCTTCCGCTTTTCCAAAATACGTCATCCCTTATTCATCAGAAGTAGGTAATATTTTACGTGTTCCTTTGCCTTATACCGTTCGATCTATTCGACACTTTTCTTGTCTAATTTGAGGTCTTTTTGTACTTACCTTTGTTCCCAATCGTTTGATTTTGTTGACCCGATGAAAATATTTCTAAGTTATCCTTTCTCTTGTGTTGGTATATGTATGTTTTGTTATGTATTGCATGTGAAACACTGGTGGAATTGTGGGTGGAGGTGGGACAATAAATAAATTCCTGTATTTAGAAATTCTTGTCTTCAATTTATTACATAAATCTTCGTCTCCCATCATAGGCAATCATTTCCATTATTGTTACCTGTCTGGGATTCGAAGCTAAGGTATACCGTATATCAGACTCACGCTCTACCACTGAGCTGCTACAGGTATTTCAATAAAAACTAACTCTTCAACACATTAAGGTAGCTGTGCAAAGTAGTCAATAGACTATCAAATATCATTGGGGGGAATATAGGGGGGGTTGCCAGGTAAGTATCGCACTCGCTTACAAACTCGAAGGCTCCTGGTTCGATCCCAGTCTCGTAGGTTCCCGATGTCCTGGGCTTCCAAGCTTCCCAGGTCGCCAGTCGAGTCGAGAAACTTCCCCGTTACGAAGTAACGGGATGGATATTTTGGTAAAGGATAATATTACATATTATAACAAATTTTAATAAATAGCTTATTTATTGTAATCTATGCTTTTATGTTTCACATAAGCAAATTGCAACGGACTTTAACCATTACCCTACACATTTCAACTTGGATACAACGTTGACTCCAACAGTGAACCATCAGTAAAACCATCTGTTCTTTATAGAAATTTATTCGACTCTTTTCGGGTTTGAACCCCAAACCTTCGGCGACCTATGCCGATGCTCTACCACTGAGCCATGAGTCATATTACTATTTTGTCTATATTTTCGTGTCTTCCGTGTTCAATAAATTTGGACTTAGAATAATTTTTTCATAATAAATTTTCTTTTGACATGTCCATAGCATATTTGACTGTTTGTTATATTTGTAAAACTCCAACCGGGGTTTGAACCCAAAACCATTGAATCCGTACACCAATATTCTACCACAGAGCTATGATACCTGCGTGGACTTTGAAATCCTAATTACCTTTGTTACCGAAAAAAAAATTTATTAAGCTTCCGCCTATTGGAAAATGAGACCTTCTCGTGTATTCGCACGAAAACCAGGTTTCGATGGATATTTAAGGAAAATTCAGGTTAGGAATGCTGATGTATTTCAGTCCAGTGTAAGCCAACACAATCATTGGATACAGGGCTTTTTGCATATTAAGAGGATGCAATATAAAGGGACAGGCCGGGGCAGAGGGTGAAAAAAAAAATCTTAAACATCAACAAAATATCAAAACCCAATACATAATTTGCCAGAGAGAGAGAAAGATAAAGGAAAGATATAAGAGAGCTTGACTGGCAAGAGTAGAAACGAAGTAAACGGGATTTAACAAAGACCGGTCATTGAAAATAACAGCCAGATAAACGATATGGATTCTGGGCTTGGTATTCTTGTTTTGGTTCAATTAACGACATCAAAAAGACGATCACCTCTTCAGGGTTCCCACAATACAAAGTGAAAAAAGGAAGGGCGTAGAATAATTGTCATCGAGCTACTTAAACTGTAGTTTAAATAAGAACTAATGAATAAGAATCTTTATCCGTGGAAATTATGTTACATAATACACCTACTAAAAAAACAGGCGCCTTATGCAAAACAATCGGCTGACAGATGGAAAAAAAAAGGAAAGGAAAAAAAAAATAGAAGCAAGTTTCTTAAACCCGAAAAAAATTGCTCTTTTTGAAAATATGGATTTCTGTACTGAACGGGAATCTTTCACGGAAGGGAGCGGGGTAGTGGGGGTGGGAAGATCAAGAAAACCAAGAAGTAGAATAATGAAGCTCGATCTGCTGCTGTTTTCCATCCAGGCTCCGTTTCCTTAGCGATGCAGTAGCTTCACACTATAAGCTCACGATTTCAGCTTTCGAAATGAGAAACACCCTGAAAATAACAAAAAGATTGCACAATGATTCACTACCGATTCACCACCCAAAAACTCGATATGATAGATAATGTGTGATTGAGGTAGCAGAAAAAAAAAATCCAAAACCAAGTCATGCAAACATCTACTAACTCAGTTTTACCTACGGTACTTCTTTTAGCGCGATCGGTCAAACTAAAGTCGTCTAAGTTGTGTTCAAGCGGAATGGTAGAAGAAGAAGTTGAGTGCTTTGGTAACGAATACTTTGGAAGTGATAAATCAATGCAGACGGTACAGTACACACAATGGCAGGAGAAGAAGAGTCATAGAAACAAACGAGAAATCAACAAAGAAAGTTGGAAAACAGAAACGTCTATCTACACTACTGTTAAAGCTCTGAAGTCTGGTATTCTTTTTAAAAAGAGTCTTTTGGAAGTATTTACGGTACCTTTTTCTTTCGATTTTTGCTTTTCTGACCATTGCTGTTCGTCTTCGTCGAAGTTTTCGGCTTTTTTTTTGTCATTAGTTATATTAATTTTAAAGACAATCCCCAGAGGACAAAGAAGTGATTGAGAGGAAGAAAAAAGCACGGTAACAAGAGTTAGTCGTCAATGTCAAATGCAATGTGCATTCGAACAAATACATCCAACCAACTATGGATGAAAATTTATAAGTCTTATGCTTTTACCTCTTCACTTGGCGATTCAGCTTTGGTTCCATTACCGTTGGTGGCCGGCGCTGGAGATTTGGTCGCTATTTCTTCCTTCTATTTCAAAAACAAAAACAAAAAGAAAGAAACGTAAACATAATATTCACTGTGAATTATTTGAAACTAAACGTGAAATACACTGTGCGTCATCCTAATTTTTTTAAAAGAGAAAATAACTGAGGTTAATGCCACGCGGCACAACATTAGGAAGAGACGCAACACCTTCGATTTACTTAAAAAAAACAAGAGCCCGTCTGGTGTACTAGATGGTTTAATTTAGACTTCCAGTACCCAGGTGCCACGTAAAGGAATGGTAGGGGTGTGTCTGAAGGAAGAATAACAGAAAAACAGAAGTTGAGGAATGGAATATGATGTTAGTAAAATGAAGAGGACATAAAAATCCAAGGCTGAGCGAAGGAACTGAGAAAAGAATAAAAGATAAAAGTGAGACGAATGGGGCAGAGTGAGTGTGTGGCTAACCTGTGGCGATGGTGGGTCGGCCTCTGAAGAAACATTCTCTGAGTTAAGGCTGTTTTTCCTGGCCGTAGCTGCGGCCACCGTAGCCGCAGAGCTCTTTGCCCAGCCAACCATGAAGCCGATGGAACCTACCTTTGTGGCCGAAAGTTGAGCCTGCGCTCCACGGACCAATTATATCGTTTTTGTTTGAGAGAAATCAGCACTCGAGAAAGAAGAAGAAACAAATACACACAGGCATAATATGTACCTTGGCTTGATCCAATTGATCCCGTAAAAGCTGAACTGCTCGTCTTTCTTCGGCCAACAACGATTCCAGAGTTTCCAATTGTTCTAGATGACTTCCGGATTGGGTGGAGCGTTCCTCTGCTGCCTGACGTTCTTTTTCCAACTCCTTCCGAATAAAAAAGCAAACATCAAATGACGGTCACTTCATTGAAAATATTTCATTAACCAACCTGCGATAATCGTTCTTTTTCTTCTTGCAGAGATTCAATCCTGGCATGAAGTGGTGAGACATCTATTGGGGATTCTTGCACCTGCTGGGCTCTCGTTTCTTGCTTTTGACACTGTTCCATCCAAAAATCTTTCTCTTGTTTTACAGTTGTTAAATCAGATTCCATTTGAGCCACTTTAACTTTCCACGACGCCTCTTCAGCCTCTACGCGACTCTGCAGTCGGTTGAGTAACTCCTCCGTCTGAGACAGTACCGTTTTGTAATGCAACACTTGCGCTTGAGCTTTCGACTGCTCTTCGCTCTGAAGTCGCTCAAGCGATATCGTCAATTGACTGGAGAGGGACTCGGCAAACGCGATCGGTGACGCGGACGTATCGAAGGATAATCCAGGAAAGACTCGTTGAAGGCCGGCGCCAATAGCCTGCTGGATTTCGGCTGGATTCGGTGCGTTCTTAGTACTGCTGCTAGATTTTTTCAATTCGACCAAAGCCTTCTCAGCCGCGGCCAGCGCATCCATTGCTTTGTAGTTTTTGTCCCGAAGTTCATTGTTCTTACGTTTCTGAATTTCCAATTCCTCATCCCTGCCCTTCAATTCCACCTCCAACTGCGACTGATGATCTTTCTGGCTTTGATTTGCTTGATTCAACTGTTCGGTTAACGCTTGAGTTTCTCCCCGCAACTGTTCGAGCTCTTTCTTTAACTCCGCCTCTTTGGCGGCCATTTGGTTTCGTTCCTCTTTTATTTGTTCTTGAATGGCAACTAACTTTGCGTCATCTTCTTGTCGGTTTTGCGAAGAATTGGACAGCTGGCTAGTCAGATCTTGAATTGTATTTCGCAACTGTTCCAGCTCTTTCTGCGCTTCTGCCTCTTTGATTGCCATTTGTTCGTGTTCCACTTTCATTTGCTCTTGCATAGCAACTAACTTCGCGTCATCTTCTTGTCGGCTTTGTGATGAACTAGTCAACTGAACTGTAAGATCCTGAATTTTATTTCTCAACTGTTCCAGCTCTTTCTGTGCTTCTGCCTCTTTGGCGGCCATTTGATCACGCTCGACTTTTATTTGCTCTTGGATAGCTGCCAATTTTGCGTCATCTTCTTGTCGGCTTTGGGAAGAATTGGACAATTGAACATTCAGATCTTGAATTTTATTCCGCAACTGTTCCAGTTCTTCCTGTGTCTCGGCATCTTTGGCGGCCATTTGATTTCGTTCGATTTGCATTTGTTCCTGAATAGATGCCCATTTCGCATCTTCGTCCTGTCGACTTTGGGTTGAATTTGATAGCTGAAGGTTAAGAGCCTGGTTTTCTAAGCAAAGACGAGATACTTCCTGCCGGATGCGTTCTTCGTTCTGGGCAGCTAGGCTGCGTTCCATCGCTAGGTCGCGATCGACTTTAGTGATGCGATCTTCAAGTAGCTGCTTGGTCCGTTCCATCTCTTCGAGACGAATGCGGGCATCGTGTGCAGTATGCAACGATTGGGCTTCTGACGCCTGGAGTGCTTCTCGTAATTGGGCCACTTCGCGTTCAACTTCGTGGCTTTGCCCGTTGCGGGCCTGTTCTGATTCTTGCAATTTGCAGGCCAGGAGAGCTACTTGATTGGCTTGTTCCATAAGCTGTTGTTCTTTATGCATTAAGAAATCTTCAAGCTGCTGCACACGAGCACCCATTTCCTGCTGCATTTGCTGGGCGCTGGCGAACCGCGCCTCAAACTGGTTCTTCTCATCCTGTAGACGTTGCAGCTGGCGGAGGGTTTCGTCCGACGTCTGAGATACCTTCTGTGCTTGTTGGACCGCAGCCCTGAGAGCATTCACCTCCGCCACGTGTTGCTCGGATGTCTGTTGAAGGCGAACGGTCAACATCTGCAACTCGGTTGTTTGTCGCGACAAAGACTCTTCTAGCTGTTTACGTGCCGCTGCTGCACGTGTGCGTTCAGCGGTCATTTCTGTTCCCAGCGTACGCAACTGAAATGAAACGAAAAATTGATACACGAATACTTAAAAAATTAAATACAAAGATGAATGAACTAAGAGGAAAATTTACTTTGTTCTGGTACGCTTGTTTTTCTTCCAACTCTTCTTGCAAAGCTTTATCTTTGTCAGCTAACTGCTTTCTTAGTGCTCCGAGGGGGTCCAAACGTCCACCTCGTTCCATCCACTCGGATTCGATAGTACCTGCTGCCTCTTGTTGCCGATTAAGGAGGACTTCAATCATGGTTTGCAATTCAGAGGAGGTTAACGGCAACTGACGAAGGGCTGAGAGAAGTTTTTCTGTTCCTCCTAGCTGTAAAAGGAGCTCTTCACCACCATCAACCGCATCAACTGAGTCGGTTTTGACGTTCCTCTTCCTCTGTTTCTTGGGAGTGCTAGGCTGTTGAGGTGGCTGTGCAGCAACAGAAGTTGGGGCACTGCTCACATTGCTGATATTTCCACGTGCTACGGTAAACGCTACTTCTTTTACAGGTGCTCCCTCGACTACGGGTGCTTCGGATGCATTGATCTTTTCTTCAACGACGACTTTATGCTCTTTCTTGCTCGTCTTATCTTTCCCTTTAGCCTTCAGTTCTACATCGTCTTTGGGTGGGTGTTCCATAAAATGATTCAATGAATCCACATCCGGATCAAAGGCATCGGTTGATGTATGATCACGATTCCGCAATATAGGTTTGACCTAGACCAGTGAAAAAAACCAACAAATTGGCCTTGAAGTAATCCTTGGACGGTTGAAGTTTTGGTTATCAGATGTAGGAATCATGAATTACCTTCTCTTTTTTATCACTTTTTTTCTTTTCTTTTTCAACATTTACTGCAATGGGTTCCTCAGGGATGATTTCCGTATCAGGTTCAAATTCCACATGTGGTTTATCCTCCAGCGAACTAGGTTGGGGGATTGCTCCTGAATTGCTATGGTTTTTGCCTTTCTCTTTCTCTTTGTTCTTCTTGACAACATGTTTTTTAGTTTTTTTCTCTTTATCCTTATTGGATTTTTCTCCTTTTAGCAAATTATCTGCAAATTGTTGCTGTTCAGCCAACACTTCTTCGAACGGCTTCTCCTATAACAAATTTATATAAGGATTCTGTTTTAGAATCCCAATTTTTAAATTGTGTTAAAGTTACTCTACCTGAAAACTTTTCACCGAAATTAAGTAGAGAATTACAGCTGTGATGGTGCAAATGGCAAGGCCAATCAGTACTGAGGCAATGTCCATCCTGATGTCTGGCAAAAAAGACAAGATATGTAAGCTAATGAAAAAGTGTGAGGTAAAAGTAGTAAGCAACAGATGTTGAACATGAAACTAAAATGGCTGACTAAGAGCTGTCACCAGCAAAATGTGCTCACTACTTCCTAGTGTCCCTTAACAACTAACCTGGAAGACAAAACATAAGAGTAAGGCGAGAACAGAATGTGAAGGACCCTAATGTCGTATGAACATACGTCAAGGCAGTGAACTTGAGTTGCTTCCGCATCGGTCACAGCTACTGCGACAATTTATGTCTCCCTTTACTTACTTGCAACAGAAGTCCGTTACGAGAAGGTACGTGGAACCAACAAAGCGTAATCAGTCGTGAAATAGATAATTTGGTGGTGAATAAATGGAAGAATTCAACAGTTCATCAATGCCACGTCTATGGATGGACCCATTCGCAAGTTTACTCCATATGCCGGCTGGACTGCGTGAGGAGGAAGGAAAGACCGGACTACAGTGGGAATGGGCAAGAACCTTACCAGAAGAAAGAGGAACGATAATTGGCGACATGCACCGGGGAACTAGACAACCACGCAATGTAAACCGTTTCAAGCAGACGATGCTAACACGAAATACTCGAAATATTCGTTCCGTCATCCGTGCTTCCGTCTTCCGTGTCCATTGGCCAGCGCCACCTTTCACTGAGCAAGAGCAACCATATGCCATTTACATTTTCGTCAAATTAGAAAAGAAAAAGAATTGGTTCTTGGAGTTCCAATTCGGTAAGCAATTCCCTAGGCTTTCAATAACGCAGTTTTAATAATTTGTGTACACCAATGCGGGAAAACTTTTTCAGTAGGCATCGAATGAGGTACAGCGTAACTTAGAGCTACTGATGTCATAAGCCACTGTTTTATACTCAATAAAGAAAAAGTATTTTGGCTGTTCAAGAAATATTCAGAAAAAAATTAAATTTATTTAACAAATCTGTAATATAGCTTTTATTAAAAATAATAGAATAACCCTGCTCAACTCCTGCATTCGTTGGTAACGACGATCCCAGCCGTTATGGCGCTGTCAACTAAACCTCATCTAAGTAAATATAGTACTGTACCTTTTTGCTTTTTCGCTGCCTGCTGCTCCTAGCCGTCTGCCCTAGTGTTTTTGACGGCTGAGAAAGCTATTCTATTTGCTTGGAGCGATTTTCTTATATGATCGATTCCTGACACAGGCTCTTGCGGGAAGTCTTTTGGGTGATTGTGGTGTGATTAAGTTAATCTCAGTGAACTTCTTCTTATTCAATCAACTATAAGGAGCGAGATGGACTGGTGACATGGCGACTCAGCAACTGTTGGCGCACTTCTGGACGTTAAGGGACGATGTTATCATTCCGGACTGCGACCTTGGAGCCTTTAAGTACGTTATCAAGCTTAGCAATGTTATGGTCTCGTAATAACAAGAGTGATTACAAGCTATCGTATTTCGTAAAAAGATACCAGATGAATAAAGATGGAGATCTGTTGTCAGGGCCCTATGGCCAGCTCAAAAGAACCCTTTGCCAAAGCCGTGATAAGATAACCACTCCCAGTAACAAGCGTCCTTCACGTTTGAGAGATAACTTACTTGAATTTGAGGTTTGTATTTTTTCTGCATATTGTCTCCAGTTTTGTTTATTTATGTTTTATTGTTGTACAGCTTCATTTATTGTTGTTGTTTTGTTTGATCTAGGATCTGCTAGCCAATCACATGATTGCTCATATTGGATGGTCTGTGATTGATTTTGGTCTTGCATTGGTTGTGTTTAGCAATGGATTTATTGTCCACCTGACAGTAGATCTTCACCAGACAGACATCATTGAAATAGTTATTGACAAAAGTCTTGAAGGAAAACTCTTAGCAGACATTGTTGCTGGTAAGTTTATTACTGATTTCCAGGAAACTAGATTGTAATTAGTGAAATCATATTTGAACTGTTGTAGTGTGCAGTTCATCAGAATTGTTGGTGATCGCTCATGGAATCCCGCAGCTAACTATAATCGCTACGAATCAGCCTGTTTTTAATACAGTCCGTCCATCTCTCTTAAACCAGTGTAACGTGTCAGTCAACAGTGTACAGCTTCCCGGGCCTGGAACGCGCCGTCAAGAAAGGAAAATAAGTCTCTCTCCCCAAAATACTACGGTAAGAATTGGAGACGATTTTTTTTTTTTTTGCGTTTACAACTAAACATCAGCGTAAAATTTCCATGTTGATCAGTTTTGTCTGTGGTGGGAGAGAGAAGGCGGAGAATTATTTGCCTGGGCCCCTGTTGTCAGGGCAGAGGATCGAGCAAATATTCTGGTCTACTCCATTTCATCTGAGTTAATTGCGTGCCACTATACGGAACACAATCCATTTTTGGTGGAATTTAGTGCCAAAGACAATGGCCAGCTGAGAGTGGCCGAGCTTTTATCTTCAGCCAAAGTACGGTTTCCTTAGCTCTTTCATTTAGATAACAAACAAACAAAAATATTATTGGCAAGTTTTACGATACACAGGGTCGGCTGAGTGTACATTATACCGTCTTTAACGTGCAGCAGCCTTTCAAGCCGATTCAACGAAGATTATTAAGGATACCCGCTCTTCCCAGATGTCATTCGCATAGCCCAGACGAGCAAATCCTGTTGCTAGGTTGCGTTGATGCTTCCATCATCGCCTGGGATGTGACAAGAGATACAATTACAACGATCAAATCTTCGTTCGTGAGTACCTTTTCGCCTCAAATTCAATAACCAGATATGAAATGCCATAATCAAATCTGTTTTACAAAATCTTAGATACCATTTCATTTGTCGTGGCACGGAGAAAGCGCTTTTTTCACCGTTTGCGGAGAAAGAGGACAACTTCAATGTTGGGATCGCGCACTAAACCCGCTTCTGCTTCGCCTACAGCGCGTTACCGATGGATCGCCTGTTTTGCATTTACAGCAATATCTTCGGCACCAGCCTTCAGTTCTTGCATTGAAATGGGCCGCCTTGCCGGACCATCTAAGCAGTCTTAGAGAAACTCCAATGCATAATACGGCAACACTGCAATTCAGATTAAAATCATCGCGGAGCATACGGAAGAAATCGCGCTCTCCTGCCGTTCGGGATGCGGGACAATATCGCAGTAACACCACTAGAACAGCGGCACAATATTTATTAGTCTGCTTCGAAAGAGGCCCGATATTATGTCTTCAATTCTTGACTAGCTGCTGGCCTGGTGGATGCTCCTTAGACTCGCTGTCGATTTGTTCTGAATATCTGTTATGGCAGCAATTGGAAGCAGCTGTACAGCACCTGTTGTCGCTCAAATGGACCAATGTTAGGAGCTTCTACGAGGAAGATGTTCTGTTGAGCTGTCTGGTGAAAGTAGTTAATGGCCTGTTGCTTCAACCCAATCCTGTGGCCGATAATCTCTTGGAACGAGTCATCATCAATCTCCTAGGCGCTGTCAGAGGAGATGATGCCCTTGCGGAACCTGTCTTCGACGCCGCCCGAAGATGTTGCCGAGCCATGTTTCGTCGCGGTCGTCTTCAGCTAGCTGCAGTCTACGCCCTCAGAGTACAGGATCCTGATTTGTTGATCGAATTGGTCCTCCACGCCCGCAATGCTGGCGATGAAGCTTTGGTGTCTCAAGCGACCACTGTATTGGACTGTGTCCGGGACGAGTTTTCTTCCACTAGTTCATCTACGAGATCATCTCGATCTTCGTCTTACATTTCTAGTAGCAGCAGCGACACGTCGGAATCGTGTTCCACGTGCGACGAAAGCCATTCGACTCATGACGATCCATCACATCAATTATCGAACCTCAACTTGGGTGTGTACCGTTTTAAGCATAACCTGTATTAAGTAATATAATATGTTGATTTTTTAAATTCTTTCGACAGATGAAAACAATGAGGACCAAGTTCACGTTATAAGTTTTGGAGTAGTTTGAGCGAACCTAACGAAAATTTTATATCGTTGCGCCTTTTTCATCCCATAATGTGAGACCGGAACACAGGCAAATTCTCTTGGTGTTTTCCAAGATTCCGGCCGAGCGGGCTATAATCCCACATCCGATTCTGTGAAGTGAAATAACAATCAATGGCTTGATATTTATACTACTTCGAGTTGAACTTACCTTTCGCCGGAATTGCCGTCCAATTTTGAACTGGTATTGGATCCACGGCCAAGGTCGTCTGCTTGAGCCGTCACAGCAACTGAGCGTCCAATTAAATCTTGTACTTTTATGTATTTGTCAATGATTCTGAAGGCGGCTCTACCGCTTTCGTCGGAAATGATGTTGCCTAAATCTCCCAAGTGCTATTGATTACAGTTGAATAAATTCTAACAGAACTGTTACTCTTGTTTGAATCAAAATACCCTATTTTCGATGTTGTCATCAGGTCCACCATGTGGTTGATTGTAAGGATTGTAATGATCCCCAATGCTGTCACACCCTTGGCTTAGATCACCACTGGAATAAATATGGAAACCATGAGGTCCTGGCTTCAATCCATCAATGGTTCCATCAATGACACATTCTTCGTCAACTTCAGTGAACCTCACCACACCTTTAATTGAGTCCTTTGAGAACCCCACAGGGTAGCCCAGCACAGCAACGGCAGAGGCCATTTTTTTGGAACCTACTCCTGAAATGATAACCCGCTTGCCAGAGGTTTCCAATGCAGCATGTAATTGATGTATTGGTAGACTGCTCTCGACGACTACTCGTTCCCGGCTCAAGTCCACTTCAAAATTCTTGATGCCATCCATTCCATTTAACACATTGCTAACCTTGTCTACGCATGACTGGCACGACATGGGCACAGCAAACTCTATCTACAATAAAAACCATATTTACGAAATTCCATTAGGAAAGTAGAAAGATGGTTGTTATACTTTGGTTGTCGTCATGCTGCTCCAATGGAAACCAGGCGAAAGAATCAACAATTGCAAAACACTGACGTTTGAAATCCGTTTCCTTTCCTATTGTATACGTTAATCGATGTCGTCTGGTAGAGCCATGGTGGGTACGTTGACAGATTGATTAATTTATGTCGGAATGTTTTTGTATTGTTCGATCAGTAAAAAAAAAGTGGAGCAATATTCGTGCTACATAGTATTAGAATATTACGATCGATTAAACATACACAAAAAGAAAGTGAGTGTTATTAGAAAACGGATTGGCTGACCGTCCCCACCCCACTTTGCTTCATTGCCAAATATGATGATATCAATTGTTGTGTCTGCATGTCAGCATGTGGTAAAAAACGGAATGAATTATGAAAATTGAAAATGGACGAACGGAGTAAACTTTTCTTTTTGCATCATCATTTCAGAATTGATGACCAGTCTTTGACATCGAATAATGTGCATGCCCGGCAGATACGCTTCTCTTTTCTTTTCATATAAGGCTATATAGACAAATGGTTTGTTTGTGGAGTTTTCACATCCATGAGTACCACATGTGATAAGTACAAATTGAATAAAGTTATATATAATATATGTATAATATATGTAAAAAAACGTGCACATGATTCCGGCCAAAGAAACAAAACACAGCTTATTTTTTTTTATCAAAGGTTGAAAAATTTAGCGAGACAAGAATTAAAGTAAATACTGGACGTATAAAGGTGATGTTTCTTATATTAAATATTTGCAAAAAAACGTTTTATTTTTTAAAAAGGGGAATTTGAATAAAAACCACCACCGATCAAATAGAGATTTGTTTTGTTATGTAAGATTTTTTCTTAAAAAAGGAATTTGAATCACAATGGAGAAAAAGAAGAGATTCAAAAAGAAATTCATCATATTCTATTATTCCTGCATATTCTGTGTATATGTATTAATCTATTAAGGTGGCAAAAGGGCGTGCCAGTGGCATATTTGCTCACCTGCAGCCTCCCTCATTTCCTGCCAATGCTCCGTCTGCTGATCTACGGAACTGTCGAAACCCAACGAGATCCAACCAAGCAATTCACGACGTTTCAAACTTCGCTTATTCACAACTGAGATGAGCAGCGTCACTTCGGCCAACTGGAAGAGCGTCACCTGGAAAGCGAACGTCTCCATCCAGGTAGGTCCACCCTCTGAATTCTTCTTGGGAACCGTCTTGGCACGTCCGAGTTCTTGTCCCGTTTGCGTCAACAGCATCACTTTCACGCAAGCATCTGGTACCCTGTTGGACGTCCAACTTCGTAACGAAGCAGCCCTAAGGATTTCCACAGACAAACGACCAGTCGTCCCATTGTAGGCCAGCCCCAGCAACAATTCCGGAATGCCGTTACGTGGTGGAATCATCTCCGGTGGCCATTGCTCCGATGGGCCGATCGACGTTGGACTAATGTCGCCCCGGCTGCTGCTACTACTTGTGCTTCGCCCCAAAGCGGCCAATGATTTCTAGTAGTACGTCAAAGGAACAGAAAAAGAGAGAGGTGAGAGTCTTCGTGCGTGACTGGTAGGTCGTCAAGATTTGTTTGTAAATCTTACTTTGAACGGGCCGGATTTGGTCTCTAGGGCGACAAGAAGAGACTGTTCTCTTTGATGATCGAGCGTCATGGAGGCTAGACCGACAAAAGCCTCCCCAAGGAGCCTCTCTCTGCGGAGCCGTTCCGAGCAGTAGAGCCGCAGACGGATGCCCGTGCTGTTTAACTCGCCCGGCTCGATTCGGCTGAAAACGAACGTTTCCATCACGGACACTGTGCTGCCATCTTGATTGATGTAACGCAATTTGCTCTTGCAACGCTGCTTCCGGTCGGGCAGCAGAAGCAGTCTCAGCTGGATGGATGTGTTGCGACTGGCCGAAGTCAGCTGGCGCAATTCCACCAGCCGGACCACCAGTTTACCTGACGCCGAATTGTAAGAGAAGCCCATTTCTGCTACGGCTTTGTTTGCAGTCCTGTTGGGGCCGGGCAGAATGACCGATCCCGTCACCGATTCCGATTCGCCAAAAGTGCTGGACATGTCCGTCATGTCAATCATGCTCTCCTTGAATTTCGAATCAAATGTAGTGAAATGAATTTTAAATTCAAGGCGAAAATAGGATAATAATAAAAACAAAAAAGGTAGGGAGACATACAGCTCTACTATCCGTGTCGAGATGGATCATGGAACGAATGCGGTCCAAGCCGGTTGCCGTCAAAACGGCCAGACTGCGGCTCAGGGTCCGACTAGATTTTAACGTGCTGCCAACGGTCGACGACTACCCATAAATACGCAACATAAAACAACAAAAACAAACATGCAAACTACAGATTGTCATCGCACAGAGAATCAATAGATCTAAACTACATGCAGTGTTGTATACGCACTACAGTCAGTTTGACTAGTTTATATAATAGTTTCATGCGGTGTATCGTTACTTACGGGCGGGGTGGGCGGCATATCTAGGACGACGTCGTTGGGGTAAAATCTACTCGAGCTATTATTGACGTCGAGGATGGCATGCGACGATTGTGCTGTCGAACGGTTACTTACATCGCAGTCGGTCTCGGCCAGGCTGGATTGCCGTTGGGTGGGCGGCGTCCACTCATCCAGTCGTTGGATATCGTCGTGATCGACGAGTCGTTGATGACGATGCTGTTGATGAGCCAAATCTTGTCGATTGGCGGCACGCTGCCTTAAAACGGCTTCGTCTGATGATCGATGGTGACGTCTTTGTTGCTCGTTTGAATGATGTGGCTGGCTGTGGTGATGATGCGATCCCGCTCCTAGTGAAGCAGGAAGATGGTCCGGATAATCGTTGACGGCACTAGCCGATGATGATGAATTACTCGCCTCTGATCCATCACTTGGACACGTGAGAGGTGAAACACCGCACCAAAGGTGGAAAAACAATAAAAAAACAATTAGATGAAGCGTTCCACTTGATCTACTCTTTTGCTAGATTCACGCGCACACACACACACACAGCGTTTATCGATACTATTAACTTTTGGCACGGCCTCTCTTTTCTTCCGCGGCAAGGCTAAATGTTTGGGATGGCGACTATAGACGGAGGGTGGGGGGAATTCAATTAACCCCCATAACTAACGCGTTATTAACTACGGGTAGGTATCCATGTTGCCGATTTTTATGACATGCACGGAACATTATGTGTGGATGTAGACGTCGGGCTGCTGCCATTTTTCAGGGAAACATGAGCAAACAGAAATCAATAGTTTCAAGGTTCTAACGGTGTACTTTCTCCTTGTACTTGTTTCTCTCTCTATCTCCCTGACTCGTGTTGTATATACGATAGATTCTTTACAGGGTATATATGTCGCATTTGTGTACTGCGAACGGGCGGCTTTATATTCTCATCGGCAATACAGTACGTCTATTTAATAGTAATATCGAACGGTTATCGCTTTTCCGGCGCGCGTGTACATCAAGGTCCGACCTGGCGACAAAACAATTTATTCGCATGGAGAACTGCTGCGTTATCAAAGACTTGAACGCAACCCATTCGGAAAAAAACCTAGCAAACAGTTTTCCCAATGTTGTTTTTTTAAATAATATTAGTTTTAAAAAATGTAAGAAAAAACTGCTGTGTCTACAGACAATTAAACGAGATCCCCCCCCCAGTTGTGTTCTCATCTTGTTACTAGTGATGATATCCATCCGACTAACAACAACAAACCAAAACATACAGAGAGGGAAAAGAAAAACCCCAACAATGGGATGGCAATGGCTTGGGAATAACTAGGTGTATAGGTACACATCTACTAGGAGAAGCCAATCGATAAATCTCATCTGCAGTCCATGACGCACTATGAAAAGGTACCTCCCTTTCCTGTGCTCTCGCAGCAAAGGGAGGTTCATTGACGAGCCACAGCCTCTCTTTCGTCCCTGTGCACATTAAAGCAGCTGTTGGTTTAGCTGATCGATGGCAAAAACGACATCGATCCCACCACGCAAGATTAGATCCTTTTGACCTGCTGTCTTTTCCACAGGCAAGTGGTTGGAATATACAAGGTGAAGGTGAAGTAGTAGTCATAGTCACCTGTGCAGGGCCAGATTGAGCTTGTGATGGACACGACCTCGTTGCTGTGGCGGATATAGGGGCGGCTGTTGTTGAGGCGTCGTGCAATCATCGTCGTCCTCCTCCCCGGGTTCGTCCTCTTCGTCCGGCGGATAGAACGAATGGGGTCGATGAGGCATGGCGGCTGCCTGAGCGGCTTGAGCCGCAGCGGCCGCCGCCACAGCTACAACCGAACTCGATGACGGGTAATACACCAACTTTTCTTCGGGTAAACATGGCAGTGAACTAGGACGGGATGGTCGGCTCCTGTATGTAGGAGACGCAACCTCCTGGAATAAGGATTTTATAAATAATAACCTAGAAAGGGATCGTTACCTGGGATGGAGCGCAGGATGAGGCTGTTGAGGTGATCCGTTGTCAGACTGGATATGGCCGGTTGAAGTCGTTTGGGGCGGAATGGCAGGTTTGTTTGGTGGGGCGATACGAGTGAGGACGGGCAGGAGCCATTTCTGTAACGGCGGCAAGTGATGCACGAGGAGAGTGACGAGGAATAACAACAGAATCAAACTGCTAACGACGGCCACTACCAAACCGGGCCACCACGGTTCCGTCTCCATCCAAAAACCTACAAGTATTATTTATTATTTATTTTTCAATGTCTTTATTACGACAATTTTACTTAGATTACGCAAAAATCAACTAGAACTTATACTGACCGGGAACAGGAGTTGCTGTGGTTGTCGTACTATTTTCAATGGCCGTGTACATAATTTTTTCAATCTTTTACTTTTCGCCTATTAGCAAGTTTTCTAACAAAGTGTGTAAACTACCTGTATGTGCTGCTCGGGCATCATCGCAATGCTACAATGAACGAAACAAAAATTCTAGTACAGACAGGAAAGGCCGGCAGGTGCGCAAAACAGCTGTGCGCTCATTAATAAATATTGACGGAAGGCGAGGGGGGAGGGGAAGACAAATTTTTTCAACCACCAACACCCTTTCCCCCCACTTGTCCTAGCTAACGTACACACAGACACATCGTTTAGGACAACAACGTCTAAATTGCACTACGGTTCTAATGGCGGCCAAAATAGTAGCAAAACCAAAACAGTTGCTTGTTATTACACGAAATATGCCTGTCTAGACACAGAATTCAAGGGAAGAAAATCTTTACCTTCTTCAGCTGTTGGACGATGCTAATAGCAACCGACAACTGACGGACATTTTCACTTTTCTAATGTGTCGTCTCCCGTCTGTTGTCTGGATATCCTTTCGTCAACGTGTCACACACACACACTTGGGGTTTTCTTTCTCTTGTTCTTCTTTCTCTTTTTTCGTGGTGTTTTCTACAGTCGGAGGACAGAGCGGGAAATGTGTGGCTTCATATCGAGCGGGAAAGACTGCACGCACGAGTTTCTTAGCCCCGGCCCGTCAGCGGCCCTGGCAAACTCTCAAATCCGCTCTACCAAACAATATCGCAGCAGGGTTTGAAGAAACCATGGACGTGTGTTTTGCTCATGCGCTCTTCCTTAACTTCTTTACGCCGTCGCGTACGCCTCAACACACTGCCAAATAGATATCAACATTCAGTTCAATCGATAAACGGAGTTTATCCAACGGGGAATCCTTTTTTTTCTCACCCCATACTTACGTGACTTGCTCGACCCGACAGTTTTTTTTATCTTCTAAAAACAACCGCTTTCTTCCTTTAAGGCTGTTGCTCCTTTTGTTTTGAAACGGAACAACGCCGTTTGGTCCTGCTCACAGACGTTCTTGGTTCGACGTATGAATGCCTCATTTTCAAGTTTCATTTAGGGACCTAACAAGTTACAAAAACAAATGGTTAAAAAGCTGAAAGGCATCGCTGCATAGCAGACATGCCGTCATGTAAACAAGCCGGTTATTATTGTTCGTTTAACGTGAACACTACCATTTATGTAAGTAAGGAGCTCGTTGAGAGGCGGGTATTCTAATACGTGGATCGCAGGCTATCAATTTCGCTTTAGGCATTGTATCATAATGACGCGATAACGTCATCCAGATATTGAGACGTTGGACCTTGAAAGCGATCACCGGGAAAAGCAGCAGCCCGAGCGGACGTCAGTCCACTGCGCTCGATATGACTACAAAAGAGGATGACGAAGATGGCAAGGATCACGGTTTCAACGTCAATTTTTTTCGTCGTTTCTGGAGGCTTCAGCATCTTCTCTTTCCTGGAGTGTTTTCCCTACCACTAGGTTTATTTTCATTACTTCTTCTGGTGGCTCTTCTAGGTAATTTACTCCTTTTCTATTCTTTTTTTGCTTCTTAAAAACTCACTTCTTTTTCTTAGACGAGTTCATAATCTATGGGGTTGGTCTGATACCTAGTGGCTTCTACCAGGTTTTGGGTGAAAAGGACCTTCCTGGTTTCATTAGCCAGACTCTTAGAAGTGTGGGAATTATTCTAGCAGTAGCAGTCAACAAAGCCATCAAAACATACATTTCTCAGGTTCTCAACTTGACGTGGAGGCAACTTCTCACCAGAGCTGTCCATCGTCTTTATTTTACTGACATCAACTACTACCAGCTGAATGTTCTTGATAAATTTGTAGACAATCCGTAAGACCAATCACTTGGGTCCTCAATCTTTGCATAACTAAAGCCATTATATCTAGGGACCAGAGAATCACTGCAGACATTAACATATTATGTCTGGTTTTTAGCAGTGTTGCCATAAAAGTTGTAGTTTCTCCTTTTACAATTTCGTATTATAGCTACAAAGCCTATGTTGGGTAATAATGGAAAAAATTATCTAGAAGGTTTACATGATTTATGATCACTTTTTTTTACAGGACAGGATGGGTTGGCCCAACATCATGTTTCCTTTTTTTTATTGTCGGGACATTGGTGAACAAGTTGCTTATGTCACCCATTGTGGCTTGGGTGGTAAGAAACGAACGAAGGGAAGGTGACTTTAGGTAATTACATTATTTTTTTACTATTTAAAGTCTCTATTCAGGCAAATAACAACCTTTTGTTGATTCAGGTACAAACATATGCAAATTAGGAGTAATGCTGAATCGTTGGCTTTCCTGACTGGAGCTAGACTAGAAGAATCAAAAACCAATAATAAATTAGATTTGCTGCTTACAACTCAACACAGCCTCTATGGCCGGCAGTTTTTCCTCAATTTGGCCGTCAACATGTTCGATTACCTTGGCAGCATAATCAGTTACTTGGCGCTGGCCGTGCCCATCTTCTCCGGACGCTATGACGGACTCTCATCCGCTGAACTCAGTGCACTCATCAGTCAAAATGCATTCGTCTGTATCTATCTCATCTCAACGTTCAGCACCTTGGTTGATTTATCTTCGAGTGTCACGTATGTTCATTTACAATAGCATGTATAATTGGTATGATATTAGCATATCTTCCATAGTCAGCTTGCTGGTGTCACTCATCGTGTTTCCGAGCTGATTGAACGACTACAACAGCTATACGACCGAAATGATGCCGAGACTCCAGGGTACATTTTATATGCATAATTTATGTGAATATTCAAATTCCTAATACTTGAAAAAAATTAATTCTGTTTTCTTTTTGAAGGGATCTGAAAGTGGTCAGCGTTGGCAAGAAAAATTCTGCCAACACGATGGATGACATGAAACACGACGGCTATTTAATGGAGGGCGTGGCGTTCAAAGCGCCCGGCAGAAGCGAAGACCTAGTCAAGGAGCTCTACTTGCATTTGAGACCAGGTGAGAGCCTACTCATCACTGGCAGCAGCTCAGCAGGGAAAACAAGTTTACTGCGGTTGTTGCGCGGACTGTGGAAACTCAATCGTGGTACCTTAACTGCCCATTGCACACCCGGACCGTGTGGCGTTCTGTTTCTACCTCAGAAACCTTATTTGACGGACGGCACGCTTAGGGAACAGGTATTTATTTCGTTAAGTGGCGTATCCCTTTTGATTAAGAAATACTCTGTCCGAATTAGATTACGTTTCCCCTAAGCGTCGATTTGGACCTGATTCCTAATGACGAAACAGAGGAATTGCTCAGCTACTTACACAAGATGAAGCTTGATGGATTGATGAGTCGCATTGGTGGCTTGGATCGGCCAGCCGAATGGAATTGGTACTAAAACTAAAAATTAAAGATAATGAAATTACTATCATTCTGTTTTCATAAGGTATGATGTTCTTTCACCTGGCGAAATGCAGCGCTTGTCCTTCATCCGCTTGCTGTACCACAAACCAGCCATGGCATTCTTAGATGAGGCCACCTCCGCCTTGGATATGGAAATGGAACAGTTGCTGTACAGCGCTGCTGTTGACCGAGGCATAACTCTAATTAGTGTCGGCCATCGCGAGTCACTTCGTGCCTTCCACAAAAACTTGCTGCACCTCAAAGGCGATGGCAGTTGGACACTGGAACCGATACGTCCCCACAGCCAAGAGCTTTCCAATTAAAATTTTGACATAATTCGACAAAGCGGACCAGCTGCATAACAATTATTTGATAAGATTAGTTTTATTTTCTAAACAGTGTAATATAGCGTTGGGGAAAAGAAAAATAGACGTCCCAGAAGTAGGCATTTTACTGGATTTACATGGATGTTGGATATTTAGGCTTCGAAAGTCGAAAGTCTTTCAGCCAGAGTTGGTCTCGTCTTTTTAACCGTTTCATCCGGCTGTTCTGCATCCCCGGAAGACTTTCTCTTGCGAGTGTATTTCTAATATTTTTAATAAATATTACGTTAGGATTTGTTCGAAAACTACTAATTAGCAAAATCTTACCTGTCGCTCCTCTTCTGAAAGAGTTTTGAATTTCTGCGCCCCCAATCGAACCAGCTCAGCCTCGTTGCATTCAGGATTGTCGACCTTAAGTTGAGCTTTGTTTTGCTCCAGCCAAAGCATAAAACCGCTTTTGGGGGGCTGCTGGGCTGGAGTCGGAGAAGAGTCTTGGGATTCTGGTGTCATTTCTTGAGCAGGTGGCGCAACTTCTTTCGCCGTTTTTTTCATGCCGAAGAGCGTCGGCTGCTTGGTCATTTTTGTTTTGGCATTTTCTTTCGATGGTCCAGTCACTGTTTTAGTTTGCGTTACTTTTGGCTGGTCAAAGACGGCCAAACCGCGAGGAGAAGGCGTCGCTCCCGGTGATGAATCATCCGTGTTGGAAGTCTTCTTCGCGAAAGGGTTTTTCCTGTTTTGACTCATCGGGCGAATCGTTTTACCGCCATCTGTAGGTGCCGCTCCAGCAATGGAAGATTTTCTTTGCTTCGCTTGTAGAATTGGATTGTCTATAAATAACGCACTGCTGTCAATTCCTTGAATCATTTGATCAATTAGATTTTGCTTACCTTCAACTTCGAGAATGGGAGGTGTAGAAGCAAACATATCCCTAATAAGAAACAGTTTTACCGTTACCCTGACGAGTTTCAACATGTTGTGTAATAATTACCTGTCTTCATCCAAAGTATGGGAAGCATTCGGCGCAGACAGGAATGAGGTACGGGTTGATTCAAGCAATAGAGCTTCTTCAGCTTCGCGCTCACTGACAAGTTGCTCAGCCATGCTCGTAAGTCTATTAGCTAGCTGTCGTTTTCGAGCCCGTGTTGCGTATTTGACGGCCAATTGCAGCAACTGTTCGCTAGGCATCCATTCGGCCACTTCAACGGCTCGGACTTCTCGTTCAGCCTGACAGGCGAGCTGTAATCGGCAAGAAAATTCATTAGGTTTTATCAAATAACACAAACAAAGACGTGTGACTGACGGCGAACATCTTCATCAAAGATTCCTTCGATAGGCGGTCAGCTTTGTCTCGAGGGTCGTCTACATCGAATCCAATTTGGTCCAAGGTACCGGCCAACTGCATTTGCAGCGATGATTGAATTAGGGCTTCTTCCAGCTGCGTCTTCTCATTGGTAATGTCACACAATGGTAATTTGACGTCAAGCAGGGCCATGTTGGGCCGTGGCAAGGTGGGAGGGTAACGGGCACCCTTACACAGCACGCAACGGACGCATTTTTCCAGCTCACTCAGCCCGATAAGAAAATAATGGTCGGATTTTCCCTTGACGTTTTGTCTAGTGTCGAGCAATGGCATCCACATGCCGGGTCGAAGTTGCACTTGAAGAAGACCGCTACTGTCCATTGTGGACAGCGTTCCTTCATCGCTGAATCCAGCCCACGATAACTCGCATTCTGGACCCAGAGGAAGCAATTGCGGGTTAGCCAGCCACTCGTAACCAATGGGGGACTTCTTATCGATGTTCAGGAGTGCATAACCGATGGATTGTTCTTCATCCAGCCCTGTGGGTCAATCAACGAAGGTTAAACTACCGATTTGAATTTGCAACAATGAGAATTTTACCCATTCCAGCGTGATACGCCATGAAAAGTTTTGGACCATGACCAGCGAGACAGATGATGGGACCAGGTAGTGAGATTACAGCTCGCTGGAGACCCGAATTTGAAAAGAGTCTCAATAATCGTCTGGAAGTGGCTACGGCCACCCAACTGTCACCAACGGCTAAGGCTAAAGCGTCCTCGCCGAGAGGTAACGTAGTCGTCCATTCTTTATGTCCATCCCAAGCAGCAAAATTAACGCAGACAAGCTTACTAGAGCCGTCCTCTACTGCCGGGCCAGCCAAAAAGAGTGACTGAGCAGAGAGTGCGGCCATGGTATGGCCTAAAGTGTTGGGTATGTGCAGCCCGTGGTGCACGGATGTATCATGGAATTCGACTTCGATGTTGCTGGTCGTCAGATCACCGTCTTCTCCAAAGCAACGAACTATTCCGATGTTGTTCCAGACCATGTACCGGTGAAGAAGATGATCTGGAGACGATCCCGGTTGAAATGGTTCTTGTTTCTTACTTGGGGCGTAACGACGCCTAGAATTACTGGCTAACGGACTAGAAGGTCGGCTGCTAATCTTCGACGCCACATCGTCCAGGACATCAAATTCTAATGTGCAAAAAACATAGCGGAGGTAGATCGTTGAACCATCATTTCAAACAAAAACGAAAAAGACCTACCCACAGGAGATGGTCGAACTCCCGTGAAGACGTCTTTGCCATTTTCTTCATCTATAATGAATCCAGTATCCTTCTTAATCTGACTGATGGATATTTCTGCATCATCATCATCGCCAGCACATGTAACACTGTTGAGAGACTTTGTATTTTGCTGTGTCTTGCCATCTGAAGAGGTTACATTGTCCAAAAGGCCAATGTGACCCCTGCAATCACAGAATGCAATCTCTTTGTTAGTGTTCATGGCTGGGTTCCAAGCCAAGTTGCAAATTTGTGTTTTCTTTTCATGCTGATAAGCGTTGATCACAGCTTTTGATTGCATGTCCCAAATAAGAATATCACCAGCCTTGGATGCGGTTGCTAAAAATTTGCCGCATGTAGACCAGCAACAAATAGAAATCTAAACCAAACCAAAATTAATAACCCAAAATCTATCAAGATAAACTTTTTTTAGACAATCACTTCTTTTAGGCGATGGTCAGCAAGTTCTGCAACCTCCTTCCATGATTTTCTTTCCAGAATTTTGACCGTTGATGACTGGTAAAATGGAACGGCCAGGAAACGACCAGTCGTAGGTTCAAAATGGATGCGGCAAAGCGAAGGCGAATTGCTAAAATCGTTACTCTTAGGACCCCATTGCCAAGATTGTACTTGTTCATTGGTGGTCAGGCACCAGACGCGGACGGTTCCGTCGCAGCTACTCGACGCCTGAAATATTTATAAATTAATACCTGATACTAGGAGTGGGTGGGAAAATCTGGATAAAGACTTGCCAAGAACTCTGATTTGGGATCAAGGCTGACACTGAGAATTGGTGCTGCATGTCCCGTAAACACAACTTCTTTGCCCTTGCTGGAAGGGGCCAGGTCTTTAACCTTAATAGTCATATCACTAAAAAGGATTCAGAAATTATCATCCTCACAATTCTTAAGAAGCAAGAAATCTTTTATTAAACAAACCCTGAACCAGCTGCAACTTTGGACCCATCTTTATTGAATGATATGTGAGTTATCGTAGAAGTAAACCGTGTTACAATGCCATCGGTTTGGTTGTCAGGATGTGAAAAAATTTGTAGAACATGCATGTCTGTTCCAACAAAAATCTTTTCATTCTGCAATGACATACAGAAGAGGAATAAAATGAATAAATAAATAAGTAACGAAAATAAATAATATTATATCCCTCCAATACCTTAAAGGCAATTGCAGTAGCCTCATCTCCAACACGAATACATTCAGGATCATCATCTTCATATCCTTTCCAAACACGATAATCTCCATCAGCACCACATGTTAAGATATTTCTAATGTAAAAAAATCACAAAATGTGACGCTATAGTTTGTAGCACTCCCGAGCCAAATAATTGAAATATTTACGAGCCATCTTCCGAATATGTAAGGTCGGTATGCCCTTCGACATGGGCAAATTTCATCCTCTTCATTTTTTGTAATTTAAAAACTAGTCGCGACTACCTTCCAGATATATTAAAATCTTAGAAGAAGAAACAATCCCTGTAATAAAAACCGGAAAAATACTTTGTAGTTGCCAGTTGCTGCAAACTGATTGTTCTTTTTTTTTGACGGCAGCCGATCTAGGACTTCCCGCCAGTGGTGAATAACAACATTGCCACACAAAACTTTACAGCTCTCATTTTGTTTTGTCTGATTTTGTCTAAGTCTTTGTCATTTATTTCGCTTTCGCCTACGAGTCTACGACTACGATCTACGAATTTGTAGGTTTCAATTCAAATTTTAGCCGGGTTTGAACTGTAGAAGTCTCGAAGCTCAAACTTGTGTCTGTGCTTGTGTTCTTGGCTTGACTTCTAGAGACAAAAATCTCGAAACTCGAAAAGTCGAAACATGGTAATCGAAATAATTGCTCGTAGCCTCTGGCACTAGCAGACAGCATTCGTTTATTTTTTGTCAGAGGCGGCAATGTGGCGGTACAAACAAACCTGAATAAAATCAATAAACGAACGTGTTCTCCTTGGATTTCCAGAATCTCTGCGTCTCTGCGGATCTCGTCAAGCTCATGAGATGACTTGGCTAAAAGTGGTTTGTTGTTTTCACATTACATTTGATTGCAAACTCCCTGATTTTTTAAAAACTAAATCGCCTTTCAATAAGGAGTGACATGTGTGCGATAGGAAGTCATAGTTTTATTTATATTTGTTGGTGAACGGTCTTCTTGCGCAGGTTACGTCTCTCCCCCAACTCATTCACGAAGACAAAAAGAAAATGTTTCTAGGTTATTAACCAAGTTAGATCACTGTCCAGGTTAGAAAACTTGCATGTTTTGTGATTACAAAATTAAGATTTCTCAAAAGTTGCCATTCACTTGAAAATGCTGCTTTTATATTATTTCATAAATCATGTGAAACTAGAAATAGAAATTAGATAAACAGTTAATTTCTTTTTTTTTTTGCTCAGGATAAGATGTTTTCCCAAAACATCCCATTTGTTCACTGACAGTACAACAGTCGAAACAAGAAAATGCTTGGCAGAAAGCAATCATTGCGAGGGGAACTTTTTCCTTATGATGTAGCCCAGGAAGAAACCAACAATGAATCAGTTGGTGTTGATTGGATGAATAAGGTAAATTCTAGTTTCTTGTCTTCCAATAAAAAAAGCCTTAATGTGTTTCCATGGTTTTATCTATTTTTCCCTACTTTAGCTATGGATGAAACGACTATTGCGGATGAGCGCTTTACTCTGCCTCTGTTCTGTTTCTCTAAATACGCCCAAAACCTTCGAACTATATCCCTTTCTACGCCCCGTTACCTTTGCCTGTGATTTGACCACTGGGCTCCTCTTTACCGCTGAAATGGTGGTGAAGATCAACACGCGTAGCTTGCTAAAGGTTATCGATAAATATCTACAGAAAGTTCTCCTTCGGTTTATCAAAACTAATTTTTTTATAGGGAGAAGATTCGTATTTAAGAGACCGTTGGTGTTTGTTTGACACCAGTATGCTGTTCTTCCTGTGGATCTCTATCATTCTCCAGGCATTGGAGCTTACGGCACTTGTGTCGTCGACATATGCTTATCTTTCGATTCTCCGCGCTCCTCGCCCCTTGATCATGATCCGTTTTATTCGCGTTTTCCTCAAGTTTTCCATGCCGAAATCGCGAATCAATCAAATATTCAAGTAAAAACATTGTGTAACACCGCCGTTTGCTATGGTTTTCTTTCTAATTACTTTTATGTGCAGGCGTTCGGGTCAACAGATATATAACGTAACGTTGTTCTTCCTGTTTTTCATGTCGTTGTACGGCCTCCTGGGTGTTCAGTTTTTTGGAGAGTTACGTAACCACTGCATCCTAAACGACACCGACTTTAAGTAAGTAATCAGCAGCAAAATGTCTTAAATTTTCTTTAATACTTAATTGCGTTTCCATAGCCACATTACGGTCAATAGTCTCACCATTCCGGATACGTATTGTTCCATGGATTCTTCATCTGGGTATCAGGTATGACTTTACTAAAATATCCGGCATGTGTATAGCCCGGTTAGCTCAGTTGGTAGAGCGCGGGACTTTTAATCCTGAGGTCAAGGGTTCAAGTCCCTTATCGGGCGGCAATTTTTTTTGTAATTTTTTTCCCAAAAATTTAAACCATTTTGTTTAGTGTCCCGAAGGAACCGTTTGCATAAAATTAAAAGATTCGCGATACAAATTAGGATTTAATGGCTTTGACGAAATAGGTAAACTTATTCGTTCAGCAACTAGCGGCAGAATTTGAACTAAATCTTTGCTCTGTTCTATATAGCCACCAGCATTTTCACCGTATACCAAGCTTTCTCTCAAGAAGGCTGGGTATTTATTATGTACCGCGCAGTGGACACATTACCGGCTTGGCGAGCTTTTATGTACTTCACTACAATGATTTTCTTCCTCAGCTGGCTTGTCAAAAACGTTTTTATTGCCGTCATTACGGAGACGTTCAACGAGATTCGAGTCCAGTTCCAGCAAATGTGGGGCCAAAGAGGTTCTCAGTTGGCTGATATTGTGGATGCCCGTGCACCTATCATTAGCGGAGATGACCGTGGATGGAAGCTAGTACCGACAGATGCAACCCGTCATCAATACCGAACCGTCATGATCTTCCTTCCTGTCTTAAATTCAGCCGCTTTCCATATACTTTTAGTGGTGGCCATTCTGACAAACGGCCTGTTTACTGCCAGCATGAGTTTCAAACACGATGGGCGTCCTCGCAGTGATTTTTACCAACAACATTACTACATCGAGGCAATTTTCGTCTATTATTTTAAAATTTTAATATAGTGACAAGAAATTTTAAATCATCTCTATTCTAGGTGGGATTCACCGTATTTTTTAATTTGGAGGCCCTGTTCAAAATATGGTGTCTTGGCTTCCGCGACTATTACGGTCGCACCATTTACAAATTTGAGTTTCTCTTGGTCATCGGAACAACACTCCACTTGCTTCCCCAATTTTATCTATCTGTTCTGACCTACTTCCAAGTTCGTTAAAGCCCCTGCCCCATCATCACAACATCGAAATAATTCTGATTTCTGCTCAACAGGTTTTACGTGTGGTTAGGCTAATCAAAGCATCACCTATACTAGAAGACTTTGTTTACAAAATTTTCGGACCTGGCAAGAAACTGGGCAGTCTTATCATTTTCACCATGTGCTTGCTCATCATCACGTCCAGTATATCGATGCAGCTGTTTTGTTTTTTGGCTGACTTCACGAAATTCGAAACTTTTCCAGAGGTGAGTTGCCTAGCGATTGGTTAGTTCTTTGACTTATTCATGAATTTGTGCAGGCTTTCATGTCCATGTTTCAAATCCTGACGCAAGAAGCCTGGGTGGAAGTAATGGACGAAACAATGCTGCGTACCAGTGAAACCATCGTTCCCATAGTTGCTGTTTATTTTATCCTTTACCATCTTTTCGTTACACTGGTAGGTTCGTAGCTTGAACATTGAAATTTTAAATGAACCCAATTGCTTCCGTCTAGATCGTGCTGAGCTTGTTCGTCGCCGTCATTCTCGATAACTTGGAGTTGGATGAAGATATAAAAAAATTGAAACAAATGAAGGCGCGTGAACAAAGCGCCGAAATCAAGAAAACTCTTCCACGTCGTTTGAGACTTTTCGAAAAATTTCCCGATCGACCTCAGATGACTCGTCTTCACAAGGTTCCATCGGATTTTAATCTTCCCAAGGTAATGCTTGCATTTAACTGTTGGAGATTGTGTGTACCATCAAACAATTCATTAAATGCAGGTTCGAGACAGTTTCGTCCGTCAGTTCATGTTGGAGACGGGTGATGATGAAGACTTACCAATCGACAAAGGCAACGATGAAAGCAAGGGCAACGGGAAAGTGCTATACCGAAAGAAACAGCCATTGCGTTTGCTGAACAGCGTCATTTCTACCTGCGTTGCGGGCACAAATCAAAAGCAAAATGCCATCACGGGCATTATCAAGTATGCGAACATTTTTATCATTAGACTTCAATCGGTAAATAAAAGTTTTTGTTAGTGAATCGAACAACCAACGGTTGCTACTGGGTGATTCAGGACCTATTCCAATTATTGGTACTGGCAAACAAGGCGCTGCTGGCCAGAAAAATCGCCAGGATTTGAAAAAGTACGCGGGTTTCTTTTTGATGGTGTCTATCTTTTCTTAATTATTATTCTTTTTGTTTTAGGGGTGGACATCGAAGTTTTAGGGGATCGGTCAAGATTAAACAAACGTACGAACATTTAAAGGAAAATGGCGATCTAGGTGCGATGAACC
Source organism: Daphnia sinensis (assembly GCA_013167095.2). NCBI lineage: Eukaryota > Metazoa > Arthropoda > Branchiopoda > Diplostraca > Daphniidae > Daphnia > Daphnia sinensis. The sequence continues at coordinate 6,968,726 of CM023197.1, forward strand.
GCACGTCAACGTCCAGACGAACGCCCGATATCGACATCAAACTACTCCAAGCCAAACGTCAACAGGCCGAGATGCGTCGGTTAGTCTAACGTGTTTTTAGAAAAATCCATGTCAAATAATTTATTTTCTTTTGTGTGAAATTAGAAACCAACGTGAAGAGGATCTACGTGAAAATCATCCTTACTTTGACACCCCGCTGTTCCTCGTGCCGCGTGAATCCGGGTTTCGTCGCCTGTGCCAGCGCATGGTTTACGCAAGATACTGTCCGCGCCTCAAAGATCCCATTACTGGCAAAGAGCGCAAACTGCATTACAAACGCTTACAGTTCGTTTTCTTTCGTTAAAAGGATATCGTTTCAATTCATTCTACAAATTACGTTTGTTTTTAAACAGCAACTTGGTGGGATTGGTGACGTACTTGGATTGGGTCATGATCTTCGTCACAACCCTATCATGTCTGTCGATGATGTTTGAGACGCCGCGCTATCGTCTTTGTGACCATCGTGAGCTCCAAATCGCAGAATTCGGTTTCGTCATCTTTATGAGTTTAGAGCTTGGATTGAAAATTCTGGCAGATGGACTCTTCTTCACTCCGAAAGCGTTGTTCAAAGATGCGGCTGGTATTCTGGATCTGTTTACCTTTGCCGTAAGCCACCTCTTCCAGATTCAAGTTTTCTCTTGATAACTTACAATTTATTTGTGAGGTATAGGTCGGATTGGCCATGCTGTGTTGGATGCCTAAAGTAGTACCGCAAAATTCGAGCGCACAATTGTTGTTATTGTTGCGTTGTTTACGACCGTTGCGCATCTTCATTCTGGTACCGCACATGAGAAAAGTCGTCTGCGAACTTTGCCGTGGCTTCAAGGAAATTTTGCTCGTCTCGATCCTTCTCATCGTTTTAATGTTCGTCTTCGCCAGCTATGGCGTGCAACTCTACGGTGGAAGATTGGCACGTTGCAACGATTCAGAGATTAAGAACCGTGACCAGTGCGTCGGCGTCTTCCTCCGCAAAGTGTTTGTTACCAAAATGAAATTGGCACCCGGCGAAAATGAAACTCATCCGGCCATTTTAGTACCCCGCGTTTGGTGAGATAAAATTTCGCAAGCCTCACTACAGAATCTTGGGTTATTAAATGTTTCTTTTATCTTCAGGGCTAATCCGCGGCGCTTTAATTTTGATAACATCGGAAATGCCATGCTAGCTTTATTTGAAGTTCTATCTTTTAAAGGCTGGTTAGATATCCGTGATGTTCTTATCAAAACCTTAGGGCCGGTAAGAAAAATTTGACAACTTCCTAAGTAATTAAAAAAACTTTAAATTACAAATGATTTACTTTTAGGTTCATGCAATTTACATCCACATCTTTGTCTTTTTGGGCTGCATGATTGGTCTAACGCTGTTTGTTGGCGTCGTCATTGCCAATTATTCTGAAAACAAAGGAACAGCGCTTTTGACTGTTGATCAGCGGCGTTGGTAAGTTATAGGTTATCTAATGAACACCAAAAAAGTAACCTATTTACAACACCCTACGTTAATAAAATCAACTTAGGTGCGATTTGAAGAAACGATTGAAGATCGCGCAGCCGTTGCATTTGCCACCACGTCCAGAGGGCCATAGATTTCGCGCCTTCATATACGACATCACGCAGCACATCTACTTTAAAAGGTTCATCGCCCTGATGGTTATACTTAATAGCAGTCTCCTCTGCGTCTCGGTAAGAAACTGTTGTGCCACGTAGCTTGTTAACTTTCGCACGATTTGAAATGTTTCTTTTATCACACAGTGGCGCGAAGATCAGGCACACACTTCTCTGCTGGCCACCATCAGCTCTTGCTTGAGCTTTGTTTTTGTGGCAGAAGTGTCGATGAAGATGATCGCTTTCACTCCCCATGGCTATTGGCAGTCACGAAGAAATCGTTACGACACGTTGGTGACCGTCATGGGCCTTGTGTGGGCCATCACAAATTACACCATGGGTGTAATGGCGTCGTTGACCTTTATTTTTAAATTTCCTTTTGATTCCTAATCGATTGCCTTTCTTGGTTCGTCTCGTAGAACGACTTGTCCCATTCGTTTGGTTTTGTGGCTATCATCCTGCGCTTCTTCACGATAACGGGCAAGCACGCCACACTGAAAATGTTGATGCTTACTGTCGTCGTGTCTGTCTACAAGAGCTTCTTCATCATCATGGGTGAAATACTTTTCCCTTCCATGCCACCTGGTTTATTCGCTCCTGACTTACTTTTGTTTTTTTTATGATCGTACATGAATCCAGGAATGTTCTTGTTAATCTTCGTTTACGCCTTGACTGGCTGCCTGCTGTTTGGCACTGTCAAGTACGGCGAAAGCGTCGGAAGGTAGAGTTAACTATAAGAATATTTTGTAAATGTTATCTTTAACTCCGTTTACTTTGCGCTTGTAAAGGCAAGCGAATTTCGGTAGCACACCCAGAGGTATCATCATGCTGTTCCGCATTGTGACGGGCGAAGACTGGTACAAAATCATGCACGATTGCATGGTATTGCCGCCGTTTTGTACGCCCGGTGCAAACTACTGGGAAACCGATTGCGGTAACTTCACAGCGGCCATGATCTTTTTCTGCTCTTTTTACGTCATCATCACGTATATCGTCCTCAATCTTCTCGTCGGTAGGATATTCCTCTAATTCTACACAATTCGCTTTATTTTCTTCAATTCAAATTTCGTTTTATTCCTAGCCATTATTATGGAGAACTTCTCTTTATTCTACTCGAACGAGGAAGATGCCCTCCTCTCCTACGCCGATATCCGCAATTTTCAGAATACGTGGAATATCGTCGACGTAAACCAGCGTGGTGTCATTCCCGTGCGTAAAGTCAAGTTCGTTCTGCGTCTATTGAAAGGCCGTCTCGAAGTCGATCCGCAAAAGGATCGACTCCTCTTCAAACACATGTGTTTCGAGTTAGAACGGCTTCATAATGGCGAGGACGTCACTTTTCACGATGTTCTCAAGTAATCGCACTTAACTACGATTAGAATCGATTGAGCAAAACGTTTAATTTTTGAATAAATTTACATTTAGCATGCTATCGTATCGTTCGGTGGACATCCGAAAGTCTTTGCAACTGGAGGAGCTTCTGGCTCGTGAAGAACTCGAATATATCATCGAAGAAGAAGTAGCAAAGCAAACAATCCGCCAATGGCTGGATTCCTGTCTAAAACGAATGAAAACTGTAAATACCCACGATGCGGTCAGTCTTTTCCACTCTGCTTTCATGACATCGCCTTAAGTTTTCATGTCTGACTTTATAGAAGGATCATAATAGCTTGTTGGCTGGTTTGCGGGCTACTAATGACCAACTGCAAGAGGCACAGGAAGAAAAACACCGTGAATTCAACTCTGGAGGGGGCGAAAGAGATATGACTGAAGTGAAAGTATAAACCATTTCAACTTTGCATGGACGTGAACGGATTTTAATTAAAAATCGGACATTCCAGGAGGCAGATGGCAGCGGTAAACATCGTCGGAAGGGTATGCTGGTCACACGTTCCGACAGCATCAATAGCGTCAGTGGCCGTCGCCTATTTTACGCGCCCTGCCATGGTGACGGATCATCGCAGCAACGATCCACCTACGACAAGGAAAGGCTTGGTGTCTCTTCCAATCCGAAAAAGAGACCTTCGCGTCAAAGTAGTGCTAAAAATAAGTCCTTAACAAGAACATTCGCTCTTTTTTTCTACCATTCTTTTTTCTTAAACAGGCACAGGCAAAGGGATTCCTTCTTCCAGCTTTTCACATTCTGTTGGCGAGTGTAGTCCTGGTACCAGTCCGACATGGTGAGGGCTCGCAATTTAGATCCATCGCAATATGTTCTCTGCTTATGCGAAATTCTCTATTTGCAGTCCAACAGGCAGCGGCCAACACGTCCTCGCCTTCCCCTACTCGAGTATTGGTGGTGGTGCCTCTTCCAACTGGGCAAGCCGCGGCCCTGGCCATCCTCTACCTCCGCTGGCACCGCCCAGTGCTTTGGCTGTTCGCGTTGCATCAGCTGTTACCGAGGTGCAGGACTGGTGGCGTGATCAACTCGCATCCCTTGACGATTCCGATGACGATTGAACCCCGAACTTATCTTCCATATTGCACCTGCAAAGCGACACGTGATTCCAGGAAACAATATCCGGTATCAAGTCTCGAAACAAATCACACAAATTTCTAGTCGGGCTTCTGTGCCAAAAATCAATTGTTTGTGGATAGATCATAGATTTAAATTTCAGGCATCTAAAAAATGATGGAATCTCCCGTTTCACCCTGTATAACCTGAATCTCTTCCGAAGATTAGTTTTAACATTTCGTCATAATTTATTATTTTCCGCCAATTTAAAGGTGCATCGATAGCGATATTCATAAGTTGCGCTCGCACATTTCTTTGTGCTAGTCTACCACCAGTACAAGGAAACACGGTAAAATTTTGCTAGTCCTTGCTAGAATACATAGTGTTCTCTCGTCTTCACGTAATGTGGTTTTAATGACATCCTTTCTTCTGCGTGAGATCCCTTCCTCTGTTTTCCGTTCTTTCATGTTAATTTTGTTTTCGGCAGGCCGAGCATCCGATTCAATGGTATCAAAGATCTAGTCTGTTAATGGAATCAGCTTTCATCGTTGACTGGTAGATGGCGAGATTTAGACGTTAATCGTAGCAGCTAGCAGACAGTTTTCTCTGAAAAATTTTGAATTCAGAGAGTTTTCTCTTATTCTGCCAATTTTATTTGTTTTATTTTTCCGGTTTTTTAAAAATTGTATGCGTGTCCTTATTCATTGAAGAAGTTTGAAATAATATGGAAGTAGAGAAAGAAGAACAAAATTCTGCAAAAAATAGAGTACGATTGAAGGTTTGTTCTGCCTGCTGTCTGAAGGGAGATAATCTTCGAGTGGCGCCTTATTTTGTGTGTGCATATTTTAGTTTAGATACTAGTAAATTAAGAAGAATTTGCCAAAAATGTTTCGAAGAAGCGGAAAATCATCAAATAGCTTTAGTAAATTTGCTGTCTGAACACAAAAGTGTTGTCTCTGGACCTAAGAAACCAAAGAATGACATTGAAATTGTTGATCTCGATGCTGATGATGTTAATATTGAATCTGATGAAGAACAAGAAGAATGCCAAGAAGTGGAAGTAACTGAGGATGTTGAACAATTTGTTGATTCACTAATGGTGAAATACCAATTCAGTAAACAGCTGGAAGAGGCATCCATCTATTTGAGTAACAATGATATAATGAATTTTTCTTTAATGATGTGATGGTAAACCATACATTCTTGTTGTAATACTTGTTTTCAGGAGATAAATGTGCTGCTGCTAAAGAAGAAATGACCAAGCTTGACATGTCCACCTCGGTTCTTGAGAATGACATCACTGCCCTGAGGAAAGAGCTGTTTGGACCCTACGAACCCATAATTTGCTATGTGGATGCTGTTGATATAGATGAAGAAGGAAATGTGTCAAAACACGGGACCAATTTGAGCTCTTCTCCTGCTTTCTTAAAAACAGGATCAACTTACGGAAAAGCAAAGGAACTGCCTCCTGTTGGGGAATTCATTCATAAACCAATTAAAGTTCTTCAAACAGTATATGCAATGAAAACATCTCTTTTGAAACCCTGGGTCAAGGGAACAGTAGTAAAGGTAAAACAACAATAATCAAAATTAAGATGTTGTTTTCATGCTTTTACCTCCGCGCTTTCCGTCATTCGTTGCCAGATCAAAGAAAATGCGGAAATGCCTTACGAGGTTAGCTTTGAAAATGCAGCTGATAAACCTTCCCGCACCTTCCCTTTAAAATACTTGGCATATGCTGAACCAAGTCCTGTGCAGTTCACTGTAGGAACCCGAGTTATAGCTCAGTACGTTGGAGAAAAATATGAAATGTTGGAACCTTTAGCGTATTACGCTGGTATAATAGCCGAAGAGGCCAAATCCTTAACTCAAGAGCGATATCTCGTGTTTTTCGATCAAGGATATGCACAGTATTGCCAACATGAGCAGGTAGAATCTACGCTCAAAATTTGATTGTGCTATCTGAGTCCATTTCGCTTTTACTGATTTTTGTTTTGTTTTTGTTTTAACAAAAAATTATTTAGATTATGATGGTATGTCACAGTTCGCGAGACGTCTGGCACGATGTCTATTCGAAATCTCGCGCTTTCGTTTCAAGTTATTTAAAAGGATATCCAGAGCGTGCCATGGTGAAGCTGCAACGTGGACAGACTATCAAAACGGAACTAAACGGATATTGGTTTCGTGGACGCGTAGATACTGTGGATGGCTCTCTGGCAAAAATTTACTTCCCTTCTGAAAAACGTTTTGAATGGATTTACCGAGGGTCAACTCGTTTCCGCCATCTTTACGACTTGCTTGCCAAAGAAGAAGCAAGGAAAAAGCAAGGAACCACGAGACCGACGAGGCCTACTCATAACATGGTACTTACTCATCATAAGAAAAATGCCCCCTTTGTGGAGTATACTGGTGAACAAGTGGATGACTTACCCGAACCTTCATCTCCGCCTTTGTTAACCCCTCAACTGCCGCATGCAACCAAAGAGGTAAAGTTTGAATGGCCCATTTTTCATTTATTATTTATTTATTTATTATTTATTATTTATTTTTTATTTTAGAATTCAATTCGAGCCGTAGCCCGGAAAAGCACTTCCAGAGTTTTTAAATCGCCTCCTGTTGTATCAGCGCATCGTCGAACGAGAGAACCAGACGTGGGGGACGATGGGTGCCTCAATCGTCAACAGAATCCCTTTTATCAACAAATTTGTTTCGAGCCTCATCAGTGTGGTACCTTCTGTGTGAAAGAATATCCGTACGTGGATGGAGCGAACAAGAGTATGTTCTTTTCTGTACTTAAATTCGACATTATTCCTCCGAAAATGTTGTTATTATTATTTTTCTAAAGCAACCGATAAAGGCGAAATTTTCTATTTAGATGTTAATCCGTTTTCGATCCCAATGCGATGGGGTTGGGCACGAGAATTGGCTAAAAAGCGACAAGGTGGCCGCTCCCTGATTGTTTTTTACCGCGCCCCTTGTGGACGCCGCATGCGAAATCTTGCGGAAGTACATCGTTATCTTCGAATTACAGGAAGCGAACTGGGTATCGACCTGTTTTGCTTCGATAGCCTAGTCCAATGCTTCAAAGAATTCAAGCCAGATATTATCTACTGCCAAATCAAAGGTACCATAGACTTTTCAAATGTTTCACGTAATGGCTAGTTTTGTATTTCTGTTTTATCCAGACATAAGTTATGGTAAGGAAAATGTTCGGGTATCCTGTGTCAATTCGGTTGACCGTCAAAATCCGCTTTTCGTTGATTATTGCACCGAACGCATTCCCCGGAAAGGAGTTAAAATGAATTTAGATCCCAACTTTCTGATCTGCTGCGATTGCACGGATGACTGCCAAGACAAAGAAAAATGCCAATGTTGGCAACTCACTATCAATGTAACTTTGAAAACTATCAAATGTTAACATTTCTTAATACTATGTAAATCAATCAACAGGCAACTGCCAGAGGCCCTGGTGGAAAGATTAATCCGAATGCTGGATACGAATACCGTCGTTTGACGCAAAACTTGCTGACGGGTGTCTATGAATGCAATTCCCGCTGTTTGTGCCGCAAGACATGTCTTAACCGCGTGGCACAAAGGCCTTTACATTTGCGTCTACAAGTATTGTCTTTGAATTCAACATAACCTCAAATTACTGTTTAAATTATCTTAATCATTGTCGTTTAGCTGTTCCGGACTATCAAGTGCGGTTGGGGTATCCGCTGTTTAGATGACATTCCAAACGGCCAATTTATCTGCGTTTACGTAGGAGAGTTACTAACTGATCAAGATGCAAACGACGACGGAACGCAATTTGGCGATGAATATTTGGCCGATTTGAATTTCATCGAACTAATCGAAAATCAAAAAGATGGCTACGAGAGTGAATGCTATCAAAGTGATCAGAGTTCTGAATCTCAGTTGTCCACAAGTGGTGCGATTTCTTATTGCTTTATTTGTCTTTCTTTGAATTTCTGACCCCTCTGTGTGAATTCATTTTTTCGTTATAGATGACGACTGGGGTGGATCTTCTGACGCTTCCGGGTCGAAAAACTGTTCAAATTCTAAAAGGGGAGGGAAAAGAGGACGCCCCAGTAAAGTATCGGAATTGTTGTCTTGTACTCCAGTCAAACCGATTGACGTTGATGATGACGGCCAAGAAGATGGCCAGAAAAATTTTACTCGCACTTTATACGGTCCGATGGAAAAGTGCTTCGTTATCGATGCGAGGAACATTGGAAACATTGGTCGATATTTTAATGTAAGGAGCAAAAAACTTCATTATTTGATTCCATCAGTTTATAAATGTGTTTTTAATTTCCAGCATTCTTGCGAGCCGAATATTTTTGTGCAAAACATTTTCGTCGACACACAAGATTTGCGCTTTCCTTGGGTAGGATTCTTCGCACAGGAGTTCATTCGTGCCGGTACCGAGCTGACGTGGGATTACGGCTACCAGATCGACAGTGTACCTGGCAAAAAATTGTACTGCTACTGTGGCGCAAAGAATTGCAGGCGCAGATTGCTTTGAATAATAAGCTGTGATGTGATCTCACAACTGGTTGTGCTAAATCACGAGGTTTTTTTTATTAACTGTCTGTAACACATAGAAATTGTAAAACTTTGTGTATTATTGCAAATAAAAAAATGTGCATGTTGTTTCTGATACTTGGCTTGCTTGTTTACTTTTTCGACAATACATCATGGTTTTGTAATCCTATTATCTAAATTTTTTCTTTTTTTTTTTCTATGTATCGGACTTCCATACACAAGCGACGGCAACGTCTGTCTGTGATGCACTACCGGACACTTCAAGTTGGACGTATCCTGTGTTTTCTCTAGACTTGTATGGCAATATGGTTCCACTTTGCTGTAAATTTGGAAGAGAATTATTACAACCCGTTCTTTGATTCTTTTTTTGAAACAAAAGACTAACCGTTGTGACGGTAATACCAGGAGGAATATTCGGACATGTCACTGTGATTTTCGTCTCAGGAGTTAAGCCGACTATTCTAATGGTTGCAGTGCTGACCTTCGCACCGGGAATACGTTTCTTTTTCTTTTTTCTTCGAAAATACTTTGTGACAAATTTTCTAGGACTACTGGAGGCAACTGGATATAAGACGAAAAGTGTGCCAGTCGGTGTCACGGAAGACGCTGAGCACGACTCCAGCGAGACAACAGACTCACATGCTAATAACAAGATAATGTCAAAGAAAAATATGAAAATAATGAAGATTAAGCAACAAATACAGTTAGAAAAAGGCTTAATTGTTACCTTCTACGCTAAGAGTTACGATATCATGCGCTGCAGGTGCTGGACATCCGACACTTGGTGCGGGGCATATAGGACAGTCTGCTAAGGAGGGTTTGGCTTGCGAGGTTGCTTGCGAGGTTGCTCCATTCATATCTCCAACGTATATATTTGCAATACCGAAAAACTGGGCAACTGTTCCATTTTGGACGGCAGGGATGTTTGAGTACGGTTTGGATGAAAAATCTTGGGATAATTCTGGTAACTTCCCCGGATTTCCAGCAGCCGAATTAGCAATGCCGAAGAACTGTGCCGGCGACCCACCCGTCACGGGTGGAGATGTTTTATTACCAAAAGAACCTGCCAGCTCCGACAGTTTCTGTAGTCCGCTTTCGATAGATGAAGAAATCAGCGTTCCTGGATTCACGAACGAATCGGTAATCCCGAACAGCTGAAGCCCTCCCCCACCTATCAAATTTGTAGATGAAGAGAACTCATTTTGCTTAACTGCATCTTCCTTAATTTTTGGCATTTCATCTGACGATGTTGCTGACGAATTTCCTGTCAATTAATATCCTTGCTGAAATGATTTATGTTCACCTCATTTTTTTATTCATAAACTGAAATACCTATTAGCGATGAGACGTCATCATCCTTTGTTGCTGATCGCTCGATGATGACAGTTTCATCTGTTGGGAGAACTAGCTTCCTAGGCCAATGGAATTTCCATTTAGCGTAACGAGGTATCTTTGATTCCTCTTGAAAAGGACGATGGAACAGGTATTGTTTTGTATCGTTGCCAACTATCGACGAGCTACTCGATTTCCCGTTAAAAATGGTTGCTAACCAAAACAGTACAACAATAAACTGTAATAGAAACATAACATAGTAGGATAGCTACCTATAGTGTTAATTAAATATTATTTGCACCATTTACCTGGGCAATAGCTGATATTCCATTCCACATCAGCATGGCTGCATTGAAACTGAAGTCTGAACTCTGAAGTAAAATAAATGAAATGTTTAATAGTGGATGAAAGAGTTTAAGTATTCAGGACAATTTGTTCATTGTGAAAAATTTCTCTGATAATCACTGTGTGCCATGAACATTCAAACTCAGCAGATGGACAAAAACTGATTCTGAAACATGGGTTCATCAGCCAGTTGGGCAGAGCTTCAGGTTTATCGAGTCAAGAATCATCTGCACAACTCACGTGCAGTCGTGCACGTCACTATTCGCTAACACAAACTGTAACACAACGGAGGGTTTTAGCCATTCTTCCTATTCTTGTGTAGCAACATTCGCTGCTTATTCTGAACTTCGAAATCGGACACTTGCAGACGTCGTATACGTCACGTTTCGATTTACAAATTCAGCACACACACTTGGATATTTAGTTTTCGTGCTTCTGTCAAGGATGGGCTGCTGTTTATATGCAGATTGGTCAACTCTAGGCGGTCACTAGAGTTTCTGAAATCAGGTTTGTGTGCCCTGGATGAGATCCAGTTTTTGTTTTAACAGACTAGCCTGTTCAATCGTTTATACGCTCTGGCATCAGTTGACAAACGCGCTTGTTTTTAATAATCACATGTTGTACTTGTTTGAGACAGTTGTCCTACACTTTTTTCGCACCGAAACATTAACTTGCTACACATTTGACGGCAGATTATTATTTAACGTGCTTATAGACGTGTGTTTTCCCCCGTTGGAATGCGCCTATAGATAACGTGTTACACGTTTAGTGACTATATAGTGAGAAGTTTTAGAGAAGAACTTGTTTGTTTCTCAAACTAGTATTTTAAAAACTGGTGGGTGTTGATAGATACAACCCAGTTTCATACATTATTACAGTTATGTCCTATTATGTAAATGTAATTGTAAATATAGTTACTGTAGTCGATAGTTCCGAATGAGATAATAATTCTGATTGTCTGTAATTTTTTGTCGAAGTTTCTTTGCTCGATTATGTTTTAATTTATGACTTGAATTACTTTCAGGCTGAAGGTGTTGGTCTACAGGAAAATAATTATGTTTGGTGAACTACTGCGATTTTGTTAGTTGGTATATTCTTTACTGACAAAAACAAAGTGCGAAAATGACTTTAAATCGGGGAATTCGTTATCTGCACGCCGTTCCAGGTGCTGGTAAGTCCGGTATATTTTACATTTTTAGAAAATTGTGGGCATAAGTGGAAGAAATGGTTTTCTTCCTAATATCAGGCTACTTGTTATAGAGAAAGGGGTCTGATAATCACAACCTTTTGATAGAAATTCGTTGTAGGAAAAAGAATATAACAAGATCCCTCTCGTATTTCCCGTAGATTCAAAGAATGTTCTTCTTTCCTTTCCTGTACCTTTTCTAGATGCATATCTCTGTAGCATATGAAAACAGATCCGGTTTTAGCATATTATACTGTTTGTGTCGATTTAAAAATAAATAAGAGAGGGACTCGAAAGATGCACGAGAGATGAGGTAATAACTTTGTTTACATTCAATATGGTGATGGCACTATCTCTAGTTGCCATATTATCGTCGTTGTTTGCGTTCCTGCATGTGTTGAATTCTTAAGCACGTCATCGACTGGCGGCTACTTTTAAGTTCCATATTACGTTGCAATCTTTCGTCCGTTTATGGTAAAAACGGTACTACATTTTAACACAAAAAAAATCGTTAGCATATAGCATGTACTGTAACTCACACCAAAGTAGTCTTTAACTTATACCATTGCCGTGCCACTTAATACCGTGCCATTGGTTTTTACTTAGGCTGTTCGGAAGTCAGAAGTCTTTCAGATTTTCAGTGGCATAGCTGATTTAGTCACTGTAACCCTGCTGCAACTGTTCTGTCATTCTCGACGACAGGTGGCGTGGCCTTCAACAGTGTACGTCAATTTCACCACCGCTTAATTCGTCAACAGACTTGACGTATCGTGAAATATACACAAAAGATAATATCATTGCTTCAGGCGCACATATAGTTTATTATTGTAGTCGGTGCGTTTGCACCAGCTGCGACTGCGATGCTAGCGTGTATCTCTTGACATCCTATAATCCGATAAGGTGAGTGGGAAAACCATGTACAATAACGTTGAAAACTAAACATACAAATCTAGACAAGTAAAATCGCGCTAATGAGAGAAAGGCGAAGTTATAGAATAAATACATAACGCAGACGACATTGAAGGGAACCAAGTGTAAGGCAGCAAAAAGCTCAAAGTCCTTTTTTTTATGATCAAAACATACAGGGTCAGTTATCTCTTCTGATATGTTCTTCATGGTTGATATTGCTTTTGCAGTTATACAATCAAATACTGTGAGTGTTTCAGAAGGTTTATCACATTGGCTGTGACAAGACAATTGTGTTATCCACAACATGACTGTGCATCAACCTGGTTGGTAAATTTTCTTTCCCTTAACATAACAAATACATTATAAAACTAAATGTTACTATATTATCAAGCAGCTTCCAGAATATTGACCTATCCAGGAGAATATGACAATGTAATTCCTGAAGACATATCTCTAGCAGAATACATCCTTAATGAGATCGAAAAATTTGGCGATGATATCTCCTCTGTAAGAGAACATTCTCACTTTTGGAGGTTGGCTTAGAGTTATCATTAATCATTCAATTGTTTCAGACCAACTCAGAGACCAAGCAGAACCTTACCTTCTCACAAATTGTCAATCAAACCAAGGCACTAGCAGCAGGACTACAAATTAAGTTTGGTGTCCAGCCAAAAGAAAATATTGCCATTGTTCTTCCTAGCTGCTTGGAGTACCCAGTTGCAGTTTTGGGTGTTAACTATTGTGGTGCTGCTGCTACACTCATTAATCCCAGTCAGACAATAAGTAATTTAAATGAAGATGTTAGTTTCTGTCTTCTATTTTATTCCATCTTGTTTTAAGGTGAGCTGAAACATGCAATTAAACTTACAAATCCAAAAGTGTGGATTGGGACAGAAGAATTTTCCGCGAAGTTTAATGAACTTTTTCCTAATGCCGCGCAAAGGCCGCCCTTGATTGTTTTGACTAACAAAGCAGAACATCCTTCAACTTGGGCTGGTTTGTTAGCATTTGGACAGGGCAAACCTGTTCGACGACCTACTATCAATTCCAAAGAAGATACAGCGCTTATCCTGTTTTCAAGCGGAACTACCGGAGTTCCCAAAGGAGTATCCCTGACACATGCCAACTACATTGCAGCTAGGAGACAAAATGTGTTAGTTTCAAACGCAACGGCCGATAGTTGATCACTTAAATAATAATTATTATTATTTTGTTTTATTATTATAATTCTTTTGCTTACGCTATTGCAGGGAGCTGACGAAAAATATTCCTAAGAATCCCGAAGACCTTAATACTGTTATGCTGCCTCTTTATCATACGTTTGGCATCAGCAGCATTTTTGATAATATGGTCAGAGGATTGCGATTTATTCTGGTGCCTCATTTTACTTTCAAGAACATGTTGGAGGCCATTCAAGAATACCGGGTACTGAATGTTATTTTTTTCACTAGGATTCTATGGAATAAAATACTCATTGAAAACACAGATTTCAATCATGTCTGTTGTTCCTGCCATCGCTACTCAACTGGTCAAGCAGCCAGTCGAGCAACATTATGATTTGTCTTCTCTTCGATTGCTTTTCTCCGGCGCGGCTGCCCTCAGCAAAGAAATTCAGGCTGGATTGGTGGAAAAATTTGGATGTTTCGTCTTTCAAGGTTTCATCTCCTTTACGAAGCACTATTGGTTGCTTTTCATGCAATAAAATTGTAAATGTGTTTAGGTTACGGAATGACGGAATCAACTCTACGAACGCATAGCAACTTTATTGGCTCTTCCCGTGATGGAAGTATCGGTACCGTAATGCCTTTCTGCGAGTCCATCGTGGTGGATCCTGATACCAATAAGGCTTTGGGGCCTAACGAAGAAGGTGAAATTTGCGTCAGAGGGCCTTTAATCATGAAGGGCTACATTGGCGACGAAGAGGCTACCAAACATACGATTGACTCTCAGGGATGGCTGCATACTGGTGACATTGGCTATTACGATGAAGATGGGTTCTTTTTCATCACCGACCGAATGAAAGAACTCATCAAATACAAGGGATTGCAAGTGTCTCCAACCGAGCTCGAACAGATCCTGTTGACTCATCCGGAAATTATGGAAGCTGCCGTTGCATCCGTTCCTGACGAAGCTGCGGGTGAACTACCTCGCGCCTATGTCGTCAAGCTTCCTGGTTCTGCTTTGACTGAAGATGACGTAGCCAAATTTGTGGCTGGTTAGCAATCTCTTAATTTGCAATTAACAGGTCCATTTTTCTTCTAAGCATTGAATCTCTCGTATTAGATAAAGTGAGTCCACACAAGCGGCTACGTGGTGGAGTTGTCTTTATCAAGAGCATCCCCAAAACTGCCACGGGAAAAATCCTTCGTCGTGAACTGAAACTCAGCAGCAAGCTCTAGCTATAGGCTGAAGTAGGAAAAATGCTTGTGTTTCGCAAAGAGGCCTGGAACATTTATCTGTGTGGTGTGTAGATGAGCCCTAGTTCATAACAGGAAAAATGGGGATCAACAAACACCTGTTATAGAGGTTGTATCAATATCCAACGTATGTTATATCTTATGGAAGCTTGAACTTCTTTATTTGATTAAACTATTCTGTTCAATAAGGGAAAAATAAAGTATCTAGAAATGATGGCCTGATAAAAAGCAAATTGCGTCGCCTCCATCACAATATGACGCAGCGCTATTAGAACACCGAGATTTTTGAGGTTCACAGGTTGTGGGTTACAATTTGGAAGAGAGCGCTCTTAGCTCTCGTCGTAGAATTTTTCCACTTAATAGCTTCGGAATGGCGTCAAGAAAAACGACACCTCCCCGGAGTTTCTTGAAGGGAGAAACTTGGCCTACGCTCAAAAATTTAAACGTCAAGTTTTAGTTCATTTAGATTCACTAATTTGATTCACTTACCGTCGATGAAACGAATAAGGTCTAATGCAGTGACAGTAGAACCTGGCCGTTTGACGACGAACGCTCTTGGAAGCTCGCCGGCTAGTTCGTCGGGAATGCCGACGACAGCAGCATCAGTCACTTCTGGATGTGTTAACAGCAAATGTTCTAGCTCTGAAGGAGCAACTTGAATGCCTTTGTACTTGATCAGTTCCTTGAGCCGGTCAACCACATAGAAGAAACCATCTTCATCATAGTAACCAATGTCACCAGTGTGGAGCCAGTTCTGTGCGTCGATCATAGCGGCAGTAGCTCCAGGATTACCACAGTAGCCTTTCATCACCATGGAACCACGAACGCAGATTTCGCCCACTTGTTGAGCACCTAGATCTTGTCCAGTATTTTGGTCAACAATCTAAATATTAAAAACAAGTGCATTTTAAATAACAAATACTACATGTAGTTAAATAGACGGATGGACCTACCTTTGATTCATAATACGGCATAACCATGCCGACGCTTCCGTATTTTCGCTGAC
The DNA here is from genome assembly GCA_013167095.2 of Daphnia sinensis. Lineage (NCBI taxonomy): Eukaryota > Metazoa > Arthropoda > Branchiopoda > Diplostraca > Daphniidae > Daphnia > Daphnia sinensis. The sequence continues at coordinate 6,984,562 of CM023197.1, forward strand.
CGGGTGGCATAAAGTGTGTGGCCAGGGTACACTCAGTCATACCGTAGCCTTGAAGGACATCCCAATTATACTTGCTAATAATCGTTTTAATAATTTCCAGGCTTAAAGGTGCCGCCGAGCTAACAATGGCTCTTACGGAAGAAAGATCGAAATTGTTTGCGGCCGGATGTTTGGCTAGGAGAACAGCTATAGGAGGTACTAGCGGTATCATTGTTACCTGCCAATAGAAAAAGAAACTACGTTAATACGCTAGTAAGCATACATCAAATTCGTTGAAAACCTTATATTTTTGAATGGCATGCAACATGTCGGAGAAGTTGAATTTGGGAAGAATCACAGCCTTGGCTCCTACAGCCAGGGTTGTGAGGACCATCATACAACCATACTGATGGAACATGGGCAACAGACCGAGATTGACGTCTTTTTCAGTATACGGAGACCAAGCTCTGTAGGGTGAATGACAGATTTGAGATTAGTATTCTATTGTATCTTTATTACTCTGCGCCTTACTTGAATTGACACAATGCAGTGACGACGTTGCGGTGGGTGAGCATCACCCCCTTGGGTAAGCCCGTCGTGCCGCTGGAGAATGGCATGGTAGCAAGATCTTCAAAGACGTTAAGATTTGGAGGGTCAACGTTCAAGGATCGACCAGACTTAAGGATCACGTGCCATTGCGAAGCTTCAATGTTTGAGCAGTCGATGACGACAGCTCTAGTACTATACCCAGCTTTGCCAAGTTTCGATAGTACTGGAAGAAATTCTGGTGTACATATCCAGATGTCTGCATTGTTTATTCTAGCCACATGTTCCAATTCCCCTTTAGAAAAATGAAGAGTTTTAATGCACTGCAGACTTAGTACGATTTGGAAAATTAATACTGACAAAAAGTATAGATTGGATTAACAAACGAAGCAACTGCCCCCAACTGGTTCACAGCTAGCAGTGTAACTATAAATTCCATGCAATTAGGTATAGCCAATGCAACACATTGTCCATATTTCAAGCCTTGTGAAGCTTGAAGACCTGCTGCCAAATGGTTTACATCACAAATCAATTGTCCATAAGTAAGCTCTTCCATGGTAGTGACATTAACCTAAAATGTCAACTTACAATAACTCAGCTTGAATGGAAAAAACATATGTTACATACCATTGCAATCCTCGATTTCCATTTACTCATTTCATGGAAAAGGTATTGGTTTAGAGAGACGTTAGGAATACAGGCATCATAATTCAGAGTACATTTCACAATTTTGCTATCAGGGGCTAATATTTAAAAAATAATCTTTAGAACTGTAACATTTTGTAAAACATATTTGTATACCCTTTTCTGCCATGATGAAAGTTTTTGTGAGAAAAAAATTGTTTGCCAACAAGAGTTACTAATCATAACATTTGGTAGGAGGGGACAGACAAAGGTAAGACGTCAGCGATGGGATGCAGCCTATTGGTCCTGGCTGGAAAACCAACAAAAACTTGTTTTCGGGACGAGTTCAAGGACGCAAAAGCACGCGTGTTATATTATTAGAAAGCTGAAGAATAACTATTGCTGAGAGCATTTCAAACGTCTGTTTATGTCGAAACGTCAACAACTTCAGATACCATCTGGTGTTCAACTGAAGAACTAAAACACGATAAACTTTCCTGATAAGGATTCTATCAAAATCTCTGGGGTCACAGTTTCCCGATATAGGGCGATAGGGACTGCTACCAACGCGCCGAGGCTCCTTAGAGAGATTCCCGAATGACATTTTTGTTATCATACTATGCCTGCAATTTCCAAGAGAACCATCCACACCATGGATTACAGCGCATTGGGTTCGAATCGAACAGTACTCATAAGACAATTTCGATACAATCCCTTTCGGGAAATTTATAAATTTTTTATTTTTTGACAATAAATACAGCACTACTTTTTATTTATTTATTTTTTCCAATTAGCCGGATTTCCATATGCACGCGACGGCAACGTTGGTTCGTGATGCTCTACCAAACACTTCCAGTAGAACGTATCCCATATTTTCTCTAGAATTGTATGGCAATATGGATCCAGTTTGCTGTAAATTTGGAAGAGAATTATTACAACATGTTTTTTTTCATTCTGTTTGTAAAACTTGAAAGGACTAACCGTTGTGACGAAAGTACCAGGAGGAACACTCGGACATGTCACTATAATTTTCGTCTCAGGAGTTGAGCCGACTATTTTAATGATTGCAGTTCTGATCTTCGCAGCGGGAAAATATCCGAATAACCATTCCAAGATAAATCTACTGAAAAAACTACTGGATGTTGCTGGATATAAGACGAAAACTGTTCCGGTCGGTGACATGGAAGACGCTGAGCACCTACCCAGCGGAGCATAAGATTCGCATGCTAATAACAAAATTCAATAAACAAAAAAAATATAAAATTAACGAAAAGTAGCAAAAAGTACAATCTAAATTAGAAAAACCACTTGATCGTTACCTGCTACGTTAAGAGTTACAATATCATGCGCTACATGTGGGTGGCCATCTCCAACGTATATATTTGCAATACCGAAAAACTGTGCAACTGTTCTATTATGGTCAGCAGTACTGGTAGTGCCGAAGAACTCTCCTGGCGCCCCGCTCGTCATGGATGGAGATGTTACATTACCAAGAGAACCTGCTAGCTCTGACAGTTGCTGTAGTCCGCTTTCGATAGATGCAGATATTACGGATCCTGGATTCACGAATGATTCAGAAACCCCAAAAAGATGAAATCCTGCCCCGCCCACCAGATTTGTAGATGAAGAGAATTCGCTTTGTTTAACTCCATCTTCTTTAGTTTTTGGCAAAATATGTAGTGATACTGCTGAACAGGGTTCTGTCAATTAATTTTCTTGATATACCACTTACGTTCACCTCATTATTTTTTTCATAAGTTGAAATACCTATTGGCGAGGGGACGTCGTCATCCTTGGCTGTTGATCGTTTAGTGATAACATTTTCATCTGTTGGGAGAACTAACTTCTTATTAGGCCATTGGAATTTCCATTTAGCGTAACGAAATATCTTTGATGCATCTAAAAAATGACGACGAAACAGATATTGTTTCGTTTCACTGGCATCTGTTGACTCAATCGATTTCCCATTGATAATAGTTGCTAACCCAAACAGCACAAAGGTAAACTGTAACAGAAAAATAACCTGGAGGGATAGTTAACAGGATGTTAAATGTAGTTATACAGTTTACATCATTTACCTGAACAGGTGAGATGCCTTTCCATAACATGACTGTGCTGTGTAGCGTAAAAACAAAGGGTAAAACAAACGAAACGTTTAGTAAACGAAAACTTTAACGAAAACAAAAATTAAAAGTTCAGGGCGATTTGTTCGCTGAAAAATATTTTCAACTAAGCGACGTTTACTGCCAAATGTTTGCTAATATGTTCCATTGACATTCAACATCGGCGGATAGAAGAAGACTAAATGCTGAAACATTTTAGACCTTCGTTTTTTAATTCGTCAGCCAGTGGGAAGGGCAATCAGAATTTGGCGAATCAAGAATCTACCGGACAGCTCACAACGTGCAGTCGGTAACTAACGCAAGATACCAAGATACGCAACGAACGTTTCGGACGACACTTTTTGTTCTTGTGTTGCAACATAGTGTAACAGATTCAGGCTGTTATTCTTAACTTCTTAATTGTCCTGTTGTTTCTTGTTATTCTGAACAGTACACTTGTAGAACGACGTATTATACGACATTCCGCAAGGGTTCAATGTACGGATTCAATCAACACCAGGATACTTGGTTTTGGCGTTCTGGAGAAGATGTGAATGTGAACTTTAAATGCAGATTGACCGAATCGAGGCGAACACAGCAGTTTCCGAAATCAGGTTTTTTGTGTCCTGGATGAGAACCAGCTTTTTGCGGGGAATTTTTTAGATTCAACGGCACAGCTAGCATGTTGCATTATTTATGCTGATTTTACATGTAGAAACATGCAAGTCCAGGGTATCAATTGGTCTTGCAGTTTTTGAAGCAAATGTCAAAAAACAAGAAATAAACTTGGTGGACTAACAGCACGTTGCAATCTTTTATTTAGAAAACGGCTAGTTAACGAGAAAACTAAACATTTAGTCGAAATCAGCGTTTAATTTGGAAAAAGAAAACTAATAACGTAATTAATCAGCGTTGTGTGATTTTTTTCCCTCCTTGGCTATTGGAAACTACGCGAACACTGATCGATATTGATTGGGGGGTCAGTGTCAGTCTATTGCTATCAGCATTTCAAACGTCTGCTTTTGTCGAAACGTCAACACCTACAAATGTCACCTGGTGTTCCGTTGAAGAACTAAAACATGAAAAACTGATGCCAGCAACTGAAGCTAAATAGCTTTAAAACTCAAGACTAACTTAACGTCGCCGTTGGGAATAATCTTTCAAAATCTTTAAAAAATTTTTTTAGATAACTACGTATTTTGGTAAAAGTTTGCTTCCGCCCAGGTTCGAACTGAGGACCTGCTGTGTGTGAGACAGCCGTGATAGCCACTACACTACGGAAGCTTATAAACTAGCTCAGTTAATGCTGTCAAAGCCTTGTTTGATTTGAAACGACCATTCAAGCATGAAGGAGTATACAGGAGTTAGCATTTGCTATCCCTCTGCATGGGGGAGTCGAACCCTTAGTGGTCCGGGGAGTGGAAGCCCCCCAGCAGTTGGCAGCACCGTGAGGTAGGAAGCAAGTTTTTAGTCTTTTTCCTATACAATTGCATGGGACATCGGATGAATCTAGGTTTTTTTATTTAAAATAAGTGTTATAATTATTAATGGTACATTCTAATGTTTTTTTTTAATTATAACTAATTTATTATTAATTTATTAAACTTATTATTATAAAATTTTTTAAAATAAATTTTTATAAAATTATAATAATAGCAATATTTAAAAAGAAAACTCTGAAAATTGAATTTACCATTAAAAACACTGTTTAAAAAATAAAAACACCTAAATTCATTCCATGTCCCATGCAAGTGTATAGGGCTCTTCGGGGTTGTGTTTTCTTTCCAAAAAACTTGGCAACGCAGCAGCCAATGTCACAGCGTAAAAGCGTCTCCGTTTGACTTCCAAGACTTTCTACAGTTAAACAACAATGGTTACTCGTCGAGTTTGTTGTGTTGATAAGTGTAAAAATACAAATAGTGGATGTGTAAAACTATTTGCGTTACTAGGTTAATTAGGTAAATAAAAATATCAGATGAGGTTATTTTAGGAACAAATTTGTTGCACTCGTTGCCCTGTTTCCATAGTTCTTTTGGAATTTCGTAAGGGCAGTGTGCACAACTTATTAGTTTCAATTTCTCTAAATATGCATGTCTTTCAGCTGGCTGAAGACCATTTGCATAAGAAGAAAAAGAAGATGACATGGTAACATTTCTAGACTATCTACTTAAACGTCAAGCAATCGCGCTGTGACATTGGCTGCTGCGTTGCCAAGTTTTTTGGAAAGAAAACACAACCCCGAAGAGCCCTATAGGAAAAAGACTAAAAACTTGCTTCCTACCTCACGGTGCTGGCAACTGCTGGGGGGCTTCCACTCCCCGGACCACTAAGGGTTACAGCCCGGGATAGTACTGCTAACTCCTGTATACTCCTTCATGATTCAAGCATACCGTTGGTGTACGAGCGATGCATGTACCTGTATTTTCAAGTGACCTGCACACGTATACATATATACTCGCGCACCGTGATTATAACAGCTCGATAGAAGAAGTAATGGATGTGAAACGACAAATAAAACGGAATAATATCTGAGCCGATGCCAAAGCGGATAATGAGAATTGTACACGTTCACAGATAGAGCTCGGAGCGGATGACAGACTATTGCGTCTGACGATCAGGATTTCCTTTCTCCGGACACGGCGTACGACGAATACGCAACGATACCAATGATATTCATTATTTACATAGGAGAATGATTAATCACAAAATGATTTTGATGACTCGCGTTCCGCTACCAGACGGAACATTTCGATTTGGGATTGAGACGTGTACCAGCGGGGCAGTTGAAAATTCGTCCATAATCTGGTAAGTTCATCATGAACCCGTTGACTCTATTTTCATAACATAAAGCATTTAGTGTCTGAATAAATACTAAAGGGAAAACAGCAAATAAAATTAGTTTATACCGATCGTGGGGCGGGGCGTGTTCATCCATCCCGAGAATCAGAGCATACGCCTGCGGAGTAATCAGGGCGCAATAGGCCTATCGATTTAAAATTCAATAAAAAATTACAGCAACAGCTTAATTAACTGGTCATAGATTTTTCCAATACCTGGGCAGCATTGATTAACATGATCTGTTCATGCGTATAGTTTAAACCGGGTAAATTAGGTGCGGGTCCCCTCTCAAGAGCCATTCTTCTTTGTGTTGCAACAATGGCTTTAATGGCTCCCAAATCGGCTACATTCTCATTTAACGTCAGCTCACCATCCACCTGCATATTTTTAATAATCTAAATATATTTATCATCGTTAATATTAAGGTAATTGTCCCACCTTGAGAACAATGCTAGTTCCGTTAATGGAATATTCAGTGCGGAAGGCGTTGGAGAATTGATTGCTGACGCACGTCATTTTCTGCTGGAACAATCGCTGCGAAGATGGACTAAGCAGATTGCGTCTAACTCCATTCTCGTCAAACTCAACGCCGGAATTGTCAAAACCGTGCATGATCTCGTGAGCAACGATGAATCCAAGAGTGCCTAGCCCGAGGTAGTTGGGCGTGTCCAAAGAAAAGAGCGGATCGTGCAATAATCCGAGGGGTAACACTGTACATTTCAAAATCAATTCATTAACGATCAAGGACGTATTACACATTTTCATAATGAAACTCACCCATGCTGTTAAAATGTTGCAAGTAAAATGCATTGGCAATCATCGGATATGCAAGCATTTGCCACCTGTCAGTGAATAGACAACCAGGTTAGAATGAGTTGCTACCTGTTTTTTAAAGTAGCTCTATAATTTTTTTAAGTCAATTACGTCACAGTTGTTTCATCAACCGGTTTGCTGTAAATGTCGAAAAAATCACGTCGGAAGAGTCGATACATTTGCCAAGTACTCGCTACGAAATCCAGTCCATCGATATTCACCTTTTTTTTTTGCGCGTGTGTGTTGAAATTAACCGATTAAGAAAAATAAAATTAAATTGCGATAAAACAATCAAACATACCTGAGCCGCCATGCTTTCAAGAAAAGTCTCATTAAAGAAAATGGAAGGCGCCACCAAATTTGGTTTTAAGTTACGGGCTTTACTCAAAGCTTTCACTTTGGTAATGGAGTCTGGCCAACTGGACTGTTGAATCATGTCGATTATCGATTCTTTAAGAGCCACAAACATCTCCTCCGCCTAATTTAAACAACAGAAAAACCCCAAAATTATATTAGCTAAATAATTAATAATTAAACAAATGAGTTGATGGTTATGCTGACCTTAACTCGGTAGTTTTCCAGCTGGGCGGGAGTGAAATGTTGAAGGTAGATTCCGCTGAGAATTTCACCGAATCCTCCTTTGACTGCCTGGATGCAAAACGACCACTTATCCATGCCAGGTGGGGCTTTGAAGAGCTCCAAAGCGAGATCCCGCACCACTAACATAAGCAAAGTGTTGTGCATGATCCTCGGCTCTGTCACGTTCACAATCGCCTGAATTTGATGAAGGATGTCCGGATAATGAACTACAACCGTTGTATCCAAAGGCACGGTTTTGCCTAATGTTTTCCGCAATAAAACGGGCCAATTGATCTGCGCAGAATATAAAAATGGGTATAAATACTTAAAATTTTGTAAAAAAGACAGAAAATTTTTAAAATTACAAAGCCGAAATTTTGTTGAAGCAAATCCACAGTGTAATAGTTGAGTATTTTGGAACTTTGTTGCTTGAGTTTTCGGTCTCGATCACTGGGCAACAGGTGATCGATTAACGAAATTACTCGGCGGATGGCCGATTCCTCTTTCCTGTAATCATTGGCAGCAGGGAACGAATTGAAAGCTCCCAGGTCCTGCATTAGCCGGAAAGCAGCAGATGCCCTAGCATCTCTCGACAATTGCTTTACGATAAACAACCCATTAATACCTCGAATTTACGATATTTGATTGTGATTTTGCTTACCTGAATCGACTGGAGGAAATTGGCGTCTGGTAGAAACTGATTGTCTAGATCTTGGGATGGATCAGGATGATTCAACGTTTCAAATATGGCAAAATCAGGAAACTCATCGTGATTATCCAGTTGGCCATCACCCATACCCAGGAATTGTCTTTTAACTCTATGGCTTTCCTTCTTGTCTCGAATGACGTTCAGCTGATGCAGGAGGTCACGTGGAACAGGCGAATGGAATTGCGGAATGATGCCACTCTGCCTGGGCAAAGTTACACTCAACACGTAACGTGAAGTGTTGCGATCGTCAACTTGCACGACGAGATCAAAAAGCGGTGCCCCGTTCACGTTCAAGATTTTTGCGATCAATTCCGTTAGGTCCCATTGAGCTGGATCCCATTCCGACGGTGCGGCAATGAATCCAAGTTCGTCAACGGCTTTTTTCACTGAAATTTTAAAATCAAGGTGACAACGATTTGAATGAATTACAAATGCTGTATAGACAGGAAAACAAAACAAAAGAGTTCCAATTCACCGGAAGCGTGACGAACTTGGTCCTGGCGATCAGCCATGCACGACGCGAAATAGCTGCGAACTTTGTCGTTGGCTTTGATTTCATCCGGTTTCGTAGGGCTTTCCAACATTACTGTATATACACAAACAAATTGGTGTCTCAATCGAACATAACGGATATTGAAAATCGTTTTGTGCGACATTTGTATAAACTCACGTTTCAGTTGGTGATCGACTGAGGCTTGAAGATTCTCTAATACGAGGACGACATCTTTACCACCAGGCGTTCGGGCTTGCCGTTCGAGCCAACCACCGCAAGCGAATTGGGCCATATCATCGCACGGATCGGCTTTCGTATCCAGCGCAGTTAGAATCCGTGCTGACGCCTCGATGCATTCCAACGAAACGCACATATCCGGTTCCTGTATCAGATTTCTTTCACTTTCTAATGTGTTTTTGTTGTTGTTTTGCTTAAAAAGCTGCTAACCCGTGTCAGGTTGCCAATTAGCGATCCTGCAGGGATCACGTCGTCCGTGACGATGAACGATTTGTTTCCAGCTGTTAATAGTCGATCCTCCAATCTCAGATAGATTTCAACCAATACTATCATAGCCACGAAGAAACCTTTTGGCGTTCATACACCGATTAAAATTGCTGCTAAGAGTGCTAACAGATCAAATTACAAATTTTTTGATAAAATATGTACCAATAAAAATGATGGCAATCGCTGAGAGCAGCAATTTTTCGGGTAACGTGCGCTGTTTCCAACACGCTGTCCATCCCGAATCGCAAGTGCCGGGTATTGTTTCTATTTCCGAATCAGCATTTTCCACTGATTTATTCGGGGTCATTTTTGCTGCGTGCTGTTGCTGGTTGGCGCTCTGTTTCAAAATAAAAACGGGATTAAAAGGTTCAACGGGTAATATAGTATAATCACGTCTTGATTCGGTGTAAATATTCAACAACATTAGGGAAAAGAGATTGAGGTCACCAGGGTATAAAGCATAACGGATCTTTTCTTTCTCTTCTAGAAAGTGAGAGGGGTGTTTTTGGGAAAATTCAAATGTTACAGACGCATTGTCCCCAAATGTCGAAACACACTGAAAGTTTCCGCATCAAGGAACTCGATAGTTTCCAAAAACATAAAAGAAAAAATTGCCAGGATACGTTGGACTTACCTGGAAGTGAGCTGTGTGTGCTATAAATAAAATTTTCTATAGATCCCTTTGTTTGTTTGTGGACTGTAACTCCCTTCCGCTGGAATGATTGCCGTTTAGACTTTATGGTCGGACGACAAGAACAGAACCTGTTGGGACGACGTTGCAGTCGCTACTAACTGACGTTTACGTTTTCAGCTGTATAGCCTTTAGGTCCTGCTGCTGGCTGGCGGGACTTTCTCCGCCAACCCACCGGCAATCTATTATAATGGGGTATACGATGAGTGTCTGTATATGTAACCCAAGACCCTCCCTCGTTACATTCATCCGCAAACAGGGAAAGCAAACCCATATCCCCAAGGCGTGAAAGTGTATTCGATTTTTTTAAAGCTGTTGGTGAGTTATACTTTCCCCGCAATTTTTGCACACTATCAAATAAAAAGAAAGGGAGAAAAAAATACACTATTCTTTTTATAACGAAGAGAAAACGAAATTATAAAGAGAGAGAGCCAAACTTTTGCTTTCTCTCACCATCTGCAGCTCGCCCATGCTGTATGTACACAAGCGATCAACGAAAACATGAAACTTATAGGCCTATAATAACAAAACTTGTCACGCCATTTTGCCTCGTTCTCAAACATTGATAAAAATGTATTACTTTCCTTATTCAATTGAAATCAATGCTGTTATAGCCACACGGGAAAACATTTATCTCAAGTGCGTTTCCACTAAAGAAGCGGAAGTTGTCCTTTTTTTTTGTTAGAAAAGAAGAAAATCGGAAAATGATATGATAATGAACATTCTGAAAAGGTTTTGGAACTCGTCGTGCTTTCTCCACATTCACCCAGCATAGAAATAGTTAGAAGGAAAAAAAATCTAGTTTCCCATGCAAGAATGGACAACTAATGGCTCATCATTATTGCACTGTTGCTCCGAATCGATCTATGTTTATGTGGAGCGAGGTCGTCTTTGTTTCGATTGCCAACTAGTTAGCGTGTAGAGATTGGACTGTTCATGCCTCATCATCATGGATGATTTTTGTGTTTTTTTTTCGCGATAAAAACTAAATGTCCCCAATTCACAAAAGCTACACGCGGGGTCGACTTTTGTTGAACGATTAGACGCGCCACAACTTTCTTATACGGTCTCTTTAGAATAGACGTGTGTACAGCTGGAAGCCAATAACATGACTCGCATTTACCTTGAGTGGAGCCAAAAGTGTGTACTTAAATCAGCAAATGACATCACTAAATTTAAGTATTTGCTAACTTTCTCTTTTTATTCCGACGCTGTAAAACGGTTTAAGGACAAAATTACTTGCCCTGTACGAGACTGTTATTATCATTAAGCAGGACATTTCAGTAGCCATTTCATTTTGCATTCACGAATTTTTAACAAATATTCAACAGGAAAAATCGTCAAAATTTTTGCAAATAAACGTTGTGTTGATTTTAATCTATAAAAGGTCACAAAACGTTGATTTTGAAATGTGAATTTTTGCCTCCAGAATTTTCCTGGTTCCATTTTTCCGCATGATTTGGCTACTAGAGTATAAAAGCAACGTACGGCATAATTGAAATTAGACCGACATTAATGGACTTTCTAAATGACTTAACTTTTTTATCACATGTCCATTGTTTTTTCTTCTCCCCGGTGATGTAGCTGAATCTACAGAGAAAGAGAGATTGCGCTGAATCATTCATCGTTGCAAACTTGTAATGTGGGGCATTCCCACAATCAGTTTTCGTCAAGTTTTCACGTATATTCAATCGACTTCAAAAAGAGCACAATGAAACTAAATATGTTTGAATCTGCTACAATTAAATTCTTGACATCAACATGAACTGCTGTTTTAAAAAATGCTCTCGTATTTGATTTTGTATAGTCTAAAACGAGAACAATAAAACAAACAGGAAGTTAGAGTATTGAGACGGGCGTCTGTGTTTCCGGTTAGGCGTTGTTGTTTAGAATTCCGCTTCGTCAAGTCTTATTCTGCATTGTAATCTAGATGACGCGTGTCAATATCAAGATGTCGTAACGGTGCGTCTACGTTAAACTGAAAATTTCTCAATAGCCGTTGGATTTGTATGCCACAATTTCACATCGTAACTTATTCAGATTCGTAGCACGCAAAGGCAGTGTTAGCATCTGCGAGGAACCGGATAAACCAAGTAAAATTTAAAATTACCCAAATAAGATGAAATCAATTTAAGAGTTTCAAGTTAGGTCAAGTTAAAAAATCCTTTATTGGAACGATAAAGTAGAGTGGGAAACCATTTTATTTTAACGTTTTTCTGTTTTTAAGTTTTTCGGATGTTTTCCATGTCCAAGGTCGGTTTTGCTTGTAGGATAATGGAAATACATTGCTAGCTAATGGCAGTACTTTGCTATTCTTACAGCGATTCAGGAACTCAACATCTTACAGGGACACGAAAAGCAGTTCAAAATGGGTGGAAACAAGCTGTATTGATGTGCAAGCAGACCTTTTTTGGGCCTGAAAACCTGGTTTCAGCTTTTATGTTGTTGCCATCTAAACACACTTCGTAAAGACGTTGTAATGGATTCTTGAATTGAAGATAGCAAGTCCTCGATAGTATAGTGGTCAGTATCCCCGCCTGTCACGCGGGAGACCGGGGTTCAATTCCCCGTCGGGGAGGTTTCGTTTTGTCTTTTTTCCTGAATTGTAAAAATTTTATTTTATTTCTGTTATTTTTTAAATAATTTGGAACTAGATCGTTTAAAATAAAATTGGCCAAGTTTTCAATCAATCAATCAATCAATTTTATAATGATTTCCCAAATGCCCATCTTTGAAGGCCTTAAGCATTTTACGGCAAACACCGTCATAAGCAGGCAAAAAAATAAACATTCTAGTGCGGAGTAGATTAAGTATTGTTTAAACAATTCTTCTCTGGAATAGATTTTATGGTGCACTGACATTTTCCCTCGTGAACAGGGCCGCACAGAGCATTCACACCGCCCGGGACAGAGCCTCATTGGCGCCCTCATGAGTCATGACTAGTTCTCGGCCCAGTAGAAATTCTAGTTGAGCTTGACAAGCTAACAACGTAGCATACTGGCGCGATACAGAAAACTTTCTGTTCCCGCCAGCCCCTTCCGTGTTATACCCCCGGCCCCCCCCCCTAGTCGGGCTTATTTTTTCGAAGTTATTTTGTTGTGCTCTTTTTCCTTGCGAATTTTCCGCTAGATTGCGATCAATAGCAATCAAATAGCGCTCATGGCTCCCATGCAATTTTTTTGCGATCGGGACAAAATGTCCCTTTCAACGCTCCTCCCCCCCCCATCGACTTGACCATATAATTATTGGTGACCTTCAGTTTCCACCTTTTGACATTTTCTGTCTTTCTTTCCTTGCTTGGAGTTTCGTTGTTTTTGCTCCTAGCAACACATATTGTTGATTAGCTCAAACCAGTTTTAAGAAAAATAAAATAAATAAATTGATAAAAGTTTTGATAAATTCGTAGCATATGTAATCGCTTCATCATTTCTACGAAGAAACAACATGCCCACGAAAGGCCACTCAACAATCAGGTTATTTACATGATACTGAAGATGTCGATCATTTTAAGAGAACAAAATTAAATTATACAACAGATCATCTAAACTTTCGAAGTTGTTGTTCCAGTCAGTACCACGCCAGACGCCTAATCTGGCGAATTAAATGGCGGGTGGAAGATTGTCACTGGCTACAGTGTGTCTCTGACGGTTGAGGAATGAACAACTTGTTTTTGATACTCGTGCTTCACTCCTTGTTTTCTGTTGCTCCAACGGCATTCGCCAACAGGTAGTTTTCACGTTAAAATATATCATACCGGTTGTCGTCGGGTTTCTCTTTTTACTTAGTTCGTCCTCAAATAATCGAGTGTTCCTAACAGAAAGACAGTAGTTGGCCACAACAAAGACGAACATCTGGCCAGAGCTTTTCTTGACCGTTACAACGATGAGTATAGTCAATTGGTCACCGAGAGCACACGAGCAAGCTGGAACTACGAAACAAACTTGACAGATTACAATGCAGCCATCGTGGTAGATTTGTTAAAGTCTAGGCTTTGTGTTTTGTTTGAAATCTATGTCAACTTTTACATACAGGAAGAAGTCAGCGCACGTGTGTCAGCCTACGGCGACAAAGCGAACAGCAATGCGTCCTTGTTTGACACTACCTCATTCGCATACGATACGCGTCGACTGCTCACCAATGTTGGCTCTTTAAGCCTAAATGATGAGGAGATGAAGGAATTGACTCAAGTTCTCAATCAGATGAGTCGAATATATGGCAGCCATAAAGTATTCAAATGGTTGTTGTAATCAAGGAAAATCTCATAACTGAAAGGCTTGTTTTGCTGTATATTTTTTTTAATGAGCAGGTTTGCAAAGAAGAGAATTGTTACTCCTTAGAACCTGAATTAACCAAGTTGATGGCTTCGTCGACCAACGCCACCGAACGACTATGGGCATGGCAACAATGGCATGAAGGTGTTGGTCGAGCCATCCGACCTCTTTTTGCCACATATGTCCATCTGCAAAACAAGCAAGCCCGTTTGAACGGATACGAGGATTACGGTGATGAATGGCGCCAAAAATACGAGACTAAAGAGCTGGAATCTATAGTTCATGACTTGTACAAACAAGTTGAACCACTCTATCGCCAACTTCACGCATATGTCCGTCGTCGACTCTACGAGACGTACGGCCCAAGCGTCATCGATCTCAAGGGTCCTTTGCCTGCTCACCTCGTCGGTGACATGTGGGGTCGTTTCTGGTCCGATCTGGGGGACATCGTTCGGCCATATCCAAACAAAACATCAGTCGACCCCACACCGGCCATGATTGCCCAAAATTACACAGTCCGTCGAATGTTTGAAATGGGAAACGATTTCTTTGTTTCCATGGGACTCAAACCTGTTCCAGACACGTTTTTCAATCTCTCAATGCTGGAGAAGCCAACTGATCGCGAAGTAGTGTGTCATGCTACAGCTTGGGATTTTAGCGATGGCAAAGACTTCCGCATTCGGATGTGCGCAAGCGTTAGTTTTAGCGATTTTTTAACAATCCATCATGAACTGGGTCACACGCAATATCAAATGCAATACGCTCATCTGCCTTATGGATACAGGTGATGATTTATTTTATTTTCATCTGAAATCAATGACGAATGGAATCTTCTGTTTGAATATGTAGGGACGGAGCCAACGACGGATTTCACGAGGCAATTGGCGAATTAATGTCGATGAGTGTAGCAACTACAAAACACCTCCAGTCAGTCGGATTGCTCGACGTAATCGAAGACGATCCA
The DNA here is from genome assembly GCA_013167095.2 of Daphnia sinensis. NCBI lineage: Eukaryota > Metazoa > Arthropoda > Branchiopoda > Diplostraca > Daphniidae > Daphnia > Daphnia sinensis. The sequence continues at coordinate 6,999,675 of CM023197.1, forward strand.
GGTAAAAAAAAAACTGCATTCTACGAGTACGATGCCATACATAACGCAACGATCCTTGAAAAACATTCACAGAAGTGGACATTAACTTTCTCATGCAACAAGCGCTATCATCCGTTTCCTCTCTGCCTTTTCATCTAGTGCAGGACACATGGCGCTGGAGGCTCTTCAGAGGAGAAATCCCAACAGACGAGTGGAATCGGGCATACTGGCTGGAAAAGTTCTGGATCTTACTAAATTAGCCGATACAATTTGATCTCATTTGTGATTGCGTTTTAGGATGGAAAAAGTAGGTGTAACAACACCTGTTCCACGTGACGATCCTCAAGATCTCGATCCAGTAGCAATCTTTCATGTTTCAGGGAATTTCGACATGATACGCTACTTCACCAGGACTATTATGCAATTTCAGTTTGCCCAGACTCTTTGCGATATTTCTGATCACGTCGGTCCGTTGCATAAATGTGATTTTTACAATTCAACTAAAGCCGGGACGGCGTTGGCGTAAGTGATCCGAGCATCTATTGCTGATAGTTTTATCTAAAATGTGTGTTATGTAGGAAAATGTTGAGCATGGGATCGTCCAAGCCATGGCCTGATGCGATGGAAACATTAACTGGTCAACGTGAAATGTCCGTATTACCTTTGTTAAACTATTTCCGGCCGCTTCACGAATGGCTTGAAAAAGAAAATGCCCGTAATGGAGAGACGATCGGATGGAGTATTCCACCAAGTGACTAAGAAAGCTGAGCACCTACAGTATTTTCAGCACTTCTTAGTTGGTTTCCTGGTTTCATGCAGTGCTTTGAAATTAAAGAATATACATTAAAAAGCCAATCCCTGCTATTACAAATATTTAATGGATAAATTTGAATGTTCTTTAAACAAAAAACTAATTTGGGTTGACATCGTTTCATGACGACCTGCATGAGTACGTGGGAGAAAAAACAAACTAAGACAAAAACATCGGGAAATTTCCATATGTCAAGAAGTGTTGGATAGTTTCGAATCGTTCTTCGTACTTGCGAGAAAGTTCAGCGATCTACAATATACACAAAAATAAAAGAAATCAATAATCGAAATTTTTTTGATTGATTATGGAAAATGTAGACAAATAATTTTTACCTCTTGGCGATGCTTGTGATGAATGGCTTCGAAGATTGCAGCACCTTCTTCAAGGGCTTTCTGGCCTGAGTTCAAATCGTGATTCAACTGAGCAACTTCGCTGTCCATAGCTTGAATACGTGCTTGTAACTGTATTTTGCGACTTTCATCTTCATTCATGCATCTGGAAAGCGAATGAAATAAATTTCTTTATTTAATAACGTATGTTTCTTGAAATATTACTGTTTCACGTCAGAGCGCGCTTTTTCCAGTTGGCCTCTCAGTTGTTCTACTTTCTGATTGTACTCATCAAGCATCCGCTTTTTGCTTTCTATTAAACTCGTATCTTTCTTCAGTTGGTTTTCCAGGATCTGTTTCTCTTCGTCCACTTGTCGATAACCGAGCTCAGTTTTCTGCCACTCTAACCTGCGGGAAAAACATAAACCATTCGGTTAAAAGGTGACTGATAATGGAGTCATGTGAGGTGTTACTTTATTTTAGATTCTCTGGTTTTGACTTGCGCTAGGCGTTGGTGGGTCTCTTTATGTTCCTGAAGTTGCATTGTGCGATCTTGGATCTGCTGCTCAAGAATCGGCAATCGGTTTTTAAGGCACATAAAGTCCGCCTCTACTATTTCCTTATCAGAGTGGCTTTTACTAAGCTCTGCTTCTAGTGCATCTGGATCAGGAACAACTGCTTCTGCAGCTCTTTCTTTTTCCACCTCCACCTTATAAAACAGTTTTATAGTGAAGCAGTTGGATCAATGAATGATGTAACAACTTTACTTGCTTTAATGTGTATGCAGCTTGCTCTATCTTGACACTAATGCCTTGCATCCGTTTGGTGAAATCTTCTATTTCTTCTTCTAACTTGGTAACAACTGCCTCAATTTTCAAATACTTTTCCTTTCGATTAACCAGGATCTGTCGTAATTCTGCTCCCATAATTTTCTTCTCTTCATCAGTCTAGGAAAAGCAATGGATATGCTAGTAAATACAATGAAACAAGTGATAGAGTGAAAAGGATTAAACAAATTCAAACCTGTTTGCATTTGTCTAAATAGCGCTCTTCTTCAATCAAACGCTTTTCATTGTTTATAACTTGATGTTTAAGTCTTTGGATTTCTTCTTCAATTTCCTCTTTTTGTGTTTCTTCAGCTTCGAAGTACGCAAGGAAGTTTACTAAGTTCAGCAATACATCTCTGACAACATTTGATGCTACAAACAAGATGGTAGTTGAAAAATACTAATTTGTTTTCAAGACACATACTTTAAAACTCACTTGGTTTTAGCATATCTACATATTTAAAGTTGGTGTATCCAAGTTGCTTCAGAATATTATTGATTTCACGAAATAGTGACATATTGCCCTCCAAGTGTTGAAGCATTTCAGGATTTCGTGAAAATTCACTCATGTTGACCTAATAAATTGAGAATTTAATGGTTAGTTAGTTGAGAAATGAAGATACAAGTTCAAAAACCAAACTTTACATACAGCGGGTAGCTGGTAATTGCCACCCAGCAAGCCTTTCAGAAATCTTTTAAGTACATCACGGAATTTTTCACCACATGGTTTACGGATATCCATGTAAGTAAAAGAGGAGTCAGGCCAACAGCTATTAATACAATTAATGATTCGCTCGACATCTTCTTCTTGTTTTTCTGAAGCCATTATGACGGACAAATTATTAGATGTTTCGCACCATAAACACAAAATTTAACTGCTTGAAAATCAAACGCTTTGAAATTTCAAGGAACAGTGCTTTGTTGCCAAATTTGCTTGTACAGTGTGGTTTTCCACCCGGGGCGGTGCGGGGGGACTGCCATCTAGCGATAAATGATTTTTTGCGGGAGGAAAACCACACACCTTAAGAGGCGCTCCCACCGGGTGGAAAATTTTCGACCTGAAAGTACCACACCGGAAACAAAAATGACTCGATAGATCTGAAATCCTTGCCATAAAACAATTGAAGTACAAAAACAAACAAAGTCTTTTATTCAAGATAAAATCTAAACAATTTTTAACAAATAACAAGAATGATTGTTTAGACAGTGACATCAGTATTCACATCAAAATACTAACAGAAAAGTAACACAGAAATAGAAATTCCACAAGAATACAATAACAAAGTATGACAAGAATAAACTTTGATAAAAAAATTCATCTATACAAAAGAAAATCTTTTAGAAACTTTGGGAGAGGTAAGGAACCCACTGCTTTTTGGGCAATATTTTGCATAATGGCTGCTTTACAAGCTGTCTGAAGAGAGGTTACTTCATGCATTTGCCTAATCTGGATTTCTTTAGTAGTTCCATAAATATCAGCAACTACAAAAAGTGGCTTAGCGTTATATGGGATATCAGATTCTACTACTCCCCTATCAACCCCATCTACAATCAGGTGCAGATGAGCAAATATTTCATTGTATGGTTTGTAGTGCAAACCAATTAAGCTCCCAACCTCTGAATAAAATAAATGCACCATTATGGTAATGGTAATGTAACAATATACAAAACTACATACCTGACGGTAATCGCACTTCAGAATCTTCATTGCCAGCTTTAAATATGGAAAAAACCCAGGTTTGTCCAAGAGGTAGCAAATCAAATGAAATTAATGGCAAATCAAAAAAAGTATTGGGATCAAGCCTGCAAAATGCAAAGTAAGTTACATTGACATGAAAGGTTAGCTGCTTTAAAATGTCTTTTACTTACTGTGTTAGTCCTAGTCGAAGGTGTCCATTCCAACCCAGTTCAGTTTGGGTTATTTTAACGAAAAATACTTCTCCCGGTTTAAGTGACCTCTCACTAAAAACCAGGCCATTGGCGAAACTTGCCTTACGATACGCAACCGTGTTATTCTCACCTAATACAATATTCGACCCATGATGAGAGTGAAATCTTACACTGTTTGTTGTTTGGGAAAAGGCCATGATTTTTTAATTTTTACGTAACATGCTTAGTACTTGAAGGCCGGGAATTCCCAACTGTTAAACCAAGGCCAGCCTAATGCCTGAAAGGCCGAAATCCCAAATAGCCCAGCAGTAAAAAGTTCCTATTTTTGTCACCAGGCAGCAGGCTATCGTAAATGGGCATTGGGGCGGTTGCCGGTGTGGCTTGGGGTTGGGCAATCCAAAAGTGATAAAGTGCGGGCGTGGACTGCAGACTGGACAAACTGCGGATTTTTACCTGCGGACTTGCCCAAAATTTTTGGCAGGAATTTGCGAAAATGAGAATGATCGCAATTGATGTTGATTGTTGATAACATGGTTGATGTATTTCATAATTCTCGTTTGGATTTTCGACTCATAAATTGATCATTTGTCGGCCGTAGAAAATAAGATTCAAACAAATGAAGACTGCAGTACATCAACAAAATGTAACTTAAGGAGATGGAACACCGGAACTCAGGACCTGTGAGCACAGCAGGCACACCCGAACAGGTTTACTCAAATTGAACTTGAGGATGGGTACCACCTGATCGGAACATTTGCTGCATAAAATTCTTCCGCAATGTCGACTATAACACAATACAAATAATAGTAATAATAAATATTAAAATAAAACAATGTAGAAAGCATTGTAGAATTAAAGACTTGCCAATGATGTTTACGGGTTGTGATGCCAAATTTATTACCACACTCCATGCAATAGTCGTGTTCAGCCCAAGGCGGCTCCTCATTCAGTTGCTCCAGTAACCTGATAAAGTAATACTTACAAAATTATTCATTTACAACTGCACGGAACGAAAACAAAACTTACCTAACAAGCAGTTGCTTGGTAGCTAGTTGGTAGTTGAATATAGACACACCACTTTTATTCGTGGCGGCTAAACATGCCCCAGCTCGGACGAGAGCTTTGCACAAGGATACATTGCCTTTCATGTAGGCTAACAAAAGCGCTGAAAATTAAGGACCGTAGGCGAACATTAGTAATAATCTTAAATTGGACAAACTATTTATCAAATCATACGCGAATTGCCGTCAATATCGGGTGCGTTGATTGGATATTGAGGCATACACTGCAAAAAAAGGCTTAGAAGACTAGCTGATGCATCCCGACCGCTTCCAGCCGCTAGATGGAGGGGATTCTGACCGCGCATAGTTCGCGATTCGGCATCAATTTGTGATTGGGTCAAAAGCACCTGGGCCACAGCGACGTGACAAAGCCTGGCTGCTGTATGTAGAGCAGAATTTCCACAATCGTCTAGGGCCGACCAGTCAGCACCAGCATCAAGCAAAATGCTTGTCAACGTAGCGCCGTCTTCGCGCTCGGCTGCCATATGCAAAGCCGATTGTTGTCGTGGTCCGCGTTCATTCAGCCCTGCACCAGCCACGATCAAATTACGTAAGATCATCTCGTCTTTGCCTGCGTTGGTAATTAATTTTCATTTTAAAACCATGAGGATTGACTTCAAACGAAACCTTTTTAAAATTTGTTACCTGTTTGAACGGCTAAATGAAGTGGTGTCAATTTGGCCGTGTCGGATGTCCGAGAGTTTATGTTAACGCGAACAGAAAGCAAAAAGAGCAATCCTTCTAAATCACCGCGCAAAACAATGTCGTGAAGCAACGTCCTTCCTTTGTTATCATACTAAAAAAGAAAAATTTGATTAAACAGTGCTTTCTCCGTTGTTGTTGCGAATGAAAGAAAAGAATATACTTGTTCAGCAACGGAAGGGTCCTTTTCAAGAACGGCAGCCGCAGCTTTATTGTTTTTCACTAGCAACGCAGTGGCAAAGGGTGTCTTTTGGGTTCGATCGACGGCGTAGAGGTCAATGGCAGGCTGTCGGAGCAACAGTTGAACAAGGCCAGCCTGATGTTGTTCAATAGCCACGTGAAGTGGTGTCTTCCCCTCCACATCGCGAGGACTTATTTCAGCTCCATGTTCAAGAAGAGTGGCGGCCACCTGTTCCAGACCCCACTGAGCGCAAAGATGAAGCGGAGTGCTACTATCGTTGTCGGAACCACCTCCCCTCCGGGGGCTATTCACGTCGCATCCGCTGCGAATGAGAAAACAAGCAGATGTTTCATCACTTGCATCCAGGGCGCGATGGAGTAGCGTTTGACTTGTCCCATCTGGTCCTTCTTCCCAGTGATCTGTATCAACACCATATCGGACCAGAATTGAGGCCAAATCTTCATTGCCACAGGTCAGCGCCAGCCAAAGTGGACAAGCATCACCAGGAGCCTCTTCCATATTGGCTCCTCGTCGACAGAGGGCCTCCAAAACGGACGGCAAATTCTTGCGAATGCACAGCACCAACGAAGATTCCCCAGTCGGCGCGAGCGCATGAACATCTGCACCATTGTCTAATAAGAAGAGCGCTGCTTTTTCATCTCCCCTCAGCAGGAAGTAATGTAACAAACGGTATCCATCATTGGGACTCATAGCATTGACAGACGCTCGACCCCTCAGCAAGAGCTGGGCTATCGAGTAGCGACCCAAACGTAAAGCTGCGCATAAAGTAGATTCGCCGGAGGAGTCTCTCACATCAAAATCTATCGTCGATTTGTTCTTCCTGTGCATCCGAGAAAAATCAAGTTATTTTATAAACAAAATTTTTGCAACAAGGTTAATTACTCTGTGTGTTCCACGAATGCCGTGATGACGTCTTCGAACCCACCATGAACAGCTAGATGTATGGAGGAATGAAGTCCAATATTTTCACTTTGTTCCTCCTGAGGTTGGTCAACATCGTCATCTTCAAACGGATTGTAACTTTCATCAACTACTTTGGCCTGAACGGGGCTAGAAAGCGAAGGAGGCGGAGTCTGAATATTAGGATCAGAACCGCTCTCCAAAAGCTTCTTGACCAAATTAGACATTCCAGACCGACTAGCAATATGTAATGGAGATTCTCCCTGCCGATTCAGGGCATTCACATTCGCCTTTCTATTCACGAGGAAGAACCTGAGAAAAAACAAAACGATGGACAATTTAAAAAAAAAAAAAAAACACTACAGGTTAAACACTAAAACAAGAATCCAGGAACAGCTAATTCGAGAACAGAGGAGTGACGCCCACAAATCCAGTGGGAGGCATCAATTTTTAAAATATCAATAGTGATTATGCCATTAAGAAAGAGAAAGAATTCGGCAGTTTCTTTATCGCAATCGATCATGAACAATACGGTTAATCTATTAAGTAAGCTTACGTAGCTTGTTCGAGTTTGGCGAACGCCGCCATATGCAGAAGAGGATCTCCGGTTACGGAAGACACTGCGTTGACACACGAAGGACACTTGGCCACGAGCTGGTCTGCAATGGACAAGTCCGTCTAGAACAAAAAGGCTTTTCCTTGTATTCTATTTTTTTGTGTTTTGTTAGTATTTTCTAGTGTTACCGGATTTTGCAGGGCGTACCACAGAGGAACGAAACCTTCCTTGTCCTGGCGTTCACAATCCGTTCTAGAGTCGCCTAATAGAATCTCAATTAGAACCGTGTTGTTGGAGCGGACGGCCAGGTGCAAAGGCGTGCTGACAAGCAAAGAAAAAAAATCAATGAAGGAAAAATAACGTGGTCACGTGTATGATTGTCACGTTGAACTTTATTACCTTCCGTCTTCTGCGACGGCATTGGGCCCGCTACCTTGTTTCAAAAGTAGCCTTGAAACTTCGGCAACAGTGTCAGATTTCCAGTCGGCCAGCAAATGCAAAGGTGAGTAGCCCGAGTCGGACAAAACGGCCGTTGGCAGCGCACCGTGTTTAAGTAGGAAATTGCAGGCAAAATCATCTTCTGTTTAATTAAATTATTAATAAGTTTTAAAGTTGCTTAATTCGAATACGACGTTGTCTATACTTCGCAAAATCGCTTTGTGTAGTAACCGCTGGCCGGTTGGGTCGACGCAGTCCACATTAGCTCCATGTTGAACCAAACAAAGAGCCAGAGATTCGTAGCGTAGGTGTAATGCAATATCTAACGCGATATCTCCCTTCGAGTCGACAGTATTCAATCTTACAGGCAACTATATAAAAAAAAAGGAAAAAAAAGTAAATATAATTGAAAAAATGCCCCATATAAACAAAAACAACAATCAATAAAAGCGATAATAAACAAAAGGTTGCCGAAACCCATTTAGAGAAGGAAAGGGCGGACCAATAGGGAAAAAGAGAGATTGTCAGCACAACAAGGAAAATCTGACAGTTCGTTTCGGGTTTCGTGGAGGGAGGAATACGACTGGTCGTCCTGATAAAAATCAAACAGCCTCAAAGACCCAGCACAAAGAGGAGAAGGAAATGAATGATCGGGATTGCTCAATGCTGTAAAACCAACGGATTTCGCCATCACAACACGGGATTTCATACAAGGAAAAGATGTTCCCAACAGTGGTTCAATTGATCCCTTTTCTATTGTTCACTTCGACATTCCTTCCAGGTAACTAGACGAGAACACGCGATTGACACTAACTATTTTATGACTAACCAAAAGTAGTTTACTTGCAAAATGGCAGTAAAACTAGTAGTGTTGTCAACCACATTGTTGCAAGTTACCGGACAAGAATGTATGCATACACATATAAGTTTTTTATGTGCAAAATAAAGTTGCTATAGAAACATTGATAAGAACTAGTTCTGCAACAATATTAGACATTAAATTGAAAAGAATGCAAAACAAAACATGGGAAAGTAGATTTCCCAATGAGGTCACAAAATTAATATTTCCTTATACCTTTGCAGTGTTTGGAATCCAATGTTACCGTTGCCTTCCAAAAGCAGTCCCAAACACAAACAACCAGACTACTTCCTTAGAACCTTGTTCACAGTTTGATGGTTCTAGCAAGTTTGTCATTGACTGCCCACTCTCAACATTCTGCATGAAGAGAAATTTCACGCTTGAGTTTCCTGATGGAAGTAATATTGCTTGGCTATTATTTGAACTAATCAGTCTGCAACATATTCTTCTCTTTCTTCAAAGGGAATGCAATTGTTACAGAAAGAGGTTGTGCTCAACAAAGCTTCTCATACAGGGTGCTAAAACGCGGACAGTGGCAGACGATCAATGATGTCAATGAAACTATCTACCAAGATGGGTGTATCCTAGAGCACCAGGGTACCAAACCTCCAACCCAATATTGCTACTGCTCAAGCAGAATGTGTAACGCTGCGTCTACCGTACAATCCAACTTACTCATTTGTTTTTTTCTCCTTCTCGTTTACTATATTTTTTAAGCGTACCCTCTCCGATATCCTGTAACTAACGATATCCTGTGATTGTTTCTTGAAAATTTTACTTGTTTAGAAAAAAATCGCATCATCCCTATGATGGTCTGTGATAAATAACCAGAATCTTAAATCGTGTGTGCTAGTACGATGGTTAAGGGCGTTTTCGCTGTAATAAAAAGAAAACTGATGTACCTGTTGAGTGTACTTGATCAAGTCGAGAAAAACGACGTCTTCTCTCCCTAGACGAACGGCGGCCTGTAGCGGATGCGAAGAATGCTCTTCTAACAGACGGTATAAGGACTGGGCAGATAACGGTGCTAAATTTTCACGGTTCAAGTCTTCCTAGGGTGTTGAATAGCACAAAATGTATTCATTACTACATGTGGCAGGGAAAGTAATGCAAACTGTGACTCACCCAGTGGTTGCTCATTAGGCTAGCACAAAATTTTCTGAGGGTTTCGGCACCGGTTTCTTCAGATCTGACGAAAAGCTCGACACAATTGGACACCTTTACCATAGGAATGAGTTGCTGTTCGCAACTATTTATCAAGTCGTTAAGCTTGTACTGGCCGGCGGCCTTAAGAAGACTGATGAGAAAATCGAAACGATTATTTGGCACTTTCAGTTCATCTTTATAAACCCAACACAGCAAGGCCTCTCCAATATCTTGATCTAAATGGCTCCAATCTTAGAAGAGAAGTAGTGAAATTACAAAGATGTTCTTAAAGGTCTGTTTTGAGTACTCCTACCTAGTTCTGTCACAGTTTCCCAGTTTTGGTTACTTTCGAGCCAAGTGTCAGCTCTGGCTGTGAGTACAAATCGATGACTAGGTACAGAGCCAGTCGCAAGCTTCACCTTCACATCACTGCAGTTTCATTCATAAGCTGTTAATTTTGATAAAAAGCTTTTGTTTGTTTTTTAAATTTTACCTAAGATTTTGAGACAAGTGTAAATTGGCAATAAACTTCAAAATACGAGAAATAAAGGTATTGGAATGTTCCCCTGGAGAGGCACTCAGTTGTTTAAGCAATTCTACATGGCGGGCTTGCAACTTGTTATATTCTTCTCTAAGCAATGATAAGTGATGGGATACTTTAGCCGCTTCATCTAAAAATTGAACGCGATAGAAAGAAGAAAGTCGAGTTTCAGTTTATGGTAATAAATTTAACTGTCATAAACGTTACCTTTTCCTTCACTGACCATGGTTTCGAACGGAATGGCAAAAAAATTCAGCACAAGAAGTGATTTCCTTACAGATTTGTTCCAAAACTTTGATTATTTGAAATTGTAGGTGTATCCCCGTGGCCACTATCGGGTAACCAACCTCATCAATACGTCAAAATGTAAAGCTCTAAGCAGACGGATATCACGCGGATATCTAAAGTGGCGCCAATTGAATCTATTAAATCCACCATGAAATCGCCAATCTTGAAAAAGAAGTCATTTCTAAAACGTTTTCAAAGGATATATTACGTGTATGTATGATTCTTTGAAGAGACGGTGTGGCCAGAGAGCATCACAAACTCAACAGCAATTTAACGACGAGAATTAATTTGGCAGCTTAGTATGATCGATGAGCGGGAGGACTTGTCGAGTTGACGAATTCAACAATCAAACAATGGTGATTCCAAGGCTGGCGATGATTCGCTGAAAGTGAAACAGGAGACGATGTCATGGAAGAGATTCCTTATCAAGTTCGTCATGTTGGGAAGACGGAAGACGATCTCTTAAAGTCTTAAACAATAACAAAAAGGCACGGGCCGTGAATTCATTAGTCTCTGGTTGCTCAAGCAAACAACATCGCCACTAATCTGATGATATCCAGTGTCAACAGCCAACGAGTTGCAAAGTTGAATTTGTATTACAACGATTACAATCCAGGGAGGGGATGGCGGGAGTGGGACAAAACAGAATAAAATAATAAACAAACAAACAAAAATGTCTGAAACAAAGAAGTGTGTGGGCGAGAAAGGTGGAGACAACAACACGTCAAACGAAAGAAATAAGACACAGCGCGTTGCAAATCTCCACAAAGTCCGAAATAGAAGTAAAAAAAAAAACAATCAACAAGTTTTCATGTCAACGGACCTCAAAATTTTACACATCTGATAATGCTATAATAAGAAAGTCAAATTTAAATAGCAGATTCTTTGTCATTATTAGAAGCTTTCCACCGATGATCGTTTTCATCCGGAGATTCGTCAATCATTGCTACGACTTCTTCGGCCAACCAGCCGTTCTCGACCACCCTTCCGTCTCTCTGCTTTCGCTCGTCCTCTCGTTCAGTTGTCTCCACTTCTGCAGTCAGGCCTGCCAAAACTCTCCGCCGTTTCTGTTCCAGTACATAAAAATGAGTTAAATGAATGTCGACAAACCCTTACTTTTTTTTATTAAACAGTATAATTTGTTCTGTTTGTTCGTCTTTTCGCACCAGAATGAAATATCTAACGTAGTAATAAGGCAATGCAGCAGCGTCAGCCCCGGGTTCTTCGGCGTCCAGGTAGACGCCGCGGACGAGAATGGAGTGGGCGCAATAGCAGATGCTCAGGATGGCGAGCCCGGCTACGTGGGTCAGCAAATTGCTCCATACTTTGTGTTCTACATGAGATTTCAAATAGGCGATTTTCAGCGATTAAGAGAACTGCGTTAAAGGCGCCCGTTGCAACCTGTTCACTGAGGGGAGCACCTGGGAATAAATAGATGTCATAAAGGTTCCATAATCCACGCCAGACGTTGACGGATCCAACGTAACCCACGGCCGTAGACACGTCCAAGACGACGATACGCCAAATGCCAGTGATCCGCGAACATAGAACTGCCAACGGCGCTTGCAGCGCGAAGCTGAATAACGACGACGAATACCCCAAAATCTACAAGGAGTTTTCAATTCAGTTTTCTTTTTGACTTGAAGACTATACGTCGTCAAGAAATAAATGTAAAGTATATTAACCGTAGATCCCCAGGCAGACCATTCTACGTCTTCGGGGAACATAACTAGGTCCAGTAAAAGAAAGGATCCTCGCCAGACCAAGACGACCAACGAACCTACCACTGTCACGCTAAATAGACCATCCAGGGCTATCAGGTGACGTTGTTTAGAATCCTTTTTTTCAACGCATAGTGGAATTAAAGCCAAGAAGGTTTTGAGACAGATAAAAATAGATATAGAAGCATTACGATTGTGCGGAACATGGTGGGAAAGGTGAAATATTCTTCGGGATCGTCGACGATAATGACCAGCGGTGGTGCCATGATGTTGCGGAAAGCGTGGAGCCAAATGAGGCCAGTAACGCCAATAACGAGAGACATGGACGCCGTTGTCCATCCAATTCCCGTGTAAACGTCCAGTGTTCCCCAAACACCGCGCCAATGATTCACGCAGCCTTATCGTTCGCGATCGCATCAACATTTAGATATTTCATTGCCCACTGTGGATTAGGTGCTAAGATAAATAGTAACCAAATAATGATATACCGAGACAGAGTACGACGGTGTAAAGTCTGGAGAGTAAGAAATAGAGCCAAGCTGCCTGTCGAGTGACGTAATCCTGCAAGTGGCGCTGAAACCAAGTGGCCAACAGCAGGATGCCAAATCCAACGACCAACGAGATCCAGCAGCTGATGGCCGTATCATCCGGGTAGAGGTAGAAATCAAGGAGGAACCAGGTACCACGCCAATAGCCTACCACCATCGGAGCGACGAGACACAAGGACAGCATCGTGTCCGTCAACACTGCCGCCGGATGGACCCATAGCGATTCACTTCGATCTCCCATTATCTTTGATTTTGAACAAAACCTGATCAACACTTTTGTTTGTTTTTCCCTTTGTTTTCTTGAAATTTTGTGTTACTGGCCTTGTTAGGCCTAACTCGTTTGCACTTTCTTCTGCTTTCTTGTTTGTCTTGGTCAATAACGAAAGTAAGAGTGCGGACAAGCAGAAGCTATTGACCGGTAAGGTGGCAACATGTTCCAAAACTTATCGTCCGTCTTAGTTGACCCGTTTTTTTTTGTGTCTTTTGACAATGCACACAGACGGATGGGAAAATGAAGACGAAAGAGATGGTGCGTGCGTCCGCGATGATGTCTCGACGGCGACTAACTGACCTTGAGTCACCAGTCAGAGTGCGTCCGGTGTGCCGCCAAAAATGAAATCAAACGCAATCACAGAGGGTGGGTTATAACACGGAAGGCTATTCCACTCTTCTATCGTCCCTTCCCAGTTTCCACACGCTGGATTATACTTTTTTTATTCGCCATTTTACCTAGGCGATTTTTCGGTCTAAACAGCCGGCCCGTATGCAGGTCGGCACGCGCTATGTACCGATCACAAAAAACAAAAAATTAAAAATCAAAAAAATTCGTTCGGGAGAGAAATGAGCCTAACAATCGGGAAAATGTTCACGGTGAACGATGCTATGTGGGAAATCTTTTACACGATAGGGAAAGGCAGAGAGAAAGAAAGAGGGCGGGTGGGCTCTGATTGACGCTTTCCTGCTTTTGTTCAATTGAAAGAGTGTAGAGAGTAAAAACGAGAGAGAACGAGAAAAAGAGAGAAACGGGAGCAGGAGAATGAACGAGTAAAAGAAAAAGGGAATCGGAAAGAGGAACCGTCCCGTTGTATAAAAACTGTACAAATATAAGAAACATTTGAACATGTACAAAGCAGCGGGAACTTTCAATTTTCAATCAATAACGAGTTGCATCCGCGACCGACGTCGCCGACAATGAGTTCCGGATAGATTGATTGATCTTTGATTTCACGCGAGTCTTTGAAAATGAATCAAGGACAATTCCATCCGAGTAGGCTATACATTCAATTTAAGCAGGACTTTGCCATACAACTAGCCAACTTTTAAGTAGGAAATGGTCGATTCAAAGACCTTAAGTTTAGCTCTGAACTGCGCAATCGTCAACACATTTTCTTATTAGTTGGATTTTTACAGATTCGAGTGGCAATAATATAGGCAAAGGTTGGATATTGTCATCGTTTTCGAATTAGTCACAGCCAACGAACTTTTCAATATTTGTTCCTTTTACAGATAAACAAGTCAAACTTGACAACCTTGAGTTTGGTGTTTGGAAAAGTGGATGGCTGCAATGTGCAATTGCAATCATTAAGCCAAGTTGTCACTGTCAATCCAGTGTTAGTCCTCGCAAACTTTCTATTTTTTAGTGACATATGAATGTTGTTTAGCAAACAGCTAATTCACTTGTTGGATCCCGGACTTCATTCTAGTACTTTTTTAATGAAATTAACGCGCGCGCGTGAACACCAACTTCATTCGGTCCAGATTTTATTTTAATGATAAACTGTTGAAATAAAAAGTATTGTGGACTTAAACATTTAATCCAATTAAAAAAGAATGTCACAGAAGACTTCCTTTTTTAAATCCTACCAAATAATGAAATAAATACTAAATCCGCGCCTCCACAAATAAAAGTCATTGAAAATACACGATGTTACTGATTAGCAGCACCCCGTTCCCGATGTAAACAATTCCTGAAGTCACGTAACGTGTGTTTTCTTATCGCTCCATGGCTCTTGTATCTCGTTTATTGACATCACCGTCGTACTGTAGACAGGTAATTTTTCTAACCAGAACGAGATGTAGTAGTTTAGCCAGCAGATCTTTTCTACATGCAAAACATGGTAAGAGCAATAGTGTCTGCTCATGGCGATTCCTCAGCTCAACTTCGCTGAGGAACGCCGGCTTAACGACAACCGAGACCGCCACGAAAGCCACCAAACCAAAAATCAAATCCGAGGAACTTCGGAGACTTGTTGGTTTGGCAAAATCCGAAAAGTACCGATTGACTGGTATTTAACCTGTTTGCTAATTATGTCCAACACTTGTTGACCTTTGTGTGTTCATGTTAATATCAGGTGGCATAGGGCTACTCTTTGTCTCAAGCGCAATAACCATGGCCATCCCTTTTGCTCTTGGCAAGGTCATAGATATCATTTATGGTGCAAATCAAGAGTCAATGGTAGAAAACCTGACCAATGTATCTCTTATTCTTGTTGGCATCTTCATCTTTGGAGCTGCTTGCAATTTTGGTCGTACTTACCTTATGGGTGTATCAGGTATTTTGCTGCATCAGTAGAGATTTCTTGTTTTTATCCTAAACATATTTTTTCAGGTCAGAGGATCACTCAAGCCTTACGAAGGAATGTTTATGCTGCCATAATCAAACAAGAAGTGAGCCTGATTTTATCCACATCCCGTTGATATGAGCTAAATTGTCTTACATATGATTAAATTTTTGTAAATTCTAGGTAGCATTTTTTGATAAAAATAAGACAGGAGAGCTGATAAACAGGCTCTCTGCTGACACTTCTCTAGTCAGTCAGTGCGTCACCTCTAACATATCAGATGGAATCAGATCTAGCGCATTAGTTGTTGCCGGCGTTTCTATGATGGTATTGTTTTACAAACATCTTGGATCGAATGAATAGTTTTTTTACCACACCTTTTTACCCCGTGCAGTTTTACATGTCCCCGCAATTAGCTCTAGTCGGCCTGTCGATTGTACCCCCAGTTGCAGGAATGGCCATTCTCTATGGCCGATTCGTCAGAAAAATCTCTAAAAACGTTCAGGTACAGCAATGGCATTCATCTTCTTTGAAAACTTCGCAAACGGCAAACCTCTTTGTCTTCCAGGATGCGTTAGCGCAAGCCACTCAAGTTGCAGAGGAACGAATTGCAAATGTACGGACTGTAAGGGCGTTTGGGCAAGAGAACCGTGAATTTGCGCGCTATGACGAACGTATCGAGCACGTTCTTCAACTTGGATACAAAGAAGCAAAAGCCAAAGGAATTTTTTTCGCCTTGGTAATTTCATTTTCTCCGATACAATGAAATTTCTTAAAATTGTCTAGTGGCACCTGGGTTTTTCATAATGTTACAGACTGGCTTGAGCGGAAATGCAATCATAATTTCTGTTCTCTACTACGGCGGGATGATGGTGACGGAGTCGTCACTGACGGCTGGCCAGCTCTCTGCCTTTTTGCTTTACGCCGCTTACGTCACAATTTCGTTGAGCGGGCTCTCCTCATGTTACTCGGAAATGATGAAAGGGTTGGGCGCTTCCACCCGTCTTTGGCAGCTAATTGACAAACGGCCGGATATTCCCATTTCTGGTGGCTCTGTCATTCCAGCCGGGCAATTCGAAGGCTCTATCCGGTTCCGTGACCTGAGCTTTGCTTATCCAACCAGATCCGACGCTCCTATTTTCAATAATTTAAATTTAGACGTACCGGCCGGTTCCGTGACGGCTATTGTCGGTTCCAGTGGCTCAGGAAAGAGTACCCTGGCAGCACTTCTTCTCCGCTTTTACGATCCCATCAGCGTAAACGAGAATCTCTTTGTCTCCTGGCCTGATTACTTATTGCATTTCATTTTATCAAATTTTGTTTTTTTATGTTTAGGGTCAAGTACTTGTTGACGGTCATTCTGTAACCGACCTCGATCCTCAATGGCTCCGGGCAAATATAGGCACAGTCAGCCAGGTAATGCATTGTTCTATTTTCAACGTCTGTCGTAAGAGAATTCCCACACGAATATTTCAGGAACCATCATTGTTTTCCTGCTCGATACGTGAAAACATTTTATATGGAGCCAACACGCCCGATTCTGTAAGTGAAGAACAGATTATCCAGGCTGCGAAAGAAGCCAATGCATGGTCATTCATCCAACAATGTCCTCAAGGGCTGGACACAATAGTCGGTGAACGAGGTGTACTTCTCTCAGGTGGACAAAGGCAGAGAATAGCAATCGCACGAGCAATCGTTAAAGTACGTTTTAAAAAATCAATACTTCATCAACATAAACATGAATTTAAATGTTCGTTTGTTATCGCGTTAGAATCCTCGTATATTGTTATTGGACGAAGCTACGAGCGCGCTTGATTCTGAAAGCGAATCTCTTGTCCAGGAGGCACTTGAACGCGTAATGAAAGATCGAACGGTGTTGACTATTGCCCATCGACTGTCGACCATCCGCAAAGCGTCGCAGATTGCTGTGCTAGAACGCGGCCAAGTGGTCGAGCTGGGCTCGTACGAAACACTGATGTCCATCCCCAATGGCGTGTTTAAGAAATTAGTTGAACGACAGACTGTCGGCTTACTTGCTTAATTTAGAACAAAACACACGTTGTTTTCTTCTTTGCTCATGTTGATTGGGTTAAATTTGGCGTTTATTGACAATTGTTCCTTCTATGTAGATAAACTATTGGGCCTATAGAGAATATATATTTGATTTGGGTGTTTGTATTTTATTTGTCCCATTAGCACTGTTTGGAAATTCCCAATTCGAATTTTCCCTCCATAGGTGGTGTTGGGCGTGTTCATTGAAAAAGGTTTTTGTCGGTTCTTCGGGGAAACGTTAATGTTTAAATGTTTTTCAATCTCTGTAGCTGTAGTGATAGAAGATAGCAGCACAAAACTTGTAGGTGTGGAAGAAAAAGTTCCAGAACACGGTAACGATTTCAGTTACCCGAAGGGTTTCTAACCACGTTTTTTTTTTGCTGGTATGGTTTTTTTTTCTGGTGTGGATGGGTTTAGTTTCCCGATAGGGATTCTATCAAAAGTGAGGTACAGGACACATTTTTCTGAGATTTTCCCCGAGAGATGGTGTTGTTTCTGAGATTTCCCCCGCTAGATGGTGTTGTTTAGCGCGACATCTAGGTTCCCGACCAGGGATCTATTTTTCAAATGTCCCATGTTATTTTAGTACTGGAAATTTCTGAGATTTTTGCCACTAGATGGTGTGTGTTTTATGTCTGTGCCTTCTCTCTCCAAATGCTGTTTATGTCATACCTACACAAAAACAATGAGCAAATGTTACATGGCTGAACAGATACATCAATGACATAAATAGTTGCACCGAATTGCGAATTGTCACAAAGCGACGCGTTCATCGTGGATCGCTATCTGTACAATGACAAAGTGTTGTTGCTACATTTCTCACAGTGGGTTTTCGTTGTGTACAAGCGGGGTACAAGCTGGTACAGTACAAGTATATCACTATAGTATATCGTAATTTGTAAATGTTTCATGGTATAGACTATAGAGTGGGCAAGTCAGCCATCATAGATTTTGAAGAATCAAGTACACGAGGGGGTTTTTATTTATTTCTTCAGAGCCATACTATTCATCATGTTTTCCTATCACCATGAATTTTTAAGGGTATATTCTGATCACCTTGATTTGTCAACGGTAGTTGGAAAGTTAAATGTTTTCATTTCTAGGCCATTCTCTGCTATTGGCTGACGACAAAATAACATCTCTAGTACAAGTCAATTTCCACCAGCTTAACAATGAATTGAAATAAGAAACAAACTATAAAATATCAACTGATAACACAATATGGTCCGGAATTTGATCTGATACTGTGGGTGCCATACTTGAAAATCACGCGGGTGATCCCGCCAAGCTGCCAGGTTTGTTAAATCGCAGTACTAAATAACGTAAGAAACTTGAACATATCGATGTTGCGTTGAGACAAAAATCCTTTCTCCTTGATTCATTTTATTTGCCAAACAAAAGATCCACAACCAAATCTTGTTAAGTTGTTTTAATTTTACTCATCTTTTTAAATAAAATTTAGGCAACGCAGCCTTATTAGGAGTTCCCGCTCAATTTTTCAACAAAGAAACATTGGCTGCCCGCCCGCCTCAGTTCAGTCAGATTTCCGCTCTACAACTGGTTCCACCACGGTATGCTTTCCACATTTATGATCTAATCCTGCTCATCACAATTCAACAGTTCATGAAGGAGAAGGGATTGAATCCAATTAAAAATTTGACGGTCTGATCCAGGTATACAGATACATTTTTTATATCCAGTTTGTCTTAGTTTATCAATACTGCTATTTTTTCGTTTCTTAAATTGCAGGCACCTGTGTTGATGAGTTTTTTCTTTGCCTTAAAGGGCATGGCAAACACGTCAGTAGAGAGCATGAAAGATGGAGGGTTGTTTTGGTTCACTGATCTTACAATCTGTGACCCATATTACATAGTCACCTAGTACGTTGATGACATTGCAGATGGCAACCGATTTGGCCAGGCAAAATTCAATTAATTGCATTAGGTAAAATTGTTGCTATTCAGGCTCATTGCTTTTATAATAATTTATTGGCATTTGTAGGAGTCTTGACTGTTCGCTCCACAATGTTTCCTTTGGCAGTCAACTCCCAAAGAAATGCAGCCAAAATGACAAACATGCCAGAATTGCTAGTCCTTCAGCAAAAGATGACAGTTGCTAGACAAACTGGAAATGCCATTCGATGTACTTGAGCATATGCAGTTTAAGTTGTAATTCTTAAGTATTTCTGTCTTCTTTCTTTTAGGTGCACAGATGGTGATGAAATTCCACAGTTCATGAAGGGGAAGGGATTGAATCCGGTTGAAAATTTGACGGTCCCTCTGATCCAGGAATACAGATACATTTTTTATATCCAGTGTGTTTTAGTTTATCTATACTGTTATTCTTTTTTCATTTCTTAAATTGCAGGCACCTGTGTTTACGAGTTTTTTCTTTGCCTTAAAGGGCATGGCAAACACGTCAGTAGAGAGCATGAAAGATGGAGGGTTGTTTTGGTTCACTGATCTTACAATCTGTGACCCATGTTACGCACTGTCGATGCTAACTAGCATTACGGTGTGGGCTACCATTAAAGTAAAGTCATTCTTCGTCTTCAGACCAAGAAATCTTTTAATCTAGTACATTGATGACATTGCAGTTAGGAACCGATTCAGCCAGGCTTTCGGCTTCAGGCTCACCACTGCTTATTTATTTCTTCAGAGCCATACCATTCATCATGTTTTCCTATCACCATGAATTTTTAAGGGTATATTCTGATCACCTTGATTTGTCAACGGTAGTTGGAAAGTTAAATGTTTTCATTTCTAGGCCATTCTCTGCTATTGGCTGACGACAAAATAACATCTCTAGTACAAGTCAATTTCCACCAGCTTAACAATGAATTGAAATAAGAAACAAACTATAAAATATCAACTGATAACACAATATGGTCCGGAATTTGATCTGATACTGAGGGTGCCATACTTGAAAATCACGCGGGTGATCCCGCCAAGCTGCCAGGTTTGTTAAATCGCAGTACTAAATAACGTAATAAACTTGAACATAACGATGTTGCGTTGAGACAAAAATCCTCTCTCCTTGATTCATTTTATTTGCCAAACTAAAGATCCACAACCAAATCTTGTTAAAATGTTTTAATTTTACTCATCTTTTTAACTAAAATTTAGGCAACGCAGCCTTATTAGGAGTTCGTAATTTGTAAATGTTTAATGGTATAGACGGTGGGCAAGTCAGCCATCATAGATTTTGAAGAATCAAGTACACGAGCGGATTGTTCCGGCAAGTTGTACTGCAAGAATACACTATGTCTATGTAAATCTATGTAAATAGGAAAGGGTATTTTTAGTACCAGCACCTACGATGACAAGTTTCTTTCGGATGGCAGCCATTCCTGCCTTGAATTTCAAAGGAACAAACGAAAGTTACTTGTCAGTTGTTTTTGTGCGTTATTATGAGAACTTTTTCCAATTAATTCAACAACTGATTAAAATGCATATACTAATTTAGTTAACGTATAACCAACTGATCAATATAATATCTGTCGGGACATGTTGTCATTCTTGTAGAATAGAAACATGCCAATAGCCATCGCAGCATAGAGATGAGAAAACGAATTTCGTTTTTACTTCCATTGAACATTGATACTAAGACAATTACATTTAGATGAAAGGGAAGCGGTAGTAGAATAAGGTAGGCGAGGGTAGGTTTGTGATGGGCTATAACAGTCCACAGAAGCGTCATTGCAACGCAATGGTAATACCGAGAAACGACACGCTTCCTCTCTTTATATCAGAAGAATCGGACACGAGGTGATGGGTTTTGTAGTAGAACTCATCCAAATTGGACGACGCGTTCTTGGAGGTGTCGTCTTTGACTAGAGTGGTTCTACTGGACAGTTCCGAATGCCAACTGAAACGGGGTTGGTTTTTAGATACTACTACTATACTACTACTACTATTACTAGATCGTGATCGCCGTCCTATCGGGAATTTCCTGAACGGAGTGAGGGCCCCTAGTTCACGATTGCCCCACTAGATGGTTGGGTTTAGTTCACGATTGCCCCACTAGATGGTTGGGTTTAGTTCACGATTGCCCCACTAGATGATTTAGTAAAGCGAAAATAAAAAATAATAGGTTTTCACGTGAAGGATAGGGGGTATATTATTGAAAGAGAGTCAAATAGCCATTTTAATTCGGAATGATGAATGGTATAGGATCACTACAGAGTGATTAAGTGTAATTGTTTTTTTTCTTAGCGCCCTATGAATTCTCACCTAAGTGGGATATTATGTATTGGTGAAATATGTTTTTTCTGAGATGGAATATATGTACGTACTGCAACTAATGGTTGTTGATCTATTGAAATGAATGGAAACAAAAAAAAATTACCTAAGAAGACAGTCACATAAATAAAGAAATAAAAATACACACACTAAATTACCAGAAATTCAATACAAACCTTTCTTCACTTATAAATAGACTTAAATTGAAACTTCACTCTCCTTCTTCAAACAAAGAGCTCACATAACTTCAAACCAACATTAACATCCCTTTCCTAAAAGACTGCACACTGGTCTGTCACACTCTATCGTCTGCATTCGAATAAAAATGCCATATTTCAAAAAAAAAACACTACGAACAACTTCAACTATTTTTCGAACTATTTCTTTAACAAAATATTTTTCTAACTATTTTTTTAGCAAATAACACAACAGCTCTAATTCTAGCATTTAAAAGCCGATAGAAATAAAGATTACAAAAAAACCGAAAATAGCCCTTCGGGTACCTTGCTAACGCAGGTAGCTGACAGTTTTAGGTGTTTGCAAAGAAACTGAATTATAATTTCAAGTATTATTTGCTCTTTTTTTTGTCGCTAGATGGCTAGCCGCTGAAAGTTCCCTAATTCTCAAGCCCGCTAGGCTAGCTTTTTGCTCTCAATCTCATGTGCGGATTGTGCGCTGGATGGCTTTTGTAGTTCACTGCTAGCATGCACGTGGTACTGGCATTTACAGTTACAGATAGTACACCTCTAATTTCAAGGTCAGTATTTCGTTCAGCTTATTAGTTATTATAAAATATAGCATCAAATTCAATATATAAATAACATGTTCTTTTCTTTCAAACTTATTTCGTGTTGTGTTCTTTTAGGATCTTGTAGTGTACTCTTATTCGATTTACACACGTGAAGCGAAGTGGGAAGCAGTTCAGTGTTAAAGCAAAAATATGAAAGCCAAACAGTTGACTAATTGTGGAACTGGGATTTGGAATGACAAAAACAATTATGGATTCCCCCTAATAAGAAGGTATCATATTGTAAATAGTTTACTTTGTTGATGGCAGATGTATGGAAACATCAATGTTTGTGGAATGAAATAACTGTAAGATGATCACGAAATTTTATATAAAAGAAATACTCATCTTAAGAGAGTTGAGCAGCAAAAAAGGTGTAAAACAGAACTGAACTCTTGTAAACGGTTAATCAACAATTTTCATCTCACCAACAGTGGATCCATGCATGCTCTACAGTTAGGCAACTTAAACATTATTATTGGTTGAACTATGTATGCAATAAGCAACAGCCATTGGTGTTAGTTTAATGGATTGATCGATTCGAATCTCGTAAACAACGTTAGTCGTTAATAGCATGCATTTGAATGTGAAGTTGCTAGATGCCTCTGCTCTCAGTGAGTTGTTTACAAAATTTCACCGTTATCGCACTTCCTTCTGGCAGTTTTTCCTCACGTGATTGACAGGGGAAAATGCGGATCCAATTTATCTTTGTTTTTGATTTCGTACAGATGTTTCCAGTTTTTCTAGCTGAGCGGACTTGTATGTATAAAAGAAATTGGAGGTGGGTGGAGGCCTGGAGGGAGATAAAAAAAGATAACGCGGAAAAACGAATTAGTTCATCTTTACGAGTAAGAATCGCTCAGCGGAAGAAGTCAACCACACTTTTCGGAATAAGAAATACCAATACTAGCTTAACGATGTGTTATCAGCTGATTGGAAGATAAAACAAAACAGTACAAGAAAACAAAAGGAAGTGACATGAAATGAGTCATTTGTTTAGGAAGACTTAAAACCAAAAGTAATTGGTAGACTGAATGGTCCACCGGTTGAACAACGGAATTGATTTGCAGTAGAACCGAGTGTATTGATGAAGTCTTATTTTTGAAACGAACAAAAATTCACATTCCCGTCATGTTGTTGAGGAAAATGTTGTATTGACTCTAAAGAAAAAACCCAGAGATGATAATTGTTTGATCAGTGAACGATGCCAATAGGTCTGGCTCTATCTCACATTCCAACAGTATGTCTGGCTGTGAATTCACGGTCAATGTGGCTACTATTCGCACAGCTTTAGAGCAATCGATGAGGGATTCTCCATTTCATTTTGGTAGAAAAGTTCTTAATGGTTTTTGGAAAAATTGGCTTAATTAATTTTAATAATGAATAAATCTGATGATGGTAGCCTCGAAAAGTAATAAACAAAAATGTGCTGGGAAAGACTTTGGAATGAAAGTGTATCGGCATGTGAGCAACGAGAGATAAGTAGCGAAGCATGCTAGGACCAACATCCATTTATCGTTAATCTGTGATTTTTTTCTTAGTCAGTCGAAATTTATAATTAACTTTTGCTCTATTTACAGAATTACTCTTTGTCAACAACTACAACGATTTGAAGATAGCCATTATTGGGCAATGACAAAAAGTGCGGACCAGAAAAAAATGAAGACGTCACGTGCATGAGAAACATAAGCACGGGGAGATATCACCGACAGCGGGAATGTCGATCTACATGCCAGTATATAAAGCCCCGATGGAACGAAAGTGCCCAATCAGTCATCAGTTGAGTTGCGTATCTCACCTATGTCGATAAACTCACGCGAAGCCTTTATGTACGTTTTTCACTTCAATTTTCCTGCCTTTTGGATATAGACGTGGTGCGCTTGATTCCTGAAAGTTAATTACCGAAAAAAATGCAGGCCAAAATGGATTACTCCTACAATTGTAGCTATTTTCAGTACAATAACGTTACACCCCCAAATATAGGCCAACAAATGAAAGGTGAGAATGTTTCTTCTTGAATTTATCGGATGGCGTAACGATGTCGCTCGATAATCTAATCTTTGGTTTTCGTGTTTTGAACAGCTTTGGGGAAGTTTGCCATGGGCGTGGGAATTGCCGGTGGAATTAGTACCGCACTGTTGATTGTCCTTTTCATCATCAATGTCTTTACTAACATCAAGAAGAGTCCAGCACGCAGACGAAGATTGCTCTGCTGGATTACTTCAATGCCCATGGTGGTCTCAATATTGTCGCTCTTTATCTTTCTTATTCCCAGGGCCAGTGATATTTGCGACACCGTCAAACAAGTGTATTTATCAAGCCATTCTTTCACAATATTAAAAAAATTTTCTAATGACGACATTTTAACGCAGGTATTTACCTTTCGTCTTGATGCATTTTGTCGATTTGGCTTTGTTGATACAAGGAGGCGAAGAGGGTGTCCTTAACGAGGTGGTCGAGGTTCAGGCCCCCTTTTCCTTGTGTCAACCGCCCTGCTGTTTCTTTGGAATTTGCGTCCATGATCTCACTTTCACCAAGTAAGTAATTTTCTAATCTGTTGCTGAATCGTAATTACCTTTTCGTTTCACAGGATAAGACTTCGCATTGTTAAAGGATTGGTCTACCAAGCGCCTGTCTTGCAATTTGTTTTAATTATAATAATGAACGTGCTGGATCACGCGGATTTTCTAGAACAAAAAGTATTGTTTGTCTTTTTCTTCAATTTTTTTTTCTTTCAGAGTTTATCCATTTCCCTGGAATTGACCAGCTTTATCTGTTATAGACAGCAGACAAGTTATTTCAATTCTTCGCTGTGTTGAATATTTTGGCCTTTATGTTCGGAATTTGGGGCTTTAATATTTTGAACGCCGCTCTGAGCCCGATGCTGAGGACCAAGTGGAAGAGATACATAGTTAGTTATTTAATTGTCTTGAAAATCTTAGCTAAATTGCTAGCTTTAATTTTGGGTTTATTTGTCTTACAGTTACGAACTAAAGTACTGAGCGCCTTTGTCGTCATCCTGAAGATGCAAAATTTTATCCTGGGTATTCTCTATTTCGCCAATGTCATTCCGTGTATCATTCCTTACATCTCGCCATCCATCATGAGAAAAAGTAGGTTCCGTTGACAAAGGAAGCTAAAAGAGCCTAGTTGACTAATACTTTAAATTTACGCTAGCTATTGACGCAGCCTTGTCCCTATTGGAATCACTTCTTTTCGGCATCTTCTTTTACCTGGTATACCAGGTGAGTGACATCACCGAGATGAAACGCTCTTCTAAAGGAGACATGCTAGACACGCCGTCCTTTGAGCGTCACCTACTTGCGCCTCCACCCCCTGTGATAATAAAGCAGCCAATACGTGATGTTAGGAATATTCCTCCTGTAAATGTTATCGACGGAATTTCCTACAGTGTGTGTTAAGCTGGGCAGAAAATGCTACTGCGAACAACAGTGTATTACTTAGGTTTTAATGTATGAAAATTATTTTCGGCTATCGTTAATAAAGTACTTGTAACGCTTTATTTTGACTAGTGTCGGTGGAAGCTGGTAGATCGTTGTCACAATCTTGCTGTATTGCGTGAAGTGACAAAATAATATAGATGAAATACTTAAATTGCTGTAATTTTTTACATACACTCGTAAAAATCGTAAAGTAAAAATGCGTAAAAACAGATTCGCAGTTGGTAGGGTTCGAACCTACGCCCTCAGAGAGGAATAGATTTCAAGTCTATCGCCTTAACCACTCGGCCACAACTGCTGGTGTTGAACTTTGAAAATACGATGTTAACATTGGAAGTAGGAAAAGCACAACGTTTCTTGCGTAAACCGGATAGCTTCCAAACAGTTTAAATAAATCGAAATAGGCATGACTAGTATTTGTTTTGGCTTTTGGGGCAAGGGAAAGCGCATGTCCGCCACGTCGCCTTATGGAGTGGCACTCTCACGGCCGCGGTCTCTTTCAAAAGCATCGCATGGGCGTTCTGCGATTACTCTTTTCAGCTGCGTTTTTAACTCTAAAATGACTATGACTAATGTCGACAGGCATGACTTTATGCTATGTAACGTAAATAACTTTCTTTAAATAAAAAAAAAATAAAAATTGTGATGACGACTTGAATTGTAGACTTTTGTTTGTCCACATTTACGCGCACTTTCGAACGCTTGCATTTACTGGCAAGGGTTTAAATGATGGTCAGTCCACTCGTGACCGGGCCTTAATATATATTTTGTTTTATCCAGTAAAAGGAACGTCAAGGTAAATAATGCATGCAGAGGGATACCACTTTCTATCTCTCGACGCTCTTTATGGTTCGAGTTCGACTCTCAGCTGAGCATTCATTCCTTGCCAGTTCGTTGATGCGGCAACGTCTTTCTATTTTCGTTCCACCCTACATTTGTGATATTTGGCTCAAATAACACGTTGACACCATGGAGGACAACTGCAGTATGTTGACTTTTAGTACTCGACCCCCCAGCGTCCAACAACATTTGGAAGGTATATTAATACTTTTTCTTTCTTTCAGATTTGAACTTTTGATTCACATTGCTTTGCTGTTGATTCATTAAAAGCGTTGGGTTATTATGGTTGGATCGCTACAATCACGTTTGCAGTAACCACTTTGATACTTGTTGCTCTCTTCATTCTGAACGTTGCCAGCTTTATACGACATAGTCCACCGCATCGCCGACTTCTTTTATGCTGGGTTACCTCCTTCCCACTGGTATTTGTTTAAGAAGTTCGTGAGCCGTGACTATGTAAATAACTATGATTTCCGCTTTTTATTCAGATAATTTCCTTCTTGGCACTGATGACGTTATTGATTCCGCGGGCCGGAAATCTCTGCGATACCGTCAAACAAATGTACACTACATTGCGTTGCGACGTGTCAAAAGGCATAAAGTAAAACTGCTAATTTTATTTTCTCTTTTTTTTTGTGACAGTTTCATGCCATTTATAATGATGCACTTCGTGGATTTAACGTTGAACTTTAAAGGTGGCCAATCAGCTGCGTTGGAAGACCTGTTGCAATCCAACACGCCCATGACATTCTGCCTTCCACCGTGCTGCTGTCTTGGACTCTGTATTCGTCAACTGGACTATACAAAGTATTTTTGTACACGAAATAAGTGTGGAAATTATTAGGTAACTAATTGGTTGTTATTCAATAACAGGAAAAGACTGCGTGTCTTTAAATCTCTCGTCTATCAAATGCCGCTGGTTCAATTAGCCATAATTGTATTGATTGTTCTCTTAACTGAAGCTGAAGTGATTCGCCGAGACAAGGTATTGTCTTTAAAGATGTTTTTGTTTTAGCATAAGCTTTATTATTCAACTGTATTTTATATAGGGTCCCGATGGGGTTTTTATTTTTTTGAACGTTTTAAACATTGTTTGCTTTTGCCTGGCTATGTGGGCGTTTAACATCATTACCCGCTCTTTTGCGCCTCAGCTGGTGGCAATCAACTTTCAGGTATTTTTAGACATTGACGAATTGTTAAACACATCTATTCTCCAATGTGAAGACGTAATTTTTAGTATAAAGCCCAACTGGTCGGACTGGGAATAGCATTGATGAAACTACAAAATTTTATTTTGGTCCTCTTAAGCGTCAGGTATTGATTTCATATTTTTGAAAATCATATGAAACCCAACTGATAAGCCCTTTTGTTTAAATTGAATTTAACGAAATAGTGGAGTCATTCCATGTATCCCGCCATTTACATCCAGAATAGTTCTTCAAAAAAGTTCGTGATTTTTACTAGTAATTTATAAATTTATGCACGAAATTTAATGACTACATTATGTTGCCATTTATTCGACAGCAATTGACGCATCATTGACGTTAATCGAAGCTTTTATTATTGGCATCCTGACATTCATCGATTACAGAAAACTTGACCACCAAGACGTACTGCAGCCTTCTGATCGTCGAGCAAGTCAACAAAAATAGTGTTGACATATAGAATTGAGTAAATTTCTCTATTCCTTTTAATTTTATATAATCCAAAATCTCGATACCTATCCAAAAAAAAGGTGACAAGCTGGTTAAATAATAAGTGCCATAAATTATTAACGATATTACTTATTTACGGTGAAATGCATAAAATGGTGACGCAAAGGACCTAAAAAAATAAACGATCATGTCTATGTCTATCGATGAAGGCATGAAAAGCCTTGTTCTACGGTAGCAGAGCTATAGACTCCGACGGTAGGAAGAATCTGTGTTTTGAGTTGCTGAACCCTTTTTATGCAAATGTGAGCGCGGTTCATTCCAAGTTTTGGCATCTAAGCCAATTAGCGGGATAAGAATGTGGAAATCGCATAACTTGAAAACACTCATCATTTGGGCGAGTTGAATTCAAAAATATTTCAAGAATGCTTTCTTGAAAATTTTTCAATGCATTATTTTCCCCTGTGAAATGGCTCTGTGACACCATGACAATGTTTAGATGCTACCAGTTGATTCTATCATTTCATGTTTTGGTCAGCCACCTGTTGCATACTGCATAGTAGTAGTAGACACTCACCAGTTGTGTTTCAGGCACCTCAGTATGAATCTCTTTTCTCATTCTAACTTTAACACTGTCCACTCGTTTTTCTTGGTTATGATTGTATTATTGTTTGTTGCTCTCTTTTACGGACAAAGTGTCTTTCTGCTTTAAAGCAATGGTTAATCCAAAATGAGCTTCCGAACTAATTTTGTTCACGGTACACCATGAAGTCTGTCAGCATGGAAAAATCAATAGAGGTAATAGAAAGCCTGTCCATTTCTCGAATGTACTTCTAATTATTATCTTTCATGCCCCAATCAATTAGGTGCCACAACATTTTTGGTTTTCTAGTCCTAACACAGTCAGTGGCTGAGCTAGCAATTCATCCCATATATATGGTAAGCAGTCCTAAGCACCACCTTCCATGTTGAACAAATATCATCATTACTAACCATTTTCTTTAGAACCTTTCAAAAATAAGTTTTGTGATAGGAAGTAAATAGCATACGTGTTGTATTGCTCACTTTTGTAGTGGTCAAATGTATTTGATTTGCCTACACACCAATTATTATTACAGCAAGCTACATAAAATTATTCTTTTGGGTTCACTAATTCTGTTTCTGTTTGATTACAGAGTTGTTTTGCCGGCAATGGGCTCTCGAATAGCACCCGAGTAATCCGCACATCAATTCGATGGTAAGACCACTAACGCACACGTCGTGATCACCAATATTTTTTTGTATGTATTTTGTCTACTTTAGAAACTAATTCAGTTACGGGCCAATGGTACAAGTCACTTACTAACAGAATCAAGACATGAGGTTTGCCGAAAGAAGCCTGTCGATCTCCTCGCGAGTAACTCACTTTGCTGCAGTGTTGCCTTATTACGCATAGCAACGATTTCATTTCGACGAGATGTTATTCATTCGTACGAATTTTTTAAGGAAATGGCATCAGAGAATGGTATGGAGAACTTGGCGCTCAAGAAAACTTGTTTCATTGGTTGCCTGAGGCATCACTTTCATTAAATTTTCTCTGCCTTCTTATCGGCATTCCCATCGTATAAAAACAGCCCGAAGGGGTTACTCGTGGCTGTGCATTTATCAACGCAGAAGAGCAGGGCAGACTTGGAACAGCAGACACTGTATTCATTTGGCCCTGCACTTGCTTGGTGATACGTCACAACAGTTGCGCTGCAGCCGTGAAATCGAGGCAACCATGGATGAAGCAGTGTCGAGATTAGTGTTTTACGTGAACGGTAGCAAGGTAAGCAGAGGAATTTTGAATTTAAGTATGAAAGTCAAAATGCGTTCTAAAATAACGCCCACAACTTGTTACGTAAAAGGTGGTGGAGGACTCAGCGCAACCTGAATGGACCCTCCTGTTCTACCTGCGCAATCAGTGTAACATAGAGCAACAATTATTTCAATTAAATAAGAGTTTTACTATTAAAAGTATACTTTGAACTGCATGTCATGTAGTACGACTGACTGGAACGAAGCTTGGCTGCGGCGAAGGAGGATGTGGAGCTTGCACCGTCATGATTTCTCGTTACGACCGAACAACCGCAACGATTATGTAGCAATAGAGAAGAAATCAAAGTACGCGAATATTGTTATATCAATTTTTCTTTTCTAAAACCAAGGCACTACGCTGTCAACGCTTGCTTGACCCCGATATGTGCCGTGCATGGCTTGGCTGTCACCACAGTGGAAGGGATAGGCCAACCAGGCGACGTAGAAGGCCAGCGAAAACAACATAAGAGGCGCCTGCATGCCGTCCAAGAACGTCTAGCAAAAGCTCATGGCTCCCAGTGCGGCTTTTGCACCCCAGGCTTCGTCATGTCCATGTATACGTTGCTCAGGAGTAACAAGACAGAGTTGCCCTCTATGGCGGAAGTGGAAGAAGGTTTCCAAGGTAAAAAAAAAAAAAAAAAAATTAATTGCCTCCCATCGGCAACTGCCATAAAAATAGAAGTCTATTACATTTTTGGTTGTGTGCAGAACGACTCCAAAATTGTTTATGCACAGCGAAAAATATTTAAAGAAGCCAGCTGATTGTATATGCATTCATTTTTTCAAAGGTAATCTCTGCCGCTGCACTGGGTACAGACCAATTTTAGAAGGATGTCGTACTCTAACACGGGACGGTTGTTGCGGTGGTCAGGCAAACGGAAATGGCTGCTGCATGGACCCAATCAACCAATATAATGGGGATGCCGTCAATGGTCATACAAATGGAAACGGTGCAACACTTCAAAGACCCGTTTGCACGACCCTGACCAATCCTTCTGATTTCGAAGAATCATACTCGGAAAACCAGGAGCCCATATTCCCGCCGGCTCTTCAGCTTTCAGATGAATTGGACAAGCAATATTTAGTCATCAAAGGAGAGCGCGTCACGTGGTACCGACCAGTAAAACTGGAACAACTGCTTAAGCTGAAATCCGAGTTCCCTCACGCCAAAGTTGTGGTGGGCAACACTGAAGTGGCCCTGGAAATGAAATTCAAACATTGCGATTATCCAGTTTTAATCAGTCCCGTTATGATAACCGAAACGCTGGCTGTAGAACGGAATGAAGATTCGCTGCTATTCGGTGGGGCCGTCACTCTGTCGACGTTCAAAGAAATGTTGGAACGTGAAATCAAAAAGGAGCCCCAAGAATCGACACGATTCTTTTCAGCTTTGAGTCAGATGCTTCATTGGTTTGCGGGTAAACAGATTCGCAACGTAGCGGCCATCGCAGGCAATATCATGACGGGCAGCCCCATTTCGGATCTGAATCCGCTCTTTATGGCCGCCGGATGCGTGCTGACGTTACAGAGTCAAACAAAAGGCATCCGCTACGTTAAGATGGATCAACATTTCTTCACTGGCTATCGGCGTAATGTTGTCCAGCCGGATGAGATCCTTTTGAAAATTGCTGTTCCACGCACGAAGCCGGACGAGTATATTAATGGATACAAACAGTCACGTCGCAGAGAGGATGATATAGCCATCGTTAACGGGGCATTCCGGGTTCTTTTCCATCCTGAATCCAGCAAAATCCAAGAGATTTCCATGGCCTTTGGTGGCATGGCACCCACTACTGTTATGGCTATTGGAACAATGGAAAAACTAATTGGCCGTTGCTGGGAAGAAGATTCTTTAGTGGAAGATGTTTGCCGATTTTTGCTGGAAGATTTGCCGTTGTCGCCGTCCGCACCAGGCGGAATGAGTTCCTATCGCCAGTCGCTTTGCCTCAGTTTCTTCTTCAAATTTCATCTCTACGTTCTCAGAGATTTGATCGCACGGAACATCGTGACCAGTTCCATTGCGGAGACACTGTCTGGCGCTGAATTGGATATCGAGCGTGGACGATTTAAATCTGCCCAGTTGTTTGAACTGGTGCCCAAAGACCAGCCAGATTTAGATCCAGTAGGTCGACCATTGGCTCACGTAGCAGGTGAGAAGCATGTAACGGGAGAAGCCCTCTATTGCGATGATTTACCACCAGTCGCCGGTGAGCTCCACATGGCCCTCGTCTTGAGCAATCAAGCCCATGCCGAGATCGTTTCCATTGACCCATCTGCCGCTTTAGCACTAGAAGGCGTCCGTGGCTTCTTCTCCGCCAAGGATATTGACCCAGGTCGAAATATCTTCGGACCCATCATCCATGACGAGGAAGTATTTGCGTCAGAAAAGGTCACCTGTTGCGGTCAAGTGATCGCTTGCGTAGTGGCCGACAATTTAACGCTGGCCCAGAGGGCCAGCCGTCTCGTTAAAGTAACGTACCGTCCATCAGCCGGCCCAACCATCATCACAATTCAAGACGCCATTGACAATAATTCTTTCTACGAAGGTCATACCCGCCAGATTATCAAAGGAAATGTGGATGCCGCGTTCCCCAACGCCGAACATGTTTTGGAAGGCACGTTCCAAATGGCCGGTCAAGAACATTTTTACCTGGAAACGCATGCTGTTTTGGTAGTACCCAAAGGCGAAGATGGTGAATTGGACGTCACGTGTTCGACGCAAAATCCGTCTGAAGTGCAACAAGTCGTCGCAGAAGTTTTAGGTTTACCTGCCAATCGCGTCGTCTGCCGAGTTAAGCGGATGGGCGGTGGCTTTGGTGGTAAAGAAACCCGTTCTGCTATGCTGGCCGCTCCAGCAGCCGTGGCCTCTTTCCGACTTCAAAGGCCTGTTCGCTGCATGCTGGATCGTGACGAAGACATGATGATAACTGGAACACGCCATCCGTTCATGGCTCGTTACAAAGTCGGATTTGATTCAACGGGCAAAGTAATCGCCCTAGACGTCCAACTCTTCTCCAACGGAGGAAATACGATGGATCTCTCCCGCGGCATCATGGAACGCGCCGTCTTCCACATCGACAATGCCTATAAAATAGATCATTTGCGCTGTCACGGTATCGTCTGCCGGACGAATTTGCCTTCTAATACGGCCTTCCGTGGTTTCGGCGGACCGCAAGGAATGGCCGTTATCGAAAACGTAATGACTGACGTAGCCACGTACCTCAACATGGATCCCTCGGCTGTACGATCGCTCAACTTGTATCGAGAGGGGGACGAAACTCATTACAATCAGCGGCTAGAGTACTGCACGCTGGATCGCTGTTGGAGCGAATGCCAAGCGCTAGCTCGCATGGAAGAACGTCGAAAAGAAATAGACAATTTCAATCGAGCTCATCGGTTCAAGAAACGTGGAATGGCTCTGATTCCCACCAAGTTCGGCATCGCTTTCACTGCGCTCTTTTTGAATCAAGCCGGAGCTTTAGTGCATGTCTACAAAGACGGATCGGTGCTGTTGACACACGGTGGAACAGAAATGGGTCAGGGATTGCATACGAAGATGCTCCAAGTGGCAAGCCGAGTGCTTAATATACCTGTCGAATTGATATTTATTTCGGAGACGTCGACAGATAAAGTCCCTAACACATCGCCGACTGCAGCCAGCGCTGGATCTGACCTCAACGGAATGGCCGTCCTCGTACGTAAATTCGCGTTACTTAATTTGTTTATTCTTGAATTTTAGGATTTTCCTTATTTTTGGAAATTGTAGAATGCCTGCCAAATTCTGATGGATCGATTGGCGCCCATTCGCAAAGCAAATCCTGAAGGAACTTGGCAACAGTGGATCCAGGATGCCTATTTTCAAAGAATCAGTCTGTCAACAACAGGCTTTTACAAGTAAAACGTGTCACTGTTTCATTATCACCGGCTCTAAATAATTTGTTTTTTAATTTCTATAGAACGCCAGACATCGGTTATGATTTTGTAACCAACAAAGGAACACCGTTCCGCTACTTTACCTTCGGTGCGGCTTGCTCCGTTGTCGAAGTGGATTGCCTGACGGGCAACCACAGAGTATTGAGGACGGACATTGTAATGGATCTTGGAGAAAGCTTGAACCCAGCCATCGATATAGGTAAACTAGTAGCAATATATGTAGCTCAGGTGTTTTACTTATAGAAATATTGTTTCTCTCTTATTGGGTAAATTCAGTTTTGTTTCACGTGTACTACGAATGGCCATATCTTTTTTTCTTTATTCTTCGTAGTTGAATGCTTACAGAACGTCGTTCTTTATAACCCACGGAACAGTCTATGTATTTGCGATAGCCATATACATATTACATTACATATTTATATTTGAAACTAGGCCAAGTCGAAGGTGGATTCGTTCAAGGACTAGGCTTGTTCACTCTAGAAGAACCCCTTTTCTCGCCCAGTAACGGCCAGGTCATTACTCGCGGACCATCCAATTACAAGATACCTTCAGCTGATGACATTCCCGAAGAATTTAACGTTTCTCTTCTACGGGGATGTCCTAATCCGCACGCTGTTTACTCTTCCAAAGTATGAATTTGCCTTTGATATAGCTATTCCTTGTTATTTTATAGATTTTTCCTTTTTTTTTTACAGGCAGTTGGAGAGCCGCCGTTGTTTCTAGCATCCAGTGTCTTTTTTGCGATTAAAGATGCCATCCACTCGGCTAGGACCGAAGCTGGCATCACCGGCAATTTCACTATAAATTCACCAGCTACGTCCGAACGCATCCGCATGGCCTGCGAAGACGATCTTATTCGAAAGGTGATTTTTCTTTTAAATGTTTTTGAATGACTATTTACTTGTTTGTTGTCTACCCAAAGGTTCCGAAGCCTGCCTCTGGATCTTTTCAACCATGGGCTGCGTCGGTTTAGGTTCATATCTGCATAACGCTACGATAAATGACCGATAGCGTCCGATTTAGGTGTCCTGCGCGTCTTACATATTGGTTTATTTGGTATAGTTTATTTACGCACAACAGCTGTAAAATTTTTATAGGTCTATGCGTTGCTCAATAATAGTGCAGTTTATACGCGAATGTTTCAAGTATAGGCATTTGACCTGACAAAACCATATACGTTAGAGTATATGAATCTTGTTCTTAATTCCTTTCAGCGCCATCGGAGTGATGCCGAAACCGCATCAAGAAATTATTGCTCAGTGCTAGCCTGCTAGAGCATTCATTATTGGGTAAAGTAGGCAATCATATTTTAGTTGTTCAAAAAAGATAAAGATTGTTTTCTTCCTTGCAGGGAGATTGCCAAATTTAAAGCTATAGCGTAGCACTCAGGTCAGATCAGACACAACCAATCGTGTTTGCTACATGTTAGAAAAGCTATGCGTGAATCGGTGACAGACGTTACACCTAATTACTTAAAGAGTAAAATTTTGACGATTTTGGTGGAAGCGGATTATTTTGGCAATTAAAATATTACGGGATTGACGAGGCTAGCCCAGATACCAATCGTCTTGATCCCACTTTGATCGTGATTCGAGTCCACGCTTTCATGCCAGCGATCCATCGTTTTTCGACCATTTCTTTCAGAAGATTTTATAACTGGACTTTTTCTTGCAATTCCTGATGCCCATCTGCTCCAAGAGGCACATAAAAAAAGGTACCTTTTTAAATACTGAGCTTGCTGTAAACATGGAAACCGCTTATTAGGTTGTAGACAGGATGGTTGAAACCGTTTTAACTGTCCAAGGAATTTCCAGAGGATTGTATGATCTGACGGCGAACGCGAACCAGCTAGCACAACAGAGTGAAATGATTTGATTTACGAACGTTGCTTAGACATTTATCTTCGCTCCCTTTGTAGGACACGGATTCGGAACTGTATCATTGATCAATTTCCCGATAGGGATTCTATCAATTTCCCGATAAGGATTCTATCAATTTCCCGATAAGGATTCTATCAATTTCCCGATAGGGATTCTATCAAACCCCCAGCTTTCCAATAGAAATTCTTTCAAAATCTCTAGGGCCCCAGTTTCCCGATAGGGATTCTATCAAAAGTTTCCCGATAGGGATTCTATCAAAAGTGAGGTATAGGACACATTTTTCTGAGATTTTCCCCGATAGATGGTGTTGTTTCTGAGATTTCCCGATGACAAGTTTCTTTCGGATGGCAGCCATTCCTGCCTTGAATTTCAAAGGAACAAACGAAAGTTATTTGTCAGTTGTTTTTGTGCGTTATTATGAGAACTTTTTCCAATGAATTCAACAACTGATTAAAATGCATACTAATTTAGTTAACGTATAACCAACTGATCAATATAATATCTGTCGGGACATGTTGTCATTCTTGTAGAAACATGCCAATAGCCATCGCAGCATAGAGATGAGAAAACGAATTTCGTTTTTACTTCCATTGAACATTGATACTAAGACAATTACATTTAGATGAAAGGGAAGCGGTAGTAGAATAAGGTAGGCGAGGGTAGGTTTGTGATGGGCTATAACAGTCCACAGAAGCGTCATTGCAACGCAATGGTAATACCGAGAAACGACACGCTTCCTCTCTTAATATCAGAAGAATCGGACACGAGGTGATGGGTTTTGTAGTAGAACTCATCCAAATTGGACGACGCGTTCTTGGAGGTGTCGTCATTGACTAGAGTGGTTCTACTGGACAGTTCCGAATGCCAACTGAAACGGGGTTGGTTTTTAGATACTACTACTATACTACTAC
The DNA here is from genome assembly GCA_013167095.2 of Daphnia sinensis. NCBI lineage: Eukaryota > Metazoa > Arthropoda > Branchiopoda > Diplostraca > Daphniidae > Daphnia > Daphnia sinensis. Next base: position 7,036,627 of record CM023197.1, read on the forward strand.
TACTATTACTAGATCGTGATCGCCGTCCTATCGGGAATTTCCTGAACGGAGTGAGGGCCCCTAGTGAGGTCCTATAGGGACACATTTTTCTGAGACTTTCCCCGCTAGATGGTGCTTGTTTAACGCGACATCTAGTTTCCCGAACAGGGATCTGTTACCCGAAGGGTTTCTAACCACGTTTTTTTTTTGCTGGTATGGTTTTTTTTTCTGGTGTGGATGGGTTTAGTTCACGATTGCCCCACTAGATGATTGGGTTTAGTTCACGATTGCCCCACTAGATGATTTAGTAAAGCGAAAATAAAAAATAATAGGTTTTCACGTGAAGGATAGGGGGTGTATTATTGAAAGAGAGTCAAATAGCCATTTTAATTCGGAATGATGAATAGTATAGGATCACTACAGAGTGATTAAGTGTAATTGTTTTTTTTCTTAGCGCCATTAGCTAGTCCCTTCATTTGCTGTAAAGAAATGGGTTCACACTCTATCGTCTGCATTCGAATAAAAATGCCATATTTAAAAAAAAAACACTACAAACAACTTCAACTATTTTTCTAACTATTTCTTTAACAAAATATTTTTCTAACTATTTTTTTAGCAAATAACACAACAGCTCTAATTCTAGCATTTAAAAGCCGATAGAAATAAAGATTACAAAAAAACCGAAAATAGCCCTTCGGGTACCTTGCTAACGCAGGTAGCTGACAGTACTAAAATAACATCACACACTTGAAAAACAGATCACTAATCACGAAACTAGATGGCGCTGCACACCATCTAGCGGCCTAAGTCGGTAAAAAGTCCATCTAGTGGCAAAAATCTCAGAAATTTCCAGTACTAGGGGCCCTCACTCCGTTCAGGAAATTCCCGATAGGACGGCGATCACGATCTAGTAATAGTAGTAGTAGTATAGTAGTATCTAAAAACCAACCCCGTTTCAGTTGGCATTCGGAACTGTCCAGTAGAACCACTCTAGTCAAAGACGACACCTCCAAGAACGCGTCGTCCAATTTGGATGAGTTCTACTACAAAACCCATCACCTCGTGTCCGATTCTTCTGATATTAAGAGAGGAAGCGTGTCGTTTCTCGGTATTACCATTGCGTTGCAATGACGCTTCTGTGGACTGTTATAGCCCATCACAAACCTACCCTCGCCTACCTTATTCTACTACCGCTTCCCTTTCATCTAAATGTAATTGTCTTAGTATCAATGTTCAATGGAAGTAAAAACGAAATTCGTTTTCTCATCTCTATGCTGCGATGGCTATTGGCATGTTTCTATTGTACAAGAATGACAACATGTCCCGACAGATATTATATTTATCAGTTGGTTATACGTTAACTAAATTAGTATATGCATTTTAATCAGTTGTTGAATTAATTGGAAAAAGTTCTCATAATAACGCACAAAAACAACTGACAAATAACTTTCGTTTGTTCCTTTGAAATTCAAGGCAGGAATGGCTGCCATCCGAAAGAAACTTGTCATCGTAGGTGCTGGTACTAAAAATACCCTTTCCTATTTACATAGACATAGTGTATTCTTGCAGTACAACTTGCCGAAACAATCCGCTCGTGTACTTGATTCTTCAAAATCTACGATGGCCGACTTGCCCACTCTATAGTCTATACCATGAAACATTTACAAATTACGATATACTCTAGTGATATACTTGTACTGTACCAGCTTGCACCCTGCTTGTACACAACGAAAACCCACTGTAAGAAATGTAGCAACAACACTTTGTCATTGTACAGATAGCGATCCACGATGAACGCGTCGCTTTGTGACAATTCGCAATTCGGTGCAACTATTTATGTGTCATTGATGTATCTGTTCAGCCATGTAACATTTGCTCATTGTTTTTGTGTAGGTATGACATAAACAGCATTTGGAGAGAGAAGGCACAGACATAAAACACCATCTAGTGGCAAAAATCTCAGAAATTTCCAGTAACTAAAATAACATGGGACATTTGAAAAATAGATCCCTGGTCGGGAACCTAGATGTCGCGCTAAACAACACCATCTAGCGGGGGAAATCTCAGAAACAACACCATCTATCGGGGAAAATCTCAGAAAAATGTGTCCTATACCTCACTTTTGATAGAATCCCTATCGGGAAACTAAAAAATAACATGAGACATTTGCAAAACTGTCAGCTACCTGCGTTAGCAAGGTACCCGAAGGGCTATTTTCGGTTTTTTTGTAATCTTTATTTCTATCGGCTTTTAAATGCTAGAATTAGAGCTGTTGTGTTATTTGCTAAAAAAATAGTTAGAAAAATAGTTGAAGTTGTTTGTAGTGTTTTTTTTTTAATATGGCGACAAAAACGACACGATTTTGGACCAACCCAAAGGAACTCGTATCGATTTACTACAAGAAGGAGAGTGAAGTTTCAATTTAAGTTTATTTATAAGTGAAGAAAGGTTTGTATTGAATTCGAGACGAGAAAGTTGAAGTTGATTCCGAGTTGACAAATTTTTAGGGAACATAACATGAGACATTTGCAAAACTGTCAGCTACCTGCGTTAGCAAGGTACCCGAAGGGCTATTTTCGGTTTTTTTGTAATCTTTATTTCTATCGGCTTTTAAATGCTAGAATTAGAGCTGTTGTGTTATTTGCTAAAAAAATAGTTAGAAAAATATTTTGTTAAAGAAATAGTTAGAAAAATAGTTGAAGTTGTTTGTAGTGTTTTTTTTTTAAATATGGCATTTTTATTCGAATGCAGACGATAGAGTGTGAACCCATTTCTTTACAGCAAATGAAGGGACTAGCTAATGGCGCTAAGAAAAAAAACAATTACACTTAATCACTCTGTAGTGATCCTATACTATTCATCATTCCGAATTAAAATGGCTATTTGACTCTCTTTCAATAATACACCCCCTATCCTTCACGTGAAAACCTATTATTTTTTATTTTCGCTTTACTAAATCATCTAGTGGGGCAATCGTGAACTAAACCCAATCATCTAGTGGGGCAATCGTGAACTAAACCCAATCATCTAGTGGGGCAATCGTGAACTAAACCCATCCACACCAGAAAAAAAACCATACCAGCAAAAAAAAAACGTGGTTAGAAACCCTTCGGGTAACTAGGGGTCCCACTAAGGATAAGAAGTTAAGAACAGTTTGGACTGTGCTTTGAGCTGGACATGTTTCTTTCGAACGGTGTCTTCTGAACCACGATGTAACAGGTACTCTTGTTAAATCGTGTTTTTCAACCCTAGATCGCAAGTAACAAGAAACAACCCAAACCCTATCGGGAACTTTCCGAACACACACTACATGAGTCACAAGTAGATACAGATCTTGTCCCATTTATATTAGATAATTTGCTGTGTGTTCAACTTGCTATCAAATAAGAAACTAACATTGACATGGATGGATTTGCTTGTATGGTCCTTGTTCAACCTTAACTATTATTTAAATCACTAATTTTCTTTATTCCAGCGCTTGTTGCAGAACAGGAAGATTTACCTTTCACAGAGGTTGGAGTCTGTCCAGATGTTATTATGAATTCCTACAGATATTTATCTCGCATGACAGTCGGTAAACTGACTTGGCTGGAAATTTATTATTAATTATACTACTAATAAATTTTACTATGCATCGCATTTGGCGGATCAAAGGTGTGCATTTTAATAGTGATACTGGACATCTTCTAACAGTTTTAGTGGACGAACAGCATTCGCCGGGCCATTGAAATCTCGCGAAGTACTCGAATATCGAATATGTATTGTATACTTCAAGTGGAACTGACTGAGGGACAAGAAGCTTGTCCTTTTTCAGCTGAAACAGGTAAAACGTGCTGTGAATACAAAGACGATTGTTTGTTAGTGTTATTAACGTAGTTATGGTTTTCAGAAGAGAAAATTTTGCACCATAGTAGATTGCATATGATACATGGATGGATTTTCAATCTTTCATCTAACGAATTTTATTAACGGTAATTTCAAAAATGTTAAGCTTTTCTTTTCCATCAACATATTAACATTTACAGTTATTGCAGATAAACCAAGATGCTAGATAATCCGTGCACATTTCACGCTGATGGCTGCCAATCTTCGTCTACATTGGTTTCTGTGACTTAGATTGGCTGAGTTTCCATATCGAAAGGTATTTCCAGGCGGAGAGTATCAAGTCCTGACACTAACGGGAAGAACAATTACGTCACTAATTATGTACCCAAAGTACGCTAAAAAATGAAGTGGAAACGAAGAAAGAAGGGAGATAGTAACTTGCAGGTAAAGAAAACATACTACCATGGCAGTCACATTTCTACTCTGACACTTTAACTAACTTAACCGATTGAATTGGCATTGTCCCAGATACGTTCTTGCGGAATCTAGTGTAAAGTTACATCCATGTTAAAACAGAATGACAGGTTAGTACATGCATTTGCTTACATGGGTTTCAAACAATTTAAAAATTTAGAGCTGTAAACGTGGTAACTTCAACTAATATTTAAGAAACAATGGAAGCGAACAGACTTACCTGACAATTTTAGTGTCCGTTGGTGGATTTGAATCAGCTGGACAGTTGCAGGGAAAGATCCTTGCATGACTGGATTGAAAAATTGTATATCGCCTTATATACACACAGAGACACGTTCCACGTGTACACTGCCTTTCCAGGAATTGAAGTTTGGGGTAGAGGTACCTAATTTTGAAGTTCAACAGCTGTTGAAAGAAAATTTTTTTATTTCTTCCATGTGCGCTCGAGGATATGGCCATTCCCCCTCGTTTTGCCTAATTTCTTCCATGTGCGCTCGAGAATGTGGCCATTCCCCCTCTTTTTGCCTAATTTCTTCCAATAAGCTAGAATATCCTTGGGCAATTCAAGAATGAAAAAACAAAACCCCATTTTGCAATTTTCTACCTCATTAGCTCATTCACTGGCACGACATGCACTAGTGTAGTTGTCTCGTTTTTTTTATCCCGGTGTAGTGATTCACACAAGTTTCGCACATGGACGTAGTTTTTGTTCCCAAGCTAGACATGTTTCGCAATATGCCTGTACACTAGTCAGTAGTCACTCACTTAAAAGAGCACTGCATCAGCACTGGGTTTTGCATCTGCACTAGCTTTGTTTAGTTGCAACCCGTATTTTATTGAGTAGAAAGATAAGTCTAGATAGAATAGAAAACGTTGATTAAATTAAGGACAAGCAAGTCTAAGTTTAATGTTTTTAAAAAGGCTACTTTTTAAGTAAGACATAGCATAAGCGTTCGCTACCTCAATCCTTAGCTTTGCACAACTGTAGCTCCACCATTTCCCTTCACTGTTTTATGCATTCTTTACACGTGGCCAGTCGTCGCTCGCAGACTATTAACGCAATGAATTCTGTGTTACAACCTCTAAGTACAATTTTCAAATGCCCTGTCAATCTTAACGACATCAAAATCACTAAGACACTAACTAATGAACTATTGTTAATCAAATTTTTTTTTCAGGAATTTTTTTATTGTAATGTGATTGTGATTTGTGTACCTGATGTATGTTTGAGTTAACTGAAAGTTGTCGTTACATCATAATTTAAAATCCATTTCTTTTTTCTTTCTCGTTTCTGTGCATTCAGGAGGGCCATCTCTCTGGACCTAAGAGGAAGTTGGACATCGAGGATCATGGCCGGAGCCATTTTAACGTTCTTTTGGGTAAGATGTATATTTTTTTTAAATTTCGTAGACGCTAAGTTTTGTGTGTGAATGTAGGAGGAAAGCAACGAGAACATCGCCCAGCCTTTTAAAGTGTATGTTTTAAAAATTAATGGTTTAATCCTATTTTTATGTATCTAGGGGAGGCCGTAGCCCTAACGTCACCGAAATGGATATGGTACAGCGAAGATAACCGTTGGAACATTGTAATCATCGCCCAAAGTTTGGCGGGTATGTGTTTTAAAATCTAATTTTCTTACTATGATGAGTTCTTTTGTTATTATTTATTCGTGTATCTAGGAGAGGCCTACCACAACCGAAGAGGAAGTTGGAAATCGAGAATCGTCGAGATGTATACGGTGGGCAGTGAATATCACCGCTGGAACAACGTAATCGTCGCCCAGGGTTTGTCGGGTTTGTGTTGTAAAATTTATTTTTCTTATTATGAGTTTGAGTTTCTTCATTATCTTTTTTTTTCGTGCAACTAGGAGGGTCCCACCAACGCCAAAAAGAGGAGCTGGACATCGTGGCTTGCCGCCGGAACAACGAGATTATCGACCAGAATTTTAGGGTATATGTTTAAAAAATTAATGGTTTAATCCTGGTTTTATGTATCTAGGGGAGACGGTAGCCCTTACGTCACCGGAATGGATACGGTACAGCGAAGATCACCGCTGGAACACCATAATCGTCGCCCAGGGTTTGTCGGGTTTGTGTTGTAAAATTTATTTTTCTTATTATGAATTTGAGTTCTTTCATTATGTTTTTTTTTTGTTGCAGCTAGGAGGGGTCCCCCGCTTCCAAAAAGAGGAGCTGGACATCGAAGATCGCCGCCGGAATAACCAGATCATCGACCAGAATTTTGGGGTATATGTTTTAAAAATTAATTGTTTAGTCATATTTTTTTTTTTCTTGTAAGTAAGAGAGTCCTATGATCACTGAAAAGGGCAAAGGACATTGAGAATCATCGCCAGTGATCTACGCTCAAGATTTAAAGGTATAACATTTAAAGGTTTTAAAAATGATTTGTCTAATCATGCTTCTTGTCTTGTAGAACTAGGAGCTTAGCACCACTTAAGAGGATGCTTGTTGGTTGGGTATGTGTTTTAAAATCTTATTTTCCTAATACAAATGTTTAGTTCTTTTATTATTTTTTTTTTTTCGTGTAACTAGGAGGGGCTCACCACCACCGAAGAGGAGCTGGACATCGAGGACACCGCCCGAACAACTAGATCATCGACCGGAATTTTTAGGGTGTATGTTTTAAAAATTAATTGTTTAATCATTTTTTTGTGTGTTAGTAGGAGAGTTCTATCATCACTGAAAAGGACGTAGGACATTGAGAATCATCGCCAGAAAACCGTGATCTTTGCTCAAGATTTGAAGGTATAAAATTTAAAATTTTTAAAGATGATTTGTCTAATCATGCTTGTTGTCTTGTATAACTAGGAGGGAGGGACACCACTAAAGAAAACGTTCAACATCGAAGATTGTCGCTGGAGCAACGAGATCGTTGCCACGGAAATGCCAGGTTTATTTTTTTTTAATATATTTATCTAACCATGTTTTTTGTGTTGTTTTTTCATGTATCTGGAAAGTTCGACCACCACCAATAGAGGATTACTGGTCGTCTAGGAGCGTTGTTGGATCAACGAGGTTCGCCGCCCATCCCTGAGATACATGCCTATTAGGACGACGGGAAAAAAAGGTTGGGTATTGCCAAATTGGCATTCGCTTACTTTGTTTCATATTTTGCTTTGTGTGTTGTTCAAATGTTAATTGAAATCCTCTTTCTCCACCGTATTTTGGGCTTCAAGCAATATTGGTTATGGTTTTACCTTACACTGAGCACATAAGTTCACTGCACCTTCGCCCCACGGTTACTTTGTTTGTTAGCCTTTATGAATTGTTGTAGTTGGGATGCTTGTTTTTAGGTAATGCACTCCTGCTTGCATCGGTATCAAGCTTAGTATTTGATTGGTGTAGGTTTATACTGACACACATTAAAAAAAAACTTTTTAAACAATTGTAACAACAAGAACTACTGTCTTGAATAATAACAACAAATATTGTAAACAAATCATCGCCTGTGATCGGGTTACGTAATAAATATTTGATGGGGGATAGAAAACAGCCCGTAACCCGTGTCCGACCCGTCCCATAAACAATAATGGACACAAACCTGCTCGACACTGGGGCGAGCCGGGCGAGGCTACCAGCTCCTGCGCTGTTGTGGGTTCGTGGTTCGTGGGGTTCTCCACATGGTTTTCCCATGGTTTTCTATAGCCAATTGGAAGCTTTGCAACGCTGTTCCAAAAATATGTCTGCCATGATGTTTACTTCTAAGCTTCTGTCCTTCTCTTGTATGTGACAGACAAAAGGTTGTTAAGGTAAATCAGATTACCGGTATATTTGACAATTTTATGTTAACAAAGCTTTTTTGACATTTAATTCAGCCGTGACCATTCGTTCCCTGTTAACATGCAAATGCTCTTTGAAATTGTAACGAATGAAAAATTGCTACTCGGCCTTACATGGAACGTTTCCTCAATCGTGATTTCTTCTTGACGAGAATCAAACAGACGTTTAATGTTGAAGTGCAGCTTACCGACGATGTTACTGAACATGGGGATGTGAGTGATTCTCAAGTCTTCGGACTAAAACGTTGACAAGAAGGAAGGAGATTTCCATGTCTCTGGCACAAAAGTTTATTTTCAATCATTCATCTAACAAATTTTATTAATGGTAAATTTGGAAATTTTTATGTTTTTTTTTCATCAACATATTAATATAAACAGTTATTGCAGATAAACCAAGATGCTAGATAAACCGTGCACATTTCACGCTGATGGCTGCCTATCTCTGTCTGCATTGGCTTCTGTGACTAAGATTGGCTGTGTTTCCATGTTGAAAGATTATATTTTCTGCCATGATGTTTACTTCCTAAGCTTCTGTCCTTCTCTTGTATGTGACAGACAAAAGGTTGTTAAGGTAAATCAGATTACTGGCATACATTTGACAATTTCACATTATTACATCAAGATGGAATCAGCATTTTCCATTGGTGTAGAGATGTTACACATGGTAATGCTTTTTCACAAAGTTATGTTAGTTTTGAATTATTAATCAAACATTTGTGGTATAGGCAGAGCTCTGCTGAAAAAAAAAAAGGATGATGGCAAGCAGGACATCAGAAGTTTTTGGAGATACAAAATCATGAGGCAACAATCTGTTTTGGAATCTTGGTGATGGAGTGGTGGAATTTTGGTATGATAATGCAAGTTTATTTTTCTTATACAATAATCAGAATATCAAAAAAATGGTAACAATAATTAAAAGATAGAAATTTGAAGTAATATTTCATTTATTTTATTCTACAGGTGTTAAGTGCTGGCAAAAATCACATAGTGCTGGTAGCTTATTTGTCTAGTTGCACATGCTAATAAGCTTGTAAAGGAGTGAAATAATGATAGATCATTCTAGAAGGAATGAATTTGGTTGGAGCTATTACGTTGGAATTTGTCATGTCATCAGCATCTTGATCTAATGGTATTTGTTTAGTGTTCTCAACAATAGTAAGTGTAAATTAATTTACATCTTTCTGTTTGGATTTAGAGTTTTTTATGACTATACTATGATGCCATTTTTATGACTATATTGGTGCCAATAACAAATTGTAATCAGTGCTGTCTGATAACATTTGTTGTTATAGTTTGTCAATTCCGCTAGTGTTTTGCTTGTTGACGATTCTAAAGTGGATTCTCTAAATGATCATCTTATCAAAGGTTTATTGAGCACCACGGGTGCGAAGCGAGTATTGAAGTTAACGTTCTAGATTTTCATGGAAACATTGACTGTTAAAGATATTAATGGGCGAAATGGGGATGATTTCCTCTACTCTAATGAAGATGATACACACATTAAGCTGGGTTGGGTACGGATCTCAGATTACTTGGTCATCATTTAACAGCATGGAAATCATCACGTTGTTGGAGTTACCGTCTTTATTATTGGGCAAAATTAACAGACTATTCGTTCCCTGTTAACGTGCAAATGCTCTTTGAAATTGTAATGAAAGAAAAATTGCTACTCGGACTTAAATGGAACGTTTCGTCAATCGTGATTTCTTCTTGACGAGAACCAAAAAGACGTTTAATGATGAAGTGCAGTTCACCGACGATGTCACCGTACACGGGGATGTGGTGATTAACGACTAGACCTATAAATGGTTGATTACACGTTACTTCCACAACACACGCAAGAAATGAGACTGAAGAGACTTTTGCCACATTTCTGCGTTAATCCAGTGTAAAGGTATACTTATGTTATAACAGATTAATAGATCAGAAGGTGCAAAATCTTCCTTCATGTGTAAAATTGTCAATGCAACTATTTGTTTCACATTAAATTTCCATTTCAGACTTAACATTTTCTGACCTTTGTATTTCTTTTTTCTATTAAGGATTGCCAATCACAGGAGTTATATTAACTTACTGATATTTTTCTTGCCTGCAACTTTTGCATATATTATATTATTACCTTATCAAATGTTGTGAACAGTTGATATATTTATATCATCATTTAACTCTTTGAGGGATCGATCCCCAATCTAACGGCACGCATTGCCGGTGCTCAACCATTGAGCCATGTGAGTTATTAACACTATTTACTATTACTAGAAGATTCGAAAAGATAATGTTGCAAAAGCAATTTTGGTGGGCTCGTAAAACTATATGCTTACCTTGTTGCTTTAGGAATAAGAATAATAGCGCTGTGGTAGAGCGTTGATCTACGGATGTAAAGGTCTCGGGTTCAAATCGTGGTTGAGGATAAAATTGTTAAAGAGAAACAATAGATTTAAATTCATTATCTTGTTGTGGACAATTGTGTGGCTGTGTGCGATGTATATATATTCAATCATGTTGCCAAAATTATTCTAAGTCCAGATTTGTTGAACTCAATTGACACGAAAAAGTATAACATATGATGATAAGACAGATGGCTCAATGGTAGAGCATCGGTTTAGCACGCCGAAGGTAAAGGGTTCGAATCCTGAAACTGTCATACGAATTACAACAAATATCAATGGATGAATGAAAATACTGATGTTTATTATGAATTGTAATATGACTGTAAAAAGTTAATGTACATAAATTAGAATGAAATCTTTATTAGAATTTATTATTGGATATTAGAATGTGTCACCAAAATATCCGTCCCGTTACTTCGTAACGGGGAAGTTTCTCGACTCGACTTGCAGACGTGGAAGGTTGGTTGACTGGGAATCGAACCCCACACCTCGGAGTTGCTATGCGGGTGCGATACCTTCCTGGCAACCCCCCCTATCATCCCCCCCATGAGAACTGGTAGTCTATTGACTGCTCAGCACTGTTACCTATAATGTGTAGAAGACTTAGAATCGATTAGCGTAACTCTCATAGCTCAATGGTTAAAGCGTGAGGCAGGAATTCTGTTCAAGTTGTAGTCCTTGATTTCGAACCCCATCTCTGCCAAGACAAACATATAAATAATAACAAAAAAACGTTTGAAATAAAATGAATTGTATTGTCCCACCATCCACCCACAATTCCACCACTGTTTTACAAACATACATACATACATACATACATAGTAACCCGTTGGCTGCCACGCCATGCAACCCGTAGGTTGCGTTTCTACATTTGCTACGAGGGACTTGTCCGAAGACAAGTCCGGGCCGACAAGTTCAAGGAGACCATTATGGGAATGCACACCCCTGGTCTCTATGAACTTGCCAACAAAGGGGAAATTCCTACTGGTGCATTGCCTAAATGGCCCGAAGGCCAATCTTGGGCAGTTGCGACTGTCCCACCCCATGGCAAATACGCCATGGAGCAGAACAGCGCGGCCCGTCCCTATTAGCTAAAAAAAAAGGGGAGTCAATGGCGTGGCAGCCAACAGGTTACTTTACATCACAGATCACATATAACAAAATACAACGATACCACGACGATGACGGGGCGACCACGAGGCGAAGACGGGCGAAGCGAAGACGGGGCGACCACGAGGCGAAGACGGGCGAGGCGAAGACGGGCGAGGCGAAGACGGGCGAGGCGAAGGCGGGCGACCACGAGGCGACGACGGGCGAAACAAAGGCGTGTGCTGGCTGGAAAAGTAGAAATAAAAATAAGAGTGTTGAAATCTTGGTTGTTAACTTTTAGCAACACAACATAAGAAGAACAAGCTGGCTTTACGAAACGGAAACTTACACGAAAATGATGAGTGGGCCAAAAGTAATTTTGCATTGATGATGACTTTCTGTCAGGACCAGCATCCTTTGCATTTCAAGTTCCACGAACTGGAAATAATGTAGAATCATGCCAATTTGATATTGAATGCTAATATACAAGTCCAATAACTCACCTATGAATGCAACATCCTGCCACATGATGCATTGAGCAGAAATGATGAGAAGATTGCTGAAATGGTGATAGCGGTTGCAACCACAACATACGGGACACTTGTCAAATCCTTCAGGGCCAACACCCTCACAAGCTACTTGTTAAAAGAAGAAACTTGACCATTGGATTTTGATTGGCGAAATATAAAACTAATACCCCATTTGGTAATAGAATAGCTTGATTGAATGTAGTAGGTTGCGAACAGTTTTTTACAACTTAACAGCTGACCGAGCTGATCAGAAGGTTTAGCTGTTGCACCCAAAATAATCCATTTGATGTTCTCCACTTGAATAACACATTTTAGCTTGAAAACACTAAAAGTAGGTAACACTTCATCAGTTTATATCGAATTTTCCATTGAATTGTACAGTACTACAGTTAACAAATATTCACACACGTTTCACAGTGACACGTACTATACAGCAATTTAAGTACAGACTGACAACAGCGCCATCCATCTCGTGGTGAAATCTATAACCAAAAATGCGATGAAAATGATTTTGCTGAATTACAAAAACTGTCAGCTACCTGCGTTAGCAAGGTACCCGAAGGGCTATTTTCGGTTTTTTTGTAATCTTTATTTCTATCGGCTTTTAAATGCTAGAATTAGAGCTGTTGTGTTATTTGCTAAAAAAATAGTTAGAAAAATATTTTGTTAAAGAAATAGTTAGAAAAATAGTTGAAGTTGTTTGTAGTGTTTTTTTTGAAATATGGCATTAGTTCTGCTTTCCCGGCAAATTTGATCGCACACAGCACAAACCACCATAACTTCATGGTGTGATCGGTAAAGATTGTCAGTAATCATTCGCAATGTTGAAGGAGCTATAGCTTCGGGTAAACCATTCCTATCAAGATCGACAAGCTCGGGATTGCTGAAAAACAGCTGGCCTGCAACATATGAGCAGTTCAATTTGACTGGTAACGAATGTAGAGAAACTTTCTTTCTTTTCATTTTAGGACCATCTTTATTTAATCATAAAATACAAATTTTTTTGAATTTTTAGAAAACGAAACAACTATTGGTAACATTTTAAACAAATGAATACAATTTTAAATAGGGTAGTTAATACATGTATATTATATGATTACTTGTAATTTTATTGAAAAGTTGCTACTAATTGCATTTACTGTAAATCGAATAAAATTCAAAGTCAAATGGTCTAATTTACCGATGGATAGATCATCAAAACTTTGGGGCTTTGTCAACGTTGTGCATTCAGCGCTTAAATTTCGAGTTGAAACACTGGTTGATACTTTAAAGGCAGCTTGTTTCGGCTAAAATATTCAGTATAATCGATCCGGGTAGCTTACTTGCAAAGATGGGTAGGCTATGCTGGGCCGGTTTTGATGGGTAAGCCGGCTAGTCGGGTATACCCACCGCCGTCTTGTAAAATGGCGGCGCTAAGAAAAAAAACAATTACACTTAATCACTCTGTAGTGATCCTATACTATTCATCATTCCGAATTAAAATGGCTATTTGACTCTCTTTCAATAATACACCCCCTATCCTTCACGTGAAAACCTATTATTTTTTATTTTCGCTTTACTAAATCATCTAGTGGGGCAATCGTGAACTAAACCCATCCACACCAGAAAAAAAAACCATACCAGCAAAAAAAAAACGTGGTTAGAAACCCTTCGGGTAACAATGAGCTTTCAGTTCCAGCCAGCTATTGTCTGCACCCTTCTACTTTAGTGTCAATCCTACGGAAACTCTTTCCAGTAACCATTCCGCTAATCCGCTCCAACATTAACCATGCTGATTTCTTCCCATGCTTAGCTACCTCTTCAAATGCATGAAATGCCAACATCGACTTTTCTGTTGTTACATCCGTATAACAAACAAACTGGTGCTGAGCAAGAAAAATATAAAAAAATATTCCTAAGGGAAAAACTGGTGTGAAAAGTAAAATTAATGTGACTTACAGAAAAAAACGGCAATCACCAGTCCAACAAAGCCAAATACAGAATAATTTTCCGATTTCAGAATAATAATCTGCCGAAAAATTCGGCAGACAGATTACGGATATTCAGAATCAGTCATTTTATATTCGTTTTCCAGCGTAACCGTCATCGTGAAACGAGAATCTGTTGAATAAAAGGGCCCCAAAAATGGATCATTTAATCGCACTCGACCACAATAATAGGCTATAAAATCCTAGTAAAATCTTTCGTACTATCTATGATGATTTCTCCGGTTTCCGTGGTCCAGTAAACGATCGGTATTGGGAAGGCTTCAATTTGGCAGGACAAGTGAGACTTGCTGTCCAACAACAACAACAACATTCCTTCCAGTTGAACATTCCTGTCCAACAACATTCCTTCCAGTTGATTGGGAATCCACAAAACTGGAGCAACTGTTAACGCAAAAACAAAATAGAAGATGACAGCGGCGAATAACTTCAAATTAAAGCATAACTCAAATTAAAAGGCTCGTATTTACATTGAACATTGGGGACGATGCGCTTTGAAACGGATGGTGGTACACCATTGGAAGCGATGCACAGATAAGCTCCAATGAGAAGCCGGGAAACGCGCGGCAAAACAAGGACCTCGCCATCAAACGAGTTGGCTACACATTCCAATAGAAACCATAAAATTAAATTAATTTTCAATCAGCATTTTATAAGAATAAAATGTGTAAAATTTAGTTACACTTTAGTTTGCCTCTGGTAATGGAAGCGACATCCTCACGCCTCCACAAAATGTGAGGCTGCGGATGGCCACTGGCTGCGCACGTCAGCGATACGTTAGATCCTTCACGGAGTATCGTATCAGTACTGGATTCACTATCGATGATATCCGGAGGCACTAAAAAATACAACGTCATACATACCATTAAAACAACCGAAAAACAAATAAAGGAAAACGTAAAAGTTACCTACGACTTCGATGTAGGCTTCCTCGTAGCGCATAGGATCTGTGTTGATCAAAATTTAGAAATCTTAAAAAGAATAACAACCTCTTTGAAATTTAATCACAATAATATCTGGCACATGTAGAATCCTCTATCGGATTCGGTGACGTTGCTGATCTTCAAGTCCCAATTGCGACCATCTGCTTGCGCCAGTCCGATCCTGTAATTCCTTGTGATGACTTTGTTCTTTGTTGTAGATGGTCAGGATAGAGTGAGTGTCCACTCGCACCCATGCCACCTACAGGTAAAAGATAAACAAGACGACATCGAGTTATCCACGTAAATAAAAAAAAACCGGTCATAGACACAAAGAAAACCCGATGGATATAATCCGTAAATGCACTTCTCGCTCCGGTAGACCTGAAGCATTCCGCAATGAATACATCATTACATTCTCCTCTATTACAAGATATCGGTTCGCTTGAGCACTGGTCCAACGTAAATGTAAGTCGTAAGCTGCTCCCCCGTTGTTCCAGAAGTCAAACACTCTTTGCCTAGATAATTGTGCCCATGCTTGATCAATTCTTCACTGACATCTTGGACCTGTAATAAAACTTTGACATAACAAAACCCCAAACGAAATATTAAATCCGCGCCTTTGATCCGCCAAATGCGGTGCCGTAGTGAAATTTTCCATTCGTATCAGTTTTCCGACTATCATGCGAGATGGAAATCCGTGGGGATTCATGGTTACATCAGGACAAATTCCAAGCTATGTGAAGGGTAAGTCTTCCTGTTCTGCAACAAATGCTACAATAAAGAAAATTGGGGGTTAAAAAAGGTCCATGGGAATCACACAACGAAAGACATTAACCGTTTACTCGTTTTTGACCATGTCGACTGCTGAACTTGTCGCCGATTTCAGGTCGCCGGATCTGCCGCAATTAGATTTTAATAATCTTTGCCTCTTCGGCATTAGAAGAAAACATAACTTTCTCAACATAAGAAGGAATTGGTCCTAGATCTAAATTAGAATTAAACAATAAATTCCAAAAAATTAAGCCTGTAAAACTGTACGAGCTTACGTGTATGGGCACGTCGCGATATTCTGGCATTGGAGCCGCAGCTGGTGCTCCCGATGCTCCTGGTGCAAAAGTAACCACGCGACGGTTGGCATAATTTTATTAATTAGTACCTTTCAACAAATAAATGGATTAGAACTGATGGCAAATGCCAATTTTTATCGATTTAAATATCTGTTTAGGTTGAACAGGTTGGCCCACACAAGCAAATCCATCCATGTCAATAAATTTCATGTTTCCATGTCGGTTTTTTAGTTGTTGGATCAACCATAGGTCCATTAACACGGTCTGAACTCTGATTGTTGTAACGTTTCAACACACATTTCGTATTCTTATAAGCCAAACACCACCAATAACCTAAAGAAAAACTTTGAAAAAATATTGACGGTACAAAAATCTAAAATTTCATGTTACCCCGATCCAGAAAGGCTTTATTTAAAACAGTAGCATCTTCGATATCGAATCCAGAGTAGCTCATCACCGCGACCATAGCATTTTGGCCAGCGGGAATGTTTTCAAAATTGATGAGCTCGATGGTGCGTATCTTAACCATTGGTTTATGTGGGTAAACCAGGTTGTAGAGGAGCGAATCATTTCGATTTCGTTGGTTGCACGCGATGGTCCCCATCGCTTGCTTGTCCATGGCGCACTGGGTAGTATTTCATGGACTTTGGTTATGAGGATACAGAATCAATCCTGCACAGACGCTACGCAAAGTAATTGGCTCAATTTGGAGATGAGTCGTCTCTTCGATGATATCTGAATTGTAGACAGCAATGTTGTCATCATTCTCTTCATTCACATCCAAATATTCTATCAGCCGTCGTGAATGAAGTCCTTAAATGTCCGAAAGCCATCGGCCAGTTCTTGCATATGTCTTTCTATTAAAGCTATACCGGCATAGACGACCACCATTGTAGCTGATGTAAGCCGCTCTTGTTAAGAAATGTGAATATATATATTCCGAATCATAGGGAGGGTCTAAATCGACGGACGCGCGTGGCACAGCCGGAACTTCGTAACCACGATAAAAAACCATTCATTAAAAAATAATATCGATAAAAATTGGTGATTTTTAAAAATGAATGATGAAAGAGGAGCTAAAATCCAACGGTCAAAACTCTGGAACACCAAATAACGCATTGGTTTAGCTCTGTTTTTCATATAACCGCGGGTAATTTTATTGAAAAGCCGGTCGTATCCTTCAGAATCCTATCAACTGCAAGCCTTTTCTGTTTTCCATCTTCTATAGTTCCGTCAAACCGCTCACGTAATGGAGTAGGTTTTCACGAATACTTCGTCTTGAGTGCTACAGTTTCTTCCTGCTGAATATAAATTATCCCCAATAAACATGGATGGAAATTGCACTAGATTTGTTGGTGTCACAGCAAATCCCTTTTTTCCAAGAAAGCCTTTAATTTACAAGCTAAAAATCCATGAATACAAATGGTGTGGCGTACTTTTCTACGAAATACTTGCCACATTCAATAGGCATATAAAAATGTTATAGTCACTATGACACCAGCAAAAACTAAGCCTACTACAAAGGATGATGGAGGAGAGAGTGACAAACTCATGTTTAATTTACGCTGAAATTTAAATGACATTAGAGTTCACGTAGGATGATACCTTGCTGATGTTTTTCAAATGGACCCACTGAATTGGGTAGCTCAACTGGTAGAACAATGCATTCATGACACATAGGTCAGGGATGGCAAACATTATGATAATAGACAGAGGAATAAAAAAACAATTACATTCTCACCCAAATTGAAGATGACGGCAGGCTTAAGTATGGTGCCACCACTTCTTCGAGAAAGGCAAACAGTAAAATGTCTTGAAGTTTCGTTCACATTCCTCTTGTGACATTTCTGACTTTGGAGAATTCGAGTGCCAGAATTTGTAAATCGAATTTCGACAAAGCCATACTGCGTTTTATGGTGTACTACCCTAAGCCTCGGAAGAGTGAATAACATTAAAATAAACAGAAATTTCTTGAGATTCCAAACCTACATAGCAACGAGAAGTCGTCTGCTGCAACTTTCAAAGCAATTACTCGCCTTTTTTTCTTTCGTTTGCTACTTCCTCCAGCCGGCAACAAAAATGAAAAAAGTGTTCGAGTGAAACCTCCATTTTTTGACAATCCGGTGGAGTACATGATGTCACATGCCTCTTCTCACTCCGAGCCAGTGCACTGGGCAGTGGGTAGGGATCGGCCCCGACCTAAATCGGGGTGCTTTTTTGCTAATCGGGTTTTGCTATTCGGGGCGCGGGGAGGGGCATTCGGGGTTCGGGGCGGAAATTTTCGTAATCGGGGTTTGTAATCGGGGATACAACCCCGATTGTTATTAATCGATCCACGTGAAAACTTAATCGATATATTAAAATCGATTATCATTACGGTAATCGGGGTACTCGCCCCGATCACAAACCCCGTAGGCCAGCAAATTTCACCCCTTTTTAAATATCGCGCCTCAATCCGCCATTTTTGCATATGGCGTCGGGGTAATCGGGTTTACCTCGGGTTTTGCCCCGCCCCGCCCTGGCTGACGAAATGCCAAACCGATTCAGCCCCGAATGCCTTTTTCCGGGGCAGGGCGGGGCGGGAAACCCGATTAGAGCCAATCGGGGCCGATCCCTAGCAGTGGCTACTGCCAGATAGATAAAGACTCTCGCTCATTATCTGTGATCAAACGTCGTTGCGTATGCGTGCGTATCATACAACATAACCAGACATAACTTCAATTTTCCCTTGTCCCCTAAACACAACCCATTTACACTTGAAAAAATATTTTAATGTGGTTTAACTTAAAATAATCTTTTTACTGGTCAGAATGTCCATACTAAATGAATTGAAGTGAACTATTATTACATAGAATGTCTTTTTTCTAATCGATCAATAAACCTTCAATATACCTTTTACCTGTTATTCACACAAAAATGCCCAAAATGTCACTAGAGTAAAGCAGCCAAGTTTCAACTCTAATAACATTATTATTAGTGTTTAAGGTACCGTTATTGGACGTCGCAACCGTACATTTATACGTTGTGCCCTGGTGTGGGCTCAAATAAATCTGGATAAGCAGCCCTTATTCTCTTTGTACAAACTTTTTGTTGACAAGGTTGGCACAGTTCTTTTCTGTGTCCCGCTCTACCGACATAAGTCACAGGAGCTTTCATCCTTCTCTCCTCTATCGTTAATTCGTCTTGGTAAGTATATGAATTGTTCCCGTAAAACCAGTGGTCAATCTCCATATACAGAAAATCCAAAACCACATCAATCTCATCCGGCTGCAAGTCTCCTGTATGGTATTCTTTACCCTGTTATAAAAAAAAATTACTATTTTTGTTATCAACGCCCTAATGAGAGACGATGACATACATTTGTGGTTCCGGGGCAATTCAGACACTTTTGACCCAGCACATGAATAGCTACCTCGCCGATACGTATTCCCTCGCTATTACGTGGGTTCTGCCAAATCCAGAAGCTTACCCAACCTCTTTTCGATTCCCAAACGTATCCACATTTCTATAGATGATAAGTAAGTGAGAGAGAGCAGAAAATGCAATTACAAATAATGGAAGTAATTTTGAGCCATTGTTTACCGGGCACATAAATCCCGCTTCCACTTTCTCTCCGAGGAAATGTTCCCATTTCTTTTCTCGTCTAAGAGGATGATTCTTGGTGACCTTCTCCAGGCTCATAATCCACTTATCTGAGGGGTACTTGTCGGTAAAACGATCGAACTTGCTATGAAAACTCAGCTCCCACTCATTTTTGATTCTGTGGTAATGAAACATATTTCATGACTAAACGTCCAATAGCATAAAATATCTTACTTCTCTGGAGTTTTATCCCATCGGCTCTTCAGTTTTGTAAAACGTTTAATTTCAATCGGTTGGTTTGCTGGCAGCTTCTTCGGTTTAAGATTTCTCGGTTTCACATGAACATCTGGTTTAACGGGAGGTGATTGATTCCTGGAAGCGACATTTCCTTCTACTGTAGCGGTCTCAAGTATCACACTATCTTTATTTCCTTGAGCCTTATTTTTTCCTCCTTTCTTCAATCTTTCCCCGCGAAGTTTTCTTCGGTTTTCGATGGAAATCTCGTCGTTCTCTGTGTATTGGCATTCGTAAAACAACCACCCAATTTGCATCCTCAGGTAGGAGACTACGGCCTCCACTTCGTCTTGGTAAACGTCCATTAATGCCAGCTAGGAATTCGAAAAAAAGAACAATCTGTAAGTGATACAGCAAAAAAATATATATATATATATTTTTAAATCATACTTTGAGGGAGCCACAACTTTCCTTGTTGGGACATAACTCTGGTTTTACCCAAGCAATAACCTTTCCTTCATTTCCAGAACCTACAGAGTTGACAAATGAGTAATAAAAACAAACAACACCAGTATCTGTTACCCAAACATGGCCACAGTCCTAAGTGATGAAACAGTATTGTAAACACAGTTTTAAATGTATGTAAAAACAGTTTACCGTGCATTTACAGGCCATGCTTAGCCTCTCTTCCAATGAATTTTCCCATTCATTTGAGCAGGGACATTCTTCAGTTAGTGTAAGCATCCATTTATCTTGAAAATTTTTAAACTGGTCTTTGAACATCTTGTGCCACTTGTTCAACATCCTTTTGATGGGAAAATAGTTTTATACACAAAATTGTGGTAACTTGCTGTATTGTTTCAATACTTTTTTTCGATTTCATTCCATCGCCCCAATCCTTTGGCTCTCCTTGATCTACCAATTTTGGGGTCTGACTTTGACATTCTGTGTAACTCTTTTGCTGTACAATTATTAAGTTTTAATAATTTCAAAAAGTAAATGCAATTAACGCAGTAGTTTAGCCCAAGGATGGTATGCGACGTACTTACAACGCAATGAAGCAAAAGATAAAGACACTTGTGGCTGTCCAGTCAGACTGTCTTTTTCTGGATTGTCGCAATTTATCTATACGCTGATAAAGGCGATAACACCACTTTCTACATCCATAATATATGGCCTTCACGAAAGATTCACCTCGACTTATTTACCAGAATAACGTAATTTCTAATTCGTCTTCTTTTGAGATTCAATGGAAATAAATGTTTTTCATTCAAAAATGGGGTCAGTAGGGGTGGAAGTGAAACCGAAATGGCTGTTGCCTGTTGCGCTTTCTACGCACTCTGCTATGGACCATGCTATGGACGGTGGCCGGTGGCGTCCTGGGTGCAGGAAGTTGTTATTGATTCCAAGTATGCTTAGCAAATGGGCTAATTGTTAAGTATACTTTGGAACAATAACACTCCTGTGCGTTACGAATGCCACACTAGCTGCTAGCTGAGTAGTAGCTGTATGGCACCAAAGCGCAACTGCCGCTTCGTTTCCAACTTCACCTGACACCATTTTTCAGCGAAAAACATCATTTTTGCCCAAGGTGAAAAAAACGGGGAGGAGCCAAGGATGCAGGCGTGCTTTTTGTTTTGAACAAAGCCCACAGACAAACCTTTGCTTCATTTCTCAATCCCTTCGAGTTACATTTTTTCATCTCTAGTCGTATTCTAAATATAAATTTTTTGATTATTAAGTAACACAGACACAGTGTATCGCAGTATCTATGTGGTGGTCTGGTGTAGTGATGAGGCGCTACAGATTTTCATTAGTTCCGCCCTTAAGGGGTGTCATCTAATTTGTTTGAAATATGAATTGTCACTTGAGGCGCTGCAGGTTCTTTTTAAATTTCCCCCCCCCCAAAAAAAACGGTTGAACTAGCTAACTGCTAAAACTATTTGTCCGTTAAAAAGTAGATGAAGTAGCGTCCAGTACACGTTTATGATAAAACAAATAATTTTGTAAGTTGGGAAATAAAATGTTCTTTGTTATCAGTTGTCACGAGCAACGCCGCTAGCGACCATCGCAGAAACATCGTCATTTTCTCCTCAATGTAGAAAGGGCTAACTGTGCTGTTTTTTTCATCAGCGAAAACCCACTCCATACCCATTCTCATTGGATAGCATTCGGTACCAAATCACAAGACCCAAACAATAACATTCTTCAACGCCGGTAACATCTACTGCAAATTTGAAAGATTGCCTCTTCCACGTGGTTAATCTTGTTTCTTTCTCAAATTGGCATGTTGTAGATGTTTCATTATGGATAATACAAGACGAACAGCTCGAAAATCAACAGGTGGCAGCTTAGCCAGAAATCAGGTGATTAACAAGATAACAGCCCGAAAGAGCACTACACGGCAATCTCGAACTCGAACGTCAAACGAACGTCCTACGCAAACTCAGCAGCATGGTAGGGGATTACGTCGCCTCTATCGTCCTGGTGCCGTTGCCATAAGGAACATCCGACGTTATCAAAATTCAACAAGGCTTCTTATCCCTAAATTGCCTTTCCAACGTCTTGTTCGTGACATCGCCAGAGAATTTAAGCTAAATTTGGCGTTCCAGAGTGCAGCTCTCGGTGCTTTGCACGAGGCTAGTGAGGCTTTCTTGGTGGGTCTCTTCGAGGACACCAACTTGTGTGCTACTCATGCACACCGAGTAACCATCATGCCCAGGGATATTCAATTGGCCCGCCGAATTCGTGGGGAAAGATAGACTTTGCAAAACAATCAAGCAATTAAAGACGTTTCTGATGGCCGCAATTCAGATCGTGGAAAAACAAATTCAGCTCCGCAAGATTATGAAACCATGTATCGGATTGCAAATCAAGCATTTAAAGACAGTGAAACTTTTTTTTCGTAATTTTATGAGATGATATGAAGGAAGGTAACTAACCAAACCTTCTCTTCCTAGACGATGAACACCGTAGTGGCCCATTTGAAAAAGAAAAAAAAAATGAGATAATGGATCTACGCTTTGGTGTACGTTTAAATCAGAAACATTTGCTGGTATTGTTCCATTCTCGTTCAGTTTCATTGTTTTCTAATACATGTTAAAAACACGTTGTAATATCTCTGATTGAATACAACTGTAATTTGTTTCCGGTAAGAATGGATTATGAGTTGTCTTACCAATCAAGCTCCATAATGTAGCCTCCCAGTCGCAGAATAATGGCACTTCTAACCGAAACTGAAAGCAGCTGAAAGTTATGACAGATACTTTGTGGTTATGTCGTTGAGATTCCAATGCTACGCCATCTCACGACGAGATTCCGAATCTCGAAATTTATTATTAGATTTGCGGTTTTTGGGATCAGCAGACCCAATTAATCACAAAGCAACTGGAGTTGCAAAAACTAAGAGCAGACATTCAAATAGGCAAATGGGGCAATTCTTTATTTTAGATGAAATTCTGTTTTATCTGAATTGAGACATTAATAACAAACAATACTTTTGAGCTAAAGGAAGTAAACAAACATTCACGAAGCTTTTCAATAGACTGCATTGTTACCATAGCCAAAAGGATTCCTATTGTATCCACCATTCACGTTTGGGTAGGCATTGACTCCCTGTCCAACGCCGTAGGCTCCGTTCGTCATTCCACCGTAAGAATTGCTACCATAGTTTCCGTAAGACGATCCTCCATAGTTTCCACCGTACGGCGAAGATGAACCTGATTGACCGGTGTAAGGCGAGTAGGGTGACGATGTAACGCCATAACCAGCTCCACCATATGATCCGGCGTTCAGACCGTAGCTTCCGGATCCGTAATTGGATGCACTGTAGCCGTTTCCATAGGAAGAGCCAAACAGGTTCATGTTGTTACCATAGGTTGCCCCAGAATGAGGAAATGCGCCATAGCTGCCGTACGAGGATCCTACGTTGTTGCCATATGATGATGGTGCACCATACGCCGGGATGCTGTAGGAGCCAGATCCGTATCCGTAGATTGGGCTGTTTCCGTAGGAAGGAGTGACGCCGTAGGAAGGAGTGACGCCGTAGGAAGGAGTGACGCCGTAGGAAGGAGTGACGCCGTAGGAAGGAGTGACGCCGTAGGAAGGAGTGACGCCGTAAGAAGGAGTGACGTCGTAAGAAGGAGTGCCGCCGTAAGAAGGAGTGACGCCGTAAGAAGATCCGGCACCATAACTTCCAGATCCATAAGATGTTCCATAGAGCCCCTGATTAGCCGCAGCATAGGGGGATCCGTAAGAAGCTCCCATATTGTAATCTCCGTTCGTCCCCGCTCCGTAATTACTAGACGGCATTGTGTACGATGAGCTGCTGCCAGAGTTCCCTGTTCCAGAATAAGCAGATCCGAAATAAGCCGATCCGTAATTTGAACTGGGTTTTGACGGAAAACCATAGCCAGAATTGTATCCTCCGTAACTCTTGCCAGAATATTCAGCGCCATCTTGAAGAAGCGTTAAAGAAAATTGCTACATTTATACTCGATTCGGTGACAGCACAAGGACAAAAAAGATAAGAACAGAAGTATGAAATTTGATCGAACCACTGATGCGAGGATCCATTTTTCCTTCGACGATTCCACCATTGTCAGAAATTGAATTACTGCCTGTGTCGGATGAGTTCGGATCCTTCGAATCCACGGCTACGCTCGCCCCATTCGTTTCGCTGAACGTGACCAAAACTAACACCATCACCATCTAAAAGAAACACGACAGTTAACTTTACTACAGAATAATATTTGTATGTCGAAGCTTCAAAGAAAAAACGAATTGAAAACAGAAAACTCACAGTTGTAAAGAATTCGTTTAGTTATAGTTACCGAAAGAAATTTTTGGAGCTTGTTCTGGACGTGTCGAGTCATGATGTGTGAATGGATACTGAACTGAAGGTATTCCTCGCCTTTTATACATCGAGTTCAAGAGGTGGGGTGCTCAATTGTGTCACGTGGGTCAGCTCCTAATCGTCTCAGAAAACGGCAACCTACGACAACAAAAAAAGAAACATTGCGAGAAGACACAACGACCAAATCTTTGAAAAATTTTCAGTGTACAGTTGAATGTAGTCTACCTAATCAATTCAACCACAATGTGCTTTTGATTTTTATAAAAGCATGAATGCTACGAGTTTCGTTTTTATCTTTTCGTTTAGCTAAAATGAAATGCAAATTTCTGACGTGTCTCTAGGATGAAAGAGGGTAGGGTAAGAAAGCCGACTATAGGCCGCATGGCTATCGACGAAGTGCGTCAAAATCTTGTCCCGTTTAGAACATTTAAACAGAAACGCAGACCATATCAACTCAATCAGTCGAATCATACTATACGCCACAGAAGATCCTTGCTACCATACTTCATCAGCCATTCTGCTGCTGCCTTCTACAAGGCTCCGATATCTTACCCTGCTTCATTTATTAAGGCGTCCATATTAACTTGTTGCTAAATGCATTGGTTACGCACCACAGCGCGATATAATTATACTGAATTATCCCGCTGCCAAAACTAGATTGTTGACTTAAATTAATTTTTAAGCAATGAAAATGAACTACTATTTTGCAAGGCTAAATCGTATTGTTCTCGTTTTAACTTCAACAACTTCACTGGACACATTTTTTTTTCTTTCCTTCATCATTTGCAAGCGAATAAGGGGAACGGGTATAACCTTTCGTACCCTACCTGCGATCTCATTCGTATAAAAGCCGGTGGCTACCTTTGGTTGAGTATCCATTCGTTCGCCATGAGTCGTCAAATCAAGAACATCCAGCATCGTCTCCTTACGGTAAGTAACCATACATTAATGTATTCAATAACAGCATAAATCTTAATTTTAATTCTTTCTTTGAGTAATTGTAAACTCATTTACGAGTTTTAGAAAATAATCTAGAACTAAACATTACCGTATGCAAAGTTTCAGATGGCAATGGTGTTATCTTTAATCGCATTAAGCCTAACGAATGGAGCGAGTGTGGCTGTGGATTCGAAGGCGCCGAATTCTGAAACAGGTGGTGATTCGATTTTGAACAATGGCGGACTCGTCGAGGAGAAGCTTGATCCTCGCATTGGCGGTTCGTTCACATGTTATGCTTCTGTCCCACCTGTTTCATATACTCACTTCACTATACATTACGAGCTTACTACTCTGTGTCTAAATTTTACTCTGCGTGTTTTTAAAGGTGGCAATGAATATTCCGGCCGGAGTTATGGAGGATACAATTCTGGCTATAGTGATGCTTCAAAACCCAGTTCAAACTACGGATCAACTTATAACTATGGCAGCGGATTTTCATACGCGATGCCGATTGTTAGTCATGGAGCAGGAACGAATGGAATTTACAGTACGGGAATTTCTTACGAATCTGCTTATGGTGCAGCCAATCAGGGTCCTTACGGCATAGGCTCCGGATCTGGAAGCTTTAGTGTTGGATCTTCCTACACAGGGCCCTCCTATGGCAGCTCATCGTACGGTGTCACTCCTGCTTACGGCGTCCCCCTTTCTTACGGCGTCACTCCTGCTTACGGCGTCACTCCTGCTTACGGCGTCACTCCTGCTTACGGCGTCACTCCTGCTTACGGCGTCACTCCTGCTTACGGCGTCACTCCTGCTTACGGTGTCCCCCTTTCTTACGGCGTCACTCCTGCTTATGGATACGGGTCTGGCTCCTCCTACAACGTTCCGGCCCATGGTGGATCACCGTCATATGGCAACAATGTAGGATCTTCTTACAGCAGTTATGGCGCCTTTCCTCATTCCGGATATGGCAATAACATGAAACCTGGTTCTTCTTATGGAAACGGCTACACTGGATCGAATTATGGATCAGGAAGTTACGATGTGAACTCTGGAGCGTATGGTGGAATTGGTTATGGCGTTACACCATCCCCGTACTCGTCATCATACGTTGGTCAAATGGGTTTATCTTCCCCGTATGGTGGAAACTACATTGGGTCGTCTTACGGAAACTACGGCGGCAATACTTACGGCGGAATGATGAATGGAGCTTATGGCGCTGGACAGGGAGTCAATCCTTATTCTCCTTATTCTTCTATGAATAGCGCATACAACCGGAATCCGCTTGGTTATGGCAATAATGTAGTTTATTAAATTGCCGTCTTACAACCTGTAATTGTTAATTGGTTACATGGTTAGATAACTATTTAAAAAGCTCAATTCTACCAATAAATTTCTTAAAAAATATACTCGTGTTATGCTTAACGTTTCTGCATCTGCCACATAGACTAATGTTTCTGAAAACATGCAATCAAATGTATGCTCCAAGAAAGTAACTCTCGACAGCGATCTGAGAAGGACAGAAGAAAAACTCAAACCTAAAATAATTTCAACACTTGGTGAAGAGCTTCTTCCTTTTTTAGTCGTTTTTCATTATATTACGGCGTATTTGGAAAACCGGAAGCGATTCCATTTGCATCAAAGTTCAATTTAACTCAGCATATTCATTTTCTTTTCTCTCTATCGAAATGAAAGTGTCACTCACAAGGGCAGGAGATAACCAAGGAATTTGATAGCTATATTTTCCAGTTAATTTAAGTGAATAGTTTTGAATGATTTGTTTCATCATAAAAAGGGTATTTCTATTTAGGTGGTACTATAGAATGACATCACAATTTGAGCAAACTACCGATGACTCCCACTAATGTAGCTAATAATTCATTAAATATTCACTAATTATTATTGCGACCCGTATGTGAAACATGTAGCATTTTCTTTGTATAGGTACCACGATTGCATTACACGCAACAGGTCCCATTTCACTCCTGGATGGGCAGCTGCACCAAACATGTGAAGATTTTTTAAATATTTTCTGTAGTTTGATAGCCTTTCGTACGAAAAAAGTTAATCATTATCAAACCGTAAAATGGCCGTACTGACTTCAGGACTCGAATGACTGGAATGTTAAACAAGCAAACTGGAAAATCTGAACAGACAGAATACCACCCTAAGTTCTACTAGCAGGTGTCTATATATCTTATTGAGAATACTACTATGGAACTCGGTAGAAATAAAACAGAATGGATTTTTAGAACTAAAAAGTTCAGGTTCGATCCTATAGATCCTTTGCGATTCCTGTCGGATGCTACGCCCGTCGTCGCCATTTCGGTTTGGTCTTACAACTGTCGGTAAGCCAGTGGCTGACGAAACATGCCTTGATGCTGCTTACTGCGAGCCGGACGTGCAGGACTCGGCCGTTCCGTACAGGACGAATAGATGGTCATAAATCGTTCCTTAACTCAGCTCCCCTGACGCAGGGTTACAGCAGTGTGCCAGACTGCCAGCTGGTATAGATTCTATTGAACTAAAAGTGGATTAAGGCATGTTTTTCTATAAGAAAGATTTGCATTTCATTTCAATCTAAACAAATTTGGTTAAAATGTTTCTATTATCCGTAAGCCGTACCATAAAGAAGCACAGTTCCAAATGATTGTTTGTCCCCCTTTAATATCAATGTCATGGTTCAAGTGTACGTAAAGGTTTTCTGAGATGACCTGAGATTGAGGTAGAGATTGACCTGACTTTAAACAAATGCATGTTCTTCTGCCAGGCATATATTTATTTCAAAGACTAAGCGACTTTTTTTTCACTTCAAGAGTTCAAGAGTCATTTAAATTTTTCTCAATAAAATGTTTAATGCCGTGACCCCGTGACCAGGATTCGAACCTGGGTTACTACGGATCTACGAGTTTCCACAACGTAGGGTCCTAATCACTAGACGATCACGGCAATATGCAAGAAGTTCACGTACAGAAATGAAAATTGGTGATGAATTATGTGAAAGCCACATTGAATTTTTGATAGTCAATTAGACGTAGAACATTTTTGGTAAACAATCAACATCGTTGATCTTACTTCAGTGGCTCCTTTTGCACAGCGGAATACAGGTAGAACAGGTTAACTTTAACATTTAAAAAATGTGTTCAATGAAAACGGCGATCACCTCAATATGCACGCTTTCTGCATTTATATGTGTTAGAAGGATACACAAATCATGAGTTTGTTAAAATAGAATGTAGAAACAAAGGGTTCCTGACGAAATGTATGGACGACGTTTATTAATTTTCGACCTTTTTCTACGGTGAAATGGTTTTTATGTTCTTGTTCCTAAACCAGTAACGTGCAGCATGGATCGATAATATCAAAATAGAAAATTTGGTGAGAAATTTCTTTAAAAAAGGAATAAAAAATGTGGAACGCTTCACGATTTTGCGTGTCATCCTTGCGCAGGGGCCATGCTAATCTTCTCTGTATCGTTCCAATTTTAGTATATGTATTCCGTATGGAATACATTTTGGGGTATGGCAATCACAGAATTTATACCTCCAAAAAGGTTTATTACTATTGATAGTATTCCGAAGTACCAAAAAACGCCTAGATTTAACTCTCAGTTGACGACTGATGCAATTCTACCCGTTTAAATGAAAGGTGTAACAGAACACTTTAAAGTTCATTTTTTATATTTTCAAAGATAAGGTTTGGTGGCTTTATATGACTTTTTATTGTTAAGTTATGTGAATTTACGCTACATGCTCCTCCCACATTCCAAAAATGGGCTGACCCTGTGAGAGAAGGGTGCACAAAAGGGGCGTGGACAAAGTGGGGCTGTCGGTGATCATTTGCTATTTGAAATAAATTTAAAAATACTATAAAGCAACAGCTTAAGTAAAAAGAAAATCTAAAAATGAACATTGTTTTTGTATGCATCTTCAATGTTTGTCTTTAAAATTTAACAAGCAAGCAGCTTTCGTAAACTAAAGGTAAGCATATTCGTAGCTTCGAGAACATCATGCAGGTTTTGATGAGCTAGATTAGGTATAAAATCTGAGAGAAACCTAATATGTAAATGTATTCCATACGGAATACATATACTAAAATTGGAACGATACAGAGAAGATTAGCATGGCCCCTGCGCAAGGATGACACGCAAAATCGTGAAGCGTTCCACATTTTTTGTCTAATTTGGAAAAAAATTTATACCAGCTTCACCTGGGCTTTCGATTTAGTTATTTACACAGAATATACCTATCGTTGATTTTCCTCACAAAGAAGCATTGACAGATTCGCATATGCCGTCCTTGTTGCCATCTTGGTGAGTTGGCGTTTGGCGACCTTCTGACAATTTGTTATTTGGTTTTGTTTCTTATTTATGCAACTATGCAATGAAGAGTATATTGTTATATTCATTAGCTGTAATTTATAAGTTGTTGAACGAATATTTTGGAGGCGTTTGTTATATAAGAACATCCGATCTCAATCTCATTAACTCAGCTAATTGGCTCAGTCTGCAGACTGCAGCAAGGCCAGCAACCAGCTCTAGCGAGGTGGCGACAAGAAAAAATAATTGTAATTCAAACCAATGAAAATTTCAAGTTGCATTTCGTTCATATAGTTTCACCGGTTAGTTAAACTGCAGGTCGCAGGTGATATTTAGTGTTCATGTTGGATTTAAGCAATTTGATATTTGAATTGTTTTGTCTTTAAATTTCTTTTCCTGCCTCAGCTGCGGTGTCGCTGTTGTGGTGTCGCCATATTGAAATGAATTACCACTAGATGACTAGAATTGATGATAGCAGACGATGTGTATTCGGCATCGGCACGCAGAACAATGTATAACCGAAAAAAGAAGTTTGTTTGTCTTCTATGTTCCCATGTAGGTAAAAAAAAAGAAGCATATATGCAGTTGAATTGGGTTTTGTAAAGGTCACGCAGGAAAAGATGGTTTAATCTTTTCAATTGTTAGACGAGCAAGTCGCAATTAAGCATGAGAAGCCATGTGATGGAAACACATGTACCAGAAGAGTCATTTTATAAAAAAAGCAACACATGTGATCAACAGATTCATTTTTCAAAAAACCAACATTTGTGCCAAATCTGTCTTAAGGTATGATTCTCAAATCTTGATGTGAACTGTCACTGCTCAAATGTTTTTCCTTCAGGCATTTAGAGAAAAATGGCATCTGAAAAACCACATGCGATCTCATGCACCACAAATGGTACACTTAGCAGACATTTTAGAATTTTGTTTAATGATTTTATGTTTCGTTGGTGTATGACAGAAACATAGGAAAAAACATGCCTCATTTTGTACAGAACAGTTCCTCCACAGGTACAAAATTTTGAGACATTAAACTTCTACATGAATAACTTAAATATCAAACAAATTTCTAGTGACAGTTTACAACATGTTCGCCGAAGTAGCAGAAGATCAAAGCACCTGTTGCAGAACGATGAGCAGGATAAAGATATAGCAGTACATGAACCTCGTCAGAAAACCAATCTCCAGTCAGATAACAGTAGTCAAGCTCAAGATTCCTCTTTTAGCAGCATAAATTGCTGGCCGAAGGTTGTTCTTTCTTCTCACTTGAATCATCTTTTGTGTCACACTTTTGGAGTGCTTCCAAAGTACAAAATACCCAAAATTCAATTATAATCCGTTATTCATGGTCGATGTTTCAAAGTGGATGATGTGCATATGTGCCGTTGTGCACCTTACACTTATCAATGTGTCTTGTTGTACCTATAAAATGAATATGCATGCTAACTAAAGTCATATTCTTTCCATTTCATTTCTTGGGCTACTGTTCATATTGAAAGCTGTGGCAGTCATCAACACTTCACTTCTGACAAACCATAGTTTTTGTGCCAACTGAAAAATAACCACCTTTCCTTTTCCCATCTTAATAGGAAACAATAATAGTGGCAGGTTTTTCAGATGCTTATTGTACGACGTGGGATTTCCTTCATCTATGAACAGTCAACCAGAACTAATCAGTATGACCAAGAATCATTCATCTGTCTGTGTACATTGCGAATCCCATTATTATCGAAACTTTCATATTGCGAAAATCATATAATACTATAAAATTCATGACTATCATCAATAATCAAAACTTGCACAAAAATTGCCATGTATCGTCTTTGAAGAACGTCTATCCAGTATCCACATGCTAGAGATTGCCACATGAATATTCCTCATTTCTGGCTAATCGTTCCCGGCACAGTCTTCACTTGACCGTTCAAATGCTGTTTACTTAAAATATATCTCATGTATAGAGTATATTTACACATTTAATACCGTGCACTCAGTTAAAACATAACAATAAACATTATTTATAAGCTTGCAGGAACCAATACTATGAATCATTTTTTATTCAGTATGCCACTCGGCCCACTCCAAGCCTAGCGTACGCGTCGTTTGGAGATGCATGCCATTCGGCTCTTGTCTCCGAACTCCAAGTTTGCTCACAAATCGGGAACAAAAAATGTATGTTTCAAAAATTTAAAGGGGAAATGAAATTAAAATGGACAGCATACCTGTTAAAACGAAACGAACTGATATTGTACAATTTTGGAATCTGGTAAAACCATTAAAAGATTTTTGGAGATGCGGGGGATTGAACCCCGGGCTTTTCGCATGCAAAGCGAACACTCTACCACTGAGTTACATCCCCGATGTATGAATGGTTTTCTGAGATATATAAGTAAGCTTAACTCTGGTTTCCAACAAATTAACGACAAGTTTTCACCATTCGTTTAAACAACTAAAACTCTATTTCGTTTCACACCAAATCTGTAATAAAAATTCAAATCGTTTAACGGAAGTTTTTTTTTTGTTTTTCTTCCTACTATGGAGATTCCGTAGTACCAGCTATTTACCAGTAAATTTTGTATTCGTTACTCATAACTTTTCCTGTCACAGTATCTTATACTGTTGGTTCCGCAACTAGAATATAGTATTATATAGTTTTTGTATTAGACGCCCGTTTCTAAATTTTTAGATTGAGAAATATACAACTGCGACTGGACATATACATAGGCTATACATTGAAATTCTTAGTTATTGTCCGTCTGCAGTGAAAGAACAAAATTATTATTCGGTTTACGCTATATGGATTAAATGACCTGTACGTTCCGATGCTTACATTAAGACAGCAAATAACATTGGATGGCAATCATGCTGCTCGCAAAAAATAACTTTAACGACGGCGAATCGACAATAAGTACGGCCGAATTTGGAATAGGAATACTTGTTTCTGCTGAAATCCAATTCACATAGTTTCGAATGCGAGTGAATCCAGATGGCAGGCTGTTTTCACATCCAGCAGCCGCAAAGAAAGATGCAACTCCAATCTGAGTAAAAGTCCCATCAGCGTTCATGTACCCCATAGGACCACCGTTATCACCCTACATAATGAAAAGATTAGACCCAATGACCTTATTGGTCTATTCTTTATTCTACAAACATACTGGACAGATTCCTCGACCTCCAGCTCCACTGCTGCAAATAATGTTGTCAGTAACGACATTCCCGTAGATTGCATAACATTCGGAATTGGTAATGACGGTAGTTGTCGTCTCTCGTAAAACCGGACTCAACGGTCCCACTGATCCCGCTGGTTAAAAAAAAAATTAATCAGTAGACTACCAATATGGTTTGTTATTTAATTGATTATAGTGTTAGTATAAACAACTTACAGCCAGAAGTTCTTCCCCATCCAGTAAGGTAAACAGTGTCGCCATTATGGCTAGGATCGTTCGTAGATGGTAAGCAAATCGGTTTGATGTAAGCTATTATTTAAGGGTTTATACAAAAACTGATAAAGTAGGCTACTAGCGATTTAACTCAATGGTTAATTACAGGTGAAGTTGACGAGGACAGGCAATTTGATGAGGGCGATGTCACCGTTTAGTGTCTGCGCATTCCAACTGGGATGCTTTTTGTAATCAGTGGTAGTAAACATGATCCTTTGCCATTCTGTGGTAGCAGTTAAATCGTGAGCACCAAGATAGACCTTGATTAACGATGCCCTAGGTATTCAAAAAGAAACATCAGGGAATATTATTTCGGAAGCAGAACTGCTGTGACGTTGAAAATCGTGTTTTGCCATGTATACAAACCCATCGAGGCAGCTGGCGGCGGTTAAAATCCACTGATTACTGATTAAGGTGCCACCGCAGACATAGTCTTGAAATACAGGCCATTCTTGTGAAATTTGCAAAAACGCCTGCCATGGATATTCGTTGGGTGTGGCCACATTTCCTCCAGCAATCCTTCCAGCCAATGATGGTTGGTTTTTCTTTCCACATGTTGCATCTTATTATTTTAACATTAGCGACATTTATTATGCACAATCTTTGAAGCAGCAAGAAAAACGAACCTCTAGCAAGAGGTGGGGTGGCCAATGGTGTCAGTACGTTTGGCTGAAAAATTGTGAAATTGCTGTATGTTCTTTCTTGCAGAGCACTAAAAGCTTGCTAAAATTCCGTTGCGATTAAAAATTAATTTTATGTTAAAAATTTGCTGTAGGAAACAAAAATTAGAGCTAAGTTATACACAGTTACTTACCGTATTTCCTGTTGTTAGTGACGCACACAATCCAAGAGAAGCGGCAGCAAAGCACAAGTAAAGAAAGATTTTCATGTTGAATTGATTTTTCTTGGTTCAAGCAAATAATTGCGCATTGAATTGAAATAGACCTGAGTTTTATATTGTTGACTGGTGCGGTCAAAGCTGATAAGATGAATATTACCGGAACCTGGCGGTACTTCAACGTTATGTTCCGGTTTCTTGATTATGAACTGTTAACGTGATTGTGTAACAAATCGAGCTCACTTCTAACAACAAACATGAAAGCACTCAGCTTTGAAAGGCCGGTTGCTTTGATTCACGCAATGATAATAAGTTGAACAAGTTTTATCATTTTACAAGTTTCATGTGCAATCATTTCCGGTGATAAAGCAGCTGTTATTCTCTTCGCCTGAGACAAAAACTGACGTGCCGACGTAGCTGATACTGGTGATTAGTTTAATATTATGTTTAAAGAAGAATTTTACGATTCGTGCTCTAAGAATCCAAATAGATAAAGAAGAAAAAAAAAGAATGTAATAAACTTAAGTGTGTCATTCGTAAACGATTGCAATGGTCGCTTCTATTGTAATTATTTTATTTATTGGGAATAATAACTATGAATAAATTGATGGATTTTTACTGTTAAACGTACATATTTAATATAGGCAACATGGTTGGTTTTTATTTATTTGATTGCATATGTTCTGCTGAATACTACTCCAACATCGATCATCTTTCATCACATTTTAATCTAAAAATAGAAACAATATTGTATCCGTCGATAGCTCAGTTGGTAGAGCGGTGGACTGTAGAATTGTATCATTGATATCCATAGGTCGCTGGTTCAACTCCGGCTCGACGGAAGTTTTTAATTTAAAGTTTTTTTTCTATTTTTTAAATTTAGTTTTTAGTTTAAGGTCTACTGATGACAAACCTCTAAGTTTGCTTTAGATTTTAATGAAATAAAAAAAGACTGATTGGAAACAGCTGTCATAAACTGTTAACATATAGTTTACCATTTAATCAATTAAACTCACAAGCATTGGTACAATCTACAACATATAAACTATACTGCTAAACCCAAGCAGGCTTTTCGTTGGAATGTACTAGTTACCAAATAATCTTTTATTAATATTAATATTAATAAAAACGATTTTGAATAACCTAAAACTATAAGGGAAAAAGTCGGCCTTATATTTGTCGGGCTTAAAATTTCAATATTTTTAGAATTCGAAAAAACTTAACTAGTTTTAAGTTTTAACCACATTCGATCTTCGGTATCGAAGAAGATATTAATTTTCCGGTTACGCAGATTTTGAATGGTAAGGAATCATTCCGTCATCTGTTATTCGAGATTTCAGTGTGTTACCTTGGGCGTTTTCTGACCAACGACAAGAAGCTACACGTTATATAGCATCACGAAATAAAGGTTCGTAAAGCTCCGGTATGACTGAAATTGAAGGGATAAGTTTTCCTCTTTTATACAACTCCAAAAAAATTGAATTGACAACCATATGTGATGGGGGACAAATTGATATCGCTACTTATATGAATGTGCGGCCAGCTAATCTACAGATAAGGTAATATGTAAATTTTAACTACTTTATACCAAAGTAATTACCATTACTTTCCTTGAAATGCTCCTAGACGCACAAATATTTCAAGGCGTTTTTCTTCTATTTTTTTGTAGTTAAATGTTTTCCGCATAATCTGCAAAACACATTATGTACCCCTTCCCCCTTTGAATGGGCTTTCCTCTTTTGCTCTCCACTCCTCCACTTGTAGACGGAAAACTTTTGTCTTCAAGTCATTATTTTTTCGGCTAGAGAGCATAGGACATAATGTATAACTGTGTGTCAAAACGCGTGGTCTAGAGCTTTATACCTCCCAAAAAAGAAGGTGAAACATTTCATCGGGAATTTCTTCCTTGTTCACGTATTCAGTGTAAGGTATTCTTTGC
Source organism: Daphnia sinensis (assembly GCA_013167095.2). Taxonomy (NCBI): domain Eukaryota; kingdom Metazoa; phylum Arthropoda; class Branchiopoda; order Diplostraca; family Daphniidae; genus Daphnia; species Daphnia sinensis. The sequence continues at coordinate 7,072,830 of CM023197.1, forward strand.
CACATTGTTCATATATTAAGCCCCTTGAATACCATGCAATAACAAAAAACTAGCATACCTGCATACAGACTTACAGAGTTACAGACAAGAAACGAGTACTAGGGAATGGTGATAGCATGGTGATAGCCCTAAATTTGTTTTCGTAATCGATCATACGACTCGCTGCAAAGCGATCAGCATTCAGCAGCCACTTGATTATTCGTGGTCCACGAGACCGCGAGTAACTGGCAAATTTCGCATTTGAATCAGATTTCAGATTGCATATTCCATATTTAAAATATGGAATATGGAATATAAAAAAAAAATAATTTTTTAAATATTACCTTGCACTAGAGCAACTGCTGATATGTTTGGATAGTTGCCCTTTTGAAAGAAACATTTTTCTCGAAACAATTAATAATTTTCAGTATTTATCCCTGGAGAAAACCACCTTGGAACTGTATTCTTTCCATAATAAAAATTTTATTGATAGCAAAAAAATAGTTTTGAAAACTGTGCTCTAGAAGTATTTCTTTCTGGTGTTCATCTGGATGTCAAATAATTTGGTAAACTTTTGTGGTAGTGCAATTTTACACAAATTCATTCACGAATAATTTCGATTAACAAACGATATTTGACTATTGATTGACTACCATTTATGTTCCAGATAACAAAGTATTTGTTACATTTTGATCACTTGGATCCTGAATATCTTTGTTGAATAGCAACTGGAAATAGCCATGATGGGAGATTCAGTAATTTTTTTTGTGGTATAACTTACCCTAAAATTATGCCATCAGCCAGTTCTGTTGTATTTCAGGTTCAAAACTTTCGAAGTATGAGGCGGTGTCCAATTTGTTCAGAGGTGCAGTATAACTGTTTAGTTGTGTTGAACTCCTATTTTTGTTTTACATGCCTAAGCACAAAACATAAATAAAAAATTTGTGTAATTTCAGGTGGTGGTCAACAAGAGGCAACACATAGATATGCATTATGGGATAGAATATGACAAACAATGTCGATATTGTGACAAAGTAAGTTTTTTTAGCTCCAGTTTTACAACTTATTCTATGTGTACATAATCATATTTTAATGTTGTAGCATTTTTCAACTTTAAGATTTAGATTAGAACAGTGCTCAAATATTTAAGATTTGTTTTTGGTAGATTTTCGCTCACCCAGGCAATCTCCGGATTCATGAACGCGTCCATTCAGAGGCCGTTCAGGACAAGTCGGTGAAAAATCTCTCAACATTTCATGGTGATCAACCTTATGATATTGTTTTAATTTAGGTAGTCACAGCATTCACTTCTGAGGAAGAGTGGCCACATCAATGCAAATTTTGCTCAAAAGTAAAGCCCTGCCCTAAAATTACGTATTTATGGTATAAAATTAAAAGTTTTGTTGATTCAGAGATTTCGTTTTTCGTCTCGATTACTGGAACATACTACAATTCACTCGAAAGAACGTCCGTATACTTGCCTATATTGCCCTAAGGTACTGTAAATCAAGTATTTTCGTTATTATCAGTTTACAGCAATTTATTAATGTCACGATTTCGGTTAAAGAAATTCAAACAGGCCTATTCGGTATGGGAACATCTGGAAAATACCCACGCGACACATAATTCTACCCAAGTGAATAAAATGAATCCCCCGAAAAGTGAAATTAAAAGCTCACTGAAGGTAAATATTTTTGCATTACAAATGAATGTTGCGACCCTACCATTAACTATTAATTTTTTCGCCAAAGACGAAAACCACTCAAACAATGAAGGTAAAAGGATACCCGCGCAAAATCAGATATACATTGCCAGATTCAATTCAGAATGCCAACCTGTGTCCGAGAGTCGTTCTTTCTCGATCGCTGACTGAAGTCCTTAATAAAATGTAGGTCTGGTACTCCCGTGTATCAAACTATATCAGGTGTACATCCGATAGTGATCTGAATTTCATCACATATTGTGCTGTCCTTCTTTATATTTTCTACCAAGATTTTCTTCAATTTGATTTAAACATTCCGCTGACCAACCTTTTTTCTTTTTAATTGCACTTGTCATTTAAGAAATGTTTTCTGTCTTGAATTATGTATAATGTTACAAAGAATCAAAGCTGCTATAATTTCAATGTTGCCAAATGTATCAAGAAATGTATTCCTGCAAACTGATGAGGAAAAATAAACTCGGAGTCCTCACTCCGGTCGCAAAGATCCCCGATATGGTTTGACCTTGGCCGCTATTGGATCGTGGCAACTGTATGCGCTGATAAATCTCAACGGCTCCTGGTGACTGGTGTTTACGAAGTTTCCTATAGCCTTGGCCGTTAATTTGGATTGTTTTGTACGGTCTACGTTGAGCTGGTTGACGTAGGGGCCTCACGATTGCAAGGAGTTTTTCGGCTTCAGGGGCGGGGAACTCGATTTAAACTGATGGTGGTCAACAGCCCCAGTGCAAATATGGGTTGACCTTGACGAGCTTAACAACGGAGGGTGCTGGCACGACGAGTCGAGTAAAAAACCGCTGGGAAAAAATAAATTTTTTCGGTCGCGCCAGTATGTTCCGTTACTAGCTGTAGTCTATGCCGACGCTCTACATACGTTACATTACTTTCTAGTCTATATTTTCGTGCCCTTTGTATTCAATAAATTTGGACTTGGAAAAGATTTTTCAGAATAAATTTTCTTTTGACATGTCCATATCATATTTAACTGTTTGATGATTCTGTTTGTAAAACTCCAATCGGAGTTTGAACCCAAGACCATTGAATCCGTACTCCAATACTCTACCACAGAGCTATGATACTTGACTAGTTCAGGAAATTTGTTATATGTATATTTTTTCCCCATTAAAAATTTAAAACCTACACCCTAATTATTTGAAAAAAAAAATTAGAGAACGTTAATGTCGGGAATGAGTTCAAACAAACACAAATCGATTTGCGCATTACTGAGACCTGCGGAGAGCAATGTCGCAAGCTGTCAAACCATCTTTCCAGGCTTTTCTGGCTTCAGTAGAAAACGACTGTCCAAGTTCTTCTTCCATGACACTGAACATGACTTCACCAAATAATTTAAGCTCGTCGGGTTTCACGTCTTTGAAGGCGGGAGAATTGAGGTAAGGGCAGCTTTTCGGGTTTTTGCCTAGGTTGTCAATGTAAGCATTGAGGCCGGCCAAGCAGGTATAGACTTGATTCAAGAAGTGACTGTTGGTGGGCAAATCAGCCAGATCGACGTCGGCAAAGGCTGCAAACTTCTTTTGGGTTTCGGGTTTCAGTTTGAAGTAACGGATGAATGCTTTCGGGGCAATGTTTCCATTTTTCTTGGCGACTTTCCAGGTGGCCTTGATCAAAGCACGATCTCCTTCCTTCATCGAGTATTCACGTGTTTCAGGCTGCAAAAAACGGGGAACGTTTATGATAGCACAGTTTCAAATGTATCGATTTCTGGTCGTGTGTACCTTGGCGGTGTGATGGCCGTAGGGACATTTGACGCCCTGCTGACTGTATGGACATTTAGCTCCTTTTCTCATATACGGGCATTTTGATCCAACCTTGGAGTGATAGTGACCGGAAGATGGTTTCTATGCAAAGAGTAGTGATTTGTTTTACATTTTGTTTCATTCATTTAATGTCTCTAGTAAATATGTTTACTTGGATTCCGAGAGGACAGCCGCTGGCGGATTTCTTAGAAAAACAAAAGGCAAACGATCGTATTGAAATTTACTTAGGTCATTTTAAGTGTTAATAATTACCTTGAAGCCATGAGGGCAACCACTAGCTGAAGCATCCTTACGCTGTATTGGAAAAATATACCAATGTCGTCATGTTTATTATTATGGGTACTAAAATATTTATTACCGTGTATCCGTAAGGACATTTGCTTCCGGATACCATTTGTTTCTGTCACAAAAAGAAAGATACGCTCATTGTTTTGAACGATGAATGATAAAATAAAAAAAGTAAGCAAATCACCTTAATTCCAAATGGGCAACCATGTCCAGAACCTGAAGACTATACAAATTAAAGACAAATAAATGGGTGATGGAATGTTATTACAAGCAATATGAAATCTGTGTCATCTTGATTGCATGACCTACCACGAAACCTAATGGGCATTTGCCATCGGTTGATTGAGCGACCTAAAAATATGGAAAATAAGTTTAGTATACTCATTTCTGGAACGTGTTACCAATTTGACTGACCGAGAATCCGAAGGGGCATTTCGAGCCTTCGACCAATCCTCGCTGAAATTTAAATACGTCAGTTATATTTTGCATCACAGTTGATTTACACGACTTGAATACCTTGAGCCCGAATGGACATCCACCAGCATTTTTCTGTTAACGCAAAAGAACAAAACAAAAATCTGTTAGATACGAGAAACGCTAATGCGACTGATGCCGTCAATTTAATACCTTGAATCCGTAAGGACAACCGGAAGCAGCAGCAGCTTCTCTCTGTGATAAACACAATCAATGAATTAGTTTTTTTTTCTTAAAATTAATTTGCTCAAGTGATCTAAACTTACAGTGTATCCATAGGGGCATGGGGTTCCTTCCACTGAGCGTTTCTATTTCAATTAAAACTCGTAAAATATATCCCATACCAAATAGATGTTGCATTTCATTTACACTATACCTTGAGTCCAAGAGGGCATCCTTTTCCGGAAGCAGTTCCCTATTATAGAGAAAATTATCAAAGATTTAAATAAGCAATTTTTTTTTTTTTTCTTATAAAAAAAATTGAGGTTACTCACTTGGAAGCCTAGCGGGCATTTCCCATCGGTGGCTGCCTCTCTCTGTTAAAAAGCGAATCAGTTATTTTAACTATATCAATAATTGGGTTTGGTTGTAAAGAATTGGCTCACCGTGTAACCAAAGGGACACTTTGAACCTTCCACTAGTCCTTTCTGTAGTCCAGTTGATGTGGGTTAATTGATTAAATATTTTGAGGTAACACAATCAAAATGAAAACGAGAGAATGGTGAAACAGAATGCTTTACCTTTACACCAAGTGGGCATCCAGAATCAGATTTCTGTTCAATAAAACATAAAGAATTTAATGAACGTGAATCTCTACTACGATTTAGCCTAATTTTACCTTGAAATTGAGGGGACATCCAGGTTTGATTGCCGATGCCTGCACAAAGGTTTAAATGGTTATCATTTTCCTTTCACATTGGTTGGTTGTGAACAGTAATTACTGAATTAAAAAAGAATTACTCACAGAATAACCAAACGGACACCGTGTGCCTTCCGCTGAAGATTGCTGTGAAATTAAAGAAAAAAGAGTTTGGTAAATGGCTTCACTGTTATCGTTGAAGAGTTTGTTACCTTGAAGCCAAATGGGCATGGTTCCCCAGATCCGGTCTTCTATAATTTTTGTAAGCAACGCGTGTGCAAATAAGAGTAAGCGCTATACATTCAAATGAACATTTAATAATGAAAGTTTACGTTGAATTCGTAAGGGCAGTTTCCGTCATTGAATCCAGATTTCTGTTCCATGCAACAATTTAAACAGATGTTAAAATTCTACCTTTGAAAAAATTTTTGTAATTATTAATCATGTACTAACCGGGTATCCGTAGGGACATCTGCTTTTGCTCTTGTAGCTGATTGATTTCTACCCACAAAAGGAGAAAAAAACAATCAAATGTAAGATGCTATTCATCGTTCATGTGAAATCAAGTTAAGATTCTTTAAATTACCGAGTGGCTGTATGGGCATTTATGGGCAGCAGCAGTTGGTTTCTAAATTTAAGATAACACTGTAATCCCTATAAATGAAACAAGATTCGCTGTATGACTTACGTTGAAGCCGTAAGGACAACCAGAATCAGATTTCTAAAGAAAGAGAAACAATAATATTTTGCATAAAAATGTTGATATTAGATTTCTTCTGCTTTAACGCATACCTTGAAGCCATGCGGACATCCGTTAGTTGCAACATCACTAGACTATTGATAAAAGAAATTTAAACCGTTAAAAAATCGTCAATTCAATCTAAATGAAATATTTTTAGGGTTGAAATCATACGCCATATCCGTAGGGGCATTTGCTTCCGGCAACCATTTGTTTCTAGAACAGAAAAAAATAATTTAGATTTAAGAGTCAGTTCCCGAAATTATTGCAATTTTTGGTTACCTTCAGACCGAAGGGGCAGCCGTTACCGGAACCAGTTGGCTATTAACAACGAAAGAAAGGGAGAAAAACAATGGTCAATAAGCTGGAACACAACTAATGTGATGGCTGTAAATCACCTTGTATCCAAAAGGGCATTTGCCGTCATTAGCCGCTTCAAACTGTATGAAAATTTTGTTGTAAATAGAATGTCGATAATTTTGTTCTGTTCGACTTATTAACTTACAGTTCCGCCGTAAGGGCATTTCGATCCAGCAACGAGTCCTTTCTGTAAAACGAAAAAAAAAATTATAGAATAATTAGTTTTAAAAGTCCATATTCGTTAACGGATACCTTGATTCCCATTGGGCATCCGGAAACGCCTTTCTTAAAGTTATGGGGACAACCTGGCGCAGCTGCATCTTCTCTCTAAAATACATGACATGAAAATTGTCCATTGCCACATTGTTAGATTAACTATAAGCTTACGGTGTATCCGAACGGGCACTGAGATCCTTCAACCAATTGACGCTGTAGAAGAAAATGAACAAATGATTCATTACCGTTAAATATAACGACAAGTTCAACAATTAATTGTGTACCTTAAAGCCTAAGGGACAACCCTTTCCAGTTGCGACTCCCTGAAAATTAAAGATAATTCAAAACATGAAGAACTACAGGACGGGAAGAAACAAAATTGGAAGTCGACCGTACAGAAAATCCGGCGGGGCATTTTCCATCACCGATGGATTCTTTCTGCGAGTTAAAAATAACAAAAATGTATTATCGTAAGAATTAAACGATTTTGATAGGAGTTTTACCTTGTAGCCATAGGGGCATTTAGATCCTTCGACGAGTCCTTTCTACAAAGTTACCAATAAAAAAATAACACATTTAGAAAATGAATCGCAATTTTTCTAGATGTGCTCCGAATTACCTTAACACCTAGGGGGCATCCTTTGTCAGATTTCTAGAAAACAATAAAACATTGCAGTTATAAGTAAACTAAACTCTATCCGATGGGCTTTAAGCCCACTGCAAGTGTTTTGGTATTTATTCTTTACGAATGTAATACGTTATACCTTAAAACCATAAGGGCAGCCTGGTTTTGAAGCCAATGCATTCTAAAATTGAGGCAAAAGAAAAAGACAAATTAGTATTTCTCTCGTTTCCGTGGATGCTTAGAAACAGAGCAAAATTCGGAAGCGTAATCAGTGACTTACGTCATATCCGAATGGGCATTTTGTTCCCGCAACGGTAGATTGCTATTCCGGATTATACGTTATTAGTTAATACTCAAATGTACAGCATGTGTAAAAGTGATCGGGTTCGGTGATTTTACCTTAAAACCCCATGGACATCCAGCACCAGAGGCCGTTTTCTAAAGGAAAGAGGAGAAAAATGAAGGTATTTTTAGACATACAGTACGTAAAATTGTGAATGAATTGGGTTGCATGAACACACCTTAAATCCGTGGGGACACACTCCGTCGTTGAAACCAGATTTCTGTTGGAATACAAAGGGCAGATTAATTGCTATTCTTTATGTTTGTGTTCTGAAACTATTTCAATTTTTGGCCCGTCTTGTTGAAATTTAAATCCGAAATACTAACCGGATATCCATATGGGCATTTGCTGATTTTCGATCGAATACCGGAAGATTTCTAGATATAAATTTCGTTGCATAATTAATAAAAAAATTTTAAGTACTGTAAGTGAAAAGAAAGTAAATTACCATGTAGCCGTAAGGGCATTTGGTGACTGGAACAGCAGCTTTCTATTTGATTTAAAAATAAATAAAAGATGGACGTTGCACATAAAATTTCGTGACTGAGGTACAGATTGAAAATTTTTCTTACGTTGAATCCATAAGGACATCCAGCACCATTAGCAGATTTCTTCATTTGAAAACAAAATTAACATTTAAGTTATATGAATTCATGGAAGAGAACAAAAATGCCACGATTACCTTGAAACCGTGCGGGCAACCTTCAGCGATAGCCTTCTGAAAAATGCAAAAATTGCCGATAAGGATAGAATCATTTTTACTTTTAATATAACAAAGACAAACTTACGCTGAATCCATATGGGCATTTAGTGCCAGCAATTTGTTGTTTCTAAATTTTTACAAATTCGTTCAAAACGCGAATTAAAGTAATAATTATTTTTAAAACATTGAGTTTGCTGTTGAATCATACTTTAAATCCAAATGGACATCCTTTTCCGGAACCGCTAGCCTATACACAACGCAAAAATCATTAAAAACTGCGTGTAAAGCACGCAATGAATTAAAGATAAATACCTTAAAACCTAATGGACATACGCCGTCTTCAGCAGCCTCTCTCTACGAGTGAAAAAAATATTGAAATATTTCAGAATTAACGTGTAAAAAAATTGACTTTAAATATTACAGTTCCGCCGTAAGGACACTTGGATCCTGCAACCAGTCCTTTCTATATTATAAAACAAATCGTTCGTTACGGAAAACACGGATGAATTAAAGCATGTGGTTTACCTTGATACCAAGCGGGCATCCTGTGGCATTTTTCTGTGTCACCGAACAAGTAAAATTGACGAAATAATAAAAAAATTTATAACATCAATTGGAATAAAGTGTACTACCTTGAAACCGAATGGGCAGCCAGTTGTAATTGCATCAAGAGCCTACAGAAAAATTCGAATAACGGTTAGCTATTATTAACCGTTGCGGATATGATTTTACACTTACAGTGTATCCGAAGGGGCAGTTAGATCCGTCCACTTGATTGCGCTACAGCCACACATAAAAATGTAAAGGTGAACAGAAAGGGTATTTCAAATGAATAATGAATACCTTGAAGCCCATTGGGCATCCTTTTCCAGTAGAAACTCCCTATAAAGAAAAAACAGAATAAAATAACTGAAAACATCAGTTAACTGACGTGGCAGTGACACTTACGGAGAAACCAGCTGGGCATTTTCCATCTCCAATCGCCTCTTTCTAATTATTAAAAAACGAGATGCCAATAAACTTTATCGTAACTGCAATGATTATCATATAAGAATATATTCTAATTACCTTGTATCCGTAAGGGCATTTGGATCCTTCAACTTCTTGTTTCTAAAAAACGGGTTAATTAAATAAATTAATGAACAATATCCGTTTTTTTGTTGTTGGGAGGGGAAATATGTCAAACACGATGGCTGGATTCATACCTTGATGCCGAGAGGGCAACCTTGGCTTGATTTCTGAAATATTACACAGAGCAAAAGGTTAGCTCATTGGCTATTAATTATGTGTTGTAACTTGTAAGTCAAAATTTGTACATTACCTCGAAGTTGTAAGGGCATCCGGATTTCGATGCAAAGTCCTTCTATAAAAGTAAAAAGTTCAATTTCAGCAGTTGACATCTTACTGAACGAATAATCATTACTTACGGTGTATCCAAACGGACATTTAGTTCCGCTTACCGCTAACTGCTATACAAATTGAAAAACATTCAAATGATCATCAGAAGGCCAAAGATTAAGGGAAAATACGACAGAGGGTATCTCAGATCACGAGGTCCAGTATGTTAATTGATATAAAACTATTAAACGGAAAAGACCTTATTGAATCCCCATGGGCATCCACTTCCAGGATCGTTATTCTGCAAAACATTGATCGAATCAACATTTTTAAAATTGCACTGTGAACACCATTTAAAAAATAAAAGGCTTTACCTTGAAGCCGTGAGGACATTGTCCATCATTGAATCCCGATTTCTGGCGTATGATAAAGCACACACTAATTGCGAATCTAATTTTTATTTACTAAATAAAAAATGCTTACCGGATATCCGTAAGGGCACTTGCTCAGACTTCTGGAACCAACGGATTTCTATTATTTAAAAAAAGTTTTAATTAAAACATTTTTAAACCAAATTAATTTAAATTCTTATTGATTATTGCTTAAACACACCGAATATCCGTAAGGGCATCCTGCACCCTTTTCAACTCCTCCAATGGCACCGTGGCCCTAGATTATTGAAAGAAAATCACGTTTCACTCTTAATGTCACCAAGAAGATGTCAATTGTTAAGAATAAAAATTTTTGAAAAATGTAAATATCTCACATGATGAGGATTAGCCCCGAAACGATGACTGTAGGGGCAATTATGGGCGTTGACAATCGCTGCCAGGCAGACAGCAATCAAAATGAGAATTTTCGTAATGCTCGTCATGGCGCTCATTCAAAATTAACTTTTCAAAAAATTGGACTTCCAATTCGTGCTTGGATGGTCGCTTGTAGCCGGACCAATATCTGAAGCTCCACATCTTCGTCTTCGCTTTATATACCCTTGCACAGTCGAAACTGCATTTCCACATCATCTTCGGCGGCCAATCTAAAAAATCGATCGGGTCAATGTTTTTTTTTCCCCTCAAGTTCTCCAGTATCCTGTTGAGTCGTTATTCGTCTAGAGGCTTCGGATGGATGTTTGTCTAAAGCAACTGATAAAAACTCATGGTACGCCTTCTTTTTCTTGTGTGATTTCTTCCCAAATGTTTTGAGAGGATGTACCAAGGCAAGGATCGTTTTCTTACGACGCACATTTCTTTTTCTGTGTCAAAAAAAAATTTCGCCACGGGTAGTTCAAAAGTCCACATTTACATAAGTCAACTATATACCAAAACGAATTTACTTTAATGCTGCCGTTGAAATATGAAGTGTGGCCAAATTGCGATCCTTTTTTTTTTTTACAATTATAGAAATTAGGGAATTGCAAAAATCTTAAATAGGACAAATGTTTGGTAAATCAAGGGCTACTGGAAAAGCACAATTGCTAATTAATATAAGAGCGGAGGATTACCCATTAATTGATGAGACAATTTTCGGATCGCGATGGATTCTCCGTTGGTTGTTCTCGAAAGGCGTAGATCAACGTTATCGCGCAAAAGTTTATCTCGTCCTTGCCCAGTTAAGTTTCGTCAGAACAGCTGCTGTCCTCTTTAACCTAAATGGAACTTGAGCTATTTCTTAACTTCAAAAACAAACAAAATATAGTTTCTATTTTGTAGCGGAAGACGAGAAAAAGTGGCGTAACAAGCACGACGTCACATGCAGTAAATGCGTCTTAGAAATATAGATCAATGAGTGCTCTAAACTTGTTAGCTCAGAAGTTTCCAAGGCATATTTATAATTTATAAGAATTATTTCAAGGAAAATTTAAGCTGTTTCCCATGGAATAAACAGCTATGAAATGATTCAGCAAAATTGAACTCCCATGCCTTCGTTCATGATTGCTCGATACGTACATTTGTCTATCTTATGTTTTAGGCAAAGGATAAAGGTCACGGGAAGATAAATAACGAAATTAAATCTAACAGAGAACTGTCTCGTTTGATTTTTGATGAGAAGGAGGCAGCATTTCAATGACCATATTAACGAGCTTATATAACACCAAATGGAAAATTTATGGTCCTTGATTTAGCCCTGACATTCAGATATTTGCTGATGTTTCCAGGGTAGGATAGGACATTTTATTTTACTCAATTTAAGTCTAAGATTTGACCCAGGAGAAGCCAATCCCTTTCCATTGAGTGATTCGAACCTATGACGATATGAAAGCCCAACTTTTTGTTTGACAGCCTCATCGGGTAACAAATATGCCTTGGATTAGGACGCCCACATAAAAACAAAGCGAAGGTCCAAGAACCGAATTTAGCCCAACGTTCTCATTAACTTAAGGTGAATGCTAAATTCTTAACACTAGAGCACTAAATACATTAAACGTAGGTTGCCAGAGGCCCATAAACGGACAACCAGCACCAAAATGGTGCAATCAATTACATTTCCTCTTTCATATATTGAATGAATTCGGTTGTAATGCAGTTGATTTAAGATGATATTTCTCATATTAAGGAGAATGTACACATCACAAGTACACCCTTTGTACTATGAGAAGCCATTTTACCGTAAGAAAGATTTGGATTTCTATGGAATTGAACCTACGACTTTCGCCGCGCCACGCCAATGTGATAACCACAATACCGTGACTCTTCATATATGCGCCGTGCAATGCTTGAAGTCATCAATAAGAATGAATGCCACCTGGAAAAATTCAATAAAATTTAATTATTTACGTTAATTTATGTATCGATCATTTTCATTTCATTCATAATAATTACATAGTGGATATCGATAAGACATAACTAACGAAAGCTACAAAAATTTACTTTGGCATGCATCTGTGAATGTCATAATAGACCTTAATGGCACTAAACTACAACGAGAAGAATGATTATTTGAAAACATACCTTCCCAATTACTATGACTTGGTTTTTATTCTAGCTCTAAAGAAGCTTCTCCTCCTTGTTCTTTGGCGTTGGCATGGCAACAGACATGACCAAACAGGTATCCATCTGGCGCGTCAGCTTGAACGCTTCTCCAGATAGAATGAGAAGGCTGTCGTCGCTTTTGAGAATGACTTCTTTGTTATTTACAGTAACCGAAGATTCTCCTTCCTATTTATAAACGAAATGGACCGAATTTTTTAATAACAGATAAAACAGCACACATTTTAAGAATTACCAATTGCCACAACCATGTTTCATAGCTAGAGGCTTGGAAGTCATCGCTTCCTTTGCCATAAACAACAACGTCCGATTGATAATTGATGTTGCCAAACAGCTTCTTTTTGCCTTCTTTGTGGATTTCATCTCGATGTAATGCGAGCCAGTCTTTCAAATCGAAAGGGTTTTCCACCTCTCGGTTGGAATCTGGTTTGTACGGTGGATTCTCCGGAATAGTTCCCGGAATAGGACGGCCTGTTCGACATTGCTCGGATGCGAAAAATTCTTTGATGACGGGCACTAATTGCACACCTAGATCATCGCAATAGAACCACTTTTCAAATAGCCCTTCGGTTGAGTCGTTCACAAAATATCTGAAAATACAAAGTTTTCTCAACTGTCAGTGAGTAATATTTCCAAAAAAAGGCTGAAATACAATTCAAATCACCTCAGGCAGTCTAGTTCATGCGTAGCTCTTTCTCTTTCAATGACTAGTCCAATGGTATCCTCTTTCCTTTGAGGGGAATGTGGAATTTTTCCAGGCAATAGAAATACCTTTTGTAACATACGAAAATTTGTGTGCAACATCGAAAATGGGGAACAACAATTTGTCATTCTTACCTCACCTTCTCGAATGGGGACTGTTTTAAACTTCCCTTTTTCCAGTATAATCAACTCCATTGCTCCCTTTTTCATGTAGAATAATTCCTCACCTTCTTCCAGGTGGAAATCCTTGCGTTGGTTGGGTCCCCCAACAAAGAAAACTTTCAATTGCTGTTCATGCCTGTAAAAATCGACACTCACACTAGACAGTTTTATGGCAATTACAATATGTTTGACTTACATGAGTTTGTTGCAAACAGGTGGCAAAAACGAGGCTTTGTTTTCTTCGATCCACTGATTAATGTTATAAAACTGGGCCGCCATTTTCGTCTGTAATATTCGTGCACTTCACTCGACGTACAGCTCTCGAGACGAGACTGACACAAAAACATATTTGCTTTGCCGAAATAGCGACCCTGAAATGTTTTCACCGTCACAAACAGTCCCACCGCTCAAGGTTAAAAAGGAGAAAATCTCAGAGAACAATCGCCTTAGGTCTTGATCGCCCATCCTCTCAAAGTATGCTTTCAAATTTGGCGTTGCGAGGCCACGTGTACACAAAAGGCGAACAGAAATGGAATGCAATTTCAATAGCTCAGCAGCAACGTTTTGGCTCTTGAGAAAGGAAACTTAATTACCCTAAAGTTCCATGTATTTTGCATTGGGTGGCAACGGCACCAATGCATATTTTTAAGTTAATGGTTATCACTTATGAGAAGAAACAAAACTAATAACCTATCTCTGAAAAATCTCCACGCGAAATGTTGCTTCTTTAGTTCTTTTTCTCATAGGAGACAGCATCAACAACAAAGGGTATAAATTATACCCCATAGAATTTCGCCATCTGTCGTTTTTTCCTTGTTGCAAATCCACTTTCATATTGCCTTTGTGAGCGAAAAAACGTCGTAATGTCGTTGATGTTTTCACAGCAGAATGTAGGATGTAGCCATCCATTTAAATTAGTCAGCCTCAGTCATGGGATTCGAACGTTTCGAGATCGTGTTGGAGAACCGTAATGGGATTTTTTACCCTGGTCAAACTATTATCGGCACCGTCCAGGTATCAAATACCAAAAGCGAAACTATAAAAGGTACGTAATTATACAGGCATAATGTTAATTTATAAAAATGTCCATAAAAAATAATGGAAGTGATATACCTGTTTGGTATCGAAATTGTCAAGGTATTCACGTTGAATGCAATGGAGTGGCGGAAGTTCGTATCCCAGGGAAAGATGCGAAAGACACTTACAGTTCAACAGGATGTGACTTTTACTGCGCAAGAGAACAATACTTCGATTTCAAATTCACACTAGTCAATCCAGGTAAACATGAAATAAAAACAGAAAAAATGTCAATATTCAACAGTAAATTGAGAATGTCGTGTTGTGTTTTCGTAGGACATCATGCTGTCGAATTGGCGGCAGGTCATCATCAGTATCCGTTCACCTTCGTTCTGCCAACGCAGATCCCTCCGTCGTTCGAAGGACCTTACGGTCATATTCGCTATAACATCCAAGCTGTCGCCCAACGTACTTGGCTAAAACGAGAATACGTTTGCAACAGCAATCTTACGGTCAATGCAATCGTCGATCTCAATACGATGCCCAAGGCAGAGGTAATAATTTTTAAAAAATTTAACTAGTAAATTAACAATTAATTACCCATAAAATGAAATTCCACATATAGTTACCAGTAAAAAAAATCAAATCGAAAACCCTTGGTCTTTTGTGTTGCAAATCTGGCCCCATTTCTGCACAAGCGCGGATCGAACGCGCTGGCTATGTGCCGGGAGAAACGATAATTTTGCAAGCACATACCGATAACGAGAGTGGTATATCGATGCGGGGTTCTAAAGCTCAACTTGTTCAGGTTAGTTACGCATTATTTGGTGCCTTATTTGTCAATGATGTATTTTAATGGTGGCATTCGGTTGCAGATTACCAAGTTTGTCGCTGAAGGACATACGAAATTTGAATCTAAAGTCCTAAAAGCTTACGTTCACGAAAGCTTTATGGATACTGATGTTATGGATAATGTAAAATTCATCGTTCCCCAAGTACCGCCATCTACCCTGCCATTTTGCGGGATCATGGATATATCATACCAAATTCAAGTGAGCCATTTGATTTACTAAAAAACCAATTTAAAAAAAAAAAAATTTTATCGAAAAACGATATTGACTTTAAATTTCCCGCAAATTTGCCTTTCTAAAACGAAGTGTTTTAGGAAACAATTCAATTTTTCAAAGTTTAACCATGGTTTAACGAATACTTTGTTTGATGGGAAAATAGTATGTAGTTGACCCTGGTACTTTGTCGATTAACTTGACCATCAACCTTGATCTGATGATCGGAACGATCTCACTTCGTTCTCATACGGTCCCAAGCCCTACCGAAGCTTTAAATGCTTCCGCACCGGTTCTCGACCATTGGGCGATTCCTGATGTTCGTGGAAGTGAATGGGCTCGTCCGTCTGCTCGTAAGTTTTATATTTGTGCGATTTGTTTTTTATTTGAATTTGAATTTTTATTTTTGGGGTTTTCTTGCCAGCCCCGCCGAGTTACGAAGAAATTGTTCAAGCCGGAGACCCACAACAGACAGTATACAGTTGTAAGTGACTGCTATTCACATGTTCTTTTATCAAAGTGTCTAGTTACATTACATTTATTAAAATTTTTAGTTATTAAATAAAAGCTTAAACACATTTGAACCTGCTATTCCAATCACTTTGCGAGAAGGGGTAAATTGAAGTCATTGTAATTTTTTCGAGTAAAATTATGTTTACAGGCAAGTCATTGGACGGGAAATCACTTTGCCAATGTCCAGATAATTAAAATACATTGTCACGAGAATCAGGTAAAAAGAAAATCACCATATGTAGTTTCATTCACATTTAGCTAATGTGTAGTCGTCCATCAATCAACGGGACGGTCAATGGCTGCCTTCTCATCCAATTGAAGAAAATCGATGATATGTAATTCTGAATAATCTTTGGCACGACAAGGAATTAATGCAATCTGATATTCGTCTGCTCGAACAACTGGACAAAGAAGAGGGCAATGTAAATTTGTGGCATCCAGTTGATATAGCAACAACGAGCGTAGATGTGCAGGATTTAAGGCGCATTTCAGATCCCAAACCTCAACTTTACCCGACGTATTACAGCTCACCCAATATTTATCTGATATGATCCTGTATCGTCGAGAAAACAAGAATTTTTAACAATTGAAAACTGTTTTAAAAGAATAATTTCACGTACTTGACGAAAACGATAGAACTGCTGCTTCGGACGCTCCTTATGCAAGTTGCAGTTTCCGTCTCCCATAGCCTGAGCGTGAACAAATAGAGTATAAAAATATAAAAAAATTAATTAAAGTACCAGAAAGTCTTACTGGATTTCGTAACGAGAGCCAGCCAATAGCAATCCCTTTCTATAGTCGAACACGCCCATTTCCGAATATGGAATTTGAATGGTTCTTTGGATCTCCATGGAAGCAGTGGACCGTATTTGTATTTGGTCACGCTTGGCCTCGGTATCACTTATGAGGAGCAAGACATGCGTATCATTTACAAAGAGCTGGAGGACTCTAAGTTTTTGGTCGAGTACAATCCGATGTACTATGGGTATCTCTTCGGACGGAGACTTGATCAGCCGGAGAGTGACAAAGTCTTGCTCTGTTGGCTACAAAGCATTATTATTAATGGAGATATTTTAAATTGATTACGGGAATTACCGACGACAAGCAAGAAAGGAGCCAATAATTTCCAGGTGAACCGCCAAGACTGAGGCCATTCACGGGAATGTAATGAGATTCGTAATTGGCAATATCCATCTCGTCAAGTACTTGAAGCTGTTGCGCGAAAGATTAAAAGGAAAAGTTCATTCACGGAAACAGGACCTTTTGTTCGAGTTACTGCTTACCAATTCTGTGGTATGCACATTCCATATGCAGATAGAACCTCCAAAGTAACTAGCAACGACGATGTCGTCATTAAACTGCAGGCAACGGACCGTGTTGCATCCAAGAAGGCGGTTGGTCAACAGCAATGGTTGAAATACCTTTAAATAACAATAAAGTTATCTTGTCAAATGTACATTGTACAACATTTTGCTACGAAGAGTTTGTTAACTTACGGCACTAGTTTCCAATGTCCATCTATTCCAAAATCTTATGCTTCCATCGCGTTGACCTCTACCAATCCAACTTTTATTCATTTCAAAATTAAGGCTCCCCCGTATCCAAAAAATACTTTCCAATTCCGGTTGACTAAAGTCCGTAAACTCATTTTTGAATGCCGACCTTCTAGCCAATTCCGACGTAGTTTCTACAAAGGACATAAATAGCATTAAATTTTTTAATAATTCAAGAATAAAAACTTACCGACACAGAGTTTCCAATCTGCTGGCATAGGGTACGGCAATGTACATAACTTTTTGGAACATTGGAATCCAGGGACCATTTTAAAGCCAAAATTTCTAGCATTTCTCTCCACTCTGCAGACAACCTTAGCTACAATAACAAAAAAATGTTGGCTATAATCCCACAAAATTAAGCACCTGTTAACATTTAACATGTCTAATTGGCTTGATGTTTTGAAAAAAATCATCTCGACAGAGGTGATAACAATAATTCACTGACTAAACTTATTCAATGCTATTTTAAAGCAGGCTAGTGTAAGTTTGTTACCATAACACAAAGTAAAATACTATAGACAAAACCTTACATTTCTCTCTAACAGCTTTTTCCATGTTTTGCCATATGCTATATTGTCACGCCACTGAGCTGACACTGCTTCCGAATTCTTCAGGCTATCATAGTCCAAGTAATTGAAAATTTCTTCAACCACATCGTTCATCAGACGTCCTGAAAGCAAAAATATAGAAGCATGTATTAGTACACCTAGCATAAGCACCATCCCATCAAGGCAGACTTACTTGAGAGGGAACTTACGATATCAGACTGATACCTTAATTGAATCTCTTTCGTCATTCTCCATTAACTCGCTTTAAAAATTTTTTTTAAAAGTTAAAATCAACACAAAGCACGTCAGTCAAGATTCCAGAGAGTAAACACGATTTGGAACATAAAAATCGGCTGCAAGGCTGCAAATAGCCATCCAGCGTTGCCTGTTCGATAAAAGAAGCCCAACCAATCAAAAAACGTTCTTATCATCAGTCATTACGTCATTGACGTATGGTACGAAAGGTTGTTGTGAATCAGGACAGATAAGAATTTTTATGCATAGTTAACAGCATTTTTTTTCAAGGTAGTGTAACATAATTACAATTACTTATACACAGAATAATGTACATAATTATTAAAGAATTGCAATATCCGCGCAATTCACATATGTCTCCTGATCGCCGCATCCATAATCTGTTGTACCATCTCCGCAATCTCCGATTCGGCTACCTACATTACACACATGAAAATTAAATTTTTTTTTGCAAACAAACCGAATTCGACACAGCATTAAAAGTCAAATGCAACTTTAGATGCAAAATAGTAAAAAGCAAAATAAATGGCATCTTACTTGCTCTGTAGTACCACTGCAGAACGCAGTTTTCACAGGTGATTTGGGCAGGTAATTGCACCTTAATTGAAAACACTACTGCCACGGAATTTTGCTCAACATTGAATCGAGTCGTTCCGTCCGCTAGAGTCAACAAGTTTTGGTTCAAACATTCTTGGGTTACCAACTCTTCTGACGAGGCCTTGGGGCACAAACGGAATTCAAAGAATCCCATATGACTGATGTTTAAGTTGATCGTAACATCAATCAGCTAAAACCACAAAAATACAGACAAAAATGGGCCTAATTAAAATCCCTTGATCATGGCACACGTAAGCTGCTGTTTCTAAATTATATTTTTAGTTCTTACACTTCCTTGTTCGTAGACTCGACCAATCGTCCCTGTGCCGTAGAGTCCTCCTTCGTCATTGTTGCGGGGTCGAGGATCGCTCCAGATATCACCACACTCACCACAGCGTCCTTGATTCACATCATCGTATTGCACCTGTTGATCGTCAATACAATTTTATATGTATTCTTCATTAATTGGATCGGACATGGCAAATCATGTGTCAACCGAATCGTTTTAAGGTATACCTGCACGTATCCACAGCTGAGAAAGTCGTCTGCTGTGTTGACGGGGGTGTTGAAACCGAATCGCCACATTGAGGATCGCTGAGGTGGGTCGAACATCATACCATGACCGACTACGTCAGATGTTGAAAAGGCCAAAACCAGGAAGACGGACAAGGCAAATGCTTGCATGTTGCTGCTTGTCTAAATTTTCCCTTGATGGAAATTGAAAAGAAGAACTCAATGTGAAGTGAACCTTAAAGTACAAAACGTAAACGGCTGCTGATGAGCCAGTTTCAGGTGCACAGAGCTTTTTATGGGAATTAACGTCAGGTTTCTTATCGAACTAGCTTGTGTAACAAGTTAGATTTTTGTTTTGTTTTGTCTATTTTTATCAAAGGACTGTTTGTACCCAACTGTTAATCTAATATATGCCAGTCATTCCTGTTTCCAACAAAACATCTATGTTGGCACAGTGCTTTACCCAAAAGCATTGATCAAAATGATCACTTTGCTTTTTCGGATGGAATGATAGCTTAAATTACTGTAATTTACATGTTGTTTATCGAATTTTCACGAAAATCAGAACCTGTTTGTTGAATTTAAAGACTAGTCAAATTATTAACTCAATTCATCAGTCGGGGCTTGGAATTATATAAAAGTCAAATGAAATTTTTCTGACGGTAGTGAACTAGTGATACGTTTATCTTTATTTTTTGGTTGAAGGTGAGGAGATATCACACACCCAAAGAAAGTAACCGCTAAACGTTATCTCAGCATCAGTGTCACGATGAGCGTTAGCCGTTATGGCACAAACAGAATGAATAAGTAATATCGAAAGACAGTTTGGTTTACAACATGGAAAGGAAATATTCGGTTTCTATATATTACAATATTAGCATGCATTACTTGTAATTGAACTACATTTTGATAATCCTGTCGATAGTCAGAAAGGAATCAAACAAAGCATATATTATGATCTAATTCTAGAAAACGCAAAAATATTTTATAGTTTGATTTGTAATTTAAGAGGTCGGAGATATGCACCGCAGGATAAAGTAAATAATTTACTTACACTATTGAATCTGGGTTGTTCAAAGAAAGTGGGTAGTAACAATGGCCCATTTCCTGATTATGGTACGATGGCTATATCAGCGCAATTAACGAAAGTCTCTTGATCCCCGCAACCTAAAGCGCCAACGCCGTTGTCACAGACGCCCCAGGAGTTGCCTGATTAGAAATAAATGTCACGCGATAAGCACGTCAAAAGATGACTTGTTATTGGACGGAAATATTTTTTTACCTGCTCTATACCACCATTGAAGAACGCAATTATCGCAAGTTAAACCAACAGGCAATTGAACTTGCGGATTAAACGGTTGGGCTATTGATGATGGGAGATAATACCTAGTTGAACCATCTGCTAATTTCAATAAGTTGTTGTTCAAACACTCCTGTGTTACTAGCTCACTGGCAGAATTCTTCGGGCACAGCCGGAACTCAAAATACCCCTTGTGATTGGCTGATACATTGACAGTAATGTCAATAACCTTATATTTAAAAAAATAATAAATTGTAATTATCCTTAAACAAAGAGAAAACTTTTTATTATCGTATTACCGATCCTTGGCGATATGTTTTCCCCTTGATTCCGGTGCCATAACGGCCTCCTTCGTCGTTCGGCCTAGGCCTCGGTAAACTCCATTCGTCGCCACACTCTCCACACCGACCCTTGTTTACTGAGTTGTACTGAACCTGTGATAAAATAATAAAGAAACTAATCAAATTTAATTTCACCAATTTAGAAGGAAAAATAAATTACCCCAAATCCGCCGCAATTAAGACCGTTGTCGTTGTAATTGGGAGGCACTGCAAAACCGAACCTAAACATGGATGATCGCTGAGGTGGATTCAACATCATACCATGGCCGACGATGGCGGTTGGTGCCATCATTACCACCAAAACCATTACGGCTGACAACTGAAAAACTGACTGCTCCATTGCAAATTACCCTTGACTTTGACAACAAACTTAACAACTATTAAATGTTTAGAAAAATCTTAGCTTTATATAGGCAGCGAACGACAGAATGGTTGGTGAAATCTTGTGCAATACTTATTCTTATCTACCCGTTTTAATTACTTTGTTTTTCCCCCGGTGTTGTAGAGTACTAACGGCATTTTAGAAGCGAATATCAGTTGGACGATAATCTTGCTAAAATCTTGGTTTAGTATATATCTAGGCCTATTGGCTGATCTAAAACGTATTAAATTATAACAAACTTATTACCATAAGGCAGGTAATGTAGATGACGATAGTTCAGATTTTTGGCTGTTGTCTTACCGACAAAACGCTTCTAATTGCCCTTTTTGGTTGGTGAATTATTTACGCTGAATACAAAAGGATATGACTAGAATTAGTTTCTGAATAACCTTCAGATATATTTTACTTGATTTCTTAGGTCGGTGGCCGTGCTTTATCTCTCTGACCAGTCTTATGGTAGACGAAGCTTATTTGTTCTTGGCTAATGGATCTGTCAATGCTTGGTCTTTTTTCTCTCTTGCATGTGGTTGCTCAATGCGTTGTAGAATTTTTATCCAGTAGAAGCTTATAAATCGTAGCCGTCAAAAATTTTAATAGAGTGGGTTATTATACGATTTCGGCAACAAAGAACTCGTGCAATTATGCATTTCAAATTTCCCCACACACACTTAAACCTTTTGATTTGTTGCAACATAAGCTGGGAGAAGAGGCCAGGCAATTTAAGGTTTTCGTCTCATCTAGTTTGTATCGTAGATACGATCTTTACGACACCCCGTGAACGTGTTTTTCGTCAAAAACCGCCAACTTCAATTAAGCTATGTATGGTAGCACAGTGAAACAGAACTTTCTGTAACTTTACCTATAGCAATTGTTTTTTGACCTACGATAGTGGTAAGTTTGGTTTGTAAAGCAATGTTTCACTTACATGCCATGATGGTGAGGTACATTTCATCATTTTGTTTCCAACAGGCAACAAGCCCAACAACCAAATGTAAGTGCTCTCCTCCTTTCCTTATTCCACCAATAACACACACCGCCTGTGAATTATGAGTGAGCAGTATTTTTTTAACATTGTAAACAGATTATAATCAAATCTGATAGACATAAGATTTACTAGGGTGATAAGTTGTTTTGGGGTAATCTTTCGGTGATAGCAATAAGGTCGATGCAAAAAAAAACTTGTTTGTACTATAATTACCCAATTTGGTAACTCCAACTATGGTACATAAGGACTTATATACTTACAGTCCTTATATACCATGACTCCTTCGGTAGAATTGCTTGCAAGGCATGGCCTACTTTAATAAAATTTATTAAAATATTTTAAATTAAATTTATGATTAAAGTGGGCTATGTTCCAATCTTCCAACTTAAGCAGACCATTCGTCGCTGCTGTTGTTGAACTCGCCACCGCCAGTCGCGACCTTGTGTTACAAGAAATCTCGATAGGGGTCAGTAGGGTCAAACGGTTTATAACAAAATAATACATTCTTATCGGCCATTTTTTCGAATCGGCCATTTTCATGAAGTTAACACCGACGCTATTCGTAAGTTACGAAACCTCTTATTTCACATGGCAGATTTGTTAAAACCTGGGCTTAAGATGTTTGGATGCTTAAAATATTCACCTTTGTGAATTCTTGCTAATCAGCAATTTTATATTAAAAAGATTTGATAAAAATCCCCAGTGGCTTCCCAATATAAGCTTTTATCTTTTCCCATTTTGCAGGCTGCTTTAATCTAGTTGATACCCAATGAATCTCAAGAGTTTCAATGCATGAGCCCTAAATACAGATCATCTGGAACAGTATCCATACTATCACAAAGATGACATATGCACACCGCCAACAAGTGATTTTTGCTCTTGAAAATCTCAAATACAGCACTGAAATTCCTGTTAGTGCCTGTGGATCTGAGCTTGCCCACACAAATCTGCTGACATCCTTTAGTATCCGTACTGATGATGAAATTATAATTCCTGCATCAAAGAATGTAAATAATTTTAATTCATTCTATTCAAAATTCTACTACTATAAAACAATTTTCTAGGACCTTAGCCTGCTTGAATTATTAGGAGAAAAAATTGAAATGAGCAATTGGCAAATTGAGTGGCGGATTGATGCATCAGAGATAACCTCAATCTCTCCTTCAGATTTCTCTGCGTCTCTGCTGCGTGAACTAATTGCCATGTCCCTTAGAGACTTCCAAGAATTCAGCGAAGGGATAGAATCTGTGGAAGCAAACTTGTCACATCTTGCCCTTTATAGGGCCATTGAAGCTAATGATGATGTTGATTATGATGTCGAACCGAAACGCTACACTTCTATAAACAAAGCAAAAGGGACAGGTAAAGAAAAATAAATCAATAAAATATAAAAAATATATATATAAATTAAATTAAAAGTCAATGAAGTGATACGAGGTCATACATTTTTTAAATTTATTCTAGGATCGTTTGGAACTCTTATGTTACAAATCCCTGTAATGGGTGGATTTCGCGGCGGTGATTTCCGTCTAAAAAATCGGAAACAGCAGAGCCAATTATTTAGCACCTCTCGAAATAGCAATCACGCCTTTCATATGACTGCATTTTACGATGATTGTCAAATCTTGATGGAACCCATAACGAAAGGCTCTCGCATTGTTTTGGTCTTTAACCTACGATACAAAGATCCAACCATAGGAATCGCCCGACCGTTGAGTGAAGATTGCAACAGTCCATTTTATCGTATATGGCAGTCCTCTCAGAACGGTACTCATGCAGGAGCAATTGCACAATTATCGAAGAATGAACATAAATTCAGAGATCTGTTCAGTAATTGGAGGAAAATTGATCACTGTCGAGTAGAGCTGTATGCGGTGCCCTTGGAGCATGATTATTGCAAACAAAATTTAGCATTTAATTCGCTCAAAGGCATCGACCGCTCCACGGTTAATCTCATCTTAACCACCCTTGGAGATTTTGTTGAGGTGCACCTCGCGATCGTCACCAAATACATAGGATATAAAGAAGAAGATTGGACAACATCGGGGAGAGAGCATCTGATAAGAAAAAACCAAGGAAAGAGTCCGAAATATTTCCGCGAAAACGAATGGGTTGAACACTGGGCCGGAAACTGGGTGGATCTTCAGAATCGTCGTCTCGCATTACCACCACTTTCGATTGTCGTTCCCGATGAGCTATTAGGATATGATGAAGCAGTTTTCCATTGCGATCCACCTCACCACGGCGGCAAATTTGACGGACACACGTTTGATCGAGCTGCCATCATTATGTGGCCCCGGAATCAAACCTTCTCTACTGCCATCAGTTTCGGATTGGATCAAGCGTTGGATGTCGTCGAGAACGCTTCCCAGGAAAGCGATCCTCCCCTTGTCCTCACCGAAACGAAAAAAACTCAAATGCTGTACTTGTTAGCCCTATGCAAAAAGGAACCAAACAAATCGTGGTTTGCATCTTCGTTGGAGTGTAGCGATCTCCGTTGCGATAGAGCTATCCCAGTTCCTCTGCAAGTTGCATCTAAGAGGGCCTTTCGTTTGATTCATCTTTGCCTAGTTTGGAACTTACCGGAATGTGGTCTGGAGCTGCTCTGTTTACTCTTCACTCGCTTTGACACGACAAATTACCGTTGTCACCAGTGTTCCATGTCGAACGAATCAACCGCTTTCGTAGGCGGCATTTGTTCTAAGGAAGTGGCAGACAAACTAGCAGAATTGGTAGTCATGCTTAACACGTGGAGTTGCAGTATTGTCAGCGATTGCTTTAAGCCGTTGATCAATGAAAAAATGGCGTTCGATTTAAATCAAACTGGACATCTAGCAGATTTCGCGGCTTCTCTCTTCCACCGTCAATGCTTCGAAGCGGCAATCTATGTCAGTGATCAGGTTTACAGGATGCTGACCGACTTTTATCTGATTGAACTTACTGAAATGCGATCTACTGATAGCGTTGTGGGTTCATGCATCAACATGCTGGTTTTGATTGATGGGCTACCATCGGAGTACAGCCGACTCATTCAACTTTTGTTTCAGCTGAAATCGTTGAGCATTCGCCATCCATCAATCGTGATCGGTTGGCTTCAGCAAACCGATGTGACTTTGCTCAAGTCTATACCTCCCTACTGGGATTTCTACGTAGATCTTGTAACCAAACTGGAAAGTCACCTAATGAAATTTGATGATCCCACCAACAATTACACATCTTCGTCTGAAGCTCTGGAAAAGGCTGCAGCTCAACTGATGGTGTCGTTTATAAATCTGCAAGACACGCAGAAATTTGGAATACTGATAGACAGGATTGTAAATTCCAAAAATCAAGAGGCAAGAATTTTATTGGCAGCCATACTTGCTTCTAGCAACATCTGGGCTGTTCCAACATCACCATCGATGGAAGCCACGTTAATCACTTTGAGCGCCGCACGCGTCCAGCAGCTTATTCGCTTCAAATTCCCCATGTTAAAGTGGGAGCAACCTGATGCTATTCTAAAAGAACATCCTGCAGTGGAGCTCTTCCTTCATTCAACCAAAGAATCAATGACGTACAGCGCATTCACAAGCGAAGAAGAAGCTCAGGCGTTTGCGTCCAAGTATTTCGGAGACCAGAAGACCGTAACAGGTTACAGTGCAAAGGTGTCGGACATTCTACGCGGCCCAGATGACGTGATTTCCGTGACAATTTCAAAGACCCCGGAAATCTACGAATCTTCGTTAAAGCAACTGGCATCTTTGGAAGCTGCGCTGTCGGGTCCAAGCCTGATGACTTGTTCACCAAGCAGAAACGAAATAGGGAGTGTAGTAGAAGTACCACTGGAAGCTTCGCCTAGTGTTACTGAGCCGATTAACAAATCGTCTTCGACTAAACGATCCAAATCTCGAGCTGGTAAGAAGAGCCCGGCGCTGGCGCCTCCTGGAAAACGATCGAAGCGAATTTCAATCAAAAATCAACTACAACAAACAGAACAAGAAATATCTTTGCCGCTATAGGATTTCGGTTAACTGATGGTTTAATCATGGCATGACTGTTAATCTCCTTGCTATTGTTATTGTTTTGCTTGATTGCTTGCTTTTAATGTCCAACCAAGAAATTTCAAGTTTTAAACAACCTTTGAAATAATTTTGATCTGTTATTGTCATTAACTTGTTTTGCATTTGCCATCTCGGCAACTTTTGTTTTCTTTGATAACCCGGTCTACGAGTTTTCTGGCATTTCAATACACATAAATATTGGATGTTGAAATTTCAGCTTCGTAGTTTTATTTTTGTTTTGTATACTAACTGTTTAGTTAATGTTTTAAATTTTAAAAGTCATTTCTTAGTAATATTAAAACAAAACTTTTATTATTTACGAAATGTTTTTTTTTTTATGACATCTAATTTAACAGTCCTCGATAGTATAGTGGTCAGTATCCCCGCCTGTCACGCGGGAGACCGGGGTTCAATTCCCCGTCGGGGAGGCAAAAACATTAATTTTTTAAAATCGACTCTAATAACTGAGAAAATTAAAATTTATCTTTTTTATGAAAACAATTTAATTAAAGCTACATTCCAGTGCCTTGCAAATTGCTTAATAACTCTTTAAAGTTATTCAAAGCCAAAGGTAAACAAAGTTTGTGTGTTTTTCAAAAATTTATCATTTCATCGAAAATTTCTACTGCCATATTTTTCATTGTGTTGTAGTAAACAGAGGCAAAGTTTGGGAATAAAAAAAATAAACTATGTAAAGTAGCTGGTTAATGCGGAAAAAATATCAAAATAAAATTTCAAATGCAAAAAGCTTGTGTCAGAAGTGGGATTCGAACCCACGCCCAGAGAACTGGACTGCGACCTGAACGCAGCGCCTTAGACCGCTCGGCCATCCTGACTGTTATGGTAACAACTGGGTATTAAAGTAAACGAGCGCTTAATTCAAGTAACCTAGTTTCTGGCACAATAGGAGTTAAATTGGGTTTATTAATTTACGTTGAATCTATAAGAGTCCATATTAAAACTGAGCTATTCGACCAAAAAGGTTGACATAATCAAAATATCCCTTTCAGGTATAATTACAGCCACGCAAGCATAAGACCAACAATTTTATTTTTAAAACTTGCAGAAAATTCAGCGAAATTTGTTTTATCACACATTTCTAACATACAGTCCAGACATGTATGTAATGAGGACAGCTTCAAAGCCATCACTTAAACTACAATTGGTGACGTCCATATAGCGCACCGGGTACCCTATAGGCAATGACTGAATGACATTGAGGAGGAAGGATGTTATTTACGCCAGAAGCCCACTCGACACCATTCATCGTGTACACTCCGTATGAAACATATGGAGCCTACGTGACAAGCCAATATATCAGGATAACAAAACGAAACAAAAAAAGAAACGCCGTACTGAATGATCTTTTTCCTGCTCTCAGCCTACACAAGAGAAAGTCGACTGAGGAAACGGATGATTCAACATATATACTATCTTAACTAGCATAATTTCTCCTCTTCATCAAAGTGTCTTTCACTTAATTAGACGTTTTTTTTTTACTAGCGTGTAGCTTTGTCCCATTTTCAAAAATGACAGTCAATCATCAAGAAGGACGAATTGGATGGAAAGTATAGCGCGTCGTAATCAATTTGACTCTATTGTTCACGTGATCGTCAGTCGGCACAAGTCCAAATTCCACAATTGATACACGCTATATGCGCGGATATACGGAATACCATAGAACTGTTTTTTATTGTGGGTTGTAAATAGCTCCAGCGCTATCTACATCGTAACAACCCCATAGGATTCAACATTTTCTGAAAGGATGAATGGAATAAAAACACACAAAAAAAGAACGAGACGACAAATTAAATACGGGTCAAGGTTTCGTGGAAGAGCCGACGAAGGTGACACATCAACCAAGACCTCGATTGCCTTATACAATTCTATTTGCACATGCCGGTCGCGATTTGTCCTCACGACTGCACCGGCATCAATAATTACCTACGTCTGATCCAACCGTATTTACCTAAATTTTATTTATTTTGAATTTTCTGTTTTTCATTTGCCATTAACAGAGAAGCAACATAAAGTTAGAAATTCTGTTTATCCAACAGTTAAACTCCACGTTATTCGATGAAACGAATCGTGTTGTGATCGATATTAGTAGACTTAGGCTTTAAGTGTCTTAAGTGTTTTATCAGTCACGGCTTATCGGGAATTGTAGCCTACGAGGATGACGTTATCCTAGGGCACTGGGACACATTTTCGCTTGTTTCATAACCGAAAGACGTTTCCAGACTTTTGATACGCGCAAACTGGATTTGAGCGGTTGCGGCGGTAAACACTAAACAGCTGCCAACGGCTAGCATAACACGTATAGAATAACGTGAGATGGAATAGGCAAGCTGACTAACATCGATGTGTATTTATTTTTATTTTTAAAAATGAAACACGAAATTTAAAAAAAAAATACGGTACACCCGAGGGCTGCCTCGTTTCCTGAATAAAAAAGAAGCCAAACACATTCAAGAGTGTTCAAAGAGCACAGAAAATTGGGCATTTAATTTTTCAGTTGGGTCGCTAACCTGGGTGTTGATGATCTTTGAACGATAAAAAAAAAAAGTGGCTAGGAATTTCGTTTACCAATCAACCGTCGTGGTAGATAATTTAAAGAGCTCATCGGTCACATCAATATGTTGACACAGATGCGTTGCTAAGGAATGTTACGGTCTTTCTTCTATAAACACTGGCCGTGTCAATCAAAATAGTTGTGCCCGATCGGCACGTCTTATCGTGTCGGTTTATGTTTGGTTTGTTATTTAATCAAAGAAGAAAGGAGAGCAAAAAAGCACTTTCAAAAAGCTAATATTATTTTTTTTCTTCCTAGACGTACAGGCCGTTGGGTGTGTTTGGACGTTGTCCTAATTTTGATGGAGAAAGTAGGAGATGCCCTGCAATGATAAGAGTCAATCTCACGATTGACAGCCAGCACGTTTGCCGAAATTTTTAAAAATCCCTTAGAGACAGACTGAAAAGGATATTGATGCATCTCTACACAGACATGATCGGAATGGAAAAACAAAAAGCTTTCAAGCTTACTAAATCAGACTGTTTACCAATGGTTTCCATTTGAATATAGACGTGGGATTTTCTCCAAGATTCCCCAGTCAGTGGCTTACCCGTGGCTTAGAAGTTAGAACCTGTCAAAAGATGAGTCTTAATGATAAATGGATTAAGTAAAAGATGAAAACAAGTTTTGAGTTTGCTTTCCGTCGGTGCTTATCTGCTGGAAATTGCCCAAAAGAAATTATTGCTCAATCATTTGAAGCAAAGCTTTTATATATAGTTCACGTCTTTCGTATACCTTTAGTTGGAGTTTATTGAAATTGTTGAATTTAATGCCCCCGGAAACCGGAAGCTGTATTTGAAAGCATATAGGTTTTTTTAAATATTTTATTTACATCGAACTTTTCAACCTTGATCTCGCTCTCAATTGCAGTAATAAAATATACGATTTTCAATGACGCGTTCTACATATCGACCTAATTGCCGACAGTCTCTCTTTTTTTTCGCTAGTGCTGATTTATAGGCTCTTGCCATATAGTTTAATTATATACTCTTGTTCATAGGTTCCCGTTGAAATCTTTAAAACTTAGCCTACAGCACAGTAAATTGCACGTGAAAAAAAAAGCCTTTCCCAACAGGGAAAGGCCAGTATGGCTCGTCCGTCCTGCCGTTCTATGTCTGATAAGGGCCGATGGTGTCGATCGAGATTAGGCTTCAAATGTCAGGAGGTGGAACATAGGCTGACAGTCCAATATTATAATAGGTCTACTTTTCCCTGACACACAAACATTTTTATATTTTTTTATTTTTTTCAGTTATCATTTCTTTATGAAAACCCACATTCTATTTGATCTTATAGGTAAGGAAATGAACACAGGAGCTTTCTGAAATTCTAGTGATGAATGGAAATCGATCTGACATTGGTCTAAGTTATACTGAGCGTTGGAAAATCGCGTCGTTTGATCTTAACGCGTTTGTCGTATCGTTTTCGAAGGCTAAACAACATTACGGGTGCAAATAAACGTAATCAATTCCGTCCCTGGCTCTCTCCCGTGTGCATTTTGGCGTTTTTTTTTTCGAGGTAAAAGCTCCCGAAGCGATGGCAATCTTATTTCCTCACGTGATCAGCTGAGATGTATACTACGCCATCGTCGCAACGAAATGAACCGCCCGGAGTGTGGGGACGTCCGTTGGCGTGAAAATGGGCGTAGTCCATAAATGGAGTTGTTGTTTGTTTCACCTTTTTTGTGCGTCGTTTGTTATTTTAGCCTTTTTTCTTATTTTAGGGGGCTTTTCTCTGTCATTTAAAATAAAAAAAAACAACAGAATCATCATAGTGGATAAGAACAAAATTCATACAGGCGATGAGCTGCAACGAAACGACTTTAATTGACATGATATCATCTTCAAATGGCCTGTTTTCATCGTTCGTTTCAGCCGACCCATTCGAAGCACATTATGTTCTTTGAGATTTTGTTTCAAGAGCCCAACGTTCTCTCGTCTAATGTTAAACAGCCCTTCACAAAAGATGAAAGCCATCGACATTTTCAAGCAGCTCAATTTGTCTTCATCATGTTTTCCAAACGAGTGGCTCGTTCTTGATATGTGTATATGTAGGGTTTTATTTCCAGTTTCACTCAGATTCACATGGACGTATACACACGACTCGAACTTATCTGGACATCCTGTTTTTTTTTTTTTTCGGCGTTCAAGTTTTTCCTTATCTCTCAATGCCGATGTACAACCAACCCAAATGGACGTCGTAATGAGAGTCATAACTTAGGCTATATTCGTAAATTTTGCGGTTAGCTAAAAATACGTGTTAAAAAAAATGACACGTTACATAGTGAGCCTGAGGCCTGTTTCATTGTTTAGATATTGCTTGGCAGTGAACGTTAGAAAAGAACTGGCTCTCTACCTTGGGCTATGCACGTCCTTAAAAGCAACGTGCACAACACGATGTCCGCCCGAAAAACGTACGCCATCCAACAAATAGTTTTGCTTCGGGGTAAAGGGGATTTTTGTGTGTATGTTCCTTTTGTTACAATAAATACGATGTGATGGGGTGGGGTCACCGACCATTTTATTTTTTTTATCTCTCCATTTATAAATAAATGATTTGCAAAAAATAGTCTAAGCAGAAAAAGTTATTTGAACTTTCGTTTTTGGTAGAAGGTTTTCTTTTTAAATTCAAAAATTTAAAACAAAAAAAAAAGACAAACGGAAGTTGGACGCAACTGTGAAACGAACAAAGTGTGCGGCAACAGCCGGTAATAATCAGTTCACAAAATTCTTTCTCAGAAAACTAACAAAAAAGAAAACTGCCGACTCTCGAAACTGCCCCCCCCCCCTCTTCAAAAACAGCACAGTACACGAAAACCAGCGTGAACAAGCAGTTTAGCCGGACGGCCGTCTCTCCTTGGTCCAAAACACACCCGCAAAAAGACACACACACAGCATCTCGTGATTCCTTGACGTCATCAAATCGTCATATTTTTGTGTAGCAGTCCCCTAACAATCCGTTCTTACGTAACTCAAACAGCCGATGGCGACACAAATTGGCAATTCGTGAAACGTTTGAAAATGACCAGTGTCGTCTAGCGACGATTGGAACGTGCGGGAACTTGTCCAGAAAAGTAAAAAAAAATAATTTTATGTAC
Organism: Daphnia sinensis; assembly: GCA_013167095.2. Taxonomy (NCBI): domain Eukaryota; kingdom Metazoa; phylum Arthropoda; class Branchiopoda; order Diplostraca; family Daphniidae; genus Daphnia; species Daphnia sinensis. Next base: position 7,104,880 of record CM023197.1, read on the forward strand.
GTTCAGAGCACAACACCTCGATTGCCTGATGGGCAGCAGCGCCATTGCGTCATCAATGGGGTCTCCGCGAGGCGTGCGGGAGTGCGTAGAGCGTGTGTAAGAAAGGGAGGGCCGACCGAGCCGGGGAATAAAGAGGGGGGGCCGGGCACTCGTAGATTTCAGCAGGTGCATTCTCAGTTATCTGGCCAGTGTGTGTTGAAGCGTCCAGGAGAGCGGTTGTAGACTCCGACATCCATCTAACAAAGAAAAAAGGGGCCAATAGAATTGTTTTTCCAAAGTCTGAAGAATCGATTTTGTACTGACACCAGAAAGTACAAAACAAGATCGAACGAGGGTTCCAGCCGGGGGGATTAGAGTTTGTTTTTCAATTTTGAAATCGCGTGTGCGGGAAGGTTCGTGAGCATCAGAGCGTCCGCTTTGCTGCCCGCATCCATTCCGCCGAAGAGAAAGCCCATACGAAAATTGCTTGTTTCATGGCAATCTGGCAGAGAATGCGCAACGTATTCGGCTGCGATGAGCTCAGCAAGAACCGCGACATCTGGCGGATGCTCATGGCCGAGTTCGTCGGCCCACTCTTTCTCGTCCTCATCGGCTGTGCTTCCTGCGTCGAAGGATGGAACGACCAGTACTCACCGCACATCGTCCAGGTCGCTCTCTCCTTCGGCGTCACCATCGCCACAATGGCGCAGGTAATTCCCCTTTCAATTTCTCGTATGACGTAAATCTCCGTGCTTTAATTGCAAAATCCGGCCGTTAACGTTTCGTCACGTTGTATACCTGCAAAACGTAGGGATGATATGAAAAAAGAAAGGGGAGGGGGAAGGTTATCGGTAGCGGGACAAGCGACTTCCTGTTGACCGGAAACAGGAGGCATTTTTAGAAAATTTCTTTTATTCATGTGGCGAATTTGAATTGTAAATGCGTATAGATGCGCGTATGCAGAGAATTGCGCCTGGAACTATCCCGTTGGGGCTGAAGTTAATGTGAACGTTGAAAATAAGAATTTCGATGACGAAATTTAGCCTTGATTCGTTTTGGCTTTTGAAATGATGGGATGAGGTAGTACGTTGATGAGCGTGACACCTTGGTCACTAAATAGATAACAGCTTCTGGCTAAATCCTCTTTTTTTTTGAAAGCCAAAAAAAATCGAGGATCTAGAAAAGGAGGAGGAAAAAACAAAAGCAAAACGAAATCAAGGGAATGGTGCGTAAAATAAAAGATGCTTACCTTGAAACAAGAGAAAGGCTGCAAACTTGAACCATCGAGCCACTTCACCAACACAAGAAGCTGTTTGTATTTGGGGTTATTTTTGTAAAGCTTTTTAGATCTATCTTATTATTATAACCTCCAGCTGTGATTAGCATGGAAATTAGTGCGGTTTAAAATGGGAATCGTAATAGGAGCCTATAGGGTTTTTAACTTATTTCAAAAACAAGATTGCCGAGTGTAATCATAATCAAATGCGGAAATCCCGTTTTTTCGAAACAAATAATTTTGGCTAGCGGCTGTAATTATTCTCTTTGTTCTTCTACGTATACCCTTGTGTACTTGTTGCGCGTTATCATACATGTATATAGCTACCCGCATATAACTATACAGTCTCATCCTACATCTAAGAATAATCGATTTCTCAGTATTCCATTTTCTTTCATTAACTCCATTCCTTTTTTTTATATTTAAAGGCCTTGGGTCATGTGAGTGGAGGCCATTTCAACCCGGCCGTGACGGTCGCTTGTCTTGTGACGGGCAAGATTTCCATCGTCAAGTCCATCTTCTACATCGTGGCCCAGTGTCTGGGCGCCATATGTGGAGCTGCTCTTTTGCAGGTCAATTACAAATTCAACCTTTTAATTTTTTAATTATTTTCAACAATGGACGGCTATCACGCGGGGTGTGGCCTCTTTCATTTTCCTTTTTACGCCATATAATACAACTGGCCATATTTTGTACTTCATTCCAACAAACAGGCATTGACTCCGACTGATTTCCACAACACGTTGGGCGTGACAGAGATCCACAAGGCCCTGACTCCGACGCAGGGTTTCGGCGTGGAATTCTTCTCCACGTTCACGCTCGTCCTCGTCGTCTTCGGTGTCTGCGATAGCAATCGCAAAGACGTCAAAGGATCGGCACCATTGGCTATCGGCCTCTGCATCGCCACCGCCATCTTGGCCACCGTAAGTTTCATCTCTCCCTTTTTTTTTTTTTTTGATTAATCGTGTGCGATGAAACTCAATGAACGTTTGTAACTGGAAGCCAGTCGACTGTTCAGAGGCCGTATTTAATTTCATGTAACGTTAAATTTAGATGAGGTTTCAAGCTCGGTCAATCGGTTGAGTCAACTTTGAACGTATGTAAGAGATGAACAAATAATATGAAGTTTGGGACTGGCTTTGTGTGGGATATTGGGGTCAAGTGCTCGTCCTCGTTATTCAATTGGTCGGGCTGTCACGTTCAATTGTTCATTCTTGAATATCCGGAGCTGTATATATAGAGAAAGAGAGAAGTCGTGTAATCTTGAAAAGTGAAAGTGAAGGGAAACGATGCGAATCAAATGAACTCTTCAGACTGTACAGTTCCGGTAAAAAACAATAATGAAATCTCGGCTCAGTGTGACGTGACTCTGCATTTTATGATTTTTTTTTTCTGAATAATTTTTTAAAAGTATTATTATTTACGGCTAAAGTTTTTTTCTTTTGGTAATTCTAGGGAAACTACACGGGTGGCAGTTTGAATCCGGCTCGATCCCTCGGCCCAGCAGTCATCAGCAACAAGTGGAGTTATCACTGGGTAAGTGGATTCACCTTCTTCTTTTTCCTCTCAATTTATTGGGAAATGCTTCCAAAAGTTTTTATCCCGGGCTGGATAAAACGATCAATTGTTGCGGACGCTGTGAGGGGACGCACGGTTGCCCTTGACAACGCTATCTTTCAAATTCAAAACATTCTCTATTATTGACGTCAGGTATATACTACTGACGTCAAATGTTATTCCTGCTTAGACTTGTCGCAATTGTTTTTGCTTCTTCAGAGGAAAACGTCTTATCCTAAAATTATGCTTTCACGTTAGGTTTACTGGGCAGGACCAATCATCGGTGGTGTGGTGGCCGCCCTTCTCTATCAGAAGGTTTTCAAAGCGCGTTCGGCCGAAGAAGAAAGCGAACTGGAATCTTACCAGTACCAGGCGGCCAATTCAAAGGAAAGCGAAATTATCGCTGATCGAACCACGACCATCTAAGAAAAAAAATTCACCTTTTATTGTAATCAGCCGAATATGTTGAAAACAAAAAGCTGAGAGAATGACGTAACAACTGAAATGGCTTGAAAAACATTCCTATTCTAAACACAACAAAAAAGAAGGACACTTTTATTTTTAACTTTTTTTTTTACGAGTAATATAACTTTGGATATCACACCTTCTGACATGTATCGTTAGATGTTCATTTCCGGGTCCAATCCGGCACATGGCCCTTTATTTTAAATTTTTTGCTTATTTTTTAAATTTGATTTTCGTGATTGCGTTCAAATTTTCAGTGAGCATTTTTAATTCAAGATAGGGTTTTGCTATAGAAACAATTGTTTTTTTTAACCGCTTTGATCGTCTCTAGGACAGGTTCGTCACATCCTTTCAATTATTTTTCCATTGAAATTTATCCTCCAATGGTTGTCCATTTTACATACCGGCAGGCCAGCCATCCATCTTTGCCTTTTGAATTTAATCCACAAAGCAATTGCTTAGGTATATAAACGACAAAAATTTGGTTAGTTTGATTTCAGTTGGGCGGTTAGTTTTTTTTTTCTCGTCACGCAGCACATCATTTTACCTTTTTATTGAAAGAAAACAACAAAATCGAAAGCAGGGAATAGATAAGATATCAAACATGCAATATTGCGTTATGCTTGTGCCGTCTCTTTACACCAACCTTTCGTCATCTGCCTTGCGTTTGAGCGATATCTAACCTACATTTCTATCACCCTGTCACATCGTTTTGTTTTCCCTATCTCTGCCAACATTTTTGCTTTTTGGCCTTTGTTCAAACTTCCCCACAGAAAACTCTCTCGTTTAATGATTTGTTCGATATTCGGATTAATCTTATACGCAGCATAAAAAAGCCCGTCGTTGTAGATTATTCACATCAAACTGTCCAGTTCATTGTTTTTCTTGTTTGTGTGGCCCGAAAGAAAAGAAAACTGGTTTCCGACAACAACAAAAATCTAGATGTACAGTACAACCACCTTTGTCTGAAAAACAATACCCCCCTAAAATATTTTGACACGTAATTTTTCGTATACGCAGCTGGAGACGATTAGCCTTTTTTTGTGTGTTTCTGTTTCGTTCGTTTTGCATATATTTTTGGTTGTCATTTTTTTTTTTTTTAATCGGTTATTTTTATTTTGCGCTGATGTGTGTGTCCTGTTTCTTCCCTCTGTTTCTGTGTTATTCATTAGCAACGCTCTTGTAGGTGGATTTGCGTAAGATCGTCATGCAACTCATATGAAGACATTTTGTTAAACAAGGCCCCCCCTCTCCCCGCGATGCAGCTGAAACTATTCCTGATTTTGTTTTTTTATTCTGTAAATTATTTTTCCCTTTTTATTTGAAAAACAAAAAATCGGTTTTGAAGGTAAAATATAGGCGCTCTGGTTCAACACCCATAAGTTTCTATGGTACATGACATTTTATTTCACAGGCTTTTCGACTCTAACACACAATGGGGAAGGAAACACTGAGGAGAAAGAAAAAAAAAGGATATACGATAAGATAAGACCCCCTACTAGCAACACCTGGCTCTCGCGGTTCCGCTCTATATATGTTCGATATTTCCCTTTTAAATTATATAGTTACCACTTTCCGGCTTTGTGCGAAGGCAGTTATTGTTTTTTGTTTCGTTTTTTTTTTTTTTTACCTTTTTCGTTATTAGATATAGCTGCTCAGACTCGTGATCGGGGTCAAAAGCGACACGAAAAGCAAATGGAGACAATCGTAAAAATGAGCGAAAAATAAAAAATGAATCCTACAAGTTTTCCAACGAGATCACGAACAAATCGATTCAGTTGCAGCCGTCTAAATAAGTAAAAGACGTGACCTCGTTTTTATCTAATAGATAAGTACGGCTGGCAAAATGGTTCTAGGTCGAAAAAAAATGGGTTCTGAGTTCTGACTCATTATCGCCGACGCTCTGCGAGACGTGTTATTAATGGCAACATAAAAAGGTATCCCGCGTGATTAATCATCGCACCGTAACTGGTTAATAGAGGTACCCCTAGCACGAGCGTGAGATTGATTCAAAGCCAAAGATAAATCAGCGAAAAAAAAATGAACAGGCGTGATGGTTGGAAATTAAAAATTCTAAAACTTGTTTGTCCCGAACGAATATTTGTGTCAACAGGTTGGGCATCTCAACGACTAACAATGACATCTCTTGACCTCCAATAGAAACTCACTGTGAAAACATGTTTATTCACGCGTGAATCAAAGGCCATCATAAAATGACGAGTGTAGAGGATAACAATAAAGGCTTGAGATCGTACACATAGTGGACTATGCTTTCTACGGTTAGTTTTCGTCATCTTGGAATTTATGATTAGTTTGGGGATTTTGCTCAGTCTAGGAAACTCATTTATGTGGCTGTATAGATTAATGCGGAGTCACGATGTCGGCTCAGTTCAACACGGTTAAAGTCCTTTTTTTTTTATTTTCTTGTTTTGCTGAAGTGACGCCAAACGGGCGATCCCAACATCGAACTTTGAAACTTTAAACAGTTATTTTATTTTTTCACTAGTTAATAAAATTAATTACACATGTAAAAAATTGGAACACGTAATACTGAGTTTGCTATATTCCGGCACGTTCCGGTGAGTTAACTATGGCGTCCGACACATTCGTTTCAAGTTGGTCGTTGACCGACTTTCGAAAAATAAAAAAGTTCTTTATTGCTATACAGAGAAAATGGAACACGCTGGTCAAGATATATACTTTCACCAGTAGTATAAATTTAAAAAAAAAATTTAAGACATTTTTCGGGAAATAATTAAAACTAAGTACACATCCCACTCACGTGCACGCCAGATGAAGCTTTCAACGCATCCGTGCATTTTATGACGTAAACTCCAGTGTATCGGATGAGTTCACATTTTCTTTTTTCTCCTTAAGGCGCGGTGTATAAGTACTGCATGTCTATACATTACTGATAGTACATAAACCTTCTTTGCCTGGAAGCCTATATAAGGAAGGAAAACAAGGCTCGACGGGTATAGCAAAAAAAGAAAAACCTATTCGTTATTAGATATTCATATTAACATATACTCCGTGTGCGTGAGAATCCTGCAACACGCAAAACGAATCTATTCAGCCTGTGGTTGCAGCCTATGGATCTATGAGTCACGCAACTGTTAGCCATCATCATATTTTGTATACACACACATGGCCAAAACATGAAAACCGGCCTTTTGAATTTCTTTGAAGTTTTTTCCAATATATATGTACACGCTGAAATGATTTCCGTCCGGGAGGGCTATAATGCAAATTAAAATTCTTTTATTCATTTCTCTATGCACAATAGAAATTATCCCTGTTCTCAGAACGATAAACAATTTTTTTTTCTTTAAGTTCCTGGTGTTTGGATTTAGTATTCATTCAGCGTTTGGCATTTCGTTCGTGTTATTTTTTTCCCGTTGGCGCAAGATGACATTGATAAGGCAGGCTTAGTTGATTCATATAATCAGCCTCGCAATGGATTTTTCCTCGCGGCTTTCAGTTTCAAAATTTCAATAGCAGAATAGCTGATAAAAATCTAAACGGAGAGCAGTACAATAAAGCAACGGCAATCCACGGTAATCTACTGTACAAAATACGATCCGATGGTTTGATGTGTACCCTCCGTATAATTTTAATTGTTAATGGTACAGCGATTAATGTCAGGCTAAATGAAATTATGCAAGCACCAAAACTGCCCTTTAAAAAAAATGATCTTCATCATAAAGGAAAACGAGCCTGGCCACGTAAATTACGTAAAGTGATATCACCATTTAGGTTTTACGTTGTTTTGGAGTGGATGATTCACCTTCGCTCTTGTTATTTTACACAACAACTTTTATTATACTCAACTTGGGCCAAGCCTACGTGAGCATGGTGTTACTATCAGCTTTTGATTAACACAACTGTTATTTTGATGGTGGAAATTCAACATTCACCGATTTCGCCTCAACTCGTAATCGCCTTCAAACCAACCAGTGTGGCACAGATCGAGATGTAGCCACAACAATTGGCCTTTCATTTTGGCGTAACCCTATCCCCTCCAAAATAAAACCTACATACCATATATGAAAGAAATTCAAAACGTTGATCCGAAAAAGGTGAAAAACTAATAAAATGAAAGAAAATGTAGATTTTTGTTCGATTTTCTTATATACTCCTTGCGGGCAGGTGAAAGTTTATTTTTATTTTTAAGGATTATTCAGACTTGGGATTTATTTCTCCCGAACTGCGAGGTGTTGTTCCAAAACTGCGGAGCGGATTCGGTTTTTTGAAAAACTAAAATTTTTGCCGGACGACCGAACTCACAGACGGTCGGATTTCCAGACTCAAGGTTGCTGCGTTGTAAAGACCTTATCAGGAATGCCTTATACTGTTTAATATATTTTTTTTTTGCTATTTTTTTTTTCTTGACCAAACCATCAGAAGTGTCTTCACTGCGCACACAGCCGCTGGCGAATAGAAAACAAAAAGAAACCGAAATTTTCTTTTTTGTATTTCCAAACTCGGTATTTTGTGGTGGATCTGCCAGTGGAACGCAGTGTTGGCTTTTAAGATCTGCGCAACGGTGAACAACTGTGTTAGTTGAACGTTATTTTTTTAAACTCTAATTTAGAGCGATTATAGTACCAGTTTTTTTCGTCTGCTGCGTCCCCACTGCCAAGCGGCAAAAAAACAAATCGATTTCTGGTAAGATAATTTAAGTCTGATTTAATTAAAATTTCAGATTAATCAAAGAAATGATTGTAGGTTTTTTGGAACAAATTTTAAGTGAACAAACATCAGCATGTCGTTGAGTGCTAGAACTGGAGATGAGCAAGAAACAGAGCCAATGAACGAAGAGAACCAGGTTGGAGAATCCGATCAGAAGGTCGTCATGGAGAGGCAACTCGGCCTATTGGACGGAGTGGCCATGATTGTCGGGACGATCGTCGGCTCGGGCATTTTTATTAGCCCCAAAGGTGTCCTACTATCAGCCGGTTCTTCCGGATTGTCCATCATCATCTGGACGCTGTGCGGATTCGTTTCGTTCGTCGGCGCCATTTGCTATGCAGAATTGGGTACCATGATTGACCGTTCGGGTGGCAACTACGCTTACCTTAGTGAAGCTTACGGCCCACTTCCGTCCTTTATGTTCCTGTGGGCTTCCCTCCTCATTTTCATTCCCGTCACGAATGCGATTAACGCCTTAGCGTTCGCCAATTATCTTCTTTTACCATTATGGGGTACTTGCCTTCCATCCGAATCCGCCGTCCGGCTCGTCGCCGCTTTCGCTATAGGTATAATACATATCGTTCGATTAGGTTATGTAAATTTAATTTTTTTAATGCATTTTTTGTTTCAGCTTCGTTGTGCCTGATCAACTGTTGGAACGTTAATTGGTCGGCTAAATTAAGGAGCGTGTTTTTAATTGCCAAAGTAGCCGCTTTGGCTCTCGTCATCGTGACGGGCTGCGCTTTCTACTTTGTCCAGGGCAATTCCACGCGCGGATTTCAAGAGCCGTTCGCGACGACATCAACAGATCCCAGTTTAATCGCTTTATCGTTTTATTCCGGTCTATTCTCCTACGGTGGATGGTATTTTAAACTTTAATTTCATCTTTTGTTCTATGTAAATAAAGTTTCATTATTATTCAGGAATTGCTTGAATTTTGTAGTGGAGGAACTGAAAGATCCTTACAAAAACCTACCGAGGGCCATTGGAATTTCCATGCCCATCATCACGCTAGTCTACGCTTTGGCTAATGTAGCTTACCTGATTGTTTTAACTCCGGAGGAATTACTTTCGTCTTCCGCTGTTGCTGTGGTATTCGTACTAGTCTATAAACAGTTTAAATTGGCGTCTTTATTAAGTCTGTCTTTTATGTAAATCACACAGACATTTGGTGAACGTGTGTATGGGTCCCTCACGTGGATCGTGCAAATTCTTGTGGCAATGTCAGCACTTGGCTCATTGCATTGCAACATTTTCAGCTCGTCCCGAATTTTCTTCGTTGGTGCTCGTAATGGCCATTTGCCCGGCGCATTGGCTCTTATTAGTTTGGAAAACTTGACACCTATGCCAGCCATTATGTTTATCGTAAGCAAAATTTATTGCATTAAAAAGAATTATTTAAAAAAATTTTTTGGGCTTACGTATTTTGCATATTAGGGGGCGTTGGCCATCGCCATGTTAATCGTTGGTGACGTATATGTCCTGATTAATTACGTCATGTTCACCGACTCCGCTTTCCTGTTAGCCACCGTCGCCGGATTGTTGTGGCTCAGGTGGAAACGGCCAGACGCTGTCCGACCTATCAAAGTAAAATTATACATAGCAATTGAATGAATTCACTTGATAAACAATTAATGTATTCGATTTAAACAGGTGAATCTTGCCTATCCGATTGCCTTCCTTTTAGTGTCCGTCTTCTTGGTATGCTTGCCCATCATTTCGAATCCAGTTGGTGCCGTGACGGCTATCGCAATCACGGCCAGTGCCATTCCAGTCTTCTGTCTCTGCATAGCGTGGAAACGTAAACCTAACTGGATCTCGTCTAGTAACCGTAAATAAAACAATTTACTTTGTTTTAATGCATTCAAAGTGATGCTATACATGACACGTTTGATGACAGGGAGATTCACGACGGCGTGCCAAAAAGTCTTCCTAGCAGTGCCAGAAGTTGCCGATGACAAGCAATACTAATATCCAATCAGTATGATGATAATTGTTACTTGCCAATCAGTCATTAATCTCGGAAAATGATAGAGAATATTGAGCTTACATCGTTAATTTAGTTTCTTAAATAATGCCCGCTGCTTCTACCACAATTTAAACTTCAAGTTCGACGCCAATCGAGCCACCGAATCAGGAAGTAGCCAATTGTTGTTAATGTTATCTGCACTCACGAATATATTCCATGCTCGTTGTAGCCTCCATTTTTCGCAATGTTAATTCATAACGTGATTTGATAATCAATTCTGTGTTATAAGGAAGACATAAATGCAGGATATTAAGTCTTTTCAACAAGGAACAATAGTAAGCTGTTTTCTGTTACCGCTAACAAAAGCAAAATGTCTGGCGTTGCGTTACTTCCTGTCTGTCTCTCTCAACGGAAGTGCTGACTAAACTCTAAGTCTAAAACAGACTCGTTAGTTTAACTCAGTCAACAAACATGGCCACCGAACTTCGTTCACTAGTCGTAATAAACAAAAAAAAAAGATAAAGAAACGGCTTGTACATTCAGAAATACTCGCATATGGAGGCAAGTTTTTCACTGCAAGGTCAGTCGGGAGTTATCCCGGAGAGCCAATGAACGAATAGCACGTCATTTTTCTTTAAGCTGTCGTTTGTTTTTCGTTCCTTTTATATAAGATAGTGGCAACAGTACAAGGACCTGTTGGCCTCACGAATTTCTGGTTTTTTTTTTAAAGCTGCCCTGCCCCTCGCTCGGATACCCACAGGTTACTATGACAACAAATAGAACCGCTGCAGGCTATTAGCTATGTGACGTGGCTGTATTGAACTGGTTGAAGTTTGGATAAGAAATTCCCCGTTTTCGTTTTCGGCGTGTACAGTCTTAAGTAGTCGTGCATTTCCAACACAGTCCATTTCTTAGTTGCCTTCACGTTGAAAATGAAGTTTTTACTGATTTCTTGCTTGTTCGTTGCCTCTACGTTTGCCGATGAACTCAAAGTCGATGTCGTTTCATTGCCTGACACATGCGAATCCAAATCGAAGAATGGAGACATTTTATCAATGCACTACACCGGTACCTTGTTGGACGGCACCAAGTTTGACTCGAGGTTTGACATTTTTGCTACTCTTTCTTTGTTTTAGCTGTCATGCTCAATTTTTTTAAATTTTTGTTGCTTACAGTCTGGACCGCAACCAACCCTTCCAATTCCAGATAGGTGCTGGCCAAGTTATTAAAGGATGGGACCAGGTAATGAATTTTTATTAAATATCTGCCTTAAGTGGAATCTAAATTTTAGTTCTTTGCAGGGCTTGCTTGACATGTGCATTGGTGAAAAACGTAAACTGACAATCCCACCCGAGTTGGGATATGGAGACAAGGGAGCTGGAAATGTCATCCCTGGAGGTAGGTTTTGGCTACAGCATTCCATCGTGCTCTTTAATAAGTTATGTTTTCAGGTGCCACCCTGCTTTTTGATGTTGAGTTGATGGGCATTAACCAAGCTCCTCCTCCCCAGAATGTGTTCAAGCAAATTGACATTGATTCAGACAACCAATTGTCGAAAGAAGAGGTAAAATATTTCACTTACTATGCACAGATGTCTCTGCAAGAAAAGCTATTTTGGCTATTGTGTTTTGCTTGTTTTTCAACCCTGATTTTATTTTGTTGATCATTTTAGTTCTGTTTATATGAGTTTGCTTGAATTTTACATGCTTATGGGTTTCATTCAAAGGTGGCAGATTACATAAAAAAGCACATTCCACCACCTGAGCAAGCTGAAGAGGCTACCACCGAAGAGGGTGCACCCCCACAGGATCCTCTTAAGATCACCGAAGAAATCTTCCAACACGAAGATCACGACCGAGATGGCTACATTTCATTCGAGGAGTTTTCAGGACCCAAACACGACGAGCTCTAAATCCTCCAAGTTCGCACACATTTGATCCAGCTTAAAAATCTCAGGTGTGGTGATAGTTGCGTGCAGTACTAAATTTTCTTTTTTGGAGGGGATTTGGAATATTGGTTCTTTTTCACGTCGGGGTCTAGGTGATGGGACTATCTGTTTTTGTTTTATTTTTTCAGATTATTATCTTTCACGTTCCAATTCTCGTGCCGAAGGGCCTGACGAGGAATGTTGTACAAAAAAAAACTAATAAATCATGACGTCTGTCTTGTTCTAAAGCCCCCCACATTTGCCACCGTTTTGCACGCTTCCTCATGGACGATTGGCCTTCAACAATGTCACTCGATACGATGGAGTAGTTGAAATGATTCTTTTTCACAGGTTCGCGGATATTTTGACAGACAAATTGACGAACTGAAGCGCGATGGTGCCTTTATTACTGACAAGATTGACGAAGATCACGCTCGTCTCGTGGAGCAAATATTTGAAACCGAAGACAAAAATAGGGATGGCGTTATTACTCGCGATGAGTTTTCGGGCGACAAACGTGACGAACTTTGATTTTTTTTTCTTTTTTTTATGTTTTTCTCCTCGTTGAAGAGGTGATTGTTAACAACCAACATTCCACTTATGAATGTGCTAAAAAACATTTTTTTTTCTGATGTTGAACAGCTGTGGATGCAATTAAACTGGTTTCATGTTTTACGTATCTTTGAAATTCCGAACCGTTCGCGCGTTGAAGTGTTTCAGCAAATGCCATCAGTTTATTGATCTAGTATTTGTGTTTGGAAATAATAGATTTTTTTTTTGCAAGTCAGATTCAATTGACTTTCGAAAATAAAATTAAAAACGCGATTGTTTATCTGGGTTTCAACGCAAATGGTACAGTTTCACACTGCCACCAGTCGATAAGAAGAAATGAATAACGCAGTTAAAAATTTTGCCAGCCGACATAAGTTTCCACATCGTATATTTAAGTAAATACCACTTCCGTCTCATGCAACCGTATCTGCGTATCAGTAACATTGAGGTTTCTGAACGAGCAGTTGCAGACTTGCAGCAGACGACGATAGGAACTATGAAAAGATAAACCTGGGAAGGTTTCATTTCAGATGCAAAAACAACAATAACCGCAAATCATAAAGTCTTTTCTCCTATGCTTTCCGGTACGGCTAAGAAAATTTTCTGACACAGGACAGTGCATTTACCTGCAAAGAAAACAAAGTTGCGTAACGTTAGACGGTGCGCATGAACGCAGTTCAATAACGGTCGGGGAATTTACTACTGGCAGACGAAATCCACTTTGGTTTGCTCTTGCGGGCGATGCAAAAGTAGAAAACCGGAATAGCCGTGACGATGATTCCAACGGCCGTGACGACTTCCATCGGACTTGAAAAAACCGGGAAGAAGACGAGAAAGATGGACACCACGAAAAACGCTATCGGGTATACCAAATTCACCTGGGTATGACCAAAAACAGAAAAATGTTAATGCCCAGTCCAGTCTGGTTCGAATGAAATCAATCAACTTTACTTTGATCGGACGAGGAACATCTGGCCTTTTGCGTCTAAGCCACAACATCCCGCCAACGGCAGCCGCAACAAACGTGGCTTCCACGAATGAGGTATAGTTTATCAAGACGTAGACGTCGGTGATAACCAGCATAATCATGGTCAAGCCTCCCTTATGCGAAGAAAACAAAACGACATCTAAGATGAATGTCTTTAAATTGGAGGACAAAATCTAATGTCATTACCATGAATAATATGGAAGGAATGGGTGTGAGATTGCCAATGCTAATCAAGGCAATCGCTCCGGGCAGATGACCATTGCGAGCGCCAACGAAAAAGATACGAGACGAGCTAAAAATGCTACTGTGTAACGTGCCCAATGCAGAAATGGCTACGAGCACCTGTATCACCCATGTGAAGGAACTATAAACGTGATCGCCAAAAGTCTTTGAAAATGAAGAAAAAAAATTGGGTTACTTAAAACAAGAAGCCCGTCAATGAGGACGGACATACGAACCACTGCAACAGCGGAAGAATTCAATATTTCTTCGGGCGTCAGAACGATCAAGTAAGCCACATTGGTCATCACGTACACGATCGTTATGATAGGCATTGATATGAAAATAGCCCTTGGAAGATTCCTGTTATGAAAAATTGGCAGAAATATTTTTTTAACTGAAAAATTTGAATTTTATCGATTAGTTTTTAATACTTGTGAGGCTCTCGTACTTCTTCGGCGACGAAATTCAAACAATTCCTTCAATAAAATTAACCCACTGATTAAAATGTAATATAATGTATGTATGTATGTAATGAGACCCACATACCATCCAGCAAAGGAGAACAGACCCGAATAGAATGAGAGGGCGATCAAACTAGGGTCCGTTGTGGTATTTTCAAACGGTTTTTGAAATCCTCGGCTTTCACCTTGAATAAAATAAGCAATGCATCCGGTAGATATGACCAATCCCAAGGCAATTACTTTTGCAGCCATGAAAACAGTCTGCAATTTAGCGACCCATCGCATATTGCAACAGTTGATGTATGCCAGTACACCTAGCCGAACAAGTTAGAAATAAATGTTTTATTTTAAACGAAAATTTAATGTACAGTAAATCAATACCGACGGCGAATGCAGCGACAAGCCGGACAGCTGAATCAGATGGAGAACAAGTGCCCCATATTGGCTGCAGAATGTAGTTAGCAAAAGCCAACGCTATAATAGCATTTGACACGGGGATGATGATTAGAAGAGCTGCCCACAGGTAAAGGAAGGCAGGTAAGGGACCATAGGCTTCACCTAGATATGCATAATCTCCGCCTGAGGAATTTATCATCGTTCCTGTATGTTTTTATTTAAAAGGGAATTAAAAGAATTTTTATTGGGCCGCTACTAATCCAAGATAAAACGCATATCTCAGCTGCAATTAAGTTTTAAAATGGTATTGACATTGAGTACGCGCCAAAGTTTCTAACAAGAATTGTCAGTCAGTTGTGAGCAGTTTCTCTGTTGGAACAGGGGATGGGTGCTTAAAAACACCCCAAAATTATGCTGTAATCCTTGAGTACATTCAAGGCTGGAAGCAGGATCACACCTGAGGATATCAACGAACGAAAAAAAAGTAGGGGGCGTTGTTACCTAATTCGGCGTAGCAAATAGCGCCGACAAACGAAATGAATCCGCATGAGGCCCAGACAATGATGGACAATCCAGCGGATCCGGCAGATTGGAGAACACCTTTCGGGCTAATGAAAATGCCTGATCCAACAATGGAGCCGACAATCATTGCTATTCCATCCACGAGACCTAATCGACGCTCCATTGCTATCTTCTTTTCCGTATTCCCATTGCCGTCTCGGCCACTAGCCATCGGCAATACCTCCTCATCATTGCAATGTGATGTCATCTTCTGGACCACACGGGTCGGTTAATTTCACCTCAAACGACTTGTCAATGTCGATCTTTGAAAGTCTTATTTTAGCTTTCCTTTTTTTTACACGGCCTAATTGTCAGATTTTGGCAGACGTTGTCCAAGCGACTAAAATGAAAAAAAATGAATGACGATGAATACAGTTAAATAGTGTAGATTATCAAGAATGTATTTACCAAAATTTGTGGAAAAAAGAAGGCTCGTCTGGCGCCAGTGGAAGAGTTAATATTTCGTGCTACTGAACAGGACCACGTGTCGACACGAACGAAAGGAACGGGAAAGGCGATGGACAGTGGTCATGCTTTAGCTGACACAATTGTGTGTTTGCCTCAGGCAAACATGCTAAAGGTTTTTCAATTCGTTTATTCTACCACTAGGTGTCAGGTATATTACATTCTACTTTTTATTCATTTTTTTCTGGTTTTTAATTTCGCTAGGTCTGCAAGTCTAGGTGTCCTAACCTTCACTAGACTATTTGGTAAAGACAAACCTACTCCAAAGTTTAAACGAAAGTGATTTTTACAAGTTAGCAGATGTGACCTTGTTGATAGGGTTGCTAAAACTCAGAATAAAAGTTATGGAATTGCATCGGGTTTACCTGTCGCATACATGAAAAGGATTTCGCTGAAAACTGTTGAGGGTCGGGGCGGTCGGGGCGAAAGAATGATTTTCCACCCGGTGGGAGCGCCTCTTGCGGGTGTGTGGTTTCCTCCACGCAAAGAATCATTTATCGCTAGATGGCAGTCCCACCGGGTGGAAAATCACTTTATCGCCCCGACCTAGTAAACCCCGCTCCCCGCAGAGGGTACCCCTTTTCCGAGAGGAAATTTACGAACCAGGGGTCGATCTATTACCATGGCAATACTGTATTTGGCACAAAAAACTTGCCATGCTAAACAATTGCCATATATTTACCTTCTCCACTGCTTTGGGTTTTTCGAAACTCGGAAAGGAACAGACAAATGTCAAGAAATTTATCGCACGAAAACAACGATAAATGAAAATATGACATTATGGAAACCAGTTTTCCGCCACTCGGAAGTCCAGGACA
The DNA here is from genome assembly GCA_013167095.2 of Daphnia sinensis. NCBI lineage: Eukaryota > Metazoa > Arthropoda > Branchiopoda > Diplostraca > Daphniidae > Daphnia > Daphnia sinensis. The sequence goes on from CM023197.1 coordinate 7,121,208, forward strand.
ACACAATCTATAGCACAATTCTAACCAAGTTGCTAGAAATGCAACAGGAAACCTCTGATATTTTATCTGTTGAACTCTTGCAATAAACCACAAACTTCTTTGTTCTACAATTGTCGTGATTCAGTTTTACATATAACATTGTTTTGACAAATGTGATCCATTCGTTGATCATAGTTTGAACGGTGAGTATTGACGTAGTATCAGCTTTATAACATAAAATCAGATTAATCAAAAACATGTCTGAACAAAATACTAGGATTGATTCACCATCGGAACCGGAACCAAATCATGAAGTATATAAGTTTTTCGGCTGTCTTATTGGTGAGTTTACAGATATGTTTCTATTTGCGTCGAGACAATTTAGTATTCCATACTCTTTTGCACGGTTGTGACTGTACGTACTTTTACTGCTACATAGGTACTGGCAGTAGCCGCTATTCTGCCCACAAATTCCCAAGTTATCTCTTCAGTTTTGGAACCTCAAGTAGTACCTCAAGGTAAGCAATCGTTATACGAAATCAAAGGTGCAATACCATTGATGAACCTTACCCCGCACAGCTGAAGAAAAAAAAACACTGATTTTAGTCATAAATAATGAAGATTGTGTTTATGATTGAAGGTCATGGATGTTTTTGGAGTGGGACGTCACCATTTTGTTTTGGAAAATGTGGAAAATTCTATCACACTGTCGCAACTGACCGCAGGGGAAATGGGAAAAAGTGCGTTTCCGGATTCAAAACACTGTGTTGTCCTAAGACTAATGTAGTCGGCTGATTTTTGTGGTTCATGTAACCTTTATCCGTCGTGATGTATCGGCTTCAGTAGTTCAGTCATGTTTTCCGATGAGATAATCGATAATCGACAAGCATTGTAGAAGCAGGTAGTTATAGTCGATGCTAGAAGGCTATGAAATGATGATGTGTATGTGTAAATGGCAATTTATCGTTTGAAATTTATAAGCTATGCAATGTTTCCGGAAGAAAATATAATTGCTGCATAGTGAAAAATTTAATCTTAGCTATCTTAAGATCAATAATGAGCAATGACGTGCTAGTTGCCTAGTGATCTAGTTCTTTTCATTGGAAATATGCGCTTTTAGTCGTGATTTAGCTTTGGAGTGTTTCGTAGTATTTCGTCCGTATTTGACGCGGGGAATGATAATTTTGACACTCACATGATAAACCAAATGGTTGTATGGTAACTGATTGTCACTGACTATGCATTTTATTCAAGTCAACCATTTGACACAGGCTTGTTTTCTACCCTAGCTATAACTTATAGGTGTCCGTTGCCAAGAACAACTAAAAAAAGCATCCATTTAGTGAGCATTTTGGAAGCTGTATATAGCATGGAAAAAAAGATAGCTCAAGTTGTGGTTGTGGGCTCCTTCATGTCTGATGTTGTCACGTAACTTCAAATTGATTAAAAACTATCATATATGTGTTCTAAATTCATGATAATATAAGGTTTTTAATTTCTTTTTAAAATCAAATTATTGATAGGTATGTAGACCGATTGCCAAATGCAGGGGAAACAATCACAGGAAATCAATTAGTTTTGTGTTGTGGTGGAAAAGGGGCCAACCAATGTGTCAGTGCTGCTCGTTTAGGTGCCAGAACATCTATGATTGGAAAGGTACAAATCTAAATGAGTTAAACATCAACAAACTTTACTTATGAAAACAAGCCATGTTCTATAGATTACCTTTTTTTTCAATATATAGTTGGGGAAAGATTCTTTTGGAGATGAGCACTTGCAAACGATGACAGCTGAAGGTGTAGACACAACTCACATAACAGTTACAGATGAAGCATTAACAGGTGTTGGCCAACTGACTGTCTTGCCCAATGGACAAAATAGGGTAATCACTGTCAGTGGAGCAAATGCATACTTAACCGTTAACGACATCTCAACGGCAAGAACGACTATCTCGACTGCAAAGGTTCTGTTGTGTGAAATTCAAGTCGAAAAAGACACTGCCATAGCTGCCCTTCAAACGGCCAACGATTTGGGAGGTATTTCCCTCTCTGACCTAATAATAGTTGATTAATTAATAAGTGATCAAGACAATTGGTAGATTGACTTTTTAAAAAAATTTTATTTAGTACTGACAATCTTGAATGCTGCACCAGCTTGTCCTAATTTGGATCCGGCGTTTTTTATGCTCAGTGATATTTTCTGTGTTAATGAAACCGAGGTAAGCACTTGTCATATATAAACATAGACCGCTAACCCTAGTCATCCGTACCTTGGGAGCGCGCGAACGTCTCTATATAAACGATATGTCACATGTGACTTCAGCATAAATATATTGAGGGTTCATTTTTCTTGAATTCTACAGGCCGAAGTGACAACTGGAATTCAGGTTCGATCTCTGGACGAAGCTGCAGCAGCGGCCAAGTGTTTGTTAGAGAAAGGTTGTAAAAATCATGTATTAATTACATTGGGAGCTCAAGGAGCTCTTCTGTTATCGAGGGGAGATGCGGAAAAGCCTGTACACATAAAAGCACCCGCTGTTTCTGCTATAGATACTACTGTAATTATGAGTTTTTTCGATTTTTTTGTTTACAGCCATTATAAGTTTTGTGTATTACCCTACCTGTTTCTAGGGAGCTGGAGATTGTTTTCTTGGTGCATTGGCGTTTTTCCTCGCCACACGTCCAGAGCTTGTTCTCCATAAAGCTATTGAATATGCATGCATTGTCGCATCAGTGAGTGTCCAAAGAAATGGTACTCAACCCAGTTTTCCCCATTGGAATGAATTGCCAAATGAATTATTTCGCAGTGATTAAGGTGGAAGACTTTTGGTTTTTTGTTTATTTTAGAAATGTGTAGAGGTTACTAGTCACGAATACAGGCAATATTGGAACACTGTTTTGGTTATAGTTGTGTAATGTATAAAAAGTAAACTTGTGGGCTCGACCGGGATTTGAACCCGGGACCTCTCGCACCCTAAGCGAGAATCATACCCCTAGACCATCGAGCCGATACGAAAATAATGCTAGCTTAACATTAAATAGTGATATGCTGATTTTAAATACACCATCACGTGAGCGTGAAAAGCAAGTCAGAGTAAATCGTGCCATATTTAAATACAACAAGAAGAAGCAGTACTTCAATAAAATTACTAAATATAGATTTCTTAAGTGAACTGTAGCAAAAAAAAAAAAAAAAAAACAAACACATCCTCCCCGACGGGGAATTGAACCCCGGTCTCCCGCGAGACAGGCGGGGATACTGACCACTATACTATCGAGGACTACATCTACATGTTGATCTTAAAATTACAAAACCTAAATAATTGAACAACAGTGCGCACTTGTAAAAAGCCAAAAAATAAATAAATTTCATCTTAAACATACGATTCGAAGTGTCCGGAACGATGAAAATTATGTCGCTTCGTATTCTTTAATCCGTAACATATCGTCATGCAAAAAAGATAGGTTTGGTGTAGTGATGTGACCGAATGAGATCGACTGAAACGTGGGAAATAGTTCCCAAACAGTATACAGGAAAATCTAGTAAATGAATAACTACTAACAAAGAAAGACTAGAGCAAGCGAAGCTGTGACGTTAACTTTAAGAAAAATGAAAAAAATTCGGAAAAATTTACAAATTATATGGCCGAATTAGAAATCGCAGATCTCTATAACCAAGCAAAATGAACGACTTTTCCAGTTTTCTCAAGAATCACTCCCCTCCCCCTCAAAAGGGGGTTAATTTTGCCGTAAGCATTTTGCGAAGGTTACAAGTTTTTAAAAAAGAGGAATGGAGAGAAAAAAAAGTAGTGACGTCATACGTACAGAATCTGCACTAGCCACTGGACTGACGGATCGTCAAAGCGGTTTGTGTGGTGCATTACGTGTGATATTTGTCGTACGACACCATGCCTTAGCGCCAACCACGCTATTGCCTCAACAGTTTTTCTTTTTTAGACAACATTCTTTGTTTCTTTGAAGCAAACAAAAAACCGTTATGTGTCTCAGATAGCTCGTTATTGAGCTAATTCATCTAGCAGTAATTTCATGTGTTCTGAACAACAAGAAAGTTCCTCGTTTTGACGTTACCTTAACGTTTTGTGGACTAGGACAATATGCAACAGCAGCAGCCGACGAACAATGGCCGTCTACAGCCACCAGAAAATGGTTTACCAGTGTTTGGATCTTTGCTGATAGACGAAAAGTCATTAACACCTTATTCTGACGCCACACAGGTATTTAATGTTTCATTGTTTGACGAATATTTTGGAATTTTTGCTGAAGAATAGTCTCCAATTTTCCATCTTTTATCTTTTGCAAATTAGAACGATGTGTTTTGACATATTTCTTTGTTGCACTTCGAATGTTTATTCTTTTTTTTCATAATTACATTAAAAAAATAATTTAAGTGTCATGCTTGTGTTCGTATGCTTTAATTCCTATTATTAATCTAATCTTGATTTTAATGCCAAAGATCAGAATGGAACAATCATCTAATGAGTTATTGTTTTCTTTTTGAAAATGTCCACATAATGTTTAGACGAAGAAAAAAAGTACGGTTCGCATCAAGCGGCCGATGAATGCATTTATGGTGTGGTCGCAGATTGAGAGACGTAAGATATGTGAAATCCAACCGGATATGCACAATGCTGAGATCTCGAAGCGATTGGGTAAACAGTGGAAGACCTTGTCGTCGGAGGAGCGTTCACCGTTTATCCAGGAAGCTCAACGATTGCGTTTGCTTCACATTCAAGAGTACCCAGACTACAAATACAAACCTCGCAAAAAGACTGACGGCCTGAAGGGAGCATCAGTCGGTCGTAAAAGCTGTACGACTCCAACGCCCGTCACTGCCAACTGCGTGAACGAAGCCATGCCTGCGGTCACCACCAACCCGATCTACTATGGCGAAGAGCATCGGCAGCCATTGGAAGTGCAAGAACAGTATATCAATATGCCGAGAAGTGGCCGAATATGCGCCATTGTGACTCCGGGAATGTGCAGCACGTTGCGAATCATCCCGAATCACAGTCACCTGCCTTACCATTCCGGACAATATGATTTAACTTCCTCCCTAATTTATAATTACCCCTCATCGTCGACGCTCAGTGTTCCCTACGTGATCGATAACAGTCACCTGAATATTCATCTGAAGATTGATGAGAAATTCAAACAAAGACTATCGGATTGCAAGCGGGAGCACAGCCGTAAATCAGTGCACACATCCGGCGAGTCTGCGGCTACGGGACCGGCAGTCGTGGCCGATCCCATTAAAGTGGAATCGACCTATCCCGAAGTGTCTGGTGCCAACCAAACAGATTTTAGAATGGACACGGAGGAATCGCCAAATTACGGTGACAGTGACGCCTCCACCATTCACGCTTATCCGCACAATCACGGTCCCCTCCATCGACTTTGCTGAGCTTGGACACGTTCACGACCATCGTCAACTACAATACAGATGTGGCCGATTTCAACAGCCAGGCCGTGAAGCTGGAACCCAACACCGATGGAAGAATCCACTATTTGGGCCATCACTATCAAGAAGTAGGTTACGCCTGGCCAGCAAACAGCTATGCAGAGCACCAAGACAACGTTGCCGTGTACGTGAAAGGCCAACCCGATTCGGCCAACAGCTCGGTCGAAATGGATGTGGCCAGTTTGGCTGACTTGGATATGCTGGTGACTGATCTTCTTTTACGTTTAGATGATCAGTAGGAAAGGTACAAGAAAAAATTGTATGGTCCACAATGTCTGATTGTCTATTTGTTTATTTACCTTTAATGCCGAGAAGAAAATGTTTATGTCAAATGTTTTGTTATCCTACGCCCCTTTACGAAAACCTATTGGACCTGAATATGTATTAATAAATGCATCGGCTCTGCCGGACGCAGACATATTTTTTTTTTTCCTTTTCTAGTCTGTTGTTTTACTTTTCGTTAGATAGAAGAAAAATAGCGTTTTGCGATGACGCAGTTGCTTAGAATTTTCAAATGGTTGCAATATTTCACATTTACAGAACAAGGGCTGCCTCTGTTCAACCGAGATAAGACAACAGTTTATTGTTGGAGAGCCGAGCGATAAACAAGTGACAGAAACTTTTTTTTTAGATTGCATTAAGCAATTTTTCGCTGGGGTTTTTCAATACACCTAAACAGGTGAGGCGGGGGGAGAAAGCACATCTTTTCACGGAATATATTTCGAAGAAATGTTAATACCTGCTTTCGAAATTATTCAGTGGCATTAACATTCTGCTAGGTAACAAGGTATAATAAAGTTTTGTTGCTTAGTTGACTAAGCTGTTTTTTGAAAAGCTAAAAGATGATGCAGAGGTTAAAATGTACGTACTTAGATGAATACGCGCTAGAGATAGTGGACACAAATATGGGGTTATATTTGCTCTTGAAACTTTCACAGGGCTACGATAAGCTGCGGGACTGAAGCCAGATAATATTGTAATTGCGTCGATTTTTCACTTGAATTTCGTAAGAATCAGCTACAATCGCCCCTGCAACGCTCTCAGTAACCGTAATGGGCTAATAAAAAGGGCGTTGAATGTTCGAGCCTTATGTTCACTTGCGGATCTCTACTCGCATCATTTAACAAAACAAAATACGCTCTTCAGCCGTATACAACCTTCGCCATGTTTCAAAGGTAAAGTTCAAATTTGCAATTTTTTTCCCCTTAACATTTCAATATTTTGTTTTCTTAATATAATTAGCCGATGAAATATGTTTCTCTAAATAATAAGTATATGCTTGCAAACTTGCAGTTCAAAAATGAAATTCTTGTTGGCCGTTTGCGTCTTGATGGCTCTTCTCCCGCTGTCGACAGTCGCCGGCCCGCTGGCTTACGGAGTGTGTCAGACGGGATGCAACGCTGGCGTTGTGGCCTGCTACGCCGCTGCAGGTTTCACGTTCGGTACCGTCACGGCCGGAGCGTCAACGCCTCTAGTCATTATGGGCTGCAACGCCGCTCTAGGAGTTTGCATGGCCGGCTGCGTGGCTGCTGGATTCGCTCCTACGCTTTGAATACCTTTCGATGATTGTTTTTGTGGTACAGGCTATTAAGCAATCCAATTCGTATTCAATCATTTTTGTAAGTTTCTTTGCCGATATGTACCTGACATGCCCTTTTGTTAGGCATTGGCTCACAGTTCTAGCCTTTTAGTTTTAGTTTACAGAGGCTGAAATAAATAGAAGAAACATCTTTCAAGTATGCTCGTTGGAAATTATCTTGAAGGTCAGCACTGTGCGCTAATGCCCGACAAAAGGGCATGTCAAATACATATCGGGAAAGAAACTTACAAGCATGTCTGCATACTATGCCCAAGTCTGTGTCCCGATTTCAATGTCAATGATGTCAATACAATATGCTATTAAAACTACGGAAGAATTAATTCGTTTTGAATTTAAATCATTGTTACAAATTGAATGTACGCCTTGAAGTTTTTGTACAAGAACGCATTAAAATTAACAGGGATAGTGCACAATTGCACATTATAATTCGAATGAGATAATTTTTAATAGAAGAGACACAATGCCCTTCACGATATGGTGAAGAGGCACGTAGACCCGCGTGATCTAATTTATACCTTTTTTATCCCGCATCTTTATCGATCTTATTAAACACATTTAACTGTTGTTTAACGCATTTTTGTTTTCAAAAGACTTTGTGATGCGATGTGTAATCTATTAAGTAGACTACCGACCACAGAGAGATCTAATGAAAGGTCGGAAAACGATGCTGCAATCGGCACCCGAGGACGGTTGAGTCATCGGACAACGATTTGAATAAGCAGGCTGCAATTAAAATGCAGAATATAAATGTAGTTATCTTTTAAAGGAAATGTTATCACTTATCAGAAAGCTGTCGCAACAAAAAATAGCAGCCACAGCAGGCCTTACAGCATCAGTACGCTCACTAAGAGTTGGGTTTGCTTGTTACGCGTTCAGTAAGTTGCCTTTCTTAATCTCCAAACTATATCGACAACAAAAGAAAAATCGCTAGTCTAATTGAAAATACAGCACAACATGTACAGTAAGTTGATCTGAATAAATTTTCATGGTTTTTTTTTAAGTTTTTCATCGTAGTCTAACGATTGATTTTTAAAGAAATCTATCATGCTTATTTTTTTCAGCCATGCGTCATACGTGCCTCTTCGTATTCGGTTTGCTGATAACTTTTCCGTTGTTGGCTGAATCGGGATTAATTTCTTATGGTTTATGCCAATCGGGCTGTAACGCTGTGGCTGTTGCCTGCTACGCTGCCGCGGGATTCACTTTCGGGGCGTCAACGTTCGGTGCAGGCATTCCTGCAGCTATCGTAGCATGCAATACGGCGTTGGGGACCTGCATGGCAGTTTGTGCTGCTGTTATATTTACGCCTACACCGTAACACTACACCTCGAAGGCTCCTAATTTTAAAACCTTTGAAGTTTGGTAGAACATTTTGTAGTTCATTTGTAAATGCAAAATGAAATTGGCAATATATACGGTAGGTTATTGGTATTGGCTTTTGTTGGCTTTTGAGTGTTTGTCCTGTGATAGGCTATATCGTTTCTTTATCATTAGTCGAAAAAATTTCCAGGCAAAGTATATTCAAATCTAAGAACAATAAATGACGTCGTGAATTGACGGATAATTCGGCACTAGCGTTCAAATTTGGTAACAAGAGCTATAGAGTTTCATCAAATTTCAAGTTAAGATTGCGAGCCTGATTGTTTTGTTGAAAAACTGAGCTTGAAGAAATAAGCCCGATTTTGTTTTACGATATTTTTTTCTTGCCAGTTAGGCAAATGTGCAGTGAGTGACACATCTCTTTCGGTCTAGAAAATTTAACTGTCATCATGTTTGTTCACATCCAGTTTTCGAGAACATTGACGTCAAACAAAACAAGGTTTTTTTTTCAATTCAGCAAACACATTAACACACACGTTCAAACCGCAGCAGCGCTTTTATTGAATACAACAACTGGCAATGCCATGTGTTGCATTTGAGTTACACCAACGTGAACCCGTTCTGAGGAAAACGAACAAACAAAACACGTAACAGCTCTCCATTTTGGGTAGCCTATATAATTCGTTGAGACGTTTGAGTAAGGCATCACTGCATTGCTAGCTATTCAAACCCATCGACATGAAGATCTGCATCCTTTTAGCTATTGCCGCGTGCGCGACAGCATTTGTTCTGGTATTTAGCTTATATTTAGCTATTCATTTAATACTTCAGTTTTAACTTTTTAAAATAAATAATATTTAAAATGAACAGCCGAGCTCAGACGATCTTCAGAGTTTAATCATTGACGCTCAAAAAGCTATCCAAGAATCCGATTTACCTGAAGGTATGAAACAAGAATTGAGCAACCTTCTCAATGATCCCGCATTCGTGGAAGAATTGGTTGCTGTAAGTTTTACTCGCGAGTGATATTTGCTAATTCATAACTAAGTCATATTTTTTCTTTTTTTCTATTTGCCTGATCAGAACAATGTGGAATCATTCGCCGCTTCGGTGAGGACAGCTACAGCTGAACCGGGTAAATATTAAATTTAATTTCTTTCTAAATTAATTTGAAGGTTAAATTATGACATGGACGTATACCCGCGTTTACAACCGCAATCTTAGTACTACGATCCTTTTTTTTCAATTTCAATGTATCTATTATGCAACGCAATCACGTAGCCGAGCGCTGCTTGTTCATCATAGCCCTCCTCATAGCTCAGTTGGTCCAGAGCATGACGACCACCGTTGCCACAACTGTTGCCACCACCATTGCCGGGTAGAAGACGCTTGTTGAACGAAAACGCCACAAGTTTATTCAACATAAAACAACGTAACCCACTAAACCCAAGCGATAAATGTGGTGAACCGTTTGTACACATTGGCTAATGAAGGGGAAAAAATGTATTCATGAAACATGTAATACAATGTTGGTGTTGGAAGCATATTACCTTTGAATTACTTATACAGCAGCCGCTATTATTTGCAGAACGTGTTACAGGAGAAAAATTCTATAACCAAGCTGCAGGCCACCAATCATAGGCTTAAACGAAACATCCGATTAATATAAAAAAAGGAAGCAATATTCAAGAATACAACAGGTCCAATAAGGACGAACAAATGGCATAGAGACAACGTATATTTACAAAAGAAGCACTCGGATGGCATATCACGCGCAACCACACACAACACACAATCGTATATACAGAAAGTCAATAACTGCGCGTAGGCGTCGCGCAGATCTCACGCAGCCCATCCCTCCCGAATTTCGGGCGTCCTTCAGTTCTCTTGTGTTGTCTTCGACGTCATTGACCATTGCCATGCACCACCCCGTTCAGTTGGGTGCTGGCAGACTGCGCATCTTGTAGTATTCCTGGGAACACAGCGTCTAACACGCGCGCGTAATTTTCCAATTGATTAATTTTTTTTCAGAGAACGTCCGAAAACAATAAATAAATAAAAACAAAGTGAAATTGCAATTTTAATTGAGTGTTGGTTTTTGCTGATTTCGCGCGAATATGTCGACCACCGTCAAGAGCCGGACACCTACAAAGGAACTGGCTCGTTCCGGCGGAGCGGATGACGATAGCGGTCAAGAAATGATGTTCCTCAACGGTAGCGATACCGTGACGACGTCGTCGGGTGATACCCAAAGTTTGCGACCTACTCCAAGAGCATTAGCGGCTGAGGCCGGCCCGTCGCGATCCCATCCGCCCGTTTCGTTGGGATTGCCGAAAAGCGTGGTGAACGATGTCGTGCTCCAAGTGGCCGAACCGCTACCCGAGCGTCAAAAATGGGATAACAAATTGCAATTCATGTTGAGCGCTATTGGATATTCCGTCGGATTGGGCAACGTGTGGCGTTTTCCTTATCTCGTCCAGCAAAACGGAGGCGGTAGGTGTATTTTTTGTTATTTGAGAGACTCTAAAAAATTGTTTACGAGATGTTCAACGTGATCCATCACGCGCGTAAAGAGACAACCAGCCGATTTTTCGAGCACCCCTATTTCTCAGTTTGTTCTTAAACCGACCTGTCACGTATAGGAAAAACTAGTGTATAAATGAAAAATAACATCGATATCTTTTTTTTTTTCTTTTGCGTCGAGATTTATTGATTGATTGCAAAAGGCCACGTTTGAACATCTTCCAAAGAAAAAAAAAACAACCCGTGCCTCCGTATAGTGTTATGTGGCAATAGCGGATCGATAACAACAAAAAACTTTCCATTAGCTTTGAAAAATTCAGGACCGTCTTTCATATATAGAAATTCAACGTTCTATTTATCGACCTTTCGTAGCGACTAACGAGAACGCGCATAAATAATCCGTAAAACTCCCCCTTGGCTCCCCCAGTTGGCATTTCGTCATCCAACTTGTCAGATTCACTCATCGACTAATCAACGATGTTGGGTTTTTGGTTGCCTGTTGTTAACTATTAACCAATGTCAACGGCTGTTTTGCCTATGCGCCGTTTACCTTCCGTGATTCGAACAACATTTAAACAGTCGAAAATCGAATTGATCGGAATGCAGTGTGCCAACCTAATTCGATCACGTCGTAAAGCCTTTTCTTCTTTGTTTTTGCACGTCAAAATCAGCGTCGCATGCAAAAACGGGAAGACCCGTGTTGGTTTTGAACATCTATTTGCAAACGGGCGACACCTCAATTGCTTTAGATGGATTCCCTCTGTGTCCTGTGTGTTTGCAGCCGAGAAAACAGAAAATCGAATGCAACACGGTCTTGTGTATAGATTTTCCGGGGCCCTATTGGGGGGCTTCGCTTTTATTTCTGTTCTATCACTGTCTGTCTACGTAATTTTGGCTCTCACACGGAAAGATATAGGCCAGTGTGTTGAACGTCCCCAATGTGCGTATAACGCCGTATTAAAAAACCAGTGGCTGACGGCTGGACCGTCACCGCCCAATGGGCTTTATTCCTTTCGGGATGAAATTACATCGACCTCACCATAAATGTTTATCGCGCGATCTATAGTGTGTCGCTTTTTTACTGATAAATAAGTTACGCATGGTATTACATAACAATAGGCTTCAAGAGGTGGAGGACTGCTAGACTGCTTTAAAAAATTATACCGTCCTCAAATGTCGGGATAATGTTATTTCTACGATTCTGGGAATTCCGCCATTAAAAAAAAACAAAACAAAAAACGAGAAATGTAAAAAATTTTACGATTGTTTAGTTCTCGCGTTGGGCGATAAGAAGTATAATAACGAGGAAAGAAAAAACAGGAGGAGAGAAGCAATTAACAGTGAAATCGATAGCGATATCGAAGAGTGGATGAAAGTGGCACTAGTATATCGTGGCAGGGACTGAGAGCCACTGGCGGTTTCAGTGTGATGGATACGTTCCATTTTGGAAGAAAAAAGAGAGGAAAAAGAGAGAAAATCCGGAGTGACATTAAGTACTTGTAAGACGCGATGCGTGATTTCGATTGTCGGCAAGAGATTTTCCGTTGCGTGATCCGCGTATAAGACATATACAAGTGCCTCGTGTATGTGCTGATTCTCGCAAGAAACACGCGCCGGACAAAAATCTACTATAAAAACACACAATTGCATTTCACCGTGAAAAAATCATTTGCATCCGAATTTTCTTTTTTTTTTTTAAACATATTTTCCCAAGAGTGTCAAAATGGCTAAATATTTACGTATGGGCTTGTGAGACCCCATGATGAAATATTTGGTTTGGAATTAAAAAGCAGAAAAAATTTTTAAAAAAAGAAAAAAAACAAAAACAACTTTATCGATTACAAAAGTAGATGGGGAGCTCACAGGAGATACTCAAGTCCAAAACGTGAACGTGATTATCGATCGGCTCCCGCGTTCATCCACTTTCTTCGCGATGCGCAGGTCTTGTCTCGAACTCTCTTTTCTTCGACTACATATCCTTTACGAATTTCCATGTTCATTCGTCTGCTTTGTATACGTTCTATCAACCATCTCTTCATTGCAATATATGAGGACCCAGAAAAAAAAAAGAAATCCGGAGAGTAGTTTTGAAAACAGTTCAATCACTCGCGAACGTGTTTCATCGCTGTTTTCTTTTGTGCAGATGCCCACTTTAGACATGCCGCGAAGTGTATATGCGCTTCGAAACGCAAATCCCTAGCACATTACAAAGAATGGACGCAAGCCGATTCGTTTAGCTCCGTGTATGTTTTATAAGTCTCCTCTCCTGCTGCATTCAATCATTCTATTTTTGTATCGCTATATATACACACGGACAATTGTAACAAATAGGATGTGATGGATTTTTTGGAAGCCTTTTTTGTCTTTCAGGCCAAAGTTTCATAACCCATTCGTTTAATGCTGGCACTATCGAGAATGGCAAGCGTCAGCTTGAAATAAAATTAAATGTAGGATTCGGCTTTCAACATAAAAGAACAGCATAAATAAACAAGAAAAATAAAATATCAGATAGAAGATATAGGTCTACTCTGTCACAATTTGATGTATACTATTTGATAGCTAAACAGCATTTCTGCCAAGACTTTCATGTTGCGCACGTAGCGCTTTTTCTCCTCCAAAAAGAGCCAATGTTTGTGCAAAAGTAATCAATTGACGGCGATCGATTGCCTTTTTACAGTTTCGGTCGATCCCCGTTTCTATTTTGCATTTCGCCTTGATTGAAAGTCACGACCGGAAACAATCAATCAAAACTCTGCCAACAGATGTGGGGTGCTAGAAGAAGATTCGTTAATAATAAACTAGGCAAATCCCAAAAATTGTTTTTTTATTTTGCTAGCAAAAAAAAGACACGTATACGAATCGCTAACAAACCTTGAGGGTGAAATGGGACAACCAGATGTAACACGACGTAATTGAAAAAATAATAACAAAAGCCAGCGGGAATTACAAATTCGGTGATGAAATTCGATTGCGGTCCCACTATACGGATACGGGATGAGGCTATATTAATCTACGTCGATACCAACCGCAAGTTAACGTAGTCAGATTGCATAGGCCTTTTTCGCCGAATATTATAAGCAAATTCATCGCAGAACAGATACACGAGTGTGGCACTGAAAACGGTAATCAAGTTGATCTGTTGTGCATTTTGCGCTTGAGACGGAGTACAGAAGCAAAACCGTGCCAAACCGCTATATCTTTTATGGATGTTGTCTGCCTTTAATAGAGGCAAGTGCATGGAGACAGAAGGTCTTAGTTTAATTTTCTAGCGACTCTCCTTTTTTTAAGGCCACTCAAAATATAAAAAGACAACCCAACAGGACGAGGGGTAATGAAACGTCATGTGCAACGTACCTTAATTTATGGACACAGAGTCAATATGTCGATAACAAAAGCTCTTTTAAAAGAACATCCAGCTGAAAGCTTCCGACGTCATAAACTGTAATCTTTTTGCAAAGTGCTGAAAAAAAAAAAGCTGCATCGCTCTTTTGTTTTTTTTTATGTACACGGCGATTTGATTTGAAGCTAAAACATTGTTCTATCTTATTTACTATACGCCAAACAGGAGCTTTTTTGATCCCATTTTTCGTCATGCTCCTCCTGGAAGGTATTCCGCTCTTCCTGGTCGAACTGGCGCTCGGACAAAAATTGCGTCAGGGTTCGCTCGGCGCTTGGAATATCATCCATCCGTGGCTGGGCGGTTTAGGCATCGCATCCACCTTGGTGGCCTTTCTCGTTGGCCTCTACTACAACGTCATCATCACCTGGTGTTTTTACTACCTGTTCAACTCCTTCCAGGTGCATCTATTCGAAAATTTAATTCTTAAAAAAGTCGGTTTTAATAAAATCCATGTGATATGTTCTATGCAAGTCTCCGTTACCTTGGTCAACGTGTCCACTAGATTCGAATGGGACAGCTGTCAGGGAATGCACGGCGGCCACTGAGACGGCCTATTTTTGGTACCGAACTGCGCTGGACATTTCACCGAGTGTCGATCAACCGGAAGGCATCAAATGGTGGATGGCTCTGTGCCTCTTGTTATCTTGGATTATCGTCTATTTCATCACGATGAGAGGCATCCAATCTTCCGGAAAAGTACAGTAGTCTACTTCCTTCATACCATATAACGTGAATCCTTAACAACAAAAGCAAATAATAAGGTTAAAGGCTTAGTGAACTCATTCGTGAAAAGGAAATCTTAATCGAAGTTTAACGAATACTTCAATGGCTGATTCACTTAAATATTGCCAGTTTGTTTTGCGCAATGCGATGACTTTGTGTACACCGTTGTGTACAAAACCACGGTGCTTTTTGAATGGGCAGTTTCATCGTGTGTTTGTCAACAGGTCGTCTATTTTACGGCTCTCTTCCCCTACGCTGTACTCACGATTTTCTTCATTCGAGGCATCACACTCAAGGGAGCGGGAGCCGGATTAGCCCACATGCTACAGCCTCAAGTACGTTATCAACATCATTCGCTGTCAAGTCAGTGTACATTCGATTTTCGTTTCAAAAACCCGTCAATCAAAGATGTCTTATAACTGGGCGTCAATTTGAATTACCCAAGTACGAATGTCGAAATGGAAATGTGTGTTACACATTCCTCTGCTAATTTGCATAGATGCATAAATTGCTGGACCCGACAGTTTGGCTGGACGCCGCAACCCAGGTCTTTTATTCGTTCAACATCGGGTTTGGTTCGCTGATCGCGTTCGGCAGTTACAATCCGCCGCGTAACAATTGCGTCAAAGATACGCTCATCTTGTCCGTCTGCAACGCGGCCACAGCCATTTACGCCAGTATCGTTATCTTCGCCATCCTTGGATTCAAAGCTGTTCGCTCGTACGACCTGTGCGTTCAACAGTGAGTACATTTCATTTCCTCCTATTACAACCGGATACTGAATAATTATTTCCTGTTTCTTTTTGTTGTTGTTGTTGATTGCTTGCATTTAAACAGCGACAAAGGATTAATTGGTGAAAGATTCCCCGGTCTCGTAGTCAACGGCAGCCTCTCGGATGAGGCGTATGCAAATTTCCTCGAATTCCGAGAAGAATCGAAAGATTTGGGCTTGCGAGGCTGTAATTTGGAAGCCATCATGAACGAGGTATGTACACTGTTTTTCCTGTTAGCCGAATTTTGATGTAAAGCGAAACTAACCCAAATCAGTGAAACTAAAAAAAGTCAAACAACAGTAAATAAGAGCTTTACGATAGAGTTGAATAAGAAACGCAGTAAAGGAAACAGAAAAAAATATGTTTTTCGTAGAAAATTAGGGCCTTTTGTCAATCTTGTTTTATCCAATTTACATACTATACTCCAAACCCCCCCTACGCATGTACACACATACACAAATGATTGAATTTATTCCCTTTTCATTATAACCTTTGCTTGTCATTCAACAGTCAGTAGAAGGAACGGGCCTGGTTTTCATCGTTTTCACGCAAGCCATCGTCGAATTACCTGCGGCCCCATTTTGGGCCATTCTCTTCTTTTTGATGCTCTTGGCTCTCGGCGTCGGCTCGCAGATCGGCACGCTCGAAGGCGTCATCAGCACCGTCTTCGACATTCAAATAGTCCGAGGGGCCCGCAAAGAAGTCGTCTCCGGTATGAATAACTGAAAACTTAATCTGATTACGCGTAAAGCCGACATGGTCAAGGAATACCATAATCTTTTCCATTTATAGCCGCCGTATGCATCATTAGTTACCTGATCGGCCTATTGTTCGTGACGGGATCCGGAGAATATTGGGTCAAGATCTTTGATTCGTTTGCTGGAACAACTGGCTTGATCTTTATCGCTTTGCTCGAATCTATTGCCGTCATGTACATCTACGGTCATCGAAAGTAAGCTAATTTTATTTTGGGAAAGCGAAACAATAATGTTTCAAGAGTCAGGGCGTATAGTACCTGCGGGCTCATATCAGCCTCGATTCCAATTGAAAGCTATAGTCAGATGTCAGCATATCCATTTAATTTGAACAGGTTCTCGCAAGATATCCTGCAGATGACGGGCCACATGCCTGGACCTTATTGGCAAATTACTTGGCGTTTTGTTGGTCCCGTATTGATCAGCGTCTTGTTGGTGGCATCCATCATTTATCGTTCGTTCGACAAACCGGCCTATTACGCCTGGAATGCCGATGAGGTGAGTGGAAAAAAAAAAACGTGACGTGGTTCTTTAAAAACATTCTACAACGGAGATGGGACCGCGTTATTTGTCTATACCAGGGTAAGAGCTTATTGACGCCCTATCCACAATGGGTGTTGATTGTTGGTGGTTTGCTGGCCACCCTGTCGGTCTTGCCCATTCCCGTTGTTTTCCTACTGCGACGCTTCCAGTTCCATCGACTCGATACGGATATTAACAAGGGCGTCATCCGGCGAAACGAGACCACCATTTCTACCAAACAAATGATGACTGATGTCGACGTGAGAATTTTATTCGAGAATTTCTTTATTATTTTTTGAGCAACGAATGACAGTCAACGTTATTAATATTCATAGGAGTACGGAGACAACGCGATCGAAGAAGAAGACGAAGAAGAGGCTTTGGATCGCTTAGAAATGACGACGTCCAACCGGACATTTACCATTGGTCATCGAGATGAACACTAAACCTGATTGGTGATGAATCATGAACTTTGGTTGTCGATATTCTTTGAACTAAGACGATCTGTGGATATTTAAATTTCCGTTGGGTGATTGATCTTTCGTTTGTGACAGTGAAGACAAATAGTTTTGTACGAGTCAGGGTGGGAGGAGGAGGTTGATCAAATAAGTGTAGATTCTTGTTAGATCCAATTGGTTAACGTCCATGCCTAGATTTAAAAAAAATGAAAACAGAGATGTGAGTAATAGTTAACGATCTCATAACTTGATAAGCTTTCAAGAATGTCTCGAACTGCTGAGCAGCTAAGAAAGAAAACTTTTGGATGAGAAGCGGCGCCGTGCGTCGAGCGTGAAAACTTATGAGTTTCCATTAAATTAATGGAAAAAAGAAAAGACAAAAATGTAACGAATTTAAAACAAAATTATATGTAAAAAAACGAAGCAAAAAAATTGTGTAAAGTAATTACAAAAAAGACTCGTTTATTTTCTACAAAGCCAGACGCAAACAAAATGATCGCGAATTTCCCCATTTGTAGAGGAGATAACGCTGAGATTCCCGAAGGGGTCGTGTCAATTATCGGCTCAACGATAAAGTAATGCGGAGCAATCTAAGAGCGACTCGAGTTTCTGCAGATTTCTATTCAGTATTCTGAGAGGTGGTGCGTCTGTCATGAAAATAGGGAAAATCATGCCGCGAAGTTATTGTTCAAGGCGGGCCTTCGTGCATCCCCTGGCAACGATATTTAAAGGCCGTGCATGTGTGAGTAATTTCTGTTTCTGTTCCGATTACGTTAGGTTGTTGTGTTTTTTGTCGTTGTGTTTTTGTATCGTTAATCCTGTAGCTAGCCTCGTTAAGTAACCTAATTCATATTCGTATGGGGGCTAAAGGGCTACCCTCTGCCCATCATCTGAAGACAAATCTGACCACCAGATGCCTCTTTCAGAGCCACAAGTCATATGGATTCAAAACAGCTGGAAGCATTAATACAGAAATGAAGTTTCAGGTTTTTTTCTTTTCATTTTACAAATGTTATTTATTCTGTGGTGGCATTATATACCTCATTTGATATGTGCATATTTTTCGTTTTAAAAATGTTTCAGGAATTAGTTTTTGAGGAGTTATACATAACAAGTGCAAGATGATTTTACAAAATGCTAAAGCCCAACAGAAAAATAAAATGGAAAAATGGTCTATTGCCCCTCAAAAGTTGAGTTGAGGGGCAATAGACTTTTCCATTTTAAAATAAGGTTATGCTGTGAAACAAAGATAATTGTGGCAAAAATTGTGAAACTAAGAAGATGGAAAAATCACACAGGGATATTTATGGAAATTTTGAAAAATTATTAGAACCTATAAAGGCTTTTGAGGTATTTGAAATGTTCGTTTTTAGATCCGAGAAGCTAATGTATTTGTCGATTTTGCAGGAAAAATGGATGTTGGTTCCAGCTTTTCTCAAGAACAAGGGATTGGCTGAACAGAATATTGATTCCTACAATTACTTTATCAATGACATCAAGAAAATTGTTCAATCAAATGAAGAGGTTGTAAGCCATGCTGACCAAACATTCTACTTTAAGTACTTGGATATTCATGTGGGATATCCAGATTCCATGGAAGACATACATCATGTAATTGCTTTTTTTATTCATTTAAAGTATCACATTGTTTTTTAAATCACTAGTCTTGTCTGACCTCACCTCATGAGTGCAGATTAAGAGACATGATCTATTTAGCACCAGTTACTGTTGACATTCAGTGTACCAGGAGACAGCAAAAAGTTGTACACAACGGTATAGCGATTGGCAGAATGCCAATCATGTTAAGGAGCTCAAACTGCACATTGGCTGGCCTTTCGCCTGCATGGCAAAGAAGAATGAATGTCCATATGATTGTGGTGGTTATTTCATTGTTTTTGGAAATGTAAAGGTATAAAGATTATGATAAAATGCTATTTATCACAACCTTTCAGATAAGTCAATTTTAGGTGATCGTGATTCAAGAACAAATGTCGGAAAACCGCATGATTGTTGAGCAGGATAGAAAAGAAACATGTCATGTCAAGTAACGAGCAGCACACATAGAACGAAAATGCGCACTAATGTGACCTTGAACAAAGGAAAATACTATTTGAAGCAAAATAGTTTTCAGGATGTAATGTTATGATGTGTTACTCTTGAAAGCTTAGACTGACATATATTTCCTTCAAACACTTCAAGGATATCCCTGTTGTCATAGTTTTTAAAGCTATGGAGATTTTGGTTGATCAAGAAAGAGTCCAGTTGATTGGTACTGATGATCGTGTAATGACAGCATTTGCGCCTTCTTTAGAAGTTCTTAGTGTGCGCGCATCCATCTTTACTCAACAGCAAGCACTTAAGTATCTAATACATCTTCAGACTATTTAATATTTATTCACATAATAACATTTCGCATTGTCCACTGCAGACATTTGGGCAACAAACTGCGTCGAAAGCGATTTTTTGGGGGTAAAAAAAACGCCAGTCGAAGAAGCTAGAGAGATGCTTGCCATCGCCGTTTTAGCGCACGTTCCGGTAAGTTTTAATTCTTCGTAGATGCGCAGTGGCTTAATCATAACTTTTGCACAGGTTGACAATTTCAACTTTAAGCTAAAGCAATGTATTTAGCTTTGATGATTCACCGGGTTATTCATGCCGAAAATGATCCATCGTCAGTTGCAAATCCAAGCGTGATTATCATGGAAATAAGCGTATGGAATAAGCGGGCTCACTGCTTTCACCCTTGTTCGAAGATTTGTTCAAGCGCATGGACTTCGAATTAAAAGCAATAGCGGACAAGAACATTCCCAAGGTTAAGGCGGCCCAGTTTGATGCAATCAAACACATCAAAACTGATCATATAACTTTGGGTTTAGAAAATGCCATTGCCACTGTATTACTCAAATTTCTCTTGGTTTGCTATTCGAAATCCGTAGCTTCGTTGTTTTTCTTAGGGAAACTGAACGATCAAACGCTTCCGAATGGAAAGACAAGGCGTCACACAATTGCTCTGCCGCCTATCGCACATCTCTAGACTTGGATGATGACTCGGCTAAATTCCCAATTCGGGAAGACATGTCTGGGCCTCGTTCTCTTCAACCTTCTCAATGGGGTGACCATCCACTTTGTCATAAAATGTTCTAATTCTTCTTAATTTATTTCTATATGTTGAATTTTTAAAAATAGGTATGTTGTGTCCGTCAGATACACCTGAAGCAGAGGTGAATAGCATTAATCCTAAGAAAAATGTTATTCTTTGTTATTGTTTGTTGTTGGCATCGTTTAGGGATGTCGTCTGGTAAAAAATCTCGCACTGATGACTCATATCACCACGGAGGCAGAGGAAGAATCCATCATCCGGATTGCACAGAACATGGGAGTTGAAGATATTAATCCGTTTACTGGCGAAGAGATCAGCGACCCGAATATGTACACTGTTTTTCCCAACGGTTCGTTTAATTTACATGTTTGTCTCGTAAATTACGATGGCGTTTACTGCATTATTTATTCGTATTTTAGGCAATGTCCTGGGACTCGTAAAAAAATTATCAACGCTTGATCCGGTATTTCAAACTGGCTCGTCGCCATGGCTAAATCAACGCCTTCGTTTCCATTTATCCGCAGCTGTTTACATCAGCTGCGATGGTGGTCGTCTATGCCGGTATAATAATCTAGAATCCTAAGTTACCACTTATTTTCCTTAGTTTTCTCTAACCGTAGGCCATATATAATCGTCCGAAATGGAAAATCAGCTTTAATAGAAAAACATATGCAAGAACTAGTCGATGGCTTTCGGACATTTGAGGACTTCATTCACGACGGGCTGATATAGAATATTTGCATGTGAATGAAGAGAATGATGGCAACATTGCTGTCTACGAGTCGCATATCATCGAAGAGACGACTCATCTCGAAATTGAGCCATTTACTTTGCTTGTCGTCTGTGCAGGATTGATTCCGTATCCTCATCATAAGCAAAGTCCACGGAATACTTACCAGTGCGCCATGGGCAAGCAAGCGATGAGGACCATCGCGTGTAACCAACAAAATCGAATTGATTCGCTTCTCTACAACCTGGTTTACCCACATAAACCAATGGTTACGCACCATCGAGCTCATCAATTTCGAAAATATTCCCGCTGGCCGAAACGCTATGATCGCGATGATGAGCTACTCTGGACTCGATATCGAAGATGCTACTGTTTTAAATAAAGTCTTTCTAAGGATCGAAGGTAACATGAAATTTTAGCTTTTTTATACTGTCACTATTTTTTCAATTTTTTCCTTTAGTTTAAGGGCGGTGTTTGGTTTATAAAAATGAAAATGTATGTTGAAGCGTTACAACAATCAAAGTTCAGACCGTGTTAATGGACCAATGGTTGATCCAACAACTAAGAAACCGACATGGAAACACGAAATTATTGACATGGATGGATTTGCTTGTGTGGGCCAACCTGTTCAACCTAAACAGGTATTTGAATCGATAAAAATTGGTATTTGCCATTGGTTCTAATCTATTTATTTGATAAGAGGTACTAATCAATAAAATTATGCCAACCGTTCCCGTGGTTACTGTTGCACCAGGAGCATCGGAAGCACCAGCTGCGGCCCCAATGCCAGAATATCGCGACGTGCCCATCACGTAAGCTCGTTCAGGTTTACAGGCTTAGCTTTTTAGAATTTATTGTTTAATTCTAATTTAGATACAAAGGACCGATTCCTCTTATGTTGAGAAAGTTATGTTTTCTTCTAACGCCGAAGAGGCAAACATAATTAAAATCCAATTGCGGCAGACCCGACGACCTGAAATCGGCGACAAAGTTCAGCAGTCGCCATGGTCAAAAAGGAGTCACCGGTTAATGTCTTTCGTTGTGTGATTCCCATGGACCTTTTTTAACCCCCAATTTTCTTTACTGTAGCACTTGTTTGTTGCAGAACAGGAAGACGTACCCTTCACAGAGCTTGGAATTTGTCCGGATGTAATGATGAATCCCCACGGATTTCCATCTCGCATGACAGTCGGAAAATTGGTTGAACTTTTGGCTGGAAAAGCCGGGCTCATGGAAGGAAATTTTCACTACGGCACCGCGTTTGGCGGATCAAAGGTTCGGATTTGATATTTAATTTGGGGTTTTGTTATGCCTAAGTTTTGTTACAGGTCCAAGATGTCAGTGAAGAATTGATCAAGCATGGGTACACTTATCAAGGCAAAGAGTGTTTCTGGAACAACGGGGGAGCAGCTTACGGCTGACATTTATTTTGGGCTTGTACTCAAGCGAACCGAGATTTTATTACGACAGTGAACGAATTTAATTTACTTTTAGAATTTTTAGGTTTACTATTAAAAGTTGAAGCACATGGTGATGGATAATATGCATGAGCGTTCACGTGGACATCGAGCTGTCTTGACACGGCAACCCACAGAAAGTCGTGCTCGCTATGGAGTTCTTCGTCTTGGTGAAATGGAACACGATTGCCTGATCGCATACGGATCTAGGTTTGCTTATGATCGGTCTTAGATATTATTCAAATTTTTCTGATCGAATTATTATTTGCAACATGCTAATCTTGGAACGATTGATGATCTAGAGTGATGCGTTTGATGTCGATGTCTGGAGTCAGTGTTGTCTCATGGGACATTTTGGTTGGTGCCACTATTGCAAATCAAGTGCTTTAGTTTCGTCCATCCGTATTCCCTACGCTTGCAAGCTTCTCTTTCAAGAACTTCAAGCGATGAACATTGCTCCGGGCCTCAAATTGGACAAGTATTTTGACTAGAATTGTGGTATATTCCAACGTACGCCAGAATTTGGTAAACATTACCACATTTAAGTAGTTAAAGGATTTTCAATAACTCAGCCATAACCTCACGATAAAACCGCTATCGAAGAAGAAAGGCCCACTCTGAGTATATTGTCATGTAAATCAATTGTCATTCAATGTGATATCATTTTATGCCTATCTTCTGTGCAGGATACATTGACTGTCAAGTCAAGGCTCAAGTAGCTGAAAAGGAGTAAAAGTTGCGTCTGATGGATGTTTATAATACAGTCGATGCAGCCGAGATCGTGAACAGTGGAAGATCCGCTAAATTGGACCACGTTCTGCAAGCTTATCATCCCGATTAAAACGAAAGTAACGCTTGAATAGGACATCATCATCGTGAAACGAATTCACGATTCTTGCACAGGAGTTTTACTAAACCTGGTCCGTGTTCTGTTAAGGCAAAGGCCACCACTCAGGAAAGACCTGTTCAGAAGTGAAATAAAAGAGTTCAGACTCGGCATTACATGGCCGAAGGTAGGAAAGTGATAAAGAGAAATGAGGGAAAAGAGAAAAAGAAGAAGGAAGAAAAAGGAGACGTTAGAATATGTAAATGGAGGAAATAATGGGTTTCCAAATAATCCTGGAATAGCTATTTAGCTAACATTGACTAAGTGTTGAATTAGTTCTTCCATTTGCAGACGTGACTGAAGGTTGCTTTTTGTAACAATTCCGCCCTTTGGACTAGCTCTCTTCTGTAGGCCAATGTACAGCCAATCATCAACGACCTGCTTTCGTCCTTTGTACTATTACAGGCTACGCTACTGCTTAGTGCTTACTGCTTATTAGCCCCATGCAGTCATTCGTCAATCGTCATTGCTATGTGAGTGAGTGTAACGTGGTAACTGTGAGATGGTGGAGGGCTCATGCTGAAGCTGTAAATAACTAACGGTAATATTTAATTTCTCTATTCAAGTAAGTATAGATTTCTATCTTCTACTACGATTGTAAAATTATCGTTGTATTGTATGCAAGATGAAACTTTCTTTAGAACACTTTCTACTCTGGTGTACCATGCTTGTTTCAATGTCTTCTATTAACCTTAGAATCCTTGAATTAATCAGTCACATCTACATCTACATCTGGCTTTATGCTTTTAGGTTACAAGAAGATATCCCAAAGAAGAGTTAATTTTGCCTTAGCCCACCTAATCCAAGTAATTTAAATCATGCCCTGAAATAGCAAAGGAAAAACAAAATAAGTCTCAATCAGGCCTCAACTCCCCAAAGTGACACAGATGAAGAAAATAAAAATTCTTGACTGGAGGTTTGTTGGGAAATTGTTTTTATCCTTCATTACATTAATGTTAATGGTTTTTTTTTCTGATTATAACTTCATCTTAATATCATAATAGGGAGAAGAATGGTGAAGTGGAGTATTTCCTTAAATGGATAGTCTTTTCGCATGATGACAATTCTTGGGAACCAAAGAGAAACCTGGATTGCTATGATTTGATTGCTGTGTTTGAAAGCAAAAGAGATGATTAAGAAATGAAAAAGAAAAATACCTACTTAAACAAAAAGAAAACACCTGAACCATTGAATGAATATCATGAAAACAAGTAAGACGAGCTAAGCTAGAAGAAAAAAAGATGTAAAGAAAAAAAACTTAAGTGCAGGTATTTTTCAAACTCTTAACTTGGGGCAATGAACATCAAGAATCCAAGAAGTGGTCAGTAAATTGATGGGTTTCTCCATGTGTCATTTTAGATGCCCACTCGTTCAACCGGATTTGGTCGAAATATGGAGGCCGAGAAAATTCTAGGAGCGGCCGGATGTCACTCCTAGAGGTGAACTTCCCTTATTCATAAAACGGGTATGTTCAATCTAATTCAGGGTTAATAGCATTCTGTAAGCAATTAACGTATTCAATGATTCATTATTGAATATTGACTCTCAGCCAAAATTTTCGTTACGACAACATGCAGTTTTAAAAACTTTTACTCGTAAAACTGAAAAATTCAAATGCTATTATTTTTGCAATTAGAGCGTTTTTCCTGTTAGTCGTTCGGTTGCTGTTAAACTCCACGTATATACGGTACAGATGATGCGTTCCGTTAATTGGATTTTTAGGAAATCATCCCATGACTGTGATCTAGTTGCCTACCTAACAAACTTAGCCCGCAAGTCGTGATCAAATTCTACGAGAAGAAAATGTAGTGGCCTAACAAGAGCAAAAGTTCCGCGAAAAATTGAGAAGACAGTATGTACTTTTTATTTTTCTTTACTTTTTATAGTTGTAATCAACCTAACTTTACTGAGAGTTGAAGTGTGGGAAGGTATGACCCTTTTTCACATTTGCCTTATACGCAACTGGGAACTGTTGCAGAATATCTTCAGATTGCTGGCAATCTACTAGGACTGCCCCGGTTGATTGTGGTACACAAATCTCTAACTTGGGCAGCGTCGGCAACCACATCCGCATCTTTATTCTTGCATTTGTTAAACAACCTTTGTCGAACACAGCACTTCCAACTGGAGGATAATCATGGCCGCCATCAGCGCCAACTGGAATCTTGCCACAAAAAGGTACACAATCTATTTGTCGATCATAAATGATGTTAACATATTTTGTTCTCAAAATTATCTTACCTTTAGTTTGCAGATGAAAAAATTCAATTACTGCTGGTTGAATCCGTCCATAAGTACAACTACTAATGCCCGACTTAGTGGATGGCTCCTTGTACATTGATTAACGAACGCATCTTGAATTGATCTAAAATTATTCTGTATTTGGCTTTGTTGGACTGGTGATTGCCGTTTTCTCTGTAAGTCACATTAATTTTAATTTCCACACCAGTTTTTTCCTTAGGAATATATTTTTTTATTTTTCTTGCTCAGCACCAGTTAGTTTGTTATACGGATGTAACAACAGAAAAGTCAATGTTGGCATTTCATGCATTTGAAGAGGTAGCTAAGCATGGGAAGAAATCAGCATGGTAAATGTTGGAGTGGATTAGCGAAATGGTTACTGGAAAGAGTTTCCGTAGGATTGGCACTAAAGTAGAAGGGTGCAGACAATAGCTGGCTGGAACTGAAAGCTCATTGTTTCTGTAATTCAGCAAAAGCGCATTTTTGGTTATAGATTTCACCACGAGATGGCGTTGTTGTCAGTCTGTACTTAGATTACTGTATAGTACGTGTCACTGTGAAATCTGTGAATATTTGTTAACTGTACAATTCAATGGAAAATTCGATATAAACCGATGATGTGTTACGTACTTTTAGTGTTTTCAATCTAAAATGTGTTATTCAAGTGCAGAACATCAAATGGATTATTTTGGGTGCAACGGCTAAACCTTCTGATCAGCTAGGTCAGCTGCTAAGTTGTAAAAAAACTGTTCGCAACCTACTACATTCAATCAAGCTATTCTTTTATCAAATGAGAGGTATTAGTTTTATATTTTTCCAATCAAAATACAATGGCCAAGTTTCTTCTTTTAACAATTAGCTTGTGAAACCTATAAATTGCAAAGCATGCTGCCTGTGAAGAAAGGTTACGAAAATCACAAATTGTATGGTTGAAATTCCATAATCTCATGCTAACGGTCTTAACCTGTTCAACAATTCATCTCATTCGTGGTGTGAAGTGTGAGTGAGTGCGCTATATGTTGTGTTGGCAATCATGAACCATCACCATTTCAGCAACATTCTACTCACTTCTAGTGAGCTCAAGTGGCCGGATTTTGTGTTGAGGTGTGATTTATTAGACTCGTATTTTGGCAGTCAGTATCCAATTTGCATTATTCTGCTTTTACTCATAGCTTCTAGAACTAAAAGTGCAGAGGGTGTTGGCCATGAAGGATTTGACAAGTGTCCCGTATGTTGTGGTTGCAACCACTATCACCATTTCAGCAATCTTCTCATCATTTCTGCTCAGTGCATCATGTGGCAGGATGTTGCATTCATAGGTGAGTTATTAGACTTGTATATTAGCAGTCAATATCAAATTGGCATGATTCTGCATTTATTTCCAGTTCGTGGAACTTGAAATGCAAAGGATGCTGGTCCTGACAGAAAGTCACCAACAATGCAAAATTACTTTTGGCCCACTCATCATTTTCGTGTAAATTTCATTCATTTTCGTAAAGCCAGCCTGTTCTTCTTATGTTGTGTTGCTAAAAGTTAACAACCAACATTTCAACATTCTTATTTTTATTTCTACTTTTCCAGCCAGCACACGCCTTTGTTTCGCCCGTCGTCACCTCTCCCGTTGTCGCCTCGCCCGTCGTCACCTTTCCCGTTGTCGTCTCGCCCGTCGTCGTCTCGCCTGTCGTCCCGTCATCGCCTCGCCCATCGTCGCTTCGTCGTCGTCCCGTCATCGCCCCACCCGTCGTCGCTTCGTGGTCGCCCCGTAATCGCCTCGCCCGTCGTCGCTTCGTGGTCACCCCGTCTTCGTCTCGTGGTCGCCCCGTCATCGCCGTCATCGTCGTGGTATCGTTGAATTTTGTTTGTGTGATCTGTGATGTAAAGTAACCCGTTGGTTGCCACGCCATTTTCACCCCCTTTTTTTTTTTTTAGCTTGTAGGGACGGGCCGCGCTGTTCTGCTCCATGGTGTATTTGCCATGGGGTGGGACAGTCGCAACTGCCCAAGATTGGCCTTCGGGCCGGCCTTTGGGCCTTAGGCAATGCACCCTATAGGGACTTCCCTTTGTTGGCAAGTTCATGGAGACCAGGGGTGTGCATTCCCATAATGGTCTCCTTGAACTTGTCGGCCCGGACTTGTCTTCGGACAAGTCCCCCTTGGCGCCATCCCTCTGGTGGCGCGTAGCAAATGTAGAAACGCAACCGACGGGTTGCATGGCGTGGCAGCCAACGGATTACTATGTTGTATATGTATGTATGTGTTGTATGTCAAAAAGTGGTGGAATTGTGGGTGGATGGAGGGCAATACAATTCATTTTATATAAAAAATTTCTTCTTTATTATTTTTTTTTTTTTCGTTATTGCCGAGATGGGGTTCGAAACCAAGGACCCAAAGCTGAACAGCATTCCACCCTCACGCTCTAACCATTGAGCTACTACAGTTAATTTGGTGAATCCTAAGTCTTCAAGTCATTAAGGTAACACTTCATAGCAGTCAATAGACTACCAGTTCACATTGGGGGGGATAGTAGGGGGGGTTGCCAGGAAGCCATCACACTCGCCCAGCAACTCGAAGGTTTATGGTTCGATTCCCAGTCAGGATTGCAAGCTTCCACGTCTGCAAGTAGAGTCGAGAAACTTCCCCGTTACGAAGTAACGGCACGGATATTTTGGCGATACATATTAGAATATCCAATAACAAATTCTAATAAAGATTTCATTATTCCACATTAATTCGTGTTTTGACAATTATAATACAATATTTGAATTGTAACATACATATTTTATTTCCTCTACAACCATAAATATTTGTTGTATTTCGTATGACTTTTTCGGGATTTGAACCCGACACATTCAGCATGTTAAGCCGATGCTCTAACATTGAGCCATCTGTCATATAATCCTTTTGTCTAATTTTTCGTGTCAATTGAGTTCAACAAATCTGGACTTGGAATAATTTTGGCAGCATGATTCAAGATAAATACATGTTGGCACAAACTTGTCAACAACAAGAGAATGAAATAACATCATGTTTCCATTTACCAGTATTATCCTCAACCGGGATTTGAACCCGAGTCCTTTACATCCGCACACAAACGCGCTACCACAGAGCTGTTGTCCTTGTTCAATCTGTAAACATATAGCTTTACGAGCCCACAAAAATTGCTTTTACAATATTACCTTTTCGAGTCTTCTAGTAATTGTAACTAGCTTTGATAACTCATATAGCTCAATGGTTGAGCATCGGCATTGCATGCCGAAAGCTTGAGGATCGATCCCCGAAAGAGTTAAATAATAAACTATAACAACTATGGACTGCATCTGATTAGGTAATATATACTAAACTTGCATGCAAGGTAAACAAAATGCAGGTAAATAAAATTGGTAAACAGCCAGCTACCAATTTCAAGATTGAGACGCCTTCTGCAGGATTTCAAAGTCGTTCCAAAATTCCCACACAACACCACAAAACCGCACACCAGTGGCCATTTCAACGGTGATTAAAAGTTCAATCCTAAATAGAAAAAGAAATGCAAAGGTCAGAAAGTGTGGAACAACGAAACAATACTTAAATAAGTAAACGATATCATAACTAAGACAAGTTTTTAAAATTTACTGTAAAACAAATATTTATATTGACATTTAAATGTCAATAAATAAAGTAAACTGTAAAACAAATATTTATAAAACCATCTTTACGATAATAAAAGCTAACAATCGTCTTCGAGTTCACAGCACGTTTTACCTGTTTCCAGAGCAGCTGCACAAGCTTCTTGTCCCTCGCCTTTGCAAAGACAGTACGATGTTCTTGATCTCATCACATGAAGCGTCGTTTTCCATTGTAGGGTACAGGACAATGACCAATCGAACATTTTCGTCAGGTTCTATGCAGACACTTTAAAAATTATCATAAAAAGCTAAAAAAACATCAATCGTCGGAGAGCGGTAGAACAAAATGCATCCTCCTGGAAGACTCGTAAGCAACTACAAGGCTCCTAAACAATTGAAACGGTCCGAACGCCTGTTGAAGGTAAGCGTACCGATTCTCGATATAATTTCATATCCGGCTTTCATCAAACGAGTATTTTCTTGCTAACTCAGCATTAAAGTTTGAAATGAAAAGCATTAAAATTTAAAGCTAGAGATAAAATTAAAACATTTCTCTATACTAAAAAAAGACTACTCCAGTTTTAGGTGGTCAAAAGTCATTCAACCCGGAAGGTGGAGGGAAACGATACTTAACTTAAAAATGGATCGTGGACCTGGGATACACTATATCCCCAAGGTATACGCCACTTTCTATTTTGTCCTTTCTTTTATCAGTCTCTGACCTATCCTTCTAGCATTTCAATTCGCAATCACTAAGGTCAAAATGGGCTGACAAAACGATCAAAGACCGCTTCGTACGTTTTCAGTCCAACCTAGTATATAAACCTGGAGAATTTCACTAAATTCACATTCAGCCTAAGACACCCAAAGTTTGCGGATCACCACAGCTTAGAAAATGCATGCATATAACTTACCAAGCATCGTGGTTTGCATATTCGGTGTTCTCTTGTTCAATGGTACATTTTTAGTTTCATTTTTCAGAAATCCATCTTCTAATTTTCAAAATTTATGTAATTAGGACAAGTTAGGCAGCAGTTCGCTGTAGCTGTAATACCTCAACAAGAATCAGGTGTAGTCCAGGCAGATGCTTTTGGCATCATCTAGGACTATCGGGAACAACTTGGGCTCTGTTATTTCGTAAGGCTCTGAAACAGTAAAGATAAGGAATTAAAAATCAAGTGGAGTAGGCCTATTAAAAAAAGAAATTAAGTACCTGAGTGATATTAAATAACAAGGTCAGGATTGTTTTCAGACGTTGTCGTAGCTGTTGATAGTGTCCGTTTCAAACGAGTCCTGTGTCGTGCAAGTTGACATTAACGTGCAAAGAGTGATTTTTAAAAATGAAATGAGAAGTCATACCCTAAATGTTACGTGACCGTGAATCGTGATCTATGGACACTGTACGAAATCCAGAGTTTTTTTTTCTTAAACCTTTGGAAAAAATATCACTGACATCACGCCATTCATTGAATTTTCGGTGACCAAATCATGCACTTCTAAATGTCGCGTGAAATGTGTGTCCGTTAATGGTTGCGTCCTCGTCTATCGTAGCTGCAGCGGCAACACTCATCCAACATAATTCCAGCCACCGTATTCAGCGTGACGGTGTCACCCGATGAACTGATGACGTCGCCATCAACGGTGACGTTGGATGTGAAGAGTGTGCCTGTAGAAAAAAAAGCAATGAAATCATTGAAAATTTCAAAATACATGGTCGAAAATGCCTGTTACCGTTTGGGATCTGTTGAGGAGAGCTATATATGTCTTGTGGAATGTTCAGATTATTAAAAGTCTTCTCTACAGCCAGGTTTCCGCAAATGGTTAGCTGCCAAAATATGAAGAATGAAGGCCGTAGTTAAAACCCAAACAACGTTAAAAATTGATTACCGAAATAACCTTTGTGCCAGACACATGGAAGTATCCTTCCTTCTTGGAAACGTCTTCGTCCAAAGACATGAAAGTTTTATTCCGTTGACATCGGTCAGGTCATGAA
Source organism: Daphnia sinensis (assembly GCA_013167095.2). NCBI lineage: Eukaryota > Metazoa > Arthropoda > Branchiopoda > Diplostraca > Daphniidae > Daphnia > Daphnia sinensis. Next base: position 7,152,750 of record CM023197.1, read on the forward strand.
TCACCATATCCCCGTGTACGGTAACATCGTCGGCGAACTGCACTTCAACGTTGAACGTCTGGTAGGTTCTCATCAAGAAGAAATCAACAGCGAGGAAGCGTTCCATGAAGCTCCGGGTAGTAATATTTTCTTTCATTACAACTTCAAAGGGCATTCGCACGTTAACAGAGATCGATTAGTTTGTTGATTTTGTCTAATAATTTTGGGGAAGTTCTGAAAGATCAATCATATTGATCTTATGAACATGAGTAGCATGCGCGGCTATATCACCATTTGCGTGAATGTTTGGGTCTATCCGCAAAGACGGTGGATACAACAACGTGATGATATCCACGCTCTTAAAACTTTCGTTTTCCACGACAAATTATTGATGATCAGGTCGTCTGCGATCCGTACCCCACCCAACGCAATGTATCACCTTCGTCAGTGTGCAGGGAGGCATCCACATTTCTTCCATTAATATCTGGACAGTCAATTTGGAAATCTAGGATGTCGACTTCAATACTTGCTAGGATGGTTTGCTGGCCTGAGGTGGTAAAAAAATCTTTGATAAGGAGATCATTTAGAGGATCCAACTCAGCATCATCAACAAGCAACAGACCAGTGAAATTGACAAAGCCTATGACAACAAATGTTATCAGACTGCACTGATTACAATTTATGATTGACATTACCTTTAACAATCTGGTCAATCTAGACAATATCCAACAATGCTTGCAAATGTGAAAATTTAATCTAAGGAGAATACCTGCAGCTTGAGTAATTTTACCCCTTTTTCTTTCAATATGGCAACAATACTGTATGTGTCTCGCCAAATAATAGCCTACCACTAGTAAAGTGACAAATAACATGAAAATTTACCACAATCATTGTTACCTTTTCACTAATCCATAGACATCAAATTCATGTATGATATATGATCAATATAACTTCAGCCAGACTATGGGCCTGTTATCTGTAACTTTCATTTCTCATTTCTTAGACAACCCCATTGTCACGTCACTGCAAAAGAAAGGAATTCAACGTTATTTAAGGGTGAATAGATAATTAGATATTTTACCATCAGAATGATACCAGAACTCTTAGCTTTACGAAATGCTTACCTTACAAATAATTAATCCCATTGTAAAATAGGCTTTGAGTAAAATTTATGCAATTACCAAAAACTGGAGAACTTCGTCGGTATAAACAACAAGGCTAGCTAGTTAGTCTACAACTGATGCAGATGAACCATGAATTTCTCTCACAAACGATCCATCTAACAGTGTGGCCATCTATTGACTTACTTTTGCTTTTCTAATCAACCCGACTTTTTAAGCCCGATTTTTTGTACAGGACGTACACAAATGTAGCGCTCGGCCATGCTGCATATAAGGATTGTCTTTGACCAGCTAATAACGAAATGTACTGGCGTGACAAAAAGAAATATTTTTCCCTCAGTGATTTTTTTTCACTCATCGTGCCAGCACCTTCCGTTATCAAGCTCGTCAAAGTCAACCCATATTTGCATCGAGGCCATAGAGCGTAGACTACCCATCAGTAAAAATCGAGATCCCCGAAACCGAAAAACCCATTCGCCTCACAATCGTGAAACCCCTACGTCAACCAGCAAAACCAAGACGAAATCTGTCTCTAACTTTCAACATCAATGCTAAATATTTACATTCACGCAAACATCGCGGATATACATGTACCTTTTGCGGATGTTGAACCCGCAATCCCCGGTTTAGAGGGACCGGTGGCGGTGCCTTGTCCTTATGCCACAAAAACTTGCAAATTACAAATCAAATTGCTTACATGTCTATGGCGAGGGTGTTCGGCAATTGATTTTAAGGCAAATAAGGGCATTGGCCTTAAAATCATGTAAATCAACGAAAAAAACTGAAGAACTGTCTCGAATACAAACCCGCCTCCTACACCACCCCTCTCTGCTTGCCCCTACGCCACTCTCGGAACTATCTCAGTCTATGTGACGACAGCTAGCACCCCATGTAAAATGAATAACACGTTTAGTAAAAATTCTGCACAGTAAACCTTCGGTTCGGTAAATAAATAAACCAACAGCTAAAATGACAGTTACCTGAACAGTGTCTCACAACTAGGAGGCAAACGTTCTCGAGTTCGTTGCCTTTGAATCCATTGGCATCCAACAGCATCAATGATCAACGGCATATATAAATCCTAATGATAACAAAACATCATATTAATTGTGTCCATGTTACATTATTTTAGATTATATTGATTTACCTGCAATCACACGATTTCCATTCTTGATTTTCCTTCCTTTCTTTTTTCTTTTTTCTAAAATTGCTAATTTCAATCAAAACTATTGGGCAATGACATGAAAACACATGAAATGAAACACACCCTTCCTCGTTGAACAGTTGGCCAACAAAATACAACGTTGGCACCATGGACCTAATCAATGGCTGACGGCCTGACGCTGACCATCAACTAGGACACATGAATTACATCCCAGAAAAATCCCGCAAACCTAACCCAATACCTTGTCTCCCAGGGAGCCGATTAAAATTTAAACCGTTAATTTACGTACCTGTTGAAGAAAAGAATATTCTCCATCTACTTGTTTGTTTGCTTGATCTTCAGTTTTACTTTGTACAGCTACATCCTCGTTGTTTCTATGTCGCTATCTAGCAATAGACTGAGGGGTGAGAACAAACACGATAGAAAACTCCATTAGATGGGGAAGAAACAAAATCCAATCCTGCCCTGTGGGAAGGGGAAGGGATGACCTATCCAGCCGTTTCCCATATTTTCCTGGAAGAAGATAAAATCGAAACGACTAATGACACTCTAGAAACTAGCGGGGCATGGTAAGAAACAGAGCAACGCTTGATTTCCAAAAGACCATTTGCTTAGGCTGAAAAGACTTACACTTAAACAGTCTGAAGTAAACTTTAAAAAACAATTGTTCCGGATAGCATTTTTTAAAAGAAGGATAAATGCGTAGTAAATTGCTTTTCGCAGTCATGAATAGATCACTCGCTAGCTAACAGAAGCTAGTAAACATAAGTTTTGTAGAAATTCAAGCGATGGACCAGCCAATTCGTTCATGTGATTCAAACAGTAACAATATATCAACGCATTGGTTTTGAAACAAACGCGGACATTGATATTAACCTAATTTTTTTTACGTATTCTCCAGACGAGGGTTGAACTCGCGACCTTAGCGTAGCTTTCATTTACAGACATTTTCTATCAGCATATCATAGTAATGTCATATAAATACCATGCACTAACCTACTGCGCCACTGGAGGCCTTGAAATGTTCTGTTTAGATATAATACCAGTCCCAGTTTCTTTACAACTCCAGATCAAACTTTGATCAGCTTATGAATAAAATGATGACTCAACCACTATCGTTCATGGACCTTAAAATGCGTGCAAGACCAGTAACAGTGCTGAATATCACTGAACTGGAGACCCCATGTACTGTGGCATTGAAATCTGACCATCACTGTTGTTGACGATGCAAAAAATTGGATGTTTTTCGCATTTGAAAAGATTGAAAACCACTTTCGAAAGGTCAAAATGTCGCTTACCTTTCATTTTGAGGAAAGAATGGGTTGCAGAAAACAGTTCGAAGACGATTGGGTCGCTAAATTTGTCCAGAATGTAGACAGAAAGGCAATGCAGACCAGTTTGTGGGATGTGGCACATCTGTATGTAAGAATGTTATAAGATCAGATTAATAGGTTGTTCGGAATCTGATAAACAACGAATTATGATAAACTTAATGAATAATGAATTACTTTGAAAATATTTTTCAATGGTTCTGTGGTTCCTCCGATAATGATACTTTCGGTTCCGGGAATGATGATGTAAATATACGCACAATTAAATGTCATCAACCTGTTATTGAAGTAGGAGTTGAATGCGTTTTGTGCAACGATCATAACGTTTCAATTTACAACCTTTGAAAATCGTTGAAAGTGATGCCTGTAGTAAATGAATTCCAACGACTGTGGATGAATTGTCAACAAGCTGGTGTTTGGATTACATTTCAAGTAAGTGGACTACATTTGCCAGTAAGTCCCCTATGCAGAACATACAGGGGAAAGCCCCGGTGTTGACAACTTTCCAGTTGAACGTGTAGGAGTACAAACGTGAATTGCGACACCAACACCTTTCCTTTCTCTGTTTGTTTTTCCACAATTAAATTTCTTCCTTATTTGAAAACAGTAAAAAGCAGCAAAATTACAGTTCAACATAGAAATCGCTCGGCAGTATTTAAGGGCGAGCGACAAACAGAAAGAGAATCAGTTAGCCAACTGTCTCAAACGTTCTCGGTTCTACCAACTCCACAACATGCAGGTAAAATTGACAGTGCATTGAAACGGTTCAAAATTAATGTCTAATTTTACTCAAATACCTTTTTAAATTTTTTAGTTCTTCGTACTTGTCGCATTGATCGCTGTCGCCGCAGCCACTTCTGACTATACTGGATCAGCTAATTCGAATTTCGCTTACAATGCTCCTTCTTATTCACATCCAACGTACGAAGTCAAGCAATACGTAAGTCCAATTGGCTTTTCTTCTACCAGTTCAAATGCATTTCTAAATGAAAAATTGGTTATTTAAAAGCCCGCCCAGCCTTACTCTTTCAACTGGGCCGTCTACGATGGCTATGGCAACGACTACTCCCACTCTGAGAGCAGCGACAGCCAAGTGACCACCGGCACTTACCGCGTCCTCCTGCCCGATGGTCGTGTCCAAATCGTCACCTACAAAGCTGATGACTACGGATACAATGCTGACGTCAAGTACGAAGGCGAAGCTAAGTACCCCGCTGCCTCCTACTCCGCACCGGTCTACTCCGCCCCGGCCTACACCTCTTCTGCTGCTACCGCCACTGGTCCCGCTCGTCCCAGCAGCGCAACTGTTTTCACATCGCCCGCTGTCACTGCCCCTGCTGTATCATCTCGTACTTACTCCACCCCAGTTTTCATCTCTCGTCCGGCTGTTACGGCTACTGCTGGCAACTCCCGCACTTATTCCGCACCAGTTATCACGTCTCCTACTATCACCGGTCCTGTTGTCATCGCTCCTGATGCCAACTCTCGTTCTTATTCTGGCCAAGTTTTTACGTCTCCGGTTGTCGCCGCTCCTGCTCGTCCGGCTATGCCCAGCACCGCTTCCGTAGCCGGCTCAGTTTATAGAACCTCCGCTGATGTTGCCCGCGACTACTAAGCCCACTGAACTCTGAAATATGGATGTAAAAACGATGACAAATTAAAAAGATATATTATATAATAAACTATATTACAGCAAAATTACATCTATGTCTTTAATTGTTACAAGGTTAGCTGCCAAGAAGGACTAATAATAAATCATTCAAAAATTGGAGATTTTTGAATAACAGTAAACTTCGATGAAAGCATGAAGTTAAGTTAGCTTATGACGAATCGGAAATTGAATGAGTTTGAGGAAAGGAGCGGTGTTTGACCAAAATGCAACACAAATTTTTCCTCGTCCGTCATCTGAAAACACAGTATTTTTAAAACCCCTTTTTTGCATATGCTTACGGAGTAAATAAAATAGTGTTGTAGTATTCCAGCTCCTTAACTATTTGCGCGTGTTACTATATTTTATCATTATTGATTAACTTTAACATCTGCGACAAATCAGACAAAGGTGCCTCATCGATAAAATCCATGAGTAAAAATGAATGAGTAAAAAACAAAATTTTAAATCGATACCGTACACTTTGGATAATTAAACCATTCAGACATACATTTTGAAATGTGGACTACATTTGTTGGAAACTCCGTTGTGGAAACACTGGGGGAAAGCCCCAGCAGCATATTTTCTATTTAGACATCGAACCAGTTCCTGTGTCTTTACAACTCCAGAACATGCTTTATCAAGTCATGAATAAAAGGTTAATGTAACTGTGCATGACCAGAACCAGTGCTCACTATCACTGACCTTAAGGCCCCGTGTGCAGTGGCATTGAAACACTGAATGCAAAGTCGTTGACAACGAAATAAATTGAATATTTTTCTAATTTTAGGAGATTACAGTTAACTTTCGAAATGTTAAAATGCCGCTTACCTAGGAACGAATGGGTTGCTGTGAAAACAGTTCGAGGACGATTTGGGTCACACTGTTTATCCACAATATGTATCGACAAAGAAGGCAGTGAAGAGCAGGTTGATGGATATGGCACATCTGTAAGTAGGAATAACACAAGATGGGATTAGAAGGTTGTTCGGAATAAGTAAGCACTAGATTAGAACTTGGTGAATAAAGAATTTCTTAAGAATATTTTTCAATGGCCATTGACCGTTAAATTAAAATATATATATCACAAAACACAAACAATTAAATACACAACCAATATGAGTGTGTCAAGGATTTGAACCACTATCATTTGGCGTCACATGCGGATGCTTTACTGTTTTGCCATCTGGGACATCTACTCATCTTTTACTCTTCAGAAAGCTGAAGATTGTGGAATCAATCTATACTTTTGAAAACAATTGATGTAAAGTAATAGATCATGTGTGGTTTCATTTTACCAATTTACCATTACGTTGGGATGGTACTACCTGAAATTGTGTTGACCACATGGGATTATTTATCCAGGACTCCACCGGGTTGTTCATCGGCTGGTCAGTTGAGCAAGCAATTCAGGTATCATCACTATCCAACCTTCTCGGACACAGACCATAATCACTGGAACGAAAAAATTTCGGACGCACAGAGAACAAATCGATGATTCTGAGAAGGCTCCAGCTCCACGTTTCACGTGGACAGATTTCTCGTACATAACTTGTGGCTTGATCAGATGACAATGTTCTGCTACAACTATAAGCAAACCAGGATGCCAAAGATGGGTGCGGAATAAAATGTTGATCCTATATTGGCTAATAGATAAAACACCTTGAGTTGAAATATTACCAACTACTTATTTCAATTCTTACCAATCCATGCTCTTTTACCATCTCGACCAGCAATTGACAAATTGAGTCCCAAATTGAAGCTTCACTTACATGCAACAATTTGTTCTAACACCTGAAGCAAAAATTAAATCACATAAATGTAAATGAACAAAATTGTTCATACCGTTGAAGCTGTATATATAAGCAACATACATTTTTTAAACATTTTTTTAACGAAGGATGTAGATTACACCTACTACAGTCAGATGGGACCATGCCATTGCCCACCCTAATGGCAGACAGCAGACCAGAAGCTTGAATGAAATACTATTGTAAACATTGCTTCAAAAAGCAATTGCCCCATTTGTTTGTCTCACTCACATGTGACTCATTCCATGGTTGGACCAGACTACTACCTAGTCTGTGGTTGGCCGATTGTCAGATTTTTAAAGAACACCATACTTCATAAACAACAAACAAAATTTCCTTAATTAATGCCTTACATACCTTAATTACCAACACGATCACCACCGGGGCCGGGTTATGGTGGCCGGGGGTTTCCACTTTCCAGCCATGCTCCAGCTTATGTAACGCTCATCGTCATTCACACATGCAATCCTATTCCTATCTATACCAGTAACACTTCCAACTTCCAACTTCCAAGTTTCAAACTTGGAAACTTCCAATACGCGTCGCGAATCGCGATCAAGTGTATAATGGCGATCGAAATCGACCTAACAATCGATCGATAATTCAATACGTTGTAGACTCCTCCTTCAAGTGACGAACGTTCAACTAAACAAAGGTTATCTATCAAATCTTTTATCGTTTTTGTTTTTCGTCTCAACTTTCAAATGGTTAAGAAGATGCAATAGTTTTACATGTTCATAGTTTCTTTGTGTATGTATATATATACACAGACAGCATGTAAGAGCACATTCCTTTTAGTACATATTTACAACATCCATCTTCTAAGTGCTGGTTCCGGGAATAAATTTACGTGCACTTTTTTTTGGTTGGCAAGTTTAGGCAACAAAAAAATGACCAAGGGTAACGGGAAACTTTAACAGTTATTTATCGAAAATAGAATTAAGTATCCCAACTATATCGAGAAAAAATAAAAGGCAAGTTAAAAACAAAGCTAACTTTTATTAAAATATGATTAAGACAGAAACTCTTTAATGGTCCTTAATTGCAGAAGAAAAAAGAAAGAACACTTTTCATTCACGTTTTCTTTTCTAAAATTGATTGAAAGAAACAAAAAATTATCTTTGACTTTGTATATGTTTGTCATCAATGTTGTTTCATGTTTGAAAAAAAAATGAAGAAATAAACAAAGAATGAGCGGGAGAAACATTAAAACAAACCGAAACAAAAGAAAAAAAAACAAAATGTGAATATATATATATACTCTTCTGAAAGCAACGTAATTTTAGATAGGATGAAAAAATTCGAAAAGCAGAAATTCCAATAGGCAATAATTGTTTCGGAATCATACCGATGAGTGAGTTTGGGTGTGTCTGTCTCGGTCATATTGGGATAATATAGAGAAGAAAAACAAAAAAAAAAGTTAATAAAGAAATGCACTACAATTAGCAAGGTCGATCATCGCCATCCACACAATCAACAATCACGACTTCAAGAGGAAAAGTCAGTTGGCAGGTTACGAGACACGCTCACACAACCACCAGCGCATTCAAATAACACACATAAAAAGTAAACAAGCGATTTTCACTAACTATAGTAGCTAACAACTTTGAACTGTTTCTTTTTTTGTTTTTCATTTTTTTTTATGACGTAGCGAAAGGGGCAGTATTCAAATTTTGACATCTTCAGGGGCATCTAAATTGGCCAGCGTCTTTTTAATACGAAGCGCTGTGAGACGTGCAGCTGCGTTGGCATACCAACATTCCTTCATTAACTGCGACATGGCCCGCAGCGTTTCATAAGATTGCCAGCGATTGGGGATCGATGGCCGTTGTCGGTCAACGCAAACGACTTTGCGCATCTCTTCGATGGACGGGTCGGACGGGACGACATCGTAGAATGGCAGTTGATATTCGTCGATGATGCCTCCCATGTTGCAGCGCCGGGCGATCTCCCAATAAACGAGACCCAGCGCGTAAACATCTGCACGTTTAAATGAATCAAAATGGCTCGTGTTGATCGTTTCGTCGAGCACCTAGTGAATCACAAAAACAATTCGTTTTTGCATTTTAAACATTCGTTTAGAGTTCTCTAAATGAAACGAACCTCAGGAGCCATGTATCGTTTAGTTCCCACTCTATGGTTGAGCGCTATGTCAACGGTGTCGACGGTAGCATCGTAACGAACGGCAAGGCCTAGGTCACCAATGGCGCAGGTGCGATTGGCTTTAACCAAAACATTCTTGGATTTGAGATCTCGATGCGCGATGGCCGGTTTACCTATTAAATTGTACACAGAAAGTTAGACCTATTTCATTTTCAAATGCAAACGACCATGCCGCTGTTTACACGAAAAAGAAAGACCAACCTTGCGTTCCGAGAATTTCCATGTGAAGATGTGCGAGTCCAGTGGCGATAGAGAGAGCCATCCTCACCATGGTCGTGCTGTCCACCGTTGTCCGATTGAGGAAATCGAATAGAGATCCATTTTCGTGATAGTCGGTGACCAACCATAACTGCGTCCAAGTTCCGTTATCTGCATTTTCCCCCGTACAGGCCAGTCATTACATTTGCAATTCAATACATTCGGGCGTTTGGGTAGTACCTTTATTATCGGCGGCGATAAAACCAAGGATGTTATCGTGTCGGAGCATAACCGTTTGGTAAATTTCGGCTTCGCGGAACCACGAGCGCTCCTCGCGCGAAGAGAAGATTTTGACGGCCACGTTCTCACCGCGCCACCGTCCACGCCACACCTGTTCGATTCAATGTTAATAGTTTGAACAGTTTCTTTATCTTGTGAATCAGTGAAATTCATACCTCTCCGAATCTGCCTTTGCCAATAATGTCCATCAATTGAATTTGGCGCGCTATACTACGCTGGACGAGTAGAGGCAAACCCGAACCGGAGCCACTAGTTGTCATTTCAATAATGTCTCTTAGACAAGCGGCTCCCACTCCATTGTGTCCTGTTAAAAATTAAAACAAAAATTAAAAATAATTTCAGCCTGGTTTGAAATGTCACTGAAACTAACCGAGAATGGGTATGTCTGCGGAATCCATATTATGTTCCATGTCGACCACACGTCGATTGATCATCCGTCTTCGCTTCTGATGCCTAACGCTAAGGAAGATCATGACAAGTACTATGCCTACGGCTAATGGAATTCCGATAATGAGTGCCGTTTCCCACGTTCCAGACACGAACCAGATCGAATCGCCGCTCTCCGGATCTACTGGAACCGAACAACGAAAAATGAACACAATTCAATATCGCTGACATCCCCCAATTCGACCGCCATAAAGATCGAAATTTTAGAAAATAAAGAGAGGCAATTAAAACGGGTTTTTATCGAAGAAGAACAGGATGTGGGGGGTGGTAAGAGTGGAGGAAAAGACCTTCTACGGAGATCAAGGTGTGACTGGTTATGTGTTGGACATTCCGGCAGAAATCTTGACGGCAGCATGCCACAATGAATGGATTGCCTTCTTCGTCAAAGTATTTGGTCATGGCGTCATCGTCGTCACTGCCGACGCCGCACCAGATGTTGGCGTCGACCGATTCCAGACAGCTGCAACGGATTTTGTTAGCCGTCATTGGCGACAAGGTGGGGAAACAGGTAGGCAAACAGGAAAGCGGATACACACGGGATGATGTTTGGGTTCAGACAGTACAAAAAGAAGGCAGAAGGAAAAAAAAATTAGGAAACAAGCAAACAAACATAATACGTGCCATTAGTTTTTTTAGTTATATTATTTAAGAAATTATAGTAAAGACAAGCAGTGTTGATAATGTTAAATAATAATAATAAAAAATTGAGAACAAAATTAGTAGGCGTGGTTAGAACCAAATTTATTGAGATGATCAATCATACTCACCTTTTTCGTATATCATAACCAAATGAAAGCAAATGGTGTGGGCGAAGAACTACTAAACTAAACTTCACAATATTTTCAATAACGAAAAATAAAAAAGGCCATGAAACCCAATAGAGAAAAGCACATAAAATAGGAAGCCCGAAACAAAAAAACCCAGGTAAAATTCGAAGCGAATTTGTTGAATAAGAAGATAAATATCCCAACAGAAGAGCAGGGACGGAGAAATATCAAGAGACAACTGCTTCCTGCTGCTAGGCAAGTTTTACCTGTGTTGTTGTGGACGTGCAGTATGGGCTTCAGATCACGGTTGCACAAGTCGTAGTCCTTGCAGCATCCCACGACAAATGTATCGTTCAGAGGACGCGAGTAGTGACACATGATTGGATTCTCGGGTGGATACAGCAGCACTCGGTCCAAGCATCTATTTTATCAATTGCGAATGCGCACGAACGGCCCCCAATAAAAACACAACAAATCACAAAATGTGGTGGAGGAAGGAAAAAATAAATAAATAAAAATAGAAATAAACATCAGCGGATTCCCGGGGTAATTAAGACATACACATTGATGCCCGATACATATAAACACTTGGCAAAGGGTGACAGTCAGTTGACTTAACTATTCGGGCGACCATTTCTATAATTAGATTGACAACTGCAATCAACACTAGTGCCCCACCATTGAACCAATAGGTAGTTTGACTTGTCGGGTCCAAATGTTCCGATTCTAATAAACTAAAAACAATCCAACACACCGAATGGGTGTTCGGTGTGTGGAAAGCAGCACAGCACACACATGCTCACACTATATTACCTGTTTTCTCTATCCCATTATGCATAATATCTCATTAACAAGTGTGCGTCAAGCAGAAAGTTAGGTTTAAAACCTGTGATCCTGTAGAAGTTTATTTGTATGCCTTGTGGGTGATTTTTCTTCCTCAAATCTCGTGCAATGTTGTTTCAAGCACAGGCTACGTGGAAAGAGAGATAAGGTTGGAGACAGGAGATGAGTTAGAAAAATATCGGGACAGTTTTTTTTCCTTTCTTTCTTGTGGAGGTGGAATACACTCACCCGAACGGGATGCGAGGGTGGGCACGTATTCTACGTTGCACAAATCACGGTGTCGGCAGCATTGGACGACCATTTGAAAGCGGTCAGAAGGGCCCGAGCCGGATGGTTGGCATAAAATGGGATTCTCCGGGGGAAACGATTGCCATTGAGGAAGGCATCTTCTCGAAAGAGACGTTTTTAAACACAAAGAAGTGGATAAAAACCAAAGACATTGAAAAGACTAGAAATTGAGAGGGAAGGAAACAGCAGTAGTCGCAGATGAAAGTGAGCGACTGACAGTAAACAAAAGCAGCTGGTATGATTATAGTTTTTTTTTTACTCTAATAATTTAAAGCCCACTATCTTCATGGTGCTGTGCTGATATCTTCTAAGGACAACATGGAGGATCCCAACAAGTCAAACAAGCAGATAACTTACCATCGTGTTTTGCTGAATTAATTCAGCAGCACTACGATTCAACTTTACAGCCAGTCAATAGAATGGTAAATTGCATACCTGTAGGCATGAATCAAGGCTCCAGTTTTTCGGTTTAATGAAGTTGAAGTGAAGCAAAAACCATCGGTTTCACATGTATAGTTGGTCTCCACAGTGCATATATCACAATGGCATTTGAGGGCTGAATTAAAGATGTAAAGAAAATAGGTTAGACAACCGATTAACAGGTACGAAATAAATAAAATACCTAACGCCATTTCCCAGCAGCTCAGAGCAACAACCAATGCAAAATATATTCTGCCACCAACCATTTTGATTTGGATAAATGTTGGAAGCGGATATAAAGGAACTCAAGGAACGAAGATGAAATAAATTTAAATTCGGACTGCGTAGAGACAGAAAACGATTTACGCTCCGCCCAGTCTAGCCATTCCAGACATGGCTGTCTGGAATGAAACCATCGAACATATACGACACTAAAAGGAAAAATGAAGAAATTTTCGCACTGGAAACTGGGAAATAACAAACGGTAATTCTCTCGTTAGTTGTAATTGACGGTAGCAACAATGTCCGCTGGTAACAGTATTGATCAGTGAAGGTTAAAGCAGTCGATAACAATACAGCAACGCACACAGGAATAGGATCAATCTATTGGCTGACAATTTTTTTTGTTTGCACTAACTTGGCACTAAATCGGTCAAAGTTGGCTGGCTGGCTTCCCTTTTTTTCCACTGGCATTTAAGAGGTTGTTTTCGTGGCTTGTTTCTATCGCCATCTACTGGTCGATCATAGAACTACGTTCTTCTCCCCCTCTTCAAGTGAGCTACTTTTTGGCTGGATTTGCGACCGTTTTTTGACGACGACTATGCCTAACCAAGACGATTCGAGTAATGGGTTGGCCAACTGGCTTGTCCATTATTTTAAAGTTTTGAAAATATTACTACACACTAGTGTTGTTGGCTGCGTCATGGTAGGGTAAGAGTCCACACATCCCGACTGTGAGTAGGAAAACCTTCGAACAATGACACCCACATTCCTTTATAAGTAATGAACAATCAGTCAGCATAGCAACTAAAGCTCATGGTGGCATTCATTTTCGTTGTTATTTTTAATCATATATGACCTCTTTTTTTCGAGGTTGTCATCAATCCTTAATCAAGCCCACTGGTACATACCGCCGTAATAATGATGGCGGCATCTTTGTTCCACGAAATTCGACCTTAACTGTTTTGCAGAAGGCATTTATCTAATGCTAATGGCATTTCCACACACACATACTACACACGCACACACAAAAGAGATATTTACGGCTGAGATACGATTCGGGAAGATAAATGAACATAGAATCGTCATGACAGTAATCTCGGATGGAATTGGACTTTCAAGCCTCGAACGATAACAACTTCGTGATACCAAAACTAGCCTATTATGTACTCGAGAATACAAGTTGTTGAACAAAAAGAAGACATCGAAGACGAATTGTCTTGTTACCATGTACTTATTACTGTCGTTCACGAATTTGTGTCAACAGGTGTATCGAAAAACCAATGACTTCCGCAGGAAATAATCGCCGGGGAAACTCTAATCAAAAATTCGATTCTCTTCTTTTCACGTTTCCACGCAACCGAATGTCATCCTATTTGTTGCACAAACCCGTTTCCTAGAGCGTTACCCTCGCTCTTTTCATCGCTCATTCTTTCTGCATCATCACTGACGTAGATCAACTTGTACGTTAATGCTTCATATGGATCAATCTGCTTGTTGTTTATACAGAACATACAGTGAGCTTATTTTATGGCAGTTCGTTTCTATGACAACTAACTATTATTGGCAATGTCTCCATCACATTCTATAAAATACTTTAATTTTCCAAATCACGTATAATTCAAATAAATCGGTTGGTTCATTCCAGTACCCACTTGCATTATGCACCTGCATCTGAAACTAAACATAATACCTTGCCCAAATAAAGTGTATATCCTTTAAAAGATTCCAATCTGAATTTCTATTCGGCCGTGTTTTTTAATATTCAAGGTATATTCTGCAAGTTTGGTGGGAGACGGTTCTAAACACTTTGGAGGTGTCAACAACTCCCGCCGTTCGGCGTGAATGTTTCGCAGCAAACAGATGACGGCGGCAAACCGTCACTGGTGCCGACCTTCTTGCGATAGCGCATAAAGCGCCGCGCAAGGATAAAAATAAACAAATCTACCGTGCACTTTTCCTTTGATACGCCACGCTGATTTATGTCAGGCTTGATTCTATAGTAGCCCGCTGTTTTTACAGACAAAAGAGGGTGAGACGGCCGTCCTTCACGGTGTATCGTTCCCTTGGCCGAGGAATGCGCCCGTTCACTTCTTTTTTTTCTTCTTTCTGGCACGTATATTCTTTCCTATGCATAATTCACGTATGTAGATGTTGTGACATTTTTTTTTTGGTAAGGGACCATTATAGTACTATGTTGAATGCACATAAATTAGGGAAATTCATTTTCTTTGACTAATGTTTTCATCCCGGTGTGGTATAGGTTTGATTAATTCTTCTTTGTCAAAAGAAAATGTTTTATGTTTTGTGCTTACTGCCATTCTATTTGGAAATAGTAATTTCAATTTAGAAAATTTAAAACAAAAAAGAAATTGAACCCAATCGGCTTGAAAAGGGGAACAATTTTAGTGTTAAACGCCCTAACCATTTTCCTCCGTTTTGCCTCGAACTTAATCTGATTTGAAAATCTTTGACCACCGTGTATTTATTTAAAGATAGATGGAGGAGCTTCTCCTGATTCTATCTCTACGTCAACGTCTTCCGTGTTGTGGCTATGCTCATAAAATATAATGGCTCTAACCCATTTACCCATGACTTGGGATGCTCTGCTTTCATTCTGACATGTATTTTCTATGACCTGAGGTAAACTTTGACCTTTTCTCCATCAGCCAGAGCTGAAATTTTTTAAACGCAAATTTCATTGACCTTTTTTCTTTCAAATCCCGGAAGAACTCATTGTTTTGTGCAGAGTTAGTCTTGGTTGAACCGTCCACCTGCTCGCACAAAAAGACGGGACTGCTGGTTCATTTTTTTAAGTAAAATGATTCGAGCCAAAATGAAGTTCATCGTCTTGGCTGTCTGTATATCGTTTTCTATGGGTAAGATTTATGAATCCATTTGAATTATTTAAAACATAAATAAACAAAACAAAAACCAAGACTAATGTTTCTATTTGATTTATAATTATAAATTCAGCCATGCCAAAACCATTGGTGTTGCAAAGGCCTGTTTCATTTCTGCAAAATTTGAATATTCAACGGATACCACAAGAAAAAATAGTCGGAGGTTACATCGTGGAGCCTAATTCGCTTCCGTTCCAGGTGTCCATACAACGCCGTCCCAGCCCTGTAGCCGACTGGATGCATTACTGTGGAGGCTCGATCCTCGATCCGAAAATCGTCATCACTGCAGCCCATTGCGTCTCCGGGTACCTAATAAGACTGTCCTTTTATTCCTTTCACTTTGTAAAATTATGGAAAATTTACGTCCTTCTCTAATAGTATTGATGCAACTAATTTACGTGTTGTGGCCGGAGAGCACAGCCTATCGACGGATAGCGGTCTCGAACAAAAATCCATGCCTGTGTCGGTCATCGTACACGAAAATTTCAATTCCGATACGTTCCAGAACGACATCGCTCTGGTCTTTGTAAGTATACATTTTCATTTACTACATATTAATGTTATGCTATTTTCATTTGATTCTATGTTGGTGGTGGTTAATTAGAGAACGTTAATGATTTGCCTTTTGATTTTAATGTAATTTTTATTCAAAGATGAAACAAATTCCTTTGGATTTGAGCGTTCCCTCCGCCAAATCGATTAAACTACCGCCTCCTGTTGCCCAATACGATCCATCTCCTGGAACACGCTTAAACGTGTCTGGTTGGGGGTTCACGGAAGTGAGTATATATATTTAATTTCTATGGAAATCCAATATCCCTGAATTTTCATTTGCGCATATTTCTATTGTGTTTAATGATTTTCTGGAATCAAATAGCCAGCGCCTGGGTCCAGTGAAAGGCTTTCTGACGTCCTGCGTACCGTAAACATTGGCGTCATTTCAGATGAAATTTGCGACAAAACATATGGCGGCTCTCCCTATCGTCCTATCATTTTCCCTTCCATGCTGTGTGCCGGTGACATGAATAAAGGTCCGTTCAATCATTTTTTAAAAAATCTGATTTCGTCCTACCAAAAAAAAAAGAAATGAATAAGAATTTTTATTCGCGGGTTGATCTATTAATAGGTGGATTAGATTCTTGCCAAGGTGATTCTGGTGGCCCACTGTTCACGGGTAATGGCGATTCAGCTGTTCTTCACGGCATCGTCTCCTGGGGCGAAGGATGTGCCATTGCGTCATATCCGGGTATGAACACGCTAAAGTATTACACTATTACATGCATGTAGCTATAATAAGATTGAGTTAAGAAGTAGACATGGTTGAAGGGAGGAGTACTTTTGATGAGTTTTATCAGTAATTTATGTTTGGTCTTATTGCAGGTGTTTACACTCAGGTGTCTTATTACCTGGACTGGATCGCTGCCAAACGTGCCCATTTAAGCTCTTCGACACGTCCGCTGACTTACCAATGTCAGCATCCGATTACGCACATGTTTGGCCTTTGTCAAAACGAGCAGTATCGCGTAACCAACGATACTGCCAAAGAGAAATAAAATAAATTAATATAAACACGTCCAAATGTCAGCTCGCTCTGACCAAGAGTTGTCTTAACGCGAATTTATGCGAATTACGGATTAGCGCTTCCGGCCATCATGGCACTCAATTCGTCTTACTTATTATCGAGTCAAAAATAAATAAAGAATACAAGGAATAAGATTTTTTGTTTGATTGTCCAAAGGTTTATTACGAACAATTAACGTTAGATTTTCCCACAAGTATAAACTGTACAGCACTTTAAATCTCCGCTTTGGGCTTATAAATAGAGTAAATAAATCAAAATTAAAAATATGCACATCAAATGAAGTAAAAAAAAAACCAACTGTGGGAAAAGCTAACGATCAACGGATTAACTGCTACCGAGGTAAAATATGTCTTTTCGTACAAATGCATCAAGATTGAAAGGCAAGATATACGTGTACATACAAAACACCTCGGCATCCTTTATACTCCCTCCCTGACTGGGTGGTCTTCTCTCTTCGCAAAAAAAATAGAATTTCAGAAGAATAATGAATAGAAATGAAAAATCACGCCGACATGTACACATATAGTTTTGCGAATTTTATTGGATTATGATTCTTCCATAAAACATTTGGAAAAGCTCAGCAGTAAAATTGGCGAGTTATTTTCTATCACGAACAAACATAAAAACACGCGTTACATACCAAACAACGAGAAAGAAAACAAAACCGTTGAAAGTATAGTCTATATAGCCAAAGTTCCCTATGAAATTTCGGTAGGGCTTCCATCATAAATTGTGTTAAATTTTCTTTTTTTACGTTCTTGATTCAAGGCATGACGACATCGCACAATGGGCTCACTGCATCAACAAGATACGGAGACGTATACAGAAAAAAGCCCTTTTGGCTCTTTGGAACCGGGAGGCAGCTGATCTTCAGACTTTGAGATTCCCATCTTCTTTCATCATTTAAATATTCTTCTTAAAATATATATATATATTTTTATTATTGTAGCTCCTTTGCTTTTGTTTCCTTTCTGTTTTGAAAACGATTCGTGTTCGCCTGTTTAGGGCAAACGGGTCGCATAATATTACATTCATATAGTCTTTGATGGTCGACTTGAACCGTACTAATACACAAACAGGCCACAGCACACACATATAAGAAAAAGAGAACGAAGTAATGTGTTTTGACAGCGAGATAAGTCGTTCCGCCACAGCAGTTTTTTTTCTGCAGCAAAACGAATAAAAGAAAAGAAAGAAACGAAAAATTTACATATTCCTTGTCACGTTTCAGCATTTTGCTTGCTGGCTTGGGCCACACAACTTTCTCGGACACGTTTATGTGTTACATTACATACAGAGCCGGAGCGTTACGAATTTGTGTGAGCCTCAAACAACATACACGAACCCGTGGCTGCGATTCGCATCAGCTGGGAGAGAAAGAACATGCAAAACAATGAACGCTTTCCGACCAATGACCGCTGTTTCCAACTAACATCCTGGATGATTTACATGTTCGAAACGCAGTGAACTGTTCAAAGACAAAATCGAATCAAAACAAATAGTTTTTTTTTTAAATTTTATTTTCAAAAGTCTAAAGTGCCGTACTTCCCCTGGCCAATGTCCTTTTCCTGCTGCTGCTGAAAGCGATAAACGAAAATTCGATTTATTTTGATTGGAAAATGTAGTTACATCTGCGCATTTCTCGCATATTCTTGGAACTATGAAACGCTTGAATATATAAGAATAACTCAAAAAGGAATGCGATTGGTAAATAGTGCTATTTTCCAGTCCAATTGAAGCAATGCGTCGTTGCTTCTGCGAACATATCAGATGAAAAGAATCAAATGCTATAGCCGGAGTAGGGGAATCACGATGGGATAGTTGACATGTGACAAATCTCACGCAGTCACGATGATGCTAACCAGCGCGAACAGGTCAGAACCAGTAGCCAAGTTGACGGATTAAATAGGATGATGAATTTCCTAGAAAAAAATAATCGATGACATTTTTAAAATAGCCAAACCCATTTCTTTTGTTTTGACAGCTCCTTTTGATTTTGATTAAGTTATTGGTTGAACGACCTTCTTCATCAGCGAGATGCTCAACTATGTTGAGCCATGATTTACATCTAATGTAATTGTATATCTAAAACAATTAATTTTTTTTTCGGGTTTATTTGTCGGGCTTAATGTGTTCAAATCAGAATCAATATTTTTCATTCTATTCCGAGATTACCGGAAAAGTATAATTGCCTCGCCGTCTGATGTCATATCTTCCGTGCTTAGACTTCTCCATGTCTTATTTTTCTCCATTTTAATATTCGATGCGTCAGTTACGTCATTTTCCCTGGGAAAATAAAAAAAATGCAATGATCTTGAAGGGATAAGGTCATCCATTTGTCTGTGTCCACCAATTTTTCTTTTAACTGTTAACGGCCGATTCGCTAGCGAAACGTTTTGAAAGCGGAGAATTCCGAAAGGTAAACCACATCTTTAATTAAAAGATAAAATTTCTTGGAAAAGCCGTGTTTTTTAAGAAAAGATATGGCAGTTGTTTTGCCTAATAACTAAGAACTTTTTTCTTTATCACACACACACACACACACACACACACACACACACACACACACACACACACACAAAAAACCACACGATGTCGTTTTTTTGACGTTTATAATCCTGTTCTCTCTCTCTCTCGCTTGGTTCTTATTTTTTTAATGTCCTCCCCTCCCTTCTTAAAAAAACACATATATATATATTATATTTTACGAACTCTTTGCAGGTGACGGCGAAAAGATGAAAGAAAAACAAGACTGCGTAAAAAAATAAAAAAAAAACTGCGTGTGAAGTCGCAAAACGAAAAAATGATGGCCAGCAACTCTTCTTCTGTTCTGTTTGAAACGACGTATCATCAAACTCTCTCTTTTTTTTGCGGAGGGGGGGGGGTGCATGATTATTAACGAGCCATTTCGTGTCACGAAAAAAAACGAGCCCCCCTCCGCTCAGTTGATTTCTGACCGCATTTCTTAAAAAAACAGGATTTTTTTTTTTCGTTTTTTTATTATTGCCCATTTATTTTGGCGTTTGTCGCCAGGCAGGACAGCCAATGAAAACATTTGTTTCGAGAGTAATAAAAATTTAAAATACGAATGGGTCACCGTTGATCGCATCACACTGTATTTTTGTGTTTTCAACTGTACAATTTTAATAGTTCAAAAAAAAAAGAATGAAAGAAAAAAAAAACAAGTTGATGGAAAGCAAAAGTTAAGTGTTTCATGTGGTAGGTACAATGGAGAAATAGCAAAATCAATCACGAGCAAATTAGAATAAAAAAAAAAAGAACGGTCTCGTACACGTCATTAATTATTTATATGTATAGGCACTGATTGGCTCGCTTGGAGTAAGAAAGGCAAATTTCAAATAGAAGATGAAAGAGACATTACAATCAGCGTTCGTCTTTTTTTTTTTAAATTCATCTACAACGATTTTTTTGTATACAAAAAAAAAAGGTCGAAACGCCATCAGATGTAGGCTGTACAATCAGTTTGTTTTCGATAGTTTTGTGCTCGAAGGGTGAATTAAGTAAAGGTCAATCGTTCGATAGAAAGAGAAAGATGTTTGTTGAGTATCACTGGGAGAAAAAAACGGTTGGTTAAACACGTCATTGAAAAAAAAAAATCAAATGTAGAATGGAAGAATGCCCTTCCACAGGAAAACAAAGAGGAAATGGTTCGCGACATTGGCAATCAATTTTGAAACAAAAAGCAATCAACAAGAAAAGTTCAATCATTTTGGCACACTTTGTCGCACGTCACACACATCCAACTGGAAATAGATTTTTTTTTTTAAAAGAATTTGCTCTCGTCACATACACACACGCATTCAAATGTTACCTCATTTTTCACGAACAGATAGCAAAGATAATAATTGGCTTCGATAATCAAATATGATATTTAAAAATATAGATACAAAATGTTTTCACCCAAATTATTATTTTTAAAAACAAATAAGAGATTGGGCCGCGTTGGCAAGGGGGGCCCCTCAATGCGGTCAGACGGTCGTTTCGTTTCTTTTGAGAGGCTGCAGCGGTTGCAATTCACGCTGCAAGTCGTTGTAATAATCGTGATCGGAGCCTTCCTCCTCGGACGAGCGCTGCGTCAGGTAGCGCGGGCCGAAGGCGCCCGTCGGGAACTGGACGGCCGCCGAGCCGGACGACGAGGAAGAAGAGGAGGCCGTCGTGCCGACGCCCAGGCTGTTGACGGGTATGCCCAACGTGGCGCCGTTGCCGACGGGCAGGCCGCTAGAGATGGACGACGTGGGCGACAGCTGATAGCTGGGCGAGGAAGGATTGTAGAGCGTGTTGACGTCCTGATTGTTCATCATGTGGTACTCGGGGTTGTCCATGCTGAGCGGCAACGTCGGATGCATGCCCGACATGCGCTTGATGGCCGGCAGGCTCTTGACAAAGTCCGGCATGGATCGTGCGTGATAGTCACCGCTGCTCAGTTCTCCGTTATCTACGATCACACCAAAAAAAAAACAAAAAAAAACAAAGACATAAAAATGATGTTACACCGTTACCATGTTTCATTTTTTACGACGTCGTTTTTCTTTTTCCCCCCTTTTGTTTTTAAATAAATCAAACAATAAAAGATTGCGAAGAAAAAGAGTTGTTACCTCCTAGTTTGGCGTCGCCAATCAGATCCATGTAACCAGCATGGTGAGGTTGGGTCGACTGAGGTGATGGCATCAGGTAGTCATCTTCGTCCACCGGTAGATCCAATTTCAGATTGCCCACTCGAGCTCCCGTCTTGACACCGGGCAGGTAGTGCGGCAATCGCCTGTCTTCCATCGCCGCTTCTAATTCTTTCAAATTCAAATTTTCAACAACAACAAAATTAATTTCAATTCAATTAAAATTAATGAATAATAAAGTATTCTACCTTTGCCGATGAGCTGCAACGGATCGCTACAGTAGCGCAGACTAGGCCCGCCGCTGTCGCGAGAATGCTGCTGTTGCAGCTGCTGGGGCGGGTGAAACCCACCCGGGTGGTGACCCACGGGTAAACCGGTTAGGTGATTGTGGTGTTGGTGGTGGCCGACGTGCCCTGCGCCCGTCCTCGAGGAAGAGGACGGACTGGCCGTCCTGTGACTGCTGCCCTGACTGGAGGAGAAACCTTCGGCGCCGTACACGCCAGCGTGTTCCGATCCGTTGGCGATGCTGCCTCCTCCGCCGCCTACACCCGTGCTGCTGGCCGCGTATTTCTTGACGGGAGTAGGTGGCGGTAGTGGCGTCTCGCCCGTCACGTTCGAGCCGGAAGGTAACGGACACCTCGATTTCGGTTGCAAATATTCTTCGGCATCCATTATCACTTCCGGGCCGTCCATCGACGACGACAAGTTCCGGATCAACTCTTTTTCATCCTACAAATCAATTTGCGACGTTGTCAATTTGATTCAATACGAACAAAAAAAAACAAAAGAAAAACGCACCTGAGGAGAGTAGGAAGGGAGGCGCATCAATTTATCGCCCGGAATGACCAGATAGCGGCCCGGATCGCGCGCCATTTTGGCAAACTCATCGGCCAGCTCTTTGAAACTGGGCCGGCTCTCGGCGTCCAGCATCCAGCACTTGATCATGATCATGTAGACGTCGATGGTGCAGGTGGGCGGCTGCGGCAGCCGTTCACCTTTTTCCAGCAGGTCGGGCACTTCGCGGGCCGGGACGTTCTCGTAGGGCCGGCCGCCGTACGTCAGCAGCTCCCAGACGGTGACGCCGAACGCCCACACGTCGCTCTTGTGCGTGAAAATGCGATGCTGGATGCACTCGAGGGCCAGCCACTTGATGGGCATCTTGCCTCCGGCCGCCTTGTACTCGTCCTCGTTGATGTCCAGCAATTTAGCCAATCCGAAATCCGTGATTTTAACGCAGGCCGGGTTTTGAACGAGCACGTTGCGGGCGGCCAAGTCACGGTGGACCAGCCGCCGTTCCTCCAGGTAGGCCATGCCGCGGGCGATCTGCGTGCACCAATTGAGCAGCGGCTTCGAGCCGATCTTGTCGCGGTTGTTGCGCACGTAGTCCAGCAGGCAGCCGAGCGGCATCAGCTGCGTGACCAGCATCATCTGCGACGTCATGCACACGGCCAGCAATTGAAGCAAGTTCGGATGTTCCACGCTGGCCATGATGTAGGCCTCGTCCAGGATTTCGCGGTTCGTGTTGGAACCGGTGCCTTCGCGAAGGACTTTAATGGCCACGGGGATCTTAACGTTCTCACCTTCGGGCACCCAGACGCCCTTGTAGACGGTGCCAAAGGCCCCGTAGCCCAGGATGCCCCCACGTCTGAGTTCGGCCTCTTTGACGATGCGCAGCTTGGCCAGGTTGGGTTTGACGTGGCTGGGCCGCAACGGCTCGCTGTCCTCGTAGCCGCTCATGACCATCGTCATTTTGGCCGTGTTCTCTTTGGACTTGGCCCGCTGGTGCCAGTGGTAGCCGAAACAGGCCAGGAAGACGCCCAGCAATGTCACGCAGCCGATGACGCCGCCCAGGATGGCCGCGATGTGCTCCTCGTCGCCGTTCACCAGCGGATTGACCACCGGCTCTTTGGCGCAGTAGGGATCGCCCCCGTCACCTGGAAAGATCTTGTGCGGCGCTTCGGCCGGGCAGTTGGCCGTGCAGTTGAACTGCGTCGCGTTGGTCAGCGGGTCCATCGCGCCCGGCCACAGGTAGACGCGATAGTTTCGGCAACTCTGGCACTGATTGACGTTGGGCCCGGTGCATCCGCGGCATTCGCTGGCGCACCTGGAACACTCGTGCCTCTCTTCGTCGGCGTAATGATCCTGAGGACATTCGTCCTCGCATTGTTCACCTCGTTTGTATTTGACACATTCCTGACACACCTTTTTTGTTTAAATTTTTAAAAAAGAGAAATTTTCGCAATTAAAATGAGTGAAATAGCCGGGCAGAATAAGACGGAGAGAAATGCAAACAATGTTTCTAGAAATTGTTTGTCTTCAAATGTTTTTAGAGAGTTGGAACGCGAAGACGGACGCACGTCAACGAGCGCCAAAAACTCGTAAAGTAAGTTCTAATAAAATGTCACGTTTGGAAATTCAAATGAAAAAAGAAAGAGATACGAGATCTGGCAACAGCGGGTGGTCGTGCGAACCAAAAGTAAAAGACTCTTATTGAGGTGATTTTTTTAAGGGGAAGGGGGGGAGCGTGAGTGAGTGATGATGTTATCAAACAATACTAACCTGTTCGTGAAAGCCGTAACCGATGCACCTTTTGCATCGCGGATGGCATTTGCGACAGACGGCTTTGCCGGCCAACGGTTTCAACGGCCCTTGCTCCTGCGGTCCGACCCATTCGTAGTAATAGCCGTCCGGGCACGTTTCGTTCTTTTTCAAACAATGATCCTGAAAAACAAATTTTGAAATTAAAGAAATTGAATTGTTCAGGTTTGAACCAGGTTTTTTTAAACAAATAAAATGAATATGCAAATGAGGAGTATATACTGACCACTTCGACATCGCCGTTGATGACCGCCTTTTCGCAAGAGCGGCAACCTCGCGGACCAATGTTGTTTTCCGGTCCGGTGCAACCGCCGACGCAGTTCTCGTGACACGAGATGCACTCGCCGCTGTCGTTGAATTTGCTGGTCGGGCAGGCCGGCACGCAGTACGGTCCGTCTTTGACGTGCTTGCAAACGGTGCAGTTTCCAGGCCCTGGACCGGTGCACGTCTCGTCGCACTCGTGATGACAGTGTTTGCATAATTTTGGCGTCAGTTCGTAAATTCTATTAGCAAAAAAAAAATCATTTTCACTACTGGAACTTGCTTACTTGAAACTGGAACACAAAAACTCACCCCAAATTGAGATCGCAACTCTCGACGCACGTCTCGTCCAGCTGGAAGTGGGCGCAGGAGAGGCACTCGTTGGGTCCCAGGCCCCAGCATCCCTCCACCGAGCACTGGGCACTGCAGACCAGGCCGGACTCCTTGCACTGCTCCGCTACCTTGTTGTTCTGCAAGAGCGTTCCATGCAACTGCGACTTGATAATTTTCGTCCAGCTGATGCTCTCGGCGAAGCAGAGCTCCTTGTTCTCCAGGACGGTCACGCTGCCCGCGCGGATCATCTTCAGCGAGCGCAAGTGCAGCGAGTTCAACGACGTCTTGACGATGTACAGGGCCGAGAAGTACTCCGTCAGCTGGCGTCCGCCGATCGTCTCCAGATTGCGGAAGTAGGACAAGTTCTTAAAGTCCTGATGCGACGCCTGGACATTGATGAATCCAGTGATCTCTTGCAAAGTGGAGAAGATCTCCAGGCGATCGGGGTGCATGCGCGGGTAGCGCGGGCCGAACGTGAAGTTGGGGTAGATCTGCTGGAAGCCGGCGAACGAGTGGTCCAGGATGGTGATGGATCCTTCGATGACGGTGCAATCGCGGAAGCTCTCGATGTTGCCAGCGTGGACGATGTCGACGCCCTGGCACGTCTTGGGGCAGGGGCCGTCGCAGACGACGCACTCTCCGTTGACGGCCTTCTTCTTGGGCGGGCAAATGCGGACGCAGGCGCCATTGTCCTTGAGCAAATGCTCGGGACACGTCTTGACGCAGGTGGCGCCGTAGGCGTACTTGCCTTCCGGGTTCGTCTCCCACGAGTACGTGATCGGGTTGTAGCGCTGCATGGCCGGGCATTCTTGCTTGCAGACGCCATCGTCGAAGAAATTGCGACAAGCCTATGCGTTCCATCCAGCCAAAAATTAAAAAAAAATCAATAATCAACGACTCTTTACATATGCAAATTCAACATCCTACAGATTATATCTAAAACGCTTTTCGTTAAAGTAGCACTCTCTGTCGGATGTCATTGTTCCACAGGATGCGGAGCATTGAAAAACAAAAGAAAGACGTTGACAGGTATACAAGAGATAACTATCGGCAATTGGTTGTTTTTTTTTGGAATGTCAAAACGGTAGGTGGGGAAAAGGGGACTTGTCTTTCGTGCGTGCATCGTCTTTTTGTGTGAATTTAAAAAAGAAATACTGGAATGTTTGTGGAACATTTAGCTTACGAGACAATCGCTTTGCTTGGGGCCGGTGCAGCCGCCGGCGCAAAACAAGTGGCAACACTCGCGCGGCTTCGGCCCGAAACACCGTCCTTGATGGCACTGCGGGCTGCAATTGATCTTGGAGAACTTCTGGCAATTGTCGGGACCTTCGCCCCAGCAGCCGGCCTCGCACGATTCGTGACACGCCGGGCACTCGCGCTCCGGCTCCGTGAAGTTGTACACGTTGATGATCTTGGAGCCGACCCCGGTGATGATCTCCTCCCAGTTGATGGTCTTCATGTGGCACAGGTTGTAGTTGTTGAACAGGCCGCAACTGCCCGCCAAGATATCTGCATATATGCAAATTTTTTTTTTTTATTTTGAGTAATATGCAAATTTTTGAGAATGATTTATATATACCTCTAAGGGCGGGCATTTCCAAGTTGTGCATCTTGGAGAGGGTGACGACCAGGGCGAACTCTTCGTCGTGGACGCTCAGTTTGAACAGCGTCCGTCCGCGGATGATCTGCAGGGCGGGCAGGACGATGCGCTTGACGTCGACGTGCGAGATGAGCACGTAGCCCGTCACTTCGCGGATGTGCTGCAGGAACGTCAGGTCCAGGTGCTCGTCCTGGAGCCACGTCAGCTCCAGGTTGCCGTCCACGTACGTGCAGTTCGTGTAGCGGTCGCGCAAGTTCCGGTAGTGGTGCTCGCGGTTCGACGGAACGGACATCCGGCCGTTAGTGCCGATGCAAACTGAAGTTTCAATTGTCAAAATTCCAATTAATTCATTCATTCTATCTTAAAGAGGTCATTGTTATATTACGTAATGCACAAAGACATGCGACTTACCTTGGGATAGATGGAAGACTTTAATAAGATTGAATTAAAGAAAAGAAGTATAAATTGCACTTACTTTTGCCTTTAAAGACATCGTTGGCTTTATCAGCCGGACTAGGATTGGTGCTGTTGAGTCCAGCGGCCGAGCTGACGGGCAGCCGGTACAACAACAAGACGACGCACAAGTGGAACAAGACGGCCTCTGAAAGCCAACGCAACTTGGGGCCGCGCGTCAACGACATTTTCTCAGTGCATTTTATTAAGTTCCCCCGAAATAAAAACGAACCGTCTCGTTTTCTAATCATTCAAATTGGAAATCAACACAGTTAGCCAATTTTTTAAATTATTCATATTTCAACTTGTTTTTTTTTTTTTTAAATGCAAAAGAAATGAATTGAAATTCAATGGCTCGAGGTGCTGCTGGTCTGGTTATTTTCTACAAGAGCATAACATGTCCGCCTTGACAATTGGCAAACTGTTGGCCAGTAGCGTGGGAAAGTAAGAAATGAATGTCTCGCTTCATCACGAGCCGATGTATATGCAAAGAATACATGTCCACCTGAGTGAACGCTGTGTGTGTGTACCGCCCCTGTGCTGTCGTTCGTTTTCTTTTATTCGTAAAAGACGTGTCAACACAGCCCCAAACCAGCGGGGAAATTTTTATACATATTATAATTCAAAAAAAAGGGGCAGTCAAGCATCAATAAAACGGCGCCATTTGAATATTATTGCGTGTGTCTCTCTCTCGTTTTTTTTTTTTTTTTTTTTTTTTGTGGAACAATTTTCTATTCCGTGAGGTAGTGCGTCCTTGAACACCTGACTCGAATTGAATTTTTTTAACTTGTAGATCTCATAACAGAAAAGAATTTTCACGAGGGCCACGCCTCTCACGCTCATTAGTCGGCCGAGGAATTCGGCAACGTTGCATCTTTTAACGAAAAATTCCAACCTTACATTTCTTTTTCGCAGAGAGAAAATTCATTTTTAAAAAAGAAAAAAAAATGGTAAACACAAAGTACGTGTTAAAGAGGAATGTTCTTCGCCAGCGGAAACATTCACACACACACACACAGAGAGAGAGAGAGAGAGGTGCGTCTTAAGAGACCTAACAACAGTTGCGCTGGGGAATCGAGAAAAATGATGATGAAGCGGAGGAACCAACCAAACATGGCCCCGGGCTATCTACCTTTTGTTAAAGAGTACCCGTCCGTGTGTGTGTGTTCACGATGCCTCGCAGCTAACCAACAAAAATGGGGTTTTCTCTTCTTCTTCTTCTTCTTCTTCTTTTTTGAATAATTCTTTAAGAGGAACGCCAACTGCAGAGGAGGACCCCCTGCGGACAAGGTTCTTCTCTTCAACAAGAAGTAGGTAAAAAAAAAAAGAGGGAGGGGTGGAAATAGTTAAGACGAAGAGGGGAAACAAAAAATTGGGGTCGTTCAGCCTCGGGGCCAACCTGAAAACCACGGGGTTTTTTATTTATTAAACTTTTTCGTAAGGACTTCTTCCTACCTGAGTTTTGTTTCTTATGCCAGCCTATGTGGCGCTGAGGGCCTTCCTTTTCAAAAGTTTTTCAAAAAAAATACATTGCGACCTTTCCTTCAGGGGGGGGGGGGCTGAGAGAAAAAGAAATAATAATAATAAAGTAAGGAAAGAAGAAAAAACAGCTGGACAGTGATTACGTAGAGTGTTGGTTGGTCAACAACAAGCAAGGATGGCGCCTTGCCCAGTTGGCCGGCAGGCGGCCACGAAAAAAAGAGTACATCATCATTATTTTTTTTCAGAAAAAAATGTAGATGAACGACAAGGTCGTATAGAGTCGAACGTTATTCTTCTATACTATTAAAAACTAAACGAAATTTTCAAAAGGCAGCAAAAAGAGACGCCAGACAGCACATTTGGCTGGCCAGATGCAAATGAAGCCATTTCGGTTCCTGACAAAAATCCCATCTGATGATGATGATGATGCTGCAAGGCTACCGCCTTTTTTTTCAAAAAAGAAACTTAACTTTTTCACATGTTATTTATTTCTTTTCTCATTTTTTTTTTTCGAGCCTTTCAAATGGAGAAAAAAATCCTTGTCTTTTTTTTATTGTATGGCCCGGCTGTCGAGAGAAGACGGCCCGAGACATTCCAAGGCATGCGGCTCACGATGGCGGCCGTGAATCGAGGCCTCTGGGCGAATTTGAATAATAAAGTCGCATCTCATTCCCTCGAATCTAGAAATCTCTGTTGCCACAAATAATAATAATCATAAAAATAGGAGAGAGATGTGAGATCGCCGACGTCCGAAAGGGCCGGCTTTAAATGCCATTGTTTTTTTCTTTTCATTGGCCGCCTAACAACACAACCCGATGACGGACGCTGGTCAAAAAGAAAAGCTGGAGGGGTCAGTTTTTGAATGTAGAAAAAGAAAAACGTGTGTGATGTTTATTACGATGCAACAAGCGCGCGGCGTTTCATTCTGGAACAGGCTCGAAAAATTATAAACGAACGGGGGCCCGTCATTCGAGAAGATGTTGGTTAGAGCAAGATTGTTTTAATGTCCGTCTCCAGTGTCTGGATGAGGTACAATTGAGAGTCCAATGACTGTACGCGTCGTGACCATATTCGGATGATTGGAATTTTTTCTTGTTGACTGGATAGACACATCACAACCAACAGGTGAACTGTTTTTTTTTTTTTTGAATTTGAATTTGAATATCTTCTATACGCGAGGGGGGGGGGGGCGGTGGAAAAGGAGGAGGGAATAGAAACGAGAGTTGACACGGTGACGGATGCCCTCCATTCCTTTCGTCTCTTATAAACAAATGAGTCAACAATGTCTCCATTCTTTTGTTTTTTTTTCTTTGGTATTTTTATCTCGTCGCATAGTTTCGTTTTCATTGTTATTCGATTGTCTTCATTACGTTTCTTTTTTTTTTTTTACTTTTCG
This sequence comes from Daphnia sinensis, assembly GCA_013167095.2. Taxonomy (NCBI): domain Eukaryota; kingdom Metazoa; phylum Arthropoda; class Branchiopoda; order Diplostraca; family Daphniidae; genus Daphnia; species Daphnia sinensis. Next base: position 7,182,692 of record CM023197.1, read on the forward strand.
ACACAATTAGTTTTAAATTACGCAATATTCGCTGTGCTAAATGTAATCAAACTACATTTTTTAATTGGAAAATAAATTCCGAATTAAAAGAAGGACAGGAACTGTAATATGTTACCAAAAAGACTCGAATTGCGTGTGCCAGAGATATTTCCTGTTCGAATTAAGACATTTCCGTTCCACAATTTAAACCCCCCCCCCCCATTTGAATAAAGAGTGTCGAGAGACAAGAGGATATAACATTACACACACAAAAAAACGAAAGGTAAAAAGACAGCAAAAAAAAACAATAATAAGGTGGATGCGACGTAGACAAAGCGACATCTGTCAAGACGACCCTACCATCTCTCTTTCGGTGAAAATAACAAGCACATCGTAACGTTTCTTTTTTCTTTTCCCGATAAGACAGTTTAGATCAAATACTATACGAACAACTACTACCATTGTCTTCTTCTTTCCCCTTATGGACCATATAGCAGCACTCTGTGCGTCTATTGTTACCTTCTCTAGTCAGCTCTGATGATGATATTAAAACTCACAGGTAGAGTTGTTTTAAACAAAACAAGAAGGGCTACCTTTTTTTTCTCTCCTAAATAGAGTCTTCTCATTTTTAGAAAATATATATACTCGTCCTGACGAAATCCTAATAGGGCAGAAAAAGAAAAAAGGAGTCCGTCTATACACGAGCCGGAGTGTATAGACGGTGCCGGCTGGGCGGCCGCCGCCGAGCGCTCGCGCTAGAGAGCGACGTAAGAAAAATGAGCGGGACGTGATACGAATATCGAAATAGAAAATGACACTGAGGAAAGAGAGGGGGGGACTACTCAGCGACACAAGAAAAACAACAACACGAGAATGACAAGAGATATAAGAACGAGAGCTAACGAAATGGAGACATGCAGCGGTAGCCCCCGTCCCATCCATCCAAACCCCCCCTACCAAAAAAGGTTTTTTTTTTTCGTTGTCCAATTAAAGTAGACATTTCTATTTCGTCTATATGGAGACACAGACACACGAGAAAAATCAAGATGTAAATCAAAAGAAAAAAATAAGAAAAAAGAAAATTGGCGGCTCTCTGAAACATAACAATTTCTCTCGATGATCGACGCATTCAAATCCCCCCCCCTTTTTTGTGTGTATGAATTTTTTTAAACTCAGAGAGACATCGACGCAAGGACTGGTTCGTAGACGCTGACTCACCCATGTCTTTCCCCTACCACTTGTTTTTTAAATATTTTTAAAATACAAAAAAAAAAAAAAAATATTGAAAAAGTCTGTTTTTGGCGAGGGCCTATCGGGCCGTGATGAGAAGACGTTGCCAAGTCTGGGCTGTCATTATTATACAAGAAAGAAAAAGATGGCCAAGGCTCTCTCTCTATATAGTTTGTTTCCAAGCGAGAAAAGAGAGCTCTCTCTCTCTCTATTCACTGGCAGGTGAATAGTTATATTCCCGCTAGTCACGGCCAAAAAGCCTTTGCTCGCTCGTTCACCAACAACAACAAGAACGAATAAATACATGAGCAAAAAAGAGCCAGAAGCGCAGATGAGTCAGCCGCTTGTGTCAGTATATACACGGCCGGTTCTCTCTTTCCAATGGAATTTTTTTTTTCTTTTTCGATGTGTGTCTTTCTTTAACATTTTTTTTTTTAAGGTGGCGTATCCACCTGTGTTTATATGCAAAGCAGGAGAGGAGCCTCTTCAACTGAAGCCAAAACGAAAGGGGGTATAAATTGAACTGGTAATCAGGTTGGGGCAATCTCTTCGATTTGCTTGTTTTGTTTTTTTCCCCAACTCGTTTTCATATAGCGTCTCTCGTAACTTAGTGGCCATAGTCCGTCTTTGCCTCGAATAATCTCGTCTATTACTAAACGAGAATGATTGCCTCGTTAAAGTTTTTAAGTCGTCCTAGCTCTCCAATGTGGACTTTCTAGCCAATCTCACGAAAAAGAAAAGAAAAACTTTCAAAAGAAAACGAAATATTCAAATTTGTCTGCAAGCTCGGATGGTAAAATGTTTCGTCCAATGAGAAAAAAACGTCCAGTTCAGGCCTACGGGGCTGGCTGTCCATCAATCGGCTGTTGGCCTTTCTTATTTTCACGACTTTAGAAGGAAAAGAAGAAGAAAAAAAAAACTTCTTTTGGCCCATCTGTCACACCTGTTTTTTTTAGTGTGTAGGGTTGGGGGAACAAAAAAGGGGGAGGAATGGTGGTGTGTGTAAGTTAGAACTCGGGGTGTAGGCATTCGGCCACGGATGCAAATGGGCTGAATGTACTTTTGAAGAGAGAACTAAGAAAGAACCTGCACTACACGAGCCATTGATTTTCACTCTTTCTCAATTAAATAAACTAAACAAGAAGCTGCTTTGATTATAACTAAGAAAAGAAAAACATGTGTACGTGTTGGTCTCACCTGTGCAGTTTGCACGGTATTCAAGGCGTCTTTGAATAATTCAAAAATTTTTGTCTGGTACAACGTAATCCAACAGTTTGTCCTCTAATTTCTGCCTCGTTTTATATAATTTAATCCTTTTTAATTACATAAAACGTATGTAAATTATTATTCACACACTCTTTTCACTGGGCACACTATCGAGTCTAAAAAACAATTGTTCTACATCGAAAATTAATTCGATTGATATGTAAAAGTAGGAAACCACAAGCACACACACGAGACACTGTACACATCCGAGACACGCACTGTGGCTGAACGACGTTGCCAGAGAAAACTTTAAAAAAATTCAAAAAAAAAAATAACAAAATGCTAACGTCGGTCTGAACACGCCGACAACAAACTCAAGACTGAGACGAAAGCCACCGAGATACCTGTAAAGTGTAAAAAAAAACTAGCAGAGGAGGGGGGAGGTTAACACAACTCCCCTCCCCTTGCTTTTTTTTTTCATTTTGCCTGGCAAGTTTTTTGTATTTTACCTGTAGCTAAGAGCTCCCCCTCTCTTCCCACGTGTTTTCTTCCCTACCTGTGTGAGCTTGATGCCCCCGAGGGGCAATCTTCCATCTGCCTCTCTTCCATTCGTTTTCTTTGCTATTCTTTCCTTTTTCCTTTTTCTCTTATTTTCTGAGTTGTTTTTGTTTTTGTTTTTTCTTTGAAAATGAAAAATCATTTTGATATTTTCGGTTCTATATGATTCACGTGTAACTTGTTCGTCTCATTTGCGTATTTTTGTATTAATCGATTTTTTAAAAAATGCGTGGCGGCCATTGTGGCTACTGCTAGATTTGGGAACCATTTTTTTTTCCTCTTTACAGCAGACGAAAAGGGTGAAAAAAAGAAAAGGCTGAGAAAAAAAATGGCCGACACATGGACGTCTATGGTTCGTCAGGTGCCAACAGACTACGACTGTTTGAAGATGGTTCTTTAGTTTCGTGCATGTCTGATAGATCTGAAAGAAAAGAATGTTTAAACACCCTCGAATTTCAAACACTGGAACACTTGGAAACACTTTTGGAAAAAAGAAAAGAAACGAAAACAAAGATGGTGGCAAAAGTCACAAGTCATTGCTAATTTCACCGTCTGACTTGCATGCATCGCAAGAAAAGAACAGCAGCCTTAACCACCCCAACTTAAAAAAAACAAAAAAAAGGCTAACCGAAGGTGAGAAAGGTGTATACTGATAAAAGAAAAATTAAAAGAATAAAGTTTAACTCGAAAAAAGAAATGGCTCCGGGCTACGGCTCGAACCTCCGACAGGTAAATACAACCTTCTCTCTCTCTCTCCTGGCGCCCTTTCTCCCCCTTCCATCTTGTGTGTGTGTGTGTGTTAATTCCCCCCTCCACTTCTTTTAGGCCTCTTCCATCTTCGTTTAACCGTGAGCTTCGAGTGTGTATGCGGCGCCATTTTGAAAATAAAGAAAAGAAAAAGAGATTCATGTTCTTTCTGGAACGAGCTCGCGCGCGCGCCCGGCTTGACTTGACTGATTTTTTTTTTCTTTCCCCATTGAAATTTATTTTATTATTCTCTGAAAAGAAAAAGGAGGGGAGGATGGTTAGTTTTTAAGAGAGATCAACTGAGATTTGGATGAGTATAAAAAAGCAAGGTAGACATCGGATCGTCGCCAACCCTTTTAGCAAACAGCCAAACACACACACACACAAGAATTCCAGTCAACGACAAACTGCAATGAAGATAAGATTGCTATCCTAAATGGAAAATAGGCCTCATATCTTTCAAATAGGTAACGACAGCAAAAAATTCAACATGGAAATGCTTTCCTCCATTTTTGTTTTGCTGCCACGATACAAGATTGAATTCATCAATTGGCTTTTTTAACTCATCTTTGATTTGATGGAGTGAGCGAGGTGAGTATTTAAAAAATGAAAGAATTCCTTTTTTTCTTTTGTGCTCATCAAAATGGAATTGATTAGTCGAAGAATAAATTTATTTTTTTTTTTTCCTATTCACTGGAACATTTTTCTCATTTACTTTTTTGATTGCCAATGGCCTTTTCTTTTCTAGGGCTTTTTTGGAAAGAGCGTGGCGATGGGTACGAAAAGTGGGCGGGACCTACACATTTTATAACATGTAGCCGACTGGACCTTGTGTTCCAGTTGTTCCAGCAAACAAAAGAAAAAACACAACCTCAAGTCAGTTTTTTCTTTTAGAGGGAAGGGTGAAAATCAAAAGAATAGACTCACACACCTCCGCCATCTTTATTATTATTTTTTTTTCTCCTTACCTGTTTCCCCATTTTTGAAGGTGGACGGGGTTTTCTTTGTTAGCCAAACGAAAGAAGGGTGGTGTGTGCCGTTATGGCGCAGCATCCCTCCACCAAAAACTACCAGTTAACCACTTTAAAAAAAAAAGAGAAAAATGAAAAACTAAAGAGAGTTCCAATCTCATGGATGGAATAGGAAAATCTTCTTCTTCAGAAGGTCCAGCCCTTCCAGTTCGGGGAGGGAGAAGATCGACTTACCTTGACCTTTTGGAGTCGCCGGAGTCAAACAAAAGAGAAGCGAAAAAAGAAAAAATACAAAAAAAAGGGGGGCGGGGGAGAAAGATCCGCCATTTTCTTCGGCTTTCGTGTGTCTCTTACCTGTCAAAAGAAAATTAAAAATAAAACGATAAGTCAACAGTTTTTAAAGACACTGGAACAAGAACAAAACACATTAAAATAAAATAACTGGGGATTTAAAAAAAATAGTATATTTTAAATTTTGTTTTCGTATGAAGGTGGGGGGGGGGATTGCAAATTTTGGAAGGTAAAATCATCTTTCTAAACCATCCACGTTTGTCGTGATTATAACGTGTGTGTTACGTTTATGTTTATCGTTTTGTTTTTGTTTGTAGTACATCCGTGTGTGAGTATGTACACTAACATATCGCGTTTTTAGGATAGTCACCAGCGGTGTTTTGTTTTTCTTTGCTTATGCTAATGAGAATGACGCCATACGTATCCCACCCCCACGTTATTCAATGTCGCCGACGGGTTATACGCATCCATCAAAACGAGCCAAAAGAATTCGATCCAGCAAGGCATTTGCGTAAAGGTTACATAGAAAAGAGAGTCTTCCATAATGTGTAATCCTTTTCTTTTTTTTTTTTTTCGTTTCTGGAACGGAAAGCCCCGAACAATAAATTAAAACGCGTCGCGTTCATTTTCGTCTATCGCACGTTTTGTGATATCGTAAAAAAATATATATATATAACACGAAAACGTATTACTATATAACAGCGACTTTCTTTTTATTTGAAACGATAATGTCGGTCACATCCCGCGCACCTTTTTTTTTTTACTTCAACCGAAAAGACTTAAAAATGAAGGCGATAATGACGCGTCGTTTGGCAATTTTTGAAAATATTATTTTTAAAAATAGAACCAACTGGTTGCTGCTGCTCCATCCGGTAATTGCTGGGGCCACACTCTTTGATGTTTGACCTTTTCCATTCCTTCATTTTCGCTTTGCTTATTTATTTCCCTTCCCATTTCATCTCTTCTCATAAAAAAGAATAACAAAAAGGAAATTGCATTTAATTTTTGTTTTTGTTTCTTTTCTTTTTTTTTCGACGTGAATAAGAAAAGAGTATTACATTCTAGCGGGATTGCGGTTAACAAAGAAGTTTTTTTTTTTTTTTTTTTTAAACGCACGGGGGGCTTATAGACGACGTGCATATGACAGCCGAGCGGGCTAAACGTAACGCAATACGAAGAGTCATCTTCCCCTCCTCATGTCTAGTAATCGAATCCCTTCATGTAATTCGGCCTCTCCGCGTCTGTACCATTTCTTTTATTTTTTATTGTTTTTTTTTTTTTTTTTAACTTTTATTCAATAGAAAATATGCATACAGGTAAGAGACGTGCTGCAACACAATCTTTGCGCGCTTCTTTTTGTTTTCATTTCTATTCCTCTCGGTTGAGTGTATACGTGTCGTTCTGGGAAAATTGACGCGGCTTAAATGATGTCATAGTCGAGAAATAAGAAGCGCAAAAAAAAACTAAACAAAAGGAAAGAGAGAGAGGGGGGGAAGAAAATGAAAATAAAAAAAAAGGTCTAGTGCCATTTTTTGCTGGCGCCGTTGCATCTCGAGTGGCAGTCGACAAGTCGACGCGTCAAATATCCACAAAAAAATGGAGGGGAGACGAAAAAAAAAAATTTAATTCTTGAGAAAAAGTCGAGTCACCAGACAACCCCCAAGAAACAAAAAAAAACTAACCGACCAACTTTGAAAAAAAAAATACGTTAAGTCGTATGGCCTTAATTTTGTGTGTGTTAATGTTTGATTGAAACGGTTGATGCTGTTGGGAATCGTAATCCATCAATATTGATTGGTTGGCCGGCTCTACCTGATTGGACGAGAATCATAAGTTGGAAAAAAAAAATATGCAGATCAACTTGTCCTTTTTATAATAATAATAATAAGGCAGACCTAACTTGAATTTCTCATTTAATTCAAAAAAGAAAACAAGAAAATTTAAATCAGTTTTGTTTGTCGTTCGATCTTTATACGCTGATGAAAAAAAACAAAAAAACAACAACAACCGATTCGGATTTTATTAAGTTCCGAATAGAGAAGGCGACACACACACAGAAGGAAGGGAAACGCAAAAACCCAACTGGACGAGAATGCAAATCAGCGCAATTGGGCATGGCCATTAATCCCTAGGAGTTGAGTGGACCATGTACGGAGTAGGGGCCACAAAAAAAAAAAAAAACCAAACAATTTCACCTTGCCTTTTGCTCCGGGACCCACACGACGACGTTGATGACCCAATCTCGTTGAAAAAAAAAAAATTTTTTAAAGATCTTATGTCTTTTTGGCCCTTTTTGTTTCATTTGCATTTATACGTTCCAGGAGCGAAGGAAAAGGACGTGCTCGGAATGCGTTTCTTTTCAAAGTGAGTTGCATCTCTCTCTTTTTAAGGGGAGGAAGGATCTTCGAATGAGAAACGAGCTGTTGCTTGCCTGGTCGGCTGGTTTAGCTCGCGCCGACAGCCCAGTGACACATCTGCCCCCAACTCTTGAAAAATGTGTGTGTGTCTCTTGGAAAAAATCAAGAGTTCCAGCAGCAGCCCTCTTTCCACTATAACGGCGATGGCTTCATCAAGCGACCCGTTGTTTCTTTAAAATGCACAACAGGTTTTTTTATTCTCTTTTTCTTTTTCTTTTTCTTTTATTTTTCCAAATTTCTTTTGTGAGTTGGACGTCATTCGATCATCTGTCTTTTGATTCTTTCTAATTTTTTTTTGTGTGTGTGTCCCCCTCTTTCTTTCTCCAAGAAATAGCCATTACTCAAACGTGATGTCCCTTATTCCATGCCGTTGACAAGTTCATCAAGAGATCAAAAAGAATGCGGCCTTTTGTTTGAATATTCAAATTCTTGTTATTGGTCCTTTTCTATTTCAATATGCCAATGAGAATGGAATCAAGAAAAGGCCTGGAATTTCTTGTTGCTGTGCAAAAGGACGTGGTTTACTCGAATGCGCTTGTGATGAGCTTATAATTTAATCATATTACGACATCGAATAGATGCAACGTCTGTCGGACCTTCCCGCCGGCCGGCTGTCTCCGTGATCCCCCTAACAGATGGGCTCCTCCTGGAACTTTTAAACTTTTTCCTGACTTCTCTATTTCAATTTTTTGGGGTTTTCTTGTTTTTGACGCTGTACCACACCAATTTCAAAATCAAAAGCAATAAGAACTATAGCAGCCCAACAATTAAAGAATCCTTCAAGAACATGTCCGATATGTAGCATATCATTAAAAATAAAAAAGACGATGTGGTCGTAAAAAAAAAAAAAACTTAAACCACTTGAATATAAAGACAATGGCTCTGTGAAGGCAAATGAAGTCGATGGCTCCTGGACGCCAGAAGGCGCAGAAGCTGGAAAAAGAAAAAGTTCTTTTCACTCCCCCCCCCCTTTTTTTCTTGTCTGACTATATATGTTGCTAACCAGATGGCTTCTGGTCATCTCACGTATAAAGACATTTTCAAAAAAATAAAAATGAAAAGAGAGTTCGTTTTTTTTAAGGTCTGGAGCCACTTGGCAACTGCGACGTGATGAAGAAATTGACGGACTTTGAATTAGAAGAAAAAAACATTTTTCCGGTTAGTTGCGTAGCGCATTCATTCACGCGCAGTTCATCGGCCAGCTCGTTACTTTGACATTGTTCGAATTTTGGAACGATATCGGAAAAAAAATTCACAAAGACCCCCCCTGCTATTCATTTCCTGTTGCTTTTTTTTTGATCCATGCGAATAGAAAACATTTTTTAGATTGACAGTCTTATAGGCGTGTCCATGAAAAATAACATTCATGGAACAAAATCGCGGTAGGGGGTCAGAAGGGTGTTCAGTTAAAAAAGAATTGGCTTTTTTTTTCAAGGGATTGCCGTGGGAGAAAAAGATCCCGAAAGGTGAAAGAAATGATATACTCTCTCTCTCTTGCTTTTTACTTTCAAAAGGCCCACGACTTGCACCAAGTCTCGCTTTTCGAAGCCCCCCTTCGTGTCCATCGTCCACGAGAGGCTTCAGTCAAAAAAAAAAACGCCGAGAGAGTTGTGAAAACAAGTAACTGGAAACCGCATTCCAATCTGGCCAGTTATACCCCGAAGCTGGCCCAGCATAGAGATAGGCATATATATACCAGCATGTCATATAACGAACGCAACGTGACTCACGTCATGTCGGGACACACACAAAAAAAGACAAATTCAAGTGCATATTTAAAAAAAAAATGGAAATTAATTTGAAATCGGTGGGGGAAACACAAAAAATAAATAATTAATTTCGAAGTTGCAATCGCACTTTCTTTTTTTCGCATTCAAATCAAGAATGAGGACTGTATAGTAACACAGGTGGGTGCAGTATAAAAAAACCCAGTGCAATGCGAACGAGAGCCAAAGGGTCGACATTGATAATCGAATAGATTAAATTTGGGATATAAAATAGAATTTAAAAAATAAAAAGGGGGGTTTCTTCGATGTCCAGCAATGAAGTGACCAATGAATCAAGATAAGGGCATTTTCGAAACGCCAATCTAACGTAACCACTGTATATATAAATAGCAAAAAAAAAAAGATAAATAAATAAAAATCAAGTAAGCAAAGAGGAATGTGTTTAACGCAAAAAAAAATGGATAGTCTATTACATCAGCGGCTTATTTTTGTACGTGAGTGTGGGCCGTGTTGTAGGTCGAAAGCGACACCCGAATCCGTGTCAACAAATTTCCTATTCATGGAATAATCAAACACATATATGAGAACAGCACACCGACGAGAGGCTAGCTTTCCTTCTATCTCGCAATATGCGCCGCTGATGCCGCCATCGACTTGTGGAAGGCCTTTGAAAGTAGACGGAAAACGTAGACATATACGCGGCCCTTACAGCGAGAAGAAGATTGAGCCCACGGGTCCTCAATTTATATTCAACATTTCTTATAACACAAAATTCTCTCTTTCTCTTTATTTATTTTCTTATTTCACCATCTAACGTTGAGGTTTTTAGCGCTGGGTATATAGAAGTCCGGTAGAAAATGAGCTCCGCTTTCCAGCGGCATCATGACGGGCCAACTTGGCTTGATGGATATTCTTAACATATTGTGCGTCGGCATTTCTTTTTTTTTTTATTTAGTTTTCTTTTTTCTTCTTCTTTTATTCGACAGGCCGCGTGTACACCCTTTCCATTTTCGTTCAAAAGTGTGTTGGTATTCGAGAAAATTAAACAAAAGACGCTACGAAAAGAAATGCCATTTAGAGGGGGGGGGCAGATCTTTTATTATTATTATCATTTTCTTAGGTGTGTGTGTGTGTGTGAATTGACGCCGAAGGGGTACGATTCAACACACACACACCTGAAAGATTAATCTGGAAAAAAGAAAAGAATAATAATAATAAATTTTGGTTACAACCTATCGCCGCGGATGGAACCACTCAACGTTCCAGACACCATGTTCCAAGTAGTTTGGTGTGTGTGTGTGTGTGTTACGTTCGCATAAGTTAAAAAAAAAAAGGCCACAACAAACAAACGTGTTGAAGAAAGAAAGCCTTAAACGTTTGATGTGACATTCCAAACGTGTAGTGTAATTCAGACGAAGCTTTTTTTTTTATTATTATAAAAGAGGGACTCATCACGTTTGCCAAAAAGGAAAGATGCTGGAACTCTTTGTGTCTCGCGCTGTCCGTGGTGTTTTACATATGGCGAAAGAAAAAAAGAAAATCAGCGCACGCATTTTTGATTTTCTTCACGTTTCAACACAAAGCGAAGAGAGTTCGGACTTTTAAAAAATATATGGAATGGAGGGATGAAAATGATCGTGAAGTGCCTCAAACAAAGAGCGGGACAATCTATTCTGTAAGTTAATCTATCTGAGTACAAAACACGCGTAATATGTTTTGTTGTTTTTAAAATGTATTTTAATTTTTTCGTTATGATCGTCAGCTCAGCAGGTGATGGGGGGCCCTCCGGGTCTCAGTTTCTTTTCCGAAAGATGTTATAAGGTAAGAGGGAAGAGTGGGGGGATGAGCTGCTGGAACTGGCGTCGAGGTAACTAGATATAATTTTGAGGGGGACGTCATATGCAACGAAGAAGAGGCAAATTTCGAACAAATAAAAACAGGTGGCGCTCGGGGTTAGCATCCATTGCGGGGTAGTATACACTAGCACCCCATTATTATTCAACTGACCCGAAAATCAAACAACGGTCTTCCTTATCTCTAACGAATTAAAAGAAGAGATGGCAGAAAAAACTGTAATCATAGCCCTTGTGAAGCTTCTTTGTTGTTGGGGGTTGCATGTTTCCAGGGCATTGTTCCAAAATGACGATTGGAACATTTTTTTTTTTTCAAAGCACTTTGTTTGAAGGGACATCTACTGGCATAGACAAGCATTGACAGTAGTCTACGCCATCTAGCGTTAGGAATATACAACAATTAAGAAATGTCAAAAACGACCGCTAGATGGCTGTTTTGTTGCTTTTTCGGTTCGAAACGAAATATCGAAGTACGGAAGATGAGAACGGTGATAGGAAGTTTTACAAGAAAATTTTGGGATTAACGGACACACCCTAGACGGATTAGTTTTCCCCATTGTTTTTTTTTTCATTCTTCTATTTTCTAAAGGGAAAACGAACAACAACAAAAACAATAACAGAAACGGATACAAAAACAACCGCCAACAGCGGCCAAGTTCTCCGGTTTCTCGAGAAAGTTTTCAATCTGTTCCCCTTTATTTTCTGTCCCTATCTCGACTACATCTAAAATACATCTACATTATATTTCCAAAACAGAAAGAATTTCAAAAAAAAAATCCTCTTTCGCAAACAAAACAATAGGGCTCGAGCGTTATTGCCTCCATATCTCGCTCTCTTTCGTTTCGTTCTGATTTCGCCCATTCATCAGCATCGACCTCAATTCTTTTTTTTCGTTCTTTCCATGTTTTTTTATCTTCTCGTACGTGTTCTACTATTTTCCAGCAAAACACCCAATATCTGCGAATCAAGTGACATTTTGATTTAAAAGAAGAAAAAAAAACAATCAAAAACCGCAATAAAAACAAAAGATTCGTGCAAATCACGCAAATGGCCTGCTCTACAAACGCTGATCTTAATTTGCTATATCATTTGTTAGGAAGAAAAACAACAGAAATCCGTTCGATTTGAATCGAATGATTTGGATTGTTGCGCTCTGATGGCGGCTGAGTTCAATCTGTTCTCCACGAACAGAAAGAAAAAGAATATAGAAAACGGGGAAATTCGTTTTTCAAAAAAAGTTAAAGACCAATCCAAAAACAAACTGATTGGATTGACATCAACTTGTTTTTGTTTGTTTGTTTGTTTTTTTGGGACGCTGCGCTTTGACTTATCCAGCAGTTGACTTATTGGCATCGTTTTGTTCTTGTTAAGTATTTCCATCTTTGATTTTGTGTTCAAATGTATTTCTTTCCCGATATATTGTCGATCGTTATTGATTGGTGGGAATCGTTGTCGGAGACAAGACACAAACCTCTTGACGGACAAATGGCCCCGCACCATTTTAGGTATTGGCTTCAAATTAGGAAGTTTGTTCTTTTCTTTTTATTATATGTACATTTTTAAAACGTCAGTAAAAATGTTTTAAAAAAAAGAAGAGGGGGAACTGAAAAAAAAAACGTGTTTATGTTTGTGCGTTCTGGCGTGATCGAACGCCCCGAGGGATTCACCCGCTTCGGTTCAATTGTGCACACGCAACCCCACAGGCCGGACGCATATTCACGCATCCACAACGGCCCATCGTATACATTAATAAGCAGCCAACTAAATGAATCTTATGAAAATTATTTCTTTTTGCTTGTGTTTCTAACAGGGGGAGAGTGTCTTTCATGTTTTTGGGACGGACTATATGTGTGTGTGAAACTCGAAGACGCCGAAGAGTTTTTTTTTTCTTTTTTGTTCCAGCAGGTTTCCGATTTCGTGTGACTCTCGGCCTACATATCCCTGTTCCATCAACTGCCACTGGAGACTCCGCCCGAAAAAAAAAAGCTTTTCAAATTTGTATTTAACTACGACATCTGTCCCCCCTCTTTAAACAGGAAAAAAATATGAGTTTCAAATTCATTAAATTTGAGAGATGCCTACATACACAGTCCCCCTCTCTCTAGTGTCTTCAAGTACTCCAGGGTCCCCCCCCTTCTCGATGTCACAGGTCCAGAAAAAAAAAAAGGACCATTGACATATTTTCCCACGGACAAAGAGCACTGAAAGCATTAAAAAAAAACCTTTGACCCCATGCTGAAGATGCTCGCATGTGTTAGCCATCCTTCTTTCTTCTTCGTGTTCCATATTCCAAGAAAAAGAAATGGAGTGGCTGAGTTCATTAAGAGTCACACGATAATGAAAGCTTCCGCTTGCCATTTGATTTATACACACGTGAGGCTTCTGCAACAAGTGGTTAGTGTTCCAGAAGATGTTTCCTGATGTTTTTTTTTTAAGCTTTTACTGGAAATCTGTTTCATTCATTTGCATTTTTCTGTTTTGTTTGAATGTTAGTTATGTACGACATAGCAAACGACTATATGCGTGTCTTGTGTTTTAAATGTCGACTCACTAACGAGATGCCCGTTTAATGAGTCGGGATTGGGGGAGACTATCCTTTTTGATATCCGTCGTCGACGTCGTTTTCGTTTTATTTATTTTATTTTTTCCCTGTTAGCGAGATGAACGTTCCAGCCTCATTTGCATTCGGAGGAAAAAAAAAGAGAGAGAGACGAGCTCTAAATCAAGGAGTGCTGCATCCTCCTGTCGAATTCGATGCAGATACAACACTCCCCCCCCCCCGTTTTTTTCTTATCATTTTTCCTTAACAAGCAAACTTAAAAGGGCGTTTCCCCTCGTACCTATCCCACTTTTTTTTTCTTTTTTTTTTTTCTTGCAGTATCAAGTGAAAACATACCGCAGGATGTGTTACAAGAGAAAACGCAGTCGTGATCTATGACGGTTGGATTTCTTTTTCTATTTTCTTCTTTTTTTTATTATTCAAATTTAACGTGAATTTGAATATTCTTTCATTTTTAATTGCCTCGGAAATACGACCGTTTTTTTCATTCTCTCTTAAACTGCAACCGTCGTCGGCATAATAAGAAACAATGGAAAAATTCTATTCTATTCAATTCTTTCGAAATATAAAATAAAAAAACATTCGAGAACAAAAGAAGTTTTGAAAAGAAAGATGATTTTTTTTTTCCCACACACACACAGAAAACACGCGGAAAGCGTTTGCTTGACAAGCCATTTCGACGTTGAGGGGCCCGCCATCCTCTATAGGAGAAGGTTCGAAATTCGAGCATCTTGTACGGCGGTTGGAACACGACTCGAAGGGTGTTTCTCTAGTTTTAAAAAAATTGAAAGAAATAAAAAGAAATTCGTGTATACGCTGCAAGATTGCTGATGGTATATATAAGGCGGAGAACGTATTGAATGACAAGGGCCTTCATCTTTCTACGTTCTCTTTGCACAGCATTTTTTTTTTTAAATGGCTTCGATATGTGTTCCATACTTGTTTAACTTCGATATGGTTTGAATGATTCCTTCAACGAAACAAAAGAAAAACTAATACGAAGCGTTGATTTCTGATGTGCGTGGCCAACGTGCGGGTACAAGAAAACTAATAACCGAGGTATTTTGATATCACACTTTATATTCAAACCCCTAGTTTTCTTATATACGTCCTCCTTGTTCCCCCTCTCCGTTCGTAACAGCCGCAGCCAACGACTTGCACACACACGGCAGAGTTCTATACTATAGAAAAAAAAAGAACCGTGACTGCTGACTTCCTGCCATTAACGCAGTGACCTCAACAACCCGGTCTCCTTCTTTTTTAAATTTAACGTCGGGGTTCTTATGTTTTCTTTTTTTTGTTACGAAATGCTTCGCCTACCTTTATTTTCTTGGGCTCTTTGTTGTTGTTATTATGATGATTATTTTCTATTTCTTTTTTTTTCTTCAAAAAGAACCAAGGGGCTTTTAACTATGTGTGTCTTCCGCGTATATATATCCACGAGCGCACACGTATCATCACTGTACCGCAATAACGAAAAATAAAATTCAAAAAAAAAAATGGACGATTTTTTTTTTTTTGTTTGCCCTCCGGTTGATTGTGGCGTGTTTGTGAGCGTCGGGTCGCCCACTATATCATTACACATCGCGCACGCATTTTTGTTTTCTTCTATCGGTTTTAGAAGCGCACATCCGCTCGTTCTAATCAAAAGACATAGAGGGGCAAAAGGGGGGGATGGTCGTGTTATATATAAGAAGAGATGTCGAGTTGATATTGATGATCGGAAACACACAGCCCACATTTCTATATGCATATTGGTTATAATATGTACACGGAGCGGATGTGCGGGATTGCCAGTGTTTTTTGGCTTGAACGTGTGGGAAAAAAAGGAAGACGCGAGCGCAGCCTCCCGGAAGAAGCGTTCACCCAAGAGACAGGAAGTAAGTATATTTTGAAGCTAAAAAAAAAAAAGTCCTAATTGAAAATGCTGCATGTATAGATATATATATATCAGATCGCTTAGATGAAACGGAAGAGAGCAGATAGTTGATGCTAGTCTTCCGGAGTGGGGGACGTTCATCTTTCCTGCTCCCTTCCATCTGTTTGCAAGTGGCGGATGAAAAATTTTGGTTGGGACAGGAAAGATAAACCGGAGAGAGAGAGAGAGATCGACAGAGATTTCCGGTATCGTGAGCCTATCGTTGCCTATATGCAGTTTGTGAGTGTTCTGGAACAAAGGGGGAGGTCGTCCTCGTCAGAGATATACAAGTCCTTCATTTTTATTTTTGTTTTCTAAATATCAATTTTTTAAATCTTAGTTGTTAATTGAAATCATTATAGAAACGAGATATGGAATGCGCAATGAATTGGCAACGCTGTAACAGGAACAAGCGCTGGATTCATTTGATTTTTTTTTTACGACGGTGCAGAAAATGAGACGCCGTGGGTGGAGGAAAAGGGGTGGCAAAGAAAACGGGGGGTGGGAGGGGATATATGTTTGAGAGGGTTCGTACTGGAACTCCGACGCCCGAAGGACGTGGGAACCTTCTCACGGAATTGGAAGCCGAGCGCAATTTTGTTAACGTTCCAGCGATCCACTGGTGTTTTGTGTGTACGGCGCTATATCTTCGACGGGCTGTGGGAGGACGGACTCGACTGTCGTCCGAGACATGTCCTCCATTTTTTTTTTTCTTTAAATCTCAACCCACGCAAGATGGGGACGAAAACGGATGTCGGGTCGGCAATAATTCCGCACCGGAAGGAAAAGAAAAATACAAAAACCATCGATGACGGACTTCCATGTTTTGATTACATTGATCGGTGTAACCTTTTGAAATGCCACAACGGTATTTTTTTTTTAAAACCTTTTAATTGTTTTTTTTTATCCAGATGCGCTGTTGCCAAATTTTCTCTCGCAAAAATAAAATAAATAAATGAATTGTTCCATGGGTTGTTTGTCCGTGGCCTTAGGCGATTCGCTATAACGTCTCGCTGTAAAAATAGCGCAACAACAACAACAACAACGGGAAAAAAAAAGGGTAACGCAACAAAAGGCTCGGGAAAAAATAAAATAAACGAGAGAATAGAAAACGAACGAAGTCGACATGACAAAAGAAAAATGTCGTAAAAAACATAACGAGTACACAGCAGAGCTTTAACGTATATAACTGCTGGGTGCTCCTCCATAAAAAAAAAATCCTTCCGCTGTGACCTCTGAACCCCCCCCCCCCAACCAGTTCATTTTCTTCTACGTACGTTAAGTTCGTTCTTAATTCTTTTTTTCATTTGTGATTGTGTTTTTGAAAGGGGCTTATTTTTTTTCGTTGTGCGCTACTTCACCGACAAGCGGAGCAGCCATTGTTTCCCTCCACTCCTCCACTGTTTTTCAAAGAAAAAAAAAAAAGAACACGGCCACTGTTTTTTGAAAAGAGAAGCCCGGCTCTGCCTACCACCTGTCACTTGATGTTTGTGAAGCGACCCGCCCCGCGGGCTGCGGCTACCGACGTCCGTCTGTTTTTTTGTTTTTTTTTGCACCGAAAATGTTCCATCATTTCTTTTATTTTTATTTCTTTCAATTTGAAGAATAAAAAATGTAAATAATTAACGTCGATGTAGGTGGATGTAGTTTTAAAAGGGAGAGAGCCACCTTCCAGGTAAGTGCGCATCGTCAAAGAAAGTTATCCATCACGTGATCGGACCTCTGTCATCTGAAATACACGTTCACCCAACACTTCTTTATTGATTGGGCATTGGATAGCGAAAACGCAAGAGAACGATAGCCAAACGAAAAGTCAAAGAGAAGAATTTTCTTTTCAAAAAAATAGAAAGACAGCCAGCGAGAGCTTTTTTTGGGGGTTTGGAACTGAAATGAGCGGGCTGGTGAGAGGGGGGGTTGTTCTCCGATTTTCTGGAACACGAAGTTTGGAAGCATTCCACCACCTTGTCCAGAAAGTTTTTTTTTTTTCTAACACCCTCCTCCCTTTCGTTTTACAAAGAGGCGCAGTCGAGCATGTCCTTTACGAGCCTCCCACTCATTTTCACCCTCCCCCACTACCACCTTTTTTTTACCTACTTGAAAAAATTCTCCTACCTTTGAATAGAAAAACTACACACACAAAAAAAAGAATGAAACAAAAAAAAAAGAAGAGGGGGGTGGGGAGAGCCCTCAGGTAAAGGTGGGAACCCCAAGCCAAAGAGAGAGAGAGAGAGCCCCGGGAGCTCGCGGTTGGAAGTCAACCTTCTTCCTCTCTTTTCCTTTCCTATACACACACATGGAACACACGTATAGAGACACCCCGATTTTTCTTCTTTTTTTTTTGAATGGAACAGAACGAAGCGCAAAGTTCGCTTGTCTATGTATATAGCGAAGGTGAGCCAGTAGAACGATTTATTTCCCTAAAGTGGAGCTATAAAAGAAAAAAAGAAAAGATACTGTACTAGACTACTTCTTCTTCTACGTATATATGCTTAGTTGACAATGGAAACGTCCTCCTATAGCTCATGTTCATGCCGCCTTTTTTTTCAAATTTTTTTATTTTATTCTGGGGGGAGGGGGAGGGGTAGGTGCAAGTGTTCTCCGATGGGTGAGGCTATATAACACTTGAAAGTGTATATCCATCCAAACGACTTGGAAGAAAGATGAGTAGGCTACAAATGATGAGGGGATTACGTTCCAGTGGAAGTCTGAACAGAAGAAAATGCTGGTGGAGGTGTAGGGATGAAGGCACACGGGTGCGCATAATCAAGTCGGATCCACAACTGGACCGGCCATTTTGGAATGAGCGACATTCGATAGATCACCTTTCCCAAAGTCAAATGAATTCAATCATCCATCCCCTTCATCATCGCACTCTTTGTGTTTCCCCGTCTATCTATATTCTATTGATTTACATAAGCAGCAGTTGGTTCCACTCGACATCTGTAAGCGCTTGGCGAACGATATAAAAAAAAAACAAAAGAAAAGCGTCGCAAGAGAAACTGGAAAAAATGTTGTGCCGCTGTGATAGGATCCAGGCATCCGAAACGCTTTTCAAATGTTCTCTTTCCCTTTCTATTTTTAATCTTAAAACTAAATTTAAATAACCGTTTGATTTTTTATTTCTCTATTCTTGTTCCACGAAAATCAGCCCCCCTCCCCCCCAAAAAAATTGTTCCAGCGATGCACCGACACTCGAATTTGAACAAAAGACGATCCGAATCGACGGCAAAAAGACGGACTGGGGGGGGAGAAGGATGGAATCATAACAAAGACGTGACGCAGCATCGTGATGAGTAACAAACCCATTGTTATGCTATTGTTTCATTTATACACTATAAACTTAAGTATATATAAATAACGCCCACTCTTTAACCATTGCCAACCCTACCCAAAACAAAACGAACCGAAAAATCACGTCAATCTTTGACGAACCGTGGATGTATAGTTAAGGTAGACATCGTTCATCTCGATTTAAAACTTAAATTTGATGAATGATGATTGATTTAAATTTAAATAATGATGATAGGGGAAGACTGACCTCTTTCTTCGATGACGGACGCAGCATCGGTGATGCTGACGGCCAGCAGAGCAAAGACGACAAGGATGGCGTAGCTCTGCGTGTTAGACATGACGCTGTGTCTTTTATCCATATGGAGGAAGTGAACAGATATCGAAGTGCGGAAACGTATCGGAAGTGATCGCATAAAAATTTGCGGACGGGGGCGTCGATGGGCGTCAGTATCAAATCCGGACGGGCCAATCCAGCCGACGAATCATACTTACGGCCGCGCGCCAATCGATATGCTAATTGAACTTCCGGCTTCTTCCGCCAAAAAGCCCGAATTATGTTTTGATTTTCACAATCCAAATCCGCGCTGAATATTTAAACGAGCACAAATTGAATAAAAGATAATTACACATACACTAAAGGCACGTAACACACCGCAACTGTATATCCCAAAAGTTGCAATAACACGCTGTCAACGTGACACAAACTGTCACTCAACAATCAAAATCGTGACATTCGTTTTTGATTTGCTTATTCGAAAAAGGCCAGCACACAAACTTCACTGAAATATATCGGCACATGCAAATGAACCCACGCAAACTAATTTGAAAAAAAAAATTCAAATTTATTTTCTTTTTCGAAAGTGCGACAAACTGCGATGTACGTCCTGACGGGTAGGCGACTCAGCTGGAAATGAGGGCCATCGAGTTCTCCGCACTTTTTTTTTCCCTCCCCCTTATTCTTTCGGTTTCACCTCGGGGGTTGGGAAGATTGCGAGCAGTCAGCAGTGGTTTCTTATTTTCCTCTTCTTCTTCTTCTTCTATTTCTTTTCATTCACCTTCTCTCTCTCTCTCTGTCTCTCTCTTCTTCCTTTTGCCCAGCCAACCGCATTTGGAAGACGGCCCGGGGGAGGGTAAAGACTTCTGCTGTATATACACCACCCTCCTCCTGTCCTATCCTTATATACCTGTTGAAGTTTTCTTTGTGGATATTAGTAGCTAGCGCGTATAGAATATACATATACTTTTACAATGTAAAAAAAAAAAAAAAACCACCTCCCCCCTTCTATTATGAAATCGGGTGGAGGGGGGGAGGAAGCGGAGACGGAAGCCGAAGAATATAAGGAGAACTAGAAAAAAAAAGAACGGCAGGCAAATGGCAATACGAAAAAAAAACAGCGTGTCACGAACAAGCGCACGACGCTTTTCTTCTGTTCAATGAACTCGGGAAAAAGAAAAAAAAAATGATCATAAAAAAAACGGGAGGGGGAGGGAATAGAACGCAACAACTGCTGGTTGTTTTTTCTTTTTTTCTTTTTTTATTTAGCGACCGCCGAAATGGCGCGACAACACGGTCGGACGTCAGCGATTTCACGACGGGGTTCAACGATATTTTGCTGGCCCCCGACATGTCTTCACTGTAGAATGTCGTTCCTTTCCTTTCAGTTCTGTTCCCCCCCCCCTCCCCCACCAACCGTCTGTTATTCGGATGACATTCCACTCGTCCAAAGGAAATTATTCCTCTAATTACATCGTCATCACATTTTTTTTCTTTTTTTTTTTTTTAACACGGACCTCAATTTTTTTAAATTCGTGATGGATAAACATTTCATCAAAGTTCCTCTTCTATACTCAACATTCTGAAATAAAGACATTTATAATTTTTTGGCTTGTGATAATATAAGATTAAAAGAGTGATTGGAATTTTAATCAATAAATATAAATAAAAGCTTGTCACGCAATTGAAATTGAAATGGTGAGTCAGCCGGACGATCCGGCTGCTTGCTTTCGTTGCCCAGGAGTCGTCCAGGTGTTGTTTTGTAACAGATTCGATCGTATCACGGGCACACGCGGGACCTATGCTACATATATATATACCCAAGGTGTGTAAGGCAGAAAGAGATCGTCCTATAATCTCGGCATAAACTCGATCGTGAGTCACGGCAAGACATTTCCTTTTGCGATTGTTTGTCTTACTTACGTGACATTTAGAGTTGACTAATGACGAACAATCGCGGGCAGCGTTAGTCATAACTGGCGACTGGTTTTTGTGCAACTTCGTTTTCTCTTTGGAACTAATAGTGGGTGAACTGGTGAGACATGCGGGTAGCTAATGATGATTGAATTAAGTTTAAACAATTGGAATTTATCAATTTATTAATTACTAAAATGAATTTGGATATTTCGATCGATTAGCACAATCTGTTTGGAACACTATACGATTAAAGCTTTAAAAATATGTAGAGCAAATTTGAATGTACGATTTTGTACTATTTGATTTTAAATGTTCCAGTAAGAAGTTAAGGTTTCGATCCGTTGTTTTCGGGGAATTTCGTTTCTGTTCTTACCTGGCAGTGTCACCTGTTTGAAAACATTAACCTTCAAGTTCTTCGAGCGCCAACAATTTCAGTTTTGAAAAAAAAAAATAAAATAAAAGCGAAATGAGTGACGCACGACTACACAAGCAGATGGAAAGATGTCTATAGTTTTAAGTCTTTGCTACGTATATATATAGAAGACAAACGTTAAAGAAATAAAAAGGGTCACCGGAATGCAAGCGATTACGCGAAGGTAAAATGAATTTATCTGGTTGGCGGTGCGGAAAGAGAGACCTTGAAATCAATCAGACAATCACTCGGGATCCCGATTCTTTTTCTATGTATTCCTTTTTTTTTTTTTTTTTAACGTTGTTGTTATGTTCGCAATGTATGGATATAGACGAACAACAACAACAACAACGAAAAAGCGGAAAAATATTTGATAATTCCGGGTGAACTGAACCGTTTTCCAGTGGCCTTGCACTAAAGTCATATAGATTGGAAGGACGTGAACAAACGCCGTCAAACGAATTTCTCAACCGATGTTTCTTTTTTAAATAGCAATTTTTTGCTATTTCACTTTTTTTTTGTTTGAAAAAAAAAACGAAGCAAAAAAAAATAGATGATGGGTGTAGGACACGCGTTTATGCAGAACAGCTCGAAATTGAGTCCTCGGCTGCACATTTTCTCCTGCTGTTTTTCTTCTATTGTCTTTGTACAACTCATTTTTTTTTTCGGTTGGCAGATGAATCCCGTTCGGAAAGGCAACGTGCGGAAACAATGTGAAGAACAAAAATGGGCGCACACGACGGGTAGGCTATAGTGTTCCAATAATTGATAAAAGCGATGGAGCTGATCAGTTCATTCAAACCGCAAATGAATCATCACGCGTCTAATATAGTCGGAGCCAAAAAAACAAAACAAAAGCCGATCAACTAAATCACGAAAATGCTAAACCAGAGTACATATACATAAGATTGATTTCAAACGTGATGATCCAGTTGGACGACAAGCAACCGGTTTGGTTTTAGAATTGTTGGTCATTTGCATATATGTCCAGTAGCCTAGCGCCATAGATAAACATGCAAATATAAAGAAAGGAAACTAATATGAAAAGACGTTGTTCGTTTGGCGCTTGTTTCACCTTACTTAAAATATAAAGCCGCTGTGATGTCGTCAACAAATGATCGGATTGAGCAATCACTCAAAAAAATGGAAGCGTGACTTTGCCACTAATCAAAGTCGTTCGTCTTGCCCGTTAATGCACATTTTGGAAGAATACACGCAATCAAAAGAAGAATAAAGACATTTTTTCACGTTACAGGTCGCTCTGTTGCCAAGAGGTCACAAAGTTCGATATTTTTTCTTACTTTTTTTTGGGAGGGTGGGAGGATCAAGAAGGTGATGTTCTCCGGCGGATGAAAAAAAAGGGCAGGGTCTCGTATACGTGTGTTCGTTAAAAATTTATCGAAAAAAAAATGGAGTCATCAAATGCGTAGGAATAACGGATCGTAATGAGTCAGCGTTGTTGCTACAGCAAAATCAGCGGCTGATTTCAATGGTCAATCGGCTCGTAACGCAGCAGGAGTTATACATACAAGCGATTGCGTGTATAAATATATATATAAGGGTCTATTTTGCCAACAAATCAAAAGTGACCTAGTATATAAAATAACAAGAAAAAAAGGTTGGGAGAAGAAACAAAATGAGAACTTAACCGCAAATCGATATTGGCTCAAAACATATGCGCATCGCGTGTGGAAATCAGTACGAACCAATCGCACATTCTTTTTTAACGCGGCTCTCATCCGCTCGTTACGAAACGAAGAAGTCATCTCACCTTTTATTGATATAATAACGAATTTCTTCATTTCCTTCGTGAACCTTAGCGGCCCCGCGCTCAATTCTGAGTTCGTACATTCAAAAAAATTTGGTTATACGACCAAAACAATAAAAAATGGAACTTATTCAGACGGCCATCATCCGACGTGCCCTGCAGCCGTTTCCATTTCCGCGGGTCATTTGAACTCTTGTTTTGACCCACCTTCTGGCTATAACAAACCAAAGGACTTCCATACTGGCAGAGCGTATATTATTTAAATCTCTTCACACACAAGTTGTTTAACAAGCGAGGGGGGGGGGCTTCTTCAGTCCAATCAGACACAGCAAAAGGACGTCGTAACGCTTGAATGATTATCTCGGTGCCCGCACAGAAGAACACAAACGAATGACGGTCGAAAAGAGAAGAAGAAAACGAAAGAAGAAGAAGAAGAAGAAGAAGAAGGGAACTCTACCTTATGTAGACACACACACGCACGTAGAAAATAAAAAATAAAAGAATAAAAAAAAAAAGGGAGAGAGAGACCCACATCCGGTCTAAGTATATATATATACGCTGTTCATCCACTTGGAACGATATTTAATGAATATAAGAAGAGGTGGTGGTGAACTGGCGGTTTGGTCCCTTCTTTCTTTCTTTTTCAGGTGCTTCGACACTCGTTCCAGGTATAGGGCGAAAAAAGAAGAGGAGAACCGAAAGAAAAAAAAATTGAACAGCGCTATAAATACGGGGTTGCTGCGCACAGACCCCGTCGTGATATGCGAAACTCTCCAGTCTCTTGGCAACAGGATATGCCGCTGCTTTTGGTGTTTCGTCTTCTTTGATTTTCAAAAAAATTATTCTGAGATTTTGGTCGAGTTGCTTTGCCATCCTTCTCCTATTTAACACCACTGCCAACAGGTGGGCATCATTATACGCGATGCGCTTATTGAAAAAATGGATGGTCCAACGGCAAACATGGCGGTCGGTGACGTCCGTTTATGAAAGAGAAATTGCGTCATAGACGACTGATTGTAATGTGGCGAAATTTCGCATGTCCGTGTCGTTTTTCATATTTTCAGATGAGCCATAAGGTCTACATCATAAATGTTTAGCCTCGCCTGGCCTTCTTGGTATAGTGGACTGATATACGGTAGGTTGAAGTTATAGGTTTTTACCTGTTTGGTTTCCACATTGTTCCAGGTTTTCTAATGTGAGAGCCATCTAGAAGACAACTATTCAAATGAATCCGTTTGCAATGAAATTAATTGAAGACCGGACGCAATCGAATAGCGTCATCAAAAATGCTGAAACAGGAGATTGCACTACATCTCTGGTCAGGTATAAAGAACGTAACCGGAAAAAATATATGATCATCTGGAATGTGATGGAACACAAGACGGAGAAACCCTACACTCACATATCGCACGGTAGCTATGTATATGGCACACAAACTTACACACGTCAAAGGACAAAAAAAATAAATAAAAATGGCATAACGAACGATCACCTTCGTTGCCTAAACTGAATAGCGATGATGCTTGGTTATACCTCGACCGGGGTCTTGAGGTATATAGATATGTTTTCGTGTCCATTCAAACAAACATCGCTCATCTATTGTGTACCCAACAACTGAATAGAGAGAAAGGTTATAGAATACGTCCACGTTTATACCGTGTGTGTATAACATGGAAAGAATTCATGCATGACAAGAGCTGAGGTCGCATTGTGGTTGATTCGCTTATTGTGCGATGGGAATATCCGTAACTGAACAACCGTCGCTGTTTTCGTTTTTTTTACACAGCAGTGGCTTACCTGTTTTTCATCTCTTCTGCTCTTTCAGTTTGAATGTCTCAGTTTGTTGTTGCGGCGTTCGGATGCATATCTACCGTGACGTATCGATGACTGCAACACATCTGACCTGAGGATATATGTACAGTAAGGTTATGCGATATACGAGTGACATGTAAGTTGAGCAAACGATGCGAGGAGACCACCCACATCGAATGCAACACTTCTGTTCAACTTATGATGAGAGAAAACTCAATTGAAACGGTGAGGGTGTTTTTTTTTTTTTACTTTCATTTATGCGGATGTGGTAGGTAGAACTTGCGTAACGTTCAATATTATTTAAGTGGGTGAAAACTACATGCAGTTTCCTACCCCATCCTTCTTTAGAAAATGATCGCCTATCCTCAACACTTACCTACGTCCTTGCATGTGATCTGAAAGTGACATTTTTTTAGGGTAATGGAACGAAACATTCGTTAGAAAAAAAAAAGGAAAGGGTCTTTCACATTCGTTTTCTCTAGGATGCAAAATAATTTTCTTTCCTCACCCTAAACCTCATTATCTTATACTCGAATGGCTCAACTTTCAGTTTGCCACTCAGTTCGACTGTGTCCATTGTTGTCGTTCGCGCAAGGATGGCACAATATAGTACAATTTACACCGTCATTCGTGCAAGTGTGGTGCGTTCGACCCAAACGTGTGAAGCAAATCATTAAGTTTAAACCGATTTTTTAAAAAGAGAGACTGTTTATAGCCATCTCTCTAGCCCACGGTTAACAAAGTGAACACTTACTGGGGTATCGTAAAGTGTCTTTGACAGTCGGCCAACTCGATTTCGGTGGTATTTCGGGTGTGGGCTGTGTGTGTGTTGGATGTGGAGTCTGAAATCTTGAGTTACACGCAAGGAAGGCTTTCCTATAATAATACTCATCTGTATATACCAGTAACTCTAGGCTTATCTATGCAAATATGCATTAGTGGACAACTCAACGTCGTATTAACGCCTTCGATTCGTGAATCGTCTAATACAGCACATCTTTCAATTCCACATCCAAGGTGTATTGCGTAAACAACTTAAAATTTTAAAATGATAATTATAAGGGTGCTCTATTATTTGCCCTCCTTTTTGATTTAGGCAACGTTCACTCGAGCTGGAAAGTAGCCACAAATTCCTTGCGGATGGGACATGGGCGCACTCATGGTGGGCCCTGGATACCTTTTCAAGAAACAGTATTTGCCAACGAAATTGTAGGTGAAGTGAGTGCACGAAACGTTATTGGCACAAACAGTGGCGCATTGGGTGTAGGAATCCGATCGAAAGTATTGCCCGAAGTCGTTGCCGAGAAAATCACACTCGCAACGGTGTTTGAAGGTGGATACTATTGTGATTTCCTGGGTGGTAAACAAGTCTTGGCGTTCGGACATAATCAGCTGTTCTCCTTGGACGTCGTTGGCGACGGCCAGTCCCATCATCAGTGCAATTAGTAAAAATGAAGCTGATTTCGGAGCCATTTTCGCCAGCGTTTACCTGTCGACTGGTTTTTGAATAAAATATGTTTAAACATTGAAAGCTAACAAATAAATCGAAGTCAATTGAATTCAAACGAAGCGAATGGACGTAGAATCGTCCGTAAAGGGCCAACTATAAAACAATTACGACCCAAAATTTTTAAAAAAATCGTAAGCATTTGCATAGTTTTATCGATTAAGCGATATAACTTACCTTAGATTCGCTATGAGGAGGGGACGGAAATGAGAACTCTCGACGACGAGGTCCAGTTGGATGCAAAACCCTATCCGAAATGGAGGTCTTTTTGTAGGTAATAATTGGCCCTATCAGAGTTATGAACAGGTGTTCGTTAATCGATTTCAGCCTCGTCATGCACATATGGCAAGCCAAATGCAACGGGAAAAACAAATCCATTTGAAATGTCTAACGGTTAATGACATTGAGTTTGCTTTTCCTATACTCAGAATTGATTCGTTAATCAAGTCGAATTCGACGATTAGCATAACAAGTGTCATGATAGTCTACTATAGCGATATATTTTCTAAGTTATAGTCAACATTGGCAATTTTATTTTTCGTCGTTAATATCTAATAGTAATACTAACACACTTGTGCGCTTGTGCGCGTTGTAATGTAAACAAGATGAGAGTATGGAATCCGACAAGTGGCCGAATTCGCCTTCGAATGAGAGCAATTATCACAAAATAAATTTACATTGCAATTGTGTATTCACCTGTTAAAACAATTTGGACGGGTGGCCGACAGACAGCCAAGGTAATCAAAATGGCTTAGCCCGTTTTGGGAGGGAGGGAATACAGTTTCGTGTGATGAGGCATGGCAGCCATATGCAAAAAAACATCTGCTGCCAATGTCATTCAGTGAGCAAATTAATAAATAACGAGTAAAATAAAAACGGTTCAACGAACGTACATTTTTTCGTGGCTCCGGACGTCCCCGGATTCGATTAGCCATCATAATCAAATCAATGCATCACTTGAATTTCCCCCCTTATTGAGTTGTCGGCTGACATGCGACAGTCTTTTTAAATTCTAATACTTATTATTATAATCACGCTAAATACGGGGTTGCTGCACCAGAGCCCATCGTGATGCGACTCTCCAGTCTTGGCAGAAGGGTATACAGAGGGTCATGCGGTACGAGTGACATGTAGAAAAGTTGAGCAAACGATGTAACGAATTATGGATGCGTAAGGAACACATCTCCATCGCAATCGCATGCAACACTTTCGACGAGAGAAAACGCAATTGAAACGATGAGGGTGTTGTTTTACTTTCATTTATGAGGATGGGGTAGGTAGACTTGCGTAACGTTCGATATCATTTAAGTGGGTGGAACCCACGTGCATCAGTTTTCTACACCCCATCCTTTTTTTTTAAATGATCACCTGTCCTCCGCCCTTACCTACGTCCTTGCATGTAATCTGAAAGGGACATTTTTCTAGAGTAGTGGAACGAAACATTCGTTAGAAAAAAAGGAAGGGCGTTTCAGACTCGTTTTCTCTAGGATGCAAAATAATTTGCTTTCCTCACCCTAACATCATATCATATCATCTTGTATTCGAATGGCTCGACTTTCAGTTTGCCACTCAGTTCGACTGTGTGCTGCATCCATTGTGGTTTGAATTCCATCCGCGCATCAAGGA
Organism: Daphnia sinensis; assembly: GCA_013167095.2. Taxonomy (NCBI): domain Eukaryota; kingdom Metazoa; phylum Arthropoda; class Branchiopoda; order Diplostraca; family Daphniidae; genus Daphnia; species Daphnia sinensis. The sequence goes on from CM023197.1 coordinate 7,210,756, forward strand.
TGGTTTTCAACAGTCCAATTTACTTCGTCATTCGTGCGAGTGTGGTGCGTTCGAGCCAAACGTGAGACGCAAATCGTTAACTTTAAAGAGCTTTTTTTAAGAGAGGCTGTCTATAGTCATCCCTCTGTATCTCATTTTTGACAAATAGAACCACGTTGTTTTACTGGGGTATCGTTTTTGACAGTTGGTCAATTTGATTTTAGTGGTATTTCCAGTGTGAAACATGGGATATGTGTTTGTGTGTGTGTGTTTGGATGTGGAAGCTGTAATCTTCAGTGTGCTTCATAAGGAGGGCTTTACCTGTAATAACATGGATGGGTCAATGGCAGTAGATGAGACCCATGCAAGCCAAACGCCGGCTTGCCAATTATTTGTCCCTGGCAATCAGCTATAGTTCGTCGCTTGGACTCACTTGGACATCCGTCTACGCATTTGTTCGGTAAAAACATCGTCAAACTGCTTTTGGTGTCATCAGACATCAAGACTGACATCACGTTCCCGTTAAGGTAGGCCGAATACAATTCTAACGTGAAACCTGTAGCTGTGGTAAATCGTGATCGTAGGCTAATTAGAATGATTGGTCGAGTTAAACGTCTATGAATGATGCGTTAAATGTATGTTGCGTAACGTGCTTATTGATTGAAAGTGGTTTCCTGCGTTCTCGTAAATGGTGGATTGTTCACGTGTCATTTTTGGCGGACGTTTCGATCAATATCGAATTCAAAATTTAGAATGCAATGAACTTCTATTGAGCACTAATTAGTGGAAAACATTAAGGGCAACCGTCACCAGTTCAGTATAAGATAAAAATAAAAACAAAGCTCATCAAATGATGGAATGTAATAGCGCTCTTTCAGAATAGATTATGCTCTGCAAAACGTTTGGTGAAATCACTGTTGCAAACGAAAGAAGAGTGCCCTCTTTATTTTTCCTCGTTGTTGATCTCGACAGTCTTCAGTCGAGTTGGAAAGAAGCCACAAATTCCTTGGCTATTGGACATACTTAACGCATCAATATGATGCCTCTTCATGAAACACACTTTTAAAACGAAATTGTAGGTGAAGTGATTGCAGAAATCGTTGTTGGCGCAGATATTGGCGCACATCGAGTAGGAATCAGCTGGTAATTGTCCTATGTCGTTGCCGGCAAAATCGCAGTACCAACGGTACTAGAAGGTAGTTATTGGCGATTTGGTTTGCTCGGTTTGAAAAAAATCTTGGCGATCGGACATAATCGGCTGTTCTACTTGATCGCCGCTGGCGACGACCAATCCCACCATCAGCGCAATTAGTAAAATTGAAGCGCATGTCGGAGCCATTGTTTTGATGCTGATTATATTTTGAAAAGAAATTGTTGAACTCATGGTTTGAAAATCGAAAGCATTTTTAGACTACATGTAAATTCTTTTGACTTACCGTAGATTTGCTGTTAGGTGAGGACGGGAAGGAGAACTCTCGACGACCAGGTCCAGTATAGGATGAAAAACGTATCCGAAATACGGCTCTTTTTATAGTTGATGATGGGACGTATCAGATGAGTTATGAACAGGTGTTCGTTAATTGATTTCACCCCAGTTATGGACATTGCTTCACCAGCATATCATGTTCGCGATGACCCGACAATCAAAAATTGGGCTATTGGTTATGCAAACGAAGCGGACTCGTGAAAATGCAATTAGTGAAACAACTGCATTTGTTGACATTGTCCGAAGCAAACGGGATCGGCATTGTGATGGTATCATATCTCATCAGACTCTTATTCGAGGTATAGTGTAGTGTTGTGGTGTGTAACGAATGCAGTGTATCACTTTCCGGTTGGTAACAGACAGTACAGAAACTAATGTGCCATCGTTTATTCAGATTGGGCCGTCGCCTAACGAAGGAGCGCAGATGATATTCCATCAACACACAGATTTTTAACCGTTTTTAACGGTTGTCTGTGGTATCATTGCTAATTTTTAAAACGCTATTTTATTTGTTTAGGTTTCTATGTGAACGGATAATACTTTGGAACATTTTTTAAACATTCTAATCAATTTGAAAATGTCCACTAGCGATATTGGGTTTGCGTTTCCTACCTAATGATTCGTTAATGTGAAGAATAGTTTATGCCAATCATCCTAACACACATGTGAGGGAAGCTTTCGGTTGGGCAATTCGGTGTGTTGTAGCTAATGTAAACAAGGTATGTGATGGTAGTATGGAATCCGACAAGTGGTCGAATTCGCTTTCGAATGAAAGCTATTAGAGAATTAATTAAAATATGCATGCGCAAATACGTATCCACCTGCTAAAACAATTTTGGCAGGTGAGTGACAGACAATCAATTTAATCAAAATGGTTTAACCCGTTTTGGGAGGGAGGGACGTGTGCGATAATCAGATTTGGCAGATAAAACATCTGCTGAAATGTCAGTGAGTAAACAATACAGCTGATATAAAAACTGTTAAGCGAACGTGCATTTTCCATAGCCCGGGATTCGGTTATAGACTTCATAATCAAATACCTGTATCGCTTGAATTGCCGTCTTGGTGAGTTACCGGCTGACATGGGACGGCTTCTTTTAAAACTCTTTTTTCATTGCCTATTATGTTATTGAACCATACGTATGTGATTTTTGCGTGATTACGATTTGTAGATTAGCAGAATTTTTCGAGCGGCGTACCAAAGAAAAACTAGCCATCAACATGACTTTGGCAATTGTTCTGATAATCTTCAGTTGCGCGGGTTTGCTTCCGAACGCTGCCGCCATTTACTGGGGTGATTGGGGCCTGTTGCAATGCTGTCCCGACAACGCGCCCGCAATCGGCTTCAAGTTAAAAACTGAAAGGCCTCAGGGAAGGGGAGACGACACAGCCCTAAATGGAATTTATCTCAAATGTCAATCGAATTCATGGGTGTCGTCAAGTGAAGGACCGTAAGTCCTGTGTCTTCAGGTCATTTTTAATATTACTGAAAAATTCTAATAATGTACCGAAATTATTGAATTAGTTGGGGAAATTACGGTAACGAATTCATTTGCCCGGCAAATACTTTCCTGACGTCGTGTCAATTGCGTGTGGAAGGCCGTCAGGGGCGAGGAGACGATACAGCGGCCAACAATTTGAACTGCAAGTGCAGCAACGGGCAAATATTGTACGGCGATGGTACTCACTGGGGCGGCTGGATGGACTGGTCTGCAGAATGTCCAACGGGCATCTGTGGTTTGAAAACACGCGTCGAAGGCCGTCAAGGTTCCGGTGACGACACCGCGCTCAACGATGTCATATTTAGATGTTGCTAGATGATATATGTACAGGCTGGAATGCCTCCTGATCAATTTGATTCTTCTGCGATTGGGTGAAAGTTTATCGTTTGGGGCTTGAACGCATTTGTCTGAGAGAAAATGTCACGAACTTCTTCTAATTGATCAATAAACTCATTTGCATTTGCCACGGGAAAACACGGACAGATCGTTCAAGAATGCGTTCGAAGAGTAGCCTATAGTCTAAACGTGTTTGAAAAACAACCTAGAGTGTCATTAGAAGGACGATAGCTTTGATCGGCTGTGATCATTTGATCTTCCTGGCCTACAGGCATCATGGCCGCTTTCGTTTTATGGTTTTTAACTTGTCACTAATCATTTTGAACCGGTTGAGACAGGATGACACTTGTATTCCTTCTCAAATAATTCAACTTCTTTATCTCAGTGTCCCATCGAATTTTTACGGGACAGTATAAGAGCTCGGAGTTCTGTGCTTAATTATTTGTGATTTTCCGAAGGATACTACAATTTTTTGTAAAAAAAAATGCTCGGTATCCTTCCCTCACTAAGATCCATTACCGTCGCTTTTAAGTCTGCAATCATTTTTTAGATTAGAGCTGTCAAAATGGAACGTAGGGTCTTCCGGGTAATGTCCGTTCACCTTAGCTCATCACGTTCACTTGATCTGTTAAATCGAATCTCGAACGGTCCGGGAGGACGAGTCCACCCCGAACACAGTAAAACATTATCTCAAGGGTAACATATAGCATTAAATTGATGGCCCACTTTATTTTAAAACATTTTCAATTAATCTAATTTGCGATCTAGTTTAATCAAGATAAACGTACGACTTCGAACATTGTCTTTTTTAGCCAAATTTGATTGTTCTACGTAATGGTATCGATTGCACATTTTCGCCAAGGCTCGTCTTACATCATTTGCAATTTAAGTCTGACTGGTGCTAGCCTACAAAGGACTATAGATCTCGCATGCGTAAACCGATTCGTCACTGGTTAGGTATGACATTATCGTCAACCGTTTTATGGAAATCTAACCAGCTTTGCATTTCGCTTCCTTGCTTTAGAACGGTAAAGAATGTTGTTACGCGACCAGAGATCAAAGAAACCCTATCCATCATGGCGTGGCCGTCAGGGCCGGAAAAAGGGGTGGGGAGACGGACGATTGTTCAATAAGAATTCGAGACCAACATGAGAGTTTGCTCACTGTTAACTGAGTAGACAGCGAGATGCCTATCGGTTATCGGTCAGATGTCCTGAATTTTCTGTTGACCTATGCAAATGCCTGTTTCGAAGAGTCAAACACATTGTTCGTAATCTGCAATCTACACACGAACCAACGGTGTATTCTCGTATTTCTAGGTACAGATAATCATTAGTTCTCTTCAAAATACTATTCAAATTGAAGTTTAGAAGGATTGTTAAATTTGTTTAGTACACGACACACCGGATTTAAATGCGAGGCGATTTTGAACTTTATACTGAAGGAGATTATATAGTATCTACATATATATAACAGTTTTTCAATCATCAACCATTTTTCAAAATTGATCACATTGAATCGCCACTTTAATTTTTGTAAGACTCCGTTGATGGATTGATATAAGTTGTTGCACGTTTATGAAACACAAGCAGTTAAAAAAAATCTGCCTGAGCTGCTTATTTTAAAGTGTTTTTTCAGTGATCACATTGAAAACAATAGTGTCGTTCGTGAATGCAAATTCGTAAAAAAAAACGTTTTTAGGTAAAAAAAAAAAAGTAATAAGCACCGATTAAAGAAAAAATTGCTAGAGGATAATAATACGTCCTCGATAGTATAGTGGTCAGTATCCCCGCCTGTCACGCGGGAGACCGGGGTTCAATTCCCCGTCGGGGAGGATTTTTTTTCTAACTGAATGGCAAATGGACGTTATTAATTTTGTAGGATAAAATCTGTGTTGCTTCGTTGTATAGACTGCGTATAATCAAATATCGAAGGAGGGATTGCAAAGATGAGGAGTGACATTCGTCTCCGTTGAATATTGCAAACCGTGGAGGAAGACAATTTCCGCCTTTTATTTTATTTATAATTTTTTTAATTGTTATCATACGTACTCGCAATAGGTGACGGGTAGGTTTGTTTAATACAAGGTATAGAGTAAGGCGAAACCCGGAAACAGTAAGGGCCACGTCGTATGCTATTCCCCATATTGACCATGGTCGACAGGTGGAAATACGAACGCGGAAATAGATATGGCGTTTTCACACACATCTTTCCAAATATTGAGCCGTTGAAATAGGGTAGCTTATTTTTTTATTTTTTTAGACCGCTTATAGGCATTAATCGCCCTGTTAATCAATGTTTTATAAGACCTTTTTGGATAATTAAAATCATTTACCCAATGTATCATGGATTTCAAACAAAATGTGCCTATTCCTCAACGGCCTTATTTGCTTAAAAAATGGCTCCTTACGTCCGTCAAAAATGCTAATTGAAGACGTGTCATTTTTACCGGACATTTCAGTACGGTAATGAATTCAAAATATGAATGCAGTGAACTTTTTATTGAGCGCTCATTGGTGAAAAAGAGAAGACTGAAGGCAGCAATCACCACAGTAATATATGACGAAAATGGAAACAAAACTCGTACACTCTCAGTTTTTTTATTCTACTTTTTCCCCACTTTTGGCTACCATTTGGTAGCGAAATGAAACATGCTACCAAATGGTAGAAAGTACTACCATTTGGTAGAAAAACCGTCGATTTTTCAAAAGTAGGATGATGGTAGATTATCTACCATCTTGCCTACCATTTGCATTGGTAGACAATCTACCATTGAATACAACGAAAAAAAAGAAAAGTCTTCGGTGGGAGTTGAACCTCAGACCTTCCACGATCGAATCTCCAGCCGAACGCTTTAACCACTCAGCTATTCCTTGATATGTTATCTAAACAATTTTCTAGGGTTACTCGGGGATAGGGTTAAAAACTTAGAAAAAATTTCACTCTGAAAACTAAAGTATGTTTACATTTAAAACAATAGAGTATGTGTTAACAGTTAAACCCTACTTTTACTAATTAGATACTAATTGTATACTATTATTTCTATTATTTCATGTTTAATTGCTTATTTAACTCAAATATTTCTAATTAATAACACAAAAAAGGTAATGATCAATAACATATTTTAAAAGCCAACGTAAAAATAGTGGAATTGATAAGTACGAAAAGATGAAAAACTTAAAATGGGAGTAAAATTAAACCAGTAGGTCATCGTTTGTAAACACTGTGTGCTCCTTAAGTTTTGTTAAGTTATTTCCTAACAAAAAGTGCTTTGTTTACTTTAATCGCCCCTCCATTTTTGTTGTGATTTTGCGTTTTTCGTCTGCTAATTCTACTTTATGGTAGACACACGCTCGTCTACCATTTGTCTACTGTATGGTAGATCATCTTCTATTCCCCTACTAGCTAAAAGTAAACGAAATTTTCTACCATTTTTCTACCTTTTTCGTTCTACTACGCATAGTAGTCGGAAAGAAGAAAAAAAGTAGAAACCAAAAAATGAGAGTGTATTCGAAATTAGATCGGGGTTCCAAATAGTAGCAACTATTTATGAACTATACCCACCAATAAGAAGTAGAGTCATATCGAAACAGATTACGATCTACTAGGCGTTTGGTGAAATAATTGCTACAATCAAATGAACCGCTCTATTCTTTTTCTTCCTCTTCGATTAAAGCAGTCTTGAGTCGAGATGGGATGAAGCCACAATGGCCGTAACGGTGAGGCTGACTGAGAGTGTCCGTTTCGTGCCTTTTCAGCAGACAGATTTTATTGCTAAAGTTGAAGTGGAAGTGGTTGCAGTATACGTTGCCGACGCAGAAGGTGGCGCAGTTGAAATAGGAATCGGCTGTCACGCTTTTCAAGTCGTTGCCGGGAAAATCGCAGTACCAACGAAATTTGAACGTGGTTAACGGTGTACCGCCTTGCTGGGTGTAAAAATAATCTTGCCGATCGGAAGAAATTGATTGTTCTCTTTGGTCGTCACTGGCGATGGCCAGACCCATCATCAATGCAATTAGTAAAATCGAAGCGCATTTCGGAGCCATTTTTGCCAGCGTTTTCCTGCCATTAATTTTTAAAAAATCTAACTTTGAATGACAGTAAAGAAATGGAAAGTTCTAAGTAGTCTACAATAAATATGACAATCAAAAACCATATGAGCTTCAAATTTTCACACAAAAAGTTGTAGCCTATTCATTGACTTATTAGTCTAGCGAATATAAGCGATAATTACCGTCGATTTGCTTTAGCAGAGGAAGGAAGATGGAGCGTTCGTCAGTGAGGTTCAGTAGATGAAAAACTTAGACGAAATGCAGGCCTTTTTATACTTCATTAGTGGACCTATCAGAGTTATGAACAGGTGTTCTTTAATTGGGTTTACCGTCGTCATGCACGTGCAATCAGCCATTTAGCTTCAAACATGATATATTTTCCACCCAGCACATTGAGCATATCCTGTTCCCAATCAACAGCTAATTCCCTAAATGGGTCATTAGTTATATAAATCGGAACGGCAGTTCGAATATGCAAATACGGAAATAGCTGCGTTTGTTGTCATATCCAGAAATAGACGGTATCGGGATCGGTTATGGTATCACGACACCTTATCATACTCTTGTTAATGGTTTAGACGTTTAGTAGTGCAACGAACACACTGTTTCACTTTCAGGTTGGTAAGAGACCAGTACAGCAGCAAAAAAACAATCCGTCATCGATTATTCAGTTTAGCCTATAGGATAGTCTAACTAAGGGAGAGTGAGACCGATTGAAACTTGAGGAGTTGAGGCCGAGCACAGAGGGACTGCTGACAACTGATTTGAATCTCTCGCAAACATCCTGTCAAAAATCATTTTGAAACTAAGCCATAACCTGTGTGAATCCTAAGCCAAATTAAGAATTGTCTCCCAAAATCTTTGTGAATCTAAGCCAAAATGTTACTTGAAATGCGAGAAATAATACGTTTTAAAAATTTGGTGTCTAATAGGATTAGGATTTGTTTATTCCTAACATTTTAAGTTGGTGACTCTCAAAGTAAAATCACTGTCGATTGTCTAACGAAACTGAATTCGGGTTTCCACTTAAAAATTAAATTGCTGCAAGTCGGATTTAACGGGTAGCATAACGACATTGTCTGCCTGCAACCTGTGCCAAAATAAGAGAGCAATCTATTATTCCGCATTTACATTATTTTTTTTTCAATCTTCAATAACATACAACAGCAGATGAAAACATTTGTATGAGAATATGCAAATTCTGCTATATGCGGTGCGTTGCAACATAAACAAGATATAAGAGCACAGGGAATCCAGCAAGGGGCCGGAGTCGCTTTCAAAAAGCTATTGGAAAATAAACGAACACCTGTATGCGCAATTGCGTATCCACCTGTTAAAATAATTTTGGGACAGGGAGCCATTTTGACCAAAAGGGTTTAACCCATGTTAGGAGAGCGAACGACGTTGTTTGATGTGGAAGGATAGGTATAAAACATCTGCTGAAATGTCACTGAGTGAACAAATAATAGCTACTATAAAAACGACTAAACGTAGATGCATTTTTCGTGGTCCCGAACTCGGTTAATCAACACAATCAAATCACTGCATCACTTGAACTGCCGCTGTGGTGAGTCTCCGGCTGACATGTAACAGCCTTTCTATGTTACATAGACTACTATTTTTTCGTTGATTATTTATTGAACCATAAGTTTGTGTTATTCGTGTGATAATAGAACTTGCAGTTTACGTTTAAAATTTTTAAAGTGACGTACCATTGAGAAAATGGTCATCAACATGACTCTGGCAATTGCTCTGATAATCTTCAGTTGCGCGGGTTTGCTCCCGAACGCTGCCGCTATTTACTGGGGGGACTGGGGTCTGTTTCAATGCTGTCCCGACAACGCGCCCGCAATCGGCTTCAAATTGAAAACCGAAAGGCCACAGGGATGGGGAGACGACACAGCCCTAAATGGCATTTATCTCAAATGTCAATCGAATTCGTGGGTTTCGTCAAGCGTAGGACCGTGAGTACCATTCTATTTCGTTTATTATTTTTTTTTTCAATTACGAAATTCTAATGAGGTTCTAAAATAATTGAATCAGTTGGGGAAATTACGGTAACGAATTTATCTGCCCGGCAAATACTTTCCTGACGTCGTGTCAATTGCGTGTGGAAGGCCGTCAGGGCGAGGAGACGATACAGCGGCCAACAATTTGAACTGCAAGTGCAGCAACGGTCAAACATTGTCCGGCGATGGTACTCATTGGGGCGCTTGGTTGGCCTGGTCTACAGCATGTCCAACGGGCATCTGTGGTTTGAAAACTCGCGTCGAAGGCCGCCAAGGCTGGGGTGACGACACAGCCCTCAACGATGTTGAATTCAGATGCTGCTAGATGAAAAACGTATAGGCTGGAATGTTTCCTGGTAAACCTGATTCTACTGCGCTGGGTGAAGGCTTGTCATTTGGGGTTTAAACGCATGTACTGTGGTTTGATAGAAAATGTCATGAAGTTGTTGAAAATTCTAACTGAGACAACCTAGAATGTCATTAGAAGGACCATGAAAAAATAAACGAATAAAAGATTGTATTAGATATCGATAGATTGATACTTGATCTTCCCGATAACAACATGATGGCCGATTTTATCGTCTATTTTTCAAGTTCTCATTATTCAGCTCCAACCGGTTGAGGCCGAGTGACACTTGTGCCTCTCCTGAATAATTGAACTTCCTTATCGTAGCGTTTCCACTAACCTTTACGGGGCGGTAAAAGTCCTATCGCTGGGCTTAGTGATTCGTGATTTGCAAACTGGCCAAATAACCTAGGGATACGGTTGTTCCTGTATTATGCATGCCCATTATTATCGCTTTCCAATCATTATCGGTTTGGTACCAATCTTAATATTATTTCTAAAACCTGACGAAGAAAAATGATACGTCCTCGATAGTATAGTGGTCAGTATCCCCGCCTGTCACGCGGGAGACCGGGGTTCAATTCCCCGTCGGGGAGTATTTATTTTTCATGCGCACGGACAAAAAAAAAAAAAAACATAAATAGGTACTTAGGAAGTGGTAATGTAGTTTTGAATTTATATTTTTTCTTGTATTGAAAGCCGAAATCTTGAACCGGAATCTTGGGGGCCTAGTAGTGTTTCCTAATTCCTATACATTTGTAGTTACAAGTGAACTGGAAAAACTATTAGCTGCTAAACGCAAAGAAACAAAGTTACAAACAAAAAGGAGAGAACAGCTAATACGACTCTCTGATTTGGGAAGACACCATTTGGTGATCAATAAAAAAAAGCTGTAATAAGAAATAAGAATGATAGCGTGAAAGGAAATATTTGAAATTTCAAATTGGCTGCTAAATGCGGTACCTGTAGGCAAGGTGACCATGACAACCAATTGAGCACTTCTGCTATGCCAATGCACCAATGTCCAATGCAGACGTAAAACTGAAAGACGTTTTGAATCGTTCGTCAAAAGGAAAAGAACGATATTCCACGTTTTGTCGACATTGGTCGCCAAATTTGTATTAACCCTTTGATTTCTGCTTCAGTCTCTTCTTGACATTAATCACGAAAGAAATGGAACAGCTATTTGAACTTCGCCCGCGAAAAGATTTATTAGATCCTACCTTCGAAGGGTACAAACTAAGTTTGGATTCATTGCCTGTTTACAAACATGAAGTGCCTGTAGCTGTTGAACATTTAAAGCCAAATGAGGAGCAGTTTTCCTTTCAACATGTCAAAACCTTTGGTCTTCACAATCACTTGATTGATGACCCATGGTCTGATGAAGTTGCCTTTTTCATATCAAAAGACTTGCAAATTTTCAAGATTAACCTGCATTCCTTGGTAACTTAAATAATATATTTCTTCAGTTACATAGTTCTAATTCAACAATTTTACAGGTTAGTCAAAGTCCAGAATTCAAGTCAGTTTGGCAAATACCACGGTATCTTGAAAATAGAGATGGTTGGTTTAATGCATCTTTGAGCTTTGCTGGCCCAGAGCTTGCAGTTGTGACTGATGGAGGAGGTGTCTTACACATTGTAGACACCGGCGTGCGAACCCCAACAAATTCCCATCTGTGGCAGGTCTATATATACATGTGTTATTGTAATGAATCTTGTCTAATGTTTCCTCTGTTGTTTTAAGGCCAAACTCTCTAGTGAAGTTCTTGGCAAAAATGATCCATTTAAGATTACACATTCAATGCTTAATGCTACAGAAAGTAATCAATCAGAGACCCTTTCCGTTCTGGCCCTTAAAGTGGAATCTATTGGTATGTTTATTACTTTTTATCATAATCCAAGAGAAAATGTTTCATTATGAAATTATTTGCAGATAAAGTTGAAAGCCAAATTGCCCTATCAGTCTTTGGTTGCAGTGAGAAGGAGACTCCATTCATTAGTTGTTTGGAATGGGTGCAGTATGAACATGTAGACGGACACTGGTCGTTTAAGCAACTCAAGCGTTTAGCGATACCTCACGGCTTAGATTACGCTTCTGTTTTGAGCCCTGGTAAAGCGCTATGCATTATTGCCCGAGAACCTCTTGGCATTATATTTGATTCGAACAAGGATGTTGCTGCGCCATTAGCAAATAGTGAAATAATGCAAGGTATGTGCGAGTGCCTACGTTTCATTAGACTGAAATTTACTCAAATGTTTTTCTAGATGAAACCGAAACTAAGATTGCTTACACTTGGACAGAAAGCCCAGAGGAAGTGACTGTATGGATGACATTTGACAAACAGACGTCGAAGCACGATTTGGTCGTTAAAATTGAAAGCCAAGCTTTAAAAGTTGTGTATAAAAATCAAACATATTTGGTTGGCGAGTTGGCTCATCCCATTTCGGTTGGGTCCAGTACGTGGACACTGTCGGATGGGAAAGTGGAGGTGATCTTATCAAAGGTTGACAAGTCGCTGAGTTGGAATCATCTTATCCAAAGTGACCTTCGTGGTCGAAAAGTCCTTGACGCTGAAACAGCTGCGGATTATGAGAGCGTAATTAACATGGGCATGAAAGAAGGGGTAATTGCATTGCTTGGATAACTGGTTATCTGTTTCGCCACGTCATCAATCCCCGAATTTCTATTTAGCAAGCTGAGAGCGGTGGTCGACCTCCTGTCTTCAGCAGTGAACAATTAGAGGAGTGTGATGATATGCCCATGGACGAATCGTGTATCTTTCGTTTTGATGGAGAAACTAACGAATTCACGCACAAAGTAAACAAAAAAGCTATGATATGCGAATCAATCTTCAAGGAAAATGGTTTTCGCACTGCATACATTTTTCTTTTACAGGCAATACTGAGTGGACAGCTTCTGTTTTTTACTCAATCGGCCCCTGGGTTGGCACCAGCCTTCTGTTTACGCCACGACGTTGATGGTCTTATTTGGCAGCCAATGGGAGACGAACTAGAACAATCCTGGGGATGCTTGCACACGGCTGCACTTCAGGCATTGGGCTACATCCAGGCTTCCAAAGAACAACGGAAATTTACCGTGGCACCACCTAGTAAAAAACCTTAGCAAAATTGACAGTATAGTCCCATTAAAATGTTTCGAATTCTGTAGATATGACGTACGCAGCTTTGTGCGATGCCTTCAGCCATATTTACATATACCGCCAATCAAATTGCACTTCGACTGGAGTAGAAATGGTGCATCGACCTACAGGCCGAAGGGTAGGCAACATTGCTCGTCAACAAGTTCTCAACATCGACAGCACAGAAGAATGTCTCGGAGCGCTGGCTACAAACAGTTTTCTGCTTCTTCTGACATCCTCGTCTCTTTTTGCTATTCGTGTGAATAGCGATTGAAACCTCTAATCCAGTTGCTTTGCGTGATTGAATTAATACATTTTCAAATTTGAATTAATTTTTTTTACTGATTTGCATAGTCCACGCCTTCAATCTGCGTAAAATGGATAAAATTTTGCCATCCAAGCCATGTTTTGATGTAATGTCAGTCATTACATCATATTTTCCATCGGTCATTTGGATTCTCCATCGGCATTCGAGATGCTAACCAAGGTAATGCTTTTTCTCAGATTTTTTTTTTCTGTCTTCCCTTTATATTATCGCCGATGACATTCCAATCCTGGAGTTGATAGTTAGTTAGTACACACTTGAATACCATATTTACGAGAGTTATATTAATCTGTAGAATGTATTTTAATCATTTATTACCCTTAGTTACATGTAGTAGAATACTGTTGTAGAATATAATTAAACTCCTTCGGGATCGATCGCCATTCTTTCAGCGTGCATTGCCGATGTTCAACCGTTGAGCCATGAGTTACGTTACATTTTTTACTGTCAATAGAAAACATTAAAAAAAAAATATTGTATAGGCAATTTGTGTAGGCTAGCAAAGCTGTATCTTACCTGTTTAACTTTGATAAAAGGATCATAGCTCTGAGGTAGAGCGTTGGTATTCCATTCTAGAGGGCTCGGGTTCAAATCCCGGCTGTATGTGTATGTTAATATAATGTGTGTTTAAATACGTAAATTTGTAACAAAAGAACTTATTTGTTTGCGTTCTAACATACATTGCGTGCTACAAAAATTATTCTAAGTGTAAGTTTATTGAATTCAATTGACTTGAAAATATAGACAAGCAATAAAATATGACTCAAGGCTCAGTGGTAGAGCATCGGCACGGTACGCCAAAGGTTAAGGGTTCAAACCCCATAGAGTCGAAATATTTATAACAGATATCAACAACTTTCAGTTGAATAAATGTATATTACGATATTGTAAACAAGCTGAATGTATGAGATCTTTCGCGAGAGATGAACAATTGTTAAAATCCGTTGCAAAGTATTCAAGTAACAGAACAGAAAACGCATTCATGCCGAGAAATCGAAAAGGATTATTTATTAAAATTTGTTATTGGAAATCATATCAAATTATGCCAAAATATCCATCCCGTTACTTCGTAACGGGTAAGTTTCTCGATTCGACTTGCAGACGTGGAATGACGGACACCTGGGAAGGTCGGAATCCCAGGATATCGGGAACCTGACTGGGGATCGAACAACAGACCTTTGAGTTCCTAGGCGTGTGCTATACCTTCCTGGCAACCCCCCCTATATCCCCCCCAACGATAACTGATAGTCTATTGACAACTTTGCACAGCTACCTTAATGTGTTGAAGACTTAGAATTATATTTACTAACACTCATAGCTCACTGGTAGAGCGTGAGACTGGCATACTGAATAACTTAGGTTCGAATCCCAGGCAGGTAATGGTAATGGAATTCAGCGTCTATCGATGCATTGAATGAAGTTACCACTGAAATGTAACAAGAAGAAGTTGTTTCAACTGTGTTTTTATTAAAAAAATCAATAAATTGAGTTGGATTAATGATCTTATACTGTGTTAAACTACACATTCTTTATCTGAAGTTGCAATGTTCCAGTTTATCCAATAGCACCGTTATAGGATGACATCTCCTAATATATGACTTTCTTAGAGATTTCGAACTCATAGAGCAGCATAATTACCAATGATACTGAATTTCTGCGAACGTTTAATTTTCCCGATGGAATTTAGAAATTGGAACGTAACTTGACTCTTTTGGGAATCGAACCGTAATCCTTCGGCATACAGCGCCGACGCTCTACCATTGACCCATGAGTCACACATTTATAATAGTATAATAACCAACAAAATGATTACCTTAAATGCTATTGACCTGGCAGCAGCCATTGAGACTCAACAGAATGATCTTGAAAGCTCAACTACGCTTCTAACAAAGGGAAATTCGTTTAAATACCTTTATCCGCCGAGCCGATCGAATATCAGAAAACTAGTCATGGCAGCGATGAAATATATACTCAAAAGAAGAACTATATTTTCTTTTAAGGGAAAACAATGCTAACTACTAAATTGCCAAACGCGTGAGGAGTTATTGGGAGCTAGCGCTGCGTCATCACTTTTTTGGGGAGAGTGACACAAGTTTCGAAATAACCAGCAAATCAAACGATGAATACGAGTTGTCATGTCCTTGGTTGACATTTTCTATCTGATTATTTATAAAATGAACTACTAGAAAAATAATGACGTCAATAAAAATCTAACATTATACTTGGGTAACTGCTGACGAAGTACTTGGCAATTATTCGACGTGACGACTTTAACCTTCAGACGATTGCGTTTTTCGCACTGCATATTCACTTTTCGTAGAATACTGAGCTAGCCTTATACTAGTGTTTTAACTATTCAGTGAATTACGTCTAACGTGAACTGCGGTACATAATCTTCGGACGTAAACATTTTAAAGCAGAAAAATGGGGGAAATCCCTTTCACCCCCTTTTTTGTCAAAAATCTTAGTTAAAAATCAAAAGTTAAACCCTGGTAACCAAATTAAACGATTTGATGTGGTAAAGTTCTCAATTCTCCATGAATTTGAAATAAAAGTGGGCAACCAATCCAAATACAAGATTATTGAAATGAATGCTTACCCAAAATCATATCATGCTGCCAATCCAATAGGGTTTTACAATTCCATTTTCAAGATCTTGGCATTTGAAAACAAATCTTTAAACACAAAGACAAAAATGATATAGCTTTAGGAAGCAACAAAAACAAAGAAATTAAACAACTGATTTAGTACCTTGAGTTGTTAGAACACAATGACACAGAAATTATGGTTCACATAGGAGTCATCTTTAACGACGACGAATATCAATGCATCGTGGAGGTGACAGACGACACTCTTTTTTGCTTGACATGCCTGAAAAGGAAAATTATAAAATGATAACCTATCGATTTGAAGAGTAAAATTTATGACTATCTGGCAGTCTATATGCACAGATCTTTCCAACAAGCTTGGGAACATATCAAACAAGACCAAGCACACTTTATCTTTTCAAGATGCATATGAAGATCATTTGAACCTATGCTGGTGACCTCCAGAACAACAAAAACAAACTGAGAATGAAAAATTACCTGTGTGGTTGCATCACCTGGCTACCATTTTGACAATTTCCATTTTAAAGCAGATCCTATGATCTAGGAAACACAATCTGGAAAATAAATTGTCATGTATGTTAAGTATGCAGCATTTGCTATCACACATGTAGGAGATTAACACATGAAAAGTGGAAATAAAGCAGGATGCATAATTTATGGTTGTGGACTGCTTGTCTTTTCATGGTAAATTATGTACTGACCAGCTTCAAAACCATACTACGTCTACTCTACTGTTACCTACTGTTACTTACAGCTTCCAGGTTACACAT
The DNA here is from genome assembly GCA_013167095.2 of Daphnia sinensis. NCBI lineage: Eukaryota > Metazoa > Arthropoda > Branchiopoda > Diplostraca > Daphniidae > Daphnia > Daphnia sinensis. Next base: position 7,227,312 of record CM023197.1, read on the forward strand.
CTTCGTCTTCTGATGGACGATTAATGGTTTAGTACATGTTGATAGCACACTTAAACACAGTCGTTAGGAGCTTAGTGAGTTAGCCAGCAGACGACACTTTAAAGTCGACGAGAACCATTGTTCTCGGAAGTTGTCAAGTTTTCAAGGAGACATCGTTGTCAAGGAGACGAAATTGTCACGGTTCACTCGCGAAGTCACGAATCACGATATATTCGGTATCAAGCAAAAAGGTTTTTGCGGGTTTCGAATTGGGTCATGGCTCGATGATAAGCTGCCTGCATCCATGAACCTAGGGGCCACGGGGAGTCTTACGAACAACCTACGAACTACCAATTCTCTGCCAAGTTACGGGTTCGATCTTTATGTGTAGTGAACGGTACTACTAGATCGAGCAGCGTCTGTAAGGTGTCTGGTTGTTGTGCTAGTGTCATACGTGTAGTATTGTTTTTTGAGTGCAGTGTCGTGTAGTTATAGATGGCCTTTTATATAGGCGGCTTCTTTGAAGCATTTCGATGAATCTTGCGCTGGAACGGTTGAAGCATATCTTGAGCGTTGAGTTGTCGATGCGATGAATCTTGAATGATGATACACATACATGACACACATACATGCATAGGGGCGGGAGGGCATGGAGGGCGGGCATGGAGGGCGGGCATGGAGGGCGGGCGGGAGGGTGGGCGGGAGGACTTGGGCAGGAGGGAGGGAAACTTGGAGGTGGCGGGAATCGAACCTGGGGAAACTACCATACAAGGGAGTGGCGATAACCACTGTGCCAGGACCGCACATCCCAACCAAAACTTTCTTAGGCGGTCATCTGGTTAAATACCTTACGTATGACACCTGAAATAATAAAAGCATGGCGCTGTGCTATAATGCACGACTACCATACTAGTTTCTGAAGGTTCGAATCTTGGTGACTGTAAACAAATTGAAGTGCTTTTTAATCTAGATTACTTTAACATAGAAAGTTAACAATTACGTTACAAAGACTCATTTATTTTGAAATTGAGGCTTACGCTTCTCGCTGAAACTTTTCAAACCCTTATGTATTGCAAAGCCGCAAATTGCTATCATTACTCTCTCTCCTTCCTTAGTTATTTTTTTTTTTATTTTAATGCCTGACCTGACGTTGCAGAAATTGCTTATCCAAATGGATTACAGGTACAGGTAAGCTGTTTTCGCGAATACTTTCAATTACTTTTTGCGTTTCACTTTCTACAACAAGTCATGAAATTGGCAGAGAAATTTCAATAAAGGGAGTATTTTTAGCTACCATTTTTCGATTGACGACGGGAAAAATATAACAGCTGACATTGCTATGCCATTGCTGACCAGTTGATAACTTCTTTCGTAGATGTATCCATAACATAGTTGTCCCCAGAGAAAATATAACAATATAAAAATGAAATACACATAATCAAAAAATACGAAAGATATTGAATAAACGATTATGTAGCGAGTTGTTACATGCAAGTTGTGGAAATAACAATACCCTTAAGCATTCGGAATTTGGTGTAAAAACTTGTGCTTTCTGTGTAGTACCTCGGGTTGTATTACGGTATTCCACCTTGTGTAGGGATAGTATTCCGGAGTTGGAGCGTAGTACAAGGCAGTAGTGTGGTACTAGAGCATGCGTGGTGTGGTATTTTGGAATCTAGTAGCATACGTAGTAGTATTGTAATTGAAGCCTCATCAAAGACTCAAAGTAGACTGTTGCCGAATGGCATCTCAAAACTTCGCTCCGCCTTCACCTCGCCCGTCGCTTTTTATGGTTGCCAAATCTTTGCCTCTAGAATGCAGCTTCGCAAGAATATCTATCGGAAACAGGTGACACGAGAATCAGTTGGCAGCCGAATAAAATAGCACAAACGAACAATGAAATAACAGACGTATTTGTTAAATGTTCGATACCTTGTAGCTGTGACGTTCAAAAAGCCTCGTCTTCTTTGATGGCTTTTTATTGGTTGAATTGGTCTTGTTGGTTTCAACAGTGTCCTCAACCTTTCTTGGGTATCATTGCCGATTGCCGCATCAATTTATAGTTGAGAGTGGGTAAGTATAAGTGGCACAAGTCCAGCTCCCTGAGCCATGACAGTCCAATCTGCCGTTCTTTATGGAATAAGTTATCAGGCTTAAGCCACTGCGCGCTCTTTCCTCTTCAAAGACCTCTCTCACTACAGTATACCGATATACATAAGTTTTCTGACCTAAATGGACAACAATAGATTTCATCTTATAGCACGAGAAGCTAATTAGTAGGATTACCATTTTTGCATTTTTGCTATACACCGGACTTCACGTAGTTGTAATCGCCGCGTAACGAATTACTGCATTCTACATGATTCCTATTTGTTGAAACATCCCTCTATGTGTCGGATGCCTTATTGGCCGCAAGCCCGCAATACGGATGTCACAAATGATGCGCGGGACAGTAGCGCACTAGATTCGCTTTCTCCTGTCTCATCTTCGTCGTCAAGTATTTACTTCCCGGTAGTGGCGCATTTAAACATCATGGTCTGTGAGAGTGGAGGACCTGAAATCGTTTTAAGCGAATTCCATGTAAAGTGTGTTAAGGAGATTTTACTGCATTGACTACCCAGCTTTGCGTGCACGATAATCTGCCAAAATACTTTTTTCTTGCATAGTTGTCGCGAATTTCGTGGTCTTGCTTGCCCCTTCCCAATCTGTAGGCGAGCTGATTTTCTTTCGTTGACAGTGGACATCATAAGTAACACAGGAACGATGTGTTCCTTCTGCCTTTCCTAATGTCCAAATAAAATTAAGAAACAAGGAATGTTAAGGTAGTGTTAAACTTTGGGTTTGTTGAATGTCAAGATGGCTTACTATACGGAACATTAGATTTTTGTTTCCACAGGCATTCATGTTGTTTGTGGGCAGCATTCATGGAGTTATTGCCAGCTGTCCAGAATTACGAGGAAAAGTCAATGACTCCTTCTTAACTATCAATATCTTCTTCCTATGCACCAAATCAAGATTTGAAGACAATGGAAATAACCACAATTTATCTTTCCATATTTACCTCTTGGCAGATATTGCAATCGACAACATGTGAGACCTAGCATAAGTCCTTGAGGACAATCAGAGCTTCATCAGGGAGTATAAAGCTCCAATTTGGTTTACTAATTTACTATCTGGAACATGAAGTTTTTGTTTCCACAGGGGGGGATTCAACCACACCACAACGTTCATTCGTCAACAAAACGAGACCAATTTCGGCGGCATGGCGTCGAGATAAAAAAAAAAGAAGAACGAGAGATTAGTGTCCACCCCCGAAATTTCCGCGCCGCCAGCGCCATCCATGGAGCAAAGTCTCGGAAAAAATAGGTCCACACGGCTGCGACCCCAGAGATTTTGATAGAATCCCTATCGGGAAACTAGTGAAAATGCAGTTTTGCTGGAATCCCTATCGGAAAATTCTCAGGCCATCGTGAAGGTAAAACGAAATCCTTGCTGCATGTACTACATGCTGGTATTTGTTTATTTCCAATAAAAACAAATATAAAGTAGGGATAACCCAGGATAATCCTCTCGCTTCGCTAGGAAGCAATACGTTGTTCCTTAGCACTATCAAATATTTATTGTAGGTAATCAGACAACGATCGGCCTGCAGCTTCTACTAAGAAGGCAATCACGGACAAATGTTGTTTGATTTGAGCCCACTCAGTCGGTCGTTCCACTTCTGTTTGATTGCCAACAGCCTCCAAAAGGTCCGTCAAACCACTGAAACTGCTGCTCGAATAGCTATTGCTTGAGCTTGGCGCAAACACGATATGGCTAAGTCGTTTTGATTTTTAGTTGTAAGAAATTACACAAGCGAAACGTTAGTTTTTTTTTTAGATAAATAACTAAATTAGAACTAAATGAAATACTTGTATTCTGGCCGGTTTGGCAGTCCATGTGGGTCGATAAAATGGCGTTCTAGTTGCATTAGTTGATCGTTAACTTTTCGTACGGCCAAAACACTGGTAAGTAGAAGAAATAGAAAATGATAGAAAAGCACAACAATCGCAATGATATTCATTTACGTACTCGTTGGAATCGATCATTCTTAAGGTGTTGTCTTGAAAGTTCCTAGTAGCTGCGCTGAAGTTTCTGACGGCCGATTCGAAATGATCTACATCAAACATACATAAAAGATTAGTTTCATGAAGTGAACTCCTGTCTAGTATCAGATGCTGTTTTAGAGTTGAAAATAAATATGATGACTAACTCAGTGTGGCCTGATTCGCCAGCAATTGTGCTTCGTAACGTGTTTTAATATTGGCAACACTTTCCGACAAGTAGATGGCGTACCAAGCCAAATCCATTGGCAAAATGACTGATTCTGTTAAATTACGGGCGATTTCTGTCCAAAGCTGTGTGACTGCTCGGTGGTACAGGAAATCTTTGTCGATGATATCAGCAACTAGGTGGTGCGTCTCGTAGAGTGTGTGCTAAACGATTGAAAATCCAACAGATAGTTTAAACGGATAGGTTTGTAGTTTACAAGGCGGAACTTACGTAGAGGGGATATGATCCAATGTTCTATCAACGTTGAATGATAAAAGGTGAGACGGCCGAGATGACAAAGCATTGACGCCGTGAAAAGTCACTTCGTTAGTTTATACGTTTAGATAAATTTTGAGTAACAAAAATACCTCTTCATAATTGTAACGAATGTCAATGGAAGGGACGCCCAAAATGTGCATAAAAGCTGTGTAGTCACTTCCGCTCCCTAAAATATTCACCCTATGTGTCCCATTTAGTAAGATAAATATTCCATCACAAATATGAAATCTTTACAAATTGGAAATAAAAGCTAAATAGATCGCAATTGCTGATGTACCTTGGTCTACCAGGATGCGAAGTGTCGGGATAGCGATAGACCCAAGTATCAAATAAGGTAGGTCGTCCGGCTTCTACTTCTGATTGGCTGGGATTTTTTATTTTCTTAGAGCTTTCTAAATAAACACTATTCATTAGTGGTGCGCCTTTTCCCCACAGAGAATAATTGCCTTTTGATAAGAAAATTTCGTTAAATAGTTTTTCACATAGAAACCGATATTTAAACATTTACCTTGAACTGCAATGTCAACATTCAAGTAGGCCACAGCTCTTTGACTCAATACCTTTGAATGCTCCTCAGCCCATTCATAGGAGCCAATGAGGCCGTACTCTTCGGCTCCCCAGCTACAGAAGACAAGGCTCCGTCTTGGGCGCCAACCTATTTGAGGGAAATTAGAAAGATGTTTATTGAAAGATTCCAAATTTAATAACCAAATAATTAACTGTAATCAAGTTTCGCTTTTCCGAAGGCTCTTGCCATCTCCATCATACACGCCGTTCCGCTGGATGGATCAAGGGCACCAAGAATCCAAGCGTCGCGGTGATTTCCGACTAGAACGTAACGATCTGCAACAGATAAATGTATGTGTCGGGCTGCGTGTTTAGCTATATGTATCTAGCTTACCTGGTTCTTCTTGGCCGTGTAACATCCCGATTGTATTGTATATTGTTGCCATTTTATTGGCCGTAAGAATTTCCATTTTGATTGTCCAATTTACGTACCGGAATTCCGGACCCAACAAATATGTGGTGTCCAAACTGCCCCACCATTCGGCTGGTGCTTCCTTACCTTTCAATGACCTGCAAATAGGACACGCCATAAAGCAAAACACCAGGTTTAGCATCTCACAATTCAAGTAACTGGAATCTATAAGTAAATTCAAGACATCCTATCCCAGCTAAAATGAAGATTTCGAATTACTAACCGTAATAAGATTTCTGCTTCGTCATAACCTATCGGTTGCACCGGGATTTTGGGCAGCACGGCCTGTGATTGGGGAATCCTATATGCGCTTTCTATAAACAGTCGATATAAACGTAAATTTAGTTTATCGTAAACAATTACTACATACTATATGAAATGCTTATACCGATGGCTGGATAGAATGGAGTTATGGGATCTCCGTTTCCAAGCATAATAGTGCCAGACTGGACGGCCATACCCGGCATCCACCACGAATCTGGATACGTTTCATTCCTCCCGTTCTTGGCAAACTCCTTGGGATCAGAGTACAATAACACCCCAGCAGCACCTTTCTTTTCCGCCAGATCTGCCTAGTTAAAAAAATATATATTTGAGATATTCAGTGCTACTGCCAAAAAATATTATTGCTGTTTGGCTTACGATATTCCCCCGAAATGATGCACCGTAACGTGCCAACACGATCTTGCCAGTAACATCGATTCCCTCTTTAGCCAAATAATCATAATCAGCTTCCTGTCCAAAATGAACGTAGACTAAGCCGTCCTACATGATGAATAATCCTATTAGTCTAATGAAAACCAGGTGACGGGTGTTACAGATTTTAGTATCTACAATCAATGTCCTTTAACTTACGCATGTAACAGTTCCAGTTCCCGAGTAAGCATTGAAATTGGGCGCCACAAGGGTTGAATTTTCTTCTGGAGAGTACAATGGCGTTTGTTTACCCGAAGACGTGAAATTGGCTACACCGTTGCTATCAATGAGATAGACCTTATTCGGCTTTTCCATGTCTGGATAAGAAAGCAAAACATGGTATGGAACTACGGTGGCCTGGTCTAAACCGAATTCGAGAAACTGATCGCGGAGCCATTCAGCCTGTTGACGGTCTTGTTCTGTTCCAGCTAAATGAGGAACACTACTTAGATGCCTAAAAACAATGTTAAAAATAATGAAATTACTGCATATTCAGAAGCACTCAATTGTAAATTATTACTTAAGGAAACTTTCGATTTTTGCAGATGAAATTTCGTCTTGTAAATCTTGGAAGACATCTCGTTTATTGGTCGACGTTGATCGACTGGCGTTGTTGTAGCCAGCGTAATAAAGACCAACACCTTTAGTTTACCATGGAATTTGCAGAATAATGACGCAAAATGAGGAGTGATTATTTTACATTACAGTTTACGGTAAAGCATACCGATAGCTATGCCTGTGGCAACGTAGAGGACTGCAAATCCTAAAATCAAGTTTTTGGTCATTCTCAATACTGGCCGTAGGGGAGAAAATAACGTGAACGGTCTAGGTTCGAATCACCAACCTGTTGCACAAGAAAAGCCAAGCTTTTCTGTGACATTTCATCTAGCTTCCTCCTTATTACATCGTTGTTTCGACGATTGAATAACTTTCTACGACGACGAGATAAGACACCACACCACATGGTATTTTCCCAACCAAGCGTTTTGCTGCCATTTCCATTGGTCTGGCAGGGGACGATCTTCAAAATAGGTACGTACATCTACTTTAAAGTACTAATCACAAGATAAACTAAATAAAGAAAACATTAACTTGTGAAGGACAAACTGCAAGGCTAGTCGTATCTTTCTAAACCTGCAGTTCCCACAGAATCATTGGCTTGCTCGCGTCATACGTCTACTTGTTCACCTATGATGCCAAATCACACAATGATTTTTTATGTAATTTGTACCGCAGGGTAAACAGTGTTTTCAAAGTCCTTGTAGTACATCTTGTGTCGTACAAAAGTTCAACGATAAAAAAATAAATAAAGATAACAGACCAGGTCTTTGTACATTTATTTTTTCCTCTTCATTCCAGTTATTACACAGAGATGATTTCACCGATGAGGTATGACAATATTTCTTGAATTACGATGAGCAGCAACTGAAGCTGCTTTAAGGCTGGTTTCAAAAAATAAAGACGCACTAACTGACTGCCTTCCATATTGTTCTTCAGATGCCGCGAACTCTAGCACTCAGGATTCTTGGACAAGTGTCTGAAGGAACGACACTGATCGGCAGACATGTTTAGTTGCTAAATATATTATCACAAAACTTTTCTTTCTTTTTTTTTTCTCGGTCAAACCCAACGAATGGAAGACAAAACGAAAATAAATTTTTATACTTACGCTCTCACTCATGATTTTGGCACAGTAGAGCATGAGTTATGCATTAACTTGCATTTGTATGTTTCTCAGGCATCATTTTCTTTTTCTTTTTTTTTTGTCAATTTCTTAACAAGGCTATACCTCGACCCGGCCCGAACTAGGAAAAGAAAAAAAATTAGTTTGTACCAAAAAGGATCGATTTTTGACGCTCATTCAGCAACTTGGTTCAACACTAATGAAAAGGCAAACATAAGTGAGCATAGACTCTCCTGCTGCCGGATTTGTCAAAACGTGAGCTGCAGAAGGGCCAACGTTGCAAACCTGGCTGTGCTTTTGGAGACCATCGGGGATGACTTCTCTAGGCGTCGTGCATCCTTTTGGGGAAGGTGCTGAAACGGGCAGGGCACCATTTGGCAACAGGCTGAATCCAGTTGGTAGCGGCAGATTACGAGTGAGGAATCTAAACGAAATTCTTCGTTGCTACTATGGGATAAACAGTAGCAGCGAGTTTAAACAGTGCAAATTACTACATTCATTGGCGCAAACGAGATTCAACTTAAAAAGTTTAAAGGTGATTATGCAAAACACAAGGAAAGGCGTGTGAAAATAATTTGGACAATGGTCTACTTGGATATGGATTTAGATGAGTGGAATTAACAACACTTACAGGAATCTGCTGGCATGTCCGTGTGGGGACCATTTCGGGTAGCTGCTGACATTATTCGGATGACTCCATTCATCGCCCAACGTCCCGTAGAGCCACTGTTCGTCATGAAGGATTTTGCTTCCCTCTAAAACATTTGGAAAGGTCCGTTTCGTTTTGGTTTGAACTGCCCCCTTAATTGACATTGCGCTGTCAATAGCAGCTTCTGTAGGCTTTCGATACGTCAGGTGATTGGTTTTGGCTAACGCTTTGGCGAAGACTCGGGGCTTGACACGAAGAGGTGTTACAGAAGGTAAAATAAAATTAGTCGCTGAACTGTTCAATCCAGGTTGAGTCGTCAATTTTGGTCGAAATTTAGCAGACATGCGCCTTGTCCTAAGGATGAATGTAAATGAATCAAAAAACGAAAAAGTTAGTACCCAGGATCGGTCAAATCGCAAGCAAAAGACTATTTACCGATGTCTTCCAATACCGCTGTTAAGAACAGTAACTTGACGTTCAATCGACTGAATTTTTGTTTTTAAACGTTGTGTTTGAAGCTGAGAATTGGTTAGTTGTGTGCGAAGCTGTCGTTCAGTCTCCTCCGCTGTTTGGAGCAAAGCCCTAAGCCGACTCACTTCTTGGCTACTATTTATCCACAATAATCGATTTTTGTCCACTAACCCCAACTGACTCTTAAGCGTCTCTTTTGTCATCGCCAAATCACGCCTGTAGAATTAAATGAAAATGCGGTCATTAAATGGACAGGAATCTGTTCCACACCTCTTACTTTTTATGAAGGAGCTGTTGCTTCAAGGCGATAAGCTTCGGTGAGCTGGATTCATTGGATTTCAACGGGGATTTGGTCTTTGGTCCATCAGTGGCACGAGGCGTCGATGTTGTGGCACGTGGTTTCACTGCCAGAACTTCTCCCAATTTCTTGTTATTTTCCACATTTCGTTCGTTTTCTTTAGCATTGGTACTAAACGGGACGGTGGGTGGCGGAATGATTGAAGATTGCCCTCGCGATGTCGTCAACTCCACGGATGGCTTAGGGGAAGAAACTGACAGATCTTTTCTCGCCGACTGAACTGAATCAATTTTTGACGAAACAAGAATGGGCATTGTGGAACCGGGCATTGCGGAACCCGTAGCCGGAGAAATTACCCTAGACTCTTGAGGTGCATGTTGCTGAACGGAAACCGATGAATCACTTTTGGGAATATTATCTAACTGGGGCGAGACAAAGGTCGGAACTTTGGAGGCTCCTTGCTTTAGAAGTTGGTTTTCACGTCGAAGAATCTCTTGTTTAAGCCTCTGATACTCTTCTTGTTGGTTCCGGGGTAAATGGGAAAGAGCATTAGGTATAATTGCATTCTTCTCCTCCACTGCCTGACGGGCTGTTCTAAGAAGGGCAGAGATCGATCTTTCCATATCGTATTCTTCATCATCGCTCGAATCGGAAGAATCGTTTCGCAAATCAATTACGAGCCGGTCAGCTTTTGGGATATGAATAGGTTTCAGGGGAGCCTTCGTCGGAGGGTTTCGCTTTTCGATAACAGGATTCGGCAATGGCTGTTCCTCAACTTTTTTATCTTTTTGCTCTGGCTGCATTTGCACTTCTAAATCTTTCGTTTGTTTTCGAGCAACTTCGATTAAGAGCTGCGCCCTCAGTAATTCTTCATCTTCATCTTCGTCGTCTTCTTTTTCTTCCTCTTCCTAAACAAGAATGATTTATATGTTCTAGAAATTAGATACTAAGCCTATTGTTTTTAATTTAAAAAAAAAACTTATCAGTTTGAGTTTACAATTTCTAGATAACTAGATAAATATATTACCACTATGGTTGCATAAATACCTGTATTCCACTAGAGATCACTGGCTCTGGCATGGAATTAGATTGAGGAATTGTGACATCTGAATTTAAAATTTCTTTTGGTTTTGCATTTACAACAACTGAATGCAGGGCTTCCATTCGTAACTTGAGTTCTTCATCATCATCTGCTTCAGAATCCTCTTCCATACTTTCCACAGAACCTGGAGTAATCAATTCAAAAGATTGTTTCCATCTTTTATCTTTGGATTCTTCAGATCCTATTGCCACAGAGTTGTCTGTTTTTTCTTCTTTTCTAGTCTGGTTTGAGGGTACCCTTTCTCTGTTGGTCCTACCACCACTGAATCGATTTCTAGAACTACTATTGCTATCCATCCTCGACCTGGATTGACCTAACCTTTTAAGTGTCCTTGGTGGTGATTTTCTCTTTGATGAAACAGATGATTTTTCCCTACTGGATCTTTGGGTTGGCTTTAAACCATCTACATGTTTCAATTCCATTTTCCCACTATTTCCTCCACTGTTTATGCCAGACCCTGGGTGCTTCGAACTGTGTAATCGGGTTTCTGTAAAACTATCTGGTTTCCTAGATGACACCAAATTTGTTTCAAAAACAGATTTTCCGGAGTTTAACATCTGAGATTTAATGGGAGGATGCCGTATGAATTCTGAAATGATTTCTATATCGTCGTTTGCTATCTCTCCTTCTTCTAATTCGCTGTCGCTTGTGACGGGGTCCGTTAGTTTTTCCATCATTCCTGCTTTAACGATAGCCGCTAGTATGGTCATCAGAGAAGTCAAATTGTACACAAAATTGCAAAAGTATAAACTAGCTACCAATCTTCACTGCAAACCAAGTAAGCAACACTTATCAAATATGTTAATCTGCTCTGAACTTTTACGCATTTGTATGCGATAAGAGCTGGAATGGGACAGTTAACCAGTAACCACAGTAATTTAGTATGCCATGGTTGTTCACCACACGTTCGACTTATTTAGGAAAGGCCAGTGCAATGGCTTTGGCCCCCTAAGCCCCTATGAGTCTATGACTTAACTGAAAGTGCCATGGCACGAAGCGCCATTGAAATCGAAGATTCAAAGCCACTGATTAAGGAAAGATAAACACCCCATAATAATTTATCTTCTATATATTAATTACAAACGTTATTGATATAAAGGTAGTAAGGTACGCACTTTTGAGCAATTCTCGTTTTTTTTAATTTGCTGTAAAGCAGAGCAAAGAAGTGCAAAATCGGTTGTACACCAGCGCCATCTACGAGAGTTTTTTGTGATAAAAAAAACGAGTCTGTAATTCTTGTGACAAACCAGAAACAAGTCCAAAACGTTATTGAACACCCCGTCTTTTCGGCACTACAAAAAATGGCTTTGTGCAACGTCTGCACACATGATTGAATTTCTTGTATTTTCATATCATGCAAATGTCATCATTTTAAGTTTATGTGTCTATTCAAATCATTTAATTTGCAGGCTATTAGGTGCGGAAAATGATATATCACTGGTTAAAATAGACAGACTATTGCCTTTTCACAAGACAATGCAAACAAGTGAAGAAAAATCATTTTTTTAATGTTAAATGAGCAACGATATCTACTGTATCTCTGAAACATTCCGAAATTAAAACAAGTAGTTAAAAGATTTAATTCACGAACATAACGAAAAGAAAATGTTTATCACCTTGCTTGCTTTGGTAATAAAAATTGAGTAGAAAAGAAACGGACGTGACATATGATGAACACCCAATTATTTGCCGTTTAAACGTGTAACATCCGCCGTGCTGTAGGTTATTGTAAACACGTCAAAACGACAAAGGAAGAAACATTTCAATTTCCGCCGTTGGTTCTTTTTATCTTTTTGTCAAAATGAATTTATTGATTCGCTATAATTGATATGAAGGGTCACTTATTTTATTTTATTGTTGAAAGGTAGTGAAACCTCTGTTCAAATTATGAAATTTGTTGAACTTTGGAATTGAACTTGCATCTAAACACCTAGACACACACGCCTCGTTTCTTTCCGCCTTGCGTGCCGTCTAATGCTGAATGCTTATCGTGTCCGACACCCAATGCCGTAACCATTGTTATTCGACTACAAACAAATGCAATAGGACTGCTTCCGTTCGTATCAGCTATGTCCTGCGCCATGCAGCTATTCTGAATGCTTTGTCCTGGCTGCGGACAAACGGGAATTATAAAAGCAAATGATAAGCGTTGCGTCGTATCATGGTAGCAGCTAGAGAAAAATGACGTTCTAAAATCCGCTGCGTATAAAAGGCAATGTGGAATCCGAAAATCAAGCTAGACAATCAGTCACTCTCTCACACGTCAGTGAGACTGGTTGAGGATAACGTTCTCCATTGCTTTCACGCTGCATAGCTAAATCCAAAATGCCGCGTTTCGTGATTTTTTCATCGGTTTTGCTTGTCGTTTCGTTGTTGACTCCCAGTACTTTGTCAGTTGATGTTAATGAATTTCTAGCGCAAAGAGAACGATTTTTGGCCGACGAATCCGCGCGAATTCTAGGTGGCAGTATAACGCTAAGCAGCAATGAGGAGCTGGTTAACTCTATGTTAATGACTGCCAAAACAGTTGAATTTGATCAGTCATTTTCTTCACTTAACTTTACACCGGCTACGCATTTCTTCCTGTCAAAGCCGGCAATGCTCGAATCAGAAGTCTATCAGTTCATCCGCCAGATGCCAAAAGGTAAATCCACCCTGCATGTAACCCAGCAGTATCCAGCTCAGAATAAAAATAAATTAACATTATTACAGGTGGTGTTTTGCATATCCACGATGTGGCAGTCACTCCGGTACAGTAGGCACCAATTTCTTTTTCTTGATCTCTGGTGTTTGAATATGAATAATTAATATTTCTCGGTTAAGACGCTTCATCTTTTATCCCTTTTACATAGTTGGAATTTATCATCTACGATGCCAGCTACCGCCCAAATCTCTATGTATGCTCTCCACCCAAAGATCCAGTTTTCTTTCAATATGCTTCATCGGCTCCGGCTAATCTGCCCGACTGTGACTGGACTTTGGTGGCTGACAGGCGAGCACAAGAAGGAGCCCTTCAGTTTGATGCCTGGCTTCGCTCAAAGTTATCGCTCTACACTCCAAACCCTCAAGGTTATTATTCGTTTTTTCCCGTAAGGATTAAAGAAAAACAAAAACAGCTTTGAAATGATCCTTCTCGTCGTCGTTCTGTAGAGGCTTACCCAAATACCAATGTGGTCTGGACGGCATTCGAAAACACTCTAATCGCTGCCAGTGGGATAATCACGTATGCGCCAGTCTTTACTGATTACTTTTACGAGGGCCTTCAGTCGTTTTATGATGATAACGTCCAGTATATAGAAATCCGTACTACTTTACCCCAAGTACGACAAAAATTTGCGATTAAATGCATTACTTTTGTTGATTACAAACAGTACTGGAAAACCAAGCTTAATTGATTTCACATAGGTTTACAACCTGGATGGCACGTTGTTGAATGAAGTTCAAGTAACTCAGCTATATAAGGATACATTTGATCGCTTCCGAAGCGATCATCCTGATTTCACCGGCGCTAAGATAATCTTCGCTCCTTTACGTCGGGCTGACAACGCCACTATGACAAGATACGTCGAATTGGCGTCCCAACTTAAGGTCGAAAATTTTTATTATCAGATTACGCTTAGCGTTTTCTCTTTGTTTTGAATTATAAACAAAATAATCGAGTTTGCCGCAATAGCAACTAATCAGAGTAAAATCAGAGAGATGATTCATTCCTACCTCTAATTATAGGCCCAGTTTCCTGATGTAGTGGCTGGTTTTGATCTGGTTGGTCAAGAAGACTTGGGGCCTCCACTCAAAGAATTTTTAAGCCAACTTCTTGCGGGGGCAGTTGATCCCAATCTTCATTACTTTTTCCACGCCGGAGAAACCAATTGGCATGGTACCGATGTAGATGAAAACCTCATTGACGCCATTCTGCTAAACACAACTCGCATCGGACATGGCTTTGCTATCGCTAAACATCCAAGCGTTATGGAGCTGGCTAGATCTAGCGGAGTTCCAGTTGAAATTTGTCCAATCTCGAATCAAGTATTTAACCAATAATTTAGGGTACAATTGCAGGTCATGACTAGTAAATTGTTCTTTACGTGTTGTCAAGATCCTTGCCTTGGTCGACGATTTGCGCAACCATCCAGCTGCAGCGCTTTTCAGCAACGGTTTTCCATTAGTCATCAGTTCAGATGATCCAGTACAATTTACACTGACATATTCTTCTGTGTTCATCATTTTTTTAAATGATTCTTTTTTTTTTCGCTCAATCGTGATAGGCGTCTTGGGATGCTGTTGCTCTTAGCTCGGATTTTTACATGGCTTTCATGGGCCTTGCTGGAAGGAAGGCCGATCTTCGAACCTTGAAACAACTAGCCATCAACTCTATTATGTAAGGCATAAAATATTATCTGAAGAGAATAGGGTACCACTCGGTTTTAATTGCACAATTTACGCGAACAGGTTTAGTGCCATGACTACCGACGAGAAAAATTCTGCTATGGCACAGTGGCAGACGCGTTGGAATGACTTCATTCTCAACAAGTACGAAGACTACAAAACAAAACACAACTTGATTTAAGCGAATTAATAAGACCAAAGATAAACAAAAAAAGAGTGACTTGTCACATGTCACACGGAGACCGCAGTAGATTTGTTTTAAAAAATCCCAATACAATGCAGTGCAAATGATTTCTATTCGTTTTGCAATCAATTACAATAGCTGCCGTTATGCTTTACAACTAGAAGGAAGAACGGTACGGTACCTATTTATTCCTACCATTGTCTGATCGCGATGACTTGGCTTTGTTACCTTTATTTTGACGAGCATAAGCTGAGCCGACTTTAGCTTCCTCATCAATTAAGACTATCCATCCTCGCAGAGCGTCGGCAGACGGACGTTTGTTCCATTTGGCGCTAAAAGCATTTGAATTTTGAAAATCGATGTATAAAAAGCTTTTACTGTAAATATGTATCAGACAGTTGTAGGGCCTACTTTGGTACTCCGTCTGGTGGTAAAACTACGTTAAGGATTGCGTCGATTAAGCTTAGCTTGAGGAAGTGATCCGTATTGGTAGTTGTAGACAGAGAAGGGGATGCATTTACCTTGCATAATCAATTGTAAAATTAGATGAAATTACATAACTAAATTCAGATAAATTTGATGTACCTCAATCAGCCATGGTTTCAGATTAGAATCTATAATAATGTCGTACCCGTAGCACTCGAAGCAGTGGGGATCGCTAGAAAAATTGACAAGTTGTCAAACCAGTCAAGAACAAGCAGGGCAATTATTACCTTAACATCATTGGGGCCACAGCTTTCAGCGAGTGCCCTTTAAAAAATATTGGCTTAATAAAAATGTTTTTAGCTGTAATTGATTTTTCTATTCGGTAGTATGCTCACCGATGACCCAACAGATTTCTTGCCACAGTAATTCAGCTGCATCACTGCCACGGAGACTTGCTACGTAAAAAAGTAAATCTTCCACACTCCACTTCCCTCCATGATGTGGATTGTAATCATCCTAAACAGGATTGTAGAGATTTTATAAGTTAAAACATAATGACCAAGAAAATCAACGATCACGTTACCCCTTGTTTTTGAATAGCAACGTTGGTTAAATGGACGAGCATATTATCCATCTAAATTAAACACGAATCGATTCAATACTTATTTTACTTAGAGAAAAAAAATGACTTTGCGTTTAATTCCAATCATTCCGGTATGAACAAAGAAGCTAGTTCTCACGTACCTGGTGAGTACTTCGATCGTATTTCGCGCTACAGAAGCGGCAGAAACCGCGACGAAATAAGTAGGCCCGTATAGGGCGGAAAGAAGTAACCAGAACGTACAGACGAAGATCGAATTTCTTTCCCCCAATCAGAAGAGGCGATTCAATGTACTTCGAAATGACATAGGATTCCCTCGGTGGCGCTGGCTGCTGTGGATTACCACTGCCAGCTGACGAAGCTTGAGCAGCATGACGGCCGTAAGCCGATGCCGAATTTCCTTCATTGGACCACTTTTTGATCCTCGAAAGCTGAAAAGTTAATTAAGTAAAGGTTAGAATAAGAAAACAATTCTGTTGATCTTGTTAATACCTTGGTGACGAGGAAGATGCCTGATCCTTGGGAACGGCCACAAGGCTTCATGATCCATGTACATGTCGGACACCGTCGATATTCCTCGGCAAAGAGATTGTAATCTGCTGGTAAAACAAACGTGACAGGCACAAATTCAAGGTTGAATTGCGACCGCTCCCGAGTTTCTCGTTCTTTGTCCTGCTCACGTCTATAGCGTTTGATGTTTTTGACCATCAAATCTTTTCTGGTAAGCTCGTAATGATTCGGAAAATGATTGATTAGCCTGCACAATAAAAAAGGACAAGTTTGTGAAAGAAAATTCATGTTGAATTTGAAATATCGATTAACTGGTAGTCACCAAGACGATATGAACTTTCAGCGGAGAACAAACTGCGACAGGTTTGAGTATTCGCCCTTTGTGCAATAACATGAAAAAAAGAAATTACGGAGAATAAAAAAAATGGTTTTAGGATCCAGTGCTGATCTCGTTACCAGTAACATTTTCCTTCACCGATATAAAGTATGAACGTAGTGCAAACTCTGTAGCTATGTCTTACGTCATAACATGAAATGGTTTACATTTAACTAAACGAATATGCAAGACCCTTACCAATAGAAATTCCAGTCTTCATCGGAAGTGGCAGAGGTCCAACCGCGTTTAACAAAATTGGCAGTCACCACAGACTTTTCCATGTCCGTGAAATAAGTAATTCTCGACATGATATTAAGCAGTAGGTTTAAAGCAGGTACGATTACAAATGTAATTGTGATAATCCAGAAGACGTCACTTTTCGTCAACCCACAGTAAGCGATGTGTGAAAGTGTGATGTTCCTTGCCTGTGTTATCGATTAAACAAGATTTTAACTCAAGGAACGGCTTCATTCTGCGGCACTAGTTAATAAGGTCTCATGGCTTAGATGGCAAAGCGCCTGCCTAGTAAGCAGGAGATCACGAGTTCGAGTCTCGTTGGGACCTGTTTTTTTATCGGAAAGTTTTAAAATTTTTAAATTACAAATGTTGAATCATCTACAAGAGTTTTTGGAATATTCTTATTTAGGATTAGAATTTCTTTTCGCCGTAAGCACAAAGTCAATAATAATAGGAAAATGTAAGCACATTTTCTACTGGGTATGGTTGCCTTGCCTAACGATAAAGGATAAACCATGGAGACCAAGACCATGGATAAACGTTCATTTTCCCATTGTATAGTTTTTGCAAATAATTTTTTCCTGAAAATAATGCCAGTCCAGATGGGAAAATGTCATTGTCGAGCAGGGAGACACGTCATTGTGATACCATGAAGGAGTATACAGGAGTTAGCATTTGCTATCCCTCTGCATGGGGGAGTCGAACCCTTAGTGGTCCGGGGAGTGGAAGCCCCCCAGCAGTTGGCAGCACCGTGAGGTAGGAAGCAAGTTTTTAGTCTTTTTCCTATACAATTGCATGGGACATCGGATGAACCTAGGTTTTTTTATTTAAAATAAGTGTTATAATTATTAATGGTACATTCTAATGTTTTTTTTTATTATAACTAATTTATTATTAATTTATTAAACTTATTATTATAAAATTTTTTAAAATAAATTTTTATAATATTACAATAATAGCAATATTTAAAAAGAAAACTCTGAAAATTGAATTTACCATTAAAAACACTGTTTAAAAAATAAAAACACCTAAATTCATTCCATGTCCCATGCAAGTGTATAGGAAAAAGACTAAAAACTTGCTTCCTACCTCACGGTGCTGCCAACTGCTGGGGGGCTTCCACTCCCCGGACCACTAAGGGTTACAGCCCGGGATAGTACTGCTAACTCCTGTATACTCCTTCATGGTGATACCAAGAAGTAAAAAGAAAATGCAAGGACATCACAAGCCACTGAGCACAGCGAACCAGCCCACTTTTTCATCGTAAGCTTTTACTTTTTCAGGGGGCGGCGAACCCAACAGTTGAAAAGAAAGGTTCTGCTTTTGATCGCTAGATGGTTGAAAAACCAGATTTACGTGGTCTGTATGTCTTCTGTCATTTTTCCCTTCAGAAGGAACTTTTGGGGCTTTTCGCCGCCGCCTCCGCTCACAGTACATATGTCACTTGTTCGGAATTTTCAATATCAATAGAAACTGAAGAGTGTTTTTGTGATTGTAGCGCAAATTGTGAAAATTTCGTTCTGACATTCGGAGGTGTTTCATCCCAAAATTTTGCGCCTTTCGGTGGAACCCTTCTCTTATAACATGGCTCTTACTAAGTTAAAAGGAAACTTGGAGAGGATATTAGACAAGAATTTGGCTGATTTAGTAAGAGGCATCAGAAACAACAAGGAAAATGAAGTATGCACAAAAATAGTTCCTTTCAAATTCTGCATCGCAAGTTCACACAGCAGTTAATCTTTATTTTCAGGTCAAATATATCGCTCAATGCATTGAAGAAATTAAAGCAGAGCTCAAGCAAGAAAACATTGCTGTCAAGGCCAATGCAGTAGCAAAGCTCTCTTATGTATGGCTTTTTTATTACCATCTCATCATTAATTGTTGACAACAGAATTTTTATTTATTTTATTTTTTTGTATCCACTAGCTTCAAATGATTGGCTATGACATCAGCTGGGCTGGGTTTAATATAATTGAGGTTATGAGCTCAAACAAATTTACTTTCAAAAGGATTGGATATTTAGCTGCATCGCAGAGCTTCCACCAAGACACTGAGGTTCAAAATTCACTATCTTATATATGTCTTTTAAATTAATATTTCCATCCATCTTTTTTTTGTCTGTTTCTCTAATAGGTCCTCATGTTAACAACAAATATGATCAGAAAGGACCTAAGTAGCCAAAATCAATATGATGCAGGTGTAACATTATCTGGTTTGGCATGTTTCATTAATCAAGATTTAGCAAGAGATCTTGCAAATGATTTGATGACTTTGGTACATTTTCTTGGTGTTTTACTTGTATGATATTTTATTGATTTTATTTTTTATCTCTTCAGTTATCTTCAACTAAGCCTTACATAAGGAAAAAAGCGGTTTTGCTTATGTATAAAGTTTTCCTATCGTTTCCCGATGCCTTGCGACCTGCATTCCCTAGACTTAAAGAGAAACTGGAAGATCCGGATCCCGGTATCGTATGAAGACAGTACGTGACTGGAATAGCAACCATTATCGATTGCTTGTGTGTAGGTGTACAATCGGCTGCTGTCAACGTCATTTGCGAGCTGGCCAGAAAGAACCCAAAGAACTATCTCAGTTTAGCCCCTATTTTCTTTAAGCTTATGACATCTTCTACTAATAATTGGATGCTCATCAAGATTATAAAATTGGTAAGTTCTATTGCTGATAACCTGAGTTTGTCTTAGCGTACATTTTTAAAAATTTGAAATTTCAACTGCGGATAAGCAAATTAAGATTTTGAAATAACTTTTCCATAATTCGGTGCGTCCTTATTAGTTGAATGCAATGACACAATGCGATTCTCGTCTAAGCAAGTGCATAAGCCAGCCACTTATATCCATAATCAAAAGGTATCAATTGATAAGGATAATTATGGCGAAAGAGTGAAGTAATTTAGCATTTCGTTTTACACCTGCTGATTCCTTCATGTAGATATTTTGATTTTCCATGTCCGCTTTTTTTTACGTGCGTATTGTTTTTTTTTTTTATCTTTGCAGTTTGGGGCTTTAACACCCTTAGAACCTCGCCTCGGCAAAAAGCTGATTGAACCTTTAACTAATTTGATTCACAGGTAAAATATCAACACGCTTTTGTTTGCGGTTGTGTTTGGCTTGCGCTAGATTTTACGATACTTTATTTTTCGAAAACCACCCGTTAACAAACCTTATTTAAACTGTTTTCAAACATTTTTCCAGCACTTCTGCGATGTCTTTGCTCTACGAATGTATTAATACTGTTATCGCAGTTCTTATTTCTATATCGACCGGCATGCCTAGTCACAGTGCATCTATTCAAGTACGTCAAACAATTTTCAAATTTAAGTTTTCACTCAAATGAACAAAATTTTTCCTTTTTTTCCAGCTGTGTGTTCAGAAGTTGCGTATTTTGATTGAAGATTCTGACCAAAATTTGAAATACCTTGGTCTATTAGCCATGTCTAAGATATTGAAAACGCATCCAAAATCTGTTCAGGCGCACAAAGATTTGATTTTGCTTTGCCTTGACGATAAAGACGAATCAATACGGCTACGTGCACTAGATCTTCTTTATGGAATGGTTTGTTATGCTCGTTAGCCTTTGGATATCGACCGAAAATTTTTAATTGGCCGTTTTTCTTTCGTAGGTATCTAAGAAAAATCTAATGGAGATTGTGAAAAAGCTAATGGTACATATGGATCGGGCAGAAGGCACACAATATCGCGACGAACTTCTTTCCAAAATCATCGAAATTTGCTCTCAAGATAACTATCATTTCATCACCAGTTTCGAATGGTATCCCGCAATTCGTTGAGTGGCGGAAATAATTAGAACTTGAAATGAATCTCTCCATTTAGGTACATAAGCGTCTTGGTGGACTTGAGTCGTATGGAAGGCCTTCGTCAGGGTCATGTAGTCGCGTCGCAGTTAATGGACGTAACCATACGCGTTCCAGCCATTCGTCCATTCTCTGTTGAACAAATGGCTCTTTTATTGGAAACATCGAGTGGCTTTGCTGTTCGCGGAATTACCGGACAGGTAGCCTTTTCTTCCATGTGTGAGGTGCTTTATGCTGCCGCATGGATTTGTGGAGAATTCGCATCGTAAGGATCTTTCAGCTATTCTTTTTCTTCTCGTGACGAACATTAAATATCCTGGATGATTTTAGGCATCTTAAAGAGCCCGAAGCAGTTTTGGAATGTGTTTTAAAAAGCAAAGTGACTGTGTTACCGGGTCACATTCAGGCTGTTTTCATCCACAATCTGATGAAACTCTACGCTCATATTCTACGCAAAGCATCAACGACAGAAGAGAAAGAAAGAGCGCGACAGGTAGTTTTCATACACTTTCCATTTTCTTCAAATTTCTCAAAATAAATTGACATTTATAAATTATGCTTAAAGACGTTGAGTGTACTGCAAGAACGACTGACTCCGTTCATGCAAAGTGCCGATCTGGAGGTTCAGGAACGAGCCAGTACCGCTGTTCACGTCCTCAAAGTGATTTCCAAGTTGCAAGATGCTGGTGAAGCCGATGTGGTTAATGAATTAATGCAACTCTTCCAAGGCGAGTTGAACCCTGTGGCACCTAAAGCACAGCGGAAAGTTCCTTTACCTGATGGGTAAGACATTTTTTAAATTTACCTATGAAAGCTTCCAAATATAATTCGCGCGTCCTTAGGCTGGATTTGGATGCATGGATCAATGAGCCGGAGCCAGAATCAGATGATGAACCGAAAGCTGACAAAGGATCCCTTGACATCTTTTACAAGACGAGCACATCAATGTCAGATTTCCGCGATGGTTATCAGGGCGAAAGCGTTTATGAGGAAACGGAGCATATGCAATCGGAAGATGTCCGCCAATCGGCGGCCCGTCAGCAAGTGCGCCGTGAAGCTCTTCGCGTCGAGCAGGCGAATAACCCGCATTACCTCAAGGCTTCCAGTCAAGCGCGTCGGTCGCCTTCAGCGTCTTCACAATTACTGTCTCCAGCCAGCGAAGAAATCCCGGTCATGTCCATCAACCTGTCAGTTCCACTTCAAGTCTCCACTAGTAAAAAACTCTCTGACAAATACTTGGAGCTTGAAAGGAGTAAAGAAGCCTCTTCCGACAGTAAGAAACATCGATCCAAGCGAGACAAGAAAAAGAAGAAAAAGAAGGGTAAATTACGTTTTGCACTCTTCACTGAACATCCTGTTTATTATATTGCCAACTGGGTCGAAATGCAGATTCAAGCGATGAGGAAGAGACCGTTCAAATCGTCGCACCACAAGTGATATCTACCATGGAATTGCCCGAAGGGGCTCGTTTGTCCGACTCCGAAGACGATGGCCGACCACAGACAGACCCTCATCGTGCGTTAAACATTGATTTAGACACGTAAGACTCTAATTATTCATTTCGGATTTCACGCTGTACATTTCGAATTTCGCATTGCCGTTTTTGCAGCCCGTCTTATCCGAAAGAAAAACCTGTGATGCGTGCGAGTCTGGAGCCAGCAATGTCCACACCACCGACCAAGATAAAAAAATCCAAGTCTAAAAACGGGATAGAAGGTTCAAAGGAAGAGAAAGCCAGGAGAAAGAAAACTAAACAGGAAAAGGAGGAGAAGGTGGCGTCGAGTAAAGGCGTTAACCTCAATGACGATCTTGACTTCTGGTTGTCTGCTAGTAACGGCAACGAGAGTAAGGAAAAGAAAGTAGTGACTAAAACTGAAATGACTGTCGAAGAAACTGCCACGAGTGACCCGAAGAAGCCAGTAAAAAATAAAAAAGAGAAAAAAGAAAAGAAAGAGAAAAAGAGCAAAAAAGAAAAAAGAGAAAAGAAAGATACTCAAGATCGCGATGAGCAAAACAACCATTTATCGGAAAATACGACTACCCGGTAGCGGCCGCGTGGAAATCCTTAGTAGAAGACAAACGTCTTGTTATGGTATTCGATTAAAATTTAAATGGGTCAATTTAGTAAGTATCTAAATGTTTCTTCGTTTTTCTTTGAATCAAGAAATATCGTGTTGTAGCTGTACCCCATGATCAGCATCAAGTACTGGTACCGGTAATGTTACATAATCGCAGCAGTAAAATGATTCATTCGATGAACTTCAATGTGGTGGACTCGGCGAACGCGCGTCTTTGTCGTGGACAACACGAGCAAGATGGTGTGGAATTGCCTCATCAGCTGGCTGGCCAAAGTCGAGTGGAAATACCGCTTGCCTTTGCTGTCATGGACAGCACCATGGTGCACCAGCTCCGAGGTGTTCTGACTTACATGACTCAGGTATATAAGCCAAGCCATTCTTTAAAAATTGTGGCATCTAGAAGTACTTCAACAGATATTTTCACGTTGGCAATTGCAGGGAGAGAACGGGTCTGTCTCGGAAAAGTTGGACTTTAAGCTGCAAATTCCCTGTAGCGTTTTCCTTGCTTCTGATCCCATGAGCAACGACCAGTTTGCCGAAATATTGGCTTCTCAAGAGTTGCCCGGCAAAGCCAAGATATTATGCGAAGGGATACCTTTAACCCAGGTAGAGAGCAAAAATTTTAACTAAGAGTACCCTTATGTTTTAACCAAAATTTATGCTAGGCGCTGGATCGTGCCAGTAGAGAGCTTAATATGCGTTTAGTGGAAATGGACAGTTCGGGAACATCTGCTTCGTTATATAGCCGCCATTTATCCGACCATCATCTTTGCATTCTCATGAAATCACAGGTACGTAGTATATCGCACCTAACTGGAATGTGGGGAAAGTAATGAATTTAACCTATCGTAAATTAGGCGGATGGTCGGCTGAGCATCTATGGGAAAAGCAGCCATCCATCGTTGGCAAGTTCTGTCATAGAAGAGCTGCGGCAAATGTTTGCTTAAAAAATGTGTGGCAGTTCAAATAAAATGAATTAAGCCAAGTAATGGATGTACAACATACCTGGAGTAATTGTGAATCGAAAAGCCGAAAAGAAAAGAGCCTTTGAAGTTGTTAAACTATTCCAAGTTGAATTCTAATGTCAATCAAATCTTAACATGTTATCGTATTTTTCTAAATGGATGTGGGTTGGGCAAGATGCTAAGCGCGTTGGATGGTAATGATTAATCATCATCACCTCAGCTTCCGTAAAGTTCGAAACAACAGCGAGAGAGAAAATATACAATTTGGTTGATTATCTTTGTGTAATCTTCATTAACGTCTAATTCTTCCTTCAACATTTGGGATACAAAAAATCAATTCAAGCACAATTCCGTATACGACCATGCACAGTAAAATCCAGTTTTACTTTTTTTTTACAAACTGCTAGAACGACTAATAACGTTTGTTGATCTATTCCCAACAGTCAATTAGTAGCAGAGAAAAATTAAAAATTCTGAAGTAGATATGACTGTCGCGTTGGGGATGTCCACTGCTTCGCATATGTAAGACCCGCAATCTTGGGGTTTAAGTTGGCGAATGGTGAGGTTTGCCGAGTGCGAAGCAACAGACGCAATATAACGAGCATCCTTTGAAGTTAAAAAAGGATGGTTACTAATTTATCTTGAACAATTAAGAAATCTTACATTTCATATACCTTATGGATAACTTGAGTTCCAAAGGCTATTGGAATCTTGACAGTGGAATCAAGTAAATTATTTTGGGTTTCAGTGACGCTGTTGTGTTGTGTTTTGTACCACTGGAACTCCTGCATTGTAAAACGAATCAATGTAGACTAACAAATACCTTTCAACTGAACAAGTCAGTATATATGCTGTAAACGATATTGTTATTTAATATTATCGTATTTCATGCTCTACGAACCAGAAGGTCGCTTTCTAGCGAGACGTAAAAAATTGAGTAGGAAAAAAAAGACGAGCAAACAAAAAGAGAAATAGACCTCAGCAGTGTAGTGTTATTATAGACAATCAATTTTAACTTTCCCATACGTACGGAAACTCCAATAACCTTACTATATTCGAAAAAAAGGGTTATTACTAATAATTGGTCAAGGTAATAACAAAATGAAACGACTCATAAATCGTCAAAGAAGACCAGATGTTCGTGACTGTATCTCTGTAATGCAGCGTGGAGCATTCACGTCTTGCTATAACATTTCTCTTTTTCTTTCG
This sequence comes from Daphnia sinensis, assembly GCA_013167095.2. Classification (NCBI taxonomy): domain Eukaryota; kingdom Metazoa; phylum Arthropoda; class Branchiopoda; order Diplostraca; family Daphniidae; genus Daphnia; species Daphnia sinensis. Next base: position 7,252,564 of record CM023197.1, read on the forward strand.
TTCGCATAGAAGGGAAAAGTTAAACACATCATTATCTTATTGCCCCAGGGAAAAGAAATCATCTACGGAACGTGTTCCACTGATTAATAAAAGGACTGAAACGTTTACAATTACACGCAAACGTTCCCAACTTTTGAAGCATCATCAGGGAATCAATTTATTAATTGAATGGCTCCTTTCGTGGTGTTTACTTGAGGCACGAATGGTAATATTTGCTGCATTCTACAGCACGTAAAGTAAACATTCTCCGCCGACAGCGGTACTACAGAGAAAGTGTTGGAGAAAGTTAAAATCTTCGGGCTGTGTCTACTGACTCAAAAAAGTCTTCAAAAAGGTGATAGCTTCTAGCTGTCTACTATCTAATAAACACACCCTTAGCCAGAAATGGAAATATCTTTTCTGTTTCACCCACAAAAAAAATATGTTGCCATAAAACATAGAGAAGGTCACAATCTTTTCTTTTTGTCTGCATTTTTTTACCAATAGAATTTGTCAACCATTAACCTATTTAATTTTTTTGCAAGATGGTGCCACGTGCGTATTCAGGCCACCGATAATGTTCTTAAACAACTGCTCAAAATGTGTAGTGTACAAGAAACTGTGCTTACCACTGTTTGCAATTGTTCATGGTGCTTTGGTAATGAACAGGTAACTGTCAAATCGTGCAGCAGTTTAGGGCACGAAGATGTTCTGGTCAGCAGACGGTAAGGCTTGGCTACTGATTTTTTAATAGTTAAGGTGGTTGGCTTTACCAGTTGCCGACTTTGGATGTTGACAGTCTGTTTGACGGATTTTGAGTATGGCCAGGGCCAACGATCCTGACCGGGGTCTTCAACGACTCTAACACCAACAGTGGATTCGTTGGTGGCAGGCTGTGTCAAGACCGTTCTGGGATCAACATCTGAGTGGAATCTATTTGGCCGCCTTCCTTCAGTTTGGACAAACGCAGTAGATGGGATAAAATCCGCATGTGAATGTTGCGGAAAATTAGGAACAAAGAATGCATCCGTTTCCAAGAAACGAATTTTGGAAACACCCACTGCGTTCTGGGGCGAAGATGCCAAAGTTGGGCTGGGATTGGATGGTCGGAAACTTGCAACAACAGGCGATTCTATCGAACGGGCAGCATCTTCTGCTTGCGACCGGAAGAGGATATCTTTTAATGACCGATAATGAACCAGCTCTTCGCTTGTTTCCGCGGGGAAAAACACATTAGACGTTACAGAATTTGACAACACAGTTAAAAATAATAGCAAAATAACGCGGAAGTTGCACTCGGAAGAGGACATGCTAGGGACTTGTGCTGCACTACCCTTCTACAGAGCTTCTGACGAGAAAGCTGTTTCTTACAAGTCCAGCAAGCCTGCAGGACGACACATGAAACAAACATCTAGTCAGATGAAAGTCGCCGCTCTTAGCTTTTACTCTGCTGTCCGATAGAATCGAGTCGGGAAACGCAGGTGGGGGTTGGGGACTGGAGAAAGTTGACTTGGGTGATGTTGTATTTTCACCTTCTATTTCTTTTTCTTTACAAGGCCTTTGAATAAGATAAAATGCAGTTTTAATGTATAACCAAATACAGGATCAAGCTCCAAGATTGGTTTCCTCTTATTTTGTTATGAAACCTTGGAGAGGAATATGTGAACAAACTTTATTTAAATTTTTCCAGTAACAAAGGAATAACAGTAACTTGCTTGCAGCTCTACACTTTTTAAAAGAAATCTTGCAAACATTCTATTGCTTTTAAATCAAACATTGCAAAACCTTTTCGAAATAAGAGAAACAGCTTCATTTTCATGTGCAACAACACGATTGATATTTCGAGTGCATGAAAACTTACTTGGAACGCTAACCACAAGCACAAGCGTGATTCATTAGCCATGTAAATTTACATTCATTTGCTAGACCACTAGATTTACGAAAGAAAAACTATGATAAGTAATTCGAAAGCTGGCGGTTAGCTCTCGAATATTAACACCAAATCAGCTTCAAATTGCAAAAGTTTTTCGATCGAATAATAAGCAAATTACTGTGGAATTTTTGGTGCCATATTCCGTTTTACTAAGTTTGATGTAAACAGCTTTGCGTTGAAATAGTTGTACTAGCATATCCCGAATAGAGAAGTTCTAGCAGATCACGGAAGTTCCCGAAACAGGTTGGTAATCTAAGAGATTTGTACTTAAGCGCAAAGAGAAAGTAAGATGGAGTCTTCGTAAAATATCACTTGATGCAAAGCATAAACACGTTGTTTTTTTTAAACTTTCATCACGACCCAGAATGACGTGAGATTCGCGCAAGAAAGCGAAATAACTTGACCAAGTTGAATGACAACCAAAAAAACATGTAAACAGTGTAGAGAGTAGGGGAATTCCCCTTGATGACTCTCCATGAATCCTTTTTGAAATAGTATGTTTCAAAGCAATAAATTTCGTAAAGAATACAACTAGAAATAAGATGAATACTATACACATTTCAAAGAAAACATTTAATTGTATATTGGATTTCAAGATCAATCCTAGTTCCTAGTCACATATATCACAGAAGAAAACTGTTTTTCTGTTAAATTTTATTTACATGTTTGTTTCAAATGGCATTTTGCTTGAACCTTAAAGTTCTGGCCAATCAACTTGAGGCATTCGATAGGTGTCATTGTCAAGTTTTAGAGGTATTGACTTGGGTCCGAAATAGTTTATAACATAATGAGATCCATCGGCAGGTCCGATGGTTTGGGTGGCAATTAGTATGATGTCCACAATTTGACCTAGTACATCAAAAAAATTTCTATTTAATATTTTTCAAAAGTTACAACAACTTTTCAAACTATACCTAGAAACATACAACCCAAGGTGCACAGTTTGAAAAGACCTATTGCTGGGTAACCCAGGTAGAAGCGGTCAGCACCAAACATTCCAAGAAAGACAGAGAGTAATAAAGATGTTTCAAATGAATATCCATTCCTAAAAAACAGGTTAAAGTGTTTAAAAATATTGCATGTAGAGCTCATTTATGCAATACATACGTCCACAAACAAGGTATGTCTTTTGAGAAGGTATTGTTTCCGCTGTCTATACACTGGATTCCCTCTGCTGCAATACAAATAGCTATAACAATAATAAGAGTAGGTGAATGTCAAATTTCCTATTGCACAAATAAAACTCCAGCATAAATTGTACAAATCATTGAAAAAATATCTGTATTTGTACAGCTCTCTACGTGCAAATACAGCTATTACTCATTTATGCTTGAAAACAGTGTAATAGTTCTTGCTTTCTGCAAACATACTAGTAGAAATGTTTTTGTTTTTTTAATCATTTACTGTTTGCAATGTTGTTTCGGCCACATCCTTTTGGCTGTTGAGTTAAGGGATCAATTTCGGGATTGCATAAATATTGTCCCATCTGCAAAGACGAGCAATTTGTTTCGAAGGTACTCGTAGAAGTATTAAGAATCTCACTTGTAACAACTTGAAATATCCTTGAGAACACGTAAGAAACACTTACACACTTAAAGAATACAACAGACATGGTTCAGACTTCACACTTCAGACGAAGCACTTTATGGTTGCAATCTTAGGAACAGTTACTGAACGGATTTCAGCCTTCAGCCACGATATAATAGCAAGGTAAAGGTAAGTACACCGTCACCGACAAAAATGGGGGTTGTGGGTTGGGGTGGTCGGGGCGACAGAGAGATTTTCCATCCAGTGTGAGCGCTTCTTGCGGGTGTGTGGTTTTCCTCCACGCAAAAAAATCATTTATCGCTAGATGACAGTTCCACCGGGTGGAAATCACTCTGTCGCCCCGACCCACAACCCGGGTTTTTTGTATTGCAAACCCGCAAGAGGGTATCTCTTTCCCGAGAGGAAAAATAGCCCTAGTGGCGGAACCAGGGGTCTATGACCATGGTCTGGTCGAGCAGACAATAAAATTTGCATAGCTTAAATGATTTATGAAATAAATTTTAAAAGAAAGGGTTACCGTATTTAATTACCGTACATTCCAGAAAGCTTCATTGAAATATCTGTAAAAATAACGAGAAATTGTATTGAGCGTTCAAAATCTCAAAATAACGTAGCACAGCATGAATTGATTGTTCCGTTCAAGATAAGAATTTTAAAATGTCTCAGGCTCACGATTGTCACGGTTGAAACTGATTTGGCAGGATACACAAAGACACTTTAAGACATATATCAAATTTTTAACCAAAAGGAGGTCATAAAAAAGGAATTTAAACACGCAAGTACGTGGACAGTAGAAAGCAATTCATTCGTTAAAGCCATCAATAAACTCTGCTAAAACTCCGGCTACTTGGTTAGTGGCTTTAACCAGCGTTGCATTTTCAGATACGAGATGTGCTGGTCCACCGGGCACGGCGGTGGGACAAGGTAAGCCGTTTAACGGCTGTGACGGGAAAAGCTGATCAAGTTGAGCTAATATTTCTTCTAGTTCGGCATTTAGTGCTGAATCGATGGTTGTTGTTGGAGATTGCGCTAGACTACTGGGGGCCGCAGGTTGCTGGAGATTCCGGCTCAAATCGCGGAGAGTGAATTCAGTGGTAAAACGTGGAACGCTCACTACGGTTTCGTTATTGTTTCCAGTGCTGCTACTATTGTCTTTCATCTTTCTCTGTAAGCGGGGAGTACAATAATTCAAAGTTCCATTGGTGACAATATTTGCTTTAACCGTAGAAGTACGCAAGCTTTGTCTTTCGCGAGAGGAACGTTGAATAACGCTTTTTGGTTCGTCAATTGGGCTAAAACTGAGTTGTTCAAGTTCATTTTTCCGTTGCTGACTGGGTAACAACGGGGTGCTTTCAAGACGAGTAAGAACGCGAGTTACTTGAGGCGGAACGTTTTCTTTTGCGGCGTCTTTCTGGGCAACCAACTGACGAAGTCGGCGTAGTTGTAATTCTAGTTGATCACAATGTTCTTTCACGACTGGACCCAAACTATTTGCGTAATCGCTCTTCAGCAACAAAGACTATTAGCACTATTTGCAAACAGTGCGAATTTCATGAGATTTACCTGCTGTACTACACATTCTAGTTTTCCTTTCTCTTCCATTAGGTGGCCAACTACACTGGCTATTTCTCTTGGCTGATTTCCTAAAAAGCAGAATGAAAAATCTTTCATATATGTTTCTTTCAAAATATAGCTGTGTCAACTCACCCAACTGATAGGTTACCGTACTTTCCGCGACTGTGGCTTGGCTGTCCATACTGCTTGGGTCACTGAAAAGTGAAATTTCAGAAGATCGAAACTGATGGCCTTTCTCTAAGGGCAGATAACGCGCCGAAGACGATCGATTCTTTTTCAGCGTAAGCCAGTTGCTCATCTTTTTCCAAAGAGCTTGAGTAGCTTCTTTAGATGTAGTCTATCAAAGGCATTTGAAGATATTGTAATTCGACCTTCAAACGTTGTACAAGTAAGTTATAACAGACGGCTTACCTTTGCGCAGTATTCTTGCATTTGATGCGTCACTTTGTGGTTCTTACTTATCAAGCCCAGCCAGAAACACTGTTGGCATTGGTTATAGGATAAACATTGCAAACATTGGTACCGCAAGCCTTGGATGGACTGGATATTGCAAACTGAGCAACGAACTGGATGAATAACTAAATTGTTTTTTTACAAAACTTAAATAAACTTTACTTGCAAAGATTTTTTAATCATTGATAAAATTACCTTTATTTGAAGCATTGATTCTAAAGAGTGTAGACCACCATACAATTGATTGAGGTTCACGGACCATCCAACCAAAGACAACATCCTCTGGCAGACCAACAGGACTTTCACACTAGGAATACAAAAATATATATGTAAGATTTATATATTTTAATTTTCAATATTAAACATAATATAAAAAATCCAGAGGTAGGATTTTTTTTTTTTACTCACCTGTTCAAAACATTGCTGAACTGCAGCTAATACAGTCCAGTGTCCAAATGCAGGTGCTTCGTTAACCAAGTGAGCTAAACTTGCAATGGCTTTAAGCATCAGGGCTAGACTTCGCCTTTGAATACAGTTGTTGTGGTCTGAAATAAGTTGCAAAAGTCTTCTGTATTTTTCCCCTAAGGTACTTTCTCCACACATTATTGTGAAAAAAACCAAGAATTCCAGAAGAGTGCATCCTTTTCTTCTACAGGATCTGAAAATTAAATTGAGAGTTTACCTAAGTTATCATTTTTCCCTTTTCATTCATTCATGTTACCCACCTGTCAAAAGTTTCACCAATTAAGTCCAAAACAATGCTGGATGAGAGTTTGTAGTCCAGATGAACCAGCTGGGATTTCTGTGCATGTAAGTAGATGTTGAAAACCAATTGTCTAATTTCACTCATCGTGAGTACAAGATCTTTTTCGGATGATCTCAAGCCAAACTCATCTATAACTCGAAAGATTTGAGTAAGCTTGATGCAGTCCAACTTAGTTTGAGACTGAATAAATTTAAGTTTTGCGGCTGTTCGATACGCCACGTAACGTATATTAGCGAATTGATTTAAAGCTGTTAGTAATTCACGATGCTCGCTATACATTCTTTTATGCATTTCGGACAAAATGATGTAAATTAAATTTAAACGGTTCAGACTAAAATGTCAAAATTATTAGGCAATGATCCACGATTGAGCCAATACCAATGACAGGTGTAAAATGAAAGCCTCCCTTAGTTTACCATAACTTCACGACGGCGTAACCTGCCATCAAGCTTTTCAAGTTTCAAATGTCTGGTTGGTGGCGAAGTTGCCAAGTGCCGATCATCGGGTTTGACTCTGGTAAGTGGTAACGACTAACGAGAAAAAGAAAATGCAAAAAAGTAATCGAAATTCACAAGTCCCAAAACATGATAATTTCAAAAACTAATACCGTAAATATAAAGCTATATTTCTAATATTATCGATTTCCTCTGCAAAAGTGCAAAACATCTCAGTTCATCAAATTGCTTAACCCGAGCCACGAGCCACTACGGCTTCAGCTGTGTGTCGTAAGAGTTGTTTGACGTTAAATGGTGCACAAGTTCCTGGCATCTCAGCGTAGCCGGAGTGTGGGAGGTGTTTTTTCTCTGCTGAACGGAGGAACTCGTCTTACCGTTTGAAATACTGTAGGTTATACCTTTTAGCCTTGTGAAATCAAAGTAATTAGGGCGTTGTTTACGTTATTAGATTATGGATAATACAGAAGCTACCAGAAGACTGCACACCAAAAAGCAAACTTTGGACGATGCGTATGCCGCCCCTGCCAATTTCTTGGAAATTGACGTGATAAATCCTATTACTCACGGTGTCGCAAAAAAACGATATACGGACTATGAAGTTCGGATGAGGGTATGTAAAATTCATGTTTTACTTGATGTCATAAATTGTTTTACCATGCTATAGGTTTTGTATAATCATTTGCTTAACTGCTCCTTCTATAGACAAATTTGCCAGTTTTTAAGATCAAAGAGTCAAGTGTGAGACGAAGGTACTCAGACTTTGAATGGTTGAGGAGTGAATTGGAGAGGGACAGCAAAGTATCAACCTTGCATGCAAAGTAAAAAAAAATAATTATAGTATATAATAAAATTTTGCACTCTCCCCAGATTGTGGTTCCACCCCTACCTGGAAAAGCTATTAAACGTCAGCTTCCATTCCGAAATGATGATGGTATTTATGATGAAGATTTCATTGAGGACAGGCGTAAATCTCTAGAGGGATTTGTGAACAAGTTTGTTTTGTTTTATCTTCAAAACAATAACCTTAACTAACTCAGTGATATACAGGATCGCAGGACATCCACTAGCCCAGAATGAACGTTGCCTCCACATGTTTCTTCAAGAGCCAGTGATTGATAAGAACTATGTTCCAGGCAAAATCCGACCTAACTAATTAGGAGTTCGTTACATGCGATCAAAAGATCATGTCACTCATTCCTCCTTACCTGTTTCTCTTTAACATCCTCTCCCTTTTGTTGGTTATAATGAATTTATCGTGAATACAATCGTAGCGTCTTTAAATACTTTCAAATGCTATGAATTTGTTAAGATCTGAACTGTTCCATCACCGTCATTACACTGCATCAATGACATACCCAATTGGAATTTTTTTTGACTTTTTTTTGTTTCGAAAAATATTTACAAGACAGAATTTTCGCTTGACCGAGTAATACGTCAACTGTTAGGCTTAAGGGGAAAATGCAGACAGGATGAAAGATGTACATGAGAAACTTAAGTCAGATCAACTTTTCACAAGATGGGGTTTTTTCCTAATTTTTAAGCTAGATAAATGAAAGTATTGATATCCTTTTCATCACGTTTCATGTAACGATGCTCTATTAGCCACTCAACTTGCTCTTTTATCATTTTCTTTGAGGGGATGAAAAGATTCTTTAAAATCTCAACAAGCTCAGTCTGCAACTGAGCATTGCTGATTTTTTTCCGCATTTTCAGAATTTTTACTATTGCTTCCTGAAAATATAAATCAACACAGCTGGTAAGCGACGATGTTCATTTTTTAAAAACAGTCGATATACCTGTGTACGCAAAATGCGTAATTGAACGATCCCTTCATTTTCTTCTTCTTTGCTTTTCTCTGTTGACAATTGGAGACGTCCGATCAAGTTAATTTTACCTCGCTTTTGGACCTTACCGTTTTTCCTGCAATTTAAAAATAAATTTAGTCTAGAAATTTAACGAAACATAAAAAAATCATAACGAACACTAGACTGAAATCCTCATTGACGGCAAAAATAGTATTTTCAGTAAAATCTCTCGGAGATTGTACTTCGGGATGACAAATCAGCAACTGGCGTTTGAGTTTCGGAAAAGCCACCAAAGACTAAAGCGGGGGAAATAATGTTAGCCACTCCCAAATAATTAATCAAGAAAACTTGTTGTCATCATACCCATAATGTTCGACGAAGCTCTGCATCCGGCAACTCGGTAGCCAAGCGCAAATTTTCAAGGGATATTTTTTCTTGCGGTCGTTCATTCCATGCGAACAGAACGGCCATTTGGAAAGTTGTAACATCCAAATCAAACCTGCCAACGGAGTTGGCGAATTGAATCTATGATAAATACATGTTTGGGAAACTAAAATGCTGTAGTCTGTTTTAAAGTCAACAACACTTAATTTTGGAAAAGCATATGAGCGGCATTTTAAAGAAGTTTCTTCAACATGCTAAATGCATATGAATTTAAAATTTTGTTTCGTAAAAACAAACCATCTTACCGTTCCATTAGACATATGATGGTGCCATTGTAATTTTCGCCCGCTGTGCTTCTTCCTGTAGAAATCTTCCACTTCTGGTATATAGTCTTCCAGCTCTAATGGTAATGAAACAGTTACTCGATCAGATCCCCGAGCCCAAGCTCCAGCGTTCAAAATTTTAATGTTAATAGAATCTGCGTAAATGAAAACCCATTAAATAAATTCAACCTTTCTTCTATCACATGGGCGGGAAATTACCGGCAATGCTACCCTTCGTCTTCCTATATTCTTCTTTGAATTGCTGGTTTAGGTCTTCACTGATCTTGATATCCTGGAACATACGGGCAAGTTTGTGGACATAGTCAGCAGGCATTCCTACTTCTCGTAGCCTTTTTAATTAAAAAAGGATGATAAATGAAGTAGTTCAGTTCCATTGGTATTCTAAATCAACGTACCATTCAACCATATTTTCTTCTTTCTCACTATCAGCCGAAGTATCCAAGATTAAACGTCTAGTCAAATGTGCCTTATGAAATCGCATGAATACGTCTTTGTTTTGGACGTATTTCAAGACCAATAACTAAAAGAAAAACATTTGAATTATGGTTAATTAAAATAGCCCTCGAAACGCTTTTTTCCGTTTTCATTCAAATAGCCGTGGAATTTTAACCTACCACATCCTTCAGTTTGCTTTCAATTTCATCGGATGTGAGTTTTTTGCTCAGTGGTGTTTTGCGCAGGAGCATATCGCAGAAATTAGCTAAAAGCTCTGGGCAACGAGACTCGGGTTGAGTTTTTACACCTCCACTTATGCCCGGTCCTGGCTGAAATACATTGTTTTCAATATTAAGAGTTCACGGCAAGGTTTTCGGAAATTTGAAAATCACATATCCTTTCTTCGGAAGTCAAACGATTAGGTTAGAACTTACCAGTCTAGTGGGTAAATCTAATCGAAAGACCGAAGTGTCATTCACAACATGTTTATAAGCCTTATCACGAGCCGTGAGAAAGCGCGGGTCATCGTCGAAAGCTTCCTTCACCAACTGACTAAACTGGTTAAAAAGTGTCAATAGTCGCTCCACGTATTTTTCGGAATCCTATAAAAACAAGAATTAACTAGAAACAGGAATCTTAGAGACAAGCCAGATAAATATACTTGGGTGATCAATTCGGCTGCGACCATCATGTCAGCCAACCCTGCGTGGATGATATGATCTTCTAGATATTTAAGCATCGGTGCAATTCCGTCTGAAACTCGATCCATCAGTCGAAACATCATTCGTAATTCTGTCATAAATGTTAAAAGGTTAGACCCCAAAACGCGCTGAACATTCTATTTTGTAAAGTTTACTCTTACTTTGTGTTTCATCTTGTTTAATCATGGAAGAACATTCTGCTAGAATGGTTTCTTTGAATGCTGTCACCAAAACATTCACACAACATCCGTTGAGCTGGAGAGAAAACAATAAAGAATGAAGCAAATGTTCAAATTTAGCAGGAGCAGGTTTAATGGCTTCTTTACCGTCGCTATTGAACAGGATTCTAGGTATTTATTGGCACGCTGTTCCTCTTCCCGTAGTTTGCATTCTGCGTACCGCATGTAATTCTGAACTCCATTAATTTCCAAATACTGCGGAGCTTTGAGCTTGTAGAAAGCTTCGGTGGAATCGATGTAGGCTTTTTCAAAGTTTTCCATGTAGATGGTCAATTTATCCTCAGAATTCGAACACAGGTTAACTGTACAATACAACCAATCATTAGAACGCTGACTAACATCTAAGTATGATACAGAAATTACCATAGGACTCTCTCACTCCAATAACTAATTGTGAATCAAATGCTTCTCCATTTCTTTCTGCATGGACCAATTTCATAGCAGAATCTTGTAAACGATTTTTTATGTTGGAGAATATACTCAAATTCCAAGAATCCAACATTAGCTAAAAACATTATTGATGTATAACTGAAGTTGGTAACCAGTTTCTGTTGTGTTTTGTTTGCTAACCTTTCTGACTAGACTGTCATCAGTATTTTGTTGGGGCTTTTTATGGACTGCATTATGTGTCTTGCCCTGCAGTGCAGTTTCAAGTTGGAAGAAAGGCATGGGCAAATATGAGCACTGTGTAAAAAATTTGCGCCACTCACTGATGTAGGCCCTCAATAATGATTGGTCCTCTTCATGAGTGAGTACTCTCTGTAATCCATTAAAAAAAATAAGAAAATTGTTACATCTAAACTACTATACCAATCAGAAGAACATGATTTCCATTAAGACCAGATATAAGGGTAAAACTCACAGTTTGTGCTTGCTTTATAAATTCAAGGATATCATCCTGTAATGCCTTGTACATTTTGGCATGGGATTTTTCATCCCACAAACACACCATGTGTACAGACCAAAATAATTCATGCCATTCTGCCCGGCTAACAGGTTCTTGACGTAGAAGTTTTAAAATAGTTGGCCTCATCAGAGGCCATTGTTCTTCAAAAACCAGTTGCCCTTTATCCTGCAAAGTAAAAAAAAAAAAACATATTGAAATATATTTATTATGACATATTCCAATTAAAGTTTGTTGATACAATATCAATATAATTTATGATGTCACTGTAACACATCACCATGACTGAACCCAGCTTATATGAATCCTAATATACTTTAATTTTAAACTTTAGCATACCTTCCACATTGAAGCTGCCATTTCTGTTTTTCGATGGTCGTTTTAGATTTTTATTATACACACCATCGAGCTATTGTAGACTGTAGGTGCTAGATTAAGCCGAATACAGCTAAATACAGTTGACGACTACCAACACTGAAGCCCTGTCTTGAGCCCAATGCTGATATGCGGAGAATTTTCTTTTTAAATGGAAAAATGGAAATTAATTTAATATGATGGATAGCAACCTTGGTCATCCTCCAAAGGAACACCACAGCAGCTGCTGAGCTTTGTTTGTTTTTATCCTGCGGAGAAAAAGTGCGTTTATGTGCATATCCTGTAATTAATTGATAAAAGGCATAAACCCATTGGCGGGAAACAGTAATGCTGTACGCTATCGCGATTCTGTTTTACTAATTTGCCAGATTTATTGGCAAAATCCAAGCCAAACGCTTTTTTTTCACGTATTTTTATTATAATTAATCGTGGAATATTTAAACTGAATGCAGAATTATTTACATTCCACTTTTATGGTTCTTAATATCTTAAATCTTTTACAAAATTAGAGGTGGATGTAATTCATACCTATGCCCTACAGTTATGGACATGACTGATTAATGTTCAGCTTCATACATGTTGTAGCATTTCTGCCTATCTATGTTGTGCTACAAGTAGATTTTCTTTAGAAACGATCCTTTTTTTCCTTATTTTAAAAAGTGTAAAAGTAGCGTAAGCTAGTCTACTGAATTGTTTGGTAGGCTAATTTGCAAATAAAAGCACCTGGTTTGTGGCTAGTATAGGTCTGTTAGTAAAATGATTTACCTGTTTTAGGAACAACATGGTTGCGTGAAGGGTAAACCTAATTTGAGCTAACTGTATACTAATCGCTTTCAAGTACTTCGTGGTCACTTCACGCCCGATAACCATAAAAGAGAAAGCTACGAGCAATGACCGTTCTCTCCCGCTACACCATGCAGTTCCAGCAGTTTCGGACAGAACTGTGTGAGATAAGCGGACAGGCAAAAATATTGAAATTTCTGAAATGCCAGCAAGTTCATAAATCTGTTTGAATGGATTATATACTTTCTTGCTGCCGTGAACGAGTGCTAGATTTTCATCATCACTGAATGCCTGAAATGATATGCGTAATGAACATTTACGTTGGTAAAAACAGATAGCCTACAACTTATCTGTTAATTCTGAACATCTTAGTACTAAGGATGCATTGAGTATAGAAGTTTACTGTTTGGCATAAAGAAGGCGTTGAGAACGACTGTTCGGCAATAGTCTTGTAACCAGCAGCGGCTGGTGATACCCATTCGCTTCTCGTTATTATCTCGTTATGAATCTACATGAGTGTGATGACCTTGTGCCATGGTACAATTCCGAGTTCGATGTTAAGCGCAGAGTGGGGATCTATACGTGCGTGGTTTTCAACTTTACTGTAGGCATGTGTACGTACAAGTGAGGCCAACGAACTATATAATGCAATAGGTTGTGCCCAGTTTCGTCCAAAATGGTTCCAAGAAAATAATTTTTCACACTTGCATCTTTGCATGAACTGGGCAACAGAGTTTCTTTCGGCTGCTATCGTCTTTATCTGGAATCCTGAAATTATTGCATCAAGCAAATCAAGCATTACTTACTTAACCTCAAATTGAAAACAATAAACGTCAAGGATACATAAAAACGTTTCATTTTGGTTAAGCAAGTTAAATGGGAAATAGCATGCCTTTTCACACGTATTAAATGGTTTCCACAATATTTGTGTTGCTCTTTAGTATCTCATTGTCGTTTCAGCTTTATTGTCGGGAAAAACTGAAGAATTGTGCTTTTCCAATTCAGCAGTATATTGTTGGCAAAGGCTCGTGAAATCAAGACGGCAGACAGGCATTTCGAAGCAGCCATCGTCTCGTATGTCATAGACCAAAAAAAAAACTTTTTACTTCGCTTGAAGGAGTCTGATCCCACGACTGGACTTTTTTAATGTTTTCTAAAAATTATCTCCCCATTGAATGTTTCCCTCCCCCAATCAAGTTTTCTAGAAAGCATTGAAAGAGGTTTTTCCAATGTTTGTATCTTCTTTGCTCCCATTTCATTTTCCCTTACTTTTTCGTTCCAGACAGATGCCCCCCTAGCCCGTCTTGATGTGTTATGCGCCCACACCCCACAGAACTCGCAGGAAGGCGGCGGCGCTGGCGTCGGTTTTCGATTTCCAAAATGTTCTGTTTTTTCAATTTACATTTTGCCGATATTCGAAATTAATTTTGTTTAATATTTCAATGATTTTCAAGTTTAAAATGTCGTGTCAGCTTATTAATAACGCAATTTGGATACGAAGATAGAAAAGACTCAAATTAAGGTTGCCGTTAGAAATTGCGCGGAATTCGTTGACCTAAACAAACCCATCCCCGACTCCCGACGTTCACATGGAATATTTTGACTGTCGACAGATTCGAAGGGTGCGTCAGTTATTCTAAACGTGGAACTGTGGAGGGGGGATCGTTGCAGCAGATGTGAAATTCCTTATCAGACATATATCTTATTTCGTGCACTCAACCCCCTCGACAACGTTCTGTTCGAGTGTTTGTCCCGGCGTCATTCTCACTTGTGGCGTCAACGTGGCAGCTCGCATCTTTGAGAATGAAAACGTCAATTTGGGAGTTCGCAGTGGGACTTTGCGTCTTTTTATTTGCAAGCTGTACACAGGCCACATTTCGCGATGATCCCACAGTCCTCGTTACTTTGCTTGTCAGAAACAAAGCCCACACACTGCCTTATTTCCTAAAACTATTCGAAGAGTTGGACTACCCAAAAAATAGATTGACATTATGGTAAAGTGAAGATTATTATCAAGAAGCTTTAAAATGTTTTTTTTTTTGTTCTTTTCCCCTACATTTCTTTTTCCCATCCTTTGCTACCTAAGAGTTATGACAACTTCCTCTGTATAAAGTTTTTTTCTCTTTTTACGTTGTGGTTGGTTGCTTTTCACATACAAATGAAAATGCCATTGCCCCAGGTGAAGGTGAAACTTACTTCTATCGAGCTTTCTAGAACCCAGAGTTAAGACTCACATGCTTTGTGTGGTGGGGAAAGTAATTTCAGTTGGTCCCAACGGTTTCCCAACGGTTTCCTTTGTCCCATCTGACAAAACTATTCCTACAGACAAAATAAATAAAAAAAGCTTATTTATTCTTGTTGTAATCTTTCTTCCTGGTGTTTTAGTAATGCAATAATGTACATGGAACAATGTGATTTTAAAATGTGACAAAACTTAATAATGATTTTGTCAACATGCCACTAACAGGATCAAGAGCGATCAGAACCAAGATCAGAGCCTGCAGATAATGAACAAATGGATTGCTTCTGTAGAAAATTCGTATCACCACATTTATCACGAAATGACTTCCTCCCCTTCCGTAGCTGACGATAAAATCCCGACAAATTGGACTCAGGAGCGATTCAAGCACATAATCAGTTTGAGGGAAGAAGCCCTAAATAAAGGGCGAGAACTCTGGGCGGATTTTGTATGGGTAAATTGCTTGATTTACGTTGTACACGAATTAAATTAGGAATTTTTACACATAACGCAGCAACGTAAAATTCTGCTTTGTTGGTGAGATGATTACTAACGCCCTTCAACTGCAGTTTGTAGATTGCGATGTTTTCCTGACAAACAACCAAACACTGAAGACGATGGTCAACACGAATTACCCGGTTGTCGCGCCCATGCTGGACACACTGAGCTTGTACTCGAATTACTGGTGCGGCATGGGTCTCGATTACTATTATCGACGCACTGACGAGTACAAGCCAATCCGCGAGCGTGAAAACAAAGGTTGTCACCGGGTCATCGTCGTACACTCGTGTTTCTTGGTCGATCTTCGTCAAGTGGAATCCAAACGACTGACTTTCAGACCAGAGAATATCAACGGCTACAACGGCCCTCACGATGATGTCATCACTTTTGCCATTTCCGGCTATTGGACTGGTAAGCAAAAATTGCGAGGTGTCACTCGCCCAGCAAACATTAGCTTCGTGACCGTGCATGTTTTATTAAATCTCTTACGTTTTCTCTTCTTGTTTATTCAGATGTCCCAGTGTACATTTGCAATCAAATCAAGTTCGGCTATCTTATGGCGCCGCTCGACGAAAGTCAAACGATCCAAGATGACTACGCCCAGTTGACCAATATCATGCTAGAAGCTTCGGGTAATTCTTTCCTCCGTCTTCAATATCACCATTTATTTCTTTATTTTTTAATTAATACCATTTCTTTTTCAAAGTGGATTTCCCTCCGATGACCGCTCACCAGCAGCTCACCGAATACGTAACGCCACCTGCCAAAAGCACGCACGGCTTTGACGAGATCTTCCTGATCAATTTGGAACGCCGTCCGGAGCGACGTGCACGCATGGAATGGTCCATGAATCAGCTCGGCCTCAAGCACAAATTAATCAACGCCGTCGACGGAAAGTAAGTCATTTCTTTCTTTTCTTAACTAATAACTACTGGCAGCGGCCTGTCAACGACAGAGATTATCTCTCATACGGCTATTAGTAACAAAAACAAACAAGAACATGTATTACATCGATACTGCACGTCCCGATTGGTTGATGCAACAAGGAAAGCGAGGAGTGGGGTAGACGAGATTGAACG
This sequence comes from Daphnia sinensis, assembly GCA_013167095.2. Lineage (NCBI taxonomy): Eukaryota > Metazoa > Arthropoda > Branchiopoda > Diplostraca > Daphniidae > Daphnia > Daphnia sinensis. Next base: position 7,269,062 of record CM023197.1, read on the forward strand.
GTACTCTCTTTTCTTTTATCGCGTGCCGTCAAAACACTTTGCTTCGACATCCATTAAGGGAACCGAGTATATAAAAACAAAGAAGAAGTAGACCAGCATAAATTTGGGGTTCGCTTTCGAAACGTGTGCAACGAACACACTATAACCGTGAAAGCATCGCCATTTATGGCCAATGCTCGATTAAATATTGTCACATTATCCACGCGCCAGTTGGTTCGCTAACCAATGTCGACTGCAGTGTACATTTATTTTGGCATCGAGTGTTGTTCTATTGAGATGAAGCGCCACTCCATTTTTCCCCTTCAATTTTTGATTGTTTTTTAAAACCAACTGCTGTCGTGTGTTTGTGTTTGGGGGGGGGGGGGGGATTTTGAAAAATGGCGCTGCGTCCACTTTATCCATCGACGCGTTCATCGTCACGTTGATCAACGATGACGGCCGCTTGGTGGGGCGCGTCGATTAACCCGTTGCTATTTGCGCGATTGATTTTCGGTTGGTTGAACCGTATGGAGCGTCGAGTTTGAATTGATGGGTGATTGTGCATGGTCGAATGGGCCATTGAATTGTTGCCGAGCAGGAGACTGCGATTAAAATGAACCATAGTGCCGTCGTCGTCGGGGCCGCCACCTTCGCCGCCGCCCCACCAGCGGCAGCGCGGGAAGCATTTGGACAGCACCTGATAGCGCATCCGGTGGAAAGCCACTTTGAAGTCTTTCATGCGCGCCGTGTAGATAATGGGATCGAGGAACGATTTGAGAACGATCAGGCTGTTAACGGTGATGCCGACAGGCAGCGTCACAATCGGATCGAGGCTTTCGAAAGTCACGATGCAATCCTTGCAATAAACAATGAACCAGATGACAGCCGGCATCCAGCCCAGAATGAAAGTGCCGACAATCAACAGCGTCGTGATGATGGCCTATATTTAAAAAATAATGTTTTTTTTAATTCGTCATTTTTGCATAATGAGGGATGGGGGGATAAAAGAAGGGCATCACCTTGACGTTTCTGTTGACGGCGTTGTTGCTATGGTCGTCCGAATTGGTGGACGCGGAGCAGTTGTTGCGCTGACGGTGGAATGACGTCGCTTTGCCGCTTGCCGGTAGCCGTCGTCCCGGCGATACGGACGGCGGATGAGACGGGTAACGCAAACTAGCCGTCGTTTCCAAGGCGACTGTGCTGTGCTGCGCCCTCGTCGAGGAGACGGGCGTCATATGTCGTGCCATGGATCCGTGTTGGATCAAGGCCCTGCGATTGGCCTGGTGTCGTCGGATGATGACGAAGATGTGACCGTAGATGAAGATCATGAAGACGAGCGGGGCGAAAAAGAAGCTGGCGTATTGGCCGCGGAAGCGCAGCTCGCGGATGAAATCCGTCTTGCATCTCTGAGACTTTTTTTTTTGAAAAACGTGCGCCATCGATTTTTATCCTTTTTTCAACTTACGTAACTGTGAATCGGTGGGTCGAAATGGTCTTACCTGAAATCCTTGATTTTCAATGGATGAAAAGTAGGCGAACAACGCGGCGTTAGGGACGATCCACAGGATGGCCATACAGACGCTAGCCGCCCGTTTCGTCATGATGGCTACGTTTTTTTTTTTTTTTTTAACAAACAAAAAAGACAATATGGCCGTTAATATTAGCACTACGATTTGTTATCTTCTACTTGTTTTTGTTTTTTTCTACAACAACGCATGAAATTGGCTTTTTGTTATTGGCGTGGGACGTTTAGTGGTAGTAAAATCAGCTGCCACGCACTCGTTTGTTTCGCAATTGACATTTTTAAAAAAATGGTTGTTTGGGATGCGACAGTTTTTGTACGTCTTATTTACCGGCGTAGTGAAGTGGTCGGGCGATGCCGATGTAGTGGTTGACAGCTAGAGCCAATAAGTGGAAAACGGTGACAATGACGGCGGCCAATCGGATGGCCTCCATGGCCAGCATGCTGCAAGGTCCCCAGTCTGGTATGTCCACATTGTAGACTTTAGGCAGTAAACTATTATTGAGATATAAGAGTGAGAATGACAAAAAAAGCCGAAATTGGACATCACTCGTGGATACGGCTAGATATGCACTTTTTTAGCGCACACGTGGGGGTTGTTAAACAAAACGAATGTGCTATATTTAGCTGTTACTTGTTACTTTTTGATGTCCGCACTTGTTGTTATGCTTGTTTGTCTTTTATTTTTCTTTCTTCTTTCGATATCGATGTGTCGCCACAGGTGGGCACATTGTTTTTTTTCTCTTGCCCGCTTTAAATGGACTTTTTTTAACGGTTGACTTTCGCGTTTAACCAACTTATTTCGGTTGCCCAAAAAAAAATCGATATGTTTCGTAATGCTCGCCCGCAACTTGATTCGTTCCGATCTGAGCATGGATATACTTTTGATGTAGTGCGTCTCGTGTTTTCTTTTGACGTATCGTATACGTAACGCAGGCCACTATGGGTAATCCGACAACAATGACCGTATATTATGAAGCCATGATCCGCCTCTCTTCTTTCATTTACTTGTCTATATAAACCCTTCGTGCGGATGAACGTCAGTGTGGACAGCCACACACGCAGTTCTTTAAAAAAAAACACAAAACAAAAAGTAGATATGATACTTGGCTTTCGTTAGAGTGGGCGTCTCGCATCCCTCTTTTGTGCGTTCGTCCTAATGGATTGCGCGATCTGAAAATGTTCAACTTTTTGCCCCCCCCCCTCCCGTCGCAACATCCATATCTCTTTTCACGCAGCCAGTCTTGTTAATTGGATCATCATTCGGTTCCATCCAGCACTAATGGAATCGAACAGTCTCACTTCTCATGTTTCGCATCCCTCATTTCTTTCCCTCATCTCGACCTGTGTGTGTACGCAATCCCGAAGCAATGTAACGAGCGTCTTGTTAGACGAATGATCTCGCCAAGGTTGAACTCGCATTTTCTATATCGGTTATGATAACTCGTTTACTTAACGCACACCAAGTATTAAGTTGCCCAAATTAAAAATGGGCTGCCAACCCGTCCCCGACGACCTCGTTAACAAAATACTCAACGATGAACATGTAAATGAACTCACGTCTCGTTTAAAATGAAAACATTGCGTTTTTTGTTTTACACGAATCAAATCAGATGTCAAATAGACATTGATTTGAACGATTTTACCTGTTGAAAACGAGGCCGAGTCCGACGGTTAACGAAGCCACGGCATCGGCGGCGGCCAGACTTAAACTAAAGTACATGGTGGGCGTTAGCGGCCGGCGCATCCATCTGGCCGCGATGACGATGAACACGTTGACGAAGAAGGTCAGGGCGCAGAAGAAGATCAAGACGGGCGTCCAAGTTTGATAGATCTCTGTGATGTTTTGTACGGAAGAATCTGGCGCTTGATCGTCTGGCATTTCACTCACGTCCGACGAGCCCGTCATCACCATGTTATTGCAATCACCGAGGGCGTGACTGGCGTTGAACCACAAACACGGCCACGTCTCGCCATCTCTGCTTTCCAATCCGGACGGAGATGACGAGGCGGACGGCCACATTTCCATTTGATTTTTTTTTTTAACTCCTTGCGCGCGATTTTTTCTTTTTTCAAATTTTCGGCACCGATTTCAAACTACATTGAAACGCAAAATAAACTTTGAATTTGATTCATTGAGGGGGGGGGGGGTCTGAAATTCCACTGATCGTCTGTTATTGGAGAGAAGAGTCGAAGCGCTTCTAGTTGGAGAGAAACCTGTCCGTCTTTTGAGGGCTATCACTGCGTTTGGTTTGGTTAGTGGTTGGATGTTGCGTCTCTCCGTGCGTGTGAGTCGTCTCTCTCTACCCTCCCGAATCTCCCCTCTTCTTCCGCCCACACTCGGTGTGGCCGCTCCTCTCCTCGCAATCTTCCCTGTCCGATGCTGGCCGCTTTTTCCTCCTGGGGCGGGAACAAACATTTATACCTTCAAATATTCCCTATCATGGCGGGAGGGTGACGGCGCAAAGCCGAGCGCATGCCCAACGCTCTTCACTTCAAAAAATGAAGTGAAAATCCCTTTAAAAAAAAAATGTTAATCACTTTATTTACATTTTTTTTTTCTTGGCTTATTACAGCGACTTACAAGCCTAAATAAGTTTTTTTCATTTATAGCTTTTATTTCGTATGTATATGAAAAAAACGTGTCTTATCATCTTGACTCTAGAAGTGACCTCCCACCTTGTTGTGTACATGCCATTCCCGGCCTAATAGCATTTCCCATTCACGGAGAACCATTTCTTTTCATTCTTTTTTTCTCAAATTATTTTTTCCCTTTAACATCAGCTTCTGTTTGCATCACATCGCCATCGCATTCTGACAGCATAGGCTAATGCTTAATTTCTTTTTTTTTCTTCTAAATAAAGAGAATCCTTTCAAATATCCCTTTACTTAGAGCCTTGCCAAAAACCTACGCGTTCCATTGTGTTCCGAGTTAACAATAGTCTGGCAGCAACAGGGCTGATGCAATAGGCCTCTTGTATATTTGTACATACGCAGCCGAAAGCCAATTCAATATCCCCACATTTTTTTGCTTTTCTTTTTCTACGGCCATGTTTCATTCCGCCGCCGTTATCGACCATCATTTTTTAGATGCCGCATGTTATTTTTGCACAATGTTGCTCTCTTGGCCCAGCTAAAATCAGAAGACACTCGATAAATCTCTCACTGGGATGAACACGAGTCTCCCGTGAGCGTCTTTACGGTGTTACGTCAATCAGCGGATAACTCGATGCGCGCATCTTTTGTTAGCTAGCGCCTTGGGAACTCGTCATGGCAAATGCATCCGAGTCCGTTTTTCGGAATCCATTTGCAATTGTGACGAATGGAACGACATTATTTCGATCAACTCGCTGTTCGTTGCTGCATTTTGATTGAAAGCTATTGAACCCATTTACAATTGCTCTTGTGATGTTTGGCTGCGTATACGTTCGCCTTCAAAGTGTTTTTGCCTTTTTGTTTTTACGAGCTTCCATCTTTTGTTGTTGTTGTCCCTTTCCATCAAAACTTGCATGGAACGTCGTGTATTAGAAGCTTGATTCTATTTCGTGCTGCATATATTCTCCATATTCATGCGACGCGCGTGATTTATACGGACTTTACTCGCGAAAGATTGTTTTCTTCGACGTTATGGTTGGAACTTGTTGTGTTTTCGACCAACTTGCCCAAAGCGAGGCCGACTCGAAGCAATTACGTATGCCATTACTCTAGTATGCCATTACTCTATATACGTAAGTTCGTCGTACATGTACTAGACGTCTTCATTTCATTTCGCAAATGAGGAGCCTATATACAGATTGTTAAAGAGGTTCCCGTCTCGTGCGGGATTTCAATTCTATTGAACTCTATTATGTGACGCTTGACCACGCCTTTCTCTGCATAGCTTGCATCACTAGAGCAACTCATACTGGACGTTGCGGTTGTTTGAATCTAACGGCCCCCCCTCAACGATATATACACAATCGGTTGCCAGGCAGGTTACTGAACTGGTGTGATTCTATTATTTTCAGAAAATCTTTTTTATTTTTTCGCTCCCTTCGTTTTGCAGTTGACAATGCGGAATATATAAACGCCCTTGTTTGTGCTCATACGTACAGCCTTTTGTATATCCTGTTATGGTCTTAAAGCGTTGTCGGCTTTTCTTGCATAAGAAAATGGGAAAGAAAAACAGTTGCCTTAAAAAGCAACATTTTCCGTTTGCCTTTTCTTTTTTGCTATTTGCATTTTTATTTAGCGAACATGTCGAATCATCCAGTAGACCCCGTCCGCCTTTTCCCGTAGAACGCGTGTATCATTTTGTGTTGTAGAGGCGCAATCCGATTTTGATGGATTGGGAAGTTTAAACGAGATTTCAATGAAGGTCAGATGGCGCGTAATTTTTTCGAACCGACCGCGATGTGTTGTTTATAACGCTCACGCAGCGGTTGGAACGACGCTTGATAAAAGCGTCGTATCTCTGCGACGCCCCAGTTTGTTTATCCTCATTCATCTCGTTTTTTCATAGTAAAAAAAAATAAAAAAAGTCCAAAATCGAACGACATCGTTCGCTATTTCTGTCGATTCCATCGGTCCAAAAAATCGATCCATCGGTAAAAAAAAGAAAAGAAAAAAAAATGGATAACACTAATATTTAATGCTCGTTTCATTGCTTGTTACTCCCCAGTTAAGAATGTTAAACTTTTTCGTACCGCAACTGCGTCGTAGAGTTCGATGTTAAAATTTCAAAAAAACAAAAACAAAAAGGGGGGAGCTGGGATTTTTTTTTTTATTCGCTGTGGTCCAGCAGCTAAAAAAGAATTTGTTTTCTTTCGCTTTTTTTTTTGTTGGCCGAGTTGTTTTTTCATTATATCGACGATGTGTAGTCTAGGGCTCTAGCCTCGACTGTATATGTGGGCGCCTTATATTCAAACCCTCTCACCCCTCGACAGCCTCACCCACGAAATAAGTTCTTCCTTCCGTTTTTGCGCTTCGTTTATAGATATATATATATATTCCGGACCTTGCAGTAATACGTAAGCTGAAATTGGAGTCACTGGGTCGGTCTTCTTCTCCCCTTTTTTTTATTATTATTGTGTTACAAATAAATACATAATAATAGAAAAAAAAGGAAGAAATACAAGACTTTTGTTTTCATAACAGAGGGAGAAGATGTCTCGACAATGGTGGCTATCATGTTTAATAAAGATCGTCTAGTTGACAGGAATGCCACTCTATAATTTAGGATCGATAGATTTTTTAAAAATAGACGTCAGTGTATTAATATCTGAAAAAGCAGGGCTATACAAAACAAACGTATATCGATTCAGCACAGCTCGTGATTTAGATTCGCCCTGTCTTGTTTTCATCATTTTATTTCCCCCCCTTTGCCGTCTGCATATATACTGTCTAGTTTCAACAGCGCATATTTTATTAGGTATGTGTGTAGCGTGTACACGGAATCTTCTTCAACCCTCTCTCTCTCCTCTTCATCATAATACTTTCATCTATACGTGCGTCTCAAAAATGAAACAATGACTAGCACATATTCTGAAATCTATGTTCCTATATCGGCAATCGGCTTACGCGCTAATCGGCTTTGCCTTTTTTTTTCTTTCTTTTTTCTTTGCTTGCTCTTTATGATAGAGTTGAGCGTCAGATTCAGTAGGGCAAGATGTTTTTTCTGAGGCGTTATTGCAAGTGAAGTACGGCACGTAATAAATGCGGCCCTGCCCTTCTCTTTTTACGCCGCCTCAATGGTTCGCATGGAACGCACAAATTCTTGCTGACGTCGTACACATTATAGATACAAAAATTGACGGCATGTCTCTATTTTTTTGGGGGTGGAATTTTCGGCCGATAGTATGTCGGGATAATAAAAAATAAAATGGACAGCGGCTCGAAATGGCCTCGCCCAGCATCGCTCCCTGTGGCATTGTTGACGTCTGTTGCGTTCGAAACCGAATGCAGAAAGACCCGACAGCAATGCCACACGGTCAACAATCTCAAAAGTAGATAGCCCTCCCTCTTTGTTTGTGATTGTTTATACAATTCTTTTAGTTTGCTGTTGCGTAGTTGGCCATCTTTCGATTTTGTTTTCTGCTCTTTGAAATAAGGAAAGATGCACTTCCTTAGAGATCTCTATCAACGTCTTTTGTTGATATCCTTTTTATTTTGTGCGAGAAAACAAGAATCCTGGTGGCGATCGAAGATTCTTTGTTATTATTTGTGTTTCGTTGCCTCTCTGGCGACGTGGAATACGTGACAGATTGCATTCAATCTGGCTAGACGCGTCGACATTGAATGGCGTCTGAAGACAAGCAAGAAAACAAAAAGATGTCACTCCGTCAATGTGTGCATATATGTATAGTCTGAAAAGATTTAGACGCCCATTTTTAAGAAAGTTAAACAAAACATGTATATCACGGGGGAAAGGCGTTTTGCAATGAGGGAGGACAGTTGCAAAGAGTTTGAACCTAACATCGTTTGACTGCTGCGTTATATTCAGACAATCAGTGATATATGAAACAAAGCCTTTTGTTTACATCCGTTTTCTTTTTTAGGGGGGGGGGGTAAACAAAAGAAGGAAAAGAACAATATGCCAAAGTTCTGTAAAGAGTATTTAGCTAAATACGAGTACAAAAGCTGTTAGGTTTTGTTTCAGCGTCTGAATATGTGTGTATAGCCTATAGTTAACCAGCTGCGGCCATGTGTTAGACGCGTTGGCTATATAGTTATTTGTTGAAAAACTTGTTGATCGAGTCGATTTGGAGAACTCAGCACGAGTCGAGTTTATATCTAAAGTTTTCATCGGCACGTCCTGAAGACATCGTTGATTATAAACTATATTATTACTAAACGAATTCTCTGAAAACTGCGTATAATTGATCAGCATCAACTCATCCAAAATGGAAATATTTTTCTTTTCTTTTTCTACGGACCCTATATATGCGTATTGCTAAATACAGGTGGGTTTGTGTATTAGGAAAAGAGAAACTATATAGGATTTCGAATTCATGCTTTTCAATTCTTGATGGAACCGAGACTTGCTCTTTGTATACGTTACGCATCCCACCCCAACTTGTCTCTTGCGTCAGTCATTCGTTTAACCCGAGTAAAACTCGTCCCCTATACAGCACTCCTTTGAGTCGTATTTTAATGATTCATCCGTTTGGCCCAACTTGCATTTATAGTGTATCCTACCCAAAATCCAAACGGAGGATTGCAGGGGGCACACTGGACTGTTTGAAATAATGAAACGAAAGTTCACCATGAAAACTATACGGTACTAACTATAATCCGAAAACTCTTCGTTTATTCTTGGTGCATTTGTAATGCCCTCGTTGCTCTCGCCTACGCGTTGTTTTTTGAAAAGCGAAAATGTAATATGCGGCGCATTTGCATTTTCATCTAGACGCGTCATAATGGTCTTATGCAGCCGGAGCAATTCTTACGTATCATAGCTTCTATCCGTTAACGCGCTAAGCTCGTCTTCAAATTTTTATCCTTTTTCCTATTAAAACATTTTCGTCATCACCGTTCGCGTTTGATTAAAGGGCACGTAGCAGTACGTATTCCATTAAAGACAATTTATAACCGCGAGTCGTTGTATAATCACAAACTGCACGATGGCAAATGTTTGATTCGCTATGGCAAAATATTCTTGACAGATGTCGTATGTTTACGATGAACTGCCGAGGCTAACCTGATCGTTTGGCCAAGGCTTTTGCTTAATGTACGTATACTATAAACGTACCGCGGGATGAACTCGTTCAATAAATATACCAAGAGCGATTGAGCCCCACAGATGGTTTCTAAACGTAACCAAAAAAACTGGGGAGGGGGAGGGGTCAGCATATCCATCAGTTTTGAGAATTGTGACATCAACAGACGACTTGGATATATATCGGAGAATGATTTGCCGATTGCTCGTGTCGTTTTGCGTGAACGCATTGAACCTTGATGGCCTCAGCACAGTTGAACGGACTCATTTATTGCTCGCTTGTTTTGACAATACACATCTGGCCATTTCGGGGTGTATATATGGACTACGTTATTGTTGTTGCATATTAAGTCATGTACGTATATACTATAAGCCGGGCTTTGTTTATTGAGATGGGCTGCATTTATTGGCGCTGGAGGCGAGAAAAACGATGGCCCATACTGCGTATATTAGGCCTAACGAACAACGCAGTGCATTATGAATTTTTCCTTTCTATTTAAGATATCGTTTGCAATCAAAGCCGTGACGCAGTCGTTCACGATGAACGCCATTAGTTTTCTCGTATATTAGCAGTTCTTTTTTTCCCTTTTTCGCCGCTCGTCCTGCGTTTGTTTTATCTCATCGTTAAACATTCTCCTTTACAAGATTTTGTGTGTGTGTGTTGAGATCGTCAGATCGTGCCGCCGTTATGGCCGCTGGTATATTTTGTTGTATGCAAAACGGGGCGGCAAGTATAAAACGAACGAATCTAAACAGTTAGCTGTGCCGTGCCAAACTGTCAACAAACTTTTTTTCTTTCCCCCTTTTTTTTTCTTCTTCGATATGTTTTCCAAACGTTAAACAAAATTTATTCTTTGCATCGTTTTGCATTTTTTTTTTTTAAACGGGAGGAAGTTTCAAAGTTCCGCCTCCGGATCTCCATATAGCGCGAAAGGAAAACACTCGAAACGGACGGGATATGTTAAGGCTCTTTTGTGCATGCACAAAAACGTTCTCGACAGATCAGAAAGAGGAAAAAAAAATGGAAGTCGTTCGCCTACAGATGTCGGTCAAAAGCAACTTGTATAGAAGCATGTTCGTGTCACGCAAGAAATAAATGTAGAGGGGGCGTTTATTATCCGTTAGGACGGGGCAAAGATAATGCGACTAACACGACGACGAGTTGTTTAATACATGTAAACCGGGGGTTGATGCCATTCGTACAACGTATCAAAGTGTGTGTAATCTACACGGAAGACTAACGCTCCACTTGGCCAATGGCAAACCACTTGTCCCTTTTGGCATCGGCTGTTTGAATAGAACAGCGGGCCCGCCTTTGTCGGTCAAAGTAGGTCACGTCCTATATATATTTTATCGTTTATAGTCCATTGCACAAAGCGCTAATGGATGAAGCACTTGGATAAATTGAACGAAACCAGCCGTTTTTTTTTTCGTTCCGCAAAAATAGGGAAGAAAAAAAGGACGACGATTTTTATTAGACAGTCAGCGAGTACACACACACGTATCGGCCACGAAAAGTAAAAGTTATCGGCGAAAAAAAAAAACTCTTTTTTAGACATTCGATTCTCATTAGGCTTCCTGTCTGGCTGGTGTATATATATATATATATCTTCTATAAGCTGCAGAATCAAGTGCCTTTTTGTTTGGGGGGGGGGGGGGGGCTTGATGTATAGGGGTCGACGAGGATTTTATTTTGTATGGAAGTAGGCAACCACAATGATGGCAACTGAATACTGATGTTGCGTTGTTGTATAGCTACTTTTTTTTTTTTCAATCAAATTAATTTAAATAATGTTTGTGGCCCGTCTATGGCATCGCGGAAAAAAAATGACAATAGCTAGACTATATTTAATGGCTACACGCTAATTCCATTAGACAGTTGGGTACATATACATTTTGCGAGTGTGTATAGACTATTGATAGTCTACTCATTAGTGCACATCTTCTCTGGGGGGATATATCTTGCGCGAAAATGGAGGAGATTGCGGAAGAGGTGAAACTCATTGTTCCAGTAATAAGATTTGGAGAATTCATTACGCACGCTGAGTTCTATTCTTTGTTCGGTTTATACCCTGCTACATCACTGTATTATTTATGAGTCTTTCTATAATCAGTTAAACATTATGTAGTTACAAATCGAAGATGGAATCGTTCCTCTGACTTCAACATTCTATATACTTCTTTGCTTAATTAAAGAAAGGATGTCTTCCGCATATAGACTATACGCTAGTTTGGTATGCAATTAAATGGAAAATGAATTCTCCTCAACCAAAAATTTCGTCATTTCAATTTAGGCTATTTTTTAAAAAAAAAAGCTTTGTGTAAAATGCGTTGAAATGCGTAGAAGAAGCAGGTGGAAGACGTTGATTGTTAAATGTTTCCAGATTCCAGACAGTCTGCTGAATTGAGACATCCGAAATATTGCACCGCATGTTATTGTGTGCCCTTATATAAAACGTAAAAAAATCAATCGTTGGGTGGAGCTATGTCTTCTGACGTATACAGAGCTCTATCTCTATATATACATAGAGTTCTATAGCAACAGTGATCGATCCTCCCGTGTTCCATTCCGTGTATGTAACGCCCCCCCCCCCCATCCCTTCTGTTTCTTATTAAATTCAAAATGATGAAACGGCATGGGAAATGTGACGAACGCCTGTATATGCCAAATTGAGATATATTTCTCTTTTGCCGTTAAAAAAATATAGTATAACTTTCGTTAGAATGCCCCTCTTTCATCCTTTCAAAGTTAAAGTCACTCACTTTAGCGGGAATAATCAATTTCCTTTTTTTTTTACAAGTGCCCATTTTCTTTTCACCTGTTTACTAGCGGGTTCACGTGTTTTTCTTCAAGTCGTTTCCTATAACCTCGCCTCTTTTTTTTTTAGTTTAAAGAAATGGATTCCCGCTATCGTGATGTATCTAATCCTAGCACCTATATAGAGCAAACCAGGAAGTAAAAAAAAAAAAAACTTTTAGCTTGAGTGGCAAACTTTAGGATGGCATTTTTTTCTATACATCAGCAAGTTAATTGGTTGCCGCTGACAAGGTGATTTTTAAAAGCTACTGATTGAAGAAAGAAAAAAAAATGAATTTTGTGTGCTATCCTTTGCTAAAATAGAACTTGAATCAAAAAGTAATTGATTCATCCTTGGCTTACACGTGTCGATATGTCGTGTGTGTGGAACTGGCAAACATACGATACCGAGGCAAAGGAATCATCTTTAAATGCGTGCACAATAGAAGGACGTACAGCACCGATAATTAAACTCGCGTATAAAGAATCCTTCGTTGTTACCTCTCATTGTGTTGGCCCATCGTAAACGTGAATCGTATATACAACCGACGAAAAACTGCTGTGCTCATTTCTAGGATTGTCATGGTCTATGTTAGGAAAAGGGACTAATCATTGCTTTCCAGTTAACTGGAAAAAAAGATATGTGCAAAGGGACTTATCGCGTAGCTGTTTCTATCCTTCGTCATCGCCTTATGTTTTTCCGCGAAATGAAAGTGATTGACAAGAAACGCGGGTCACCGTGGCTACGTCGTTTTTTTTTAAATTGGCCAATCAGACAGGGTTGTGCAGAAATGACTTTGGAGTTGCTCCGGTGGCAGATTAATCAGCGATAACGAAACGTATCTATAGAAAATGCTATATTTCTTGAGAGTGTCTGTGTGTGTGTTGCTCTTTGATTTGTACGCGATGGTTAAGTAACTGTCATCAGTGAAATCCTTAGAAACTAGGAGTTATTACATTTCGAGTTTCGATAAAAAAGTTTTTTTTTGCGTCATGAATAATGATGATGCTATAAGGGTTGTTCATCTCTGTACATCGTTCGTTCAACTGTTGATAGTTTCTTGAATGCAATTTAAGTGTACGTCATTCTTATTACGCCGACTCTGATTGGTAGGCGCATTTTGTATGATGCAAACGAAAATCGAACGTTAATGTTTCAATGTTATTTCCAATGCGGCCTTCATTTCTATGGTGGAGCGTTGGTAGGACAGACGAAAAATGATTGCAATACGAATTGCTTGTAGTTCGTTGATTGTTCAAGCGAAAGTAAAGTATGAATAAAAACTAAAGTGAATTTGTTATGATTTCTATTATTCAATTGCAGATCGTTGAATGACTCCTACGTCGCTTCATTGGGTATTCGCATGCTACCGAATTTCGCCGATCCCTATCACCACAGGTAAAATTCGATGCGGAATTCAAGTTAAAAAAAAATATGCATAAATACATCAACGATCGTTTATTTCAGGGCCATGACGATGGGAGAGATCGGCTGTTTCCTCAGCCATTACGCCATCTGGCAAGAGGTACGTTCCAAATCACGGTCACGGCTGCGTGAATGTTCAATTTTTCAAACGCAGTTCATCAATTCTCTATTTTTCAAATGACAGACTAACATTAACCCCCCCCCCCCACAAACTCGATTTCTCTCTATACAAAACTCAAATCAATTCGTTACGTTAAAGTTTTGTTTCGTAATCCAGTCAGCGAGAGTCCGTTGGCCTTTTTTCTTTCAACTTACATTTCATCAATCTACTTAACTTTTTTTTTTATTTTTCACATCGATCGTAGATCGTCGATCGGCAGCTGGCTGCCAGCATCGTCTTCGAGGACGACATCCGTTTCGAAATCAACTTTGCCAGAAAGCTGGCCGACCTCGTCAGCGAGGTGGAGCGTTTGCAACTCGACTGGGATTTAATGTAAGATAACTCCTCCACTTTTGTTTTTTTCTCTTTTCCTTCCTTCAACTTCCGATGCCCCTTTTTTTTCTTTCCTGTGTGAATTTATTGATTTTCTATCTAACGCCGTCCGCATTCACCCCCCTTCCCCCTATATAGCGCATTGCACAGCAACAACTTTTCCATTCGAATGATGCCCTATTTTTATATTACCATCATTTGTTGTTGTTGCCGTTTTCTCCACAGCTTCCTTTTTTCTTAAAAAAGAAAAATCTTATTTCCCAGTAGGTTATCAGTCTTATTGGTTCTCTATGACGCCATTGTTTTGTTTTTTATTTTGCGTGTCCCGTACGTTAGTTTTCCTCTATTTGCTCTGGTTAGAAAAAGAAAAAGACAATGGGACGTGTTGTCGTCAAGGATTTTTCATTGTCGTCAGGAACTTGAGAATTTCACATACAAAAAAAAAGAGCGGATATCCGGTTATAACTCGGGTCGGAATAAATGTGAAAGCGTTTGCGAGCAGTCTCTTTCAACGGGCCATTTGTTGATTACGTGAATCGTTACACAGTTACCTGGGACGGAAGCGTCTCAAGCACGAGAACGAGACGTGGGTGGAAGGCAGCGAACTGTTGGTCAACGTCGAGTATTCCTACTGGACACTGTCTTACATCCTGAGCAAACGCGGCGCTGAGAAACTGCTGAAAGGAGAGCCGTTCGGTCACCTGGTGCCCGTTGATGAATACCTGCCCATCATGTTCGACAGGCATCCGGAGAGCCGATGGAAGGAACCGTTCCCCAATCGCGATTTAAAAGTTTGCATTATTTGATTTGATTTTTTTAATGTTTGAAGTATTAAATTTTAATTATTCATTTTGGACGGGATTTTCAAAGGCTTATTCGGTTGCTCCCTTGATGGTGTATCCTACGCATTACACGGGGGAGGCGGGTTACATCAGCGATACGGAGTCATCTGAAATCGTGCCGGACATCATCAAGAATGCGGCGGCCAAAGAAGGCAAAGCGGACAAGGGCTCCAAAGAGGTTGAAATTGAGGACAAAATCAAAGTGGAACTGCCGGCCATGGGAGAAACGGGCGCGCTCGTCGATGCGCCCAGCACTTCCGCTGCTACACAGAGAGAGGAGATCGCCGCCATTAGCAAAGAGTTCCACGTCGAGTTATAAGCAAAAAATTTTTGTAATAACACCGGCAATCAAATGGAAATGAAGAATGAAAAAGAAAAAGGAAATAATCCGACGTAGAGCCCCCAACTTCCTCGTGTAGCAAATGTCAATTTAAGTTTTGATTTCTTTCACTTTGTGTTTGAAAAAAGAGTGCGAATTTTTAAAAACTAAATTTTCAAAATCCTATTTAGCAATAACCCTATACCCTATTCAAAAAAGAGCAAATTGCTATGCAATTGACAGGAAAATGAAGTTAAAAAAATGTTTTTAATAATAAGTGTTTGTATTTTTAGTCCACGTGAACTATACGTTTGATCTGTCTCATCTAAACCTGAATTTCAAATGAATCTTAACATTTTCTGAGTGACATTTTTTAAAATTGTTTGACACCTTTATAAAAACGTCAGGGTCGGGAACGTCTCAAGTTCATTTGCAGGCACCTGCTTCTCGATTTCATTATAGTGCGTATGCCAAAACCCAAAACTGTGTATTTCGTGTATCCTGTCCACGCAGCACATCATAAACAAAAATAACTGCATCACGAAAAAAAAAAAAGACAATCAAAACAAAATCAATCCGAGCCATCTTTATTAATTATGTGCTTTTCTATTGGTGAAACTCTACATACTGCCACCATCTTTCGATCTCCTTTAAGAAAGGGTTTCCAAGGCCTCGGAAACTTTCTGGAAAACTATTGAATTATTTCCACACAAAAAAATTGATCAAGAAAACTTAAATGAAATGATAATTATTTAAGTATATACCTTCGTCCGGATGAGCTTCCGCAGAAATCTGTTGAAAAAAAAGCAAAAAGATTAAGTTATTTCTTCAAGTTAATTTATAGTATTGCAGAGTAAGCAAGAATAAGAGCTTCATCTTTCTTAAATCTTATTAAAATTTGTAAATTAAATAATCGTTTATACCGTCCGGCATTTGGCGCCGTAATGTTCGACAACGGGCAGCGAGTGCTTGTGGAAGGTATCGAGTCGTTTGCGGATCGTCTCCTCATTGTCGTCCACGCGTCCCGATGTTAAACCTTTGATGATTATATATTCCGAATAATTTATCAGCCAAACATCGATCAATACGTTATTGCTTACCGCGGTTCATCAAACGAGCCGTCATGACGTCATCGCTCACTTCGAAATAAATGACCAAAGCGCACGGGTTGATTTCGCTCTCGAACTGGATCCCCTGAGCCACCTCACGTGGATAGCCGTCCTTTTTTTTAATTCATTGGGGATTATGCAAGATTGAATGGCTTTTTATTATTCGGCGTCGGGAGACAACAATAACAAAGAGCTGGTTTGCAAAGCACTTACGATAAGGAAGCCCTTGGAACTCGTCAACTTAGACAGCATTGCTTCTTTCAGCAGATCGAGCACAACGTCCTGAAATTAAAAGAACGGTATTAACTTAAGTTTGCCAACTTTATTTAATTGGCAATTTGCACGATGCACAATGGCTTAAAAAAGAAGAATATAAATATTTATATCATAACTAGTATATTCTTGGAGGGGTTAGGATTTTTCTTGCTTGACTTTGTTCACTGGAGAAACTGCTCGTATGGCATATGGTAAATAATGCATACAACTTTGTGAAAATAGTTTTCGATTTGACAAATTTCAATACGAGTTTCGTGTTTTTCATTTTCTTTTCTTATAGTCGTGTAAGACATTTTCTTTTGAACAAGGCAAAACGTGGGAATTTCATTTTCTTTGTAGAATAAATGTTTCGTATTCTTTTCTTAGTCGTGTAAGACTTTTTCTCTTGAACTAGGGAAAACGTGGGTATTTCATTTTCTTTATACAATAAATTAGATCAAATTTCGTTTTTAAACGACGAGGCAAGAAAAACTCGCATTCATTTCAAATCTATTCCCTTTTGCCTTTTGATTTTTACGTCCAAAAGTTTTGCGCTTCGTCTTTTAAGAACATATCGGACTTGTAAAGAGCTTCTCACGTTTTCTTAAAGGCACTTCCGCTGCCTACGTGACATTCCCTCAAAAAAAACTCCTAACCTTTTTATAATAAAAAAAAAATCCAATTAACGACTTATTCAACTGACCTTTTATTAAAAAAAAGAAAATGACGAACTTTGTATGGCATTTTGTTTTGTAAAGCGTTTTACAGTTTTAATTAAACCCATATTTGCACCGTGGCTGAGCCCTAGTCGGGCTTATTTTCCTATAAAAGATTTTCCGATTAGATAGCCAGTGGATGTACACACAAAACAACATCGCGGCCTTTGACGCCTCCGTCATGAATTACAGGCAATAAAAGTCGCATTGTCAATAAATACATTCTACTATCAGTAACGTATATATAGAACATATTCTTATATAGGCTATACGTAACCAAGACTAACGTGGCGATGTTAAGTTCTATATCGTCTGAAATCAAACGGAGGTAAATGCCCACGCTATAGCTATTAAGCTCAAGAATTAAATGCCGTACGTCTTCTGTAATGTAACGTGCTTAAAGATTGATACGGTATATAGGGTCATGAAAAAAGAATTCCAGTTAAAGCGGATGAGATGTTTTTGGTTACATCTCAGGCAAATGCGCCGCTCGTGTGAATGCAATCCGACCTCCCACCTATAGCTTTCCTGTTTAAGTTCCTATTTTTTGTTGCGGCTTTTTGCAAAGATTTCTGCGACCTGAACGTTTGCATTTTCACGGAAGACTTGTTTGCCCAACCACCGCGGATTGTGGTTGATCGCTATGAACCCATATGGTTGATTAACCACAATCCCATATCTCCAAACAACGGAAAATGCAGTGCGTTACGGACATCGCTAACAATGCCCGACCAATTTTACGGTTCGGCTTTCTCCTCAATGTGTATAAAATGCGGATCGTTTCCACCTCAGATCTTGCAACGGGTAAAAAAAGACGACTTTGATATCATCTAGCGGCAGCTGCGTGATTCAAACGTTCACAACAATAACAAAACAAAGCTAAGTATAACGATCGATGGCAAAACAAAAAAAAAAACATACCAAGGGCACAAGTTCTCCTCGCTGCATAATATCCGTCAGTTGTTTACCTCTCTCCGAACCGGACGCAACCTCATCACGCAGAAGATCACCCGACTAAAAAAAAATATTTAAAATAATCGTAATCATTTTTACTCCTCTTCAAAAGCCTTATAACGTTTTTGAATAGCAGATTTTAAATAATAATAATAATACTTTGTGTTACAACTTTAAACTTACCGACAGGTGGGTGTAGCCGTATTTCTCGACGATCTTAGCGCATTGCGTGCCTTTACCGGATCCCGGTCCGCCTATGTGTTTCAACACCATCAGCATTTTAATATTAGTACTCATGCATATGTAAATTCCATCGTTAAAGGATTTAGGAGATTAAGTTACGAATGGATATCAGATAGCTCGGCGGGTGTATACCGCCCTGTTACTGAGTTCTGTTTCTACTCGACATTTCTAACGTATGCAAATTGCTTTGAAAGATGAATAATGTGATCTACTGACCGATGATGAAGATGATGGGCAAATTGGCCTGACGGAGGGGAGTGATGTCAATCGTAGAGCGCGCTACCGTAGGTGCCTTTCATTTAAAATTTTTGCAAACAAAATCATACCCGTTAGGAAGATGAAGACAGTGGACAAAAAAAATCTTTCTTAATCATTATTGAGTTTTGCGTAAAAAAAAAAAATGAAATACCATTATAAACCATGTGGTAAACACTAGATATGGGCAACGACTGGGCATTCTTATCATTGATCCATGTGTGGGTATTTAAAAAGTTTTAGTTCTGACGACATATATTCTTAACCTTAACTCATTTCACACGTTTTCAGAAGCGCAATTGACGCAATACAAGGGCTATACGTTAAAGCTCAAAAAAATTAGTAAAAGGAGGTCGTTTCCACCTCAGATCTTGCAACGGGTAAAAAAAGACGACTTTGATATCATCTAGCGGCAACTGCGTGATTCAAACGTTCACGCTATAACAATAACAAAAAACAGCAAAGTATAACGATCGATGGCAAAAAAAAACATACCAAGGGTACAAGTTCTCCTCGTTGCATAATATCCGTCAGTTGTTTACCTCTCTCCGAACCGGACGCAACCTCATCACGCAGAAGATCACCCGACTAAAAAAAAATATATATTAAAAAATTATCGTTATCATTTTTACTCATCTTTAAAAGCGTTATAACGTTTTTGAATAGCAGATTTTACATAATAGTAATAATACTTTGTGTTACAACTTTAAACTTACCGACAGGTGGGTGTAGCCGTATTTCTCGACGATCTTAGCGCATTGCGTGCCTTTACCGGATCCCGGTCCGCCTATGTGTTTCAACACCATCAGCATTTGAATATTAGTACCCATGCATATGTAAATTCCATCGTTAAAGGATTTAGGAGATTAAGTTACGAATGGATATCAGATAGCTCGGCGAGTGTATACCGCCCTATATTACTGAGTTCTGTTTCTACTCGACATTTATAACGTATGTTAATTGCTTTGAAAGATGAATAATGTGATCTACTGACCGATGATGAAGATGATGGGCAAATTGGCCTGACGGAGGGGAGTGATGTCAATCGTAGAGCGCGCTACCGTAGGTGCCTTTCATTTAAAATTTTTGCAAACAAAATCATACCCGTTAGGAAGATGAAGACAGTGGACAAAAAAAAATCTTTCTTAATCATTATTGAGTTTTGCGTAAAAAAAAAAAAATGAAATACCATTATAAACCATGTGGTAAACACTAGATATGGGCAACGACTGGGCATTCTTATCATTGATCCATGTGTGGGTATTTAAAAAGTTTTAGTTCTGACGACATATATTCTTAACCTTAACTCATTTCACACGTTTTCAGAAGCGCAATTGACGCAATACAAGGGCTATACGTTAAAGCTCAAAAAAATTAGTAAAAGGAGGTCGTATCCGAGAGATGAACTGCCTTATCCAATACAGAGCGAAAGTCTGATTATCATAGCCCATGGGCGTGATAGCGAGTTTCGTTTTCAACTTTCACTTTCTGCCTATATGTGGCTGACTTAAATACTAATAAAAAACAAAGAACATCGAAAAATAAAAGCGTTACCATGGTGATTTTCAGGGGGAAATCTTCGTTGTTGGCGAATGCGAGAGTCAGCTGATGTAGTTTGTACGCTAAATAATGTACACTGTCTGCTCGGCCTTCGACACTCTTCCGCGTCGGCTGAAAAATGGATGCGTTTCGGGGAACAAAAAAAGTCGTTGTCTCACTGTGTTTGCGAGCTCGCTCGATGGCCGGGCAATATACGTGACGGCGTGCAAACGCTGCTACCACGGCTGTTCAGTGTCGTTTGGCCGCTGTCCAGTGAGTCTGCGCAGTGCTGTCGGCAATCCGGAGAATACGACTGGTGTGATATTTCCCTTTTCTTTCGTGAGCTGCTTTTTCTTCTGACCCATCTCATGTCTAAATTTAGGTTACTGTGCGTTCTGCGAGGTTGGATCACGAGACTGAATGTAAATGTCGGGAAGGAAATACTTGAGCTAGACTACTAATCCTGTGAAAGTATTTTGATTTTGTTTGATGTTCTTTAGTTCGGTGGCAAAAACGGCTGTTCCCTATAGATGTGGAAGGGTCTTCAAAACACAGCCCGTCCCGCGTGATACATAGAAAGCACGCAACTAAGATCCAAGGAATTCAAAAAAAAAACGAGTGTATTGAATATTTATCTGAGCATGGCGTGTTGGTCATAATTCATGAAGAAAATGGGACTGGATACCTATGGTACATGATGACAGTGGATCGGCATGAGATGTCTAAAAACACGTGATATACAGCAGCATCTAATGGTAACTTTACTAGATTCAAAATACAGATTTTTTCTTTTTCTTTTGCTACAGTGAATCACAACAAGCCAGACGGTTGTGAATCACTTAATTATTTACTAGAAATAGATGAGAGCAACCAGCGAAGCGGACATCGTTTGTGGCTATCAGGGCATATACGTTGTTGCATAAGCTATGTGCTCTGTTAGACGTGTACGTACATGCAGGTAATACATATGACATTGTGCGTCTACGTAATAAAGGAAACACGGTAATTTGTGACATTACGATAAAGTTTTAAACAATATTTCGCAGAGCATTTTCAGGTAAAAACAGCAATGAGCTATAAATTCTTTTTTTCAGGTGATAATTCGTTGCGTGAGAAATCAGCGTTTTTTAAGATTGCGGGATAGGGTTCGATGGGAAATTGTATAATCTAACGTAACAATTTTTCAATATTCAAGAGTATAGTTGAATTCACTTCTTTACATTTCTTTTTGTTTAAGGCATATGGTGAACCTGTGATTAAACCCAGTGTGGGACATATATGTATTGTATAGCCTATGCCTGTAAGCTAATGCAATTTACAGAGTCCTAGCTGATTGACGCTATAGCCATATTGCTAGGTAGTGCCAAATAATGTAAAATTTTATTGATTAACATCGGCTAGTAAATTACAGCTTTAGCTGAAAATGATCTTTTGTGAGCTGAGGGCACTCTCACGCAAAATATTAAAACAAAGTTGAAATGCCTGGTTATCGGTGCGATGATAGAGGATGATGGGATTCGGGTAAAAATGAAGAAATTGTGCAGCATTAGACTATATGCATTTCATTATTCAAAATTGAAAGGTAATTGTGGACTAAAGGTATGGTACGTATACGTTTTAGCCACCAAGGAATTTTTTTACCGTGCGTATTCGCGAATTTAAATATTTTGGGGTTCGTCACACGCCAATATGGTATAACTCCTAATAGATATATCAGTCCAAGACTTGTCGTGCCTTGAAAATTTTTTAAAGAAAAACATTCGATTTTTAAACATCGAAAAAGATTTGATTTGACTTTGCTGTAAGTTTATCTTGCTCTTCATCGCTACTTGTACTTGATTATTGTTCCAAGGCCTCTTCAGCCTCGATATCCTGCAGTGCAGGTGAATCCTTATTTTCATCTGCAGCACTTTTGGGATCTTCTGTTATGATGTTTTTGATTTCTTCTTCAATCATCATGTCGACACTGTCGACGCTTTGCTGACGCTTCACACCGTTTTCGTGTAAGGTGTGAATGACCACTTTGGTTTCCTCTTGTTCCGAATGTATCTCCGTCACAGCGCTTTCCGGTCTTTCGGATACCGCGGGATTCTGCAAAACAGGGATCTCGCCCAATGAACTCGAAAGAATGCCATTTATTTCTTCTGCTAAATCATCAAAGATTTCGCTTGGTGATCTTTGGCCGGCTACCTAAGGTGGAAAAAATAAAAACGGTTTTTAAAATTTAACAAGGGACCAAATTTGCATAGTGTATAGGAACAACAAAGACTGTTTATTTATACGTGCAGCTAGATTGCTTTAAATGGGAACCCATAAGGCCGTGCACGTATCTTTAGGACTAAATGAATAGACTAAAAATGATGGCATCAAGTGTGGTATGGTCGTACTATATGCAGGCGTCCTTGCTGATCGAAGAACTGAGCGACTGGGATAATGTTGGACCTGTAGTTAGTCATTTCAAAACGAGCCAAATTGACGTCTATGTCTCCAGTTTTTGCTCCTAGTTGGATTTGTCGCTCTAGGCTACGGTCACTCCAGTCCAGGAGAATAACACCATCAACGCGTTGAACCTGTTAGCAAGAGAAAAAAAAATTTCAAATGGATAACACAAACAAGCAATGAACGTAAATGGCAAATCGATATTCTTAAGCTGGGGTTAACATTTTTTATCCAGAGACTTACTCTCGCTAAATACTCGACAACGTCTCGCATATTCCTAGGATACCCCGTGACGATCATTGCGCCAGAGTCTTTCGTGTCAGACATTAGTTGAATTAAAATTTCGAGGGCCTTGTAGGCTGGAACGATGTTGGGGTCTCTGCTGCCTGGGTGACAATACAGTAAGGAGGTTGTCAAAATTTTAAAATCATTTAAACACATGCTATAAAACAGAACGCGTTTTGCCTATTTCGGATGCTACTTTTAAGTACTCCGATTGCATGTTGAGATGAAAAAGGCGAGGGTCGATTCGCGTTAAACGATCGCAGTGAGTAATCTTTCCCGATCCCGGTCCACCTTTAAGATAACCGCGTTAAAATTAAATAATTAAGTATTGAATTAACACACCTTGAGGTACAGACTGCATGTTTCGATCTAATATAGCTATATGGTATAGCATCAATAGGCATTGGCAATTTATAAGTTCAAAATGTTAATACCTAAAATGAATATGATAGGAATTTCCGGTAGTTCCGAATCGATGGGAACGATTTTTCTCTGAAGTGTTAAGGGGATACGTTTTGGCGGTCCCGGTCCGGAACTCGATGATTCGGTCACTGGATGATTATTTTCTCTCATCACGTTTTCGCTGACGACCATAATTGGTTCAGACATGGTTCGTGCTTGATTTTGAACGCGCTGATACCGGAACGAGCCATTCGACTGTCTTGGCCATGAACCAAAGGCCGTTGGACTGTCATCAATGTCTCGACCATTCATTAGTTGATTTCTTCCTGTGATTAAAGACAAACAGGAGTTATAGCCTAATCATGCTGGAAAATGTAATGTACTTTTATGAAAAGGGCTCCGACCCTATAACGTCTTGCGTAAGTGTTAGGCTATTAGATTTGATGAAGCATATATGTTTATGTAAACATTTTGGTAGCTAAGGTGGAAAACACAATGGCTCGAAAAATCTGTGAATTGAAATAACGTGCTTTCAAATTTATCAAATATATCTGCAAGCAAGAAAATATTACTTATATATTACGCCATTCCTTCCTCTTGCATTTGTGCCACGACTATTGCAAACTTGAAAACTAGTGCAGAAACTCAAATTTAAAAAAAAAACAAGGGAATTTAAAACTAGAAATTTTACCTGTATCCATGCAGATGCCCATGGCTGTCACAACTATCACAGTTGTCTCATAGACGCAGTATGGTGACTCTCTGTTCCAAAAGACAGCAAACGAATGGAGTGTATTGTTGAATGTTCGAATGTTCTGTTCAAGCCACACATCGTATTGCGGGAAAGACGGAGCTTTAGTATTGGTTACCACCAACATGTACGAGCAGCACAATAGGCTACACGACGACGAGTGCAATATTTATGAACCACAGCATTCCCGAAGTCACGAGATTTAGCTACAAGTACTATAGACTACAGACTACCATCCAGATCGATGTTTAATACTAGCACTCACATCAGATCTACTCGTCGGGTTTGCTCCAATTCACCAGATGACCAGTTGCTATAGTATCGATTCGGCGTTACTGAGCATATCCGCCCTTATTTTATCGTGGAACTGGGCCGGATAAACCTGGTGACCATGAGCAGGGCATTCATTATTTAACAGTTTCCCTAGATCATGCAAGTTGACAATAATAAGACTTTCTGTGCAGCGCGGTTGATGTATGCCCAATCAATGTGCTCAAGGTTTCGTTATCGGAAGTCTAACCTTGTATTCATTTCATGACTTAGATTGAGAACTTTATGAGATCAAAATTTATGTCTTTCTCTTGGTCTGATAGATTTTGAACTAAACGTAAAATACAAAGTTGCGCTAACAGCACTTTGTTTTCGTTTACTGTAAAAATGGTTGGTTTGACTAGACTAACTTATCACTTAATCAAAAAGTTCAATTTTGATAATACTGTGTGACTTTTTTCTCCGTGGCTATCGGGAACTTCGTGAACACCGGGAGCCGTTGAACAACAGAGATTCGGAGTCCGGTGTGCAGTACCGACTTTTAACACTAGAGGACTCCTCGTTCGGAATTCAGTGTTGAATTTTGACGCTAGAGCACTCTGGCGTGCAAAATTTTTTGTCGACTTTTATCAAAGATTTAGAATTAGATTTCACTCAGTGTTCTTTTAAACGTAACGTATGCAAAGCAAGTTATAACCAAATAGTGCTGGTTTTTATTATTTATATCGAATGTTTTCAAACTTATAAGTTAATGTTTGAACATAGTGTACTGCTGATATTCTCGTTATTGTTTCCCAAACTATTCTTAATGCGTTAACGAAAAACTTAAAAATGGTTGATAAAAATCGCCTCGTGGCTGCCTTATTATTAAAGAATGACAACTCTACCCATCACTATTCATGGGGTCAGCAATTGGATAAAGAAGTTTTACACTCAATTGAAATTCCAGAACTAGGAAATCTCCATGTGCCTTTAGCAATAGAGGTTTGTTTTGTATCTCCAGCCATTATCATTTTTCATTTATCTAAAAAGTAACTTAAACTAGTCACCATCAAAATTAATGTCTATATAATTTTATGCAGGATGTAGAAAAACTGAAGAGCATTGCCGAGCCTGCCCTTCATGGCAATGGATTGAATGTCATTTTGGACCCAAATCTAAGAAAAGGATGGCAAGTTACGGGTATGAAAATATCAGGATTGTTTCCCAAAGATTTTCTACAAAAAACTCTAGGAGAACTGTGTACCAAAGCATTGCTCAATCTGAAACTTGGTTGGCTGTTAGAGGATTGTGGCAGTAACATTGTAGATGCTTATATTGACAAATTAGTTTTGTATGAATCTGGAGGACACTACAAAAGACATCGTCATTCTGAGTTAGAACAAGGTAGTTGGAATAATCCATCATAATTTTGTAAAGTATTAATCCCAAATCTTTTAATCCAGGTATTTGTGGTGTAATGATTCTCCAGATTCCTGTTGAAAACGGGTTCGACGGTGGGCGACTAAAAATCGAGCACCGTTCGTCGATGGCGCACTACAACTGTCACGAAGGTAGTAATCATTGTCACTTTTTGACGGCCTTCCGCTCTGGGTGTAAGCATGAGCTAGAATCCATCAAATCCGGCTGGCGAGTGACATTAATGATCAACCTTGTATGGAGAAATGCCTTCGATGTCACAAAAATTCCGCAGTCGATTCAGCCTATCCCTGGAATTCTCGAACTGTTAACCGAAATACGGGAGTCAGTCGACCCTTGGTTTAAACGTATCCATCATACCAAGCATGACAAGCCAGTAATAGATAAGACAGATCGTTGCGAAATACCTCATACCTCTGAAATTACCTTAGATGTCGTCGAACAACTAAGTGAACTAGTCAACAAAACCCAAATCAGTAATAACGGTAAGTTGCACACGAATATCGACAAGTTGTACATTTACTTGTAGAATCAGTAAGTGTTATCTTTTTAGTTGAAGCAGTCTCGCACCATCGACATGAGGAACTCAACGACAAAGTATCTTTTTCTTCACCTTTTGAGCTAAAAATTACCAATATTGCACGTTTTTACCAAAGCAATCTCGAATGGCAACAAAGTATTACAAAGAACCGTTTGATATAAACTTATAAAAAATCTTAACACAGTATTTTGTTACTTAGGTGCTGATTTTGATGATGGCGAGAATGTATGTGACACGCAACATCAGGGAGAATCAATCGATATGCTTGTTTTTCTGCTGGAGAACGACTACACATTGACAGACCTCACTTTCTTTGGGCTGAAAGGGCAAGATGTTTGGCTCGCCCGTTTATTGTTGGGCGGGAATTTTCTCGAAGTTCATTTAGCTATTTTGAACCAGAGCAGATTGCAAGTGCCTTTCGGCGAAAATCCTACTTTTGCGGCTAAAATGGAGCATTGGGTTAATTCGAGCAATATGTTGGTGCCTTTTAAAAACGTGCAAATTAATGCCAACCAGATCGTGAGTGACTTCAAAACTAAATCACACCACCGAACTGATCAAGAAGAAATCGAAGAAAAAAACAAAAATTTTCCTAAATTAATCTATCAGGAACCAGTACTTGTGATTTGGCCCAAATATCAATCATTTCGCATCAAATGTCTTTATGCATTTGATGTTTTACTGGACGAATTGGAACATGAATTGCAAACAACAAGTCACCAGAAAACTATGGAAAATCTCCGCCGCATTATCACCGCGTGCCGCGATGAACCATTGGCTGTATTTTTCGATTCGGCTGGCGTTCCTGGAGAGCGCACATGTCGTCTCCTGCGTCTTTGCATTTTTCTCCGAGCAAGGCAAGAAGGATTAGATTTGCTGGAACTAATGGGCATGGATTTTGCCAATGAAGATGCCTGTGAAGAAGGCAAAGATGTTTGTTTCGAAGGAATTCGTAGTAATGAAGTGGCTTTGTTGGTAGCTGAACTAGAGTGCCAAGTGACAGGTAAGGTCTAATCATTGTTTTTTAAACATCGTTGGTGATGTACTAATTATTTTGATTGTTATCATTTCGGATGTCTATGTTTAGGGTGGTCTGCCTGTTCAGGTTTTGTCTTAAAAATGATTTCTCCGGTTCGACTGTCAAGTCAGTTAGCGCACATAATCTGCTTGGCCGGCCATCTCATGGATCGTTATTGCACAGAAGGTGCGCTAAAAATCCTGGACCGTGTTGCTTACCTCCTTCCTAAACTCAACACATCCTCCATCTCATCCCTTGGCCAGACGGATATCGATTCGTATGTCAATTTCGTTATTGAGTGTGAACGGGATCCAAAAACGGCCAGTGCTCAACGGGTCGTGTGTTTTACGACCCTTTTCCCTCGGCTGGATTCATACCAACAATGTCGCCTCATTGTTGATCTTCGGAGACGGATCCGATTTGGTGGCATTCCTTCGTGCATGCAACTTTATCAGCAAATGTGCCGTGCTCTACCGTCGTGCGATCTACACGCACCTGGACCTATAAAGAACGTAATTGTAGCTGTAGTGAGCAGCTTTTTTCAACTGGGTGACCCGGAGCTGATTCTTCTCCTGATGAATAAGATATGTTTGCAATCAACCGGTTCAAATCAAGCAGATGAAGAAAATAACTTGGTCGATGTACTATTGTTATCACACGAAATCTGGGAATTGGCCACGTCGTCCGACTTGGGGAAGACCATGCTTTCTAACCTGATAAAGGCCCAGACTTCGTCTCTGTTGTGCATGCTGGATCAACTCGTCATTCCCCGCCAAGACATTGTTCCAGCATGGCATATCAGAGAAATGGAACTCGTGCCAAATTTTAAAGCCAAGACTAGTTTGCTGGAAAGTTTATCGCAACTGGAACTGACGAGTGATCACAGCAAACTCATCCGTGATGCACGATTAGCTTTGATTGTTGCCTGGATTGATGGATTGTGTCAGCAATTTGATCGGGAGACGCCAGTTGTTACATCCCACCCGACCGATCCACTTCAGCTTAATGTCACTGAATTTTTAAGAACTTTTATCCAAATGGAAAAAACGCACAATCAAGACGGCCGACAGCCTATGTCCGTAGACTTTTCACGCCTCTTCTCGAAGATGTGTTTAAAGAGATTGTGCCATCTCATTCTCGATCTTCGACAAACAGATTCAGCGGCATCGAACGACGTGAGAGTAATTTCTTCGTGTTTTAATCTTTACAGAGACTTAAGCCGCCAATTTGTGGAAGGAGATATTATTTCTTTCATGAAACCTTCAGCAGAACTGGCAGTTAAAATCGCTAAGTGGCTATTCTGGCTTGGCGACGAAGTGGCCTTGGAGAAGTTTGCACACAAAATTTGCAATTGCGTCGCGCTGGAAGAAGAAAACTTATTCGTGAAAGAAATCATCTCGTCAAGCAAGCTATGGTCGTTGGCCAACTCTGCACCTGCCAGTGTGTCCACCTTTCACGCCTTGTTAGATCGCCATATTGGATATCTGAAAACTGTAAAAGAGCCAGTTTTCTCCTTTGAGCAACCCCTCGCCGAATTACCCATGTATCCCGAAGTTGAGGCTTTTCTTCGTTCCTCCGAAGAGAAAATGAGTTACCACAAGTTGGCCAGTATTTTTCATGCCCGAGGTTTTGCCGATGATTTGACTAAGCTTTGCCTGAAGAATGGTTGGTGTAGCTTAAAAGCCCGTGCAATGGGGTCAACCAGGAGTGCTTGGTGCGAAATCGTTAAAACACGAGATGTGCACCGTGCTAATATGCAACAATTTCAAGCTGTCCAACAAGAATTATCCAAAATGCTTTCCCTGCGCGAAAATCTTGGACATCAAGTCTTTGGAGGGAAAGATGATGTTGGAAAATTGTCGGACTTTACTACTGTAAGCGAGAATTGCATTTCGTCATTTTCATCCGGCAAATGTGAAAAGAAGGAACCCGAAATCATCGTGATTTCTGATTAGTGAAATTTTAAACAAACAGTAAGTTCTCTCTTTAATTTATTCGCTGTCAAACTGTTTGATTTTCTTTTCGCACTTTTAGGATCTTGTCTCCCAATAGACATTGAAGCGAAGTTTTAAAGTCAGAGAGCGAAAATTTCCCCAATCGGATCAGTGCACCCCCGTTTTAAAAAAATATTCAAAAATTTATATAGTTGTACTTTACGAAGGCGTTTGGCACGAAGGTTGCCCCGTCATCATCGATTTGAAATAGCTCCATTTACTGTCCTTGTTCTGTGAACACATATAATTAGATAATGTTTAGCTGACGCTTTATTTTAAAAAATTGCAGCATTGGGAGAAAGCTCCTCACGTAATCTACATCTAGCATTTGTGTTTTATGAATTGTAGCGCATATCCGTGTCCACAACTCTCTTCTTTTTGTGGTCCCGTTTTCCTTGGCTTGTGATAAAATTTGAGAATGCATGTCTAGTGCTGATGAGAGTAGTGTAATTTTTGGCATGGATATTGTTTCCCGATAGGAATTCCAACAAAATTCCCTTGTGCCCATCCCCAACCAGATTCCGACCAACTGTTTGAGACTCCCCTCCTTAGAAGGTGACACCTTTGCGTAAGTATCGGCACTGATCTACCACGTTTTTTTTAAATCATCGATGCTGTGCCAGAAGCATCAAGAAGATAATTCATGCAGTGCATTGTCGAGGTCCCGTAATTGTCGCCTGAATGGTCATAGAGTGAGGGAGGGGGGAGATTCACCTTCTCGTCATCGTCGTCAGGGTCGACTCCATTTATTGTATTTGTAACAGCTCAAAATACCCGAAAAAAAAAACTTTCGGTGTACATTGCCGAATCTCAACCGTTGAGCCATGAGTAACGTTAGAATTTTCACTTAATCAAAAAGATAATATTCTTAAGGCAATTTTTATTGGCGCGTAAGACTATATGCTTACCTGAATCAATGCTCATAACTATCATAGCTCTGTGGTAAAGTATTTGCGTACGGATTCAATGATCTTGGGTTCAAACCTCGACCGCAGTTTTATAAACAGCATCAAACAGTCAAATATGCCATGGACATGTCAGAACAGAATTTATTCTGAAAAAATTATTCTAAGTCCAAATTTATTGAACACAAATGACACGAAAATATTGACATAAAAATAATGTGACTCATGGCTCAGTGTTAGAGCATCGGCTAAGGACGCCGAAAGTTTAAGGTTCAATTCCCTAAAGAGTCGAATAAACATATATAAAAAACATTTGTATTTTCTGATGGAGTAAACATGTATACAAGTTAAAGTTGAAATTGTGTAGCTAATGGTTTAAATCCGTTGCAATATGCTTATGTGGAATGTTACGCAATGAAGCCAATAAATCAATCATTTACTAAAATTTACTATAATATGAAATATTATTCTTTACCAAAATATCCATCCAGTCAGGGAAGTTTCCTGACTCGACTTGCAGACGTGTAGGGTAGGAGAGGACATCGGGAACCTCCGTGGCTGAGAATCGAACCAAGAACCTTTGAGTTGATAGGCGAATGCGATACCTTTCTGGCAAACCCCCCTATCATCCCCCCAATGATATTTGGTGGTCTATTGACTACTTTGCGCAGCCACCTTAATGTGTTTAAGACATAGTATTCGTAAGAGTAACTGTGATAGCTCAGTGGTTGAGCGTGAGTCTGCAATACTGTATACGTTGGGTTCGAGCCCCGAGTCCGCAAATTCAAAACTATGCCATACAACACGACATCAATGCCCACGTCCAAAATTGGAAGGTAAAATAAACGTAATTTGTGGTGAAACTTCTAACGGCATGTCATAAACAAGAGTTGTTTATAAAAAATAAAAGTGGGTTAAAGAGCGTTCCGTAATTGTTTTGCCGATTTATTTGATCACCGCGGTACTGTATTTCCCTCCAACCAATGGGAAAACGTTCTCCCGATAAGGATTTGGCTTAAAATTTTTTAATATTATTTTAAAATCCTAGTATTTACATCTTAGTGTTTTCTTAGAGGACGAGCACTTGAGTGACACATGGAGATGAAATTAAGGAAACTCAAAGGTAAGTTACTTCCTCGTCGATTTCATTTTCATTGGGTATCCTAAGACTATCATCATCCTGGCACAATTCCTCTTCTATGTCCGAAGAAAATGTACGTCGTCCAGAAACAGATAAAGAATTTCGCACGTGAAATCCTGTACACGAAAGCACTAAAAAGATAAAGCGGTCGCTAAAACATTCAATAATTCTGGTACCACTATGCACGTGTTCCTCTTCATCCTCTTCCAGTAAAACGGATTGCCGGACTGCTTGACGACTAAATGAATTACGAACAGAAGCCGGTAGTAACATGTCGCTTAAACCGATAAATCCTTTAACTGACGCCGAAGAACCTCGCACCGAACCGGTAGGGTCCACCGCATCAGGACGAACCCAGTACGTCATAACAACACCTTTACCCTTCAGGAAGGTTTCACCTCGCTTCTCGCATTTTATTCCTGCAGCTTCCAACAACTTGGCCGTTTTTTCAGTCACCTAGAAAGTACGTGTTAAAATTCCATATTTTACGGTGAACAATTCTTTAAATCAAAGCGTTTGTTACTTGAATATCTCCCACTTGACTAGTATATTCCAGACGTGAAGCCATGTTGACAGTATCTCCCCAAATGTCGTAAAGTGGCTTCTGGGCGCCAACAACTCCCGCAATAACCGGTCCATAATCAATTCCGGTTCTCAAACCAAAATTATGTGATTTCTTCCTATTGGAGCTTTCGAGAACTGCCGCCATAGCTGAGGCGAATTTGACCATGATGATTAGGGAGGAAACGTAGGACTGAGTTTCCGTAACCGTTTCGGTCGATCCTTTACGGACGGAGGTGAGACCCGATGCTGCCATGTAAGTGCTGCCCACAATTTTGATTTTCTCAATGCGGGTGAACGATTCCTCATACGACAACTGGACATATTCCGACTTTTTAAAATTATCACTGGAACGAAATGGTAATCAAACTAGGTTACCGCGTCGAAGGCGCTGATGATGGCGTTCAGGTCTTCTATGCATTGGAGACCGCCATCGCCCACATCATTTTCCGTATAAAAATCCATGAAATTCGGAATGCAGGCAAACATGACGGCCACATGTTTGTGTTCTTCGTGATAAAGTTGATCACTGCACCGGGATGTGTCCAGATACACTTCGGCTGCAAATCAAAATAGATCCGTTTACGTTAAAACATTGTAGTACACGCCACGCACTGCTATTCGTTTCAATTGTGCTTTACCGACGTGGAGCGGCAAAATGTTCTGGAGCAACACCTTGTTAACAATCCTGGTTATGTTGGCTTCTTCCTGTTCACTGACTAGCTGGCGCTGCCAAACATAATCTAATCGATAGATGAACTCAATCTGGAAAGCTTAAAAGGATTAATTTTTTAAGTCACAGATAAGTAGGCAGAAACGGTACCTGGCGATCAGCAACATGCAAAACCATGAGGATAGTAAACAGGTACAAAGCGTGGCCGACTTCCGGCCTTATGGAAGGACTAGCCGTGCAGAGAAGACAGTCTTCCCGACTGTCAAATTTCTGAAGCAAATAAAAATTCGCGTACAATTAACTCTGTGGATTAGCTGACTTGAGAATTTACCAAGCATATGTCTGCATAGATGTCCAGGGTTAAAACGCTATAAGTGATCATAGCCGCTAAATAGAAGGTTAATTTAAGGAGGAAATTAATGCGATAGAAACCGAAGGCCACAGCCATTGTCAAGGCGCAGACATATGTAAAATACTAAAACAGAGAATGTGAAATTTATAATTGTAAAGAGTAAATCGAAAAATTGTGATCAATTATTACCCAGAGGTAAATGCGAGGATCGTAGAAATCACACTGGCTCGTCAAAGTTTCATTCTGGCCGATGAGTTCTAACGTAGAATTATTTGAACCAAGGACTATGCCCTGTATATGATACAATGTTGATAAATGAAAAAAAAAGAAACATCCTCTTGCAACAATTACCAAATCCACCAACCCGCATGCGCCTACGGTGACAGTCACCAAGAGAAAGATCGAGATGCGTGCCATTAGGGAGGAGCAGTGAAAATCCAGTTTAGAGAAAATAGTCGAGACAGTTGAACTAGAACGACTTGGTTCGGGTGAAACAGATAGGCCTCCAAGGATGTCATCCAGTTCGCTAAAACTTGCGTTTCTAGGCCGATTCCACAGCTGGGGGATCCATAAGCATAACGCGATTACAACTACCACGATCATGGCCGCCCCAAAGACCAGCCAAAACGGCCGTGGATCACTAGAAATTGATGATTGTTTTGATTTTTTTTTAACTATGCTTTTAAATGCATAACAAAAAGGGCGTTGTGTTTCACTGCTTACCCGGGGTAAAGTGCCAGCTGAATGGTCATGATTCCGATGAGCACTGGAATGGCACCCAAGACGTAAAGGTTGAATAGGGGATCCGGCCTCCGTAAAAATGGAAGTTCCCAATTGCGATTGGAGAACAGTAAGAGAACATTAACGTACACTTCTTGGTTTCGGGGCGCTCTGAAAATTCATAATTATTAATTAATTATTCGAAAGTTGATGGTTAACAGAACAACAAATAATAAAAACGAACTTGACTTTCGACAATCTCATGGATTCAATAGCTTTTTCCATTTTGGAATCGGCCTGGTCCATCATTCGTCGGAAACTGACCAAAGTGTTGTCCATCAAAACGGCGCCACGTCTCGTAGTGTTTTCACCGGCCGTTGATCGTCTCTGTTTCGCGAGATGAACTGTTTAATTTCAACATTGAACAATATCATTAAAAACTATCTGAAACCTTGGCAATGAGACGGCCTACGGTTCCACTAGTGGCACTAGATTTCCTAGGATTCTTGACTAATCGGCTGTAAATCTCTTCCGGTTGTTCGTCCCCTACCGCTATCGAAACCTGACGAACTTTCTAAATTGACGTGCAAAGCAAATGGACCAACGGATAAGAAAAACAATCAACGTTCTTCTGGATGATTTAACTTACCGCGTATATGTGAGGCAATGAAGTCGTAGGCGGATTTCGTTGATATAAAATTACTGGAAGGCTGGGGGGTACTTTTTCATAAAGGCTGTCAAGCGACGAACTGTCGCCATCATTGAGCGTCTTCTTCGATTCACTGTTCATTCGCCGCAGAGGAGGTGATCGCCGAAAAGATGTGGGGGTATTCATACGAGGCAAAGTGGCAAAGGGATCGGTATTGAATTTGATTTTTTTCATTCCTCCGTTTTTCGATTGAGCGGAATCGGCTGAGACAACCAAAAACGTCTCAATGCCTAATTTTTCAAGGTATGCGTCACGTCTCTTCCCATTGCCCGGTTCGAACCGATAGGCATTGCCCAACAGGTTCTTTGTTGCCATGGAAATGTGGATCCATCTAAAGTAGGCAAGTAGACGCAAATATTTGTTGGTATCTTAACAAAGACAGCCGAAGGTGTGAATTAACCAACATGACTTCTTGGCTAATGGATTTTTGATTATCTTTGGAGCCTCTTTTTTGTGTAAACAACCGACTTCGTGAGACAAACGCGGATAAAACACGTACAGCGGCTCAAGCCACCGTGTTGTATCTAGCACTTTCATTAGGTACATACCCTGCTTTTCCCGACTGTTCCATGTGATTGGCGATGGTAACGTCACGGGACCAGATGTCAAACTGCCACTTACGAAGACCGATTAACCCGCTGATAACGCTGCCGCTGTGTACGCCGATCCGCATGTCTACATCCACCTGGTGATCCTCTCTAATCTTATCGAGAATTCGTATTTACGATTGGTTTTCCTCAAAAGGTTTTCAGGATTTGTGTGGAAGAGCTTTACCATAAGCTAGCTTATGGTAGAACCAACAACAGTGAACGCAAATATCAGTTCGGGATGTTACCTAACTTGGCGGATTATTTCAATCATCTTGAAACCCATTTCGACGCAGTTTTTGGCGTGGTCAGATGTCGAGTTAGGGATTCCAGAAACGCAGTAGTAACAGTCACCGAGGATTTTGATCCTTAAACAGTCGTTTTCCTGTTAAAACGAATTAAAAATTTTTTATTCAAACGTAAAGAATTAAAATAATATTCGTTTGTTACCCGTGCAGCTTCGTCAAATTTGCCAAACAATTCATTCAGCAGAGCAACGAGACTGCCTGAAGGGAGTGTCGAAGTCAGTGGAGTAAAATTGACGATGTCGGCGTAGAGGACGCTGACTTCCGGATGTATTTCGACGTGCAGCGTGCTGGTACGAAACACAAACTAAGCGATTGAATGATTATACATAGAAATGCGATATTCTATCAACGCCGCGCGTTCCACTTACTCGAAGGGCTTCTTTGACGAGGGTGATGACTTTTGTTTGATCATCTGCTGAACCTCTTCTCGGATGGAAGTTCCCACATCGTGGGCGATGTGCTTGGGTAAGATGGACAACATGAGCTGTTCTTCTTGACTCTTTTCGTATTCCAATTTGATGGTTGATTCGATACATCGGCGTCGATCGAGAAAGGCTCGCCTCAACGTGGTCTCGTTCAGGCATTTGGTGAAAATGCCGAACACGTTAGCTGTCAAATAGAAGCCGACGTCTGCCACGATCATGGAAATGTTAAGTCCCTGATCAGTTGACCAAATCCTGGTTTGGAACAACAACACCGACGCTATCACATGAACAGCCCCAACAGTCAAACCGATCAGTATGGCCACACGCAGGGATGCGATCGGTAGCAGGTTGTAAACTGCCAGGATTGTGTAGAGAGCGGCCGGAACGTGAAAGACGATTTCTAGCATCAGAAATGAACAGAACAATGACATCTATCGGAACCGAGAACTTAAATTCTTGACGCACCTTCAGTTGGACGAGTTTCATTGTGTTTGGCGAACCAGAGATACAAGACAACATCAACCATGACGAGCAGGAATGCCAGGGTAAGTGCCATCAGTAAGTGTAGAAAACGGTATTTTTTGAAATGCTCTTCTCTGTGAGCTACGCAGTAAAACAGACTGCTTGTCAACAGGAGTACCAAATGACCTATCATTTCTGGAAGGGCTTTCACTTCATCGTCCACGTTGAATATAAGTAATAAAAGGATAAAAATAACGCTCAGGAAGATCTGTAGGAGTAAAAAACCCTTAAAATCCACATGCATAAGCCGCTGCTGATAACGGTCGTAAAGCCTCTCCAAATCTTTATTCTTGAATCGTTTCTGTAAAAGTTAAGAATAGTCAATCAAAAGTTAGGAATAGTAAAATTTAAACGTTTTGTAGTCTGTACTCGCAAATCGGTGAGCTTCCACATGTAAGCGTCTCTGCCGTTGGATGTAGATGCGGAAGCGATGGAAGGCGGTCTTAGTGAGTGGATACTGGAACGAGCGACAAGTTCCATTCCTCTCACCGTAAGTACTGTTTCCATATTATTATTATTATTGGGGACATCAGTGACACTCCCCCTCATGGTGAATGAAGGATGTTGACCTTTTTTGAGGCTGTAAAAATGTGAAGAATTAGTAGTAAATGCTAGGCTGTGTTTGGAACAAAATCCATCTGCCACTTTGGTCAACACTAACACGAGCAGATAGTGATGCATGATTTGAAAGGAAAAAAAACTTCTAATGTTCAGTTACATCTAACATTTGGTGATAACATTACAAACTCAAAAAATACGATACACGAATTCCTTCCGAATTTTCCATAGAACATTACTTTACACTTGGCGGCAATCATTCCAACCGGAGTGCGTGCCCTATGATCCACAACAACCATATACAAACTGCGGCGAAATTTTTCGCGGGATCTTTCTAATCCTTGATTGTGACGCTTAACTGTTTAGGGCCAATTTCCACAGAGCTACAACAACCAAGTACCCAACCGATAAATCCAAATGGTTGACATTTTAACTGAAATACGTGTAGGTAGTCGCAACACGTAACGCAATAAAGATTAGGGTCACCTGATTTTTCTTTGATATTTGGGGCCTTGCAAGGTTTTTTACTACCAGTCTAGGAAACAAGTTCTTTCACGTTTGTTGCCACATCTATCACTACGCTGACTTTGGATTGGACGACGCATACATTTGAAATATTAGGTAAGATGGGGCTTACCCAATCACAGCGGAATGAAACCGGGCAAATATCTCTGGAAGAAAGTCATGCGCCTAGCCTCTGGAGAGAAAAAATTCACAAATAATAAATGGAAAAAATGCATGGACTTCTAAAGCTATAATTCACACGTGTAACTGATGATCCTGACGCTTTTCTGCTACAGGTTACTAAAGACCACTTGTTGGCGGGAGCAAACGATCTGCAACTGTAGGACCTGGATGCCTTAAGATCCTTTAGTGGGACGTCTTTGAATGCACTATCACTATCTGCTCAAAGATAAGACAACCAAAGGCAAAAAGCAAAAAGTAAAAAATAAAAAAAGGTGACTTGATCTTATCACAAACCTCTTTTTTTTATTTATCATTTTAAGAAGGAAAGCTGTAATTAGTACAAGTATGTCTAATCATTCGGGATTTCGTGTTCTCTCACCTTCCACCTGTTTTTTTTCCGTCACTGACCATGACTAACCGAATTTCAAAAGATTAATCAAGCAATAGTAAACAGAGGTTGGAATAGGAGGGAACCAAATAGTATTTCAACGGGTGCTTGTGATTTCAATATCAAGCCAAAACTTCTTTCAACTTAAGCTGCACTTCAGCTGGAAGGGCAGCTGCCCAACCATTGTACAGATCAGAAAAACCGGATGCAATGTTACCCATCAGTTCGTTAATCATTGGCTTTTGCTCTGTGAAAACAACATTTTATTAGAGCGTATCAAGCGGCATTCAATATAAATGGAAAGTTACCTGGCTGTAGCTCTTGCTGTGTTGCCATCGTCAATATCACGTTCATGATTTGAGGAAGGTGTGACACAAACAGAGGATGGCCATTCTGGAACAGAAAGAGGAAGCATTTGAGAATGGACGAATTCTCGTGGAAGTCTTCACGCAACGGCAAGTGACTCATCAAAACTGGGAAAACCTAATCAATTGGGAAAAGCGGATAAAAAAACACCATCCAAACAAGTTCCTAATGCTCGTTAATTACCTGGTCCATTGGTACGGCGCTGATATTAACGACAATCAGACGAGTAATGGCGGCACAAATATTGTCTAATGCAAGTGGATTATCTTCTCGCGACAAGGCGGTCGACAGGAGCTGAAGAATTTGCGGATAATTTCTACCACAAACAAAAAATTACAACATAATAGGCAAACCGACCAAGAATGTTTCAACAAATGCTGAAGTTTTAGGATTAAGACTTACGGGAAAAGTAGTTCTCGACCATGAAGGACCAGCTCTCCCAATCCGAAGACGGAATTGTTGCGTACTTCGCTATCCGAATCGCGCATCAGAGTAGTAAACGTAGTGTACAGATGCGGTACAAACGGTTCCAAAACACCATCGAGCGGTTCCATGCAAACAGCCAGCACGCCGGCGCTGAACGATTTCTCCGCAATAGTGCAGTTCTTTTTCTGCAGGTAACAAACGTTCTACCAACTGGAAATTAAACTTAAAATAGTGTAAGCTATCACCGTTCTCTGAAGGATAGATGGCAAAAGTCCAGCAAAATACGGCGCAAATTCTTGGGGCGTCATAGCATTGCCCAAGGCAGGTAAAACGTCCCCGGCGTACTCTATTAGCTTCTCGCTCGCCTCTGAGTCTGGATCTTCAGGATCGTCCTCTTCTTCGTTGCTTTCTTCGGCTTGTTCCATCATTTGACATTGAGTCTGAATCAAGCGTCTCGTTAAAATCTTTCAGTCTTAAAATTAAAGATTCCGTACCGATTTGCTAAACACATTCTTAATGCACATCAGCACCGCGTCTAAGTGGCCCTGGGTTTTAATGACGAGACCTTTCAACTCCTTCAAAAGCTCCGTTAGGCAATCGAGCGCTCCATTAACGACATCTATCTCGCAATCCGTGTGGATGGCTTCCGAGAGTTTGGGAATGAGGACGGCCAGTGCTACCAAACAAGCTATAGAAAAACAAACCACATTAGGAGCTCTGTGGAATTTTAAAATGCAAGTAGAATGCTAACCTTCCTCTCCATTAGGCTGTTTGCCTATACAGACTGTAAACTCAGTTAGTGCAGATAGCGCAGCTCTTCGTATGTCTTCGTGACCGTAATCGACTAGTTTATAGATGGGTCCACTGCACTGTTCCACGTAAGAGATAAACGGCCCTCTATTATGCAACAGTGAAAACACCGATAAGCCTATAGACACAATAATAAACGTAAAGAATTCTAAAATACCTGGCTTGAAGCGCCAACTCCCTAAGTGCAAGACACGCTTCTTCTTTTTCTTCCAAATACGCATTTTCAACTGTGTAGCCAGCTACGTCGCTATCCTCATCATCATCTTCATTGTCCATGGGTGAGACGTCTTCGTCATCGTCAAGTAGGTCACCAGCCGGAAACGCTGATTCGTCGTCATCGTCTTTCAACTGAGCAGTAACGCCTTCATTGCTCTCGACAGCTTTCATTAGCAATGGGATAATGACGGGCAAAGCAGCAGCCATGTCGTCTTTTAGCACGCAAGCAAGCGAGGCAAATACTCCGTACGCACATTTCCGTAAATCAGGATCGTCTTGGCTTTGGACTAGGCTGAGTGTAAAATGAAGACATTCTTCAGCAAACGGCCGGAAGGTTTGCTCGCCGATCGTTCGGGCAATTACGCCCAACGTATCTAAAATTTAAAAAGATGACACTGAAGAATATCAAAGTCGTTCGGGGAAAATAATATTTAAAATATTACCTAGGGCTTGAACCTGTAGAGACATTTCTTCCAGTGTCAACTGACCGCTCAGGTAGACTTTCAAATGCTCCATAATGCGACTGAAGTAGGGAACCATGGCTTTTCCAACAGCATTCGCTATGATATTACCAAGAAAGATGTTATTAAAAATAGACAAGGTACGAAACTTTTGGCTTTTACCAGTGGCACCAATGGCACTAATTGCTAGTTCCTTGACGTGAAAAGGATAGGCTGGGTTCAGTGCAGCGAAGAAATGATCCATTAAAGAAGGAACGAAGGGAACAAGTTTTTCCTCCATAGTTTCGCAAAACGTCTCCAAGGCATAGAAGACGCGATCGATGCTACGAGGCACTTTTTGGCCACTGGCTAAGCTAACGCAAGTGGCCGATAGATATTCAAAAAGAACGGGCAGGATATCGTTGGCGTATTTGTTAATGTCGGGTTGGAGGTGTTCGGAAAACTGGCCAACGGCATAGAGAGCGGTATTACGCACGTGAGCTTGGGGATGTTTGATGCCGTTGCAGACACATTGAACAAAAGCCGGCAAATACTTGGTTCGAATATGCTCCGCACAACCCTCCGCGACGACGGCTAAGGCTGCGTACGCTGCATGCTGGGAACGAATATCAGATCCTAGAAAAATACAATTACTATAAATTTCTGTTACATTTTTCTTTGTACACTTCTTACCTTTAAAAGCCGGTTCGGCCCACTGAAGCAAAGGTGTGATAACCTTGTCGGGCGGCAAGTGTAATGCCATTTGGTTTAAGGTTTGGGCAGCTACGATGCATGGCTTAGTTGATTCAACCTGTTCGTCTTCGTCCTCATCTTCTTCTTCTTCATCTGCCTCCGCCATCAGCACAAATAACGTTTGTAGAATTGGACTAACCAGTTTATTCTTAATCATGGACTGCAAAATAAAGAATTGGTTATCACATAAAGTTGGAATATGAAAGAAGTAAAATAAAAGGAAAATGTACCTTTTTCTTCAATCTCGCCAGAGTTGCAATAAAGTTCAAAGCTTTGATACGAATGGTATCGTCCAAGTCTCTCTTAGTAGCAATCTCTAAGCAAAGTTCCGCAACTGCTTTCAGATGAGGTGCCAAAAGTGAAACTTCAGTTTCCAAAAGCTCTTCCCAGATTTCCATAAGGTTAACCGCTTTAGCTCCATCATTAACGATCAAATTCTTCACTACGACCAAAACTTTGGGAATAAGCGGCTGAACCATCGTCTGGTTGACCGAAATGGACCAATTAATTAAAGATAATATAAATTGGAGTGCTATTACTTACAGCCTCTTCGGTGCCGATGTACGGAATCAAGTTTTTGAGTGTCATTCCGGCATAGTATGCGCAACCAATGTTGGAATCTTGCAAAGCTGAATGAAATATAGAAATGAAGGGTTTCAGAAACACCTTGAGCTCTTCACCAGCTGAATCTGCCACAATGCTCAAGAGATATAATCCCAACTCTTTCTCATTAGCCTTTCCTTGGCAGCACAGTTGTTGAATAAATGTCAGTAATTCAGGCCATTTTCTGTCTTCCAACTCATGTTTCGCTATAGATGCAATAACTTGTGCAGTAGAATTTCGTACACTAGTCTCAGGCTCTCGAGTAAGGGCATCTAAAAGTCCCGACTTAATGCTAAAAGAAAAATGAATTAATGACAAAATAAATTACATGCTGATGTTACTTTCTAACCTGTGTTTAAAGTCCAATGTCAGTTTTTCCCAATGATAATACTTAGCCAATCTTTTCCTCAATAGGACAAGAGCATATTGTCTAATCTGGGGGCTAGGGGAATACTTTCCAATATGAAGTAAGGTCGGGCAAATGGTCGGACGTTTAAGTGCCTCTTTCAGTTCAGCTGTACCCTGAAGACCGGAACGCAAATGAAATATGGTACGTCATTTTGGAAGTGTATGGCCAAAAATTACCGTTTTAATAGATTCGTTATCCGGTTCCAAAACCTTCGCTAGAATTTCATCTACAGAACTCATGGCGGCCTTGTGATAGAGCGAACGAAGAACTGTAAAGGAAGGACACGACTCAGGCTCAGGCTCTTAACACGAAACACACGTGTTACGTGTGGCAGCCGACAGCAGAGACCAGACCACTGGGAATTCTGGGGCGGTAACCGGGAACTGAACTGCCAACGGAAGAGCGAAACGATAATCGATAATTTATTAAATGTTAGATTTTTTTGTACCTGAAAATTAAAACGTAATTAATTGGAGAACAGGATTCAGATATTAAGAATTGTAGCTGGAAAAAATGGTAAGGATATCGCCCATATCGGCATTTTGTTACCCTTTTTCCCGCCTGATATTTCGACGTTTTTCCCGCCAAAACGTTACATTTTGAAATCAGCTGTTTTTTTTCTATTGAACTATGTAGTACACGGTGTAGGTGTAGCTATCGTAGAATCACAGATTTTTTATTCCACGTGACAATAATTCTGTATTTCTAAATTGATATATGATTGGTTGTATTATTATTATTGTTACCTCCAAAAAGCTATGACTATGAATTTCGGTAATTAGTTACCAAATTTTCTGGTTAAGACCATTTCGCCAAAAAAACAAATTTTTTCTTAATTTATTTCATGATAAAATCCTTATCGGTAACATTGTTTTCAAAAACTGTTAGCAGATTATTGTTCGTTATTCCCAATTTTTTGAATTCATCACTGAAACCGTTTCTTTGGCCAAAAAGCTAAGGGTACATCAAACCCATAGCACCAGAAAATCTAGAATATTTACGATTTTATTATGGAATGACTTATGCTAGTCATAAAGCTAATTAACTCCTGCGTGAGGTATTCAACAATTGGCACTTAGTTTTGACGTAAAACATAGCTTAAAAAATCAATTTATTGTACGGGAAAGACAAAAACGGATCAGTATCGACGTCGTTTTAATAAGTCAGGTTTCCAGTTGATTGGGTGTGTCTCTTCATTGGCTTCGTCATCTTCTTTATAGATCTTGATAGTTTTATCAGCTTCGGCAGTGATAAGACGAGAACCACTGTGGTCGAATGTCATGGCAAATACGCCAGCTTCACTGTCCATCGAACCAGGTTGTACTGGGGCCTTTGTGTTTTAAGCAGAAGATTAATGAGAAACAAATGCCAAGGGGAAATAATCATGAAACGTTACCTGAGTGCGCTGGAAATTGTAGCCAGTCTTGAAGTCCCAAAAGTGAATTGAACCGTTATCAGCACCAGAAACCATGACGTTGTCGGCGTTTATAGCAAGGCAATTTAGGATGGCATTATGGCCAGAAAGATTTTGAATGAACTTGCCCTCTGGGCACTTCCACTGCTTTATGTTATCGGGCGAAGCAGACGCAAACATATACCTATGGTGAAGAATGAAGTTTAATCGTTAATCAAACCATTTCTGAAAAACTTTTTTTTTTTTTTTTTTACAAGTTTGGGTGCATAGCCACTGCTCGGACACTTTTTTTGTGATTCGTCAAAGTGGCCATAGATTTGCCAGCCGCCAAATCCCACAGTCGAATAGTACTATCATGGCTGCTCGTAATAATCTATATAATAAATAAAAGGTAGTGAGCAAGAAAAAAAAAACAAGTTGGAAATATGGTAAACCAAATACCTGAGGTTCTGCTGCTTGACAAACAACTGAGGCTACGGTATTAGTATGACCAGTCAGAGTGTGGATGTTTGCTTTTGTTCTCATATCCCAAACCCTTGCAGTGGAATCACGACCGCAAGTTACTAGAACATCAATTGTCGGATGCAGGGCCATACTGTAGACAGCGCTTAAGTGGCCGTGGTAGTGTCGAATAACCTGGAACAGGTAATTTTCGTATTATTATTTTTGAAACGTAACAAAGGTAGACTTGGTGGCTACTTTATTGTATTCAAGATCCCAGCACTTCACTTGGCGATCTTCACCGGCACTGAAGAGGTAGGGGTGCCTTGGGCTGACTTGAAGTGCACGCACTGTGCTAACATGACCCGTAAGAGAAAGTTTCAGTTTTCCCGATGCTAAATCCCAAATCTGCAAAAATTCAGAAAGGAATGCCTTTACTTGAGATACAATGTTATCACAGAGTCATACAACCTT
Source organism: Daphnia sinensis (assembly GCA_013167095.2). NCBI lineage: Eukaryota > Metazoa > Arthropoda > Branchiopoda > Diplostraca > Daphniidae > Daphnia > Daphnia sinensis. The sequence continues at coordinate 7,313,214 of CM023197.1, forward strand.
AATAACTCTGTCAGCAGATCCAGTGCAAAACCATTCATTTGTGGGATCAACAGCAACACATCGTACCCAACCAATATGGCCACTGATAACTCGGCAGAGTTTCCAAGGTGGATGCCACTGTGGCTTTGGCATAGTTGGAGCTTTACGAGTAACCAGTGACTGTGTGGTGTTGTTTGTTGGACCACCTAATGGGTTCTACTATTAGGAAAACAAACAACACATTGATCTTTGTTGGCTGCTGTACCTGTGGCATAACCTGGAATTCCAACAGCTGATATATTTGCCGAAGTTTGTGGTAACTGGTGGCTAGGAGTTCCAGAAGGCATAAGAGCCAATGATTGTGTTGCCTCTCCATCTTGCTCTGTTAACAACCAGTCAGGTACATAACAAAAAAGTAGAACACATTAAAGATACCTGATTTGTTTGTTAAAGCAAGAGGTCCTCCAGGGTAATTTGTCGGAAGACCAGTCTTTCTAGCTATCTCCTGTTGTTTTGTGACCAGCTCTACAATGGGGCCATATGTGTCTTTAGCTTTTGATGACCTCCATGCAGACACTCTGAGAACAAAACCAACAAAATTTATATAATCTGTTCTTGACTACATAGTTCATTAAAAAAAAATACGCTTTGGGATCGAGAGGAGGTAGACCACCCTCTTCTGACAAAAACATGTCGTGAGTTCTTTTCAATGAACGAAACACTAGCGTATGCACGGAATGCTTTTGTATATCCTGAAATAAAAAAAAATGCTTACCATGTTAAAAATACTATTTTACTATTTATTTAAAATTTAAATTTACCTCTCCCATGATTGTTTATAAACGGTAATAACGAAACCAAATCGAAATTTACATGAGGTTCACTACCGGCGTCGTCTAACGTGTTGATACCATCACCATCTATGCGGAAAAACAGGATTGGTTTACGCATCAAACATTAGATGGCATAATAGCACGCGTTGGCAGCGTCAGTCTCATCAACCGGCAACATGGCAAAATCGACTCAAAATGGCGACTAGCCATGAGTATTTTTCGGCTTGGTGTTTATGTGTTTGTGATGCCAATTAAAAGTTTAAAGTTTGTCAACAAATACATTTTGGCCTGTGTTTAGATTCTACAACCAAGTGCCGTTTTAGTACTCTAGTTTGAACTTCACCAGTGGGCCGTTCGAAATTGGCCAGTGAGTGACTCGCTCAGGATAACTCGTTTACTGACATTTAAAAATAAGTATCACAGATATTTGGTAACAGCATGTCGAGCACTTTTGTGGCCGACACCGCAGATGATGATTCCTCTGCTGGGAATACTGTCATCATAATTGTTAATGATGACACAGGAAACATATCAGTTGATCAGGAAACTCTTCAGCTTCTCAGTAAGTTGCCACGTTTTGGAGGGAAAACCATAATTTTATAAATAAATTTTTATTTTTCAGCCTCCCAAGAGAACACAACTCTGAGTGTAGTTAGAGTCAATGAAGCTGCAGGGGATAATAGCACAGATGTCAATATTACTGTAGAAGAGGATTTTAACCCAGGATCTAGTAGTATACTAAAGGGGAACGAAGAAGACCTAATGGAAACAGACCAGGATATTGCTCAAGTTAATGTGAATGCCAAGACTGAACAAGTGTTAGAGACAACAGATCCACTTCTAGCCCTTGACCAGGAAGAAATTGAGAAAATTGAACATGCATTACAGGCAGAAGCTGGGGCATTTTTCAATAATATCCTTCCTCCAGAGGCTGGGTTGGATGAGCTACTGGATCCTGAGCTTACAGGAGGTTTGTAATAGAATTTTGTGTAGCATTCCTCTTTATGTGTGTTAATGTGTTATCCATTAGAACCAGATGATACTGAAGCTGTTGCATCCATCTCACTTGATCACTGTTATTCAGCTGTTCATGGTTCGACGATTAATAACGCACGAAACGTTGATAGTGCGATGAGTTCCGAGATCGATAGTTCTGACAGTGTCTCGACGGGTAGAGGTGGCGGCGGATCTAGACGCCAACCGTCGCCAAAACGACGTTCACAGCGTCAAATTGACAGGCAAGAAATGGAACAGTTGAAGAAGATTCGCGCAGAAAATGAAGAACTTCTGAAAAAGGAAAAAGAGGAGATGAATCAAACTCAACAAGTCAGTCCGGCCAAAAAAGAAGTTGAAGAGGATCCAGAGGAGACGTTATTTGTCCCAGTTCCGCAAAGTGTTGCACCTGACGTAACTCCACCTGCTCCGGCGCAACCGCTCAGTCGTTTAGCTGTAATCCGTCAAAAGCTACAACAAGACATCCTTAGCGTTGACCCCGTCAAAGCTAAGGTTCACACACTACCTTTAAACCAACCCGTCAAAACGCCCTTGTCCAAACCGCAGCCCCTAGCCAAATCACCCCAAACAGTTCCCGCCAAAACACCAGTGGTGACGGCACAAACAAAATCGCCAGTTGTAGTTGAAGTCAAATCACCACAAGCGGCTCGAGCACCTCTTTCGCCCCAAAAGTCACAAAAGAAAATTGATTCAGACAGGCAATCTCCTTTGTCGCGTGTTTCATCGTCTGGTGGAGTCACCCGGCCAAGACGTGAAAACCGTCAACCGCCCAAACATCTTCGAGATGCTTTCAACCAACTTGAGTTTGAAGGTATTGAGAAATTAGTAAAGAAGACATCCGTTGCCAAAAGTGTTTCGTCTTCAGATGAACAATCCACTAAGATGTTTGACGTTAATGAAGAAATACCTGAGGATCCACTTGAAACTTCCCCGAAAAAAGTGGATCAATCCAAAGAAGGTTTTTACTAAAAAATAAAATTCCTATTAAGAAATTCTAAATAAGAAATTAAAACCTAATGCAATTTTACAGATGAGGACGAGGGTGATGATGATTTCGATGATGATGATGACGATGATCCAGAGGGTGAAGGTTCTGAGTCAGAAGAGAATGAAGATGATCCCGATCGATTGTGGTGTGTCTGTAGAGAGCCTCACAACAATCGCTTTATGATCTGTTGCGATAAATGCGAGGAATGGTTTCATGGAAAATGCGTCGGCATAACGCGAGGAATGGGTCGCGAACTTGAACTGAAGAAACTTGAATGGATCTGTCCGAAATGTGTCAGACAAGAATATGCTGATACTCAAGAACCTTTTATCCATTTACAGGTGAAAATTATTTTTTAACTGCTGAATTGTGCTTTTATATCGCGCCAGATATACATTGTTTTGTTTTTTATTTGTCCAGGATATTGAATCACCGGAGAAACCAAATCCAGCAGCAGAGGAAAAGACAGCAATAGTCAAACCGGTAGAGAAACCTATCAATCCGAGGAATGCGGAGCAGACCAAAACAGCCAAAGAAAATGCAAAACTCAAAGCTCAAATGATACAGCGAAGGGCTCGTGTTAGTTCAAGTGGAAGTGGCACGGCGGAGGAAGCTACGGCTGTGCCCCGGCGTTGTATCGTTGCTGGATGCAAGAGTGATGCGCGGGTAAATAGCGTGTACTGTAGCGAAGCGTGTATCGTGAGTCACGTACGAGATTCACTCATCGCCATGAGCAAAGAGAAGACCAAACAGGCCCAATTGCAGGAACCACCCAGTCCCAGTACACCTTCCACGCCTTTAGGTGCGTCTAAGTGGAAAGAGTCAGTCGAATTTGGCCAGCTGATGAGTCAACCAACACCACCTTTGGCTTCAAAATCGAAAGCCATTAATCAGTTGAAAAAATCTGTTTCATCGGAAGGAACATCGAAACCGGCCAATTTGGCAGACGATACACCCGTGCCGGTGTTGGAAAGAAAAACGGGGAAAATCTTGAGTGGCTCCTCAGCTCCCAAAGTTTCCAATTTGGAACAATGGCTGAAAGACAATTCGACCTTTGAAGTCATCAAACCGGCGACGCTGCCGACAAATAAACCTCGCTTGTCTCTCTTGTCTACCACGCCAACGGGTCCATCGACGTTGAACGCTAAATCGACCACGCCAACATCGTTAACGAGCCAAGCGTCATCGCCGTCTTCTTCTGCGTCGTTAACCAGGATCAAAACCGACAATAGTAGTTCTAAGAAATCGAGCGAATCGTCGTCCGCGTCGAAGCCGAACCTGATTCGAAAGAGGTCCATTGAAACGTCCAGAGATGAGGAGACGTCGAAAAAGGCTGTTCAATCAGACCCTGAGTCAACTCGTGCCAGGTCCAAGAGCTCATTGAAGGAGACGTTGTGGAACCGGTGCAAGGATGCCACTGACCTGGAGATTGATGAACAGACAGTCGAACAGGTTGCCACTGAAGTAGAAGAAGCCCTCTATCGCCTCTTCAACAAAGATGTCGGCACAAAATACAAAAATAAATACCGCACTCTGATTTTTAATATCAAAGATCCAAAAAATCTGGGTTTGTTCCGCAAGATCATTGAAAAGCAGATTACACCTGGTAAGTTTAAGAAGTTTATTTGGCCACACGTACACGTCGAGTGCCAATTAGTATCCTTAATGGGGGAATTTTTTGAATGTCTTTTGGGCACTTAATCAATACCGCCATTAAATCCAATATGGAGACTCGATCAGCTCTATCTGGCGGCCAGGATAAGCTTGACGTACAGCATACTTCATTATAGAATCCAACGATACAGACAGAACCTTGTCTGACCTTGATTGGTTAGCTATATATTTCACCGTTTATATTTACAGGTCAACTGGTTAAGATGTCGACGGAAGAGCTGGCGTCCAAGGAATTGGCCGAATGGCGTGAACAGGAGGCTAAGCACCAGCTGGACATTATACAAAAGACTGAACTAGAACTCATGAACATGTCCAATAAATATCTGGTCAAGACTCACAAAGGCGAAGAGATCATCGAGGAGGCCGGCAAAGAGCACGATGAACGGGAGTCAGCCACATCGACCACGACTGTTGTTCCAGCACCTCTCCTTGAAGCTCTTCAGGACACCACGTCCAAGCACAAGTCGCATTTGTTCGACCTCAACTGTCAAATTTGCACCAACAAGATCAAGGAGGAAGAAGTTGAAAAGGATAAAAGCAGTACCAGTAGCTCGAATACTAGTTCGAGGAAGACCAACGACAAGAGTTCCAGACGGAGTTCACATCATTCCGAGTCCAGCAGCAAACGGTCCGACAAAGACCGCAGAGAAGACCGTGATAGGAAGAAAAAGGATCACGACAAAGAGCGGAGTCGTCATCGTCCCTCACGAAGCAAAGAAAGACATCACAGGCATCGCTCTGACAGGGAAAAGGAACGAGCCAAAGAGAGAAGAAAGGAAGACGATAAGAGGGAAGATACAAAGAAAGAAGATGCTAAAAAAGAAGATACCAAGAAAGAAGATACTAAGAAACAAGATGCTAAGAAAGAAGGTACTAAGAAGGAAGAAGTTAAGAAGGAAGATGTTAAGAAAGACGAGATCAGGAAGGAAGATAAAGTTCCAGCTCCGGAATCGGTCAAGCAGGATCCTGAAATCGGTGAAGTGTTGGCCGTCAAGAAAGATAACGGTGCATCGATCGACGAATCAGAAGCATTGCCTGTAGCCAGTGCAGACGACATGACCATGGAACCACAACCGGTTCAGGAGAAGAAAAAAGAAGAAGAGGAGCCTTCCAGTAAACAGGAACCGACATCTACAGTTAGCATCAAGTAGGACCACCTTTTCACTCCATGTTTAAAACATTTTCATTTGAATGTCCTTTTATGAATTCAGGACTCCAGAACAACAATCTTCGCCGCCGGAGACGGGCCCAGTGGTCTGGAAGGGCATCATCAACAGTGTCGAGACGGGCAAAGTCAATGTCCAAGCACTGGACGTGAGTATTGCGTAATCCCCCTTAGCTGTTTTGGGAAATCCACTATATCTTTTTCTATTGCTTATTATTAGATGAGCGGGACGTCAGATCTGGCGGATTTAGAAATGCCTTCATCGTTGGATGTTGTGGGTCGTATCAGGCCGGAAATGGTATGGGATTATGTGAATCAAACAAGGCGAGCGGGCACGCGAGATATCGTTGTTTTCAAGTTCACTCCTGCATCGGATTCCGATCGGAAACACTACTCGTCTTTTCTCAGTCACATGTACAAACATAATCGGTTTGCCGTGGTCGGGGCCGTCTCCAAGCTTATCAAGGACTTCTACGTTGTTCCTTTACCTAAAGACAGTCCTATTCCTTTGGCGCTGGTTTCTTTATCTTCAGGGACTAAATGTAAGTCTTGTGTTAAGTGTCTGTTCATGTTACCGCATTTATTCACTTGTTTCATTTACAGCTTTGGACGAGAATCGTACTTCAAGTTTGCTATTGGGCGTTGTGGTGCGAGCGAGGAAGAAGCGATCGGTTGATCAGGCCTCGAATGGCGGAGCTCCCGTGCCTCACAAAGCGGCCAAATTGGCCAAGATGTCGGCCAAGATTTCATCTCCCAGTAACGCCAGTAGCAGCTCACCCAGTCTGAATTACATTCCCACCTCGCGCGCTACAACCAAAATGCCTAATAAAAGTGATCAGTCGAATTTAGCCACCAAAGCCGAACCGATTTCCAGCAGCTCCAAATCTCAAGCTGACGATGCGCCCTATAGTCCCGGCCAACTTCTCGGCGAAGAAGAAGAGCCTATCCCAGGTAGATTTGCATCTTAACTAGCGTTTAAATGTGATTATTATTGATCTGATCCTTTTTTTTTCGTGAAAAATAGTGATTGGCGATGAAGACGAGTTGTTGAAACAACAAGCTATGCTGGAAGAGTTGAATCGCCAGATTGAAGCTCAGAAACAGGAGCTGGCCTCCATGTCGGCTGAGGTGGCGGCCGAAGTGGCGGCAGCCACACCACCGGAAATGATGATACCCGGTTTGGGCGAACCTGTTATACCTGGGCTTGGAGAGCCTTCAACGTCCTCGACATCCGCGTGGACAAGTGTCGATACCAGGGTGACGCCTTCTACCGATCCACCATTCGACCATTCGGCGAAACCAGCGCCCGCGTCGATTAACAATCTCAATATCAGTAACTTACAGGTAGTGTTTAAGACTAACAAATGTTGAGCTAACTAAACTGGACTAAATAACTTATCTTGATATGAACAGGAAATCATTAGCACGATTCAAAAGAAGGAAATGGAAATGAAAATGACCAGTAAACCGACAGAAGATCGCCCTCTGCCGATCGAGCTTTTCTCGCCGCACGATGTCGACATGCGAATAGCAGGTCCTATTCCAGTGCAACCGATCGTCCCTGTTCAACCCGTGGTTCCGATAGGAGTAGTGCCGGTTGTAACCCCAGCACCGGAGAAAAAGACGCCTAGTCTTTTAAATCAGTTGACTGATGAGCAGTTGCTGGCCAAAGCCATGGAAATGGAAATGGAACAAGCCGGAATACCTACAACGCCCATGGCTGGCCAGCAATTTTTCCCTCCGCCTCGAGGAGCTATTCCGTATCCCCCTATGGGACCAGGTATGCCACCCGGCCCGCCAATGATGGGGCATCCCCGACCGTTCCGTTCGCCTCCGTTCATGGGGGCGCGTTCCTCTTTCAATTCGCCGCCGACTCAAGGTGGTAATTTCCGGACAAGACCCAATAAGAAAAAGCGCTAAATTTGTACAGTCCATCATGTCCCAACACTACAACCCACGTCCCTCGTTGATTCTCAAGGCCTCCTTATTTGCAATCTGGGAGTTCCAACAATTATTGAAATCGTGCGAGTTTTTGTTGTTTCATGTCGATAGACAGAACACATACACAGAGCTAAAAGCGGTGGGGTGAAGAAATAACAGTACCACAATTTGACCACCCCACTTAGCTGACCCAACAAGGAACGAAATGTTAGAGACGCCAATTACGTTCGCTATTCCCCACAGCTAACGATTTTGTTTTTATACCTTTTTTTAAATTCCTCTTTCAGTTTATGTGTGTTTCCCTTATTCTGTCTTGATACTGTAGTCACATGCATTGTGTCGTTCTCATACAATCGGACCACCAACACACGCAATACAACACACTCTCATTCATCATATATTTTTTAAGGAAAGACTTTCTTCGTTTTGTGTCATTGCCATCTATTTTGTATATCCACTACGAACTGGTTCGGGATGGGATGTTATTTAGTAAACCATGTTTGTCTTTTAATAGTTGGGAACGAAGGACAACACTAAACCTTCGCTTTCTCCCACTGGAACACTTGCAGTGTCGACTTTGCTCCTGACATAAAAAAAAGGATGCATTAAAATTTCAGCCAATCTCACAACTAATTTAACTCATACCCTCTAGTTGTAGAATTGCTGACTGCCGTTGAAGAACGGATGACAGCCTGAGCTTCTGTAGGGATGGTAGGTTCCTTCGAAAAATCTACAAATGCCTCTTTTTCGCCCAGGTTAAGCACGACGAGGTATCCTGGAGATCCCTTACGGATCCTAATTAAGAACAACATTTGCATGTTCACAACCTCAACGATCTGATCGAGATAGTTTAGGAGCTTACCTTGTGAAAGCAAAGATTTCTTCAGTCGTTACGTTTAGAACGCTCATGGATCCGTGCATAATGGCTGGCTGTTTGCGTAAGTTGACCAGCTCACGATAGATATTGAGGTAGCTATTGGTTGCACCCATTTGATCCTTCGCATTGATGGTACCAACATTGCTGCCGACTGGATACCAAGGCGTGCTGGCATTAGTGAAGCCAGCCGTGCTTGATGAGTCCCATTGGTAAGGACTACGTGCTTGGTTACAATGGGAATCTGCAGTCAGTTTATTCCCAGTAGGACAACTGAGTATTACGCCGCCTGCTAGCGGAACGTCTTCCATTCCAATTTCGTCACCGTAATAGGTAAATGGTGTGCCCGGCAGGAGCAGTTGCACCATAGCCATTGCATCGATTAGTTTAGAACCCAACCGGGACGCCATGCGTTCCGTATCTCCGTTACCCAGCACCCAGTTTGGCCATCCTTGAACTTCACTGACTTGTCCCAAATAAGTAAGGATTTCATTTTTAAGTCCAAGTCCAGTAAATCCAGCGTGTTGCCTGATGAATTTTGAGTTGACTGGTAAATCTGCAAGCGGTTTGGTGGCATCACCGTAGTATTTCATGGCACTTGCGCCTTCAGTATCCTCCGCCTCAACAAACAGAACCCTATTTTAGAAGCCATAAGTATCCAGTTTTCATTTGGTAACATCAATAATAAAAGTTACCGGTGTTCCCCGTCTTTATCTTCAAACTCTTGGAGGACTGCGCGAAGATCACCGACAAAGTTGTACGTTTCATCTAGATTCTTTGTATAGATATGGTCAAGCGACGCGTACGATCCGGGAGAAATTCCAGGAATCTGTGGCTCATTCATAGTCATATTTGCCGCCTCATACAAATAAGGAACGGACAGGAGTCGGAAACCAGACACGCCTTGTTCCAGCCAAAATTTGGTTATGTTCTTCAGTTCATTTTGCACTTTTGCACTGCGTAAGTTTAAATCAGGCTGATCTGGTCCGTAAACGTGATAATAGTACTGCTTTCTGACGGGATCATATGTCCAAGATGTGTTCCCAAAAATGCTTAGCTGTTAATAACCAATGATGTTACAAAACACCGTAAGAGGAATGAAAAATAAATCGTGTTTACCCAATTATTGGGTGGTCCACCATCCTTCCCATCATGCCAGACAAAGCAATCGCCGCAGTCACCGTTGGCATCTGCAGCCGACTGCATGAACCAAGGATGCTTGGTACTTGCATGATTGATCACCAGATCCAAAATGATTTTCAAACCTTAAAAAAAATCTGTCTATTGAGGAAAATGAAATTTAGGAAATAAGGGATGTCTTACCCTCTTGCTTTGCAGCTGTGGTCAAATCTTTGAGGTCTTGCAGGTCACCATATGTTGGGTTGATCTCAAGGAAATTCACAATTTCGTGACCATACGGTGGATCATCATCTCTCGTAGCGAAAATGGGAGAAATAGAGATCATGTTGACACCCAAATGCACAAAATGATTCAATCGTCCAATTATTCCTGCATTTTTGGAGTGAGTCGATGCTTGTGATTACTTAAAAAATCGGCTAGAATTCTGATTGAAATGATACCTCGCAGGTCTCCTTTTCCATCTTGATTGAGTCCACTGTCTTGAAAGGATTTGGGATTGACAGAATATACCACACCTTTCTGCCAGTATTCTAGTGGAGCTGGAGCGGGGCACTTGGGAGCAAGCACAACAATGACAATAGCAATCACCAACATAGCAACCCAGCAAATCCAGAATAAAGCAAAAAGGGTCCATCGAAGTCTTTTCCAGAATGGGTCATTAGCATATTTCATCAATTCTTCCTTTCCCATGCCAGCAAAAGCCACATCGACAGCCCCAATTTCAACAGCTGAATCTTCAGTGTTCTTGGTGAATTTGACCTGTCCCAGATCTCCAGCTTTTTCCTCAGTTTGTTGTGCCAAGGATCCTCTAGACTCGCTTTTCGACCCTAGGGATTCAATAGATTCTGTCCTAGCTTTGGGCGCAATTTGACCCTTTTGGGGCTCTACTCCATTGTAGTTTTCGTTCATCATTCCCAAAGGGTTTGATAGATTCGGGGACTAAACCTAATTGTTCACAAAAAATGGATCTTGGTTACGTAGTACAACGATACACGGATTACGTAGAAAGAACAAAAGCATATGAAGTTTTGCCTGAATGAAGTATTACCTTACTTAAACCGAAGTTTTAGTTGGAGGCGTAGCTGTTGCCTGCTTGTCTGCTATAGCACTAGTAGTCTAGTACTAGTGCTGTGCCTCACCGTGCAATCGGCAGTATTTTCAGCGCTCACAATCTATGGGTTAACAGCGATCTAAATAGATCCTAAGAATTTTAAGTTGATTGAAGTAAATCTCTCTCTTTTCTTACCTGAATATTAAAAAAGCTGTATATAAATCTATTCGTCAGATGTTTCTCATGCTTTTATTTTCTGGAAGTAAAAGACAGAAAAATTCGAAATTTTTATCAGCGTAGGAATACACGAAATCAATAATCTATGGCTGGCACGCGAAATATGATAAGGGTGATATGTGATATCCTACAGCATGTGAACGGCTACGTGGAGCTTATTTGTAATTTCTTGTGTGTCTATTGTTTTCAAAAGGCAATTTTTCGAATGAGTCTATTAATACTTAACACACTTTGCTCATAATACCCCTTTTTAGAGGTTCAGACTGCTTACACAGTTGTGTACTGTTAATTTTTTCAGCCAATTCCCAGCACATGCTAAAAAGAAGCCGGTAAGCCGATCGGTTAAGTACGGTACGTATTCGAGCTACAGTGTACAGTACTACAGTCCCATTGGTTTTAGTTCTTGAGCACATTTTCACTTTCCGTACATACATCTAGCGTCAGTACTAAGTTAGTACTACTAACGGAACGGGATGTTGTAAGCATATATGGCGAAACGGAAAATGTGCAGCTAATTCCATTTTGGTCATATTGGTTCTTTGAAGGTTTGGTTCAAACAAATCCAAAAGAAGTTGATATTTACTAGCGTTTTGCCCAAACATGTGGACCTGAAAAGGCGTTCACCTTTGAAATATAATCCTATGGGTAAAACTGTAAAAGTGTAGGAGATAAATAAGTGATAATTCAATACCCACAGATAATTCAATACCATAAACTGGCCATGAAGAACTGGCGATCGTAAAGCTTGGTAAAGTCTCGATATCTTCTTGTTTGATAAACGCTTTAAAAAAATCTTCTTTATGATTTTAATAAGGCTTAAAATTACTATCTACATTTTTCGTCACTAGATGGCTGTGGTTTTTTTTTTATTACCATAATGTTATGGTCGCGCCTATTGCCCCTCAACTTCTGAGTGGCAATAATTCGCAAAGTAAAGAGTTTAACTACTTATTCGATCAAATTGTATAGGGTGTTTTCACTGGAATATTTTAATTTTGAATGACTCAATTGACTTAATTTACAAGCCTCGATAGCGCAGTAGGCAGCGCGCGAGTCTCATAATCTCGAGGTCGTGAGTTCGAACCTCACTCGGGGCATTTAACTTTTTGTCACATTTACACACATGTTAATATTTTAAAGCATTGTTGATGCCTTGTATTTTTCAAATAGCAGAGCCATAGGACGTCATTTACATAGAAGCATACAGGAGGAAGAAATGTTCAGCTATTTGTGAAATACCGAATGACGGAGTTACATAGTAATAACAAATCAAATTTAATTGCACGAACAAGGCCGGCGTTTACACGTAAATCACCATATGGTCAAAACTGCATATTAGTAAATTTCAGAAATGTGATAAATTCAAAATTCTACAAAATAAGTATAAAAAGTTGCTGTCAGAAGTGGGATTTGAACCCACGCCTTCTATCGAAGACCAGAATACTTAGACCGGTATTACCGGCAAGCTGTACGCTTGAGTCTGGCGCCTTAGACCGCTCGGCCATCCTGACATATCTGATATTGAATAACGTATTGTTATATCCCCTATATAGTAACATAAATCAGAAAATGGTTAAAAAATGCACTAAATTTTAATAAAGTAAGATACCAACAAAGACAAGAACAAAAAAAAATAAGCAAATAACAAAAGTTACTGTCAGAAGTGGGATTTGAACCCACGCCTTCTATCGAAGACCAGAAATCTTATCACCGGTATTTGCCGGCAAGCTGTTCGCTTGAGTCTGGCGCCTTAGACCGCTCGGCCATCCTGACATGTTATAGATCGGATGCTGTAAGAATAAGATTCGATAGGTTGTAGTTTCTAGTTCGAAAACTCGAAAATTCTTTTCTTTGCCAATTAATTTCCTTGAAATCTCAGTTATCAAACGGAACACCTATTCAGGTTATTTAAGACAAACAAGCAACTGCCAAATCATCCACGTACAAAAATAATTTTTCTAATACCGCAAAAAAAAAGCTTTTTTCTTGTGTAAGAAACAATATATTCGAATAAATCGGCACGAAATTGGTATAAATTAGTTCCTTGAAGAGGTCGCTGAGGCAGAGACCCGCGCAGCAGCAGACGAGCCACTTGACGTCGTTCTCGATGAACCTGATTCTTCAAAGATTTTAACAGACAACTGTGCTTTAGGTCCAGCATTCCATAACGCATCGAACGTGTCAAACAGGGCTGTTTCAACAAAGACCTGGTGCAGGCCGGCGGTAGCGAACGTCAGCAAAAACTGAGCCGAGAAATAGTCATTGTGCGGTTCAACGGTTTTGTTCATACTGACACTGGACTCGACCGGCTAAAAGCAAATCAAATAATTGTAGATAATTTTGAAAAATGGAGTAAATCACAAGATTTCACCTTGCCATCCGGGCCAACAGTCGGATTGGTAGGATTGGACTGGATGGTCACTTGAACGGCCCGTACTCTTCGTCCAGATGACCGCTGACTTGACGTCAATTGAACGATTCCTTCCACCTTGACAGCCAATTGAGAACCCATGGTAGTAGTAATCGCTTCACCTGCCACTCTCGGTTGTGGACTCACTGCCAACTATAGACATTATTTCATAGAATTATGCTTACCATTGTCAGTACACAAGAAAAATTCATTCTAACCTTGATTGAAGTGGTCTGAAGTGTCTGAAACATGAACCGTGGGAAACACAGAGGCGTTTCAACCAACAGCTTCAAGCAATCTATGATGCATCCGACGTTCTAAATTATTTTGAAACGACACGTAAATTTTGAATTCTTTGAGCCACAAACAAGACTAAAAATGACGCACCAAATGGTTGATGAGTTTTAAGTCCGGGTTCCCATCACGGAAGCGTCGTACGAGATCAACCGATTCCGCGCATCTGAGAGCCATGCTGCGCACAGCAATGTGTTCCGTTTGCACAGTCTTGTTAATCATGGGCAAATCGTCTTCGGCGGTCATGATGCCCTGCTGCGATGCTCTGAGACAGGTGGATTCAACCGTCTGTGCCAAAATCAGCGCCATTTGCTTCTGTAATTGCAAGTTGGTGAGGCTCTCCGGATCAGCATCGAAGGCGCTCTGTCCAAGTTTGGATAACGCTTCAGCCACCTGCCGGAGTGCTACCACTGACTTCCTCAACTGATGAGTGATTCGCCCGCATCGTTGTAATTCATCGCGGGTCGCAGCCGCTACGGCATGGGCGATGGCAGGAGGCGGGGCCGTCTGGAGCGTTCGACATGCCTGAACAAGTTGAGAGCATGCCGAAAGAAACTCAACACGTAGTCGTCCGAATTCGGCTTGGAACTGAAGGACGCGTGTTGGGCTAGTGGCCGCCTTCAAAGAAGACAAACCCTGCAGGTAAAGTTTGGCTGCCAGCACTAATCGTTCCATGAGAGAAACGGTTGACCTAGCATCTGGTCCGGATAGGTGGGATTCCGCCAGGGTAAAATCACGTAAACCCTGAATCCAAAAGTAGAGATGTTCCGTCGAAATATGGCCCAGCAGGCGGTCAAATATTTTGTATGCAATCGCATGATGGCCGTACCTAGTCCAAAAGGTGTTGAAACGTGTTCCATGTCACATTTAGAAGTTACATTTTACCTCGTGGCGGAGCGGGCGATACGGAAAGCCACCCACAAATCCACCTTGAAAATGGCTTCATTGACTACTTCATTGGCCTGCTGAGACCAACAATGGGCGGCGTGCGTTTGGAACATCAGGACGCACAGTAGAGGGATAGCCAGAACTTCTTGATTGGTCTGAACGGTTAGCTTTTTTAGCATCGACATGATGTCAACTAAAGCTGGAATGATGGCGGAGGGTTGAGTATCTCCTATGGCAGCCAAAGCTTGGCAGAGTAGGACCAGTGTTGGACCAGAAGAGAGAAGCAAGAGACGAGTCAAGCAATCCACCATGGCCGCGCTGACTTCTGCCCCAGCCACGCGGCTTAGTTGGACAGCTGATGCCAAAACAATTTTAAGTTCCCTCTCCTCGATCTTTTCGGCTAAGCAAAGACCCAACATGAGCGACTCAACGGCTAAGGCCGCGTCTTGGCTGAGATCTGGAACTGATGAGGTGGACACGCCTTGCTTACTTGAAATGATTACAAGCTGCACAAGGAGCTGAACTGCTTTGGCTGCAACAGATCGATCGCAACTGTAGCAACACTGGTTCCAAATCAAGTGTAGCTTTGTATCTGAATAGAGTAGAATAGATACTTCATCAAGAGCTATAATATGAGTTATTGACGAAGTCAAATTACCGGCTTTGAGAGTAAAACAGTTGGCAGCCTCAGCCATAGCCAACGTGACAAGAACATCTAGCGCTCGTCTCTGCAATTCCAAGTGAGGCTGATCAAGCAATAAGTCTATGAGGCCATCCACGTTCGAAGTAGTCCACAAATGAGCGCCTTTCACAGCCAGGATTTTCAAATCAGATAAAACTTGGGCCTGGACGCCCCTCCTCGAATCGCAGAGGTATTCGAGGAGTAATAGTAATTGTTGAGGTATCTCAACGAGAGTTTCGCTAGCCAATAGTGTCAGTGTGTGCAGTGTAACGCACACAAAATTCTGGGCAGGATAGCTGGGCAAAAGCTGCGCGCATAAACGACGAACCATGGCAGCTGTATGGGCATCGTGATGCATATACTGTAGGATGGGGATTAGTTTTAGCTTGATATTTACAGGAGTGGCCAGACCCTGAATCATCTCTGCAATCTTGCTGCACATGTTGACGGAAAAAGTTCGAGATTGGGCGGCAAATTTGGAGGCAGCGTAAATTGCTGCTTCTAATTCAACGGCATCGTGCGAGTCTAGACTGTCGCGAATGCTGTGATGTACAGATTTGCGATCTGAGATGATGATGGCCATGCTGCCTAGAGTCCTTAATGCCAATGATCTAGCAATCTATCAGAAAAAAAGCAAGAAAAAAATTTATAGTCAAGGATCTAGATAAGAAACTAGAATGTTGGTAATTACTGGGTCATTTGAATGAATAACTGTGAATATCCGTTTTACAAACTCATCTACGTTGAGGATCTTGTCTAGATGTTTTTCACTCTGCTGACAGACTCTAAGGACACACAGTCTCGGGAAGTTGGTTCTAAATTTTAACGTGAAGTTGGTTATAAATGGGTTTTATTTTATGCTTAAGATCTAATACCCTGTCCTGAAGACTTCCGCTAGCTTGAGCAGAGCTGAATTTATGAGGATAGGAAATGGATACTTTTCAAAGAGCCTCGGGAAACGGACAATTGCCTCACATTGTTCACCGATTTTCACGGAACGTAACCCTTTAAAAAAATAGTAGACGAATCGTTTTTGCATGTACAGAGTGAACTTAAAAGAGGCTGGTTTCTGGAAATATGATTATTACCCTTGTCTAATTCTGTTAGAGCTGTATTGGCATCCTGTTCGGGTTCTCCGAATAAATGCTCGTTAAACGCAGTTCGTAGGCCGACCGAAGCCATTCTTTTTAATCAGATAATGAATTTTGCAAAAATTGATGAAAATATTTTTTAAAGCTCGGTTTGTTGTCATTCCTTGATAGTCTTCCACTTCAAACCCGGTGAAGTCCTAAACAGGAAGTCAGTCATCCATGTTTAGGTACAGACAAGTTTTGAACATAAATAATTTTATTTATTTTTAAAACATAAAAAGCCATTTAGATGAAATTTAATTCTTTAATATATTTTCACTCGCCTGTTCGCTACTCTTTATTTTCAATTTTCTTCAAACTAGCAAATATTTAAAAAAAATCGCGCAAACTGCGGCAGATTATTTGTGTTTAGGGATTGATACAACATAGATTTCTTCGCCAGTTGGCAGTTCGACGAGTACTGGAGGTCCTCCATTTTTATTCAGCCATCATCGAAGGTGAAGTTTCCGTAGTTTTTACAAGAATTTTAATGTAAAGTACGACTAACTAATTGTAGTTAAGAGGCCATTGATCTGATTATTATTATTATTTACTAATGTTGTTCAGTATTTTGTATTTCTAATTTCTCTACCTGCCATTTATTTTGCAAGATCACCCTACCATGTGATTGTCCATGTGAGATTTTACATGCTCTTGGTCAAAGCATTAACCGATTTTTCTCAATTTGTGAATTTCAGATGAAGTCGGTCTCTGTTAAAGACGTCGATCAACACAAGTTTGTCAGGGCCTTGGCTGCCTTCTTCAAAAAGTGAGAAATTATTCAATAATGACGTTGGTTGCATTGTATTAATTGTTGACATTTCACGGCAGGTCTGGCAAAGTAAAAGTCCCAGAATGGGCTGATCTTGTCAAGACAGCCGTCTACAAGGAGTTGGCGCCGTTCGATGAAGATTGGTTCCTTATTCGCATGGCATCTCTGGCCAGACACATCTACATCAGATCCCCCATTGGAGTCAAGACCGTCAAAAGGATCTACGGAGGTATTGAATCGATGATAGCCCTAAACAGACTCATGGTTATTAACATCATTGTGCTATCGCAGGACACAAAAACAATGGTGTGAGGCCTTCCCATTTCTGCGGCAGCTCCGGCTCAGTCGCCCGTAAAGTGTTGCAGGCCCTTGAAGCCATCAAGCTGGTGGAGAAGGACGCCAACGGTGGTCGCCGTCTTACTTCGCAAGGATTCCGTGATTTGGACCGAATTGCTTCTCAGATCAAGTCGGCTAAGGCGTGAAATGTGAAAAAAGATCCAATCGTGTCATACCATCTGCGCTGTGTCCCTTGAATAAACGGGTGAGGCACTGAAACCGGCATTCTAATTGTTTACTCTGCGGATAGATGGCGCGAGCAACGCTTCCCTTATTTCTATCGCTTAGATGTGGTTTTAAAAAGAAATCGGCGAATGCGATTCCGTAATGAATGGGAATAGACGAGGAGAACCGGTCACTAAAGTCTTGTCATCCTGATAACAATCTTAGCCTTCTTTTTTTTCACTTAAGTGCACACACAGGTCGGGTTTAGGGGAACTGGATGTGTTTGTGGTGGCAGAAAAAGAAACATGATTTCCAAGTCGCCTCGGTTTTCTCGCTGGCTCGCGTGCGAGTTTGATATTAATGAGTTGCCGCACGATCCTAAATTGGTTGTCCCGTCGGTTAGGGGAAAAAAGAATAAGGGTCTCTGAAAGCTCTGGCGACTTACAGAAACCAAATACCTAAAAGGAACCTAACCTGCGAATGAGACAAGACGATTTGTCTCATCCAAATTCTTCTTTTTCCTTATTCTGCTTTTATTTTTTATTTCTCGCACTCGTTTTTCTTTTAAAAGTTTCAAGAAAAATAAAACAAAATGAGACACTGCATTTGTTTTGTTTTTTCGGTGGTGAGTCTGCGTTCCGGAGACACGCGCTATAAAGGCCGTAGGAAACCTAAGAAGAGTGTCGAGATTGTCATCGGGCCCTTTTTTTGTTTTCTGTCTTTGGGTCTTTTTTCTCTCGCCAGCAGCGATAAAAGACGACTAAAGAAAACAAAAGATAATCGAACGAAAAAGGTATACATACAAGACGGACTTGCAGAGAAAAGAGAAGTTCGTTGTTCCAGAGACACGATGTCTGCGGTGTGCAAAGCTTGACTTGAAATTCATTTGCATTTTACATTGGAAATCTCATTTTCTCACCTTGAAACATTTGCCTAAATGAAAAAAATAAAAATAAAATTCCTATTGATTTTATCATAGTCTATATTCTTATAATCCAAAAAGATGATTGAAAGAAGAAGAAGCGGATGCAAAGAGGGGGGGGGGGATAATAAATGGATTTTAAGGGCGACAGGACGGAAGTTTGCGGAACACATTTTTTTTTCCTTGTGTGTGTCTGAAAATGTTTTATTTGTTAGTTCTCGTCCCTTCAGTTAAAGTTGCGTCACGCCTCGTTAACGAGCTCTCGCCAAAGGTTTGCCCCCCCCCCCTCTCTCTCTCTGCTTTATACAAAGAAGAAGAAGAAGAGGAGAAAGACCTCCTCGAATGGATTGATGATGTCGAGTTGAAGGGGGCGGTTTTGCCAGTGAGATATTGTTATGTGGCCGCGGCAAACTGCCAGGTCATACACCAATGGCTTTTCTTTTTTATTTTTATTTATGTTATATCTACATATATAGGATATATATACTCGTTTTTGGCTGTGTGTTTGATGCGATTTGCTTATTCTTTGACTTGTTTCCGTTCCGGAACTTCCCGGAACCCAGGAAGGGACAGACACCCGCCTCCACCACAAAAAAAAAAACGTCTTGTTTTCAAGCCTGGGAAAAATGAAAAACTTTTTTATGTTGTTTTTTTGTTTAATAAATTTAATTGATTTATCGTTAAGTTGATACACATTTTTTTTCTTTTTTATAATGTTTTTTTTTTGTAATAATCGGAAAGAATTATTGGATTTAATTATTCATTTTGCTGATGTTTGCTGATAGACCATCGATTAACCATAAAAGAAAATCTGATAACAAAAAGCTTTTACTTTTTTCTTTTAGGTTGATTTGTTTGTTCGATTCGAGTTGTTTCTTTTTACGTGTCCTTTTTTTTAGGGTGTTATTTCTCGATTTGCTTTATAAGCTCTTCCTCAAAAAAACAAAAAGGAGCTTATTTTTCTACATACACGAAATGAGCTTGAAAAAGGGTGGAAACAAAAAGAAAAATGGCAAAAAAACAAACAAAAACAAATACACACGAAATCAAAAGCTCTTTAGCGATTCGTTGAAGCGTCCAATTGAACCGCTGTGTGAAGCTCTAGCACCAAAAAAAAATTAGAAGCATTTTTCTTTTTGTTTTTATACCAGTGAATTTTGTTTGGCCAAAAAGGTGACTAATGAGACTTGTTTTCTGTTTCTATATCCCCCCCCCCTCACACCACCACGTCTTAACGTACGCTCGAAAAGCCCGTTCAGGTGTAAAAAGCTTTTTCGTGTCTTCTTCTTCTTCTTCTTTTTTGTTTTTGTGTTTGCCCTTTTTTTTTCTTTTTCTTTTAAAGTGAGTTCTTGTTTCTCTCTCTCCCTTCTTTTGTTTCTTTTCACTCATCGACGTGTCTGCATATAGCGTGACTAGCTTTTTGCCTTCCGCTGATTATATTTGATTCTTTTTTAAAAACATTCGAACGGAGCCGCAAGCGCGCGCAATTCAAATTCGTTTTCAATGCACACCTCCATCATTTGCAAACTGCAAATGTTTGTATTGAAAAAATAGAAAAGACTATACCCCACAGAGATCTATTAGTTCGATGTCATTTCGGATAAAGAGAGAAAAAAAAATGATGGATTGGCCTTTTTATCGATCAAATGATTTAGAGCTGAAATTCACGCGGCGGCGGGCCGCAGCAGACATCGTTCATCAGAAAAATGATAACTCACTTATCTTTCCTCTACCCCCCATATGTTTATATACGCTGTCTATATGGATATATAAAATATATATTTGTTCTCTCTTTAAAAAAAAAAAAAATAAGTCTTTGATGGTTTTTCAAAGTTTCCATCCATTTTTCTCGACCGGTTATGTTCTTAATGTTTAAAATGCGTGCCACGATTTTCGTCCCCTTTTTACCTACTCCCCCCTCTTAAAAAAAAGAAAAACAGAGACACGCGCTAAGCTTATATACAAAAACATATCGAAGGGTATTTATATATTCGAAAAAAAAAAAATAAGATGGCCATCAACGAGTAAATCTTTTCCATATATTTCTTGTGTGTGACGAACCCGAAATGCCGTGTTGATGTTCTATCGCACCGCCAGCCTTTTTTTGATTCATCATCTTTTTGTTCATTGGCGCCACAGATGGACATCTCTCTCTCAACATCGACACGGATAGAAGAAAG
Source organism: Daphnia sinensis (assembly GCA_013167095.2). Classification (NCBI taxonomy): domain Eukaryota; kingdom Metazoa; phylum Arthropoda; class Branchiopoda; order Diplostraca; family Daphniidae; genus Daphnia; species Daphnia sinensis. The sequence goes on from CM023197.1 coordinate 7,333,889, forward strand.
AGAGAGTCGACGAACAAGAGAGATGACGATCGTATAGCTACATAAGAGGTGGGAGGAATATAATCAGGGCGCGACATCTATATTGAGAAACAATCTATAAGCCATATGTTATGTACCGCTTGATATTTTGCTCTCGTGCTGTGTTGCTGTCGATATATATTGGTGTATATGGAATAAAGGGCATGCCATGTTTGAAAAAAAAAAAAAATAATAAGAGATAACCGCGTTGAAAGGTGATTTGTCCCGCGATGAAATGCGTGTCTCCCATCAAGTGGAAAAACAGAAAACAAACCAAAAATTGTATAGACACACGCAGTGATGGAAAATAGATGGCGGCGCCTGTTATTCTCTTTTCTTATTCGTGTCTTGATGATGATAAAACGTACATAAATAATGTCCTTTATGCGTTATGTCTTTGTGGACACAATAGGAACATATCTCGACATATTATATTTTGAAAGGGGGAGTATAGAAAGATGGAAAGGTTTAAAAGTCGTCGTCACTTTGTTGTTGTCCGGTTTCGATATGGGGGAGGCGCGTGTTTCCCTTTTTTGAAAAACCGCGCACGCCTTTAAAAAAATGAAGCCGATTGTCATCGCCGTTCGTTCACAATAACATCACACACGAAAATGCTTCAAAAAAGGCATAATCTATTATTGACGTATAACATCGGACTGCGCTTTATGTTGACAATCAATCAGCGACAAGGAAAAAATTCCAAACTTAAAAGAATTTAATAAATAGTATATTTAAAAAAATTTTGATGAGCTATTGTCTTTTGTTTTTTATTCCCGATATTCACATCCATTCGAATTGTTTCGTTGATTTGCGTGTAAAAAGAAAACGGAATTTCGGCCTATTCAATTAGGATATATATCGTCGATATTTAAGTGTCTTTTGTTTTAGTTTTTTATATTCGAGTATTTAATTTGTGAAAAAAAAACAGAAAATCTATTGTTTCAACATTAAGGTGGGAAATTCGAAACGTATGTCGATGAGAGAAAGAGAGACGCCCATATAAAGTTAGTACGCGGGTCACCTATATCCTATACTATACATGTGAGAGAAACACTCATATAAAATGCGAGAGAGAGAGTAATGAGAAAGAGGACCGGTTTTATATTATACTTGGGCTATTTAATTGCTGTACATTTTTTAATAGGAAGAAGCTTCTGTTTTTGATTCCAGTTTATTTGGGCTGCTGTTGCGCACTTTTCTGCTTGTGCGCTCGTATAATGGCCTTTTTTGCGCTATTGTTGTGATATTAAAACAAAGCTCGACGACTAAACAAAAGAAAAGATTTCAATTCATTAACCTCAATTTTTTAGGTTTTTTTTTTGTTTTCAATTTTTTTTATTGGGTAAAAAGCGTCGCGTTTGTTGAGCCACTTTTCCTTTGAAAGTAAGTTAGTCATCGATATACAAGAAACCATTAAAAGAAGTTGCATTTAAAGTCGTCACCTGTCTTTATTAGGCTTCTCTGTCGCTTATTCTAAACATCAAATACACAAAGAGAAACGCCATTCATTCGCTTTCATCTTTATATATTCTAATATACTACATTTATCCACTTGAACAGACACATGAAAGGACCCTTGTCTACATAATCTAATATTGTCCTATAACCAATTCTAGAAACAAAATCATTTGAAAATAAAAGACTTACATATAGAGTCCAGTCAATTAGGGTCCGTTGGGCAGGTCCATATATACCTGTTATATATGCTTTATAATACACAGAGCAGACACGTCAAAACAATCAGCAAGCCTGTAGGCACTGTGAGCTTGTCACCAACAAAATCTATTTAAAAGAAAAAACAAACCAGACCATATGATAAAAAAAAACTGAAATTTGTGTTCAAAACCGAAAGCCGGGATAGTTGCTGTCTATAAAAGAAAATCCTTTAATACTACTAATACGTTTTTTTTTTCTTCTTTATTTGTATACATGTAGAAAAGAAAAACAGACGGCCACTGTTGTGTTATATAGGCGCTAATATAATAGGAGGGGAATAGCTATAGTATATATATAATAAAAAATCTTTTCTTTAGTTTGAAAAGATGAGTGGCATTTCTTTTTTTTTTGAATGGGGACGAAGCGCGCCGGATAATCTCTTGTTTACCTTTTTCTTTTCTTTTCTATGTAGTTTATATTCTTTTGTGTGCTGTTATAGACTAATGGAGGTGGATACATAGAAGGGAGGGGGTCGAGGTTGAATGCGCAGCTGATGCCGACGTCCATCATCTTATAGATATATATATTCTTTTTTTTATATATTATTATGCGTGTGTATATAAATAAATCTAATAATATCTAGAAGCTTTGTGTCTGTTGTATATACAACCAGTAGCTCCTGTGTTATATACAAAGCCAATCTTCAAACGCGAGAAATGAAAGAATTAAATAAAATTCCCTTTTGATTGGGAATTGAATGAAATATGGACGTTGAATAACAGCGCGTGCCAGTTCGTTTTTTTACTTAGAAAGTGGCGGTTGCTGATCAAATGTTATATTGTTTGTATTTTTCTAAAAGAACCACACACACAAAATCTGTGTTCATTGTTAATTTTGAGCGATCCCCCTATTTTTATAGCTCTTCAATAAGACCCCAAAGTCCATTCAGAGATTTTCATCTGAACGGATTCATTTTTCTAACAAGTTTTTTTTTGCTCATTTCGTTAACTAGTGTTTAACTTGTGCGTCTATTATTATTGTTGAAAAGAGCTCAACGTTTTATGATAATGGCATTTTTTGTTTCGGAACGATGTTTAACAAGTCAACGAGCACAGTCTGGAAAGTAAATTGGATTTTATATTATTACAGCGGGAGCAACAACAACAACAACAACACATATACCTATATATGCCATTATTCTTGTGCAGCAGTCTATACGTAGGCTATATTATATATATAATACGGCAATTATATGTGTGTTGCTGTTTTCCAGCCAGAACGAGGCGACCGTTATGTTTATTAAATATTTCATTCTATATATTAATACACACAGCACACACAAGACACAAACACGGCAGATATAAATGGGCTATCGTAACAATAATAACAGACGGAGGAGCCATTAAACAACAGGCCGTTTGGTTTCCTGTTCGAAATGCATATAGATCTTTTTTTTCTTTCTTATCTATTATATTCTTCTTTCCACGCATGTTGTTCTCAACACTTGTTCTTTTATATATATATTTTTTTTAATTCTTAATATTTATTTTCTGATTGCCATCGTTATAACGAATTGGCCTTCGTGTGTTTGTAGACGCGCAGCTTATTTTTCACACGTTATATATTTTCCGGAAAGAAAAAGAAATAATGAATATTATATATATATTTATATATATTAGGTGGCTTCTATATCTGGCATTAAATAAAAACAAAACCAGTCGACAATCGTAAAATGAAACATTGAAAATTAAAAAACAAAAGAATTTTTCCTTTTTTTTAAATATACAATATATTTAAAATAGATAGAAATGAATGGAGTGGGGAAAAATAAGTGCCATGAGATCTTTTTCCCTCATTTTTATATTTTACGTTGGATATACATGGTCGGATCGTTATTGGTGTTGCGTCAAGTTCAGAGTTCACCGCCGGAAATTCCCCTCCTCCCTTTATAGACCAGTGGGTTTTTTTATTATAAACACACACACAGCACAAACGAGACTCTCTCTCTATATATAATCAGTGGTAGTATGTATTTTTTTTAATGCTTTTACTTGCTTTTACCTATACACACACGTGTATGTGTATGATTAGTTTAGATTACAAGAGCGTGTAATATCTGTTTTTAGATTCATTTAGTAAATCACAGAGAGAGTATTACACATCACACGGTGTATGTGTGTGTGTGTGTGTATAACGAGGCTAAAGAGGGGGGAGGGGGGACAGTGTAGGGGGAGGAAAACCGGTAGAGGGGTTGTGTATGCTTCCACTAATTAGCACCTGGTGTGCTCTGCTTGTACATGTAACTGAACATCGTTTTTAATAGGTATGTATAATAATAATGTGTATAGATATAACACAGGTAAAATTTAAAAATATTAAGAAAAAAAGGGATTACGTATATAGGCCTTGAAAAGTAAATAGACGTTTGATTATATATAAATACACCTCAAGTGAAAACTGAAGTTTAAAAAGAAAATATAAATGTCCGATCCGCATTTAGTCTGTAGAGCCGCAGCGGATGTAACTAGTTAGTGGACCATTTGAAACAACTAACGTATATAGCTAAACACACAAAGATTGCGTGTCTCCTCGTCAGGCTCTTTGCCGCTCTCATTTCTAACTGTTTCAAATCTAAAATTATGTATTTAAAGCGGATAATATTCTATATATAGAATAAGCTTATACGGTTATACATGTATAAACGTGTGCCGCAGATGCATGTATTTGTTCTTGTATGAATATAATTAAAATATACGCATCCAATGAAACAGAAAAAATATATAATGTGTAAAGGTGGTCTGAAATCAATTGGAAATAATAATGAAAAAAAAAAGAAATCTCAACAGCCGTGCATGAACAAAAAAAAAGGAAAGGGAGGATATGGATTTTGAATATAATAAAAGGGCGCGGTCGGTGGAAAGGGGGAGGGCACGCGTCAGTTATTAAGCTTGAAGGGATGCGTATAGTCTACATAGCTGCCGATTTTGCTGATTGATTTGAACAAAGTGACAGCTTCATCAGATATACGTACCTTTCAACGCAGAATGAAATATATAAAAAGAATAAAGAAGGTCGTCCTGTTGCAGTTATGAAGAGATAATCAAAAATGAGCAAATATGTTTGAATATAATTTGGAGGGTGTGGTATAGGAGAGGGGAGGGGGGGGAACGATGGACGTGTGTCATATAAAAGGTCGTTATTTTATATTGTTTAAATCATGTCCTCCTACGCCAGGTTTGTTACATACACACAGCAGCAGCCGGCTGATTGTGTTTGAGGTCGCCCCCCCCCCTCAATTTTCGAGGAGTTTTGAAAATATATTTTAGATTTATATGCATTGGAAAGAAGGATTGAAATGAGCAATCCAATGCTAAACCCGGCCCCGTCGTGTATAATAGGAAATATTTTGGCAATGATTTGCATATGATTGCGTCAGCTTCGCGTATATATAGTCATCTATATATAAAGCAGCTACGGGGTCCTTGAAATGAGACGAAAGATTACATCGTAATGTCTTTTTATAATTTTTTGGGGAAGAATTTTCTATTTGAAAAAAAAAAATCGAAAACAAAGGGAATGAAATCAGCCGATTTGCATATTATCATCAAAGGAGCGGTTCAGTTGGATGCGACACTTGCACCTTTTCAAACTGCAATCAGCAACTTAGCGGCTAAGGAATAAACGCCGGTAGAAGTAAGGTATTATTCCGAATAATATAAACTGCACAAAGAAAAGACGCTGATTATATGAAAACTCGTGTTATATCCAAGCGATTTCACCACCTTCGCTTGTGGACATATTTAGCCGCTGTTCTTTGTGCCGTTTCTTTTTTTTGTTTAGCATATCGAACATCCAGGCCTAACTCTCATATGTTCCATTAAAATGTGTGTATAAAATATACAGGGTATACAGACTCACATAATATAGCTGTTAACTATATAGTATATATTTCTTAACAGGACTATATAGCCTCTCTCTTTTTATTATTATTATTTTTTGTGGTGTGTGTGTGTGTGTCGTCTTTGTTAAATGCACGGACGATAACGAGCGTCACCCATGCACGGCTTTCCCGTTGTATTATATTATTTTTTATTTGATTTCAATTTTTGTTCCCCAGCATTCGACCCAATTAGGACGTCCATTGTTCGGTGACGGACCGCAGTCGGATATACGTGAACGTGCCGCACGCGTCGGAAGTGTGTACATATACATCACTCGATATCGATGATCTCTGCTGTGAGCATTTTTGTATATAATAGCTGGACAGATCGTGAGATCGTCGTGACTGTTCAGCCACGCCTTTTTAATTTGAATTCTTTTCGATGAAAATGAATAAGGCAGTGTTGGTGACAAAATGTGATTGTAATCATTAATTACTGATTTTGTTTTTTCGTATGTATAACAAACACAAAAAAGAGAGAAACACAAAGAATGTCAAACCCCCCACATTATCGTTTTATATATCTATTGGACCGCGAAATAAAAAAAAAATTTTTAAAAAGGAGGACAGCATTTTTGAAATCTAGCCTATATGAAACGGAAGTCAATCACTTGGTTTTTTTTTGTGTGACCAGGAAAAAAAAAAGGGAAAAATTGGAAACAGAAATATCTAAATGTGTGATTGGGGCAAATCAGAGGCTTGTGTGTTGCGTCAATCATCAAGTGTGGGTCTCGTTATAGCAATGATTAGAAGGAAGCGAACTGGAACACAAAAAGAATTCTAAAAAAAAAAAAAAACATTTCTTTGAATTTAAAGAATCATCACTGGGTTTTATCTTCATTATTTTCCCGTCATCAATGTCTCCTTCAAGTTAAAACACAAATGTTTATCGTTATTGTACACACACACACACACACTTTGGAATGGAATATGAAGTCGATCGATTTATAAAAAAGGGAGGCGAAAAATCAAGATTTCATTAAAACCCTCGACCGAATTTGGAAAATTGAATTTAAAAACAAAAAAGAGGAATATGAATGAAAAACTAATAGAGTTCCAAACCAAATTAAAAAAATTATTTCAAAATCAAAGATTCATTTAGAAAAATCGCGATCGTCACGAACTGACGTGCGGATTGTAGTCGTGTGATTGAGACGTGGGCTGCTGCAGCAGCGAGTGGGCCAGGTCGGCGTGCGGATGGTGCGACGTCACGTGATGGGGCGATCCGAAGGCGGCGGCTGCGGCGGCTGCGGCCGCGGCCGCCGCTGCCGCCGACGCCATCTGCAACTGGTGGCTGGTCGCGTGATAGACGGACGCTAATTTCAGGTCGGGATACAAGTCGCCGATCGAGCCGCCACCAATCAGCGAGTCCTTTCATATTCAAAGCGAAATTGAATTTTTAATTTTTAATTGATTGATTGATTTAAGAATTTTGCTGTTCATTAATGAATATTCAAATATAATATACCTGGCTGTTGTGATGTGGCAGGGAATTGGCCAGCGCGGCGGCCATGTTGTTGATCTGTTGTTGTTGTTGTTGCTGCTGTTGCTGATGGTGGTGGTGGTGGTGGTGATGTTGGATGTGATGAGGGGGCGGCGGTGAGGGCGTGTCCAACAGGGCGGCCGAGTGACGCGCCGACGCCGAAGACGTCGCCATGACAACGTCGGGACCATCACCGTCCAGCGACTCGGATCCCGATTCGTCCAGCGCCGAAGCGTCGTTGGCGCCGTCGCCACCGTCCTTGGCCGAACTTCCTCCCGAAACTCTGTAATTTGCATACGTACATTAAATTTCTAATATTCAATTCATCCACAAACTTAATAAGCTAATACTGGGCAATTTAAATTGAAAAAAAAAAAACAATTGAACATCTATAAAATGAGATGTGCTTCACGTTGGTTCAGTATATACGTTAAGGTTTTCTTTTTAAAAAAATAAAAAAAGAATTGATCAGTTTTTAAAAAGAGAAAAGGCTGACAAGGAAAAAGAAAAGGGCGGAGGTGGGGTGGAAACTGCCAGATCAGGTTTCCTTTCCTATTTGTTGAGTGTGTTCTCTCTCTTTCTTTCTTGTTCTGACTGCACACACACACACACACAAATATAGTTGAGAGAGAGAGACGGACAGACTATACGGCAACTGGTTCTCTCATTCAAACAGAGACGTGCTGGGCCAGAGAGAGAGGGGGGGGCTGTTTGTTTGACTGACATTTTTTTTTTAAATTATAATACAGCACACACACACACACACACACACAAAGAAAGAAGAAAAGAACATCAGGGCGCCTCTGGAATTTTGTTGTTCTTTTTGATTTTTTTCTTTATCAGCTTCCTCTCTTATGTCAATTCTATTCAACATTAAAACACTCGAGCGGGCAGCCATAGCAACACATTAAAGCGGATTACGTATATTGTATCCTTGGCTAATGTTGCGCAAATGTAGGCCTAATGTATTTAATAGAAGCGCAAATGGAATGTTTTGATTGATCTAAAAAAAAATGCGTTATACGGCCCAATACGTCGTAGGTATTTTTTGATTTTCAACTTTTTCTATTTTTAAAAATTCTTTTTTTTTGAAAATACACACAGAGGGGTTTTAGTGTGTGTGTTGGGTTCGAATGGGCGACAGACTGACGCCCTCTATTAAGAGGTAAAATATAAGGAATCAAGTGAAGTTGTGCCTACCGTTAACGACAATATTTGCTCCTATTACAAACAGAGACAGGGCAAGGAGGAAGAGACATCAGACAGTGAACCACTAACACACACACACAAGCTTCAATATTGACCCAGCTGAAAGCTCTTCCTCTCACACAAGACCCACTTTTTAAGTTAAAGTTATTGCCATAAACTTTCGGCATTTCGCATTTACTCGATTAAACCAACGATATCAACACACATAGAGTTCGTGTATATACTGAATAGTATATAGAAATCATTCTGTTTATATAGATTTGCGATTAGAGCGTGTGAAGATAAAAAAAATTGAAAGAAAGCTGATGGTCTTATATATTTAGTCTGACATTTCATAAACTTGGGTGCGCGTTAGTTATAAAAAGGGGCAAAAGTTATCAACGTATGTTGTGTATATTATAGAACTGTTAAAAAATAAGGCAAAGCGAAAGACGAAATAGAGTTTAAATATAGCACGCGAGGAGCGGCCGGTGCAAATGTATATATATCTACACACTCACTAACACAGAGCCAAAGGAATGCGCTTTTGAAGAAAACCGGCGGCATGAAAGTCAACGAGTCCCTTCACACTCTCTCTGTGTGTGTTATGTTATGTATAGCCTATAAGGTCCAGCACACGGAGTCTATAATCTAATAACAAACGGACGATCTCTCGGACTCTTTTTCAATCAGCTGATGTATAATCAACTCGAGTTGTGTATCGGATGTGCAAGGCCAAACGACGCTGATTATAACTTGATTAAAACAACCGAGCTATATATCAAAATTACAGTGATTTGTTTACATTTGAAAAGACATTATCTTCTTCCAAACATCTCAAACGATGCCTCATTATTTCGATCCGATTATTCAAAAGGACCTTCAAAACATTCGCCTCCCACAATCAATCTTTGATCAAAATAGAATGAAAGCTCTATTATGCCAATTAGTCTAATCTCATCAATCGCTATCAGCCCAAATACATTTTAAAAAATAAAATTTAAAAAAAAAAGAAAAAACGAACCTGTCTTTGTGCTCGGCGGCTCTGTCCCTTTGGCGCCGGTTTTTGAACCAGTTGGACACCTGGGTGGTGGTGAGGCCGGTGGCTTCGGCCAGCTCGCGCTTCTCGCGGGGCGACGGGTACGGGTTGTGGCCGTACCAATCGCGCAGCACCGACCGCGACTTCTCCTTGAAACAGTAGCTCGTCTCCTCGCCGTCCCAGATCGTGCGCGGCAGCGGGAACTTCCTGCGCACGCGGTACTTGCCAACGGCGCCCAGCGGCCGGCCGCGCAATTTCTCCGCTTCGATGTAGTGCGCTTTCAGCCACAGCGCCTAATATATGCACATTTTTCGATTTATTTATTTATTTATTTATTTATAATTTTTTAAAATGAAATATGTTTGGAATATATATAGGCCTAATTTGAATATGCAAACCTGTAATTTGGGATGATTGTGCGGTGAGAACGGGTGAGTTTCCAGCAGTTTGTAGAGCTCCTTGAAGTTGGCCCGGTGGAAGGCGACGACGGCCTTGGCTTTGAGGACGCTCTCGTTCTTGTGCAGCTGGTCGCAGGCCGGCAGCGACCAGAGGAAACGGGCCAGCCGTTCGATGTTGCCGCTCTGCTGCAGGACCTCGCACACGCACGCCACCTGCTCCTGCGTGAAGCCGAACGAAGGCAGACCCCCACCGTTTCCGGCTGAGCTCAGCGAAGAAGTCCCACCGACCGAAGAAGACGTACTGTTGTTGTTGTTGTTGTTGTTGTTGTTGTTGTTATTAGACGAAGGTGGCGATTGGCTGGCCGGCTGCACTGTCATGCCCGTCGATGTCGAAGACATTCCCGGCATCTTGTTATTTTTATGAAAGATAAATATTTGTTAAATGTCTTTATTTTTAAAAAACATATTGAAATATATGTAAATCGCATTGGACACGGCCTTTGATTGCGGCTGTATCAAATGATTATGAACGGCCATGGCAATAATGAGTTTTGAATTTTAAATAATGATGCTATAGGCTATAGACGTACCATTCCGGCGGCCATCATGCCACCTAACCCCATGTGGTGATGGTGGTGATGAGCGGCAAATCCGGACATGTGATGATGATGTGCCACCAAGTCGGACATGCCTCCAGCAGCTGACGGACCGATAATCATCGATCAGCTTTTCCCTTTTGATTTTGATCTTTTATTTCTTATCAAACAAATATAAAATTCACAATTTTTCAAATGTTCCCGCTTCTTTTTGTTTTTAAATGTTCACGTTAGAGATGATGGACATCACGTGCCAGCAATAAGACGGGCTTCCGTTTACACACACAACACTTTTGCTCAGGCCTTTATTCTCTTCGAGAATAAAGCGGATTAATTCACTGAAAAAAAAACAAACTGACACACGTAACACAAGGGAGCTTCCCCTCCCCCGTTTCAATCCACGATTACAATCGTATATATAACATATGCGCGTGTGTCATTAAGTCGGCCGTGCTTTCACACTCACGCAAACTTGATTTCTCTTTCTTTTCTCTCTTCCCCCTTTTTTTCTGATGATTTAACACACACACACACTAACACAGAGACACACACGTTTCACTTGTTATATACTCCACTCCAACACTGCGGAATGATGACGTCCAAAAAATAAAATTTTAAAGGAATGATTGTCGAAGATGAAACAAACAAAAACTGAATCGAGACGGGCAGAAGGAGTGTGGGACGGGCAAGGTGCCGTCGGTGTGTGTCAACGCAGTAGATTTTTTTCAAAAAATAAAAACTAAAATGTTGTTTAGCTGTTGCGCCGGGCAGAGTCCAGACAGCACTGCGCATCTCATCCGACCGGCTGCAACCCTTTTGGATATACTGGAACGCACAAACGTATATAGAAAGGAGAATATAGAAATATAAAAAAAAAAAAAAGGAAAGAGAAGCCTGGCGGGCAGAACATGGGCGGAATTGAAAAAAATGGGCTGCGACGAATGCTTGCCCAGCTTCTTCACCGTTACCACCCCACCGGTGGGAGGAGCCTTCGTGAGTGAGCAACTCTGTCCAGCCAGTAGTTTTTGGATGCTCCTTCTTTTTTTATATATATCTTTTATATATATGTATATCGTTGATGTTGCGTTAAACGGGCAGAGCACACACGCATGGGTGGGAGGAGTCGGACGGATCGCAAGCCCCGCCCTTTCGGTGAGCTCGTATTGGCTGCGTTCGTATCAATTCAAGAATAATTTTTTTTCTTTCTTCCTTTCAAAACGATAAAAACATTTTTTTTAAATTTTGTTTTGTCGACGACTCCATCAAACAAAACAAAAAGACGTTTTGAATGCAGAAAGATGAAATGCTGTCACACAAGATTTGCATCTCTCGACCAATTTATTTCAACACTTCGATGGGCTATTATCTATACATAACACAAATATTCGAGTCATCATCAAACATGTTTTTTGTGAATAATTTAATTTTAAAAAAATATATATGAAACGTTGGATGGCGAGACATTTTACATAACGTTCGTCGCCTTTTGCTGCTGGCCGTCTGCTGGAACACAAGTTCAAAAGGACAACGAAGCGAACGGGTACGTTTAAGGTCACGTTGTTTTTCGATTTTTCTTGTCAAAAGGCCATCATCATCATCTGCCTCGCAGTTTTTTTTAATATTTTTCGTGACAAGTTATCTTCTGTATAGACGCATTGAGGGGGGGGGGGGGCGGAGAGCTCAAGGCTTGGTAAGTGGTCGCACATGTTCCAGTCACTTTTGAAGGAACAGGCCAACCATCTGGTAGTTTAGATTTTGATATTTTTCTAAACTTAAAGCGCAATGCGGATATGAGGAAGATGATGAATAATAAATAACAAATGAAAAAACTGTGCAGAAAAAAAGCAAGAGCAGATTTCATGAATCGACTGAATTCGATTAGAGAACACGAACAAGAAAATATGGCATATTAATTAATGAAGAATGTCGGATGTGTGCTGGAATGTGGTTCCATGTTGATGTAGTTATAGGCATTCGAAACATGTTGCAAAGAATGTTGATGGGTCCAATATGCTTCAATAATTTGAAGTCAACCGCTTGTCTATAGGGGTTCCCTATATATATTTATGTGGGGGTAGGGGGGATATGTTCCATTCGTCCGTTATAAGAAAAAAAAACTGATGGTTTTCAAGATCTGACACGGCGCCTTGTTTTTTTTTTTTCAGGCCCATTTTTTAAATTTTTTTTTTTTTTGACGGACGGGTGTCGAAAAAAAAAAAAACGGAGGGATTTCCTGGTCATCGAACAATCAGATCAGATGTTCCAGGACTGGAACGCTGCGAAAAGTGTGTAGAGGGGGGCAAAGAGAAAAGAAAGAAAAAGTCCGGTGTAAATTTAGAACAGTCCTTCTCTCTCCCTTATTTATTTTTATTTTTTTTGGAACGTCTGAATATAAGGAGAGCAAGTCAAGTGCATTGGGCCGTGTTATTTCGTACCAGTCCTCTTTGGACTAAAAATATATCTAATAATATCTGTGTAGATACGCAAATGTATATATATAGACTGTCTTTTGTTTTTTTTTTTCTTATGGGGGCATGATGAATATGCATATAATGAAAGATGGCATATTTTCATTTCGAATTGCGTGTGAAATGATTGTTCATCGAATTTATGTACACAGCCAATTGTATATACGTCGTATACATGAATAACGGACTTTAATTAGGCTATATATACCTTAGCATAATTCTCTAATATTACTCACATTTATTCTTTTTATTTTGCAATTATTTTAACTCTACTCGAATCAATTGAATATATTTAATGTATAATAATATATAAATTGAATGGGTATTTCAAATGTGTTCGGCAAGTGTGTTGCATAAACTGTTCCAGCGTGGCATTCCATCACACACCACGGATTATATAGAGATGTCCGTTGCCGTTACGTTCCTGCTGATGGAACACATTATATAGAAATAAAGAAAGAGTGGCCCATTCATCGAGCCCGACTGTTGACACACATCACGACAGGGCCATCCGATCCTGATGGATGGCGGGGCTCCTGAAGCATGTGCCCCTTTTTTTTTCCTATATAGTTATTTATATATATATAATATATATATAATATTACGCTATCGCTGGAACTCGACGCCAACAGCAGACACCGCACGCCAAAACATGTACATTTAATATACATATATCTATTTAACTATATCTTATATATAATTGAAATCTCTCTTTTGGCCTGTTAGCACGGCCCTTTGGACCGCCTTTATGATGAACACATCCGACTATCTTTTTTTTTAAATGCTCTAAGGCAATCGTAATCAGGTTATATATACAGATCGCCTCCAATTCATTGACAATGTATATAAAACATTTGGCGCTAAATTCAAATTGAATTTTTCCCTCTCCGAATAAATTTATTTAAAAAAAATGAAAGCAAAAGAGCAAGGCAAATAAACTAAAGTAGGATGTCGAAGAAACACCATAAAAAGCTTGTCGTTTTAAACAGTTCGTTAGTATGTAGGCTATTATATAGTCGTGTTTTGCCGAACCGCTTTTGTGTGTGTGTGTGTCCCGGCGCTTCACAGCCGGCCCAATGATGGGCCTCTATATATATGCACGCGGATATATAAACACAACAGAGAAAAAGAGGCGCACCGAAAACATCAACAAACAAGACGGCCATCCGTGACGGGCGACAAACAACCAACGACCAAAAAAAATATTAAAAAAAATAAAAAAAAGGTGTCCCTTCCCATTTTTTATTTTTTTGAAGAAATATTTTATTATCTATTTTCATTTAAGATTTTTCTTTTTTATACATTCCCGCGCTCGTCGTATAACATTTTTTTGTTTCAAAAATTCTGTGATGTTCAAATATAAATGGCAGACTTGGCCCAATAAAATCTAACGAGGTCGATGAAAATGACAGCCAATTAAAAAAAGCCAATTCCATTTCAATATATACACAAGTTTCGAACGTTAAAAACAACATTTCTTCACCATAGCAACGGTTTGCTCTCATCCTCTCTTTTGTTGTATACACACTAACTTAAAGCCTTCTCCACCCCCCCCCCCTTTCTAAAGATGGGTGTGTATATACATACACACACACAGAACGCTCCAGCAGCCGCCTTCCCATCCGCCATTATTTTTCACTGTGTGTGTGTGTGTGTTAGCAACAACTTTGTCTGAGAGGTTCTGATGGGCTTCGTCGTCGTCGGAGTTTTTTTTTTTTTTGGACTTGCGGGAAAAAAAAGAAAAAAGAGGGAAGGGGGAGGAGGAGGAGGAGGAGGAGGACGTATCGGGTTACGACGACTCCGTCTTTGCAGTGACGTCATCAAGCAGACTGACACCCGAGAAGCCCCATATATATATATATATATACTCCCCTCCTCCTCTCTTTTTTTTTTCTTCGTTCGTTTTCGAACATGGAACAGCAACTCCCCATCACCATGGAAATTTTATTTTATTTTTTTTTCTTTAAATTAAATTTTTTGAAAAGTTAAATGAATTAAAAATGACTTCTTTTTTTCAGTGGGGGGTAGGGGGACTTTTGTTTGTTTGCTGTCGTGTTGTCGTGATTGAGCGTTACGTTCAATTTGAAGAGAATGAGAGAGAGAGACCCCCCACTAGCGCTGAATGTTTTTGGTGACGAAATATAAATGAAGTTGTTCCAGAACATTGTTAAAAGAAATGATGCGGGGGGTTGTTTAGCATTTTCTATATTGCTAACGATCTAAACATTCGAATTTGATTGTGAGGAGTGTAATTGATATATATAGGCTATGTATAGGATTATATGCAAATGTAGTGTATACGTGGAGATAGTGGCATCTCTTTATCGTAACGGTTAAATAATCAATGGAGAAGTGATGGCCGATGGAACATGAACTTTCTTCTCTGCTTATGTTTGTTTTCGCTCGCGTCCGTCCCTCACATCTTCCTTCCTTTAAAAAACGTTAGAAAAAAACAGAATCAAAAAAATAAAAAGGGAAAAAGATAAAATGAATGGGGTATAGACAAGAAGAAGAAGAAAACGGCCGAGAATAAAGTGGGGCTTGGCTGCAACTTGACATGGCGAGGTGATTTACTGACTGATATATTTGTGTGTGTGTCTCTCGCGTTCAACTCCATGTTCTCTCTCTCTCTCTCTTTTCCAAAACAGGGGGGGTGTGAAGACAGAAAAAATAAAAACGTTCCAAAAAAAAAGGAAGAAAACCAACAAGGTCTCTTTCAACTCTCTCGGTGGGGCCGTTTTTGGGAAAGAATATAGAAAAAGAGAGACCCAAAGTTATATATTCTTTTTTGTTTTGTTCCAGGGCAGTTCATCATGCTCATCGGCGGTAAATGGCTTCTACGTGGCGGGAATTTTCAAATAATACGATAGGGAAATTTTTTAAAAAAACAAATTGATAAAAAGAATTGTTCTTCTTTTAAATAGTATATGTATTCTACCATTCACGGTTAAGTCATTTCCTCTTACATCCCAAAATACGCACACGGTATATGCAAATTTTCTTTAAATTCAAACATAGATTGAAATCGTGCTGATTGTTGTGCGTATATACAACATTGGGAAGAATGATTGGGAAAGGAGACGCCCTTATTTTGTGCTGGAAAACCTACATGTCCGAGTATATGTCTTTCAATGTTTGGCGTGTATAAAAAGCAGGGCCTCGAACATGATGGCGGCCTTTTGACGACAATAGCTTATATTATTTCTAATGGCATTGCCCTATGTATATCTATATACGTGTGTATGTTTAGTATATACATTTACAAAGAGAAGAAGGAAAAAGACCATCTTTCTTCCTATACATAGTGATAACAATATATGCTATTGTGTAGAAGACTTCATATTTAGCAGAAGGGGCGGAATGAAAATGGACTGAGAGGGGGGACACCCACTCCAATCATCCCAACGCCAAGGTGGACAAAAGATAAAACTAATATAAGCTACACATTTTATACTTCCTTTTCACCGAAGTCTGTAGGTCTATATAAGAATATATAAAGAAATAAGTGGCAATGAAGCAGAAAGTGTATACATCCACAGCACGAGACACACACCTCTTGTCCAAATATTTTTCCATTTATTTCGATACGTACAAATGGGGGACTCTTTCACATAGAAAGTTGTTCATTTTTCTCTCTTTCGTTTCTATATACCTGCGCTGTGCCTACGTATATAGACTTCCATTATTGTTATGAGAGATATATACATAGACAACGTACGTGTATATACAGTAGGGGGTGAGCGTAGAAATAATAAAGAAGTGGAGAGTGGTCGTCCATCGATCTTGTTTGATGGCTAACCAAAACTCTTTGATGATTTGTTTTCTCTTCTATATATCCTTTCCTGGAGTTGTTATGTCGATGATCGTTTCACAGTTCTATATCGGTAGTTCGTTTTATTACCGCACTCTATGTACAGTGCACAATTTGCATATATACTTACGTTTAAAAATTTTTCCAAAGTTTATTTCAATATTCTTATAGTTTGTACGCGTTTCTTGTAGATTGAAATTTTTCTTCCACGATGTGCTAACGACTTAATACATTTCCCTTCCTCCTACGACTCTCTTTTTTTAAAAAAGAAAAGATGAGGGCGGAAATATTCATAGGGCCTAGTCTTTTTTTTTTCCACATTTCAGAGGTTATGACGTCCATTTATTTTCGAGAAAAAACGATGAAGAGAAAGGCACTTTTTTTTTGTTTTGTTTCACATCTTTTGACAGTTGCATACGCCCTCCCACAGAGTGTGTGTAAGAGCTATGTCTGGCAATTTGTCCAAAAGACTCGTCTATACAAGACACAACAGTCTTAAACTTGAAAAAAAAAAAATGTTTGAACCTTTTTACTTCGTTTTTTTTTATTCAAATTTTTATTTAATGTTTCGTCGAGTTGTAGCCTATATACCATTTCAAAAGTAGCCTACATGTCGACTTGTTAACGACCTCGTATATACGCAAACTGTATACGTGACATTGCCGTCCGATTTCTCCTTTAATTTCTTTGGGATTATATCATATATTCATAATTCTGATGCAGCGTCCGAAGAGCTTTCTATATCGTCTACATAAAAAATAGATAGATATAAGGCCAAGAAAAAAAAGAATAAAAAAGGGCAGACAGTTTT
Organism: Daphnia sinensis; assembly: GCA_013167095.2. Classification (NCBI taxonomy): domain Eukaryota; kingdom Metazoa; phylum Arthropoda; class Branchiopoda; order Diplostraca; family Daphniidae; genus Daphnia; species Daphnia sinensis. Next base: position 7,351,297 of record CM023197.1, read on the forward strand.
TTCTAATATAATCTACTACGTCGATATAGCCTATCCGAAAAGGAAAAGAAAAAAAAATAAAGAAAGAAAAAGTGGTTGGGAAAATATTCTATCCGTGTGTGTGTGTGTTAAAAATAAAAGGATCGAGTTACTGACGACTGCAGCGCCATATGTCCCCGCCCCAATCAAACGACATCCGATACCCGACAACCATCCCCCCCCCCCCCCCCTACTGCTGTCATGTGTGTATGTGTGTGTGTGTAGACTATAGCCTAGACTACTCTGTGTGTGTGTAGGTCTACGTACATTTCATGCCGGATAGAGTCGGACATGTTCCATCCAACCCATCAGCCTTGCTATAACTCTGTGCCATCATCAGCATGGCTATATAGATCGTAAAAAGAAGAGGAAGAAGAAGGATGATGATGGCAATAAGAGATCGAAACTCAATCCTCGCCAATCTATATATATATTATTCTCCGTTAGTGATGTACACAGACGAGCCATCGAACGGAGATGAACAGAGTCTCGTACAAGATCCATCTCGAGCTGAAAGAAATGATAAAAAGAAATAACGTCTTCTAGTTGTGACGTCACTGAATAATATATAGAAAATGGACGATTGGAGAAGGAAAGAAATCGAATTTGACACATGGCCTGGTCGCTGGAATGTTAAGAGCTGGCGTGCGCTATTTGCCCCCCCCCCCCCCCATTCAAAGATAGATGTTCTTTTTTAGTTGTGCGTTTTTGATTCTTATGATGAGGGTCATTCTTGAGGATGACAATAAGAACATTTCTGAGGCTGATATTACGCCATAGGTATTGTATATAAAATGCGTAGGAGGTTTTGGCTGCTGGATATAGTATATATGTATTTAGGATGTCTTTTATACGGATGAACGATTTTGTTGTTGACATTCATAGAAAATAGAGACACACACACACATGTCGTTTGAAATAGTTTGAAACAACATTTCTTTCAAGATGTCGCATTTTTTTTGTACATTAGAATTTTTGTATATAAACGTTTCAAACTAAATAGCCCTCAGAGGACAGCTGTTACTGTAGCACATAACAATCGATAAGCTATATACATTTTTACATCGAATACATATATATACCTTTTTGGCGTCGATATCAGCAGCACAAATGAGCGATGATCCGTGAAAAACACGCGCTACAACTGTCCGGCTTTGCGGCCGTCTATTCAAACGATCGAACCGTTGAAAAAAAATAGAAAGGCCTTTTCATTATACTATCTCTCGCTGTTTTTGTTGTATAACAGACACATGTTTTTGATTAATGATCGTCCTCTTGTTATGTATACTCTATATAGGCTATACACACGATATGAAAAGTCAAGCCTTCGTTAGTATTTATCTATTTAGTATAGAAATAGATAGACAATCGAGGGAAGAAGAGTCTCTATAACGTTAACGAGAACCGACAATTCAAATCCATTTGAAATAATATAATCTAAAACAGAAAATTTCTAGTAATTAAGGAGATCCCTTGTCCACGAGTGTGTGACGACGTTCGTCATCCACCTGCTGCCCCCCTTTCATCAGTTCAACGCCCATTTGATTTGATAGATGTTGTTGATATACATAAATCCAATGATGGGATGGATATAGTATATAATGAGATCAATAGTTCAATCGTTCCCGGGCCCACGTTATACCTAATATAGAAAATATATATAGAACACCTATTATGTAGGATGTGTTATTGTTGTGTGTGATAAGAGACACAGTGGAAATGATTGGCTATAAAAGGGTTCCATGGCCGCTTGGGAGCAACGTTGAGAAATAATATACATAAGAGTATATCAGGTGTGTGTGTATATAGAAGAGAAAAGCGCAGCCCGTTGCCATGGTAATGACATATGCGATCGATCGTGACATTATAACACATCGCTTTTATTGTGTTATTGTTAAATAAAATTTGGATTTTCATCTGCAACGTGTGTAACGTGAATCAACGGCTGTGATGTAATATATAACGTTGAATGTATAAACGACACGATTCATTTGTTTCAATGCGGATTCAAATGGATAATAAAGGGGAAAAAGACGTTTCTCCTTATGTAATATTCATAATTTCGTGTCAGATATAGGCCGGCCATTAAAGACCATCTCTATACGTCGGTTCGGGTTTAGTGTTAAGAAAAAATTAAATGATCAGCCGCTTCCGTTTCCCATTTTGATTAAAAATGTTCAGCGTATAATTTCTCCAAAATTATGTTTTCTTAACAGATCTAATTAGGAGCCTATATAACACGTATGTGAAAGAGAATGGGGGGTTTACAAAAGGATATAATGCCGCACTAAACGAGAACCCAACTGGTTTTGTCTTACGATTATAATCATTAACATCTTCTACTTACATTTATATAACGTGTGTCTCTCTCTCTCTACTACTTTTGTGTACATAATATATTCTTCTTGACTTACCCCTGTTGTTATTATATCGTTATATATGCACGTGATGGGCGCACAAACGAAGGGAGAATAAGGACATGGAAACGGCGGAGGGGTTGCAGCGCAGCGCAGGCCAATTAGTTTCGCTTTGTCTCACATCACACACACACACACACACACCCAGCGACGAAATTCGGAAGGGAGACATAAATAAATTGAATTCAATTAAAAGCCACAGTTTAGAGAATAACGTAAAAAAAATGAAGAAAATCAAGCCAATGGAATTTGAATCACGCATCGAACTTTCTTTAATTGCTCTAATTATTCAAAAAAGCAATTTCATTAAAACAGAACAAGAACACGCATACATTGAAATATTTCGTGTACATAAATACATATACTATATAATAAATAAATATCAAGGTAGGCCTATATATTTATAGTTTTGATGTTGTATACGCGATCAAGTTACTTGCAGCCCCCCCCCCCCTTCCCCTCATCACCTTATTATTTCTGCCTTTTTTTTGTATTTTTTCTTTTTTCTTATTTAAAATGTGCTGAGCATTTTTGTTTTTACTCGTCCGTGTGTGCGGAGAGACGCGCGCAACCTTGTTATATTCAAAAGGTAACCCAATCTCTGTTGTTATTTCTTCTTCTACTTGTCGACAAGGGGGGGGGGGGTTCTCTCTCTCCCGGTGCCCTGTAAAATATATATATATTTTTTTCTCAACGTCGTTATCGTGGGAAATTGTTATTTTGTTTTAAAAAAGAACAAAAATTTGTGTTCCCTTCGTCATCCAGCACTTGGCTTCCCTTCGTTTAGAAAGAAAGAAAAAACTCCCACGTATCTGCGACGTCTTTTTAGGCCGTCGCTTATAATTAATTTTTATACATCCTTCTTTTTTTTGTGTGTGTGTTAATTTACAATCAAATAGATCACCGGACATGATTTCTATAGGGGGGCTCTCTGTATATAATATTGTCTGAAAGGAAGTCGATTTAGATGCACGATGGGGGTTTCAAATTAATAATCTATTATAAATATAAATAACAAGATATATTATTATAATATATGTGTGTGTGTGTGTGTACTTGGATTGCACAGGTGTGAAACGGAAGGTCTTTTTTTTTTGTTGGAAGTTCGACCCCGATGAACTCCAATTTTTTTTTTAATTTTTTTTTGTTTTAATCAATTGGTTTCTCTTTTTATAATTTTATTTTCACCCTTCTTCCTTTTACCGAAAAAAAAATGTATAAGAAAGAAGAAAACGGATTATTAAATGATATTTAATAATAAACCTCGTCCACACCTCTTTTTTGTTGTTGTTAAAGACCTCCTTGAGATATATCCTCTCCCGGTGCCTGTGTGTATATAATAACAATCAAGCGACTTGTTAATTTACGAGATAATCGCCACTCTCCCCCCCCCCCTCTTAGAAAAATGGAGAAAAATTCTGGTTAATTGGTCGCCCTCTTTCCTCTCCCTCATCTGCACAGGTAAGAAAAGGGAATAACATAACATGGGTATCTAATTTATACTCATTCAGAAGGCTAAATGTTTCAAATAGAATTTCAATGAGAAATTCATATATTCGTGTGCGAACATATTACGAAATCGAATAAGAATCTGAAAATGTATAAATTTCAAAAAATAAATAAAAGGAGCAACAGCTTTTCGCGATTGTCTTTTTTTTTTTTTTTCTTCCATATAATTTTGTTCTCATTTTTTTTAAAGAAATATATATTTTTAATAGATAGATTGGGTTGATATTTATGATACGACGCGATGCGGTTTCCTGTCTCTTATAGTCTCTCTTTTTTTCTCCTGCGGCCGATAAAATAACACGACCGTCTCTCTCTCTCTTATTATTGTATATTAAACCCCACATTATTATGCCCCCCCCCCCCTTTTTTATTATTTTCATTAAAAAATATATGATAACAAGTGCTGAAGACGACACAAGCATTTCGTTGGGTCCCTTTTTTTTTCTTTTAACGTTTAATTTCTTATTACATCCTTGGCATTCCGGCGGAAAGTGCGATGAAGGACAATTTTAATGTTTGATGCTCTTTTGTTTTGTTTTCTTTAGTTAAAAAAAGGAAAAAAAATTCTTCATCTTTTATAAAAATGACATCCATCTGTTTACGTATGCACATTATTTCCCATTATATTTTGTTGTTATTTGTCTTGTATATGTGTGTGTGATGCACACACACACACAGCACATAACATACAAGAAACGAAGAAGCAAGACGACATCGAGGTCTACACACAGCAGGTAACGAGATACGTCGGTTCGGTTCGTTCAGTCGTCGCAGAGGATCGGTTGTCCGAGTAAACCTGATCTCTTTTTCTTTTCTCTGTCCCCCCCCCCTTCTTCTTCTTCTTCTTGTTTGGTTTTTGTGTGTGTATATAGAAAAAAAAGGACAGCAGAGTGGGGGAGTTAAGGGGGGGATGTGCATTATAAAGGTGCGCTGGGAGGAAGATATTATAGCGAATAAAAAGGAAGGCATAAAAAAAGACAACAGAGATAAACGTATATGTATAAGAAGTAAAAAAAAAATGAAATGAGATAAAAAAAAAAGAAAATGAAAAAAAAAGGCAACAGCAAGAAAGGGGGGGGGGGGAGGCGGGTTTTCTGTCTTTCGCTTGATGTGGCTGTGTGTGCAGCAGGTAATTGGAAACCACATCGCAGTTCTATACACGCACCCACGTATTTATTATTAATTTTTTTTTTTCATTTTAAAATTTAAATTCGAATTTATAAAAAAAATCATAATATAAGAGAAAAGAAATGTAATTATTCGTTTAACTCTTATATTTTTTTCTATGTCTGCAGTGACGTCATTTTAATCAACAATTTCAGCCACATATATAATCACCTGTTGCTTGAACATTGCAAACGTGACTCACGTTGTCGGGATACATCTTTAATTCTCTTTTTTCTCTTGATGACCTAAAAGTATAAAGGCGATTACACATTTAACCAGTTAAACGTCGTTCAGTTAAAGACACACGTTTTATTAAAGAATGCTTATAGATATATAGCCTACATAATACAGGCCGCTGATGTTGTCCTACCCCCCAGTTTGCGTCGGCCTTTGCATTGCTCAAGGTTCGATTTCCTGCTACCTATAATTACTGAATAAAAAGAAACTCCATTCCTTCAATGAACATTTTTAAAAATCAGCTGTTCCTTTTTTATATATAAAAAAATACGAAACAAATGTCCCCCCCCCCCCAAAGAAAAAAGGAGGAAGAACCTCTTTAAAAAAAAAAAAAAAATTACAAATGGGACTCCCCACCTAGCTCGTTCACCGCTCGCGATTGGAAGACAATAGGTACTTTAGATGTATCTACTATTCGCGCCAGCACATGTGTGTGTGTGTGTGTGTGTGCGCGGTAGGTAAAAAAAAACGTTAAGAAAGAGAGAAGCCATCCTCTGTGTTAGACATAGCTTTATATGTATATAGTGTGTCCCCCTTTAAGTTATACATTTAGAGGTAGGCTTCCCATAAAGAAGGCCTTCGACTTATACGAAACGCGCACACCATATACATCCCAGGTGTGTGTGTGTGTGTATATGTATAATATATATCTATTTATATTTATTATATTTCTTTTCTTTTTCTCTATTTCCTTTGATTGTTGGATCGTCCTCACGCCCCCTCCAGTTGCGACACGGTGAACTTGCGGCTCTTGTTCGCCTAATGAGCTCGGCCAGCTGCACTCTCGCGATCTGTTCCGTTTTGGGGGGATGAATAAGACAATGTATATGATATAGAGAAGTAGATATAAAAGAGGGGGGGGGGGATCGTATAGGTGCGATGATGACGAGCTTTACCTGCCATTGTTAGTCACGCCCCACACGAAGCCGAGTGAGAAAGAAATCAGTGGGGATATATATTTTCCTTTTTTTTTTCTGATTTGATTTTTCATTAACACCATAAGGGCAGCAGCATGAAGACAATGAAGAAGAGCGGAGAGGAATAAAGAATATATAAAGAAGGAGGTGGAATATTAAAATATATATGACGGCATCAGCCGAATAGAATATATATAAAGGTGAGAGATTTTTATATATATACGAGCATGAAGCCATCCCGCTGAGTTATATGCGCGGCTTCTTCGAATCTATTTAATGTATGCAAAAGCTCGATCTCTGTGTGCCTGTATTTAAGAAGCTATTTAAGGTGGGATAAAGACTCCCCCCGTTCTCTCTTGCGCCATCCAGGCCATTTAAAACAATCAAGTGTTTTGGGGGCCGCTCGATCGCGCATCCGAAAAGAAGCGAAAAATATATACGTTAGATGATTCATTCGGTGTGAGTAGCGAGAAAATAATATTCGTCAAGATAATGTCGTTTACGACCCTGAATTTTTTCATTCATTTTTTTTTTTAAGCATTTCGAGAGAAGGAAAAGTTCGTTGATTGGCTGATTGCTTAAAGACATTCCAGCGGAAGAATGCGAAAGTGAGCATCGCACATGTTACCCTACATGCAAATTTATCGTGTAGGTATATAATACTGAATGAATTAGATTTCTATATTTTTCTTTAAATCAAAAGTCAAGAACAAATGTTAAAAAAACTGTTCCCCACAATTTAATTTTTTAGTTTATAATACAGCCCTAAATACATTGATGTCCGTATACAACAATAAAGCAAGAACTACATCACAGGCCAATGTCTTCTAGAGAAGCTAAATAATTAAATTTACATCAAGAAAACTGGCCAACGGGAAAGAAACATGTGCGAAAAACAATCCACACGAAAGCCAATCATTTTGAGAGAACTATTATCAAGCAGCCGATTTTTTATTGAGGATATGCGAAAGAAAGAAAGTTAATTGCGAGAGACGAATCGTCCTTTATTGTTTGCCCACTTTTGCATCGCCATAGTTTTCATCTCAGCATTTTTTTTCTGCATCTGTGATGGGGCCACCTTTAACGTGTAGCCATTCGACTATCGTTTTACGATCTCGCCCTTGATGGCAGCTTATAACCGAATTTTTTGTTTTAACGTTTAAATACACACCCGTCGGATTCCCACAATGGCTTCCTTCATTCCTTACATTCAATTTGTTTTTGTTTTTTCTTCCTTTTCTTTTTCAAATAAAAACGCGCCAAAATATAGTCACAGAGTCTTGTATTTTTTTATACGAGCCTAACACGCCCAGCTCATTTATTCGACTACACTGAATAGAAACAGAGCCCATCGTACTATACTTGAATTCTTTTCCTATATGTTCAGAAGAGACCCCCTTAAAAAAAGAATGATTTTCAAACTTATAATAAAAAAAATGAACAAAGCTTAACCATCATATTTATCGAAAGTAAAAAAAAAAATGATAATAAAATCTTCACACACGGAATTTTCTTTTTTCTTTATAACCATCCACCGGTTACACGCAATATTTTTTTAATAGATGTCGGCTCATTTTATGCTGCTGGAAGCCCTCCTGTAAATATAATATTAAAGGATATGAACCCCGCCTGCCGTTACTTGCGCACAGCACAACCGGACGGTGCTGTGTGGAGTTATTAAAAAAAAAGTGGGAGGGCAGCCCGCCAGGGAACATCAGCAGCAGCTATAGAGATTGCCGCCTCCTTCCTCTCTCAATATTTATATATAATGTTTAAAAAAAAAAAAAATTCATTAAAAAAAAAATACAAATTGATAACATAGAGAGCCGTGTGCGCGCACTTTGGCACGGCAACGCAGTTTAAAGGCCGTTAATAAGGCGCAGCACACACCTGACCATATCACCCACGGGTGGCCATCAGTGATGTACTATAGAAGAGGAGGGCCATCAAGAAGGCTGATGTTAAATAAAACTGGACGCCGTTGGGAGTCGCACACCTTTCAGGTCCTTCGTCCCCCTCCTCTTCCTTATATATCCCCCCCCCCCCCCCAAAAAAAAATATATATATAAAGATGGCGACGAAACAGATATTAACGGCATTAGATGCAAAAGTTCAGCCCATCATCATCAGCCAGAAGAATGGGTATATGTATAGAAGAAGGCGGAGGTATGTATTATAACATTCCTTTTTTTGGGCAACCAACAAGTCAACGGTTTTAATGAGCCTCTTAAATAATTTCAATTAACTTTCAATTACCATAAGCGGAGAGACTGCTGCTGCTGGCTGCTTATATGCGTGTGTGTGTGTGTGTGTGTGGATTTATAGCTTTCAAAAAAAAATTCAATGTTTGCGTGTGTGTGTGTATATAAAGGTTGTTTAGTGTGATTTCCATTAGCACTTTTCATCTTCCTTTCTTTTTTTTTTTATAGTCGCTGAGGTGTTTCTTATTTTTTAAAGAATCATTTCAGCCTTTAATAGGAATAATTTCGATTGGGCAACGTGAACGTTCGTTTTTAAAAAGAAGCTTGGCGAAATAAAAAGGTGGTCTTGATTATATTCGGTTGCGCTTTCGCATTTCGATTAAACATCGACGGCGAATTTAAATATAAAAGAAAGAAGAATAAAAATATTTAAAAAAACGCGAGATACATATACTCTATTATTGCACAAGTATAAATGGCCACATTTTTTTTTTCGGTAGGAATATTATATATAGAGCCCAGCCCCTCTGCCCCGTCTTCAAAACGCCCCAATCAGGTGGTTTACGACGCCTTAATGAGGTCTTGAGTAACCAGCAGGTGAGCCGTGTGTTCTCCGTGATGGCATTTCTATACAGTGCACACACGTATATGCATAAATGGCTTGCCTATCTATAAGACCTATAAATATATATACAATAATGAAAGAGTTTTCGTCGTCTCTTCTTTAAAAAAAAAACCGCCGTGGAAATCGATTTAAATTCATAATGAAGCGCGCATCCATTTTGCTCATCGCATTTATATATATTTTCAATTTTAAAAAGGAAGAAGTTAAAAGGAAGAAAAAAAAATTTTTTCACATAAAATATAAAAAAGAGGCAGTCGTGGGTTCCAATTTCTTTTTCCTATTTTCTAAATGGTAGCCTACATATATATATAAGAAAGGGGAAAAAGACAATCGCAGCTCGGCACGCAAGTCCGGTTTAATAGCGGCTAATCATCAGTCTTTGGGGTTTATTCCACACACGCATAATGGATACACACACACCAGCAGACCCCTTGCATATATAATATAGCCCATAATATGTATATTCATAAATAGATAGGATGATGGGCTTTATACATAGAAGGCCTATGCCTTTGGTGTCAACTAACGATATAGGCCTCCTTTTTTTTTTGTTTTTATATATAACGTTCCAAAGAAAACACCCCCCCTGTTCTCATCTGGATATATATTTATAGCTGGGGGTATATAATATACTATAGATATTTAATTCCTCGGCACTATATTCTTTTGGGATAGAAAAACACCCCGCAACCCCATCATTTGCCTCGCGTTCAATTTGTTGAGTTCTCTCCTTTTAAATGCCTTAAATGAAGAATGAGAAATTACACTTATAACCTCTTATATAGAAAGGGATGCTCGTTTCTTTGATGACTCTTCACATTTTCTGATGCTCTTTTTTTTTCTTGAAAGTGGGGCATCCCTTTACTATTGAAAAAAAAAAAACGTAATTGGATGAAGATCGTTTATTAACGAAGGATATTCAAAGACGCAAATACGTCAGCTGCATATTTCAATTGGAATATTTTTCCGAACTGCGCAGATGGACTCTCTCGTTCGCACCTTCAATTTCGACGTGGGAGGTTATATAGCCTATATATAATGCACATCCGTGATAATCAAAAAAGGCCTATATATTTGATACTTTAGTTATGTACAGGAAACGTATTAGTAGAACACACATATATAGTCTATAGAGACACAAGAAACAAGTGAGAAACCTATAAGAATTTTTTTTTTAAATAATAATTGTCGACTCGGCGTTCTACAAACCGCAAAGAAGAAGAGAAGCCTTATACCGATACGTTTGTATATATACAATGGGTTTTTCGAATGATGCGGTTAAGAAAAAAAAGAAAAGCCAGGGCTCATTTTTTTTTTTTAAATAACGCACCCAACCACGATATCAAAACATAAAGAAAAGAAAAAAAAAGTGGATACAGCGATAGTTGTCATTGTGTTAATGGCCGAAGCGATAACACAATAGATTGGGCAATGTGCACGTATAGATATATACAGGTGAGCCGCCTCGTATTGTATGTAACACACAGCAATGCCGAGCAGCATCGTAGGCCAAAAAGACACAGAATATCGAATGAGCCAATTTCGTTTTGGAGAATGAACGGTCAAGTATGGCGAGTGGTTATGTCGTCACATAGGAAATGTATACGCAGGTATATACGTAGTGTGTGTTAAAGAAAGGCTAATATATAGATATGACACTATTCGATATAGCCCGTCGCATAATGTAACCTATATTTATTGTTTAGTGTGGTATGGTTTTTTGTGTTTGCGGTTAGGGTCGTTTTCTTTTCTTGTTTTTTTTTTTTTTGTAGGTGCCGAAGGTCCGTTCTTCTATTGTTTCGTACGTCATTTCTTTTTCCATCAACCGGTTGCATGTGTGTAAGAATATCCCGGATAACTGGGCTATTTGTGTTTAGGATACAATTACAGTACAACGAGCGCCAAGCCTATGTAGCACTCCTGTCGTTTCATTCACGCGTTAAGGTTTTGCACGTTCTGGTTGGTTTCACGCTGTAAACTGTTCGGGAGGGAAAAAAAAGGATGATGCAATTTCTGTGCGCCGGTTTTCGCGAAAAATGTTTTCTCTAGATGGCTCTACTAGAAATAGATAACTGATGTAGCCATCTAGCGGTCAAAATTGTCACTTGAAGGACTGTTTGGATAGATGACGTTTTTGAAGGAGGAGGAGTCTACAACATATCGAACTTGTCGATCGATTAATTGTTAAGTCGATTTCGAATTTCGATCACCATTGTTTTTGTTTTACATTTGTAAAATCTAAATTGTAATTGTATACTTCCTGTGGCGGAGTGACGATGCGTTTCGGAATTGTATGCTTGTGTGAAACGTCGGTGAGCGTTCCGCAACTTGGAGGTTGGAGGCCTAGTTGGTAGTCGTATCGGTAATACAATTATGTAAGGCAATTATTTATGGAAGAATTTCTTAATTTGCTCTTAGACTGGCCAGTTGAAGTTTTGAAGATGATATGTGCCTAACGTGTGCACTGGTAGCGTTGGTAGTGTGTTTGGGCTCGGCGCTTGGACTCCCCGAGAGGCGGAATCGCAGAACATAGCCATACAGGTAAAAGTCATAGAAGTTTTCTCGTTTTTGCTTAACATGTTTCATTGTGATTTGATTTTGTGTTGTTAATGCACTATGATGTCCTTGAACAATCGGCAAGTCCATCCATTGAATGAGACAAACAAATGGGGCAATTGCGTTTTGAATATTGCAATATCATAATTTCAGTAGGTAAAAATTGAAACCAAAAACAAATCAGAGGAATTTTTTTTGTTGGCTCTTTTGCTTAATGTTATTGAATTAAGATGTGTTGAATGTATGAATTGAATGTAAAGATGTGTTAATGTATTGAATTAAGAAATGTTTTTCACGCCAATCAGTTAAAGTATTGCCTCTGTGGCCTAAAGGATAAGGCACCGGCCTCCTAAGCCGGGGATTGCGGGTTCGAGTCCCGCCAGAGGTATTCTCGAAGTTGTTGGATTGTGTGATTGATATTTCATTGAAAGTGTGAATGCTCGTTCGAATCAATTACGTCAATTTAGATCAAAATCTGTACAATAATGAGGGAAACAAACAGCTCTATCATATGTTTATTTAGGACTGTTATTTGTAATGTAGCTGGTGAGGACTGACAAATAATTTCATGTCTCCAGTGGCGCAGTTGGTTAGCGCATGGTACTTATACTACAGTAACTAATGCGTGCTAATTAGTGTTGTTATGATTGCAAGTAATGCCGAGGTCGCGAGTTCGAGCCTCGCCTGGAGAATGTTTTGAATTTAGTTGTTGATTTGGATGTTTATTTGGAAGTATAGATTATGTGGTTCCTGGATTCTGTTGTTCTTCGATTGGGAAAATCCAGAATGGAAATCGTGTGATTGCAGGTAAGCCAATATAATCTAAAATAATGTAACATGGACAAAATTAATCTGATGTTTTGTTATCATTAGGATTTATATGTATGTCGTTCAACATTGATGCTGTTGGATGCCAATGGATTCAAAGGCGACGAACTCGAGAACGTTCGCCTTATAGTTGTGAGACACTGTCCAGGTAACTGTCGTTTTAGCTGTTTGTATTTACCGATCCCAAGGTTTACAGTGCATAAGTTTTGCTAAACGTATTACTCATTTTAAATGGGATGCTAGCTGTCGTCACATGGACTGCGATAGTTCCGAGCGTGGCGTAGAGGCAAGCAGAGAAAGACGGTGTAGGAGGCGGCTCTGTATTCGAGACAATTCTTCAGTTTTTTTCGTTGATTTACATTTGACGATTGCCGAGCATCCTCGCCATAGACTTTTAAACAATTTGATTTGTCATTGGAAATTCTTGCAAATTTTTGTGGCATAGGGACAAGGCACAGGTCCCACTAAGCCGGGGATTGCGGGTTCAACATCCGTAAAAGGTACTTATATATCCGCGAGGTTTGCATGAATGTAAATATTTAGCATTGATGGTGAAAGTTAGAGACGGATTCCGTCTATGTCATGTGACACGTTTTCATTGTTGCATCTTTATAATGAATAAAAGCATAGCAGCTTTGCTTTGATATATTTTATTTATAGTATATAGTTTATAATTTGACATTTCTCTTTGATATTTATGTATGCTAGAATGCATCGGGCTTAGTAGTCGCGAACAACGTTACCGGAAGTCGTGAAGATGGGTCCCGTTGCCGGAGCAGTGATGGGCTGGCCAGGACGGCCAGTAGCGGTGACAGCAGAAGTAAAAACTGGTGTGGAGTAAGTACGAGATGTTGAAGCAGGAGCGGTGGACGGACGAGAGGTGAAAACAGCAGGCGCAGGGACAGCAGGAGACGTGAAAGTTTGGCCAGAATAAGAACGAGAGTTGGTATCAGGAGCGATGACAACAGGACCGGTGATAGCAGGAGACGTGACAAAAGGACGGGTAATAGCAGGAGACGTGATAACTGGTGCGGAATAAGTGCGGGAGTTGCCAGCAGTAGCCGTAACAGCCGGACGAGAGTTGAAAACTGGGGTGGAGTAAGTGCGAAATGATACAGCAGGAGCAGTGACAGCAGGCGATGTGAAAACAGTTGCGCTGCTGGGACGAGCGGGACCAGTGGCGGTAACAGCAGAAGAGGTGTAGGCCGGTGCGGAGTAGGAGGCAGCGGGGTACTTGGCTTCACCCTCGTACTTGACGTCAGCGTTGTATCCGTACTCATCAGCTTTGTAGGTGACGATTTGGACACGGCCATCGGGCAGGAGGACGCGGTAAGTGCCGGTGGTCACTTGGCTGTCGCTGCTCTCAGAGTGGGAGTAATCGTTGCCATAGCCATCGTAGACGGCCCAGTTGAAAGAGTACGGCTGGGCGGTCTGTAAAATGAGCAGTTGTTCGCGTATTTAGAAACTGTCTTTGAATTGATAAAAGAAAATGGTTTTAGACTTACGTATTCCCTGGCCTCGTAAGTTGACCGTGAATAAGAAGGAGCATTGTAAGCGGAATTCGAATTAGCTGATCCGGTATAAGCGGAATTTGCTGCGGCAACAGCGATCATGGCGGCAAGTACGACGAACTTGAAAAGTTGACAAATTGAAAAAGGTATTTGATTAAAATTTAACAATATATTTTGAACCGTTTGAATGTAGAGCCAATGTTACCTGCATATTGAGATGTTGGTAGAACTTTTGAGACGGTTGGCTAACTGATGTTATTTCTGCTATTCGCTCGCCCTTAAATACCGTTGTGCGATTTCTTTGTTGACATTATTTGTGTGAAAGTAAAAGGGTTTGTGTCGCTATTCGCGTTTTTACTCCTACACGTTCAACTGGAAAGTTCTCAACACCGGGGCTTTCCCTTGTGTGTTCTAGTAAGTAATGGGCTTACCAGCAGATGTAGTCCACTTCTTGAAATGTAATCCAATCACTTGTTACTTGGCTTGTTGACAATTCATCCAGAGTCGTTGGCATTCATTTACTACAGGACTTCACTTTCAACGGTTTTCAAATGTTGTAAATTGGAACGTTATGATTGTTACACAAAATGCACCTAACTCGTACTGCAATAACATTATAACAGGTTTGTGACATTTATTGTGTGTATAGACGACGATATCATTCACATCGTCTTGACTGTTTATTGTTTATTGTATCTATTAATTTGGGGCGTGTCATTGGATTTAACAGGAGAAGAAATATAATTGTCTCCAGTGGCGCAGTTGGTTAGCGCATGGTACTTATAGGACAGTGACTTGATGTGCTGATTGATTATGTAGCTATAGAATGTAAGTAATGCCGAGGTCGCGAGTTCGAGCCTCGCCTGGAGAATGTTTTGGAGCTGTTCAGAACATGTTACAAAATGGTATGATGAGGACGAGAGAAGTTATGATAGAATCCCTATCGGGAAATTTTTATGGTAACAATGAAAAACGGCACTTCGGATGAGAACAGATATACCGAAAAATTGTATTTGATTAATTTTATGACAACTAGTAACCACGTCTAACGACCAAACGAAAATCAATTGGTTCGCTGGGAACAAGATTCAGATCTAACACCATGGAAATGTCTCGTGAGGTTACCGGATGCACTTCGTACTTCAAAACGATCTAAGAAAAGAAATGAAGCGGCTCTACTTTTGATTTTATCCAACCATACATAACTAACACTTCGTTACCTCCGCAACACAAAGAAGAATTTCCTGTTCAGCGATTCTTCTACCTGGACACATTCGAGCACCGTGGCCAAAAGGTACAGATGCGTACGGATGAGGCAATTCCTTTTTATCAATAAAACGCCATGGATTGAACTGTAAGGGGTTGGAAAAATAGCGTTCCATCCGACTGATGATTGGCGTCACTCCTACTACCAACGTCTGTAAGAGTTAAAAACAGTTAGGCATGAAAAAGACGAAAAAAAATAAAGAGTTACTCCTTTTGGAACACGGTATCCAGACAATATGGCGTCTGAATTAATGATCCTGGAAGTGCCGCCAGCGGTCGGATGCAATCGAAGTGTTTCTTTTAAACAAGCCCTCAGTAGTGGGGGTGCATAACCAGGTCGCAATTTCTTTTCAATTAAATCATCATATACTGCAGCCTGAATTGGTAGATTCCTCGCCAACTCGTAAAGCATCATCGTCACTACTGTGCCCGTCTACACAGTAGAAACCCGATAACATTTTTGAAACGTTATTGCGATCAAAGCTAATTACAGCGTCAATTCCACCTTGGAATATTTCCGTTACGAGAAGATTTTTTTCGGTTGCAGAAAGGTTATCATTTTCGAGTAAGTGACACAAAATTGGATCCTCTTCCAAGAAAACAGCTGGATTTTGTTTAAATTTTTGGCGAGCTTCCTCTAAGTATTTTATGGCATTCCTGCAACAAAAACAACAACAACAAATGTGAGATACATTACAAGCTTCAGTTTGCATCCTCTGTGAAAAGAAACTATATTTTCCTCACGTCATCATGAGGTCCTGTGTCGATTCAATAATTTTATAAGCCTTTGTCCTCCATAGTTTCCACCATGGTGGTTGGTGGAAAGTTTCGCCCAGTGCTTTTAAAAATTGTATGTTGGCTTTGACAATTGCATCACATTCCTGCAAATTCGCTGAGAGGCAATTTAATCTTTTCCCGTAACAGATTACACCGATCGCTTCATAGAAAAATTACACCATCAGAAATACTATTTGACATCCATATAAAAATTTAATATACAGACCTTCAAGAGAATATTGAAAAGCATGCTGGACAAAGTCTTTTATGATCCCATTAGCATTTGTTTTTGAAAGCAGACTAGCTGAGAATTCTTCTGCTACAGCTTGTTGCCTATTCCAATAGCTGTGAACAGTTTTTAACTTGAGCAGGATTTGTACATTTTGTCTCATTTTGTACCATTCCTCACCATTACTGTAAATTTTTAAACATTTTTGTTACTACTGTCATGCTGCTTTGTTTAGACGTGCTCAACTTACTCTGGGACAATACCAACAGTTTGATATTTACGTTTTCTATAGTCTTTTAGAGCATCAAATGTAGGTCTCTGTGGAAATTTTCCTTCATGGTCAAACATTGCTTGTATGTCATTTGGATTGAAAAGCAAAACAGATGGTGTATTGCCCATTTTCAATTTAACAATTTCACCATATCGCCTATGCAAATCAGCAAACCCATCTAATAATCTAGGAATGTTATACAGGCCTGTTTAAAACAAGAGAAGTGTACCAGATATTAGACTGAGTCAAACTGACCAGTAAACAAAAATTCTGTTTATTGTTTCAAAAGTGATTACCTAAAGGGGAAAATAAGAGGGCATTGCCTACCAAAGGCAATGGATGTGGTCCAGGAATTTCCTCATATGCCTTGTGAGTACAATAGTTTATTCTGCATAAGCCTCCGTGTCTAAACAAGCCTAACGGACGCATGAGGTAAAATACGAACTTTAAAGTTTAATGAAATCAGAGAGGCAAAACAAAACCGTTCAAAACCATCCAACAAAGAAGTAGCAGACAGCATTTGCAATGTTTACGTTTGTATATAAAAAAAAAAAACAGGTGTCAGCTGTCAGCAAAGCTATGCTACAACATGGACTGGCTAAACAACTCGGCGAATTTTACCAAAACTAGCGCCTTCAGTGGCGACACTTCTGAAACGTCGGAGTGCTTCTTCAGTGAAAAATAATCGCTTGTAAGAATTTTAACAAACTTGTCCACCAAACTACCCAAATTCAACAGATCTGCCCACATTTTTGTTGTTTTGTTATTAACTGTATAAAGTATATTCGGAAAACGCTTCAAAATAGAATTCTTGTAAGTGCCATAAAATTGTCATCCGCGTTAAACCATTCTGTGAACTGATCCCGGTCACTATCCATTACACTAGTCTTTGGTTGTTGAAAGGCCTATGGTAAATGGCTTAACAAGTGTTTTCGTCAATCGAAAAAGCCACTAGAATTGCAAAATAGTTACTGCTATGCAGGTGAACTTGTTTATCTCATATTAGGCGTAAGTCCAAAATATGAAACAAAAAAGAACAACGAGAAAAAAAGAAAAAAACAACAATAACAAACAAAATGTTGGAAACGATGTGGTAACAGCGGCCTGGCTTTTACAGATTCCGGTCTAATCAACCTAACCGAAAAAAATACTGTTAAATTTGAATTACGCTTTTAAAAACAATGCGGTACCTTTCCTGTGGGTTTAGAGTTTAATTTTTTCTATGACCACTTGATTGTTTACCGTCAGATTTCGTAGCCCGTTCACTTCCTATTTATTTACAAAGACGATGCATCAAAGACACCTTCAATGAACCAAGTCATAAGCAAAACTATCATTACGGTATTCTGGTACTCCATGAAGTCCCCACGTGAATTGGTACACGCACGTTCCAACTCCGCCTTTCCCTGCGAATATTAGTTAATTGTATAGTTATTAGTTTGGGTGGATGAGGAGGGTATTTAGGGCTGATGGTAGTTGTACTAGTAGTGCATATAGAGGTAGTGCACAGGTTCTCCGTGAGTACTATAGCGTGCGACAGCAAGTCGCTGCCAGAAAAGTAAGCCGTTCAATCAGTCACCAATACTCACAAACGTTATGAAAAAAAAAGCTTTGAAAACAAATACTTTATGTTATACCTTTACTTGAACAGTTGATAAGAATTTTGCTAATTCTGGATACAAACTGGATGCCTGTTAAAGAATCAATGATTTGTTGAGCTGGAAATACAATACAACGACGGTCTTTTATGGTTTTCGTTGTATAAACAAATCAATAAACAAATCCATCAACGAGACACATTTTTTGCAGATTCAGAACATACCTAGTTTTTACTAGTAGCTGGTAAAAATTTTTTTTTTAAGAAGGGCGCTATGAGTTCCTTTGCATCATTTATGAGTGTTATAATTGATTGTTTACGTAAATAATCTGAAAAACCAAATTCACCTTGGAAAATATGAGCTGAGTCTGTAGATTCACCACCGCCGAACAGGCTGTTGATAATTGCACTGCATTTCTTGCTAGTTCTTCTTCATCATTTTTTAGTGTCGTTGGGACTGAGTTCATGTCGGTTAAAGCCATTATGGTTTGTAGCATAACCATAAACGAAAACAGAACAAAGACGGAATTCAAAAGCATATCGATGAGCCAGACTGTAAACTTGAAGATGATTAACAGTTTACCTAGAAATCAAGAACGCAATGTTGGTAGTTAGGTACCGTATAACAAAAACTAGATGTGTTACTTGCCTGCTTCTTTCTTCACGCAAATGACATCTCCAATACACACCGTATAGCAAATATATATATTTAGTTTTCCTGGTCCTCATACTTGGCACGTGCGTATTCAACCTGACGTGGCCGGTCGTGCTTAATGGAACCCTGCAAATTACAAACAAGCGTGAAGAAACCATTTCTGCGTGATCTTTAAGCGAGTCAGGCATCAGATACCGAAAGTCTTTCAGGAGCATATTTAAATTACCTAGTTGATGAAATGAGATTGCATTCAATATGAGCCGTTTATCCAAGTATTTCAATCTTAAATCTGAAAGAAAAAATCACTGTAGTTCGAAGTGACTAAAAGTAGAATTTTTCTCAATTTTCGGAAGGCGCCACATCCTGAAATGGCAAACGACTAATTAAGTAATTTGACCACAACAAGGCAAATATAACACGTTCAACAAATAAGTTCTCATTTGAAATAGCGGTGTAACCTTTTTTGTTACGTTAGTTATAACTTGAACGTCGCGGAGAATCTATCACAAATCAATTTCAAACGACTATACACCTCTGCTAATCAGGTAAACCATGTCAAACTCTAGTTATTTTAATTTTAAACAATGTATAAATAGCATAACCGCATTAGGTTATGCTTAACCGGTTTCGAGCTTAAAATCGGAAAATTTTTCAGAGCTCTTGCGTGGTGGCGAGTAACAATTTATTGGAAATTCGAATTCCTAATTATTAAAACTAAATAAAAAAAATCAAGTTAATCACAAGGACAAAATTTCAGTATTCCGGTATTTTTGAATTGGTAGGGCAAAACCAAACTGAGTGTCGTGTTTTCCTTACATAGTTTACACGGGATGAGGGCCAAAAAGTTCTCGGCAAAGCTTACGATATTCATGATTTTCTCGATCACTGGCATTACACTGGGCGACAATCCTGCCTTAGTGCAAAAACGTGGGATTGAAAACAATATCATTCAAGAAGAAGATGCATCCAACAACGCCGTGAGCACCGTGTCGGAAAAATCTACAATTTCTTTAAAAAACGAGAGAGGAAAGTGTGTTGAGTACTTAGAGTCAAGCCTGAAAGAATTTCTACAAAAGACTACCCCACCGACAAGCAGGGTAAGTTTTTCTCGGTTTTTCTATAAGGAAAATGAAACATGCATTTACAAGCGTGATTATACCTTACTGTATGACTAGACTTGATTTCTTTAAATTCATAACAAAAATAATATTTTTTAGGATAGTGCAACGCATCCAGGTACTGCCATCGACGAAATACTGCATAAAGTAATTGACTTTTAACATTTAAAAAATTGTAAAAAAAAATGTTGAAATTTTTTCCGATATTATCGTAGAAAACGATTGAACTAATGAGTAACTGCAAAGGTGCTCAAATTGATGTAAAACAACACGTCATTACCGAGGTATATACCCTTGCCCGAAATTAGATGAGTTCAAAATGGTTAAACTTACATGTTTTATTCCAGGTTGATTCTTGTAAAAGAAATTTCGAGCAGCTGGTAATCCAAAGAATCCTGCTAAAGGTAAAAATTTATTACCGCCATAATCCACTTGTACTTGAAATTGATATGTTTTCTTACTGTGTTTAGATAAAGATTTGAGCTATATCACTTACATACTTCCTTTCCTTGACACTAGTAAATCACAAATCAGGGGGGAGGGTGTAAAACTTGGAAACATTTTGTGAACTTGTAATAGATAATAGAGATAATTTTTCTTTAAAGAATTACAAAATCAAAAATGACTGTTGGCAAAAGTCACTCTAGTATGGCAAGAACCATATGCCACCTTTTGATTAGAAAATCATAAAAGAATTCCTTTTTTTGAAAGAATAATCATCACACAAAAATATCCCCAATAAATTTAATAAGCCAATTCAATAATTACATATCCTTAGAAAAAATTACTTTTGGATTAAAGAATCAGTTCTGGTTCTGGCATCTCGTAAACTCCGCCAAAGAGTTTGACACCACCAAAATCAGTTGCAACTGGTAGTGGTACAACTTGGTCTTTCCATTCACCAGTTCTTTGATCACAAATATTTAAATATTAATTTTTAAGTCCTGAATGTGATCACCTGATCACTAAGCGGCACAATCCACAATGTCAGTATTTTGGAAAAGCAACAAGCAGAAGGTATTTTGATGCAAATGGTAACTAAGGGAGGATTTTGGTAACTAAGTTTGATAGTTACGTGATTCCAGTTTGGTCAAGTATAGCCAAGGGCATGTTTTGTAGGATGAGCAATAAATGGGAAATCATCTAAATATGACTAAGTTTGCACTAATAAATACATGTAGAATTATGCTGTGTTAAATTTCCGTAAGCAACACAACTTATGCATTAGATAACTTACAGTTAACATTGTTAAATAAATATGTACAAGTAATATTGTTAATCATCGTTCACGATTTTCAGCCTCATTCCGAAACTATGGGAAAAGTGGAGGAAGAGAATCACCAGCTTCGGGAAGATATCCGAAAGCTAAAAATAGAAAAACAGCTAGAACAAGCCAGATTTGCAGAGGAAAGGAAAAACTTTGAGTTCATCATAGAACAAACAAAAAAAGCTGTACAGGAAAAAGAAAACCTTTTGGTTTATGCTAACGAAGAAAATCGGAACATTCGAAACAATCTGATTCTCTATCGAGAAGAAATAGCCAATGTTACCTCGATACTGAAAACCGGTAACACAGTTTCTGGGGGTGACAAATTATCGGCCATCCAACTAGCTGAGAGGCTTATAGAAGACAAATTTAATGCTGAACGAGTATCAGATCGACTTAACAAAGAAAACGAAAAACTAGAACGTACACTAACGGAGTGTCAGTATGAAATCAAAAACATAACTCACCTATTAAAAGACGAAAATTTTGCCACTGAGAAGGATGATTCTTCAGCAATAAAGCTTGTCATCGGATCACTACGAATAAAAAACAATTGTTACAAGTTGTCTGAACAATTCAAAGAAGAAAAAAAGAGGTTGGAAAGCAACATCACAATTTGCGAAACTGCAAAAACAAATTTAGTCCAACTGTTGCAAGAAGAACAGCGCAATTTTTTAAAGTGCCAAAAATCAAATACTGCATCAGAGGGAATGGTGTCTTCTTGTCTTCTAGAATTAAAGACCGAAACAAAACGGCTTGATGAAATGATACAAAACTTAGGGAATCAGTATGATACATGTAAAGAGCAAATCAATTTGCAACAACAACAGGTAGAGAAATGTAAACAGGACAAAGAAAAACTCAAAGAAATTATTACAGCAACAAACATAAATCACAACATACATGAAAAGGGAATGAAAGACAAATTAGAGATAATGCAAAATTATGAAAATAAAGTTCATAATTTAATAAAAAAACAATTGCAATGGATTTTCACGCAAGACGAAATTGAAAAAACTCAAACAGTTACTTCTAGTGAATTTTTAAAAATTATCGTGCCTTCAAGTGGCACATCTAATGATTATATTAAACAAAATCTGACAGCAATAGAGATTTTGGACGAAGTAAATCGGAAATTAAAAAACGCAATTCTATGTGAACGAAACGTGAAAGATATTTTCGATATAGTCAAGACAGAATATCAAAACATGACTCTGTCAAGAGGTGACGGAAATCACTCTATGGCCGTAGAAAATGCCACAACACTTCAAATGTTACAAGAATGGAAAAACGAGTTGAAACTAAATAAAGACCGACTGCTTTTAGCAAAGGAAGAAATTAAGAACATTACAAAGTTTGCAAGAGACTTTATGGCTCTAGAAACACAAAACTTGGATGCTTACACCTTACCAGCAGTGAATGCTACATCTTTAGAACGTGGGCCATCTACAATAGAAGCTTTAAACGATTTGCAAAGAAATTTGAAGCGAGCCCAGGAACTATTGTTGCTTACCAACGATGAAATTGAAAACATTACGGAATTTGCCACCAAGTTTACTAATGAATTAAAATCTAGTCCCGCCGTTGGCGATTCACTGGAAGAGGTAAATGACACCAGCAGTCCTGGACAAAAAATTACTCCTATTCAAACACTACAGGATTGGCAAGAAAAATTAATGCAAGCCAAAGAAAAATTACTTGTGACGAAAGAAGAAATTAAGAACATCGCCCTCTCTACTCTAGACTTAATGAATTCGGGAGACAACCCCACCATCGCGTCAAGAAGCCAATCAAGTAACCCAATATTTGAAACCAATGCCACAGCAGCAGCTCAAAAAATCAAAGATATACAACAAGAACTGAAGTCTGCACAGGACACACTCCTCTTGACCAAAGATGGAATCGTCGACATCAACAGTTTTGCGAGAAACTTGATGGATTTAGTCTCTGAAAATGCAAGTCTTTCCGACGGAGTTTTCAATGACACGGTTGATAGACCAGCTACCATGCCAACACAAAATTTAACAGAGTGGCAGGGAGCATTGAAGCAGTCCCAAAAACAACTGCTATTTACTGCAAATGAAACTGAGAACATTGCAAAGTACGCTGAAGACATCATAAAATTAGGTTTAAAAGCGATTGACGCTTCCCTGGGCCAAACAAGTCATGCAAGCCTTGGACCAAATGCTTCGGCAATGGAACTTTTACAAGAGTGGCAGAGAAAGTTCAAAGGAGTTGAGCAACAGGCACTTCTCGCAAAGAATGAAGTGAAAAACATTTCAGACTTTGTCTCAGATACATTTTCACATATCCTGACTACTCCTAATGGAACGATTACTGAATCTCTTGACAAAAATGCCTCGACAATGGAGATACTGAAGGCGGTGCATCGTGAATTGGCTGCTGCAGCTTTGTGCCTTTCAGCCACTGGACCCAACGCTTCATCTATTGAACTTTTACAAGAATGGCAAACAAAGTTCAAAGAGATGCAAGAACAGGCACTTCTTGCAAAGGATGAAATTAAAAACATTTCAGACTATACAACAAATAACTTTTCTGACATCTTAGGTCTCGACGATGGAACATCTACCGAGCCTGTTGACAAAAACATGTCGACAATCGAAATTCTAAAGGCCGTGCATCGTGAATTATCAAATGCAGCCTTGTGTGAGAAACAAATGAAAGAGGTTTTCGATGTTGTCAACACAGAATATCAAAACATGACTCTGTCGAGAGGTGACGGAAATCACTCTATGGCCGTAGAAAATGCCACAACACTTCAAATGTTACAAGAATGGAAAAACGAGTTGAAACTTAATAAAGACCAACTGCTTTTGGCAAAGGAAGAAATTAAGAACATTACAAAGTTTGCAAGAGACTTTATGGATCTAGAAACACAAAACTTGGATGCTTACACCTTACCAGCAGTGAATGCTACATCTTTAGAACGTAGGCCATCTACAATAGAAGCTTTAAACGATTTGCAAAGAAATTTGAAGCGAGCCCAGGAACTATTGTTGCTTACCAACGATGAAATTGAAAACATTACGGAATTTGCCACCAAGTTTACTAATGAATTAAAATCTAGTCCCGCCGTTGGCGATTCACTGGAAGAGGTAAATGACACCAGCAGTCCTGGACAAAAAATTACTCCTATTCAAACACTACAGGATTGGCAAGAAAAATTAATGCAAGCCAAAGAAAAATTACTTGTGACGAAAGAAGAAATTAAGAACATCGCCCTCTCTACTCTAGACTTAATGAATTCGGGAGACAACACCACCATCGCGTCAAGAAGCCAATCAAGTAACCCAATATTTGAAACCAATGCCACAGCAGCAGCTCAAAAAATCAAAGATATACAACAAGAACTGAAGTCTGCACAGGACACACTCCTCTTGACCAAAGATGGAATCGTCGACATCAACAGTTTTGCGAGAAACTTGATGGATTTAGTCTCTGAAAATGCAAGTCTTTCCGACGGAGTTTTCAATGACACGGTTGATAGACCAGCTACCATGCCAACACAAAATTTAACAGAGTGGCAGGGAGCATTGAAGCAGTCCCAAAAACAACTGCTATTTACTGCAATGAAACTGAGAACATTGCAAAGTACGCTGAAGACATCATAAAATTAGGTTTAAAAGCGATTGACGCTTCCCTGGGCCAAACAAGTCATGCAAGCCTTGGCCAAATGCTTCGGCAATGGAACTTTTACAAGAGTGGCAGAGAAAGTTCAAAGGAGTTGAGCAACAGGCACTTCTCGCAAAGAATGAAGTGAAAAACATTTCAGACTTTGTCTCAGATACATTTTCACATATCCTGACTACTCCTAATGGAACGATTACTGAATCTCTTGACAAAAATGCCTCGACAATGGAGATACTGAAGGCGGTGCATCGTGAATTGGCTGCTGCAGCTTTGTGCCTTTCAGCCACTGGACCCAACGCTTCATCTATTGAACTTTTACAAGAATGGCAAACAAAGTTCAAAGAGATGCAAGAACAGGCACTTCTTGCAAAGGATGAAATTAAAAACATTTCAGACTATACAACAAATAACTTTTCTGACATCTTAGGTCTCGACGATGGAACATCTACCGAGCCTGTTGACAAAAACATGTCGACAATCGAAATTCTAAAGGCCGTGCATCGTGAATTATCAAATGCAGCCTTGTGTGAGAAACAAATGAAAGAGGTTTTCGATGTTGTCAACACAGAATATCAAAACATGACTCTGTCGAGAGGTGACGGAAATCACTCTATGGCCGTAGAAAATGCCACAACACTTCAAATGTTACAAGAATGGAAAAACGAGTTGAAACTTAATAAAGACCAACTGCTTTTAGCAAAGGAAGAAATTAAGAACATTACAAAGTTTGCAAGAGACTTTATGACTCTAGAAACACAAAACTTGGATGCTTACACCTACCAGCAGTGAATGCTACATCTTTAGAACGTAGGCCATCTACAATAGAAGCTTTAAACGATTTGCAAAGAAATTTGAAGCGAGCCCAGGAACTATTGTTGCTTACCAACGATGAAATTGAAAACATTACGGAATTTGCCACCAAGTTTACTAATGAATTAAAATCTAGTCCCGCCGTTGGCGATTCACTAGAAGAGGTAAATGACACCAGCAGTCCTGGACAAAAAATTACTCCTATTCAAACACTACAGGATTGGCAAGAAAAATTAATGCAAGCCAAAGAAAAATTACTTGTGACGAAAGAAGAAATTAAGAACATCGCCCTCTCTACTCTAGACTTAATGAATTCGGGAGACAACACCACCATCGCGTCAAGAAGCCAATCAAGTAACCCAATATTTGAAACCAATGCCACAGCAGCAGCTCAAAAAATCAAAGATATACAACAAGAACTGAAGTCTGCACAGGACACACTCCTCTTGACCAAAGATGGAATCGTCGACATCAACAGTTTTGCGAGAAACTTGATGGATTTAGTCTCTGAAAATGCAAGTCTTTCCGACGGAGTTTTCAATGACACGGTTGATAGACCAGCTACCATGCCAACACAAAATTTAACAGAGTGGCAGGGAGCATTGAAGCAGTCCCAAAAACAACTGCTATTTACTGCAGATGAAACTGAGAACATTGCAAAGTACGCTGAAGACATCATAAAATTAGGTTTAAAAGCGATTGACGCTTCCCTGGGCCAAACAAGTCATGCAAGCCTTGGGCCAAATGCTTCGGCAATGGAGCTTTTACAAGAGTGGCAGAGAAAGTTCAAAGGAGTTGAGCAACAGGCACTTCTCGCAAAGAATGAAGTGAAAAACATTTCAGACTTTGTCTCAGATACATTTTCACATATCCTAACTACTCCTTATGGAACGATTACTGAATCTCTTGACAAAAATGCCTCGACAATGGAGATACTGAAGGCGGTTCATCGTGAATTGGCTGCTGCAGCTTTGTGCCTTTCAGCCACTGGACCCAACGCTTCATCTATTGAACTTTTACAAGAATGGCAAACAAAGTTCAAAGAGATGCAAGAACAGGCACTTCTTGCAAAGGATGAAATTAAAAACATTTCAGACTATACAACAAATAACTTTTCTGACATCTTAGGTCTCGCCGATGGAACATCTACCGAGCCTGTTGACAAAAACATGTCGACAATCGAAATTCTAAAGGCCGTGCATCGTGAATTATCAAATGCAGCCTTGTGTGAGAAACAAATGAAAGAGGTTTTCGATGTTGTCAACACAGAATATCAAAACATGACTCTGTCAAGAGGTGACGGAAATCACTCAATGGCCGTAGAAAATGCCACAACACTTCAAATGTTACAAGAATGGAAAAACGAGTTGAAACTTAATAAAGACCAACTGCTTTTAGCAAAGGAAGAAATTAAGAACATTACAAAGTTTGCAAGAGACTTTATGACTCTAGAAACACAAAACTTGGATGCTTACACCCTACCAGCAGTGAATGCTACATCTTTAGAACGTAGGCCATCTACAATAGAAGCTTTAAACGATTTGCAAAGAAATTTGAAGCGAGCCCAGGAACTATTGTTGCTTACCAACGATGAAATTGAAAACATTACGGAATTTGCCACCAAGTTTACTAATGAATTAAAATCTAGTCCCGCCGTTGGCGATTCACTGGAAGAGGTAAATGACACCAGCAGTCCTGGACAAAAAATTACTCCTATTCAAACACTACAGGATTGGCAAGAAAAATTAATGCAAGCCAAAGAAAAATTACTTGTGACGAAAGAAGAAATTAAGAACATCGCCCTCTCTACTCTAGACTTAATGAATTCGGGAGACAACACCACCATCGCGTCAAGAAGCCAATCAAGTAACCCAATATTTGAAACCAATGCCACAGCAGCAGCTCAAAAAATCAAAGATATACAACAAGAACTGAAGTCTGCACAGGACACACTCCTCTTGACCAAAGATGGAATCGTCGACATCAACAGTTTTGCGAGAAACTTGATGGATTTAGTCTCTGAAAATGCAAGTCTTTCCGACGGAGTTTTCAATGACACGGTTGATAGACCAGCTACCATGCCAACACAAAATTTAACAGAGTGGCAGGGAGCATTGAAGCAGTCCCAAAAACAACTGCTATTTACTGCAGATGAAACTGAGAACATTGCAAAGTACGCTGAAGACATCATAAAATTAGGTTTAAAAGCGATTGACGCTTCCCTGGGCCAAACAAGTCATGCAAGCCTTGGGCCAAATGCTTCGGCAATGGAACTTTTACAAGAGTGGCAGAGAAAGTTCAAAGGAGTTGAGCAACAGGCACTTCTCGCAAACAATGAAGTGAAAAACATTTCAGACTTTGTCTCAGATACATTTTCACATATCCTAACTACTCCTAATGGAACGATTACTGAATCTCTTGACAAAAATGCCTCGACAATGGAGATACTGAAGGCGGTTCATCGTGAATTGGCTGCTGCAGCTTTGTGCCTTTCAGCCACTGGACCCAACGCTTCATCTATTGAACTTTTACAAGAATGGCAAACAAAGTTCAAAGAGATGCAAGAACAGGCACTTCTTGCAAAGGATGAAATTAAAAACATTTCAGACTATACAACAAATAACTTTTCTGACATCTTAGGTCTCGCCGATGGAACATCTACCGAGCCTGTTGACAAAAACATGTCGACAATCGAAATTCTAAAGGCCGTGCATCGTGAATTATCAAATGCAGCCTTGTGTGAGAAACAAATGAAAGAGGTTTTCGATGTTGTCAACACAGAATATCAAAACATGACTCTGTCAAGAGGTGACGGAAATCACTCAATGGCCGTAGAAAATGCCACAACACTTCAAATGTTACAAGAATGGAAAAACGAGTTGAAACTTAATAAAGACCAACTGCTTTTAGCAAAGGAAGAAATTAAGAACATTACAAAGTTTGCAAGAGACTTTATGGCTCTAGAAACACAAAACTTGGATGCTTACACCTTACCAGCAGTGAATGCTACATCTTTAGAACGTAGGCCATCTACAATAGAAGCTTTAAACGATTTGCAAAGAAATTTGAAGCGAGCCCAGGAACTATTGTTGCTTACCAACGATGAAATTGAAAACATTACGGAATTTGCCACCAAGTTTACTAATGAATTAAAATCTAGTCCCGCCGTTGGCGATTCACTGGAAGAGGTAAATGACACCAGCAGTCCTGGACAAAAAATTACTCCTATTCAAACACTACAGGATTGGCAAGAAAAATTAATGCAAGCCAAAGAAAAATTACTTGTGACGAAAGAAGAAATTAAGAACATCGCCCTCTCTACTCTAGACTTAATGAATTCGGGAGACAACACCACCATCGCGTCAAGAAGCCAATCAAGTAACCCAATATTTGAAACCAATGCCACAGCAGCAGCTCAAAAAATCAAAGATATACAACAAGAACTGAAGTCTGCACAGGACACACTCCTCTTGACCAAAGATGGAATCGTCGACATCAACAGTTTTGCGAGAAACTTGATGGATTTAGTCTCTGAAAATGCAAGTCTTTCCGACGGAGTTTTCAATGACACGGTTGATAGACCAGCTACCATGCCAACACAAAATTTAACAGAGTGGCAGGGAGCATTGAAGCAGTCCCAAAAACAACTGCTATTTACTGCAGATGAAACTGAGAACATTGCAAAGTACGCTGAAGACATCATAAAATTAGGTTTAAAAGCGATTGACGCTTCCCTGGGCCAAACAAGTCATGCAAGCCTTGGGCCAAATGCTTCGGCAATGGAACTTTTACAAGAGTGGCAGAGAAAGTTCAAAGGAGTTGAGCAACAGGCACTTCTCGCAAAGAATGAAGTGAAAAACATTTCAGACTTTGTCTCAGATACATTTTCACATATCCTGACTACTCCCAATGGAACGATTACTGAATCTCTTGACAAAAATGCCTCGACAATGGAGATACTGAAGGCGGTTCATCGTGAATTGGCTGCTGCAGCTTTGTGCCTTTCAGCCACTGGACCCAGCAACGCTTCATCTATTGAACTTTTACAAGAATGGCAAACAAAGTTCAAAGAGATGCAAGAACAGGCACTTCTTGCAAAGGATGAAATTAAAAACATTTCAGACTATACAACAAATAACTTTTCTGACATCTTAGGTCTCACCGATGGAACATCTACCGAGCCTGTTGACAAAAACATGTCGACAATCGAAATTCTAAAGGCCGTGCATCGTGAATTATCAAATGCAGCCTTGTGTGAGAAACAAATGAAAGAGGTTTTCGATGTTGTCAACACAGAATATCAAAACATGACTCTGTCGAGAGGTGACGGAAATCACTCTATGGCCGTAGAAAATGCCACAACACTTCAAATGTTACAAGAATGGAAAAACGAGTTGAAACTAAATAAAGAGCAATTGCTTTTGGCAAAGGATGAAATTGGAAACATTACAAGCTTCTTAAGAGACTTGATGAATCTAGAAAATCAAATTTTGAATTCGTTAGATAGAGGAAAAGATTTCCCTTTGTTTGAAACAAACACAACAATTGAAATGTTGAAAAATTTGCAAAGAAACTTGAATTTGACCCAAGAAATTGTATTGCCCGTCATTGATGAAATTCGAAACATTTCAAAATTCTCGAGGGATGAATTCTTGCCTATTTTAACATTGGCCGGTAAAAGAGAAAGCGACACGCTTGACACGAATTCTTCGACAATCAAAATTTTACGTGGTGTGTATGGTGAACTTGCGGCTGCACGGGAGAAAATCGGAAATGCATCTAATATTTTAATTCCCAAGTTAGAAGAGGCAGAAAAGAACTTGGCGTTTTGTGAAAATGAACGGAATGAAATTGCCAATGCTGTCAGGCTAGGGTCTGAAGACAATGCAATTTCAATGGATGAAGCAAACAGGACAGTTGTCGGACCAAACGCAACGTTAACTCAAACTATAGATCAGTGGCAACGACTAATTAAAAAATTGCGCTTGAAACTGGCTGAAGCCATCGCAGACAGTCAATTCTGGATGGGTCTTGCAATGGACGAAGCTACTAAGAATGCAAAAAGCGTTCCTACGGAAGAAGATCGTATTGCTGGGGCAAACAAAACTAATGAACTGTTGGCGGAATTAAAAGCTATTCAAGAAGAGCAATCAATTCTTCTTCAGGAAGATAAAAATCCCTGGAATGATCCTTGCGCAGTTTGCCAAGATCAGCTGAAAAACATTACAGAGTTTTTAAAAGTACAATCTCTGAATCTTATGGGAAACAATTTTACGGCATTTGAGCTTCTGAATGAGTTGCAATTAACGTGGACAGCTGAGAAAGCAGCTTACGAATTATTGTTGAACGAATGCAAGTCTTCGAATCAGCGGTATTCTTACTTATACCACCAGTCCGTAGCTTCCTTAGCGGACATCGTCTCTTCTAAGTCGAATCTGGAAAAGTACGTCTTGGAGGAAAATAGTAAACTGGAAATCCAACGGGAAATTATAGATGCTTATGTTGAAAAATCCCTGCTTGATAATTTGAATGCCTATACTGAAAGAATCAATAATTATCCTTTGTAAAATTTTTAAAAATTTGTTTCTGAAATGATTTGAGTTTTTTTCCGGCATTAAAAGGAGTTAGCTCTATGTTTTTGGAACTTTTGTTTAGAAAACTGAAAAAAAAAAATCATAGCAGTGTTCGTTCGAGATTCCATTTTACGATTCAGCGCTATCAATTTTTTTATGCGACTTGTTTGTTAGCATTTATGTTATTCTGGACGACAGTAAAAGAAAATAGACTGTTTTGCGTGCACTTTTTTCGGAGCCTAGCATTGTTTTCGCTTTGGTTGCGATAACATAAAGCTATGCGTTACAGACATTAATTTCGTTGTAATATACATTCAGCTTGCTTGGATACCATCCATAAGACTTCATTCTTATCACGACAAAGTTTTGTTTACATGCAACACTATTAATCCACGTAAACTATCAACTTTAGTAGAGTCTGCTTATTGTGAGTATGGTAACAGTGGTTTTGTGTGTAAAATTACCGTTGCGGTGTAGCCTCAGTAATAATAGAGGAAACCATATAAAATTAAAAAGAAGGAGATTCCGTTTAAGATTTTCTCTATAGTCATGAATAAGAGCATTTGTGCATCTAGATATAGCTACGTGTACTTTTTTTCTTTTTATTTAACGTATAAGGCATTTTTCGTATTTAAAACATTATATAGGGCATTATTCTGCCAACTTACGTAAAATATATGCTGCGCCATTCCGCCAAACTTTTATCTTAGTCCCGATGGCTCTCTGAGCTAGCCTATATTGGGCGGCGCCCGGGCGTTTGAGTGCCGGCTAGAAAGTCGTGATGCTGGATGATGAAGATGACGAATATTGCATCACATAAAAAAAGTAAGATTGTAAAGGTAAATAAACAACTGTGTTGAGTCTATTTATTTGACATGTATTTGCTATTTTCTTAAATGTCATGCGTGTAGGACGATTCTTTTTTATGCACAATTTGAAAAATAACAACAAAAAAAAAAAAAGGTGCAATGCACAGCCGGAAGAATAGATTCAATTGATTGCATATAAATATAGACCAGCCTAAACTGTTGTACAGGTAATGCCCTACAATCACACCCATAAACAGAATATTTGAACTCGCTCCGGGAGAGGGGAGAGGAAAGATGGAACAAAAAAAGTATCAAAAATAGCTTCAAATCGTTCGTTAGAATTTCGTATCATTGGGATTTCAAAGTTATTTACATAGTTTTGCAAAAAAAAAAAGTACAAATCGTCCGGCGTTGTTCTACACTCGAGCACAGCTCGCGATCCAGGACTTATTACCCCGTCCATTGGGGCTCCTTGGTTTCGTGGTTTCGTGGTTTCGTGGTTCCTATATTCATTTTTTTTTTACCAAGCATCAGCATTGCGAGTTTGCCGTTTGCTTCTGGGAACAGTCGGAGAAAGTTGGGGCGTCTGGACAACGTCGGATGGATTGATCCCGACGCGTGGGAATCCTCTAGGCACGACATCGGATTTATCCGAATTGTGCTTGTTCGGCTTAGGTGGAGACGCTAAAGTCGATCCGGATTCTTTCGGATACGTTCCGGTAGTACGACGACGGTGGAGCACAAGACCGATGATGAGACCGCACACCAAAATGCTGGCCAAAACTGACAACACGACGATGATGGCCAAGTACGGCGCTTCGATATCAAGAGCCTGGGCCAAAATCTCTCGCGTTTCCAGGCTGCGATCCACCGCTTCGGCTTTGGATGCCACTTTCATGGTCGAATCCAATTTGTTGTAGAATTTAGATGACGTACTTTCGGCCGGCATGCTGTGGCCGTCCATTTCCAGGGCTAAATGTCCCGATTTCACCTGGAACATCGAATGGAACAAAGCATGATTAATTTAAACAGCTCACATCATTTAGACCAAGATGAGATCGTTACGTACCATATCTTCGAGGTGGGAGGCGACGTCGATCTTATTGTCCCCGACCAGAGTGAAAGTGAGAACGGTTCCATCGTGACGGGATTTCACTTGGAGTGTCGGTTCCATGGTGCGAGCAGACAGGCCGTTGAGGATCTCGCCAACTTGTTGTCGCACCTCTTTTTCCATCGCTTCTTTGGCATGATCCATCGCCGGAAAACCAAGAGTCATTGCTACTGCCATAACTGGAACAAGACCTGTTCAATTCAGATCAAACAATTCAATTATAATAAACCGTTCTTCATTAATGAAACAAAAGCGAATATTGCATACGGCAGGTTTGCTCTCCTCGAACAAACTGAGTTGTGTTGGCCACTTGGTTTCCGGCTTCGTCAACACACCAACAGTGGACGATCGGATGGCCGCCATTGGTTGTCTTTGCCGGAAGACATTGAATCGGCTGAAATCGACCGAGGTGATCACATTCGGGGATCAATTCGCCAGCCCCTGCCTTTTTCAATTGAGTTTGCCGCATCTTCTGGCAGCGAGTGTAGTGTGGATGATTCAGCGCTTTGCCACGGGGAACTGGTGATGCCGTTGCGGGTGTTATTGTTGAAGTTGTCGTTGTTGTGGTTTTTGTAGTCGTCGATGTTGTTGTGGCTTTTGTGGTAGTCGTTGTTGTTGTCGTTGTCGGACTGGTCGTCGTCGATGTCGATGTCGTTGTTGATTCCATATCTTTCGCGTGACGCGGTTCAACTTCTAACATGGACGATGGGAGGCATTCAACCGTGTTGCCCTGGGAGTCGACGAAGACGGGCGTGCAAGTGCACGGATCAACAGAGCATGCGGCATCCGGATGATTGGGACACGTCTTTCCAGCGCAAGCTTCGTTCCGGCTGCAAGAGGCCATCTCGCCCAGCGGTGACTGTTGAGGGCAGAGGACCATGTCCGGGCATCGGTTGGCGCACTGTTGGTAGCTGTGGAAGTTGTTGGCGTTGCCTCCGCATCCGCCGAAAGAAAATTTCTCGCACTGCTGCGTTTCCGGGTTGTAAGCCCAGCGAGGGAAACTCGCCCGGCACATACCAGGCTCCTTGGGCAACTCGCAGACATTCACTGTCGCAAACAAAATTCAAGCTTATGTTATTTAAATCGAATGAATTCTATTCGTTTTTTATCTTACCTGGCTTTTCGCAGTGTTGGCTGCACTCTTGTAGCGATTCGAAATTGTTCTCGTTGCCTTCGCATCCGCCGTAGATGAACTCCTCGCAAGCTTTAGACGAGGAATTGTAGAAATAGCGCGGAAACAACGCCCGGCAATGGCCCGTCTCAGCTGGCTGACTGCAACGGTCGACGCATTCGAGTGGATTGCCTTGCTGATCGATGAAAGACACTTTGCAATTGTTGCAGGGATCGGCCACGCAAAGCGCGTCCGGATGGAAAGGGCATCGTGCGTGGAGGCACTGGTCCCGGCAAACAGTGGGCTGGACACTCGGGTCGGCACAAACGGGACCCAAAGCTCGTTGTTCCAGCACGGTGCCATTAGGCGAACAACGGACTGATCCGCGAGTGAACGAGTCATCGATCGGCTGGCCGGTGGTGTCGACGCACCAGCTAAATTCTCCCTGACTTTGTTCTCGAGCGTAATCACCTTTCAACG
Source organism: Daphnia sinensis (assembly GCA_013167095.2). Lineage (NCBI taxonomy): Eukaryota > Metazoa > Arthropoda > Branchiopoda > Diplostraca > Daphniidae > Daphnia > Daphnia sinensis. The sequence continues at coordinate 7,386,008 of CM023197.1, forward strand.
TACAGACAGGTGGAGAAATGGACATCATCAGCGGGCCTGAACTGTTTTCTGTAAATCAAAAGTATAAATTAGTTTATTTTAAACAAATTATTTGTGTTTTTAAGAAGAAAAGGACGGACCTTCAGGAGTGGTGCAAGTAGAGCTGCATCCATTGGTGCAGCATTTGGCACGTCCGGAACAGTCGGCATCGGAAGAGCAATCGTTGACGGCCTTCATGTCGGCAGGGCAACCAAATGGATGAGTCGGTGCTGGGCAAGCGCCCGGCTTGGGTAGGAGAGGAGTGGGCAAGAGAACCGGGTGAGTGCAGCTAGAGCCACACTCTCCTGGACAGCAACGAGTAGGTCCAGTGCAATCGGCGTCGGAGACACACTGGTCAGCGCACGCCGCTCCTCCAGCAAACTGGGCAAGGACGCGCAAGAAAGTGCGCGATCGGACGGGCGGGCAGAAACCGGGTTTGATGGCATCGCGGAGGGCGGGCAAAGGCCGTTGTTGAATGGCTTCCTCTTCCACGTCGTCCAGGGATTCGAAGCCGTTCTTTACTTCGTCCAGTAAGCCATCATCTACCGGCCTGGCCAGCAGTTTTCCAGACCTCGTGTCTTGCAGTGTAGTGTCCTCGACAAAAACGGCTTCCGTAGCGCTGGCCACGTCCACTTCATCCGTCTGGGCTTCCTTCAGCATCGCTGCTATCAGATCCGAAGGGGCAGCTTCCATCATGGCGTCCAGCATGGCAACTTCGGTCGCTTGTTCTTTTTCTTCCACCTGACGTCTCAGCCGGCTGCTGTAGACGGTGACGGACGATAGCAAAGCGTCCGGTAGAACTTCAGCGTCCTCTTCCGGTGCGGAATATCCATTTAGGTTGTAGTGATACGCCGGGCTGGACGATGTGGAAACAACCAGCGGTTGGGCGTTCCACGGACCACCTTGCCTGGCCCAGGTCTCTGAATTCAGGACCGTTTGCACTTCTCTCTGGCATTTGGTGAGGCCAGCTTCGCAGTCTACTTGGCGTCCAGTGACAGGGTTGTAGAAAGCGTGACGGCATCCGCCGCACGGGTCCACTCGGCAGACGGCCTTCGGGTCGGCCAGGCATATCTTACTTTCACAAATGGTTTTATTGCAAACATGGACAACAGCGGTGGGATCGGCGCAGATGGGCGGGTCTATCGACCGCTGGCGGGCCTGCCGGACACCGCAAGTGGGTGACCCACGAGTCAACGAGCCTATTGTTTCAAAAATTGCACATTTATGATTCAATAATTAAAAACAGGAATGACGAGGAAAGGATGAACATACCTTTGATGTGTTCGCCATCTTTATCGACGCACCAACAGATGCCCACCTCTTCCAGACACTGGACGGGCTCCCAGTCGCCGTTGGCTCGGTTGCATTTGGGCGTAAAGACGACCTTCTTAAATTTCTCCGCCATTTTGAGGTTCTTTTCGCGTAGCTCTTCGCACGTGGATAAGCTGGGGCAGACGGACTTGCACTCGCGTTCCGATTCAAAATTGTTCATGTTCCCGCCGCATCCGGTGTAGCGGAAAGCCTCGCAGCGGTTGCGTTTCTCGTTGAAACTGTAGCGCAAGATGGACGCCTTGCACGAGCCCAGCAATTTCTCCTGGAAGCAGACGTCGCGCGGCTTGGGACAGCAAACAGAGAATTCGCCGAGTGGTGATAGATGGCACTTGTGGGTGGACGGGCAACTGGAGCCCATCGGACCGCAATGGATCGTCGTATTCGTGAACGGCTCTCTGAGCGGTTGGCCGTGAGCGCAAGGATTGTCCAGTCTGGGAAGGCAAACCGGCAGAGGTGGACAAGGCGCGCGTATGCAGTTCACCTGGACAAGGCGACATTCTTCTGCGGGCGAACGACACTCAACGCCATCACAAGGATTGCGGCAAGCGCAAACCGGGCAGCCGGAAGTGTCTAATTGATATCCGTGTGGAGAGCAGTCTAAGTCCGGGCATTCAGTTAGAGCCGGGCAGCTTCTTGGGATGTGGCATTGAGGTTGGAGACCTGGGGGAACTCGAGTTCCGGCCATTTCTCTGCCGTCGGGAGTGACGCACCAACACGCGCGTGTGACGGGATCGCACTGGACGGACTCGAAAGCTCCGTCATCGGGCCGGCATCGAGGAATGAAAAGTCGATTGGCCGGCACGCCGTTCTCCCGGGCTTTGTATTTCATGATCATTTGCGTGTGCTGGCAGGCCGTCTTGATGAGAGGCTCGACGCATTGGGTTCCGCAACCGTTGGAACAGCATTTCAATTGGCCGTCACAGTCCTCGTCGGCCGAGCATTCGCTGTCGCAGCTGTCCACCGAAATAGGGACGAGGTAAGGACATTGTCCAGCTTTGATCAGATGCTGGATTGGGCAGCACGTGCCGTCGGCCGAGTTGTTCTCGCTGTAACAGGAGAATCCCTCAGGGCAACTAAGCGCTCGACTGCGTGGATTGCACTGGAGCGTGACGTTGTCGGCCGGATTGACATAAGGATCTCCAACCGGGCAAGCAGCGATCGATTCTTCTTCGAATTCTTCATCCTGGATGCTGGTGTCTTCCCTATTGCGCTGGATAGTCGTGCAGAAAGGCAATGCCGGGCAGAACGGCGCTTCGGGACAAGACGAAACGACCAGTTGACATTCCTGACCTTCCGGGCAGTTGAGGACGTCGCAAGGATTGCGGCATTCGCACAACGGGCAGTTGGTCGAGTTATCCACGGCGAAACCGTAGTCGCAACCGAGGCGGCAGAGTAGTCCCGGGCAATCACTGTCCGTGTCGTGACGCAATTTCACGCACATCGAAACCGACCTCTGCGAAGCTAAGCCTCGGGTGCCGGCCAATTCGACGCCAAACTCGTCCACGCACCAACACTGTCCGTCGTCATCGCATTGCTGTTCCTCGAATTCACCCTAAAAATAACAGATATTTTGAATTGATTTGCATATCAACCGAAGTTCAACGAAATTGGGTTCCCATTTTACCTGCGGCGTACAACGGGGATTCTTCAAGATTAAATTGTAGCCGGGCTCGGCCGGTTTACGTCCGTCGGCCACTTCCTTCATCATTTCGCAGATAGACGGGAGGCGGCCATCGTCTTCAGGAATGGCAATCTTTTGCTTAGATCCGCCGGAAGACGCAGATGCCGGGCAACAATAGGAGGCATTGTTAGGCACACTGAAACTGCAGTGGTAACCGGAAGGGCATGCAAATTTGCTGCCGACCGTGCAACTGACTGGCTCTTCGGTCGCTTCGTTGGTCAGATGTTTGCCAAACGCGCAAGGCGGGACGAAAATGCGACGACATTGCGGAGTCATCGGGCATTTTTTAAGTCCAGCAGAACACGACGGATCACGTTTCATTAGGCACTGTTCACCTTCTGGACAGGTCAGCTGCTCACAAGGGTTGTCGCACTCGCACGTCGAGCATCCGTGGCTGTCCGTTTTGAACCCGTAATCGCACGTTGAACTGCAGACGGCCGAGCTGCACCTTGATGACCGGGCGACGGCATTGGCTGAATTAGTTCAAATCAAAGTTCATTATTGATGAGAAGAAATTTAATTACTTTTTAAAGTTCTGTACCTTGTCCATCGCAGACGACGTCCTGGGCGGATCCCATGGATCCTTTGACTTTGGTGCCTAAGTCGGGATCGACGCACCAGCAAACCAGCCCGTTCCGACTGCACTGGCGGACGGCGAATCTTTGGCCGTCTTCGTCGCATTGCGGAACGTATCCTTTGCCTTCCCTCTCAGTCAAACTCAGCAGCCGGGCGATTTGTTGTTGCTGGAGACAAAGAGAGAAGTTGACGGGAGGAACGCAATGGCCGCTGTCTCCACAACTATCCACACTGGGGCAGCATTTGTCCGCTCCTTGACATTCCATGTCATTAGCGCACGGAACGCCACACACCGTCGAGTTTGACTCTTCATCAACTGCCGGACAAGTGCCCGGTTTGCTGATGCGATCGGCCGCCATACAACACACACCGTAGTCCGCACCTAATGTCCAAAAAGAGAAAAGAATTTAAATACGGTATATGAGGTCATGACCCAATTCAACTTTTTCTTTTCGTATCTCTCTGTCTAAAGACTTGACAGAGACGGCCCGGATAAATGTCATTAATACGTAACATACCTGGCTGAACGATACAATCGAAGAGCTGCGGGCATTGAGGCTGACCGACTTGCAAGCCGCAGAGGAATGGTCGATCGCCGCTGGGCATAGTTAGTGGAACACCTGTCGGGCAAAAATCCTCGGCGCTTCTCGCTTGCTTACCTGTCGGATTAATATCAATGAAGGAGTTAAAGTAGTGTGGAAAAAAATTAAAAATAATAACCAAAAATTCTTTCTTTAACCATGACGTCATTGGTCAATGGTCAGTGCACATTCTTACGAAAAAAATAATTAGGCTAATATTTTTACGAAAGAAAATGCCTACTTGACCGAATTACAGCTGTGGCGGCTGTGTATTGCATATACTTAAATTAATACTGGTTTGTTTTGGAGTTCTTAGTTCTCTTTAGCTACGGGCAAAACAGCTGATCAAGGGAATTCGGCCGTGAAGAAAGAAAATCGGCGTTGAGCCATAGAACGGACGGAGGAGACAAGATGGCGGAAGCGGATGGACTTACAAGTAGGCACAGGTGGGCAAGGCTCCTTGGCGCAGGGCATCTCCTCCAGCTGGCAGGTCTGCGATCCGGGGCACTTGACTCCGCGGCACGGGTCGCGACATTGGCACAACGGGCAACCTTCACTGTCCAGCTCGAATTCGTAAGGGCACAGCATCCGGCAAAGTAGCCCAGCACATGGTTTCGGGTCTGTCGATGAATGAGCACGAGCAATTTCGGTTTTTAAAAAATCAAATGTGTTTGTATTCAAATTAATGGGGAAAGTGAAACTTACTGGTACAGTTGACCAGCTCGAGAGAACGGGCGCGAGTTCCGGCCAATTCGAAACCAGATTCGTCGACGCAGTAACAGTTGCCGGTGATTGGATCGCATTGAACCGGTTCGTAATCGCCAATCGGGTCGCAATTTGGCAAACTGATATCGTTGCTGGACAAATGTAACGCCCTGGCCCGTTTCACCGTTTCTACGCGCTGACGTTCGCAAGCTGCAAAACAAAAAACATAGATGAAAAAATCATAAAAGAATGCATGAAAAAGAAACAAAAATGCAAAAGAATCATTGACATGTGTTCCAGAAAAATGGGATCGGATGACGATAGTGCAACAACTTCCGCATCACGCAATCGTGCGACATCTATTTTTACTTTCCCAACCAAAACTGCCTAACGGTGCTCGAGCTTCTTTCGGTAGTACGCTTTTGCGCTAGACATAACGGTGATTTCTGTACAACAAAACTTAACAATCGACTTTTCCATCCATCAAAAGCGGCCATTTTTCTTTTTTTTGCTACGATTAATATGATAAAATCTGTGAAAGTTAATTAGATAAGAGATTTGGCGTGGTACCCGCGCGTGTACCGCTTAGGAGAAAGTGGCTACACGCGGCCACTAAGAACAACAATTATGAGAAAGTGTGGCTGTTGCCATCATTCGTTGATGATTACCGGCCTTTGCCCAAAAATATGCAGCCACCGCATTCTTTTTTTCTGGTGTAAAACGGCACCGACGGGCGCGAACTCTCTCGTCACGTACGTGTTCCAGTTAAACAAAAGTCACACAAAACAAAAAAATAAAAATAGGAAGGACAGGATCGGAACGAAGAAGAAGTGAAGGAGGTTAGAATGTAGGTTGATGAACAAGCAAAAACTCACACGTCAAAAGTGGCATGACGCACACGCGCCGGCATCCGTCTGAACAGCATTTCGATTCACCGCTGCACTGCTGGTTGGTCGTGCACTCGTCAGTTCGGTCGGAAGCGGGCGGGCATTGGTCCGGGTTGCGTATTTTCGTGGGGCATCTTCCCGTCGTTTCGAATCCTCCTGGTTTTTTGTGTGGGGTGTAACGTGAGAAAAATGTATCACGTCATTAAGGGAATGGAGAAAAATAAAAAACATAAGGAAACAACGGGAGCATTGTGGTACGCCGCACATACTACCCCCACTTTAACGGTACGCGGCCGTAAAGGCGCGCACTTTGAACCCATTCGCTTTTTTCTTTTTCTTTTTGATGTAGTGACCTTATTAAACAGAAGACCGGAAGAAAAACTCGAACTCCACATTTAAAAAACAATCAAAACAAAGACAAAAGTGAAAAGATGTTCCAGCTTCGTTTTGGTATTCATGTCAATGGGGCGGAGTTTGAAGCCGAGTCATGAAGAGAGAAATATTTTTTTAAAAATTCTTCCCGTGGAAGAGCCCCCGCTGGACAAAAAGTAAGGAAAGAAGGGGGGTAGTTTCCTCAAAGAGATTTAAAAAAAAAAAAAGATTGAAGTAGGTCATAGCCGGCCCCTCTCTCTCGTTTGCTTCCCTCGTCTTGACCCGTATTCGGCACAGTGAAACTCCGCCAACAACATACACGTACATACAAAAAAAAAAAAAACACGTTCAAAAAGATGGGATTGTTGTCCGCGTTAACGTGTCCACACAGATGTTTTATCATCGATGCAAATCTTGGGCTAAGGCTCGAGGTCGAAAGGGAAGACGTACCGATATTATCAAATGAATCACCTGTGGAATTGGATGCGGAGGCGAAAGCCGCCAGTGCGAGAAGCAGCAAAGCAATCGATTGCTGCATCCTCCAAAAATGTTCTTAACGAAGTGAATCAATCAGCTCGACCTGGATTTAAAAAATTAAAGGAAAATAGGAATAACACAGTTAAGTAGGATAAAATTTAAAAAAGAATTCTAGATAATACATGTCCATCGAAAACTAGCCGAAAGCGGAATCGGCTGACAACATGACGTGACCAGGATATCCGTTTACATTTACTGACACCCATCTCTTTTTCTCAAAGAAAAACATCTTGCCGTATCCGCCCCCAAAACTCGTCATCTTCAGCCTACATTTTCTTTTTCGTCTACTTCTCTTGGCTGTTTTACTCTTTTTTTTTACTTGTACTTCCCACCTTGTTTTGTTTTTCCCATGTCATTCCGGTTGCCTGTGCACGACCGTGACGGAAAAAGAAAATACAGGCACACACACACTTTGGTACACACACACATACACACACGGGTATAGTGTGTTAGTCTCACCATCCACCATTAAACTCACCTCATATACGTCGTGAAGGAAATAAATGTGAGAATTTAGTTCTTTATCCAGAAAAATTGAAGCGAAAGACAAATCCAGTGGGCTGACTCAACACTTGCCGGAATGAAATTTTGTGGATGGCGTAACGTTGTGACGAAAACCGAACGATAATTTAAACAAAAAAAAAGAAACCCACACAGTTGTTTTTCCAAAAAGAAAATCGACTAGACGGAAGCGTGTCTTTGTCGGTTGGCAGCTCAAGGTAGACTGGAGAACCGAATCGCTTCTACTCGTCTACCCACCAGCGATGGCTTAAAGCAAAGGGGATGGTCTTCCAAAGTGTTAAGCTCCTCCTTCCAACACACCTGCGAATGGAATGAGGATTTCTCTCGTAAGTATGTAGGCCTTTTCTTTTTCTCTAGTTATCCCCTATAAGCTACGTAACCTCAATTGCGTCACGGAGGATCGAATTCCTCAGCTGGTGAACGATTGGCGATCGAGAGAGACTCCGATCCGAAAGAGAAAAAAAAAGCTGTCGAGGAGAAAGCGTCCAGCTGAAATTTACGTCAACATTCAACGACTTTCTTCGCAATTTCAATTAAAAACAAAATAAAAAAGAGGGATAAATTGAAATAAAAAGTGTAGGAGCAAATCGCTGATCGACCGCATTTCGGCAACAGTTATCCACCCATTTCAAGGGAAAGTTATATCTTTTTTTTGTGAAAACGCTAAATAATCGATAGCGTATTCAGGTTCGTTGACCCCTCCCCTAAAGGGATAGACCAGTTGCTAATGTTGCGTCAAAAACTTGCGTCTCTAAGAACACGCTTTACAAAGAAGTGTTTTTAATAAAAAGACAAAAATGGCTTACCGTAATTACCGTAAAAGGCTGTGGATAGGGGTGTTATTTGTGCTTCGAAGATGTCAATAACATGACACCGATATGCAACAACTGGTTGCCAGCGGTTTTTTCGGGCAAAGAGGAACTCTTCCGCCTTCTCATGTCACCAGCCGATAAGATTGAGTCCGCAGTTCCAGTGGGACTAAATACTGCGCCTCGTGTTTGGAGACTTAGGCTGGATAAATCGTGATGATGTGTTGTAAGCTGACAGGGTGCTGACATCAACTGAGATAACTCAAGGGCTGCAAATATGCTAAAAAAGTGGAATGGAGAATACGTAGCTTGTTCGTGGAAAGCATTTAAGCAAGATAGTAGAAAGATGTGTCTAATATAGCAAGTGATAATGAGAGATCTGAAAATGTTTGTTCAATTACTTTTCCTGAATTATATGGCCAAGATCTTGTTTATCTCTAACACATTTATTGTGTTAGAGGAGGAAGGTCTGAGACATTTAGGTAAAGTGTACCAAAACAATATAATGTTACTTGAATGTGAATACATGTTGTTAATTCTTACTTTACAATTGAGAACAGGAAAAGTATATAATTGAAGATTGTTACGTTACCCACGGATGTAAGCACACGTCTCTTTGCCATTGCTAAGTCTGACTACCACACACTTTCGCCAGGGTGCTTTCGCTTTTTAGCTGAGCTGGGCTTCTTGTGCTTCCTGATGACAAGGCATGACATGCTTCCGGACGCAAAATGCCAAAAAGTTTAATCATTTTTTAAAACTAGAAACAGTTCTTCGCAAAGAGCAAATTGAAGCCTGAGCTGATTGATCACCAACCAAAACAAACAAAAGAACGACTAAACAGCACCCCAGGCTTTGACTTCAGTTAATTAATTAATAGGGAAAAACTGAAATACAATTAGATAACCAGTTAACCACGAGCATTTTAATATTTCAAAATTATTACAGAAGACGCAGAACGTCTTCTCTTAAACATTAGTATTCCAGGACACTAAAAGTATTAGTGGGTTAAATAAATCAAAAACACACTTTCGTTTTTATTCCACCTACGTTACAAAAAAAAACAATTTTTTCGAGATACAATTAAGTTTTTTGCCCATCATCCGCAACTGGTTTCTAGAAAACATATCTGGTTTGGGCGTGGCATTCTAATGTCAAATCATTGAGATAAGATGGTATATTCTTGTTTTGTTATCAATTATCGCTATCGATGGCTGAGTTGAAGATGACCTTGGCTCTTGCTGCTGGAAAGCGTCCTCACTATATACGCCGACATCCGGCAGATAACAAAAAGGGGGAGGCCTCGTCTGGAATTCATTTCTCATAAATGAATGCGGCGGGGTTTTCCAAAAGGGAAAGACTTTCTAATCCGGCTTCAATTTTCACTCTTTTGATTTCTTTTTTTCGTATCTGTACTTTTTATTTTTATTGCCTCATCCACATGAGAGCGGAATAGAGATCCGGTGAGGGCGGTGCGTTTATCCCCAGCTGTTTTCATTTCATTCAAGTGAAGTGAAAAAGAAAAAGCGAAAGAAAAAAAAAAGTATTTTTTCCGTTGTACAGTAATTCCGGATTATTTAGCGGAATCGATGGGAACCCAAGTGAAATTTTCCTCAATTAAAAATGAAAAGCAGATGACAATTGAGCTATATATATTGTCCAGTTAGCCAGAAAAATAGGAAAATCAAAAATACACACGCATCCATTTAACAACCGGATGCGAGTTACCTGTAACCCATCCGGAGAGAAATCGAAAATGGCATTATTTCTTGACACACTTCCGAGGTCCTCAGACAAGCGGATTAAAAAAAAAAAAAGGAAGACACACGGGAGGGACACGCGCATCCTTGCAGTATCGATTGGGTTTGTGTTCAACCGACGGAGAAGGGTCCGTTTCACGCTATCCAGCCATCACTTGTACAGTTCACGACGGGGGGCAGTATAACTAACGTACAGTGATATACGTACAAGTATGAAAGAAACTCAAAAAAAATAAAAACAAGAGAAAGGAGCTTTGAACACGCGACGCCATTACGACGAACTGCGACCGTCGGAAATCATCTACAAACTTTTTCTTTTTTTTTTAACTCCTTCTAAAATATACACTTTGAATAACAGACAGCGCATCTCTATCGATTTTCTGTTTGTGTTTAGGAAAATTTCATGCGTTTTCTCTAAGTTAAAGCAGGTAGACATAAAACGGGCGCTTTATACACGTCTGTCTGTTTTTTTTGTGTGTCTTGAAAATCACCCTGCTATTATTCGATTTCATGATAGCCAAACCGATTTTTTTTTTCCTTATGACCGATCGTTGTGCGGAAGCTTTTGCGCAGCCGCTCGACTAACCTCGTGACACCGGATAACCTGTGTCCCGGTATTTCGGTTCACACCAGTCGTAACCGGCGTACGTCCTGGATCGAGTCACACGTTCTTGTGCTGTTTGCGTTTTGTTTTCGTATTGCTGATCACAAAACAAGCGGGCTGACATGTAGATTGGAAAATGGTCCGTAAGGACGAACCCCTGAAAGTGACGGACTTGGAAGCGAGCGAAGAGACGACATCGTCCAAACCACCGCCTAAGAAAGGTGTTTTCAATCGTTTAACCTACGGTGGTAAACGAGCCCCACCCAAAATAGACGAAGAGAAAGACGTTCGAGTCCCGGACGGCAGTAAAGCGGAGACGAGTAAAACGGGAAGGATAGCCGGCAAACCGGCGAGTGGCAATGTCGGTAAAAGTGGTCCCAATAAAAACGCCAAATCGACGGCCGCCAATGCGGATGGCCAACAGCCGGTGTCTGCCGGCGGTGCAAGTGTTTTCGACCGCCTAACGAGCGGCGAACGGCTTTATCGGACCACAACGCAAACTGGTAGGAAACCAGCGGGTAGGCGAGCAGAACAGGCGGTTGGTGTTAGTCAAGAGCTCGGTAAGGACGCGTTATTGAAAATTGGCAATCAAGCGGCAAGCGATGGATCGCAAGCGCCGGACGAGATGGTCAACGGATCTCACAAACGAGAGGAGGTGGACGAATCGGAAGAGGAAGACGATCCTGTCATTCAAATTTCTCTTATTCAACCTCCGGTCAAGATCCGCTCACCTCGACCTGTCCTCAAAAAATCGGCCCGACTTCTCATCTCTCAGCGGGAGCAGCTCAGCCGCCGGAAATCCTGGGTAACTGGTTGTTTATAATTAAACACGTGAAAAAAATTTAAAAAAAAACAACTCCGGTTACAAATGAGGGCGGATTTCGTCACGAGTTGAACGTTTGAATTGCACAGCAGCTGCGTTGATGCTTGACTCTGAAAATCGATAAAACCACTTTCTAAAAAAACATAAAAAGACTAAAACGGGCAAAAGCGAGGGGGAGACGGACTGTCAAGGCTTTTTTTCCACTTTACTACCCCCAGCTTCAAGGTTGTTGAAACAGGCTTTGGGCTTTCCCAGATGATGTAAAAACCAATGGCCGTGTGTAGCCTGGAGGAACACAGAATGAGCAGTTTCTTCATCTGAATGCATTTTGTCTTTTTCCACCTTCTTTCTTTGAAAAAAAAAATGTGTGACGTCGGTTAGAGACTCCGGCGGATACCGCTCGCATTGGTGGAGAGGACATCTCTGGCGAGGGGGGCCTTGCCGATACTTCCACAAGGTCTTGCTTGGATGTGTTTAGTATTGAATGGCCTCCTTCCTGGAACAGGTAATATAGAAGGCAATAAAAAGAAGTTGCATGCTTCATCAGTTTTTTCCAAGTAAGGAGCCATTTTCGTTTGGGTGTAGGAACGATAATGAGTGGGCTGCTGGGCATCTGTCTGGGAGCTCCAAGATTCTCTGCCCAAGTGACGGTAGAGCACAGGTTCCTGGCATTCATCATCAACCTGACTGTTGGCGTCTTTCAGGCTTTCACCGTCCTTTTCTGTCTCGTTGGCTGGTGCTGGTCACTCGGCTGGGGCATCATTTTAGTCAAAACAGCTGGTATAACATTTAGTTCTTATTCATTTCTATTTTTCACAATGATGTTTGATTTATCTAAAACTACAGGTTATTATAAAAAGTGGAAGAACAATAATTTGGACAGTGGGCAGGAAGATATGCCCCAAATGAACTCGATTAGCATCAACAACGTCGATCCTAGATATTGACATTTGAAAAGCGCGCGCCCTCTTTTATTTTGATTGTTTTAAAAAAATGATTTATCAAAATTATATATTTATATTTGTTTTACGATGACGAACCTCTCTGTTTATGATGACGCATACATATGCGCACGGGTTGCGCAATTCGAAAAGACCGGACACGGTCTGTACGCCCTTGACCGGAATTGAGAACCGAATGCCATCTGTCGATTGTCAACAATAGTCCAATTTCTCTTGTGCTGATGGAAACTCGCTTGACCCAAAACTGCCTTGTTCAAGAAAAAAAAAGACGATTTACGTTTTGTGTTCCCTATTGTTAGCACTTCATTTTTGAAAATTGTTTGGAACGGCATAAAATATTGTCTCGAATAGCAGAGGTGACTCTTCGTATTTTATTTCTTCTTTTAGTGGACGCAAAAACGAATAAAACTGGGTCGAATAGATGCGCTCCGTGTTTCGTGTCACGCAGAGCCATAAGTCAATTCGGGCGGCCTCATTGGCTATTTGGAAACCGCCGGAACACGCCATCAGGAGAACCTCAAAACTTTGTGAAATGAAATTGGTCAATTTCAGGATACAGTTGGACTAGCGCCATTCGACTCGGCCAACAAGAAAACCCCAACCTCTATTTGATCTTCCTCGTTATAATACCGTGATAATTGGCAGCTGTTATGCACCGTCGAATTCATCCGTTCGCCAAATGTGCAGCCAGCCGTGTCGGCGATATAGTCTAGCGCCGTAATTGGAACATTACTGCGCCAAACTGTTTCTGTTTTTTTATTTTTTTTTTCGTAAAATGTCGGTTAAAAACAAACCGCGTTTGAATGAAAAATTACGGGTTTACGAAAGAATGGGGTGTTGGTCTTTGTCCGCTTGTCGCTAGTTTCACTTGCGTGTTTTATGACCCGTCAAAGAGAAGGCCTTGAAATATATCACTAGCGCACAGGAAACAGCCATCAGTCACGGTGACAACTCCTGTAACTTAAAAAAAAAAAAGGCAGAGAGAGAAAGCAGAAAAATACAAAATAAAACGAACAGTTTTGCAATAGTTACCAAAGGCTTGCAAGACGTTCGCAATGCTCGACTAATGGGATTCGGATAAGCCAAAACTACCTGGACCCCTCCTCTTGACTCGCTGTTGTTGTCAATATTGATTCCGTTTTGCAGCTGGGTAAACGACGGGCGTTGTGAGCGAAATAAAATATTTAGGGAAGACAAAAAGAACGTGTGTACTTTGTGTTTTTTCGTTCTTCAACAGTCAACCCAGTCTGTCAAACAATTTCAGTGAAAAAAAAAATCTAAAAAGAATTGGATGAAAACAAAAACAACATAACATGCAGAAAGGAAGAATGTGTGAATAAAACAAACGAAAAATTAACTTTAAAATAAGAACAAAAAACTAAATCAAACAAAGAACGTTTATCTCTCTTCCGGTTTAGTGTGACTTATTAATTCTGAATTTGGAGGTAGTGCATCTCTTCTGCCGCGACTCGTGTATATGTTTACATGATGATTTGTGTAACAAAAATTATCTTCCTTCTTTTTCACAGCTTCAGTTAGGTGGTTACGCCACATATAATCAAAAACACTCTTTCTAAATTTGTATGCAAAAAAAAAAAAAAGAAAAAAATGTCGTTATTCTTTTGTTTTCCAAACGACAAAAAACATGAATTTTGGTCAAGCTCCTGATTTTTAACTTGTAAATGGGGAAGGTGGGGGGGTTGACGTTATCACTGTGTTTGCTCGGCTTGGCCGGGGCGTGGTGTCGAGAAACACAGTTTCGTCGTGTAGGGCCACTTCACATCTGTCAAAAAAGAATTTTTTAAAACGTTAAGCAAAGAAACCAGGTGAAATAAATATTTTTCAAACGTACTGGCACCGGAAAGGGGAATGTGGTTGCAGATAACGAGCGCTTCGACAGCCTCCTGCAGCGTGCTAAACTCCAGGTGACCCGACGAACTTTTCTCACCTGGATAATGTTACAGAAAGATGAACTGGGGCTGAAGTGAAGAAATTGAAATGAATTTGTTCATACTCTTATTCTGCAGGAGCCGGACTTCGGCGGGGAAAGCTGCGCCGTTCTCTTCAAACACTTTACGTAGGTCCTCCTCGGTCAGTCCGGGTGGGGTGTTGTAAAAATGGAGCACTTTACAAGGCGGCTGCAGTCGATTTTTGGACGCCATGTCAGAGTTGAGAAATCGATTGTTTTTGCTGGTCACGTAGCTTTTGAAAGAAGGTGTGCCATCCGGCAAATCGTATGGCATCGATACGTCAGCCAAAAAGGCCTGTTTGGAATAGCTGATCGAACCCCATAAAAAGAGAACAGAAATGAAAAAAAAATCTGGGGCGTCAGTTACAACTAGACGATTTCATTTACTTGACGTTCATTTTTGTGTTGAAGAACTCGAGGCCGTTCAGGTAGAAAATAGCTCTGTCGACTGAGGCGGCATCGCCCATTTGGACCATGGCTGAGCCTTCCTTCGTCTTAAGAAATTTGACCTGTCATTCAAATAATCACAGGGAGAAACGACAGTTAGTTCCAGTAGCAATTGGAGCTGTCATAAGATACACAAAAATTTACTTTAAAAACATTCCCATAGAGACAGAGGAGATTGAACAGCCGGTCGGCGTTCATCTTTTCCATGTTGAGACCGTAGACCATAAGAACGGCGCCTTCTTGTGGGCCATCGGTTGCGTCGACGACCCCCCGCGAGCTTCTGCTCTGAATGGGCGGACCCGATGGACCACCAAATCTATGGCCAGGAGCTCTTCCGCCTCCAATGGACCGTGATGGCTCACCTCCAAATCGCCCACCGGCTCCTCCGCCGCTTTCCTCATAGTCAAACCTCGGCGTGGCACCGTCACGCCCCTGCCGGACGCCGAACCCGTTCTCATGTCGCTCCGCTGTTCGTCCATATTCGGGCGATCCTCCTATTTAAAGAACGCCCCCATTCAAATAGCCATTTGTTTTGGGAAACTGAATTAAATGGAAATCTTACGGAATCCTTGAGGTCCTCCAGCTGGTTCGGGTAATAACGGCGCTGGCCTCTGTCTCTGTGAATCTGCATCGTCACGAAATTTTATTAGAACACTGCAAACATTACCCGCCCCGCGCGATGACAAAGCTGGAATGAATTATAGCAACCCCATATTTCAAACTAGTCAAATACCTGCTCCTGGCGTTGGTGTCGTGTAATCCCACGTCTCCGAATCGTTTTTATGGACGTTCAACCTGGTGGGCTTCAAAAGAAAATACAATATTTAAATAAGTGACTTAAAAAAGGAAAACACATGGGCTAATGTGAGGCAGGAGATTTCATGAAATGGGTGGGAGTAAAGCGGAAGAAAAAGATAAGGGATAAGACGGGGACTGATGTAAATGGGGTCAGGTAGCTAAGAATAGCCCTGCTCCATGGCAAACGAGTGGAGGAAAAAAAAGCGTGTCGTCTCTCTTGTCATGATCTCTCGATCCTCCACACCCCACAACGAAGAATGTCAACATTTCCAATAAGGTGCCCCGGGTATAAAGGGAAGAGAAAAAAACAGAATCTAGAGGCAGATAATGCTCCTGGCAGCCTGCCTGGAAAAGTCGACGCCAGATGAGTGACGACCTGAATATCTACCGAATGGGTTGGCTGTGCTAGGGAGAAAGTGGAGAGAAAAAAAACGGAGGCATCAAAGATATGTAGAGCTGGAAACTAACCTTGGCGTATTCAATTTTCAAGGTGCAGCAGCCGGAATAAATGTCAGCTCCATCAAGGCCTTCTTTGGCAGCTCGAGCCATATCGACATTGGCAAACGTGCAAATTCATTCGGTTAAGGCATTTGTTTTGGTTATTAATTTAAAACCTATGACTAATTGATCAATATTTGATTAAAAAGGATATTCGACCATGGCTTGGACGCCGTGTTTCTTGAATATAACAATCCGTAAGACTTCACCGAAGGCCTGGGTTATGGTGTGCAGCACATCCTAGAAAGAGAAGAAAAAAAGCAGAGAAAAGGAAAGTATAAGACAAGCAACGTGGTATGTTTGATTGGCGTGTTTCGTCAAAGACTGTGCCGGCATGTTTCATGTCTGTCAACATTAGCCCGTGTTATTCTTTTCTGCTCAACAAGTATTTTAATAGATTATTTCAGCTTCCCTCTAATAGAACATGGATAGTGTGGGGGTAATTTTTGCTACGATTTCAGTTTTGTGAATGTGGGCATCTTTTTGTTGTTGGGTGTTTTATGATGGTCAACTTACCACTGTGATTGGGTAGACCGGGTTCACGATGGTGAACAGCAAGATGTGGTTCTCGGGAAAGTCCCTATTGTATAGAACAAGTTGCAACACCGTAATCAAGTGTGACATGTCTGACGATACAAATCATGTTTCTCTTTCCCCACAAGAATGTCAATATTATTCTTCCTGGCCATACAATCCATGTTTTAAGAAAGTGTAAATGTACAAATGCTTTCTGATGGTGGTGCTAGTTGTGTTGATGGTTGTGATGACAAGCTGAGTGACTGAAAGTTATTACGACAGAAATTGAACAGCTACTGCCTCTTACTTCTTTTTGAATCCTCCATCCTCTTCCCATGCACCTCCTCGTTCTCCACTTCCTCCTCCATACCAGTTCTGTGGATCAACAGAAACAAAAAACAAAGCATCAGTGGAATCCTTTTGAAAGCTCACATTTCCAAAAAAGACAGAATGGGCAGCTGCTTGAGCTTGATTGTTACATGGGGTAACATTTCTGATGTATCACAGCTGCTAGTTGGACGTCAATGCTAATCCCGGCTGTCATGCGAGGTTTCGCCGACTTGTCACAACTGATCGATTTCAAACTTTGGCAGCTTATCGAGTCCAAACGAGACAAACTTGGAGGGGGGCAATCAACCACACTCGGAACTTACACGCTGTGCATTATCCTGATCAGTCCTCGGTCTTTTGGGCGCCCGTCCGTTCGTCCCGTGAGCCGCCATATCACTTCACACCTCCTACCGAACTGAACAAGTTCCGGCGTGAAATTGTCTTCTCTTGTGAGATTTCTATTCTAAAACAAGAAGTTCCTTCTGTGCAGACGTCGCAGCCGAAGGGTGTCTTTTTGCTTTTTTTTTTCTGAAGTATTGCCGGCCAATGGACGTTGGTCCAACGGTTTACTTTCAACACCATCTACTGCCCAGAATTTTTACCACGCACATCGATTCGATACACAGTGTTAAACGAAGACTGTAAAAAACAATGCAAAAAAGAATCCACATTATATTACTAAACAAAATACGTAAAATTAGTCATTAAAGCCAGACCCATTGTCTTCTTTCACCGCCATAAAACAAAAAGGTGGTATTTGCAGAACGTAAATCAAGGACAAAGCTGCTCTGCTAGTTAAGAAACCGAAAGCAGTCTGCTTCGATTCCGGGAAGTTTGACCAAATGACACTGCACGTTTTCCAAATTTGCATTACGACGTAAGATATGTCTGATTTTTTGCTTTTGTATCGTGATTGCACACCATTTACACAGTGATATGAATTCTTCACTGAAAAATTTTTTGATTACCTGAAAGCTAGTAGAAGAAATAAGGTAATGATGAAAATTTTGGAAGTTATGAACAACTGCCGTCGATGCCAGACATCAGGTACAGCGTATGAGGTAAGCTTTCCTTATGTTGTTTTTTGAATATTTTTTGGCTGAATATAAACAGAAGGGAAATAGCAACACTGATAGTCTGCGACAGTAACAAGAACAGAGTGATGTTATTCTTGGCTGCACAAAGGAAACATACGAAGAAGTTTGACTGAAACCGTTTGCTTCTCGCGAATTCACCTGGGTCATGTACCACACGCCGTAACAAGCAACAATGTAGACTGCGTCCGACCAGAAACTGCAGCTGTTTTGGTCGATCAAGCGTCTTTTGTTTATTCCCCGGCATTTGCCTGTTTAGCTTTAGTGGTAACAATGGCGAAAGCGTGGGACTGACCTGTTGTTTTTACGGTTACGGTATGCAGACCATTTAAATTGAATGGAATTGCGTCTCATTCCAAATTGTAACAAGACACTGGCTTATGTTATTCAGCCACAAATGCCAAGGTAGGAGTCCAAGAGGGTAATCACATGCATAGGAAACTTGGCAAAGAGCATGTACGCATTCCTGCCTGATTAAGTTAAATTTTTAACTCGATAGCAAGTGGCAAAACAAAAAATGAAATTAAAACTCGATATCGCTGGTTTCCTACATGTGTTGAATCGTAGTGACAACGCCCAATTTCCAATTTGTCTTGGTTAGCTAGTGCACGAAATGCGGTCACGTCTTTCATTTCCGATTCGAGATTGGTAGGTGTCAGATACTGCGTAGGCAGCCATTCACCTTTGATGTTCCTGCTATCTGATTACGAATGCATCCCGACGACAAGTCGACACCCGATCCTTCTTCCTCCCGAGATCTTTTTCCCAACTTCCCGATTCAAAAAATTCCTTTTCCTTGCCTCTGAATTTGTAATGTATTTCAACCCACCACGTAATTCTATTACTATGATTACTTTATATCGAAATTGTAATTTTTCAAAACTGATAAAGGCGAGAAGGGGAAATTTTCTGTTTGTAACAAACAAAAGGGGAAAAAATTGTAAAAAGCTTGCTCGTTTTGAACTTGTAGGTTTGAAGGTTAAAAGAGAGGACACGTTGCTCGTTTTACGACTAGGATTTGTATGTTTAATGGTATAGTTCGGAGAAATCTATTCAGGTTTTTAACCTAGGGTGTCATTAAGAATCCCTTTTTCTGTTTTGATAGTTCACGTCAACAAAGGGCTGAATAATCCAAAAAATTTTTGTTAAGAAACGACACAGGTAAACAAGAATGATATCCATTTGCAAATATTGAAGGTTAATTTAACAATATTGTCGTAACTTGGGGCATTCCATAACGGCAGTCCATAAAGATATCTATTTCTTTTCGCTCTGACAAAACACCAAACGTTGCGTTCAAATTTCAGATTCCGACAAGTTCAAACGACTTTTTTACGAGACAGCGACTCTTAGCAACAGGCAATTGTCTTTCGGTTGATGGTGTCCATATAACCGATGGAATGCCGTAAGTTGAAAACGTGTTTTCAAACATCGGTTTATTGTGAGGAACCAGTTGGAAAAGACCTTGAAAGTCGTGATGAGGGAAACAAGATTCCCGAGTTCGTTGATCAGCGATGCTTGAAGCGTGACAAAGATTCATTTTTTTGATAATTTTGGTGAATGACGAATATTTGTTTTTTACGAGTTTCTACTGGTTTTTATGAACCAGTGTATTTGAAACATTTTGAATACTTTTGTTTGAAATAGTTAACTGAAATCGAAAACGACCATGTCAGTTGTCAACTTTATCCGTATCTATCGTTTTAATTAAATGAATCCATTTTACCCATGGTGCAGTATGCAGTGTTTAACATCAGCATTTTATTTTATACTTTTTCTGGTTTACGCATTAATGTGTAATGACTCAATTATTTCCTTGAAATCGATGACTAATTAGTTAACTCATGATAACCGTGACATTGGATTACGATTTTTCTTTAGGTTCCCGATGGGGAGGTCCGAAAGAACTTAACATTTTCATACGGACCTAGTAGTTTGCTTGGGTAACACTTGGGTGATGCCCAGGGGCATTAGACATTCAGATCAAACTCTAGGAATCACCGTCACACAAGCCATTTTAAAGTCCTAGCTCGGTGTTGTTGGGATAGATTAATAACGCCACTTCTCACGTGATATCTCCAATCCGAAGTTAATTATGAAGTACTCGTTGATCATCTACACGTTGCAGGTAAAAAAAAAATGTTGTTGTATAAGTTTTTGTATGCTAGGATATATAGGATGCAAGGATAAAGCCTACCATTTAGATGTTACAGCGATATAAAATTCAATGTTACTGTAAAATTCATACAATTTTTAGCTTGTTTCGTAGGAGTCAAACTATTTTTGTAAGTGTTGTCGATTTAGTGCTCACGATTTGAGTTTACGCGAAAAATGTATTTTTATCGTTTTAAAATGTATCATATAGGCTTGCTTGCTTCCGTTGGCAAGAACATCCAGAATATCTAAACAGCTGCTGCTGCTTCCCCATCAAGCCCCTTATTATCCGTCAACGGATACGCAATACCCAACAATGGTAAATTAACACTATTTGATTTTTTTTTTGCGATAAATTTCAGGCAATCCCTCTTGAAAATAAAAGCTAGTTAATGCACGTAACTACACACGGTATCCAATATGTTTCATTTTTAAATACTCTCAGCCTGTTATATTAAAATAATTTCTTTGAGCTAAATCATTTTTTTATGTGTTAAACGTTCGTGACTCACAACAGCAGCAACCAGTAGGACCATTTTTTGGTTATTTCCCAAATTTCATGTCACCGTGCAGTCCGTGTCCAGTATGCCCTGCGACCCAATCGTGCCAGGTTTCGCCCGTTACATGCCCTTCAACCTCAGTTTGCCACAACTCCACTGATACGTCATACTCAACTACTACC
The DNA here is from genome assembly GCA_013167095.2 of Daphnia sinensis. Lineage (NCBI taxonomy): Eukaryota > Metazoa > Arthropoda > Branchiopoda > Diplostraca > Daphniidae > Daphnia > Daphnia sinensis. Next base: position 7,406,665 of record CM023197.1, read on the forward strand.
CCTTCTCCAATAACGTGTCTTACATGTCCTACCTGCGCAACATGTCCTACACCACCATCCGCTGAAACAATCAGAGGTAAGCTCGTTTTTCTGCCTAAAAAGTCACAGAAATTACATTTGAAAATGATTTTGCCAATTAGCTTGTGACTCCGGTTTGAACTCTTCCGTCTCGGCGGCGCCGAATGGGACCGTTGTTGTAGATATTGCCACAACAGGCGTCAGCTTCAGTTGCCAGTACGCCTTTGTGGCCTATCCACCACATTCTAAAATCATCTTGAGATGCAATACGTTATCGGCAGGGGCCAGATTTTGGGTAAGCCACATAGCGAGTAAAAATGTATTTCTTTCAAATCACATTGTTTTTTAAACCAATTTTTACAGGTTTCTCCAGTAAGCTTGCAAACGGAGTTGGGAGTTCTAGGCATCGATTACACATCGACGGGAAGTTATATGATTATGACCGCAAATAATTTATTAAACAAAATAGGAATGAAGCTGCAATGCACATGGGCTGGTATCCTCTAGCCTCCACCGCAGAAAATGACGCATTAGATTTTCCCAATGAAATCAATTGTGTCATGGAATAATGTGACTGGATAGACCTTTAATTTGCCATTCGCCCTTCTCAGTTTCCTAGAAGATCTTGATATTAGCCAAATTTCTGAACAATTCAAGTTCAAATTCTAGAAACATTTCTTATTTTTTCTTCTTTCGTCACTCATTCCCTTAAGCCAACAGATTACCGTGATAAGATCCTTACCTTTATTTTCCTTTAAAACAAATGAATGGTAATATTCTACAGCTCCACTGATTTCTAGGGACAAAAATTTTTGCTGCGGAAACGTTAAACAATCAATACATCATCACATTTTATTTGACAACCACGCAAAGGAAAATGGGTAAGATAATACATGACAAGCTCGGAATAGTCTGATATGGGGAAATGCTTTGCACCATTGCTGTATTGGGGCCGTCATCATCGTTATCGTCATCGCCTGTGTCAAAATCGTAATCAATCAAATCATCAGTTGACGGCCTGTCACTCTCAGTAGTGATGACAGGACTCGAATTGGCACCCGAAATCGTCGTTTCAACTAGGTACAAAAATAACAATAAATAAACCAATAAATAATTAAATTTATTTTCTTAATCGTTATGCAATGTTTTAATTATCTGCCAACTATTTCTGACATTTTTTGTTTTGTTTTAGTACTTCGAACATGGCATTTTATTTCTTTAGATGTCTCTACTGTGGGCGGACATGGAACGTGTGTAAGGAATGTGAATTGATGGCTTTTTCCTATCTTCTGAAGATCAGACCATATTATACAGCCGGCTGATATTTCTGCATTTTACAACTTCGGACGAATTCAGAAAGATAATTTTTCCCGTTCGTTCTTATTACAACGGGTTTTATGGAGCCGGGTTGAAGGGAGCATTGATTGCATGGACATCGTTAACTAAAATTGTGCTCGCATTTTAACGGAGAGCAAGACAGGACCAAAAATCTAAATGGTTCTCTAGATGCTTAAACATGCTTCCGAAGCCACGATTCCATGCCAACAGGTCCCAGAGGTTCTCTGTGTGACATTCTGGCAGGCATTCTTTCAACCCATGCCAGGAAGTTGGACAAAAACTTCGAAAAGCGCAGGGTGAAATCAGAAATACATAAATTCAACTTAAATAACTAGCCAGTAAATTTTTAAAAAATGTATGTAAAAATTCATCTTAAGTTGAGCTGGTCTTACCTGATGAACGTTTTTCATTTGGCAGGCTGCAAACTATCGATGACCAAACAGTGGTCAAGAACAAACAGATCCACACTTTGTTAGAAACATGGTTAGAAAGGAGTTTAGTGCCCCTCGTCATGATAAAGTAAACTAAATACGTTTAAACAACGTCTAGCACTATCGCGTGATTCGTATTAACTTGTTTACTTCTACAGAGTGTCTTGTGTATTAAGGATAGTAAGAGAACTACGTCCTATCTACTTCGCTTATCGTCAGGAAACGAATTGCGGTGAAGATCTGTGTGTTAATCTAACATCCTCATCCCGAAGGCATTCGAGGTTAAAATGTTAAGGAAGTCCGTTGGGCGATGAGTGTGAGTCGATTTCAAGATAAAATTGGGGCCACCCCAAAATCGGTGTTTACGTCAACTGGTTTCGCAAATCTAAAATCAAACGGAAGTTCATCATCTTGGTGTCTAACATCGCCCAACTGTATCAAGCTTGTATTCATTAGACTATATGTTTCTGAGTTTTTGCTAAAAGAAGTCAATCATTGTTATTTGCAGGACTCCCATTTAAAGAAAATATTGGGATAAAATTTTGTTGCCCCCCTATAATAGATATTGCCACTTCATACCACCACCGACCACTTCCAAGAAAAGTCTATAATATAACGTTAACTGGAAGTTTGTTTTGGTCGATGACGTCGCCATCTTTGAACAGCGAAGATTACCCCTAAGCAGACGTTTTTGGTCGACAATTTTGTTTATACTTTTCTCGTTTACCGACAGTCGCATAGAGGCGAACGGTAGTGCAATAGACATGACCGATTTAGCGTTGGACTTCGGAGACAAAATTTCTCTAAATATGGGAAAGCAGGCCACAAATGTACAAGTGCATGGTTCCTCTAATGAAGATCACGAGGAAAAAGTCACTATATTATCGCTCAATGACGATGTTTTCCAGGAAATCCTTTCTCATTTACCTTATGATGAAATAGCAAAACTCAGATTGGTATAAATATTTTCCACGCATTCGTCTTCATCCTTTACATTAATCCATGTTTCACTGCATTATAGGTTAATCGGCAGTTCAATGATGTCTGCCAAAAAATATTGAACAAAGGTTTCTTGTCTGTTCAGCGTTACCACAATCGCTGCCTCAAAGAGATGAAAGCCAAGTTGCCAAGAAGGGAGTCAGAAAGAAGAACACACCCTCTTGCCAGACATATTGATGTCTTAACAGGTATATTTTGGAATGAATCAAACTGGAATAATTTTAAAACTAAAAATCAATCCTTATTAGGAATTGAAACACGCCTGTCTCTCCTATCCATGACATATTACAAGTACACAGTGCTTGGGGTGTTTTGTTTCATCCCAGGAAAAGTAAGATTAGTTTTATTTTGTAAAGCCTATTGTTCAAAAGATAAATTTACCTTATCTTTTTTCAGGTACTGGATGAATGTTACAGAGTCCTGAGGGAAGTTGTAGTGCACAAAAATCCACCCAAGTCTTATGAGCTGCTACAAGAACTTAGAGATATTTCGTCAATGGCAATGGAGCACTTTGAAGAGCACATAGTTCCCACTATGAAACGTAACCAAGTGATCAACACTGCAATTCGTAATAACTCGCCTCGTTTCATCCGTTGTCTTGCCGATGCCGATGACAGCGATAGCGAGTCGAATTTTCCGTCTCCGTCCTCCGCTGCCAGTTGCACACCACTCGCGAGCAAAACTCTAAACAATTTCGTCCGTGCTTCATTTACTAGCCCTAACCCAAATCAAAGCAGCCTCTCGTCTAATCTCAAGATAGAATTGGCGGTTCAGCAAAATCGCATGACGATCAACAGTCAGAAAAAGCAGATTATGGATCTCAGAACTAAGGTAATGTGCATCTAACAATTTTATCCAATTATTTTCTGTGTCTGTATTCTAATTGTTCCTACTCCGTCTAGTTATTTGATTATGGAAGGAAAATTGCCGAACAAGATAGATTATTGAGTGAATACAGCCGAAAGCTTATACAACTGGAAAAGAAAATCAGCAGCAATGAAACCGAGGGCGATCGTGTTCCATCGGTGGTAACTCCGCCTCCAAGTGGTCGTAAGAGATCAGTTGAAGGTAAAAATTAATGAATTTGGTTATGATTTCAAGTCACGTTCTACACGTTTTATTTATACAGACGATGAAGAAACAGTTGTTGAAGAACCTCCAATCGTGAAACGTAAAATTCTTAAGACTGTCAAAGGGCGAAAATCTGTCGTTTCTAGTTTTTCGATGTCACTGCGCAGTCGCAAGAGTTTACAATAAAACGACGCCAATAGAGAGAAACATCGTGTTTGTAACTAGACGGACCACATTATGTTTAATTATCATTTGTCTATTTTGAGGGGGGTGTATTTATATAACACCGTCTTTTTATTAGCTGTCTCCGAAATTCTTTTCTACGATTCGTTCAGAAAGTTGTCGAAAGTTGATTTGTACGAACCGTACTAAACCTTGAATATACCATCGTGGACATAGACTTCTTCGGTCGTTACGAAAATAGGAAAACATGTTGAAAACATCGTGACAGCCTTTTCCGTTTTTAAGCTCGTCAAGGTCAACCCATATTTGCACGGGGCCGTTGACCACGCACCAGTTCAAATCGAGATCCGAAAGTGTGGTCGGTCCGGTCGATCGAATCGATGTGTACTAGGATGCACTTTCGCAAGAATCCCTACCGAGAAACTACGAAAACGTTCTAGAATAATATAATTTATTCTTATCTCTGGAGGAATGAAAACGTTGGCAAACAGTTAGTGCGGCGCGTTATGACAAGAACCAAATGGAACTGAAAATACAAAAAAAAAAATGAAACGAAACGAAAAACCAACGAAGAAAGAAAAATGAACAGGTGAAACGAAGCGACCTTAAACTCTTTGAGTGATTTTGCAAAATAATTATCTCCATTTGAAATGTGTTGAATCTTTTTTCTTAAAAGAGGGAATCGCAAGAGGCTGAACGGGCGTAACAAATGCTGCTGCGGAATCGTGATCCTCCCAGCAAATCGTCCATCTTATTCATCGATTTGTCAGCGCTGGTAGTGTCGACAGTTGGCGGAATTGGTTCGTCCGGCTTGACGAAAAGTTTGCTGGATCCGCTGCCGTTATAAACTCTCAGTCCAGTTCCAAATCCGCTGTCTTCCGACGAGTTGGGTGATAGTCCGCCGATGGATCCGCCGGAGGTCGACGATCCTACGCCCGACGAAGGTGTGCAAGTCTGCAAGAAGAGTTTCGAAGGCGTCGGCGTGAAATTGACGTAATCGCGGAAGTCATCCATTGGCTTCATGTCCAGCTGTTCGAGCGTTTTGGAAACGATAGTCCGGCCGGGACTGAGGCTGTTCCAGCTACAATTCGACGATGCCGATTGATAGCACGACGATTTGCTGGCGTCCTCATCCTTGGGGCTGGAATCGGGACTGATGTTTTCGGATTCTTCGAAACCAACTTCGACGTCGATCTCTTCCATGTCGAAGACGCTGTCATCCATGATGTAGGTATCGACGTACGAGTCTGTGCGGTTACCCAAGGCCACGTCCAGACGATGGGCCAAATCCGTCACGCAACTGATCCTTTCGCTAATCACCTGAACGGCTTGTTGATTTTCCGGACATCCATCAAATCTGTGAAAATATTCCATAATCCATATCATCCATCAATAAATTACTATTTTTCCTTATCAATAACATATGTGTTACGAATTATACCCTTCTCCTGGTAATAGGGGCTCGAGAATCTTGCGCTGCAGTAGCCGACCAAGTCGGACGGTCCGTCCCAGAGTGCGGAAGACTTGCTCGGCATCCGGAGATTCACCTCCACTCTCTTTCGTCCACTTGTTCTCACTCTCAGAGTTGACCAGATCATTCAGATCGGCTTCGTGCTATAAATGGGAAGCCATTAAAAGGATTTCAACTCTAGATTTCTAAAACAAGAAATCCCTCTAACCTGTGCAATGTCACGATAGAACAGTCCAGCCACTCTGAGGCGCGTCATCTGTTCGCGAATGGCGGCCAAGAGGCGGTTCCACACAGAACCGAGCATGGCGGCTAATTGGCGATTACGGTCCGGCGACAGGCTGGCCGAGCGACGCAGAACAAGAGCGGCCATCAGTAAACCCATGCCGTATTCATAAGCTCCCTAAATCAAACGAACATTAAAGCCAGACGAAAATTAAAAAAAAAACATTCCATCAGACTTACCCTGGCCGTCTCTTGGAATTTGGATTGCTGCTGTTTGAGCACTTGGACTTCAGTTTGGTTGCATCCCACTCGGCCCCTCGAGGTCTTCATGACGTTGCACAAGTCGCCGAGCCACGCCAAAGCCTTAACAACATTACACAGGTGTTTTGTTTGTGTCGCGTGTGTGCTATTTCATCTGTTTATACGAGTGCGTTGATTTATTCTTACCTGTTGGGAATCTCTTTCGCAGGTAGATATTTCAATGATTCTTCGCAACCTGAGCCGTTCCATGCTCCAGGCATGTTGCAGACGTCCCTGGCCGTCTTGAACCCGTCTGAGAAAGAACTGAACGTGTTGCCTTTCACGTCGGTGATCGTAGCCCTGCAATTCACGTCCGACTGCATCGCGAGGCGGAAGAACCAACAGGTCCAGCAAACGCTGCGCTTCGGATTCCACTTCGCCACACAGTCCGTCTAATGAATAGAACAATCCCCCCCAAAAGAAAGAATATTGCCGATGACGAAAGTTTCGCTTCATGGATGATGATTTTCATGGAACGTTACCGATCGATTGCTGGAACTCGTCCAACATATTCATGGCACCTTCAGCTTTAGTTGGATCCTCGCCCACCTCCGACGACTGAACGGCCCGCAAAGCGTCAGCCAATTTGACATGGAACTGTAGGAAAAAAAAATAAATAAAATGAGACCCATTAAAAATCCGTCATCATTATGTCTGATGGTAGTCTGTTATAATCATAGCAATTGACATTAATTATGATGATGAGGCAAATTGGTTGAAACGAAAATAAGGATGATTAATCTAACCTCGGCTAGGAGGCGGTGAAATTTGTATGACGTGATGAGGACGCGCCGACGTCGTTCCAGTAGACCGGCAAACGTCCGACACACCGAGTCCATGAAACTACGCCTCGGCTTGATGTCACTGGGCAGGATGCAGCGAGACCGGAAGAGGAAGCCCAGTCGATGGCGCACTTCCGCATATTTGGCATAGGTATCCTGAAATGTACAGGTGAACAGCTAATTAGACACAAACGTGGATTGAACGAAGGGGAGGAAATTTTGGAACAAAGGACAAAAATCGGGAATCGATGGGCGTTGTTTGTTTTTATCCCATCAACTTCCTGTTTTTCAAAATGACTTTTTGAACGGATGGATGACGGGACTTACGCGACACTTGAGCTCGAGGTGTTCCAGTTCCTGCTGGAGCACCAGGACGGAATCGGGATCCTGCCCGATTCCGCGTAAAATCAACTGACGGAGGAGATCAGCGCCTGGTCCCAGTACCCAACCTGTGACTGCCTCCACTCCGGCTTCCAGGCGTCGGATTTCGCGTGCGTGCTGGATGCCGCACTGAAGTTCGGCGTACAATTGTTCAGCTTCGCCCACCCGTCCGCGTATTCCGGACAAGGCCTCCTGAACGAGTCGCTGACATTGGGTCGTGTACTCGGTGACGGACCCATCGGTCCTGGCCAGCCGGAACCCGGACTCTTCGTCCGTCTCCAGTTGTTTGTAGAGTTTTCTTCCTACGGTATGACATCACAGCACACATTTAGCGGTTTAGAAAAAGAAAACAAAAGAACGAATCAACCTATCTAGACGATTGAGGTCACCGTATTCAAATGAAAAAAGAAAAGACTTTCCAAAATAAGGAAGAAAATAATTTGAAAAAAAAAAATAACCCACAAGTTCAAATGGATCATATTATTTTTGAGCGTTTGAAAATGCTGTGCTGTAATATCTATGTGGGACGTTTTGGACACCCCATAATTATAGAAGAAGTCCCTCTCTTTTTTATCTCTCTCTTCTTTTTTTTTTTTTTGTCTTGATGGCTGCGTGCCTATAATGACAGCGAAACGAATGGTCCCGGAAAACGACGGCCAAGAGAAAGTAGGTCTCCCCCCCCCTTCTTCTTCTTCTTCTTTATAGGAATGTATGTGCATTTCATTACACTTTTTTTAAACAACATTGAAAAAAGGTTTAAAGAGATTTTGATAGTCAAGAAAAAGACGGAGAAAGCGGCCGATCCGTAAAACGTATTCTTGAAAAAAAGGGGAAAGAACCTTGACGGATTTACGATGGATAAAAAAAAACGGGCTAAGAATGTGTGAGAAGAGGGCGTGAATTTACCGTTTTGTTCGACTTTGCGGACGTTGGCTAGGCAATTGCGGTAGAGCGTGCCAAGCGAGACCATCCAATCGATCATGCGGAAGCCGCCGTCGCTCTTTTGCAGCTCGCAGCCGCGTTCCAGTTGCCCGCGCACTTCCGACAAGTTGGCCAGAATCATCTGCGACCGTTTCCCAAACGTTTCCATCCTCTGTATCGAAATGAAAAAAAATAAAATAAAAATGATTTATCAGCATAGAGTGGTTCAAAACCGCAAATTCGCGTTCTGCTGAGCGAATAGACATTTGATATAATCAAAAGAGTTTCGGGTTACGTACCAATCGGTTCTTGACCCACTGCTTGTGTTGGTAAGGAAGTTGACCACCGAGCTCTTCGGGTAACTGATCCAAATCGACGAATTTGTGCAGTTTGCTCAGCGACATGTACTGAATCTAATCGCCATTTAAAGACATTTCAATTTTTTAGTTTTTAATTTTTATGGACAGCACACGCGGCAAGAAAATGAAATCAATAAAGCTTATAAAGATGGAGTGAGTTGCAGTACCTTGCAATCTTGCCGGCTTTTAACGCACTCGACGTGCTGCTTTTCCCAGAAAGGTTCCGGCTTTAGGGCCCAGACAGCGGCCAGGTGGTTGGCTAGCGTGATTTGCACCTGCTCTGTGGAAGCTCTCAGCAGGCGCCAGCAACCCTGGCGGGCGTCCATGAGCACGACGACACTCTTCGTTGTCGACGAGCCCCTTTTTTTTTTTGGATGGCCGTCCCGAGAGAAAAACGAAAAAAAAAAAATAACATTGAAGTTAAAGAATAAATGACGGTTCAATTTTCAAACATGCCGATGGGATTCCAATTCCCGATTTTTTGAAATTCGTTTTCTTTTTCATCTATTCCCGATTTCATTGCGTGTCTTTGATATTACACAGCCTTAAGGTTTAATGGAATTCAAAATTGCCCCAAGTGAATAGTTTAAGGGCTTTGATTGAAGTTGAAAAAGGGGGACGAAAGCAATTATGAAAATTTGTCAGAGTGCCAAGAAGGGAAACGATAGAAACAAGTTTTTTTTCTTGTTGTTTGAGGTTTGAAATGATCTTTCGAACCATACATCAAGATATCAATGGACGGCAAAAAGCTGTCCAGACCCGCCACCGCGGTCTCGCCCGCCGCCCGATCCAGCGAGAAATAATCGTCTACGACTTCTTCAACAACAAAAAAAACTCGTTTTGTTGACATCATTTCAGAATGTCATCAACAAAAAGCTAAAAAAAAAAAGAACATGTCGGAAGTCTTGGATTTCACAAAAGACACACATGTTTTTTTTTCTACACTTTTTTCTCGTTTTCTTTCACGCAGCAAACATGGAATTTTTGTTCACGTTTTAGTAACCTAAAAAAACAAATGGAGAAGGAAAAAGAAGTGGAACGTTTCCTTACAAAGCGATGGGTAGTAAGTAGCGTAGGACTCGATCGAGATCTTGGCATCGTTCCTCTTCTCCGCGGGTCATCAGCCGCGAGTCGGAATCGAAGGAGTCGTTCAATTCACGGCCGTGCTGATTGGGAGCGCGGCTGTTGTTGTTGTTATTGTTGGCGGTCGCATTGGCAGACGATCCCACGGCTCCGCCAGCGCCGCACAATCCGGCTGGAGGCGGATCGATTGGGACGACAATTAATGGCTGACCCGATCGATCCCGACCGCCCGGCAGGTACGCCACCCGTCGCTTCAACTCCGATTCGATATCACGCGTCGTTGCCATCTATATACCGTTTTTCTTTTCTTTTTGTTTTTCTTTCTCGTGACCCTGTTATGGAACAACAAAATTTTTATTTTTTAAAAATTATTTATATTCTTTAGCCGATTCTGTTATGTTTTATGTAAATAGAAAAATGGCGTGGAACGTTTCCAATGCTTCGATTGGACAGGCTGATATTTTAACTTTTTTTTTGTGTAGATAAATAATATAGTCATCGCCATAAGAACAAAACAACAACAGTCGGTTGGCCATAAAAGGGAGGATCGATACGATCCTCAGCATAAAGTTTTATGATAACCGGATATTTTGGGGGAAAGGAGACAGCAATATTTCAGTTGAGGGGGGGAAGCGGCCGATTTTGACGTGCAAGTGAATCGTGCGATACAATCGTCCAGGAATTTTTGTTTTTCGATTGTGAAAAGACCCAAACATTCCACGACGTACAGGAAACGGTTGGGGTGTCGCCCGCTATTTTATAATCTCATCGTCCAACGAAGAGAGAGAGAGAGTGTATGGGGAGAAAGCGGGACTGCGTATCCAACGTAGGGATTTAAAGGAAGAATAGTTCCATAAATATGGTGGAATGAAAAGGTGCATGATGAGGGTATGGAACTGCATAGCCAATTCGTAATGGACGACACATGAAATGGTCGGATGAACAGCGGGAGGCGACCAATCAGGGCCGTTATTATATTTAGATCTTAATTCTCGAATTTCTGGGGGTCCCCTCAGCCATCGGATCCGTTGGGCCCCGTGAGCGGCCCAATGAGGGTTGAAAACGCAACGAGATGAATGATGAGCTTTTCCCTTCTTTCTTTATTCCGCACACAAAAGGGAAACAACCTGTTGTGAGCTGTAGGGCAAAAAAAAATCAAGGAGAAGAAAGAAGAAGAAGAAGAACATGGAAGGGGGGGAAAGAGACAGCTGCCGTCCGTAGATGGACCGCATCTCTGCCTTCTTTTCTCTAGTCCCCTGTAACTTATTACAGAGAGGATGAAAACACCTGAGGGCCAACCAGACGATGGTGCTGACCGTTGCTTTTGCTGACCGTTTGCTGCAACTGTGAAACAACCTCGGTTCGTATGCTATACTGTATTATGACCAACTTACTATTTCCAAACATAATATCCTTGATGACGTCTTTGATTTTCATACTTGAATTCATTGGATTGGCATTGGATGTCACATGACGAAATTCCCAGCGTTTTTGCTTTTCAAAATTCACGGTGAATTGAATAAGTTAATGATTTGGTTTGAATTCCGGTTGTGTTCTTGTCGCAACACACTACGCAAAAAAAAAGAAGCTGATTTCAACACACACGCGCATTAAATTTGCATACGATAGTTTCATGACCGAGTCTTCGGCATGTACATATGCTTTTTTTTTTCCTCCCGCTGTATAAGGCAAATCCGGAACTGAAGTAGGCCAAACGAAACCTCTTGTGCGGGATATTGTTAAGAATAGAGAGAGATGACCTCTCTCTCTTTTCTTTCTTTTCTTATAAGTCATTTGACCCCATTCCACGGTCTCAGCATCTCTTGATGCCTCCGGATCCCGAAGTACAATTTCTTTTTACACGAATATATTTTTTTCCTTATCGTTCTACCAAAGATAAACAGAGATTCCAATCATAGAGGGGAGGGGGGAGGACCATTTAAGTTTTTTTTTTTCCGAAAACGTTCTCCCTTTTTATTCATCTCACCGTGACAGATGATGGTTTGACCTGAATTAAAAGCCAAATAGTACACACACATGCTGACACGCCATTGTCGTGCATTCGTCCCACATTCAGATCGAAAGTAACTCGTTTGAACAGATAACTGTCTCGAGACAAGGGAGAAGGTAAAATTTGAAAAAAAAAACGATGCGCGATTCATTGAGAAAAATGCACCTATACCCGTATTCTTTAAATATGACGGCATAAGAAAAAGGACCGTACATAAAGAGGTATTTTTTAGCGGCGTCGGTTGCGGCGGGTCAGAATACCGCTAGAAACACGCACACACTTTGGTGCGATTTTCATACCTTTCGAGATTCTTACTTTTTTAATGGCGGAAATGAAAACTCGCATCGCCTTGATTGGGAAACGACGGCAATAACAAAAAAGAACAAGAAATGGGAGAAAAATGTTCGTGCATCTCGACTCGAAAGAGAATTTAATAAAATGGAATTTGCTCTTTTCGTGAAAAAAAAAACGAGCCACGAAACTGCTGACGAAGGTGTGCCGCGGGAAAGGAGAAATGCACGCGGAGGAATGTTGATTCATTTCGTGATTTTTTAAATACTAAAAGAATTGGCGAGTACAGAACGCAGGTGTTGAGCTTACCGGTATAACAAGCAGCTAGTTGGGTGAATGTCGTCGACAGGGCTGAATGATGTAAATACGACAATTTGAAGGGTTATCCATTGACCTTTGACGCTTAGGTCATTATTATGTCTCGAAAACACGACTAATCAATTTCAGAAAAATGTTTGTTTGAAATGATAGCGAAAATGCCAAGCTGACGGAGCGCACCGACGAAGAACGGACCGACCCGGACGACTAGCGCACTCGGACTGAGGTTTTATAACAGCTAGAGACACTGTTTTTCTCCTATTTTTCCCGCGAGATAGTCTACCATTCGACGTATAGAGAGGAGGAATAGATACATAAAAACAAAAAAGAAACCTGTTTTTTTTCTTTTCTACCTTCTTCTCTCGCATCCAGAAAAACCCGCGGGCTTCTTTTTTGAATACCAACACACGAGGAAATATCAGAGAATTATTTAAAATAAGGAAGAACCCCCCCTTGAAAAAAGAAACGGTCAACCTTGTTTAAAACATAAATGTTTTCATGATTTTTTTTTTTTGAATTTTTCTTCGTTCTCCTTTTCAAACTGCCACCATCTAGTATATATTATGTACTACCTCCATACACCTAGGGGGGAGAGAGAAAGAGACAGGCAAAATAACTTTCCGACTTTCTAGATGTACTCTTGTAACCACCATCTAGACAATGGTGGAGTTTTCTTGTGCCTCCAACGAGATGACATGGAACACCCCCCTTTTTAATTTCTGGGTCGGCCCTTGGATTCATTTTTTTTTCTTATAAGAAGGAGAAATGTGGGGTAGTATCATATATTATTGGTGCCTCCAGTGTGTATAGTGGTCTATCCGATAAAATTTTATGATCATGACGACTACTAACACTAGGACCAAACCCGGACTTGAGTGGCCTATTCAACAGACAGAAAAGAAAAAGCAGATTTTCTCATTTTCGAGAAGTTTTTAAAGTCAAATCTCCTGCTCTCCAAACATTTACTATTTTTTTATGACGTGTGTGTGTTCCTTTTTTTAAAAACACAAACCCATCGTATTAAAAAAAGAAAAATGTAAGGAAGAAAAAAAAAGAACAAAGAAAGTGAATCCACCACAATGGATGGGAGGTGACGCCGAACAGATGGTTTAATTCGTTTTTACCTTAGAAAGCCCCAAAAGAAAACGGTAGTCTATTAAATTTTCCCTCTAACATGTTTTTTTTCCGCTTCATTTTCTTGAAGAATAACAATAGTAAAAAAGATTTGAAAGCCCGCTAGTTTGCTCGAAAATCAAGCCATTTTCTGTCATCAAACCAAACCCCCCCAAAAAAACACCTATAAAAAAGCGTTGAAGCAAAAGAATAATTATTCGGAGCCGGCTAGAAATCAGTGGTGGACGCACAGTGACTCTATTGCGGTGGGTGGCTATGCGGCGAATAATCAACACCTGAGCGGGGCCAATCACGAAAACAAGAAAAAAAGCTACGGACCGGAATGAAGCGGAACGCGTGCGTGCCACCAAAAGCAACATCATTAACGCCGATGCAAGTATTTGGCAAAAAGAAAATTCGGATGCGTTATTGGCTTCTTTTAACTTTCGCTAGCGGCACAATCGGCATTTAAAAAAAAATAAAAGATTCAAAAATAGGTGGACGACCTCTTCCGTTTCTCTAGATTCGTGTTAGTTGCCAAGTAGTTCATTGGCGTTAGAATACCCGAAGCAAAAAGCAGTTTTTCTTTAACTAAAGTCATTATGACGCCACACGAATACGCACCATCCATCCAGGTAAAACAGTCAGGATACCGACATGATGGTTTTTAAACGTACGGAAAGAAAAAGAATGATCGGCCGGCCTTTTGGCGGTTGTCCAGACACCCATAAGAAACATCCATAGAAACTTTGTTTTCCAAAGCAAAAGTGGACTAATGGAGGCTCGTTGTTTTTCCTCCTTTAGGGGCGGGAGATTTCAACCACATTTTATTAAAGTTGAAGAGCAAGTTTAAAAAGAAATGCTTCTCGATTGCCAACAGTTGACCAACGGTCACATTCCACTATGCTTCCATTAATAATTCACCCACGGTTAGTGAGCATCGGATTTCTACCTGAACCGAGGGAACGACCAAATTGAATGAGCGAGAGGGAAGCTACCCCCCTGGCTGCTCAAGGTCGGGCGCGCACCCAAATCATTTTCATTTTAATTCTTGTTCTGTGTAAGACAAGAGGGTGAGCTCGTAAACATACACGTACCGTGGTTGTAGGTTCAGGCCCCCCTCCTCATCAAGTAGACATCGTCAGACAGATGACCTGCCACCCCCTGGTCCTTTCCTATTGTTTTTTTTATCCCCCTCTCGCCGAGAAACACTTAGGAAATCTGATTGTGATGATAATTTTTTATTGAATCTGTAAGGCAGATAAAGATACCAGCTCTAATACGTACAGTCAACGGTATCTCCCCGAGTCAAAGATGGTAATCTAAATGGTTCCGCTTCCCATTCAATTCAACGCTTTGAGCAAGCCAGAATCCGCCCTTGTTGAAGATAGTTGAAGAAAAAAATAAATAATTAACACATTGTAATCTCTAGTGGTAAAACAAGATTCCAGATGAAAGACTAACCTAGTTTCTTTCTCGTATGCTCGTCGCAAAAACTCGATTTTCAACAGGTACTTCCTAATATCTTCAGTGATGCAATAAATCTTGTGCATGCGAACCTTGCACACTTCAACAGCTCCCTCCTTGCATTTGTCACAGAAATTCAATGGGCTACAGTATCACACGTTGTGATGTAATTAAATTCATGTTCTATAATTTATGTTCACAAATTGCACTTACACAGCATTGATGTGACACATCCTGAAGAGCTGCTCCACTAACCCCATTTTGTCTACATCAGTATAGATTTCTTCTGAACTGCCACTGGGGCAGTCTGTGATTTTGGTGCACAGAGCACATTTAATCTTGCCATCTACAATCCTGTTCTGTTGCCAAACAAAAAATTAAAACATGAAACAAGTCCAATAGTAGAAATAGGACAAGACTCACCTCTACACAGGCTTTGCACATGTGGTGAAAGCAATCCAAGAGCTTGGGCACATGTTGATCACCATCGTGTATTTCAAAGCACGCGTTGCAAATAATTCGCTCTATAATTCGCCATTGGGGAGAAGATGAGCTACTGGCCATCTCTGACTGTATCTGCCAACTGACTCTCCTCGACGAAACATCTTCGACAAGTATTGTTTTCCCCCTCTATATAGCTTACTCGACGATAGTTTTTTTGCCACTTCTCTATTGTTTCCGGAGAAATTCAGAACAATATCTGCTGACCAGACTATAAACGCCATCAGTCCGTCACATTCTCAGAACTACAATGGCCACGTTTCAATTAGCACAGATTTACGTCTGCGTCGTTAAAGATGATGACACATTTGGGGTTGGGAGAGCAAGGACAAATCACAAACCCTTTGGGGTTTGGAGGGGTTTGGGGGGTTTGGGTTAAGAATAATCCTCGTTGTAGACTATGGCCCGCAGACGTTTGGCAATGGTTTTGTCTGTCTTCGAATTCAACAGAATATTTACTTTTGATTTCACGGGGAACATTTGAAACCAATGAATATCGTGTCACCTCTCGTCTGTATCACGCACATTCCAATTCCAACGTGAGGTTATTACGAATTTCTCATAATGCGTTTAAAGGTAAAAAGTAGTAAATTTCGTCATCAGATGGCGAAAACATTTTTAAGATGCTGCATAATTGCTTCGTCAGATGGCGATAGGGATATTGTCGGCAAGTTGCAGTGAGCCGAAGTAAAATAAACATTTACATTTGTGATCCTACGTTCAGATTAACGAGATTTGACGGCACCCACATTGTTAATAGTAAAATTGTATTGAGACAACGTAGGAATATAGCAATAATCAATAGGAGGCCTTTAGTAAATACGTACAAAAACGAATAAGCTTAATGAAAGCGAGTACTGTATGGCAATATGGGGCACAATAATGACATCAAACCATATTCCACAAGTATTATGTAAAAGCTATCTAACATTAGAGATATATCTGCAATTAAATTCCTATCGAAGATAACGGAGGACCCCTAGGTGGAGCGTAATGACAATCAGCCATGAAAGACGATCAATTGTAATCGATTTATTACGGTTTTCAAACGTTAGGCAATTTATACCCGTTTGTCAAAGATTCTTAGTTAAAGATACAGTCAGCAATAGGCTCCAAAATAAAGAAAACGTGAAAAAAAATCTAAATAATTTGAGTTTCGTTTTAGGCAACCTGTTCGAAACGTCATAAAGATGAAATAAAAAATATGGCAACGACGTGCCACATCACAAATATCCATTCGGGTTTTGAGGCTTCGCTGGCCAATCGGAAGCTCGAAATGCCAAGAGGTAAGCACAAGCCGGGCGAGCTTCATCACATGGACGTACGGTGACGGGTCTGCTTTCAAAGTCTCCCAACTTTCCAACACATACATCTTGGTTTTACTCCTCGAAGAATAGTTCTTTTCACCAAGTATCACAAAATGTTGGGCTTACTTTCCAGGACATGGATTCTACTTATTTCGCTAGCTCTACTTGCCACCCTCGTTCCAACAGGTAATTACGTTTTGGTTGAATTTAGCGACGCAAAAAATGTACTCACAAATTTCGTAACTTTCTATAGGGCGGTCACCTTTCGCCTATGCCGAAGAAGATGAACTAGATAATGACGACGATATTGCCGACTCCACAGCTGATGAGGCAAGTGTAGCTGAAGAAGGAAGTAGAACTGATGATGATGACTCTGACGAAGGAAAACTAAGTGCTTCCCCTGATGCTGAAACCACTATTCTTTTTACCAAACCAGCTGGTGCTGCTAGTTCAGGTGATTATTCAACTGTCCTGTGCTGTAATATGTAGAATTCATTTTCCAAATAATTTGTATAGAGCTACCTGCTGGTCAAATCGCGGAATTCCTTGTCGGATTCACCAACAAGGGGAACCAAGATATGGTCATCGAGACTGTTGAAGCTGCCTTCCACTACCCTATGGATCACACTTTCGTGATCCAGAACTTCTCAGCCATCCAGTACTTCAAAGTTGTTAAACCCAAACAGCAAGCCACTGTGGCATACTCTTTCATCCCTGCAGAACCTTTCGCAGGAAGGCCATTTGGTCTTTCCATCAACCTGGCTTACAGAAACAATGTAAGTATTTGTTGTTTTTCATGAGTAAATCTGTAAACCTTTCTAAAGCAACACTGATGAACATAACCAAGTTGAAGTAGCACATGAAAATTTAATTATCAACTGTCCGAACCACTGAGTTGCCTGAAATTTAGAAAGAAATTTTCTGTAATTGTGAAATTTGAGCTGCAACTCTTTGCTCAGCCCTTTTTGTATTTGTTTAACCCTATCAGGAAGGTCGCGTTTTTAGCGAAGCGGTATTCAACGAAACTATTAACATCGTCGAGGTTGATGAGGGTTTGGACGGTGAAACGTTCTTCCTGTATTTGTTCTTGGCCGCCGGTGTAGTGTTGATGCTTGTTCTCGGCCAACAGGCTCTTGCATCAATGGGCAAACGCCGTGGTGGCGGTTCAAGGTATGGTAAATTCTATTTTCATTGGCTTTTTAAAAGACTCACACATTACGGTACTTTTAAGGTTGGAGACCGGAACTGCGCGTAACACTGGTTCGGTTTCTGATGATGGCATCGATTACGATTGGCTGCCACAATCCACTATCAAAGAACTTAGTAAGAATATATTTTGTTTCGTCAAAATGTTCTGGAATATAACATTTTTTCTGTAGACAAAAGCCCAAAGAATAGTCCACGCCGCAGCCCACGATTGCGAAAAACAAAGGCCGGTTCAAGTTCAGATTGATCGGCGAGAGGGAAGAGAATTAAAATATCTCGAAGAAACAACAAATGCATACATTTCCATGGGGAAAATAAAGTTGTTAAAAAGTGTGCTAATTAAGTTGTTTTTTTATTCGTGACTACGGACAAATTTTCTCCCGATTGCGCCATTAATCTTAAATGACTTAATTTTTTATTTCTAAACCATTCTCCTTGTGTCATTTACAGTAATTTCGTTAAACCTCCACCAGCAACCACTCATAAACAGCCTTGCACTCAAGGTTAAGCTTCCTTTTGCTAATGACAAGTTTGGATGATTTTCTTGTTAATTCTTTAAGTATTTTAGGTGAAGAACTGTCGGAACAGTTTATTGAAACTTGGAAAACGATCAATGCAAGAACGGGTGTGATGCGACAGTCATTTCTGGTGACAGTGATTAACTTTAAAGGAACTATTTCTTGGGCTGATTTGGATGCTTCTAACTAATTACTCTGGAAGATGATAAAACATTTGCTCATTAGAATAGTACCATATAATTTATTTTTTGTGCTAATAAATACGTACGAAAAAGTTCTATTTTTGCATCTCCATCCACATCTTAGCATCTGCAATAAATTCAGTCTTGCCGGGTCCAAAAAAATAATTACTTTAAAAAAGGATCTGGCGTATTGAACCTTTAAAAAGAATGCTCACTAGTACATCCTGGGCGAGAGTTTTACACTGGTCGGCAGTATAGTTTCCAAATTTAATCTGAAATAAAATTATAATTGTTTTTTACTAACGCGAACAAATTGGTGACACCAAACCTTGTAATAAATTGAATAACTTACGGCTTCCCAATCCAGGAGATTCACGCGATCGCCGAATTCCATTGTATCGTTTTGTGGACAAGCTTCGTGTATGCGTTCCAAAAGCTCAAAACGATCACTTATGGACCAACCTGTAATTAGCAAACAATTGGTATTAAGTGAGCTTGTCATCGTTCAAATTAGAAAGAAGTTTTTCCCCCCTGCATACTCACCATATTCGTCGATAGTTTCTTCACTGTCATCTTCTTCGTTGACGTCTTCGTCCTCGTCGCTCTCTGATTCTTCTTCTTCATCTACTTCGCTGTCTTCCTCACTGTCATTTGCATCTGTGTAATATACGTATGGTAATTATTTCTAATACGATCAAAATAAACAAAATACGTAACACTACGCGGCGGAAAAATTGTGACTTCGCCATCTTCATCAGAGAAATTTGCAGGTAATTCAGGCTCCGTGAAAGCGGAAAAAGAACTAACAACACCTAAATATTGTAACGCCTTAATTCGTATTTGCATAATCTCGAGCAACCTTCCGTTTGGATTGTCATAGTTGAAGGTGCCGGTGCTGTTAGATCGGGTATAAAAGAAAAGGACATTAATAACTAGATAACCTAATATTTTTATACATTTTGTAAGGGTAAAACACGAATGCACAGAACCAACAGAACTTACACGTAAGAATCAGTTCAGATCTATCGTGTACTAGTTTTACAAGACACGTACATCTTTTAGATCAATTATAATTGTCAATAATGCAGACAAAAACGAGAAATCGAAATCCACACGTCCGACGACCAGTAGCCCTAAACGAGGTATGTCCAGTAAATGTGCCTGAAGGAACACCCATGTCCATACTTACGTACTGTATATGTTCATGGAGACCAGGGTTCCCGAGAGGATAGGTCGCTGGGAAGATCTATATTGCATATTTTTTCTCACCAAAATTTAACTTGGCCATGTCCCTCAACAGTTGGGCAAGATGTTTGGAATGTCCACTTTTGGGAGGCATGGCTTACAGGCCACCTGCATGGCCATGTGCACAGTTCTTTTTTTCTCACTTCAGCGGTTTTTTTTTATTACAATCTTATAGATACAACTCCGGATAAATGTATTTGTTCATCAAGGGGGCCAGATTATATAAGTAGGATTTCTGAATAACATATATAGAATTTTAAAATTTTCGTTAGTGTTTCGTTTCTGAAAGTCGACAGTCATAGCGAACCCAAATAACGAGTCCCGAACAGTATTTTGCACTTGTTCCTGGATTTGTAGCTCTTGAAATTGCACAGTGCATCATTACCTAACTAGAAGGGGCTGTGCTGGCATGAAGAAACTTGAAAAATGATGCACTTTTAAAAGAAAATACAGTAGGTACGAACACTGTCGTAAAGGAAGCGAGGCGTTTCAAGTTACTGCGGTTGAAAGAGAAAATAACTTAATTGATTTTACAATACACATGTTGACAATAAAGCGTTCAATATTAGTGTGATCTGTGGACAGCTTGACATTTTATGACGTCTCCCTGAATCTACTGCAAAGTTAGCATAAATATTGTTTTTTAATAAATAAGGGCTGTGTTTGTTAACGAGGAAATAACATATATGGGTCATAAAAAGATGTGTGTGTGGGGAATATACTGTTAAGTAGTCTAAACTGAAGTCCACCAACACGAATAGTCCGATGTTCCACGTTTTCTAATCTTCAAAGTCAACTCGTTTGTTATCGAGGTATAGCTGAAGACTCCGGATTTTGGAACATTCACATCAGCCACTACGGCGATTCCATCTGTAATCTGATGCATGGCATACCAATTCAACGGTTAATTGAGAATTAGTTTTATTACGTCTCATACCAGTCAACATTTTTTTAGTTAAATCAGCAACAGAATTGTGTAGCCTGTATTTTTACATTAGATTGGATATAGCCATTCTGATCTTGCGGATTTCCAGTTAGTTTGCAGTATCAATTCACAATTTCCTACCCATCGTATGCCATTTGCTTTTACATTTGAGCAAATTCTAACGGGGATATTTTCTATGCAATCGAAAATGTGGACACCTTTAGTTCCGGTTCCTTTTTTGTGAACGTCTCATGCCCAAACACCCAAGTTTTTTTTGCATATGCTTTTTGTCCAGAAGTTTTTAAAACCTGCATATTTTTTGGGGGGTGTTTTGAAAAGAATGCCCAGAGCTATCCAAGGGGGCTTTTCGGCGGTGCAAAAAGAAAAATTAAGGAAACGAGAGAATCTGCAGACTAAAGCGACAGGTAGATATTGGGCAATCTTTGATGCCATATTCGTAACCTAATCATGAATCTGGAAGGGTTATTGGCATACGAGTTCACGTGGAAAAAAAATTCGTCTCGTTCCATAAAGGACAAGAGAACAGCCCAGATTTTCTCGAGGCGTAGCTGCTGAGGAACAATTTGAAACAGCACGTGCGTGGGGCGTGAACAATATCATGCAACCACCAAATGAAGTTGCCAACACCCAAAAAAGGACGACAAATATTTGACCCAAGCCTTCTGATGGACACGTCATGATGTTTACGTGCTGTGGCGCAGGTAGGCAGCCTATACGGGTTTTAAATATTTCCCAACGATGCCACCCAACTACTTGGACGATCATTCTTAACACGGGGAATCCATGGACGATTTCGTTATATTTACAAACAATTTTATCGTTGTGGTAACCCAAAAATACATATATCCAGTAGAACGTCAAGCGCAAACCGGTTGCGTTCGCACCTTTGGACATACGTATATGTAAATCACCCGTTTAGATTATTTAGCATGCTTTGGCAGCAAGGTGAGGTACAGTAGTGCGTAATACTTGGGAGGATCAGAAATCGGCCTTTAGCAGTATCAAAAGAAAACTAATTACATTTCATTAGTGGTAAATTGCCAAATGAATCAAACGGCAGAAAGAAACTTTTTTATAGTACAAACTACCGCTTGATAACCGATACTCTTTTTTTCAAAATCAACTAATTACAAATTTGAATGCCTTACCTTCAGATACGATTCATCATTCCCAAGCGTGATTATGTCGCAGGACAAGCTGATCTTTTCACCGGTAGGCTCTGTGATACTCAACGAACAGTTTTTCGCGTCTTTCCCTTTAACGGTAAATGACCCGCTAGCTACGTCCGTGGTCACTTCCATCTGTGAATCCATCACGTCATCCCCGTCCAGGCAGACTGAAACAAAAAATTAATTAGTTCAAGACCTTCTCCTTATCCAAGACTGATTTCAACTAATAAATGTTAAAGAATTGCAGTGATCCTCACATGCTACATGAGCTATTGGAGCTTCCGTAGTTGTTTCAGGTATCATGTTTCCCTTCGTTATCCATTCTTCGTTATTACCATAGTCCTCTGTTACGTTTTCATTCTCTCCAAGTTCTCCATTCTTCGGGTCTTTTATCGGTTTTGGATGATGCCATGTGCTTTGGTGTTTCGGTGGCTTTGGATCTTTTATCGGTTTCCCATCATCTCCTGGTTTGTGATCTTTCGGTGGTTTCGGACCTTTGATCGGCTTCCAATCATGTGGCGGTTTTGGGCCATGGGGCGGTTTCGGGTCTTTCGGCGGTTTTGGGTCTTTCGGCGGTTTCGGGTCTTTCGGTGGTTTCGGGTCTTTCGGTGGTTTCGGGTCTTTCGGTGGTTTCGGGTCTTTGGGCGGTTTCGGGTCTTTGGGCGGCTTTGGACGGTGTGGGGGTTTGGGATCTTTGGGTGGTTTCGGTCGGTGTGGGGGTTTGGGATCTTTGGGTGGTTTTGATCCGTGCGGTGGTTTAGGTTTTTTGGTCGGTTTTTGTCCTGTCATTCCATGAGCAATCCACCAGAGCAAAGATGATTTGGACGCTAAAGCTGCAGCTGTTGTCACGGCCGCCGCACCGGCAACTCCCACCGCCGCGCCTGCAACTCCCGCAACGATGGGCCCCGCAATCACCCCACCTTTACTCAGTTTTTGATCCACATTTTAGGAATGCAACAGGTTATGTTATGTATAAAATTAAAATAAATGCTCTTATCAGTAGTAAAATGACTTACCTTTCCCGTCAGATTGAGCCGCCAGGCCATCATAGCGAATAAGATTCTTTGAGCTGTCGATGAGGACGGCATGCTTTTCGGGCATCCCGTAAGACGTTTTCCAACGAGCTGCGCTAAAGCGAGGATCGTAGACTTCAGGACCAACGAGACCAACTCCTACGTCACCGAACACGTGCTTACGTGGTTTGTCATAGGACCGTTTGTCCAAAGACGAACGCGACATCCAACTGCGAAAGAAATTCCGTTTTCCATGGATGGCGTTTTGCGGACAGATGAGGACAAGAATCACCTGCGTATCAGTAGGGGATCATTGCGAAATATATTGGAATTGTTTTCTTCCCATTTCCCCAATATCAATTTAACGAACGTTCGAATGCGTTCGTTGATTTATCAGAATGTCAAACGGACGTTTGTGCCGAGAAAGCCTACCGTAATTACTGGAAGAAAGAAAATCTTTTCCTTGGCCATCGCAAAGGCTATTCAGAAGAAGCTGTGGAAAGCTTTTCCCACCTGAAGCTTCGATTTAGCGCAGGTGAATTGTAATATCTATCCCACTTGCACAAACGGGACGAGGTCGCAAGAGGTACAACCAAGCAGGTCGATCACTCTTCGACGTATAACCAAGACCAATATGCTTGCTCATGGATTTATCAGTTGTTTAGTCCCACCTCGCAAATGTCACTGAAGGCGGGCACCAACGATGTATTGCACAACCAGCGAGGCTGTTGACGAAGGTGGACACGAACTCCAAATTTCGAACGAAGATGCACGCAAACAAGCGACCCCATCAGCTCCCTTTATTCCCTTTAAAACAGCTTTCTAGCGGCCAAAGAATCAAAATGTTTCGTCATTTACTATCGTGAATCAAAATTTGGTTTGCCGGAGGACATATGTTTAATCTGAAATTCGAGTAGATACAGGAAGACGAAAGGACATTAGAATCCGATGCAATTCTATTTAATTTTGCAATTGCGTAATTTTATTCCGTACAAATTTGAACTTGCCCATAATTCCCTTTAGGAGTTGCGCAAGACGCTTGAACGTAGTGATTGAGTAATAAGTAATAAATAACTATTGATTGGAATAAACTTGAAATTTTATGACATCTCATTCTGATATGATGCAAAAATGGAATAAATATTATAATAAATAAGACCGTGTTTTTCAACGAGGTGATAACGGGTATGGCTCAAAACATGAGAAGCCTGTTGGAGGAAGTTGTTATGAAGCAAAACCTGGAGTCCACCAACACGAATAGTCCGGTATTCCACGTTTCCTGATATTCAGAGTCAACTCGTTTGTTATCGAGGTGTACTTGAAGACCCCGGATTTTGGAACATTTGCGTCAGCCACTACGGCGATTCCGTCTGTAATCTGCATAGCACACCAATTAAAAAGTTAATTGTGAATTACTTTTTATGTATATAGCACTCATTATTAGTCAACTAATGAATAAAATAGGCTAGTGTAAACTATATCTATACATTGCATTGAATAGCTTTTCTGAGTCCTGAAATTCCTGATGTAGTGCACAGTCCTTTTTTTACAATCCCCTCCAACCCGCGATCGTCTGCTTTTATTCATAAAAGTAAATTGTAACACGGATATTTTCTATCCAGACGAAAATGCGGACATGTCATGTCCCGACTTTATAGACGTATCACGTCCAAACCCAACATTTGGCTTGCATTTTTTGTATCCAGAATTATTGAACACCTGCATATTTTTTGTGTTTTGAAATGAGCGCCCAGAGCTATCTAAGGGGACTTTTCATCGGCGCAATACAAAAATGAATGAAACGAGGGAATCTGTAGACCAAAGCGACAGGTAGACATTAAGCAATCTTGAATGCCATGTTGGTATCTAATCATGATTCTGGAAGGGTTATTGGCATACGAGTTCAAGCGGGCAGCACATTCTCGTTTCATAATGGATCGAAGAACAGCCCTGATGTTTCTCCAGGCGCAAGGAACGATTTGCAGTAACACGTGCATGGGGCGTGAACAATCATGCAACCACCAAATTTAGTGTGGTTGTTTTACTCCTCAGATGCCACAAGATACGGAACCAACACCCAAAAAAAGCAAGACAAATATTGGAACCAAGTTCACTGTTGTTGAGCCTGTTATATCATGTTACGTTCACATATACGGGTTCATAATCTTTCCCAATGATGCCACCTAGCTACAGCGATGATACTCTGTATAATACGCGGGGAATCCATGATTTAAAATGGTTTCGTCATAGTTGCGAATAATTCCATCCGTATGGTATTGCCCAAAAATATCCTTACCCACATTTGAACGTGAAGCGCAAACCGGTTGCGTTCGCACCTTTGCGCACCTTTGGACATATGTAAATTACCCGTTTAAGATTATTTAGCATACTTTGGCAGCATGGTGATGTTTTAGTAGTACAAGATTAATTCACCAAACGAAAACAAGGAATCATAAAAATGCCGCCGTCGAGCTGGTCTGAACGCAAAACTAGGGGGGATCAGAAATCGGCCTTTAGCAATGGCATAAGAAAATTAATTATGTTTCACAAATTAATTATATCAATTCTCATTTAGTGTTGAATTCCCAAATGAAGCAGAAGAATCTTCCTCTTTGTAGCAGAAAATGCCGCTTGATCAATTAATTTTTTTTTCGAAAGTTAACTAGTAGACTACATTAAAAATTTGAATGCCTTTTTACCTTAATAGACGATTCATCATTCCCGAGCGTGATTATGTCGCATAACAAGCTGATGTTTTCACCGGTAGGCTCTGTGATACTTAACGAACAGTTTTTCTCGTCGTTCCCTTTGATGGTAAATGATCCGCTGGCTACGTCCGTAACCAACTCCGTTAGCGAATCAATCAAATCTTCATCCTCCTCTTGGCAAACTGAAAAAAAAGTTAATTAATTCGTAGTTCAAAGCCAAGTCTGATGTCATGAAGGACAATTCAAAGTTGCACGAATTTTACAAAATAAATTGTAATCATACGGTTGGCAACATGCTTACATGTAAAATGCGTAAACGTAGTTTCCGTAGTGGTTTCAGGTACTGCGCTTTCCGTTGTTATCCATTCTACGTTATCATAGTCCTCCGTCACGTAATCATAATCTCCCAGTTCTCCTTTCTTCGGATCCTTTATCGGTTTAACGTGATGCCATGGTTTCGGGTGTTTTGGTGGTTTGTGATGATCTTTCGGTGGCTTCGGATGTTTGGGCGGTTTATCATCCCATGTCGGTTTCGGATGTTTCGGTGGTTTTGGACCCTTGATCGGCTTCCAATGATGCGGCGGTTTTGGACCTTTGATCGGCTTCCAATGATGCGGCGGTTTTGGGCCATGGGGAGGTTTTGGGTCTTTTGGCGGTTTCGGATGCTTTGGTGGTTTTGGGTCTTTCGGTGGTTTAGGATCTTTGGGAGGTTTTGGGTCTTTTGGTGGTTTTGGATCTTTAGGCGGCTTTTCATGGTGTGGGGGTTTTGGATCTTTGGGCGGTTTTGGATCTTTGGGTGGTTTCGGGTCTTTGGGCGGCTTTTGATGGTGTGGGGGTTTGGGATCTTTGGGTGGTTTCGAATGGTGTGGGGGTTTGGGATCTTTTGGTGGTTTTGAATGGTGTGGAGGTTTGGGATCTTTGGGTGGTTTTGTTCCGTGCGGCGGTTTCGGTTTTTTGGTCGGTTTTTGTCCTGTCATTCCATGAGCAATCCACCAGAGCAAAGATGATTTTGCCGCAAAAGCTGCAGCGCTTGCCACGGCCGCTGCACCGGCTGCACCCGCCGCTGCTCCTGCAACTCCGGCAACGATGGGCCCCGCAATCGCTCCACCTGTATTCCATTTTCAATCGATATGATTAAATGAAATTCATTAGTTTGTTTTATGGATTAAATCATAATAAATCGTTTTGTCAATCGTTAAAGGACTTATACCGTTTCCATCTGATTGAGCCACTAGCCCGTCATTTCGAATAAGGTTTCTCGAGCTATCAATGAGGACTGCATGCTGTTCGGGCACCACATCGGACGTCGTCCAACGAGCTGCGCTTAAACCAGGATCGTAGACATCAGGACCGACGAGGCCCACTCCTACACCGAACACGTCCTGGCGTGATTTGGCGAAGGACCATTTGTTCAAAGACGAACGAGACATCCAACGCCGAAAGAAATTCCGCTTTCCGTGGACGGCATTTTGCGGGCAGATGAGAAGAAAAATCACCTGCATATAGTGGGTGATTATAACGCAAACATTGAAATAGCCGTTTTCTCTAGAAAGACACATGAAGCCAATGTTCGTGTACGTTCGTTGACTTTAGATTTTCAAAAAGTTTACAGACGGTTGAACCGAGAATAGCCTACCGTGAATACTGGTAAAAATAAAATATTTTTCTTAGCCATGGTGAGGCTTTTCACGCCGATGCGCTCAAACAAGCGCCGGTAAATCGCAATGTAGCCTGGGCTATATTCACTTGCACAAACAAGGAGACGGCAAAACGTACAACCACACAAGTCAATTGTTTTTCGATGTATAATGTAGACCAACATGCTGGTCCATTGATTTACCAGTTTTATAAGTCTCACCTTGCGATGCCATTGAAGGCGGGCATCAACTAATGTGTTGCGCAACCAACGAAACTGTTAGTTAAAGCTGAACACAAACTCCGTCTCCGAACGTTAAGGCAGCTTGAACGTGGAGCCTCATCGACCCCTTTTTTCCCCTCTAGACAGTTTTCTAGTGGCCCAAAGAACCAGAAATGTTTCGTCATTTGTTATCTTGTATCGGAATCCTGTTTGCCGAAGAACATGTTTTAGCCGAGATTCGAGGGGCTACACATGAAGACGAGACGAGAGGATATTAGATGCAGGTGCGCGTGTATTGGGCTGTCAAGGAATGCCGACTCCAAAAACAAAAACTAGAAATTTTAGAGACTGTGAGTCTGGATAGGAAGTCTTCAAACCTGATCTATTATCCCAAATGGCCCAAATTAAATATCTTTCATGTGTAAATATAGAGCTGCAAATTTCCTAGACATCAGTCTATACGTCTGGTACTGTTCTCATTTAAAAAATTAGAAACTTCTATTCCCAAGATCAAGATAACATTGTTCGAATTCATTTACGAATTCTTATACGTTGCTTGAAACATGAATGCATGAATAAATACGCTTCGAAAATCAATTCTATACATTTTGAAATAGATGAATTGGTTTTCCACTTAATGTTATGTTAGCAATGTCCAAAAGGTTTCAGGTTCATATGCAAGTTTCCCGAATGTTTGTTTGTTGTTGGCTGCTTGCCGTACCCAGTAGCATGGCATGCAAAAGAAATTCACCAATGTTCATGTGTGTGCCTGTAGCCATTTAACTGATGCACTACCAATTGCTTGGCTACAGGTGACTGCTGAATGATTGAGTTAACTGTTCTAGCACGGCAAAAAGAATTTAGCAATCAGAACATCTACGGTAATCACATAATGATGTTTACTATACATTTTTTTGCCTGAAGGTTTTTTGCAAATAAAGGCTGTGAGTAAGGAAGAAGGTCAAGTTCCTATCGAAAATTAGCAGAAAAAAAGGTTCTACGTGACTCACAAAAAATAGTTGATTCGTTGACCCTCTGTCCTCGCCCCAAAACGCATCCAGCTCTTTCGTCCATTCCATTCGTCCATCACCGCGGTCTTCCCTATTAACTGTCAGCTAGAGTCACGCTAATTTGAAGCATTCGCATAAAAAATTGTCCTAATTTGTTTGTTTATTTTTGAATGCAGGACGCTGATATTGCTCCACACTCCGGTTTCCCACACAAGTTTTAGGGCGAACTTAATATGCATATGTATTCATCGGAACAACGTACGATTTTCTCGACACACTTCCAAATTCTTGTTGTATCCTCCCCCTCCCCCGTAAATTTTTTATTTGACGTCAATATCGCGAACACGAGAAATCAATCATTACGTAGAATGCGCCAGCATCAAGCTCTGCAACCGTTGCAAGTCGTCAAACAACGGGATCGTGACCACAAGTTATCTCTAGAAGTTTGCCGATAAATACCTGATAACTCTTCGAATGGAATGCAACACAGAAACTAAGTAATAATAATAATAATAATATAAAGAATAACATAAAATAAAATGAATTAAAAAATAACAATACGCTGCCGTCAGGAATACAAATGTCTGCGAGAATAAACGAACCTGTATATTTGACGGCGGAACGGAAGATAAAGGTGTTTTGCCGAAACAGGCGGCGCATATTTGCACAAAACCCTATTGACGCAACATGGAATCATTCGAAAAGTTCATCGAAATCGACATAACAATGTGCAGCTTTAACTCGTGCATGCTTAAGGAAACACACTTCGCGATGGTTCTTGTTTGTTTGATAAATAACCAAAACCTGAAGGCTTACATTGACCTAGTTGTTGCCTCGTGTGGGTAGGCTAATTTAAATTCATTCTCGTACATATAGCCGGGCTACCATGATGTATAAGGCCCAAACGATAATTTCCAGAAGAAAACTTGACCTTGTGATTTCCACGAGTAATTTTGTCCGACCTGTGTTGTGTTTCCTGGTATGGTGCTGGGAGAAGTGTCCCTGTTGTCAACGTGTGCAACTGAGCAAATATGAGCCGACTTTTGCTGATTAATAAATACAAGTTTCATGTCAGATCCTAACTGCTGTTGGCATTTGTAAGACGGCAGCGTTGATGTGGCGAAATAGAACAAACAGTCCCAATTTGGACAATTTAATTGACAGTTGGTTTTCATCTAGACACATCTGAGCGGCAAACATTTGCATTGCATGGCAATGTACGGACAACAAAAAAATTCGATTTGGGGACCAACCTTTAATGTGAGACTAAAACCCTTTGTTACTAAGACTTTCTAAAAACCTGAAAAGTAGTTCATTACGTTGGAACAATGCAAATCGTTTTACAAAGTGTTTGCTGTGTATATGACTGTGTTATCAATGTTGCAACCAAAACAGGGAAATGAACTTAGTTTGTACTGCTACCGATCGACTGCCTTTGACAGGACAGCCATAAGATGGGATTAGAAACAAATAAAATCGGTTAAAAAACTGCACTGATTACGTTACATTTTTACATTTTGTCTGGGGCAAATAGATATAAAACACTATTTGGTGATCACGTTCAAGGTAATTGTAATTGCTAGTTTATATATACTTCAAAAGGAAATATTTCCGATTGCAGACAAAAAAAAATAAGTCGTCCTTGGTTTGAATTTTCCGTTAACGAACTTGAATTGTATATAAGGGCGAGTGAAACGATCAAGATGCGTGTCTTCACATTTCACCGCCATATTCTAATGGAAAACAAGGGCACACCTTTACAATGCCTGTTCAAATTCCGGTTTGAACTCCTTAAAAGATTCATCGAGCATTGAAAACTACAGCACAGATCAAAAGGCCTATACAGGAAGGCATTAGACAACAGTCTGCCCTCATTCTCCCATTTACTTTTCTAACGTAGGCTATACGCTGTCACGAGAATGCCCCCCAATTAGCTACCGACTGGATCACTTCGAAGAACTTGTTTTATATTAGCTTCTATAACTGACCGTCGCAACGAAAGATCCCGTGAATTATATGTACCGTTTTTCTTTCTCTGGCCTCGTTATCTTCCACGAGCGAGATTTGTAACGAGCAACGGAATCACTTCCGTCTAGAAAGTGGATGAAACTGGAAAATATAGGCTATCGTATCATCGGATGTCACACGGCCTGTGCAACAAACTAAAGTCGTTTTTCGTGTACTACGTGAACCCAACTGATTGTAATGGTAATTTACCTCTCCAAATCACGTGACAGATTATGCACGTACGTATGCAAAACGCGAAGAGTTGCATCAATGGTTAACGCAAACTTCTGATGGTAAAAGCATGCATAAATGACGGGGTTGTCACGCGTCCTTCCGATAATGAGAACACCTGGTCAAGCATACTTCATCGTTTTTTGACATAAAGGTTACATGAGGGTAATTTTCTAGCGGTTTATGGCATTTGCGTGAAGTCCTTGAATTTTAACAAGCCCATGAAGGAATAGAGAAAACATGTCCCAGCACCATCTAAGAACCAAAAAAATTATTTTTTCCCCTAGGGATTTTTTCGCTCATCGTGCCAGCATCTTCCGTTATTAAGCTCGTCAAAGTCAACCATATTTGCACCGGTGCAGTAGAGCGTAGACCACCCACCAGTTAAAATCGAGATCCCCACCCCCGAAACCGAAAAGCCCATTCGCCTCACAATCGTGAAACCCCTACGTCAACCAGCACAAAAATGGCGTAGAGCATACAAAACAACCCCCCACAACCGTATCAAACCACCCGGCCCATCGGGAACTTCCCGAACGGGGTGAGGGCTCCTACTAGTCTCGAACTAAACTCCAACTCGACTCCAAACTCGAAACTGTATCAAATCGACTGTATGATGAGAGAAGTTATGATAAAATCCCTATTGGGAAACTGTATGATGAAAGAAGTTTTGATAGAATCCCTGTCGGGAAACTAGGAAATTCACACTTACACCCGGACAAAGATTTTATTAATTTCCATAATGTATCGTGTTAGAAAGGTAACAAACAATCAAATATAGATGGCTAAGATGAAAGACAAGAAGAAAAGAAGAGAGAAAAAACAGAAAAACGAAAGGGAGCAACCTGAGTTGAAAATATGTACACCGCTTAAAGTAGTGCTGTGAAAGTGCGCGAGCGAGCGGGTTCTAAGAAGAAGTGAAATCATAAAAAATAATAATGATAATAATAATAATTGTCGTACACGAGAGACTCGTAGGGAGATAATCTAGAGGCAAAAAAATTTAGTTGCTGTGTCAGATTAAAAAAAAAAAAAAGAAAAAACAAGAAAATGGACCAAAAGGTAAGAGAATACGCGTACGCCAAGGGGAAACAGACGAAGGGAAAAGCTATTCACAACTGATGTACATAACACGCTAGATTAGCTACACGCACACGCAGACAAGGTATGAGAAAAGTCACGACAGAATCAGGTGGCCGCTGCCAATATTGTTATTGTCAAGAAAAAGTATTAATTAATTACACTCCATTTCAATATCCCAGGTTTGAACGATGCGGGACTGATCTTCGGGCAAATAATGAAGCAAAGAATAGGGCGACGTAGTATCGACGCTCGTCAGCAAGTCGATAGTGCGGATCCATTCTTCGAACGCAATACCCGAACCCTTTTCCAGGGAAATACACGATTGGTCACCCGGTTGATAATGAACACGCCAAAAGCGCAACAACTGAAACAAGCTCGATAATATGTGACGAGGCTCCAAACACCGCTTCTTGTTAGCTCCTAATCTATCCTCAGTTCCAGCCGGCCCTGGGAAAACAAATAAAAATTTCTTCAGTTAATACAAGGATTTTTAAATAAACAAAGGAATGAACCAAATCAACAGGAGTTGGCAATATATTGTAACTTACCAAGTCGAAGCTGCTCGATCGTGGCCGTCGCAAGCATTTTTAGGCAATTAGTCAGCGTACCCTGGCGGGCCGCTAGCATTAAAATAATAAGGGCCGTGTTGAGACAGCTGACGTTCTCAAGCGTCAGGGTATCAACTGAAATGGATGAAACTAACAGAGCAAGATAGCATACACGTCGGCGTAGGTGTAAGAACCATGAAAAAAACTTAGACGTCGGGAAGAAAACCGCCGCTTGCTGAAAACGACCACCAGTGCCGCCCTCCATGCAGTAATCCATCGTTAAGAAGACGGATCGCAAAAACATGTTTGAATCAATTAAATTGCCATGAACCACCTCCAGATATTTTGAAACCTTCGAATGATAAAAACGAAATAGTTTATAATATTCCAATTTTTTACACCCTCCATTTTTACGAGTTTTTGGGACTCGTTTCTTACTTTAGCTTCGTTGGGAAGCAAGATATCTAGTTGTCGGCAGGCTTCCATGTTAAAGCGGATCATTTCTCCTAGAAGGTCAAAGCTACTCTGTGCCACTTCACGCGGTGGTCCGGAGACGAGAGATCCGTTATTATTGCGAGCGATGCCTGCGACTCCACCCACAACCACGGACGGTTCAACAGCTGATTCGCTCTCCAGCAATACGTGGACAATGTGTTGCAACAAACCTCGCGTGATTACAAAAAGCTGATCTGCTACTCCGTACTGGCTACTGCTACGTAACCAGCTCTCGACAGCACGACACAGCCAAAACCTATTGGAAATAAAAACGTATGAACATTTGGTATGCAATAGTCAAGAAAACGAACGGTGCGAACCGAAAAATCGACGAAGTGGGCACATTTTTCAACACGCGAATAATCTTGGAAAGCAAACCAGAACCTCCCGTGCAATAAGGTAAGCTGGCTAGAGTTGTAGTAACGCCTACACCGGAAGAGGTGGAAGCTGACGATGAAGAGCTGTTGCTAGCGCTATTCGGCCCAGTAGAACTTTCGAATTCGGTGTATAGCTGTTTTAGCTCATCCATTTCACCATATGAAAGTAGGACATGTTTGTAAGTGCTATGGGAGCAGAAGTTATGCACTAAACGAAGCAACTGGATCTTTAAGATCATTTCCTGCAATAGAAACGGTATTTATCATTTGAAAACAGTAATATGTTCTTTTCAACGCGTAGCTTACGGGACTGCAGTTGCACTGATTAGCATGATCAGTAGTATGTCTTGTTGTGGACGGCCTAATGGAACATAACGAACGGCTTGAGACAACTTTTAGGGAAGAAAAACTGAAACTGTTACTTACTTCCACAGAAATTGCTCAAATAAGGCGGACAAGAGCGGCCCGATACCTAATTTGGCTAAAATTTCTTGCACTTTGCCTCTTTGGCTACCCGTTAACAGTAAACTTAATAAATAAAGAGCGTCGACTCGACGGGTCAATTGGGATGGCAGCTCCAACGCATCCGCCACGTAGCTTTCCGTATCCATATTGACTTGTGAGCTCATTTCGAGCTCATCCCGGAAGACATCCTCCAATACAGCTAATGAATCAAAACAATTTTTAGAAAAGTTATTCTTTAGAGGCTATGCTAATCATAATCCCACCTTGAAGGAATCCGCCGACGGTATCGAAACTATGACTGTTATGTGACAAATTTTCATCAATCCAAGCCATCCATTGTTCATTTTCAGTGCTGGGAAGCGGATAACGAGGAACAACTAAAACGAGTATAATTTATACTAAACAATTGTTCCAATGTGACAAAATTTGTGGATCTTACAAGGCAGACTACAAGCGTAATTGAGGACTTTTCCCAAAAGGCCAGGTATGGCAACAACATAATCTCGATTCAAGCTGGATACGGTCATCTCATTGATACGTGTGTTAAGCTTTTGACGACGCTGAGCCAAAACTATCGAGGGAAAATGAAACAAATATTACAAATTGGTGATAAAAAGACAATTCAACAGTCTTACGAGAGGCTCTGTTCTCGCACTCGTCGACATCAGAGACTGCCAATGAAAGAACACGGTATGTCTGGGACAACGTCTCATCGTCAAGCTGCTGCAATACGTCACTTAATCTCTCTAGGTTTGGAAAAGAAAGTTTTAACGTGATTATTATTAATATATTTTATTTGTTTACTCTTAAAAGATCTTACTAAAACCGTCCAACTGGACTAGGTCATTCCTCGATAACAGAAGGTGCTCAATGAGATCGCAGGATGTTTCCGTCAATGTAGTGGATTTTAACAAACGGAAGCAATGCGCCAAAAGTGTGTCGCAGGTAGACAGCGCAAGACTGCAATCTGGATCAAGGATAGATAGTTGTCGTAGAATCACTAGGCACATCTTCTGAATACGCATTGCATCGGCATTTCTTCTTGTTCTATGTATGATTTCCATCCTATTGACAGATGATAATAATTTTTTTTCCAATTGAATTTTGAAATAATCAAACTCATTTTTACAAAGAAAGTTACCCAAACTTTGCTTTAGACAGGGAATCATAGGGCACATAGGATAGTATTAGAGTGATCAACAAGTCCATTCCGCCTTCTTTGTTGAAAACAATAGCCAGTTGGTCATTTTGCTGGTTCTCAGTCCTTTCATTTAAAGCAGCTTCCAGAGTAACAGAAGGTTTCAACTGTCCGTGGAATTTCTTTGAGATAAATAGAAAATAAAAGGTTAGAAATGCATTGAAATATGCATGTAAAATGGTCTCACATCAAGCAACTTGGTAAGGTCTTCAGGGTGTGGGGGACCGTTGTGGATACATGTCTGAAGGATTTTCATTACTGGGGCAACCTGGGACACTAGGCCAGGATACCGTGACAAGACTTCAGCATGGACCTACCAAACAAAGTTTTGGTTCACAGATTCTTGTAGTCTACCTGAATCAAATAATCATACCTGGGTAATATTGCATGGTCCTCTGCCTGAATACTGACTTGACAAAAACTGCACAGATATGTTCGAAATTTTCTTCATTTTAAAATTTGCACAATTCCAAGTTAACGCGAGGAAAATAAACCAGGAACGGGCAGTGCTTTGGCGAAAATCGCAATCTGATACCACCCACCCCTTGCGAACTCACTTCAAAGGCATCTTTTCGTGCGAAATTAGGTGTTTGAATGACCCAGGTTCTCAAGAAATGTTAAAGACAGGGTCAAAAGGGGCGGAAAACTAATTCGGAAGATACGTGACAAGAGGAGAAAGACATTCAACTCATCAAGACAGAGCTAGACACCTCCTTTCCTTTCTTCGTCTTTCCACTTCTCGCTCGCCTCGGGTTTTTTGTTAGCACTAGCAGACCAATATTGCGCGCGCACAGATATTTGTCTGTGAACGCACTCTCCAGTGTGGCCTGCGGCTAAACACACGTCAACACGTCACGTCCCCTTAAAGTCCAAGTTGAAGTATTCTGTTCGCAAGAAGACAAAAACGATAATAAAATTTGAATAACTTTGTCTAGTGTGTGCTTGCGATGGGTGGCTCTCAAAGTTTACAAATTCCTGGTGGAGGTACTGAAGGATATCATGTTCTAAGGGTAAAAACATTCAGACAGATTTCTAAAAGAAGACGGAGTTAACCGATGATGTGTCAACTTATAGGTGCAGGATGGATCACCGGGACAGCGAGCCGGGCTGGAATCATTCTTTGATTTCATTGTCGCTATTGGAAGCACCCGTCTGGTATACTAGAATACTTTGAATTACTACAAAAGTCTGCTAAATATTTTTGCTTAAAGGATCAAGATAATGAGACACTGAAAGACCTTCTCAAGTTGAACATTGAGCGTGAAGTAAAATTAACAGTCTATAGTTCAAAATCCCAGACTGTTCGGCAGGTTGGAATCATCCCCAGCCAGATGTGGGGTGGCTCAGGCCTATTGGGTGTCTCCATTCGATTTTGTTCTTTTGAGGGTGCCAATGAAAATGTTTGGCACATTTTGGTGAATACCTTTAAACATTATTGATAAAAAATATTATAACAAGTTTATGTTCCTACAGGATGTGCAGCCAAATTCACCAGCTCAACAAGCTTGTCTGCAGGCTCATACTGACTATATCATTGGTGCTGATTCTGTGTTGCATGAAAGTGAAGATCTTTTTACTTTAGTGGAAGCCCACGAAAACAGACAGTTGAAGCTGTATGTCTACAATACTGAGAGTGATTCATGTCGTGAAGTGACAATCACACCAAACTCTCAATGGGGGGGAGAGGGCAGGTAAATTGACAAACCAGTTTCAATGATATGCAGGACAAATTTCCAACTAATAGAAAATAAAACTTTTATAGCCTTGGTTGTGGGATTGGTTATGGTTATCTACATCGTATTCCTCTGCGATCGAGTAATGACATACGAACAACGGAGAAGATACCATTGCTAGCAGAGCAAACTAGCGAGGAAGGTGCTAGTGTGCCATCGAATCCAAATCCATTAGAACTTGGAGCTAATCCGACGATTCCTACTCTACCGACTTCCTCTGCTACCACACTTCAGGTAATTATGAGAACTCTCTTTGATTTTTAGATTACGTTTGGTAAGGACTAGTTTATAATTGTCTTTTTCTAGGCTATTTTTGGTCCGCCACCTACCACGAATGAAGATTTCGTTGTTCAAAGTAATGCTTCGACAAATTCTGCCGAACTTCCCGCACCCATATTTACGGGCGTGACTATGCCTGCCCCAGCCCCGCCCAATATACCAGGCATGCCCAGCCTACCACCTTTAACAACGCCGATTTCACTCCCGGGCATGCCCCCTATTACAGTGAGCTGTTCTTTGCCTCAATCCGCTCTTCAAGGAGTTGCTCCTACCCCTCCTCCTCCCTCGGCAGCAGTATTACCTCCGCCACCTCAGATGTCAGAAAACCCATCACCACCCGGCATTAATCCGTACAGAGCGATACCAAGCGGTGCAGCTGGAGTGTAACACTGTCGTCGAAACACCCGGTTTGATCTATACATGATCGAAAATTTTGTCTTGCTTTATGATGCATAGTACAGTTGGATATTGTGTGAGCGTTTACCTTTTGCTTTATTGAATAAATATTGGGGGTTTAAGAGGTGAGTAAATTTACAAAAGATTGTTACCTAATTGAAAACAGTAAAGGTTGTCGTCTCGGCAACCTACTATCACCAACTGGTCAACCATAACAGGGGAAGAAAACACTTGTCCGTCCAAACGAGATTGAGCAAGTAGCCGACCGGTAGAAAACTCTAGGACCTTGAGGTAGCCATTGGTATCACAGCAGATAATTACAGATGCTGCAAAAGGTGAAGCGTAGACAGGACTGGTGAATCCAACGCGCCAGAGCTGTAAACCACTTTCTTCATGTAGACAATAAAGAAAACTGTCGTGTGAGCCAAAAAGGATTCGCTGCTCTTTGATAGTCGGCGTCGAAAAGATGGGCCCAGCCGCTTGGAAACGCCAAACGATATCGCCTGTATCTGCTGCACAGCAATTCATAAATCCATCTACACTAGCAAACAGGCAATGCTCTAGCTTGGAGCACCAAACAGGAGTTGAAAAAACGGGTGTAGCTAGTTTCATCGACCATAACAGCTGACCGGTAGCGACGGTAAGGGCGGAACAGGTGCCATCCAATGAAGCAGAGAGGATGCGATTATTTCCATCCCAAGCCGGAGAGGCAAAAAGACTACCCGCGGAGATTTTTTTCTTCCAAATTAAATCTCCCTGGGCAACAGAAAGACAATAAAGAATTCGATCGTGTGAACCAAATATTACGCTGGAACCGGTGCAAACTGGACTAGACTTGATTGCATCTCCTGTTTGAAAATGCCAACAAATACGCCCAGTGCGAGCGTCGAGGCAGTAAAGTTGGCCGTCGTAGCAGCCTACAAATATGTTCGACCCATCTATGTCGCAGGTGGCTGAAGATTCGATCCGTTCAGGTAGCGTTGTTGTCCAAATCTCCTGTCCATTTTCTAGTCTTACGGCAGAGAAACGGTGCGAATGGGAACCAACAAATACAGCATCTACCTCTTTCCTATTTTGAACAATATTTCCATTATATTTAAATGGTCAATATGTAGAAGTAGTAGACAATAGTAAATTTACCTTTGAACGACAAGGGGAGACGCATCAATACATTTCTTTAAGCCAAATTTCCATATTTGTTTGAGCTCAAATGAAGCTTCTTCCGATGTCTGATGTAAATGCTTAGGAGATTGGGCTACTTGTATGCCTCGCTGAAAAATTTTGATGGTAGGTCGATTAAGCAGCGATTCCATTGCTATGCTATTACGTGTCTCTTCCCGTATATGATCAACTACGTGTTTCCAACTTTGATTCAATAAAATATCGATAAGTAACGGAAGTGGTCGCGCCACTTGTTCTTGTACTTTATTGAACAGCCTGATGGCGGACAACGAATTTCCTCCACTTAAGATGAAATTAGATTCGTCGGTTGTAGTTTTTCCTGTCACAATCATCCATTCTTTTGCAAGCCAAGTTTCCCAGTCTAGCGTTTTTTCTGGAACTCGTAGATTTTGAACAAGTTGAAGAAGTTTCTTGCGGTCAATTTTTCCATGTTTCGATACGGGGAAAGTATCCAAAATGCGGATTTCATCTGGCTGCTCTATGGTCGATGCGTTTTCTTGAAAGTAATGTGATAACTGGTCAATGGCGAAAATTCCAGTACAAACTAGAATAAGTAGCTGGTTGGAGTCAAGGAAAGCGCAACACTGCTGTACGAAACCTGACGATAACGCTAAAAGCTCGACGGAATGAAGGTTTAACCGCTTCCCCATTCGTTTGACTGTTTCATCCGTCCGGCCTCTATAGTACAATTTCCCGTCAAGAAATTCGACGCGGTCGCCTGTTGCCCTTAACACGGGCTTCGTAATCGAATCGGGAGTCTCTTCGTCTATAAGGCAAACTCTACGGCCTCCCAGCATCAAGAATCCTTCACCTCCCTTTTCTGCTGTTATCTCTTCTCCATTTTCGTTTACGACACGTAGGTCAGTGTCACTAAGAGGATGGCCCAAGTCAGCTGGGAGATCAGCGGACTCTATTTTGGATAACATGGCCCAACAAGATACTTCCGTTATGCCATATATGTTATAGAAGACTGTACAGTTGCCTGACGCACGAAATTCTTCAAGTGCCATAGAGGTGGGAAATGGTTCTCCGCCCAGTACGACGGTTCGCAAAGGAGTGGATGGATAAAGCAAATGTGTCCTGGATAAGTGCCCAAACTGCAGGAAGAAGGATGGAGTAGCTTGAATAAACGTGACGCCTTCATCGCGGATTATTTCGGCAAGCTTTAATGGCATCGCTTTAATGGATGGTTCCACTTGTATTAGTTTAGCGCCCGTCGAAAGGGCTAGAAAAAGGTCAACGATGCTGGGGTCAAATGTATACGGCGAAGCCATAAATATAACGTCGTTCTGTTGGATATTAAAATTTTCTCTGCAAAGGAAGAACAACGCGGTAAAGTTTTAATAAAATCTAATGACTACACAATCAAATTACCTAAGATCAAGGATATTTGGGAGTATGCAAGAGTGTGGTACACACACTGTTTTTGGTGTGCCTGTGCTGCCCGAAGTATGGATCACATAAGCAACATTCCATTCATCAGGTAAAGGGAAAACCACTCTTTTAAGAGATGGGCATTCTTCGAAAACATGTAGCTCATGCACACCAAGTAATGTAATTTTGGTAGAAAACTGCCATCCAGAAATTTCTTTTTTGTAATCTGTAATAATTACTGAAGTCTTGCTTCTTTTTATTATTTCATTTTGTTTTATAACTGGAAAATCTGGATCCAGATACAAAAAAGAGGCTTTTATTTTTAATACCCTGGAAATAAACACAAGTGTAAATTGAATTAGTTATCCTCTAAACTTAAATAAAACACAATATTACCCTAATATTAAAGGAATCACTAAGTGGTGAAGTTTCTTAATGGCAAACGCAACAACACAATTTTCACAGCAAATAGGATCAAGTACTCGAGAAACCTGTAGGAGTGCTTCTGATAAATCCTCATACAACAATGTGATGTTACACTCTCCATCATGGTAGGTTAAAGCCGGGGCTTGACGATCACGGATAGGAAAAACACAATCAAGTAAAGCCCGTTTCATCAATCTGTTTTTGTTATGCCATTAATTATACGACGAACTCAGTGTGTTTTAGACATAATACGTGTTTTTTTTACTTGTTCTTCAATTTTTCAAGTTTTTCAACCTCGTTCCTCTGATTTCTATTACCGCTATACTAATTTGTAATTTACTAACCATGCTTCTGACAGACGACTATATGATTTTGCGCCAGAGCCATCTTTTAGATGTTTGGTTAACCAGCCCAATTTAATTAACTTAAAATACAAAATTGTATATTTCGGTCGTTTCTTTATTCCGCCACTTAAAATTTCGAATAACCATCGTAAGAGCCGTAAGAGATAACTTTTTTCAACGTATTTTTTAAATTTACGCAACTATTATTCCTGGTCAATCCCATTGGGTAGAGATCTCCCTGGTAACTTCTTACGCACTTACTGAGCTGTTTTTCCCGACAACCTCTATCGTACTATCAACCAACGCCTGGGAAACCTTTGTGAACTGGTATGAAAGCACTCTCACTTTAATTCGAAATATTAAGTTTTAGCTATAGTTAAACTATCATCTGGTTGCGTTGTTTTACTCATAAAAGACGTAGAATTTAATTAAATAGTAAATAAACTTTGTTTGTGCATTATAAACATGTAACTGATTTCAAAAAACGTGCATCGTATTGACCGGCCTAAAGGCGACACGTCAGATTTAACGGGCGCCATTTACACATCAAACTCGTGATAATGCAGAAATTTAGTTCTTTCCTGGTTACTGTTCCAATTATTTCGACCATAATTTAATTTACCCCCTTTGTACTTCAATTTGTATAACACAGTCTCATGTTTTCATATTTCTTTGTCATTGCTTTATTTTTCAGAACTTACTAGAAACCCAATGAGCACATTGATTAAAAATGGAA
This sequence comes from Daphnia sinensis, assembly GCA_013167095.2. NCBI lineage: Eukaryota > Metazoa > Arthropoda > Branchiopoda > Diplostraca > Daphniidae > Daphnia > Daphnia sinensis. The sequence continues at coordinate 7,447,961 of CM023197.1, forward strand.
TTCCTCATCCCATCTTTGGCAGTGGCGAAATAATCCCAACGACCTCCCAGCTTATCTCAGATTCTGGACAAGACCATCATAAAGACCTGTTACACAGCTCAGAAGATAGTCTTGATAGCTGTGAAGACAAAAATTCCCTTCAGCGGACTAGTGTCAGCAAAAAAAGAACAAAATTAAAAGTTCGAAGTATATCTGATTCTACTGACGAAGAGGTAGTTTTGCTTCATGGTTATGAATAGATGTAAAATTACTAATTTTTACTTTCTTTCTACAAGCTTGTACCATCATACTTCTCATATAAAAGTATTCTAAAGTATGGAAACAACAGGCTAAGAAGCCTATCTGAGTCATGTGCTGAAAATTACAGGTATGGTGAATTCTGAATTGTCATATTAGAAGGATTCATTAAACTTTTCACTTCAAACAATCCAGTGGTTCCTCAAACCATGGTGAATCTAACTCAGCACTTGATGATTGGTGTGAAGAAGAGGAGCTGGATGAAGATGGGGAGGAGGGTGAGAGTCAGAAAGTGAAGAAAACTGTTAGATTCAGCAATGTGGTTCATAAACAACTCTTCAGGTATGTGGAAACACCAGCATATATCAATAGTGCCTAGAAAATGAGCCTTGTAAATGGAAATACCTGTAAATCAATATTTTTAGATCAACTTCCAGTATTCTGGGCCAGCGCAAGAAAAATCAACGCAAGGCTCGCAACAAAGCTAAAAAGCACAACAGCAATGCTGTCCATCCTCCAATGAGCTCGAGTACCGAGTCGGATCACGCAATTCCGTGTGAAAACGATGCTGAGATAAGCAACGCAATGGAAGCCGCCACTTTATCCGACAGTGGCATTGAAGTCGAGGATTCCGATCCGGGCATGGTGCAACAGCATGGTTCTAATACTGCGGCTAAAAAGAACAAGAAGAAGAACCGCGTGAAAACTAATCGCCGACGCGCGAATAGTGAATCTTCTAACAATGAGATGATTTTCGACCTTGATCTCTAAAAAGTTAGAAAAGAAAAACCTCTTGAAACTTTCCCTGCAGGGACGGGTACAATAACCAAGTAGTTGATAGTATTTTTCTTCCTGTTTCTGTTTATATTCTATGTCTGTTAGTAGTGCAAGTAATACGCAAAATTTCAATAATTTTTTTAAAACTTCATATTAGTTGCGTATCAATACATGGCTTTCATGTTTTCAGATCATTTCGGTTACATACCTTAGCAAAAAGAGAAACATGCGTGTTAGTTGCGTTAGTTAAACGATATTTTTTTCGTGTAGTAAGTAAAGGCAAACATCTTCGGGAAACGAACAAAAGTGAACTCTGAAATGAAAATTGTCAATTAAAAAGAGCAAAATTTGTCACCGATCGAAATTGGAAGACTGGCTGACGTAGGATTAGTAGCACACAACGATTAAGCAACAACTAGCAACTCGTCTAAGATCTATCGTTTAAAAGAACCCTCTACAAGCAGGTTCAATTTGTTGAACTTTTCTTTCGCAATCTTCTCAATGTCACCAACGGCTTCTTCATAAAGTATCTGAATTAACTTCATTTCAAGCGTCTTCCATGCATTTATGCGTTTACTGAGGTCTTCTATCAGATCATTTTCCCTTGATTTTTTGTTCAGTATTTGAAGTTCTATTGCAGTCTTCATAGCTTCCATTTCAGTCAATTTATCTTGCATGGCTTTCAAATCCGTTATTTGGCGATCCACATCTCTTTGTTCCTGTTCTAGCGCCACGATCTCACTTTTGGTTAAATTCAATTCACCCTCTGATTGGATTTCGTGATTTCTTTTCTCGGTCAGCATTTTTTCAACTGTTTTGAATTCTAGAGCATTTTTACATGGATCTAGCAAATTCAATCGAAGTTCGAGTTTCAACGCAGTTGCTTGATGCTCTCTCCAAGCAAGTTCTTGAGTTAATTTTTGCTTTATGCAATGAACCAGCTGGCCGTTGATATTTTCTCTAAGCGCTGACAATGACGTCAACTTGGATATTTTGGAGGCTTTGGAATCCGACACTTTTCCCTCTTCATCGTGTTCCAATAAGGTGGCATAGTATGCATTGATTTTTTCCTGTTGTTCCGACAACCGTTGGATATCTTTTTGCATGTCAGCTTTGATCGTCTCCAGATTACGGTATCCATTTTCAATATCGATATCCAGTTGTTCTTTCTGACTCAGCAATGGTGTCTTCCTTTCTACGAGATTGCCTCTTTTAAAACTCGTGTCAGGAATTTCTGTATCGGGTTCATTGACGCCATCTACGCCGGCAATGACGGATGTGTTGCATACGGAAATGTTCTCATTTGCATCTGTCAGCTGAGCAGAAGAACTCGCCTCGACGACAACCTAACATGAAACGATATGATTTTACGTTCTACCAGTCGCACTAAACGAACAACAAATGTGAAATAGTAAATTACCGGTTCTTTAGCGGTGTGATGAGATGTAATTTGGTTGCTTTCTCTAGTATTTCCAACTTCTTGAAGAGATTCATTGGTTGAAGCCGAATTTGCTCGTTTTCTCGAGTTGTTGTTGTCGCTCGAGCTTGAGCTCACGGATTGGACTGCCGAAGAAAAGTAGCATTATTAAAGTTAAATATTCATCAAATGAATTAAAACTTACTAGATGATTCGTCCGGCTGCTTAACGGAAGCCAGAATATTGCTAATGTTTTCTTCAAACACGGCTGACAATCGAGCAGTCATGCACCAATTGCGCGATTTTTTATTGGTAAAATAGCTTTTAGAATTTTCAAATATGACACGGACATCTCTTGCGAAATCCGTTGGCGTTGCGTAATTGTTAAGCCTAAGTTCTTCGCGCACTGTTTCCAAATCCATAGGGTAGTCCATCACCCGTAGATAATCTGGTTCGTCTTGAATTTTGGATAGCTCGCTGAATATTACTGCATCTTCGGACTGCTCCAAAATTTCCAGTACGTCCTTACACTGCTGCTTCCAGCATGTAGCAGCAGTCGTGAGAAAAGCAGTGGGTTTACTTTTCTGTCAAAATTAGAATGGCAATGAAAACATAATTCTTGTAAATATAATGCGATTTTGTATTACTTTTGGTTTTGGAACGTCCACCGTTTTAACTTTTTCGGCGTTTCTGATTTGTTCTGCAGCCTTTTCTTCTTTTTCATCTCGGATTCTGTATTTTTCAAAAACCTGTTGGTATAGGGCTTTGACGTCATTAGAATCCCTGTTTCGGGTAATCTCAATGCACAAGTCGGAAACGATTGAGGAATTCCGGACAATGTCTGATGTAGGTAGATTGAATTTAAATGCGTTGATGTATATACGGCGTATATCATATTGGACAGCAGACAATCGTCGATAGAAACGGCTTTCCAGTCTTGCTTTGATTGTAGACAGATCCATCGGATACTTGACAATGGAAGCATAGGTAGGGTACAGTTCGAGATTCACTGGCGCCAGGAAATGTTTCGCCACATACATATCCATGACCTTGTTGAAACCCGCGGAAATTCGGTCACACTCTGTGTCTCTGTCACCTATTGGGGGCCATTCTTCCGACAACGGTTTGTACAATAAGTTGGATATCTCGTGTGGTAGCGTTCCAACACCTGTATCATGGTTAGTGGTAGTTCTTCTATTCGGATCGATTTTTTCCAAGTCCCATGGACTGGCGCGGTCAAGTTTATTGTTTTTCCATCTGAAAGAATTACGAGGGTTATATCTCACTGCTTGCATTGCATTATTTGACGAACTGACCTGATGCGGTAACAAAGGAACGGAGAATCGGGATATTGGCTACTCAGAGGTTCGCGTTCCTCAATTAATCCTTCCCACCACACTTGGACACCACGGGCATTACTCACGACACTTCTAAAGCAGTCGCCCGGTTGCCAAGTACGCTGGATAGCTGAATCATAATCCTGTTGAAGCACGAGGAAATCCAGCACTTCTTCAATATCGTGATATTTCACGATGAACGACTTCCCTGTTAACGCTCTTGTAGTTGGATCCATGCAAGCAAGCTAAAGAAAAATAATAAAGTTCCGCTTTTTTTAATGAAAAATACATAAATTAGGGAGCAAGAATTACCTTCAAACAATACACCATTGGAGGTTTAACCTCATACTTAATACCAATAATTTTGACAAATTCTTGTTCATCTATGCTCTGGCTGTACCAAGGAAGAGAACGAGGATTGAATTTGTAAAGTTTCTTTTGTTTCACGATGTCCAAATAGAGTTCGTGACCTGGAAGAGAAGAAAAAAATAAAAACTTTCAGACTTCAATACCATGGGCATGAACAAACCTTGTCTAAAGTATACGACTTCGTCGCCTATTTGAGGATAAAAAGGCAGCCTGCGTGGCGTGAGAGAGAACAACACATCACACGCTCGAATCGGCTTCTTGTCTGAGTTCCTGATCGGTTGAAATCTCGGTTTAGATACGCTTGCTCTAGTAAATCGCGGTGGTTCCAAATTTTCTTCCGTTTCGTTTGTCCAATCTGAGTATTCCGAAGATGATGAGGATGACGGTGCAACTGTGTCTAAATCTGAATCGCCATTGGTCACATCGCTCCTGCTGCTGCAAGAGCTATTGGTTTGGAACACATTTTCAATAAATTGTCGATGATCTTGTTTCGAAATTTTTAGGACATCGTCGTTAGATTGGAACGTGTCTTTCTCTGACTCGCTATCCGCTTGCTTTGAGATACGACGGATTCCTAAAAGAGTATTTGAGGTGCAATTAATTTCCGATTTGTTCGAGATTCGTAAGTCAGTTTTTAGATTTCCGTCGATTCGCCTTTTCTTAGGAAGAGATCCGATAAAATCCTTGTCTGCCGTGAGTTCAACTGAAAACAAAAGAAAAGAAAAATTACAAATACTATTTGATAGAACAACAAATAAAATTTAAATCTATTATTACCCTTGACACGCTGAAGTCCAGGTGACGAATTATATCGCATGCAGTCAACTAACGGTATAGTAACGTCAGCGAAAACTGAAATAGGACTCCCGTTAAAAGTGAGGATGTCTTCGTCGGTTTCAGACGATGAAAAATGTTCGGCATCGGGTGTCGATTCAATATTTTTGATTGCTTCGCGATGGAAAGAGTCATTGACACTGATGGAATTTTGGGACAATTGACCACATTTGGCAGATGCTGGCACCTGCACTGTTTTCAGATAAACAGCGTAGCGTTCGATAAGATTTTCCGACCGCACAAGACATGTAGCTCTTTTGTGGATGCTTTCTGTTTCCGAAAGTCGATGTATGTGATTCCAAATATCGCGGCGAGAATCCGCGGTTAAGTGGCAGTACGTACATTGGTACATATGATCCCCTTGCTGGTGATTCTTAGTTAAATGGCCATGAAAGCCATCCATTGTCTGATGCCAAAAAGAGCAGTAGGGACATTGGTAGACTGTCCTTGCAACAATGGGGGATGATCGGCCTTCTTCCAGGGACGCGTTAGCAGCTGAACTGCATCTAGAATTGTTGTTGACAGTCCTCTACAGAAAAATTACTCAACTGATGACAAACAAATGAAAAAGCATACCAGTTGATCTCACCCTTCGTTTACGGCTTTTAGTGTATGTGATATTTAAATTCCTCATTCTCTTCTCCCGATTCCTTGCTGCTATAGCATTCCTTTCTTTTTGATGATTTTTTTGCAGCTGAAGTGAGGCAACCTCTGCCATATTTTAAATGTCAACAAATATGAGGCTTCTTTTTGGTACAGTTTTAATACATCTGAGGATAATTATCATATCAGCTTTAGTTTTTTTTTCAATTTTTCCACAAGCAATTAGCCAACTATTTTATAGATTGCTTGCCAGGAGGACACACAAAAACTCAACAGCTAATAGATGGTTACTTTAAGAGATTAAACTACCAGACTGACAAGGAAATAATGCCCTTTTTTCAGTGGCTTTACCGATGACGGGAAATTATGTTAGAACAAAACTTTTTATGTTGCACAACAAGTCAAGAACTAATTGACTAATTCGTCAACACAATATTTCAATTGTCAGTATTTAAATGATTTCTTTTGAGAATTTTTATAATTAAAACTAAAAAAATTCAAAAACACTTAACATGCTTCAATTATTGAAAACTTACAAGTAAAAATTATGGACGAAAAAAACCAATTAGTACTCACAGTGTCACAGACTCACAGAGGTAAACTTATAGTTCATGGACGTTCCCACCGTCTAGCATCTAACACCCACAGAAGCTGGATATTTCTCGTGGGATCGGCTGCCAAAACAAACCCTAAGGCGGGAATGAAAGACGATGCCAGTTTTCCCTTTCCTAAAATATGATCCGAAAGGAAAGGAAAAAAGGAAACAGTAAAAACACAAACAATAATCAATAAAATAAAACAGTAAAACTAAAACCAGAGTCACAGAACCGGGTTCTATGACTCTGACAATACTAACCCTGACTGACCCAAGTAAAAAACAGTAAAAGTATAAAACACTAAAATGAAACCAGAGAGCAAGAGCCCAAGGGCAAAAGCGATCACTAACATATTGTACTTTTTATCAGATTCAGCGAAATACCGAAAACTTTTTGAAATGAAAAGACCGTCAACGGTCAAAACGTTAAATCCTACAAGAATGCCCAGTATTTTTTTGGACAGTTTATTTCATCGGGTGCCAATAAAAATCTATCGATTGAAGTTTAGTCGCAAATACAAATACAATCGAGGATGAAAATGAAAAAGACGGAATCTTTGTCACTTACGGAATCCAGATGCACAACGAATCAATTAAACGTGAAAGGAAAAAAAAACAACATCTTTATGTTAGACAATCTTTGCAATGTTTATCAGATATAATCATTTTTTCTTCGAAATAAGAAAATTATTATTTTATCGAAAATGACTTCAATAGATGATCGCTTTGTTTAATCAATAGTCTCGCCCTCGTTGTGAGAACCACTGTTATCCGTAAGGTAACCGTCTAAGACATTGAGCAAATTCCGTTCTTTTTCGCGGATTTTCGATAAGCCATTCATGTATAACCTCTTCAGTTCTTCTTTACACATTGCGGTACGAGTCCCGACCAGTTTTCGCTCCTCAGCCACCAATTGCCTAATATTAGAAACACATTTGGCCAAATCTTCTTGCAAACGAACCAATTCGGCTTCTTTTTCAGACATTTCACTTTCAAAGATTTCAAGGAGTTGCACAGCTCCTGCATGTGACTCTTCGCTCTCCTTGATTTGGCAATCAAGACTTTCAATTTCTTCTTGTAAACCTTCAATGGTTCTTCTAATTTCGGCAAGTTTAGCTTCTGATTCGGCGACAAGTTTTTGACTTTCTACCAAGGCACTCTTGTTGAAATCCGATTCTTGTCCCGGTTCGTACATTGCGAGGCTGAACTTGAGCTCTTGACACTGTTGGGTTCGAAGTTGGAGTTCGGCTTCAATCTTTTGACCACTGAGTTTCATTAACCGTTGCTCGGCAACCTTTTTGCTTTCTTTTAGTTTCGATAATTCTAGCTCACTGACACTATCGGCTTCTACCATCTTAAGTTGTTCGGTCCGCATTTCGTTGATTTTGTTTTGTGCTTCCTTGACCATTAGTTCCTTCGCGTGACGTTCTGCTGAAGCATCATCCAAGGCAGGAAAAGGGCTCTGCGGAATAATGGCTAGGATTTGCGTTGGGCGGACGTAGGTCTCTTGTTGTCCATCATCAGGTATGCTTAGTTTCATTTTTTTCTTTCCTGCGCCTATAACAAAAGTGCATAAATATCGAGCAAATTTAACTATCCTATTTCTATAATTTATAGCTTTTACTGTTGCTTGCAGACGCAGCGTCTAGTTTTAAAGGATTTTCTTGTTCAGTTTCGTCGTCAGAATGAATTCGTAACCTTTTACGGCGATGACGTCTCGTTCTGCTCGAGCTCCGGAGGATTATTCCACCTACAACATCGTAAGCAGAAAAATAAATTACAAACAGGAATGCGGAAAAACGAATGAATAAATCACACAAAAAAAAAAAATTACTCGTGAGCGATGAGGACGATTTATCAGTTAAAGGTGAGTTTTGAGCAGAGGATTGGTTCTTGGCTTTCAATCTTGAATCCGATGAGGAGGAACTTCTTGACGAAGGTTTTCTTTTATATCCCAATGACGAATCTGAAGTGATTTCGAAACTGAGAGAGGAGGAAGAGTCGTCCTTCGTCTGAGCTGATGACAAACTTGAAGAGGGAACCCACTCTTGCGATCCATCGTCTGTATTGTTTTCTGAAGATGATTCACAAAAAAGTTTCCAGCTACTGTCACTAGAATCAGAAGAAGCATCTCTTTTCAATCCTTCATCAGAAGCTAAAGAAGTGATTTTTCGTGGTCCTGAATATTCCAATTCAGGAATAAGGGATGTTTTGAGATATTCGGGGTACTGGTTTTCTGGTATAGGTTTGGTCATAATCCAGCAAGCTGAACTGTGAGTTTCCTGTGGACTTTTCTTAATGTGTTTAGTTATGGCAATGCGATAACGAGCGTTGAAATCGCAATGGGAACATTTGAATGTCGGTGTTTTTTCGTGTGCCATTAGGTGTTGGTGGAAACTGGACACAGCTCGAGCCCAAAAACTACAATGAGGGCATTGGTAAACTAGGCGTTCGATAAGTTTGGGAGTACGAATGCTGCTGTTGGAATCTTCACGTTTCTTTTTCATCTACGAATGCAAACGAAAGAATTTTCATTTACTTTTATTATACGAGAAAAACTTAATCAAACCTTTTCCGTTGTTTTCCTTTGAGTGTCCTCAATCTCCAATTCCTCCGTGGATGAACCCACTGAAGAGGGTACATGCGTTTTCTGTGAAAAATTGTTTTCACTTTTGGGTAAGTATAGATGCAAGATAAAAATTGGAATACCTCATGCATGTGAAATCGATCCCGAGAAGAAGTTTTGAAAGAACACTGGGTGCAGACATGCTCTAAATCACAATCCGAATTAGATGGCTGCTCTGATGAACGGGATAAATTTTTCCCAGTATTGTTGTGGACACTTTCGTAATGGTTATTCTTTTCAGTCAAGGATTTTGATTTGTAATTGCAACGGTTACAAAAAAAACCGTCTAAATGATGATTGGTTTCGTGAAAGGTGAGTTGGCGTATCGTTGGGACAGAGTACGAGCATTTACTGCATCGATACCTAGAATCTTCCGTATGCCTACGTTTATGGTTCTTCAGACGATCTTTTTTATTGACCGAAAAGTTACACAACTCACAGTAGTATCGGCTAGACCCGGTCTTATCAGATGTTTTACTCGTCTCGTGTGGTTCTTTATCACTGCTGGCCAACGATGGTGAAATGGTCGTTTTCAAGGAAGAATTTGAACAAGGATAATTTTGGTCGATTGTGAGATCATGGGTCGTTTGACAATGACGGAAAACACTACTTGTATCCCTTGCTCGGAAGGAGCAATTTGTGTCAGGGCATAAATAATAGTATTGGCCTTTGATTCGGCGCTTTTTCAAATCGGATCGGCTAACACCAGGGAATGCTCTACAAGAAGTCCAAATTTCTTTTTCTTTTGGAACTGCTTTCCTCGATGGTTGTTCGGTTGAAGTATTGGCTGTTAAGGGATGGTTTTCTTTAACATGCGCTTTCAATTTTTTTGCATTCGGCGTCCGGAATGAACACTGTGTACAAGGATACCAGTTTTTTACGTGCCTTTTTGAATGCTGTGGACTATCCTTTTTGGAAAATAAAGCTGGTGATGGATCCATATTGTTACTACTTGTTTCTGTATGGTTTACAACCGGTACCTCACTCCCGAAATCAGTTTTCTTTGTGTGCTTTTGTTGGCGAAGAGGATTATCTTTGGAATTTTGCGGACCTTTTACGCAGGAAGACTTGCGGTTTTTATTATGTTCGTCACATTTAGACGAGGTTTGCACGAGTAACTGAGATGAGGATTTGTCTTTTTCTTGGGTTTGAAATTGCCGAATGGGAGATTCGTAATTTCGGATTTCCTGGCACTTCGCATCCGTCCAGTTTCCGTGTATGTATTCCGATTTTATTTCGGGATGATGTTTCATTCGATGTTCCCTTAGAGAAATAATGTCTTTGCTCTTGAATTCACAGCTTATGCAACTGTAATGGATCTGGGACAGTACATTAAAATGCTTGATGTCTTCCTCTTCGGAGGTCTCCACACGAGAATTCGAATTAGAGGTGGATGTTGAAAATTGCATCCCATGATCAGTAGACTTTGACTGTATGGCATTCACTAACAAGTTTTTCATATTTTCAGTATTTAATCTGCTATCAAAGTTCACATTACATTTGGAATACAATAAATATTTATGGTTAATGCTACCCACCTATATGAACTATTGGCAGATGAGTCAGGACATGCATTTTCAGTCACAGCAATGCCAAGTGATTCTACATTCCCCAGCTGAACTGTCTCCCCCTCTGGGAGCCCTATATTTGGAATGGAAGCCTGGGAATCAGGTGAATGTGATGATCTTTTATTCAGGTGTGCAATTTCCATCTCTGCTGTATAATTGCTATGCCAGTCATGTGTCCATGGAAAAACAGATGGAACAGCGTCTTCAGAGATTTTTCTTTTGGTAGTTTGATCACCATGCAAAAGATATATGTAATCACTCTGTTTAAAGTGAAGTGAACACACTGCAGTAGTATCATCATTTGTTACTTTAATAACACTTTTATCTCTGTTAATGTTGATCATCCACTCCTTTCTCCTCTGGACATCTTTTGGAATGTCAAAACAAACCAAATTTGCAGGCTTAGGACAGGAGGAGATACAACACTTTTTCATTTTACTCTCTAGAAAAAGTAAATAAATTATCTACAAACTTTCAACGTTCTTTAAATATAATAAAAATATGACATTATAGAGGTTTCATATGTCTGTTAATAACAAAATTAAATTTGCTGTAATATTTATGCTTTACATACCTTATTCTGGATTGTGCATTACAACTAGTAAACACTGATTGTTTTCAAGAATTTTCAAAACGAAGATGAGATGTTCCCTCGTTGTTCTTCCCTTCTACGCATTTTTCTTCACGTTTAATCTCACCATTCGATTAGTTTAAATAAATACAATTTTGGCCATTTTTGTTAGAGTAATGACAGTGTAGAGGTAAAAAGATGAAAAGATGATTATAATTTCCAGAAATTACTCACTACCAATCACCTAAAAAAAATGTATCAAACAATCAGCTGAAACATAAATCTACGTTGCCAGAATGCCGAAATGCGTTCGCGTTTCCAGTTTCCAGATTCCAGTTTTTATATCAGTTAACATTTATTTCACATTCAAGTTTGTGATAAAGGCAAGGTGCCGAGAACTACTACATGTGACCACAGGAGAAACACAGTTGCATCTATTTTTATAGAAACAAGCAATAATCTTACCCACGTTCTCCGTGATGAACTTTTCTGCGCTACATCAAATGCCATGTATTGAAGCAGCACAAGCTTATTCATATTTTAGATAGGTCAGCCTTGTCCATATTTAACCCACAACTCTGCAGAAATCCGATTTCGTTTTATTTCACCCATTTGTTTGCTTTGCAACTCTTCCGAAGTTAGTTCAAAAGGCTCGGATCCTTCGAAACACAGATTATCAAAGAAATGTGTTGTTACGTTGCCATCGTACTGGCAAGTCTGGGCATCGGCTTCTTCTAATAAAAAATCATTATCGCTGATGCAAAGATTATGTAAGACGCAACAAGAGATCATAAATTTGGTGGTTGTGTCAATTTGGTGAAAATCAAGACGACTCAGTTGCTTGAATCGTTGCTTTAAGAGGCGGAAAGATTTTTCTAATGGTTGTCGAGATAGTTGCAAGGCGCTATTATAGTTTATACTTGTTTGATCGTTTGGCTCCAGGTAAGGTACTAGCATGTGATCAGATAACGGGTAGGTTTCATCGCCAATCAGGTGAAGATCACCCGAACAAAGTTCGGGCAGTCTTTGGTAGACAAAAGAAAGCCTATAGACACGGGCCTCATGAATTTTGCTTGGTGGGCCAGTGAAAACATCCAAAAATACCCCGTTTGCATCGCAGATGCCTTGTAACGTTATAGAAATTTGTTGCTGGTGATTAACATAGCTAGATTTATTTTTATTCGCTGGTGCTCGAATAGGAATGTAGGTGCTTCCGATGCAACCCAATACTCCAGGAAAACCGGATATCTGGACAGAGGAATAATGTTATAGGTTACATGTTTACAAAAAGACAGGGAAACCACAAAAAATTACTTGTTCAAAATGATGTGCTATCACTGTCTTTTCTTCATTATTTTTAGGAAACCTAATAATGCTAGGAGCAATGTCATTAAGATGATTCATTACACGACCACACTGCCGATGAAAAGTTGATTCTCCAATGCAAAATTGACTAGCAACATCACTTATACATGTCTTGTTTCCAGCAAACCTACAAAATTAAATATTCATAGAGTTTGTACATTAGAGTCAAATATAACTAGGGATTATACTTCAGAAATGATAAAACATGATTTTCTGCAGATGACTTTGGAGTTCCACCATGTGAATCATTCTTGGGATAAAAGGGTGATTTCTCAAAATCATTAATAATTTTGGAACAAGTTTCTCGTTTCATGCGAAATTCCCTACGAAACTAAGGCAAGATTTTAAATTAAAATGAAAATTTAAACGAAAATGAATATAACTAATATAAAAGTACGTCTTCTTCGGCGTACGATTCCATTAAACTTTGTCGTTTTTTGTGTTTTGGTCGAAGCACTCTTTCTTTGATAAGCATCTGTAAAATTTCATCGTCGGTGGAGTCATTTGATTCTGAGGATTCCAAAATTGCAAGAGCAAGGGCTAATTTACGCTTTCGCTCATCTAAGCGAGATTTTGAGTCCGTCATTCTCAATCAAAACCATCAAAACCATCAAAACAATGAAAACATACTTTTCAAATCATACATTTTTAGTCTGCTCCTTTCGTGGGACCGTTGTCATAGAAACCATTCGTCGTCGAAGTGTGAAGAGAAATAATCAAAAATAGTCAATCATTTCTCATGATTATACCTATTATCATTTTTTTTATCTCATTGCTGAGCGAAGAAAAAGCGAATCCTCACAACTACAGGCTTTACCGCCTGTTCTTCAAATAATTAAAAAAGATACAGAGGCCAAAAACGCACGGAACGTAGACGTAATACTTGTATTGCGCTATTCGTTGGTTTAAATAAGACTGTAAATCAACATCACATTAAAATAGCTTTACAGTTATAGACAGTGTGACTAAATGGTGGATCTATTCATCTGGATTTTGGGGAAGAGCCACCATATTAAGGAACTCATTTACAAAATTTGCTATCTGGTAATGGAATTGGACGGGAGCAATTTGTCGTCCCTGAGAAAAGTTGGGATTAGCACAGTCTCTCAGTAGCCGACTCGTGGCTAATGGGAGATGACGGGAGATAAGGAGACCGGAATCTAGAAAAATTTTCTGGCAAACTGTTTGTAAATTGTTATTTACAGTAGGGGTATCGCAAATGTTTAAGACTTTGTTACACAGTGAACGGCAGTCAAAAAGATCGCAGTCGGAATGTTTCCAACATTCACGACCATCCGCCACGGACCGGTCAACTACCGCCTTAGGAAAGACAGTATCGGCATCTAAGAGCACCTGGCGTCCATTAAGGAGACCGAAGTGCTCCAACTTTACGTCACAGATGTGAATGGGATCGACAAAAGACGTCTGGAGTTCGTCCAAAAGCTCAAGCATCAATTTTGCTTGTCGAACTCTGGAAACAAAATCTTCTAGCCGGTCTGAATAAATATTTAACCTAGAAATCGGTTTGGCGTATTCAACCGCATAATAAGTACCACAGCTTGAAAGAATTTTCGGGAATAAATGCGAATGTTGATTAATCATAAGAGTGACATATTCATTGTCCTGTGATAGCTGCCACAAGTTGATCATAAGTTCTCTACTGACATCATTATGGTAGTCAACAAGAAAAGGATAAAGACGGTTCATAAGGTTTTCCTTTTGCATTCCAAAGTTAGCCAGTATTGATTGAGTAACCATTTCAACAAGTTCCTCATAGTTTGGAAATACTTCACTGGAATTTGAAGCTATCCATTGCAGGGGAATGTACTCAGATTTTACTCTGTGAGACTTGATTACAATGAGGGAGTTATTCCATAGGGCAGTGAACACAGCAAATTTCCCTTTGTGCATAGGTTCACAAGACAAAGCAGAGATCTCCCCATTGTTGCATAGAGGTTCACACAATCTGCCAAAAGCCTTTCCCTCATTGTATTCCATACACTGTTAAAAGACAAAACATTTTAGATGTGATTCCATAAAAGCATGATTATATTGAAATTAAAGACTTACCAAGGTGTTCAAACGATTCTCGATATCAATATTAAAGCATATTATGTTCCATTGTACGAGGTAGAATACTGAAATCATCGAAAAAGTGGAGACGAACAATACTAATAACAAGCATCTTCTGTGAAAAACTAGGCGCGTGATTTTAGATATTTTTCGTTTAACGTGTAAACGCATTTCTTGAAATGAGGCCAGAAAGCAAAACAAATTAAACCTGAGATCTGTTACATTTTAACTGTATTATTAGTGCACAAGCCATGCTGTTTGTTAGTGTTGAATTTAAACAAATTTTGACAGTTCTAAGCTGCCAACGCCATTTAATGCCATCTATGTCACCCGGCTTTTTAGATTTTCAATGTGCCCTAGAGGTGGCGTTATCTATAAAACTTGTGTCTTTTCGTATTTATCGTCTGCTAGTTTTTTCGTTTGTGGTTTGTGATTCAGTAATTGTGACTTTTTGAGTCGATTCTTTAATTGAAATATTTATTTTTGGCGTGCTTAGCGAGTAGTTTACTTCTTCGTATTCTATTTGATAGCCCTTGGAATAAAATTCTTTCGTGCACAAGTTTAATGAACGTAGTTATTCAACGTATTGAAAGTTCTTTATAATCAGGTGGCAGGGCAATGTCCAATTCAGCTGGTGTTAAAAAACCTTCGAAAGCAAATTATAAATTGAAATATAAGCTCCTTAAACGCTGTGTCAAAGAAATTGTGCTGGTATGTTCAATGGCAAATGGATTTTCCTTGAATATGTACCACATTTTGTAATTCTTGCAGGAAAATGCTGCTCTATGTGACAGAGCCTCAGAAATGCAGCACCAGATTCTAGTGGCCCAAGAAGAGAGGAAGTTCTTGTGGAAAAAGTACACAGCAACCCAAGGAAACAACTTCATTAGTGGTAAACATTATGTCTTAACACAATAGCACATTCTGTAGACTTTCTGAGCTTCCCATGTATTTTCATGAGTAGAAGACATGTTGATGAACTCTGGAGCACCAAGTCAATCAGCAACTGAACAGAAGAAAACAAGAAGAACTCCAACACAGAAAACGAGTAGTTCTTCAAAACCCCGTCAAAGCCTTTCTTCAAGGCAAAAACAAAAGAGAAAATTGGATGAGACTCTGAGTAATGATACAGCTACATTGGCAAATGGCTGAATTGCAACAATAACGTTGAATTGAAATTTTCTGTGTCAAACATTTAATAAACATGAAATGTTAACAAAAGAGTAGGTCCTATTCGTATCACAGGAAATCCCGACCAAAACCCCCTCGTCTAGAACCAAATCCACCACCAAATCCGCCGTCTCGATCTCCACGACGACCGCCACGACTTCCTCCACCTCCTCGACCACGAAATCCTCCTCCACCGCCCATGTCGGCAGCGTTTCTCTGTCTTTCTTCGTCTTTTCTTTCTTTCCATGCAGCAAATCTTTCTGCCATTTTAATCAGCTCCGGAGGTACTTCCTGATATTAATGTTAATAGTTATAAAATCACAAACAGGAAAGAGAAAAAAATTCAATCCATGGTTCAACGTACTTGATTCGCTTCTTTCAATATATCTATAAGATCGCTGGCCTTAGACCAATCTTCCCTGGTCATAAAAGAAATTGCTATTCCAGTTCTTCCTGCTCTACCTGTCCTACCAACTCGATGGACATATTCTTCCGCATGGCGAGGGAAATCATAATTAAGAATATGCCTTGATTAAAAAACATAAAAGTAAATTTTACGAAATGTTCCTTTGAAACTTCATGACAGAATTTAACTCACGTAATGTCTTTTATATCAATGCCTCGTGAGGCTACATCTGTAGCAATCAGCAATCTGACGTCTCCGTTTCGCAGATCAGCCAATGCCTAAGAAAATGTAGTTGTACAAAAAGGGCTGGAAAGCTGAACTATTAATTTCAGATACCTGTTCTCTGTCTATCTGTTCGCGATCGCCATGGATGCATTGGCAGCTGATGCCAATTAAACTCAGTTCACTGGCCACTTGATCTGCGACCAGTTTACGACCCACGAAGACAATAGCCTTATCATTGGGGTCAAGATTATGAATAAAATCCAACAGCTTGAAGGAAGAAAAGAAAATCGTTAAAGTTTACTAGGGCTTTGATAGACTTATTATTCGTATGTTACCCTTTGGCGCTTGTCTTCCTCATCCAATATCTCTACGTGTTGGGTGACGGAGTGGCATGCAGCCAAGTCTAAAGTTCCAACGCACACTTGGAGAGGGTTGTCCATGTATTCATTTGCAATTCGCCGGATGCCTTCGGGCCAGGTTGCGCTAGAAGTATAAGTGAATAGGCGCGTTACTTAACAATATGGAATTGTAAAATAAAAGAGATCAAAATCAACCTGGTCATTATGATCTGCCGATCGGGTCGGACGTCAATCAGGATCTTTTTGATTTGCGGTTCAAAACCCAAATCAAGCATTCGATCGGCTTCGTCCAACACGACATACGAGACTGAGCTCGTTTTGAGAGCCCCAGCTTGCATAAGATCATAGAGTCGACCTGGAGTTGCAACAACTATTTCAACACCCGACGCCACGGCTCCGATCTGTTGACGTCTGTCACCGCCACCGTAAACGCATAAACTGCGGAAAGAAAACTTGTGAGTATAATTATAACTAACTAATTGCACTTTAATTCTGTATTAAGAAAGAAAAAAAACTTACCATTTGATTCCTTTCCAAGGGAATTTTGCTACTTCCCTTTCGATTTGCTGAGCAAGTTCACGAGTCGGTGCCATAATAAGAACACTTGGTCCTTGACGCTCACTACGCGCCACGGGTTGCCCTTCAATATGAATCAGGGCCGGAAGAAGAAAAGCTAAGGTTTTCCCTGTACCCGTTTGGGCAATACCAATGAGATCATGACCTTTGAGAAGAACCGGCCAAGCTTGACACTGAATTGGTGAAGGGTCTTTAAAATTTTGGCTTTGAATGGCTTCTAATAATTCAGGATAGTGTGCAAAGGCTTGTGCGAAAGTCTTCACCGGATTCGGGATCGGCCGAGTATCATCCGATTTGTAGTGGGAGATTGTAATGTTATTATGAGTTAACCTAAAAAGTGACAATTTAGTTTTACCTCAGGTATAATTACAAAAAAATGTTATCATTACCGAAATTTCTCGACTTCTTCACGGGACATAACTGCCACTTCAGGGTCCTCTATATAGAAATTTTTGCAAATTTTTGGACTGTTGGCCCAGCGTCGTTTTGTGGCTTCTTTCTATATCGTGGATAACGGTTAACATTTCTCCAAGCATACTCAAAGCTGAACGTACTGAATCCCTGATGACAGCACCCCAATCCACAAAGGCAACATCGGTTTGGTTTGGTGCAGTTTGAGGCTGAGCAGAATTGGTGGAAAATCCAGAACCGGGAAAGCTACTAGTTGATACAAGTTCTTTTATTAAGCGTTCGGCTTCTTTTTGCTTTTCGGCGTCGCCAGTAATTTGAATACTAGCTTCCGTTCCATTATCGTCATCCTTGAGAACCTAAAATGCGAATCATTGATAACTATTATTAGAATTTTTAGTATTCAATCCCTGTACCTTGATTCTCGCCCCACTCTGATCTTGCAGTTCATTAATCTTGGCTCCACCACGGCCAATGATCCGTCCAACAGATCCAGAAGGAACTTTTACAATTAACGCATTTGTAGACGGCTGTGAGGGCCGAACGTCTGATTCAACATGATTTTGACGTCTAGGCGGTTCAAAAGATGGTTTTTGCCAGCTTTCAGAATCTAATTGTCTCTCATATTTAGGTTTCTTCATCCCAGAATCAGCTGCTTTAAAAGTCCAATCATCAAGGGAAGTACCATCACCCTTGCTAAAGCTTTGGTATTGTGTTGATTGATTAGTGTTACTGTTACAAGTTGAACTGTTCAGTTCTTTGATCATTTTTTCAGCAAGTTTTATTTGTTCTAGTTCACCAGATATCCGGACACCAACATCCACCCAGTTGTCATCTTCATGAAGAACCTATTTAAGTAAACAAATTATATCTGGGAGGAAATCAATAATTTTTATGTGATTCGACCTTTATTTGGGCACCAGATTTATCTTGAAGTTCACCAACTTTGGCATTCCCTCTCGCAGAAAGACAATTGACAATATCATAAGAAACACGAATGACAGTGGATTTTTCAGTTTTACGGATATGCTCATTTTGCCTGTAATTTTCTTCTGAGTGATGGTAATCTCTTGAACTGTTATCCCATCGGTTGCTACGGCTAGAGTCATGCGAGCTCGTGTGAGAATTTTGTGAATAATTTGTGGAACCAGCACTGTGTCTTGAGTCTCGAGATCCATCGCGGCTATATCCCCTTCTGTCCGACATTTGTATTTTCAAATAGCGGATAGGCGATAAAGGTAAATAGTTCTAACTAAATAATGTTTTGTTCTTAATGCAGTAATTACGAGTAACTAGAGAACAACGAAAAGGAATATTCGCTTCTCAAATTTTGGAATGCAGAAAAAAGTACGAACTACGAACAATCGAACATGTGTGTACACACTGTTGTCATATTATCACTCCTCATGAGTCATGACATGGCGCTCAATTCAATTTCTTCAAAATTTTGATATTTTCATCTGCTCTGCTTTGAGTTTTAGTGCACGGAACGGCATTAACGCTATTTTACAGTACAATGTAAAAATGTAAAATTTGAAGTTAGTCTTAATTTAATTTCGTTCGTCACCGATATAATTCATTTATCAGTTCTCCGTATACAAATTAATTTTATACCCGTGGAACTGTTTCCTCTCGCAACAGCGGCGCGTTCTGCTATGCCATACAAACGCCCAGTGTTCTAAAACATGCCGAAAGGCATGAAATTTTTCTCGCTGTTCATGCGGTTCATGCATTGTACAGCTCATGTAGTTAATTTATTCAGGACGAGCTGAAGAAGGATAGGAACGAGACCAATGCGTTATAACAGTTTAAATAAACAGGTATTTTTGCGTATTTGGCAAAAATAGCGAAGGTTATCACCCTCTATCAAATCTGTTTTGCGACCTTAGCAACAAGTTGGAGGTGACTGGTGAACACAGCTTCATTGCTTTACATTTGCAGAGTTAGAAACCTGTTTAAAAACCATATCCTATTTCAGTGAAAATAAAATTTTGGCATGAGATTGGATGGCTTGTTAACACGCACTTGCATGGATGAAATTTATCCGGTTATTTAACAAACACGTTTAATGAAACATTGATCTGATATTTCACAAACAGTATGTAGCCTAACTATAGTCGACGTGACTTTCGACGTGTCATTTATTTATTGTCAGCTCAACAAATTTCTACTTATCAGTTTGGAAATCAAAATATAGCAGAATTTTCAGAAGGTTGCAACAGGTCACTTGGTGGGATTATTATGTTTTTCCTTTTTTTCTTTTCCATTACTATTATACCTTTGCCGGATAGACTATAACATATAGACATGCGTAATTTACTACATTCGCCAAGCTTATTTATAACACTGTCATTCGCTATTGTCGCTTCTTATTTTCAAATAATGTAATGAAAACTGTGTTATAATCTCTATACATTCGTATGTTCTTTTCTACAATCACGGATAGCAGCAAGGAATCCGATGCAATGCGTATACAATCTTCGGTAACACTATTGCTATATCCGTAAAATTTTGGATACACGAACCCTTTTTTCCGCCTCATATTTCAATCCATTGCTGTTGACCTTGCACTTCTTTTTTGCTGAAAACAGACCGGGTTTTTCCGTTTCCTTAAAGGAATTTACCTAGGGCGATGGAACTTGATGCGCCACAGTTCCAGCTGAATTTATTTCTTTTGGTTTCAAGGCCCTTGTCTACTTTAATGTGCTTAAAATCTTGAATAATCGAATCAAAGGGTGGTGGCCACCTTGGCAAACAACTTGCAACTCACTCTCGATACTGCTAAAGACAATTTCTTTTTCTAAAATGTATCCAAGTGGGCAATAAAATAACGACACGGAATTTACGACAGAGATTTAGGCCGCAGGGATGGCAAGACTAGAGAACCTGTTGTTGCACCCAGCAAAAAAAAAAAATCCGAAAAGCCAATAACCTGTCCGATTGCTCGTAAATACAGCATGCCAACATTGCCTTATGTCATTGCCTTGATACAATAAGTTCAGAACAACTCGGTATCTCGCGCTATTCGGAAATGGCGAAAACCATCTCGAGGATTCTTGTAAGTCTATGGTTCATATTTTAGTTTTTTTTATTTCTTATTTAAAAACATTAAAATTAAAGATTTCACTTACCTTTTTCGCAATCGGCATCAGAACGGCACCGATGCACATTGGAATAGCAATGAGTCCTGCAACGTATCTGGCTCCAATTGCATTAAATGATGAGGCTTACGTTGCCGATTCTTATGTAATCGGTCCTCAGGTTGCTGCGTTAAATTTTGCCAAACAGCAGCAAAATATTTATTGTGTCCTTAACTTTCCCGTTTGCCTCATATCGACAAATGCATCTCGTATTGTGGACTCGGTGGACTCAACCGAAAAATGGTCCACGCGCCCGTTTCACTTTGTCGAAACTCCGTACCCTGTCAGTCACATTATTCCCACCCTGAATACTATTTTACTACCCCCTTCGAATGTTGGTTTGTTTAAATTTCCTAGTTTTTTCCGGAGGGCAGATACTTCTTTGTGAGATACTGACTTTCCAAGATGTGTTGATGAACGTATACGAAGCTCATTTAACAGGCTGAATTTAGTCAGCTGTCTTACAGTGTTTGCTTCCTGGTCGAGCATACATTCATTTATTGTGCTTTGTGAATCCATTTAATGACCTGTAAAATACATTCGTTCAATTTAGTTCATTACAATTTTCAATTTCAAAAAGTGAATACCTAGTCTAACATGGTCCAAATTTTTTCTTTTATATTTTCATTTGAAATGCAGCTAAATAAAAAAGATGAAACAAAAAAGCGATCAGTATAGGCTATTGTGTCGGTAAACAAATCAATCCGCATGAGTTCACGTGCTTAAAATGACGTGATGCGATGTCCAGCTGGAGAAGGATATAACCCTTGTACGGCCAGCCAAATACCGGTTAAAAGGCTCTGTAATGGCGCAGCAGTTGGTAATATGCAACAGAACGTCACTAAAAGCGTTTAAACGGGCGGACACATCATAGACAATCTCAACTAACGGCAGTGTTAACTAACGCTGTGATGCTAACTTGGCGGGCTCGCCATCAGCCTCCATCTGTAATTTATTTCACATTTGTAAGCTTACCAACAAGTTATGGAGATGAATTATGGAATGAACGTCAGTGCTGGTTGCTTTAGGGGCAGGGTCTTTAAACCTGTTAAACAACCACGCTCCTGTTTTGGTGGAAACAAATGACATTGTGAAGGTGAGTTGAGTGGAGGGCTAACGAACACTTGCAGATTTGAATGGACAGGTCTGTTGAGACGTTGCTCTAATATTCTGCGTATATACATAAAGCAAGGCCACTGTTTTCTCCAGTTCAGTATTGGCAGATTAGAGCTAGTGTTTCACTTCCGTCTCAACTGCTGTGTCCCCATGAATTTATTGGTAAATATCCATTCTCGTGAATAAGAGTGCTTTAACGCCAAGAATATATTTTTTACTAAAGGCTATATTTCATACGCTTTGTGTGCAATGAAAGGTCCTTTTTTCTCTACTGGTGGTCAGTGGAATGACAGCCCCACTGCACCCTACCGAGACTTATGACACACCATTGCTGCGGACTTTGTCAGATCTGAAAACTGCTGACCAAACAGAGGATAGAAATCTACAATTAATAGCTATACTATTATTTGATAACCAGTTTACGTTTATTAAATTACTGGTTGGCTCAGCTGTGATAGGGTTACCTGTTATATATTCTATAATGGCATTCTGTAACATCGCACCCACCCTTTGTCCCCTCAACAGAAATGGAAATTCGATTGTAACGGTCGATCCGCAGATCAGCGCAAATTTAAGAAATTTGATAGGTAGTTATCCCAATCTGTTGTTCCCTTTTGCTCTTGACGAACAACAAGCCAATTACTTTAGACTGTCTTCAAGTGCTTACCCCGATTATCCAACACACGTATTTCCCATTGCTGTTCCTTTCTTGGAAAAGGACAAATTCCTTCTTTTAATGCGTAACAACTGGATGGCGAATTACGCCCATCATCCTCTTGCAAATGTTCACAAAGTTGCAAATGCGGCATTGGATGATGTGGAGGGCTCCTCTGTTGTGATAACATAATCTGAGATTTGCTGGAAAGATACCAGCAGTTCATAGCTCCACTTAAGTGAGCTGGTTATATAACAATATGAATACATTCGTTCTTATATGTAACCCACAATTTGTCCTAAATTGGCTTTGTTTTAGATACGTACGAGGAAATAATTTTATTCTCAACAAGCTGAGGATTGAAAGAAAGTATTTTTTATGTCGGTGTTTACTCGGATTTTCTTTTCTTGTTTGACAAATAACAATAACAGACTGGCCATCATCTTCTCAATTATATGCTCACTACGAAGTTGTGGAAATGAATCTCTAAAAATTATACACCTTAAGCGGCCTTAAGCTGGTTACCTAAGTAACATCGTTTGAAACCTCTTTTACAACCACTCTCCTATTTTGGTGAAGAAACAAAATGAGTGAGGGTATGTTGGCTGGACCGTTAAGGAACAGTTACACGGAGGAATGCAATCCGGTTTCACAAAGCTCGTCTGTTGAGACATTTGCCCTGTATTTTTCCTATGACTACATCAAATCTGTGGCTTTTCCCCTCCAGTATTAGACTGACCCGTGATTCACTTCTGTCCCAACTGCAGTCCCATCATGATTTTATTGGTAAATATTTAGTCTAATGAATCAAAGTAATTTAAATCAGGCATTTGTCATTGATCGCTATCTTTTGTGCTATATTGCTTCAATGGAAAGATCCTTTTCCCTCTACTTGTAGGAAGTGGGATGACAGCCCCATTGTACCCTGCCCTGACGACGATCGGCATACCATTGCTACGGAATTCGTCAGGAAGCGCTGAATACCAAATAGAGGATAGAAATATATCTAGAGACTTAGAGATAGCGTTTAACGAAGCATTGTTTGTGCTATTTGCGATAGCTACTCCTTTTATAGATTCTGTAGTTGCACTCTGTGTCATCGACCCCACTCTTTGTCCCATCAACATCAATGGAAATTCCATTGCAGCAGGCGGTCCGGTGATCCATGCACATTTAAGAAATTTGGCTGGTCGTCATCGCAATCTATTAGTGCCCTTCGCTCTTGATTCTGAGCAACAAACCAATTACTTCAAATTCTCAAACCTTTACTCGCCAGTAATGTTTGACAATGGAGCTTACCTTAATTATCCAACGCCTTCATTTGCCATTTCCGTCCCTTATTTGAGGAGGGATCAATTTCTTCTCGCTAAACGTCACAACTGGATGGCGAACCTTGCCCATCATCCTTTTGCCAATTATTACAATGTCCCGGATGCGGTATCGGACGATCTGAAGAACCTTTTGTCATGATGACATCTGAAATTGAAAATTTATAACCATCGCCATCGCGAAATCCATAATAGCGTAACTGATTAT
Organism: Daphnia sinensis; assembly: GCA_013167095.2. Lineage (NCBI taxonomy): Eukaryota > Metazoa > Arthropoda > Branchiopoda > Diplostraca > Daphniidae > Daphnia > Daphnia sinensis. Next base: position 7,471,924 of record CM023197.1, read on the forward strand.
AATAATTTCAATACATTCAGTGTGTTTTTCTGACCAAACTCGCGTAATATTACACCCGCGTTTCACGACAAGACTCTTCAGGTGTCGGCTGTGCCTGACACAACACTAGGAAATAATTAACGCTGAAAAAGCCTAAAAAAGAAAAATAAACAACCTGTTTGTTGCGACTTCATAAGTAAACGGGTTTTCTTTTCTTGTTTAACATTGAAAAGATACTGCTGATCATCAACCTCTATTTCACATTATATTCCATTAGAGTTATAAATTCAATAAAAAGTAGTGGAAATGATCGCATCAGTTGCAGCGACTGAAACCTTTTTTACAAGCAGATTCCTTGATTCAAACTTTATACCGGTACGTGGTTCAACCCGGTATACAGTCTACCACTGAGCAATGCCCAAGTTATTCTATTACATGTTAAACAACAAGACGGAAAAATTCGAATTCATCGTCAATTCGTTTTATTAGAGATAATAATCGTGGCGGGACTCGAACCCGCAATTTTCGGATAACACTTTCAATTTAGAAGTCCGACGCCTTATCCTTTAGGCCACACGATCTTATACTCTAAGGTCGCTTACAATTCTGATTGAGGGCGAGGCTCATTCCCTTTCGTTATGCATTACAACTGGTTGGCGAATTTCGTCCAGTCAACTGTTGCAAATTCCATTAATTTCGTGGACGGCATTAGATATGGTCTGGATGATGGTTTTTGTATTATCGTTCCATTAATAGAATCGCATCGCACGCATTTGTTACCGCATATAATATTTTATACCATTCGGCTAAAGCGCGATTAATCCTTGCAATCTGTAAAAGCCATTTCGAGGCAAATTGTTCAAAGAATTGATTTATCGAAGAACAAAAAACACCCCGTATACACATATAATTTTACATTTCAATTGCCAGACTTATCTTGTTGCAACTATATATGAACTGATGAGAATATATTCTGACTGGATAATCGTGGCGGGAGTCGAACCCGCAATTTTCGGATGGCATCATTCAGTTAGAAGTCCGACGCCTTATCCATTAGGCCACACGATCATACATTCATTATAATGCAAAAAACGATACAAAACGAAAATTTGATTTTCAAATCTTGAAACGCAACACGGGAAAACAAGTGCTTCGGACATTGTCGGAGTACTCACCATCGCGTTGGCTATAGTACGACATTTGAGCAACGTAAAATTCAACATATAGTATAAGATCGTGTGGCCTAATGGATAAGGCGTCGGACTTCTAATTAAGAAGATGGCATCCGAAAATTGCGGGTTCGATTCCCGCCACGATTATCAAGCAAAAATTAATCTGAGCAAATTTAATGCATCGCATTGGCTTCAGCATCGTTCTCGGGTATACAAATCGTTCACGAAGAAACAGACATAAATATTTTTAAGCCCCAGGCAGATAAGTAACATTGTCTGAAACCTGATTTATAATCACATTACTATTTCAGTGGGGTTCAAAGAAAGGTGGAGGTAAGTTGGCTGGCGTGTTAAGGAATATTTTTACTTAGGAATTCAATCCGGTTTTTTAAAACCTCGTCTACTGAGACGTTTGTCCTGATATTTTGCGCACGACTACAGCTAGTCCATGGCTTATCTCCTCCAGTATTGGATGGGCCAGTGTTTCACTCGCATCCCAATAACTGCAGTGCCATCATGATTCTTTCGGTAAACATTTACAGAACGTAGCTGAATCAAAGTGCTTAAAATCTGGCGCAAATAAATTTAACTTTTAATTACTCAACTTGATGGAAAGGTCCTTTTTTCTCTGCTTGTTGGCTATGGAATAGCAGCTCCGCTGTACCCTGATGAGATTGTTGGCTTACGAGGGACGACTTCACCTGGTCTGGAGATCGCTGCCTACCAGTTAGGGAATCGAAATCTACCATTATCCGCAGAAGACGCTCTTCAGGTCGTAATAGATGTATGGAGAACGAAAATAACGTACATTTTATTTAAGCTGCTGGCAGGTTATCAAGTTTATCTTGCTTCTCTCTGTGTCATCGATTCCACCCTTTGTCCAAACTCGAATACGCATTTAAAAGGCTTTGCAAGTGATCATCCCAATCTGTTGTTCCCTGTCGTAATTGAGTCTGAGCAATAAACCAATGATTTCAATATTCAACACATTTTCAATTGCTATTACTGTACCTAATTTAGAGAGCGACAGATTCCTTTACTAAATGCGGTACAACTTGTTGGCAAATATTAGCCTGTTTCCAGTAACCTACTCGTAATATGGTCTGACTTAGAGGTTATGCTGGAGACTGGAGACAAAACCTTTCTTGGCGAGCTGGTCAAGTCTCCGTGTTTGTCGATATAAGTAAATTGGTGCTGACCACGTCAATACATTCCATAAAACCATTATCATTCCCATCATCTATAACCGAGAGTTTTTTTAATTTAATTCATTCTATATCAGACATATACGATACGCAAAAACGATGAAAGAAACGACTGTTATGTTTCAGCAAAAATTAAACAGGTTTGGTTGCATGTTAAATAAGGAGCTAGAGCTCCAGCTGCTGGTCATTGCCACCTGTCTGCTATATCTTCCTTTTCCGTCATAAGCGATCGGTAAGAAAATCACTGCAATTGGGAAGGTTGAAAACCTGTTTGGCAACCACTTTCCTGGTTTTGGTGGAAAATTAATGAAATTGTAAAGCTGGGCCGGGGTAGTAAAAAATGCTCGCACACAGTGGAATTCAATCCGGTTTTAACAAACTCGTCTACTAAGAAATAGTTTGGTATATGACTACAGCAAAGCTGTGGCTCTGCTCGTCCAGTATTGGATGGACCAGTGATTCACTTGCATCCCAGCTGTATAGTGTATAGTGCCATCATGATAACGTTGGTAAATATTTAGCCACATCGATTATAATAACATATTCTAAAACGGACCTACGTTAAATTGTTCGATTTTTTTTATTGTCTCAAACTGAAAGGTCCTTTTTTCCCTATTTATGGGCATTGGTATGGCAGCTCCATTATACCCTGAGACAATCGACACAGCCGAACCATTTCCGTCCGTTCTCAAAACTGCTGAACATCAATTTGAGGATCGAAATTCAAGACAAATTGCAGATATCGCTTTTCGACTGTTTAGCCTGAAACTGATTTATTCTGTCGTCGTGGCTTTTGCTGGGATTGCCACGAAGTATCAAATAGCTTGTATTCTCGCTTCAGCTTCTTGCGCACCAGATTACAGTCCGAACGGCAATATCAACTTGCTGTCTGATGCCAATTTAAAAAACTTGGCGGACCGTCACCCCAATTTGTTCTCTCAAGCACTTGACCCTGAACAGCAAATCTACTTGAAATTCTTTGATCCCAACTTCCCAGCAGCGGTTAAAAATGACGTTTATCTCGGAAATCCAACAGCTCCATTCATTATGGCCACTCGTAATTTGGAGAACGACGAATTCGCTCTGGCTATGTATCACAACTTGATGGGAAATATCGGCCTTCAACCTGTTAACAGTTCCTTGAATTTCCTGAACCGAATTTCTGGAGACCGTAGGCAAAATATTCCTTGATCATATAGCTATACTAAATAACATAAGGCTTGAAAATTTGCAAATACTTCCCTCTTAATTTATCACTGAATTGGTTCTAATTTTGTCCATAATATACACGTTGACCTTTTTGCCTCTCTTTATATATATATTTACAAATAACATTACACTTTTTGGTTCCCAAAGACAATACATTGCCCAGTTGGATTAATTGAATTTAAGCCCATAATCTGATTCCTGTGGATTTTTTTTCTGGGGGAAAGCACTCTCAAATAAAGAAAAAAAATAGAATCTGATTGGCAAAAAAACTGTTGGTCACACCATTCAACGGAAGAGATAGAGTTGTTCTCGTTCGTGGGTTGTGTGTGTGACACGAAACAAAAACTTTGGATTCGGGATGAGCTTTGAGGAAGAATCGTAACAGCTAGTGAACAGGTTTTTTTTCTAGCACAGTTAACCAGCTCGTCCGCTACACTTGCAGTTCTTACGATGCTTACGATGCAAGCGTGAAATGGCCTTCTTCCTGTTGTAAATAGCTGCATTCTTTGCGGTAGGCTATTTTAATGGTTCTTTTTTCTGGAGACTCTTATTTAAACAAGATGGTAGAGCGATCACTACTAATAGTGGTCACATGCTGCTATGACCCGCAATGGCCACATCACCTATTGCGTTGCTGGTTGAACTGTACAAGGTGGTGACCACCTCTGTTAGAACCATCCAGGAGTGACCCAAGACACACCTGAAGTCGCCTGGAGCTCATTCAGCTAAATTAGGAGGAGCATAACTAAGGATTGGCAAGTGCTAAACAGTCCTGAAATATAGATCGTGTGGCCTAATGGATAAGGCGTCGGACTTCTAATGAGATAGATGCGATCCGAAAATTGCGGGTTCGAGTCCCGCCACGATTAACATTTAAATTAAGATATGATGAACATTGTAACGTATTGGTATTCCTGCAATATTTATTAATATTTAGTAGGTATAGCTCAGTAGAAGAACATTGCACTTGCGTATTTAAATAGCACCCAGTATTTAATAATGTATAGATCGTGTGGACTAATGGATAAGGCGTCGGACTTCTAATTAATAAAATGTAATCCGAAAATTGCGGGTTCGAATCCCGCCACGATTATTTACGGAAAAGTGCGATGACGAGATTAAAAAATGGAAAATGCTAATAATTCAGGCAGGTTGCAAAGCTAATTTCATGTTAAAGGAGAACGTGAAACAAGTTTTATTGTACAAATAGATGTCACGTACGTAACAAATTGGAATGTTGTGTGTTTTTTATTTGAAATTCTACTTCAAGTTAACGGCTTTGTCGATTCTTATGTAAAATTATCGGTCAGTTCAGCAACCGCAAAAAGTATCCGAAAGGTAAGTTCGTTTCTCAGAAAGTAGGGTTAAGGCTATGGTTGCTAGATCGAGCCACCGTGCAAAGCCTCACCGCTTTGCATCTACGGCAATAGTTGCCGATCTCGCCTTCATCTCTGTGATAAGAACTCCTAGCGGCATACGTAGATAACATTTTGCAGACGAATTTCGTTTGTTCTTTCTTTCATTCTGTTCACTGCTAAACGTGTTGTCCAGCATTACTATAAGTGTATTAGATGAATCATTGAGTTTCTTTTGGAGCCAGTATTCAAACGTGAAACAAAGAAAATCTTTCGGCATCCACCAAACTCCATTCATTTGTAATTATAAGAATTATTCTTTGTTTTCGTTAGTTTTTTCATTTATTTCTTCCTGCTTTAATGTCACTTGCCAGAAATGGACGAATTAGCTGTCAAACTATTCGATATTCAAGCCGTTAAATTCGGTTCTTTCACGTTGAAAAGTGGACAAGTATCTCCAATATATTTTGATTTTCGGCTGATTGTTTCCTACCCGGCTATATTGGTAGGCAATCTAAGTCACAGACTTTTGTGTTTTCTTATTCTTATTCATGCAAATTTAACCAGGAAAAAGTTGCAGGATTATTGTGGAAAAAATGTTCAAACAATGCAACAGTTGATCTCATTTGTGGTGTTCCATACACCGCTCTACCAATAGCAACTCTAATCTCTGTTACTAACAGAGTGCCAATGCTTCTTAGACGAAAAGAAGCAAAAGAGTATGGCACAAAGAAACTAATTGAAGGAGATTTCAGACCAGGAATGAATTGCATTATTGTTGAAGATGTTGTCACAACAGGGACCAGTGTCCTTGAAACAGCCATTGAACTTAGAAAACTTGGCATTCAAGTTACCCATGCAATTGTACTGTTAGATCGCAGGCAGGGTGGGAAGGAAAACCTTTCAAAACATGGAATTGAATTGAGTTCTGTTTTTCACGTGGAAGAGGTGATATCTTAATCAGATTGGGAAATGATTGAAGTTGAGAAAATATTCTTTTCTCAATGCAGATCATGGCATCATTGGAAAAGCAAAGTAAGGTGGACCATAAAGTGGCTGAAGAAGTTATGAATTTCATCAGAGGCAATCGTCAGCCCATACTTAATCGGAATCCTCGCTTACATGTCTCGCTCGAGGAACGCCGCTCGAGTTGTAAGCATCCTATAGCATCGCGTTTGTTCGATCTGATGTTGGCAAAAAAGTCAAATCTCTGTGTTGCTGCTGACCTTACAAGCTTGGACGACGTTATTACGTTGGCAGAATCTATCGGCCCGAAGATTGTTGTCCTCAAGATTCATGTTGATATCTTAGAGGATTTCTCACTAACAAAGATAATGCAACTGAAGGAGGTGGCAAGAGCTCATGAATTCCTTTTAATGGAAGATAGGTAACAGAAAGAATTTTAGAATACATCCATCAAGTCTTGGCTGATCTTAATATATTCTAAAGGAAATTTGCCGATATTGCCAACACTGTGCAGCAGCAGTTTCACGGAGGCGTTTATAGGATCAGTGAGTGGGCTGATCTAATCACTGCTCATCCACTTCCTGGACCGGAAATGATTACTCATATGTTCGGTGACTCGTCGTCAGATAGCCGTCGGACATGTGGCTGTGTACTCGTTCTTGAAATGAGTACAAAAAATGCACTTACTAATGAAGACTATGCTAAAGGTTCTTATTTTTACAAAGTTAATGATTTGTTCAATTTCCAAAAATCATTTCGTAAACGTGTAATTGTAGAAGCCGCAAAATGGGGTTTGATTGCCTCGGATGTTGTTACGGGCTTTGTCGGACAATCTGCACCACAATCTGACTTCCCTGGCTGGGTTCAGTTCACACCTGGCGTAAATTCCTCGTCTGTGTCTGGAGACTCGAAAGGACAGCAGTATTGCTCACCGGCCAAAGCTGTTCTAGAGCGTGGAGCTGATATCATTATTGTCGGCAGGGGTCTCATCAAGAGCCCAGACGTGGTAGCTACTGCGGAAACCTACCGCTCGGAAGGTTGGGCCGCGCTTACGCAACGAATTACAAATCCTTAGGGGAAACAACTTCATCGACGACTCGGGTACAGTTTCTAATGGAAACACCAAATGTGATTGCAGATGGCTCTCAAAATGGTTTATCTGCTTAAATACAATCTTTTGTTGGTTTTCAATCTGACGAGTGTTTTTGGTTTAAATTGTATTGTTAAGCACTTGCAGGCGAAAGGAATTCGATTATCGACGTACAGCAAGGTTTGCTGCGATGAGACATCTCAATATCTTATTTGTTAGATTAAATCTTTCAATTCTTTTTGATTTAAAAAATGCCACTATGATGTCGTAGTTAAAGTGAAATTTTCATTGATTAAGTTAGATCATTTTATTTATTGCGATTAAATTATTCATGCATATCAACGATTCAACATATCTTCGACAGAAGCAAAATATTTGCTACTCGTACTTCTCCAGTCAGATTTTGTAAAAAAAAAGAATTTATTTAGTGATGACTAGTCAAAGGATGCGATATATGCGAGAAAGATTTACAATCGTTGTTCCATTCTTTATCATTTGTACAGACTTATTCTGAATAGCCAAACAAGTACTGTACATTAGAAAGGTTATCTATTCAAAGAGGCGCACAGGTATCAGGAGGCCCTTCAAAGTCGGGAATGTGTTTGTACTACTGACAAGAAAGGAAATAAAACTCAAAATTGCATATTCCGTCTTAGATTTTGCTTTTATTCTGATGAAGTTACTATATGACGTCGTCACTCAGTCGAAGTTACTGTATGATGTCGTCAGTCACTCAGTTAGTGGAACGTTTTCTTAACTTTTACTCGCCTGGTGGATGGTTGGAGATCGCCATGTGGCTTGCGATTGTTGTCTGTTGTGGAGAGCAGGTCATGGGCAGCACTCCGAGTCGAGTCGTATGTTCAACGTATTAAAAAGTGTTCCACTTCCAATGGTTATTTCCCAGGAGCCAGGACGACATATCAGCTCATTTTTGATTTTATTTAATCACCACTCTGCAGTGGCATGCAACAGCAATGTGCTATAAGATCTCGTTTTGAAGAATTGCACTTAGTTTATCGCTCTTTGACGAAAAACAAATTTACCGAGAGTCAACCATAAACAAGTTCATCTTTTCACCCAGCTCCCAGCTGATATCATCGTCTGCAATGAGCGCATGCATGCATGTGGTTATGCACGACCTATTGCTGCTCTGCTCATATACATTTCCCGTAACATTGATTTATGATTTTATGTAAAGCCAAAGATGAGTGTCGATAGGAAAAGGGTTTTTAATGCCCTGCAATTACAAAGACAAAATGTATGTGTAAATTTCGCCTGGGGCGTTCAACTTTGCTTTCCAATGCCATCGCTTTCGATTAAATCATTCTTCGTCGATGAACTCGGTGTTGACGTGTTAGTTCCAGTTTCCTATCGGGTAAGGGTAATGTTCTCTTATGCTTTTCATACCGTCAATGTTAATGGATGTATGATATCACATGGTTACATTTATAATTTTGCTCTAATTTTTTTTGCATAAAGGATCTCGAAATTCTGAAAAGAATCTCAACACATGCAACGAAGACAAAGGGCTTAGACATTATGGACCTCTCTTCTGGGTGTAGCTTGCATATTAATGAAACTAAAATCAAGAGTACATCTGGGAGCTTTGTGCATACAGCAGTTCCACATCTGATTACGCTGATTACACAGAATTTGTTTGGCTTTAAGATAAAAATGCCTAGCAAAGTGCTGAACATCCATCTATGCAAATTGATGGTTGTTGAGTGTGGGCAACACACCAAATTCCATTCTGAATCTGAGAAAAAATCAGGTAAGAAATCTCATTTCAGTTAAAATTCATATGCTGTTGTAATGTGGAGGGTCATTCATTGTCTAACTGCTTCTATATCCAGGGACATTTGCCATTATAGTCTTGACAATCCCAGTTGAGGGTGGCTTCTCAGGAGGGAAAATCAATGTAAAATGTGACAGTCAAAAGCACAGCTTCCAGTTTGAACAAGGCAGTGATCACCAGTTCTCATTGGTTGCTTTTTTAGAAAATTGTTACAATGAAGTAGAACCTATTTCTGAGGGCTGGATGTTGGCGATGGTTTTCCATCTCGTCTGGCCAGAGGCTGTAGAAACAGGCCTTTCTCCTTTTGAATTCCCTGTCTTTATAAAAGCTTTTAATGAAATCAGTGAAGAGCTCATGCCATGGTCTTCTATCCCAGCATTTCCAGTAAAAGGTTGCACATGGCCAGCAACAAAGCGTGAAGTTGGGCACGCCAATGATACGAGTGGTGGTTTCGTATCCGAAAATAAACTTGAAAACCCCGATACCCCCGCCACTCCTGAGAAGTCCGATGTCCATGATTCAGGTATTTTCTTTTTACCCTTCTAACTTTCCAGTGTGTTTCTTTAGTTCGTTTTGTTTTTTTAAGTTGTAGAAGACATTAACAACGCCAAAACCGCTAAGAACCAAATAGATGAAGACAGAGTGCGCTGTGCTACTAGAATACTTACGAAGGATTCAGAGTACGAGGAGCATGTCCTGTTCTTTCCCCTGCAAGGAAAATATGACAACACTAAGCTGTCACTTACGCAACTAGAGGGTCGTGATCGTCTAATAGCTCACATTTTCCAGTCAATAGGATTCTTAGACGTACAACTCACGGTTATTTCTCAATTGAATGAAGGCAAGCTTGATCATCACGTTGATTGGGAAAGAAATATCGATTGGAATGAACGGATTTTTCAAGTCTTTAAATGGATTGAATCGAAAGACAATTGGCCACTTTCACAACAACTTAGGTTGGATGGGCTGACGCAGCTTGTTGGTAACATTGAACGTATCGCATGGTCAGAAGATGGATCAAATGTTGAAGCCAAGAATACGATGATTTACTATCATAACGCCCTCATCATTCAACCCCGAAGTCAATCGATTCGTCGTGCTTGCCGATACCAACTAGACGACGTTATCAATTATATGGAACAAAAAATACGAACACTGGAAACGACGACTGATCTTATTTCCTGCGTCCAACAAGAGCTTGTTTGGACTCTCAAACAAGTGATAGCTTTCTCTGTGGCAGAACCACGCTTAGTATGGACGGATCCTTGTCCAGCAGCAAATCAACGAAGTTGGCGCCTCCTAGAGTTGAGTATTAAATTGAAGGCCAAGCAAGAAGGTCTTGATCTCTTGGAATCGATGGCTACTTATGTCGTTAATCCAACCAAAACTATATCTCCTACCACTGGCATCCCTAACGTATTTGTTGAAGGGATTCGTGGCACAAGAGTCGCCAAAGCAGTTGCCGACTTTGAATCCAGGATTAGTGGTAAGCCGTATTAGATCCTATTAATTCCTTTACCGTAATGTAATGACATTTGATTTTCTCAGATTGGAATACCTGTGGTCATTTGATAATGAAATTTATCACCCCGCTTCATGTCTTCCGACGGCTTACTTGTTTCTGCAGCCTTGCCTGGCATTTGTTTGAAAACGATTCCATCGAAGGGGCCCAAATGGTAGCTGATCGCATATCCTTTATTCTAACCAAACTCCTTTCTTCTGAGCAGACCAACGTTTTAGACGACCACCAAATCAGTTCCTTCCTTTATTTAATCGTCACCATGGAGACGAACGTTTCAACGACAAGTCCGGAGAGAATTGAAGCAGTGGTCACTCTATTTGGGCGATTAGATGTCTATCGCCAATGCTTGTTGATTATCGATTTACAAGCAAATTACTATGACGTAATCAACAATGTCCCCTCGTGCCGAAGTCTTTTTCGGCAGCTTTGTGAATTTGTAGCTTCCAGTGATCTTCATTCGTCGAGTTCTCTACTGGATTTAAGCATTCCCTTAATCAAAGTCTACGTTAGTTTTAATGACAGTGAATTGCTTCAGATGCTGATTGAAAAACTGTGCCTCGTTGATGATTCTAAGGACATCCATACCAATTATCTCCTGGATTCGATCTTGTTATCACCAGACATTCGGGAAATTTCCACCTTTTCTACGCTGGGCCAATCAGCAATCAGTGAATTACTGAATGCCCGAATCGACCAACTCTTGGAAACTGGGTTTTTACCGGAAAGCTCTTCAGGCACTGAAATGCATGCAAGTGCAGATCCGGAGGAGTACGAGAAAGTCTTACGTCATAACGCCGCCTTTCAAGCAAACTTAGCTTCGTATATTCACTTAGTGTTGAGTATGGAGACTATTCAAGATCTGGGCCATTTCGATCGTGTCTTGTTGTTGGGATTGATGGTATTCAGTTTGACATTTGAACGGCTTTGTGACCTTATACTCGACGTTCGTAGGTTGGGTGAAGCCGAAGTGAAATCGCATCCTTCTAAGAAAGAACTGTATGTGGAATTGTGTCGTATGCTTAGCCACTTTGACGGCCAATGCGCTAAAAACGTTAGCAGCAAAAAAATCATTGAAGTTCTCAAATGTTTCGTTTGGCTCCAAGACCGCGAACTAGTTCAATCGCTGGTGCATCAAATCTGTTTGGGCGGATCCAGAAATTACTCGTATCTCGAAGATGAAAATGTCTTCGTTGACATAATTTTCTGTGCACCACATCTCTTGGATCGTCTGATTCCAGATGTTTTCAACTTTACTACCATCACAGTGGATGCGCTATTCAAAGCCTGGATAAACGACATTTGTAATTCCTTAGTCTCCGGCGACCTTGCTTTTGATCAGAACTTACCGTCATCCGACTCCGTTTTACGAGAACCATTTCATGTGAACGTCGCCAAGTGTTTTCAGCTTTACATCCGCAATGAAAAACGGTATCCCCATCCCTCGCAATACAGCCTGAATTTGTTCTCTCCTCTCCTGGCCAAGTTATCTACCTGGAGAATGGCCCACATCTTAATTCAAATCCACCGATCAGACATCGGAGAAGAATCCAGCCTTAAAGAATCTGGCACGTGCGTTCATCTCATCCGCCACATCGGTCAGCAATTCGCCACCCGAGACATGACTGCTCTTATCAAATCAGAACGAGTGGAGATCCTTGATTGTTTGGTTGAAGTCATGGTTTGCCTCCTTTGGCTTGGTGACCACTGTTCATTGTTGCCTTATTCACATCAAATTTGTTTCAGTTTCCAACGGTGGCAAGAGAATCCTTTAGTGTACAAAATGGTTTCATCTACAAAAGTGCGGAAAATGGCACTTACGTGTCATAATAGCCGAATGGCTCTCTGTCGTCTAGTGGAGCAGCGCATCAATCGACTGAAAATGATTAAAGCTAAAGAGCCGGCTCTTCATTCATCGAATACATCATGTTTGCAACCAGCTTCAAACAAATATTTCTACAGCTCTCAATCGCAGCTTGATGAAATGAAATTTCTGCAACGCCTTCTTCAATCCAAACCCGAGCTCCATATCCAAGCTGAAGATCACGAGGGAACACAATGATGTAAGCTTCATTTAACGATTTTAGATAGTTGTTAACTTGTTTTGTTTTTTCCTTGTTGTTTTCTGTCCTTTTTCTTTCTGTTTTGTTTTCGTTTTCGTTCGTATTTTTTTCGACCAATGCGTAGCTAAATCCAAATCGTGTCTTTTTTTACGCAAAAGTAACATGTTGTCTGTAACATGCCTTTTTGATATTATTCCAGTTGTGTGTTATTGGGTTAGATGTATGCTCTGAAACGAGTACGACATCACAGTGATTGATGTGTGTGAGCAAAAACAATCAAGAAAAGGCGTCAGTCTTCGAAATGCGTTACTGTCACAAATCCATAATTGTTTTACACATTTGGAAGCACGCGTAGAGGTCTACGACGGTAGAATTCAAAACTTCGATATGTCCCATGTTAGACATAAGCAATTCTTCAATATGCAAAACAATACCAAAGTACTTAGACAAATCTCGCTTTCATCGCTTTTCCCCGTATATCCTAAATAGCTGAATATGCAACGGTATAAGTGTTATTATCTGTGGCCTGTTAAATCTTATCTTGTGTGAAAGCAACTGTCAAATTAAGATAAAGCACCAAGCATCACGTCTGTACACTCTTTGCCACTACAACAAAGAAAACACATTTACCGTGACAAGCAGCTACCAAGGAAATGAATAAAGTAAATAATGGTCGTGCTGTATCCATGGTTGGACCGCTGGGCAAAAAAAAAAACAGCCCAATTGTGCGTGACTCATACAGGATGGAACTATTTACTCCATCCGCTGTTCAGTCTTCTACAGCATTTGTCCTTGAATGGACGCGTTCGAATATCTGTCGTCGCCCCTGACTTGGGCTGTAACCTTCATATCTTGTCTTTACATTTTATACAAGTAAAATACGTTGATCCCATGTACTGTTTACCTTGACTAATCTAAACCCCTCGTTATTTCACAGGTATGTTACGTTGCAATTTAATTACTTTGTTGATCAAGGCATCCCTGGTCCCAAGCCTATGCCTATCTTTGGAAATATGTGGGGACTTTGGAAGAAGGTAAGAATATTTAGTCGCGTGTTATGATACAACGTAATGCTAAAAATTTATCCACAGAATACGGCAGAGCACGATGCATCGCTAGTGAAAAAGTACGGCAAAATTTTTGGTTATTTCGACGGCCCAAATCCAAACCTTTGGATCACGGATACTGAAATGATCAAGGCCATTTTCGTGAAAGATTTCAATCACTTTGTCGATCGCAGGGTATCAATAAATGACTCGGAAATGGAAAGGGTCAATGCAGTAAGTACCTGACCAAGAGTTGCTTCTTTTTTTTTTTAGTCTTTTCAGTTCAAAACAAATGTCGTCCGCAAATGGTTGACAGTCCTCAGAGGTCAAGAATGGAAGGATGTCCGCTCATCTGTTACGCCAGCGTTCACCACCGGCAAAATCAAAAGGGTATCGATGCCTTTTTTGAATAATATTTGAAGTTATTGGCATGTAATTCGTTTTTTTTTTCCGTAATTACAACAATAGATGTCCTTGCTGATTAACGACTGCGTCCACAAGCTATGTGATAGTATAGCTGCACAAACCGAAGGAAAAATTAATGCCAAACTGTACCAAAATCGCAATCTTGTCGTTTGACGTTGTTCCTAGTTCTATTAACGGATTGATTGGTCTGTGACAGGATATTCAGTGCTTTCACTATGGACGTGATCGCCCGATGCGCCTTCGGGTTGAAAATCGACAATCTCGGAGACAAAGACGACCCGTTCGTTCAAAACGCCCAATTTATCTTCAATCCACCATCTAATAAAACACCACTCATCCTACTGCCTTGTAAGTCTATTGAAAGGCTATTCTCCGTGCTGTTTGATGACACATTCATCATTTTCTTCTGTTGTTTCAATAGTCACGTATCCCAAGCTATTTTCTCTGTTTGGCGAAAGTCTGTTTGTCACCAAGCAGCTCAAATTCTTTTTCCAGTTACTGCAAAATATGATACGAGAACGATCACAATCCGAAGAGGTATAAGTTTAGCTAACGAAAAGTTTCAGTCCAGCATCGCTGGTTATATTTTTTATTTTTTCGCATAGAAATATCACGATTTTATTGAAGTGGCTAACGAGGCGATCTCTGAATTTACGAAGGATGTTGGTGGCAAAAAGGTGGCGATGTGGTCACGAGAGGAAATAGAAGAGATTCTAATAGGCCAGGTAAATAAAAAAAAAACAGTAACGTCGTCAAGTAGTAATTGGTCTATTTAGTCAACGTTTAATTTGTTTAACTCCTTATAAAAGTCAACACTGTTTATGCTGGCTGGTTTCGACACGACTGCGACTACCCTTACAAACACCTGCTTTGAGCTGGCCAGGAATCCAGATATCCAGGATAAGTTGTATGGCAGCATCATTAAAAAACTGGAAGATTATGTAAGTAGCACTTTAAATGATGGCTTTCGTAATTCTTATACAATTTTCTTTAAAAAATTCAAAGAAGGACGATATCTGTCACGAGTTGATCCAAGATTTGCCGTATCTCGAACAAGTTCTCTTAGAAGTTTTACGCTTATACCCACCAGCCCTGCGGTGCGTACAATGTAGAATTGTAGATGTCAATGTGTAGCCTACCTTCATGGTTAATACTTTTCTTTTTTACGTTTTCTTTTTAGAACTGACCGCCAATGCACAAAAGACATATCTTATGACAACGGTCGTATCAATATTAAAGCAGGCGTAATGGTCACCGTACCGATCTACGCCCTCCATCACATGGAAGAATACTATCCAAATCCAGAAAAATTCGATCCCGAAAGGTATCGCGTGAAATCTAGCAAAGTTTATGACTTTAAACTTCAAGAAAAACATAAATCGGTAACAGATGGACCCCTGAAAACAAAGCCAAACGTAGTCCTTATAGCTTTATGGCTTTCGGAGCAGGACCGCGAAATTGTGTGGGAATGCGATTTGCGATGGAGGAAATGAAAATGGCTATTTGCACACTCGTCAAAAAATTTCACTTCTTTGTGGTGAAAGAAACTCCGGTAAGCTTATGATTTTTAAGTAACCTTACTCAGCTACAAAATTTTGTCATGGATCTGGCAGGAGAAGCTCCAATTTGATGACGGATTTCAAACTGCTTTGCAACCCACTCGCGCAATTTTAGGCATTGAAAGCCGTCATTCCAATTTCAACTAAACTAGTATTGCTGCTGCATCCTGCATGCCAATCAATAAAGCAGAAGATTTGAACCATGAAATGTCGGTGGTGGTCAGCTGTTTTCAAAGAACCGGCAATACTGTTGAGAGCGGTACGAATAATTATACTAAACGCTGTGTTTTTCTAGTGTTTTAACATTATTTCAATGGATTGCCAGACTGGAGTACTGGATTGAGTCAGTGGTGTAGTAGTGAGTCAGAGACAGGGGTCTTATGACGATCATAACGGTCTTCACTTGGTAGTCTGTGATCAGCACCGAATACGATGTACACGGTGCATGGTAACTTAATGGTAACCTAGAAAATAGAAGGGAAATCGCAGAAAAGGCAAATATAAAGGGTTTTTAAATATATGTAAAGATTTTACCCGAAATCGAAATAGAATGTTATCAAATTCCGGGTCCATATTTGCTGCTACTTACTGCTTAGCCCCATGGCCCATGTAGTTATTCGGCATTGCTATGTGAGTGTGACCATGAATGGTGTGACTGTGAGATGGAGAAGGGCTCATGTGAAGCTGTAAATAACTAACAGTAATATTTAATTTCTCTATTCAAGTAAGTATAGATTTTTATCTTCTACTACAATTGTAAAATTATTATTGTTGTATTGTATGCACGATGAAACTTTCTTTAGAACACTTTCTAGTCTGGTGTACCATGCTTGTTTCAATTTCTTCAATTAACCCTTAGAATCCTTGAATTAATCAGTCACATCTACATCTGGCTTTATGCTTTCAGGTTACAAGAAGATATCCCAAAGAGAATTAATTTTGCCCTAGCCCACCCAATCCAAGTAATTTAAATCATGCCCTGAAATAGCAAAGGCAAAAGAAAATAAGTCTCAATCAGGCCTCAACTCCCCAAAGTGACACAGATGAAGAATATAAAAATTCTTGACTGCAGGTTTGTTTGGAAATTGTTTTTATCCTTCGTTACGTTAATGTTAATGGATGATTTTCCGATTATAACTTCATCTTAATATCATAATAGGGAGAAGAATGGTGAAGTGGAGTATTTCCTTAAATGGATAGTCTTTTCGCATGATGACAATTCTTGGGAACCAAAGAGAAACCTGGATTGCTATGATTTGATTGCATCAATGTTTCAAAGCAAAAGAAATGAGGAAGAAATGAAAAAGAAAAATACCTACTTAAACTAAAAGAAAAACATCTACCATTGAATGAATATTATTAAAACAAGAAACAAGCTAAGCTAGAAGAAAACAAGCTGTAAAGAAAAAAACTTAAGTGCAGGTATTTTTCAAATTCTTAACTTGAGGCAATGAACATCAAGATGTGGTCAATAAATTGATGGGTTTCTCCATGTGTCATTTTAGATGCCCACTCGTTCAACCGGATTCGGTCGAAATATGGAGGCCGAGAAAATTCTAGGAGCGGCCGGATGTCACTCCTAGAGGTGAACTTCCCTACTCATAAAACGGGTATGTTCAATCGAATTCAGGGTTAATAGCATTCTGTAAGCAGTTAACGTATTCAATGATTCGTTAGTGAATATTGACTCTCAGCCAAAATTTTCGTTACGATAACGTGCAGTTTTAAAAACTTTTACTCGTAAAACTGAAAACTTCAAATGCTATTATTTTTGCAATGAGAGCATTTTTCCTGTTAGTCGTTCGGTTGCTGTTAAACTCCACGTAGGCCCTATATACGGTACAGTTGATGCTTTCCGTCTATTGGATTTTTAGAAAAACATCCCATGACTGTGATCTAGTTGCCTACCTAACAAACTTAGCCCGCAAGTTGTGATCAAATTCTACGAGAAGAAAATGTAGTGGCCTAACAAGAGCAAAATTTCCGCGAAAAATTGAGAAGGAAGTATGTACTTTTTATTTTTCTTACTTTTTATAATTGTAATCAAATACCTTTACTGAGGGTTGAAGTGTGGGAAGGTATAACCCTTTTTCACATTTGCCTTATACGCAACTGGGAACTGTTGCAGAATATCTTCAGGTTGCTGGCAATCTACTAGGACTGTCCCGGTTGATTGTGGTGCCCACATCTCTAACTTGGGTAGCGTCGGCAATCACATCCGCATCTTCATTCTTGCATTTGTTAGACAACCTTTTAAGCACTTCCAACTGGAGGATAATCATGGCCGTCATCAGCGTCACCTGGAATCTTGCCTCATAAAGGTACACAATCTATTTGTAAATCATAAATGATGTTAACATATTTTGTTCTCGAAATTATCTTACTTTTAGTTTGCAGATGAAAAAATTCAATTACTGCTGGTTGAATCCGTCCATAAGTACAACTACTAATGCCCGTCTTTACATTGATTAACGGAACGCATCTTGAATTGATCTAAAATTATTCTGTATTTGGCTTTGTTGGACTGGCGATTGCCGTTTTTCTGTAAGTCACATTAATTTTACTTTTCACGCCAGTTTTTCCCTTTATAATATTTTTTTTTTTATTTTTCTTGCTCAGCACTATAGTTTGTTTGTTATCCGGATGTAACAACAGAAAAGTCAATGTTGGCATTTCATGCATTGGAAGAAGTAGCTAAGCATGGGAAGAAATCAGCATGGTAAATGTTGGAGTGGATTAGCGGTATGGTTACTCGAAAGAGTTTCCGTAGGATTGGCACTAAAGTAGAAGGGCGCTAACAATAGCTGGCTGGAACTGAAAGCTCATTTTTTTTGTAATTCAGCAAACTAGCATTTTGTGGTTATAGATTGTACCACGAGATGGCGCTGTTGGCAGTCTGTACTTAGATTGCTGTATAGTACATGTCACTGTGAAACCAAGGCCTACTTAATGGATAAGGCCTGTAAACTTGTATATTCCCCATGAAGGCGACAGAATTCCCATCCCTGCCCCTGTGAGAGCCAATCAGACGAAAAAAGGAGGCGAAGACTTCGCCATCTGGCGCTCATAATCCTTTAGGGTTATTTATCCCTGGTTAAACCTACTGATATGGAGTAGCGTAGCCGAGTGGTTTAAGCGCTGGTTCATGACACAATTTCTTTCGGAGGCATGGGTTCGAATCCCATCGCTGCCACTTATTTTCATTTTATGCCTCAACATTTATATTATTTATGGATTCTGAGCACCAGATGGCGAAGTCTTCGCCTCCTTTTTTCGTCTGATTGGCTCTCACAGGGGCAGGGATGGGAATTCTGTCGCCTTCATGGGGAATATACAAGCTTACAGGCCTTATCCATTAAGTAGGCCTTGGTGAAACCTGTGTGTGAATCTTTGTTAATTGTACAATGCAATGGAAAATTCGTTATAAACCGACGATGTGTTACCTACTTTTAGTGCTTTCAATCTAAAATATATTATTCAAGTGGAGAACATCAAATGGATTATTTTGGGTGCAACGGCTAAACCTTCTGATCAGCTGCTAAGTTGTAAAAAACTGTTCGCAACCTACTACATTCAATCAAGCTATTCTTTTAACAAATGGAGAGGTATTAGTTTTATATTTCGCCAATCAAAATACAATGGCAAAGTTTCTTCTTTTAACAAGTAGCTTGTGAAACCTATAAATTGCAAAGCTTGCTGCTCATGGAGAAAGGTTACAAAAATCACAAATTGTATGGTTGAAATTCCATAATCTCATGCTAACGGTCTTAACCTGTTCAACAATTCATCTCATTTGTGGTGTGAAGTGTGAGTGTGAGTGAGCGCGCCATATGTTGTGTTGGCAATCATGAACCATCACCATTTCAGCAACATTCTACCCACTTCTAGTAAGCTCAAGTGGCCGGATTTTGTGTTCAGGTGTGATATATTAGACTCATATTTTGGCAGTCAGTATCAAATTTGCATGATTCTGCTTTTACTCATAGCTTGTGGAACTAAAAGTGCAGAGGCTGTTGGCCCTGAAGGATTTGACAAGTGTCCCGTATGTTGTGGTTGCAACCACTATCACCATTTCAGCAATCTTCTCATCATTTCTGCTCAATGCATCATGTGCTGGATGTTGCATTCATAGGTGAGTTATTAGACTTGTATATTAGCAATCAATATCAAATTGGCATGATTCTGCATTTATTTCCAGTTCATGGAACTTGAAATGCAAAGGATGCTGGTCCTAACTGAAAGTCACCAACAATGCAAAATTACTTTTGGCCCACTCATCATTGTCGTGTAAGTTTCCGTTTCGTAAAGCCTCCTGTTCTTCTTATGTTGTGTTGGTAAAAGTTAACAACCAACATGTCAACATTCTTATTTTTATTTCTACTTTTCCAGCCAGCACACGCCTTTGTTTCGCCCGTCGTCGCCTCGTGGTTGCCCGTCATCGCCACGCCCGTCATCGCCTCGCCCGTCGTCACCTCGCCCGTCGTCACCTCTCCCGTTGTCGTCTCGCCCGTCGTCGTCACCTCTCCCGTCGTCGTCTCGCCCGTCGTCCCGTCATCGCCTCGCCCGTCGTCGCTTCGTGGTCGTCCCGTCATCGCCCCACCCGTCGTCGCTTCGTGGTCGCCCCGTAATCGCCTCGCCCGTCTTCGTCTCGTGGTCGCTCCGTCATCGCCGTCATCGTCGTGGTATCGTTGAATTTTGTTATGTGTGATCTGTGATGTAAAGTAACCCGTTGGCTGCCACGCCATTTTCACCCCCCTTTTTTTTTTAGCTTGTAGGGACGGGCCGCGCTGTTGTGCTCCATGGCGTATTTGCCATGGGGTGGGACAGTCGCAACTGCCCAAGATTGGCCTTCGGGCCGGCCTTTGGGCCTTAGGCAATGCACCCTATAGGGACTTCCCTTTGTTGGCAAGTTCATGGAGACCAGGGGTGTGCATTCCCGTAATGGTCTCCTTGAACTTGTCGGCCCGGACTTGTCTTCGGACAAGTCCTCCTTGGCGCCATCCCTCTGGTGGCGCGTAGCAAATGTAGAAACGCAACCTACGGGTTGCATGGCGTGGCAGCCAACGGGTTACTATATTGTATATGTATGTTTGTGTTGTATGTAAAACAGTGGTGGAATTGTGGGTGGATGGAGGGCAATACAATTCAATTTATATTAAAAAACTTTTTTGTTATTGATTATATTTTTTTTCGCTTTTGCCGAGCGCGGGTTTGAAACCACGGAGCTCAAGTTGAACAGCATTTCAGCCTCACGCTCTAACCATTGAGCTATGTTGGTTACATTGATGAAATCTAAGTCTTCAAGTCATTAAGGTAACACTGCATAGCAGTCAATAGACTACCAGTTCACATTGGGGGGGATAGTAGGGGGGGTTGCCAGGAAGCCATCACACTCGCCCAGCAACTCGAAGGTTTATGGTTCGATTCCGAGTCAGGCTTCCAACCTTCCACGTCTGCAAGTAGAGTCGAGAAACTTCCCCGTTACGAAGGAACGGGACGGATATTTTGGAGATACATATTAGAATATCCAATAACAAATTCTAATAAAGATTTCAATGTCATTATTCCACATTTAATCGTGTTTTAACAATTACAATACAATATCTGTATTGCAACATACATGTATTAGTTCCTCTACAACCATAAACATTTGTTGTATTTCGTATGACTTTCTCGAGATTTGAAGCCAAGACTTTCAGCATGTTAAGCCGACGCTCTACCATTGAGCCATCTTTCATATAAACTGTTTGTCTAATTTTCCGTGTCAATTGAGTTCAACAAATCTGGACTTAGAATAATTTTGGCAGCATGATTCAAGATACATACATATTGGCACAAACTTGTCAACAAGAGAATGAAATTACATCTTGTTTCCACTTACCAGTTTTATCCTCAACCGGGATATGAACCCGAGTCCTTTATATCCGCACACCAACGCTATACCACAGAGCTGTTGTCCATGTTCCAGCAGTAACAAGCTAAACATATAGCTTTACGAGCCCACAAAAATTGCTTTTACAATATTACCTTTTCGTGTCTTCTAGTAATTATAAGTAACATTGATAACTCATATAGCTCAATGGTTGAGCACCGGCATTGCATGCCAAAAGCTTGGGGATCGATCCCCGAAAGAGTTAAATAATTAACAATAACAACTATGGATTAAATCTGGTAAGGTAATATAAACAAAACTTGCATGCAAGAAAAACAAACTGAAGATAAATAAAATTGGTAAACAGCCAGCTACCATGATCAAGATTGAAACGTCATCAGCAGGAATTCAAAGGCATTCCGGAATTCCCACAGAACACCTCAAAACTTCACACCAGTGGCCATCTAAGCAGTGATTACAGTTGAATCCTAAATAGAAGAGAAATGTCAAAGCTTAGGAAGTAAATATCATGTCACACATATTTGTGGAATAGCGTTGCGAAGCATCCAATTGCCTATGGAAAAACATGGGAGCTACGTCAGCACGAGCAGGAGCTGGTAGCCTGGGCCGGCTCGGCCCCGTGTCGAACAGGTTTGTCCATTATTGTTTATGGGATGGTTCGGACGCGGTTTACGGGCTGTTTTCTATCCCCCATAAAGTATTAATTACGTACCCCGATCATAAGCGATGAATTGTTTACACTATTGTTGTTATTATCCAAGACAATAGTTCAAACTCAATAAGAAAACAATAGAAGGAGATGATAGATTTGTTTGTTGTTACAATTGTTTAAAAAGTTTTTTTTTAAATGTGTGTCAGCATAGACCTACACCAATCAAATACACCAATCATCCTAACTAAAACAATTCATAAAGGCTAACATAAACATCAAAGTAACCGTGGAGTGAAGGTGCAGTGAACTTGTGTGCTCAGTGTAAGGTAAAACCATAACCAATAGTGCTTGAAGCCCAAAATACGGTGGGGAAAGAGGAATTCAACTCCCATTATACTACACACAAAGCACAATATGAAATAAAGTAAGCGAATGCCAATTTGGCAATACCCAACCATACCAGTTTTTTCCGCGTCCTCATAGGGTGAATCTCAGGGATGGGCGGCGAACTTCGTTGATCCAACAACACTCCTAGACGACCAGTGATCCTCTATTGGTGGTGGTCGGCCTTTCCAGATACATAAAAAACAACACAAAAAACATGGTTAGATAATTATATTTAAAAACCAATAAACCTGGCGGATGCGAGGCAACGATTTTGTTGCTCCAGCGACAATCCTCAATGTTAAACGTCCTCTTTAGTGGTGTCGGGGCCCTCCTAGTTCCAGAAGACAACAAGCATGATCAGACAAATCATCTTTAAAAACTTTAAATTTTATACCTTCAAATCTTGAGCAAAGATCACGGTTTTCTGGCGATAATCCTCAATGTCCTACGTCCTTTGCAGTGATTATAGAACTCCCCTACTAACACAAAAAAAATGATTAAACATTTAATTTTTATAACATATACCCTAAAAATTCTGGTCGATGATCTACTTGTTCGGGCGGTGTCCTCGATGTCCAGCTCCTCTTCGGTGGTGGCGAACTACTCCTAGTTACACGAAAAAATAATAATAAAAGAACTTAACATTCGTAGTAGAAAAATAAGATTTTAAAACACATACCCTACCAACCCTAGTCAACGACCTCATTGCTCCATCGGCGATTCTTAATGTTCAGCGTCCTCTTCTGTAGTGGTAAGCTCCTAGTTCCACAAGGCAACAGGCATGATTAGACAAATCATTTTTAAAAACATTAAATTTTATACCTTTATATCTTGAGCGTAGATCACTGGCGATGATTCTCAATGTCCTTTGCCCTTTTCAGTGATGATAGGACTCTCCTACTTACAAGAAAAAAATATGACTAAACAATTCATTTTTACAACATATACCCCAAAATTCTGGTCGATGATCTCGTTGTTCCGGCGGCGATCCTCGATGTCCAGCTCCTCTTTTTGGCGGTGGCGGGCCTCTCCTAGCTGCACCAAAA
Source organism: Daphnia sinensis (assembly GCA_013167095.2). Classification (NCBI taxonomy): domain Eukaryota; kingdom Metazoa; phylum Arthropoda; class Branchiopoda; order Diplostraca; family Daphniidae; genus Daphnia; species Daphnia sinensis. The sequence continues at coordinate 7,495,286 of CM023197.1, forward strand.
AAAAAGATAATGAAAGAACTCAAATTCACAACAAGAAAAATAAATTTTACAACACAAACCCGACAAACCCTGAGCGACGATTAGGCTGTTCCAGCGGTGATATTCAATGCCCAAGGTATACATCTCCAACTTCCTCTTCGGTGGTGGTAGGCCTCTCCTAGATACGCGAATAAATAATAACAAAAGAGCTAATCATAGTAAGAAAATTAGATTTTAAAACGCATACCCGACAAACTCTGGGCGATGATTACGGTGTTCCAGCGGTGATCTTCGTTGTACCATATACATTTCGGTGACGTTAGGGCTACCGACTTCCCTAGATACATAAAAACAGGATTAAACCATTAATTTTTAAAATATACACCTTAAAATGCTGGGCGATGTTATCGTTGCTTTACATACACACAAAAAAAATGAGTATCCACGAAATAAAAAAAAAACATATACCTTACCCCAAGGGAACCCTCTAATGGCTCCGGCGGTGATCCTCGACGTCTAACTTCATCACATGCAATCTGCTGTGATGCAAAATTTTCTTTTGTGAAAACCATCTCTACGATAATAAAAGCTAACAATCGTCTTCGAGTTCACAGCACGTTTTACCTGTTTCCAGAGCAGCTGCACAAGCGCAAGCTTCTTGTCCCTCACCTTTGCAAAGACAGTACGATGTTCTTGATCTCATCACATGGAGCGTCATTTTCCATTGTAGAGTACTGGACAATGACCAATCGAACATCTTCGTCAGGTTCTATGCAGACACTTTGAAAATTATCATAAAAAGCTGAAAAAAGACCAATCGTCCGGAGAGCGGTAGAACAAAGTGCATCCTCCTGGAAGACTCGTAAGCAACTACAGGACTCCTAAACAATTGAAAAGGTCCGAACACCTGTTGAAGGTAAGCGTGCCGATTTTCGATATCATTTCATATCCGACTTAAAAATGGATCGTTGACCTGGGATACACTATCCCCAAGGTATACGCCACTTTCTATTCTGTCCGTTTCTTTTATCAGTCCCTGACCTATCCTTCTAGCATTTTAATTCGCAATCACTAAGGTCAAAATGGGGCTGGGAAAAAGATCAATGATCGTTTCGTACGTTTTCAGTCCAACCTAGTATATAAACCTAGAGAATTTCACTAAATTCACATTCAGCTTAAGACACCCAAAGTTTGCGGATCCCCACAGCTTAGAAAATGCACGCATATAACTTACCAAGCATCGTGGTTTGCATCTTCGGTGTTCTCCTGTTCAATGGTACGTTTTTAGTTTTAATTTTTCAGAAATCCATCTTCTAATTTTCAAAAATTATGTAATTAGGACAAGTTAGTCAGCAGTTCGCTGTAGATGTAATACCTCAACAAGAATCAGGTGTAGAACAGGCAGATGCTTCTGGCATCATCTAGGACTACCAGGAACAACTTGGGCTCTGTTCTTTCGTAAGGCTCTGAAACAGTAAAAATAAGGAATTAAAAATCATGGCGAGTAGGCCTATTCAAAAAAGAAATGAAGTGCCTGAGTGATATTAAATAACACGGTCAGGATTGTTTTCAGAGGGCTAGTCAAGCAAAAACGAACCATTTCAGTTGGACACGCTGTCGAAATAAGGAAATTCCATTACACTGAGATACTCAATCAGGTTGCATCCACTCAGGACATGGTCTTCAATTTTGGGTGAATTTTCAACAGTGATGTGTTGAATATCCATTGGTCCAGTGATGGATTGGACAATACTTGTGACGGCTATCTGGACAAAATCGAAGAGATTCTACCCGTTAATGTCTTGCAACTCGATATTTCAGATCAAAGACGCACTCGCCAGTAATGGTCTGGTTATCAGAGACTGTCAGCGTCGTTGTGACATTCAGATGACACTACAGCCATTAAAAAATCCAAGAGTGACGTCCTTTCCGACAGCGATAAGACGACGTGTTTTCTTTTGTTCGTGAGATTGTTTTGGGGTATGTCATATTCACCACTTCACTCAAATATTCTTCAACGTTGTCGTAGCTGTTGATAGTGTCCGTTTCAAACGAGTCCTGTGTCGTGCAAGTTGACATTAGCGTGCAAAGAGTGATTTTTAAAAATGAAATGAGATGTCATACCCTAAATGTTACGTGACCGTGAATCGTGATCTCTGGACACTGTACGAAATCCAGAGTTTTTTTTTCTTAAACCTTTGGAAACAATATCACTGACATCACGCCACTCATTGAATTTTCGGTGACCAAATCATGCACTTCTAAATGTCGCTTGAAATGTATGTGTCCGTTAATGGTTGCGTCCTCGTCTATCGTAGCTGCAGCGGCAACAATCATCCAACATAATTCCAGCCACCGTATTCAGCGTGACGGTGTCACCCGATGAGCTGATGACGTCGCCATCAACGGTGACGTTGGATATGAAGAGTGTGCCTGTAGAAAAAATAGCAATGAAATCATTGAAAATTTCAAAATACATGGTCGAAAATGCCTGTTACCGTTTGGGATCTGTTGAGGAGAGCTATATATGTCTTGCGGAATGTTCAGATTATTAAAAGTCTCTCTACAGCTAGGTTTCCGCAAATGGTTAGCTGCCAAAAGATGAAGAATAAAGGCCGTAGTTAAAACCCAAAGAACGTTAAACATTGATTAACGAAATAACCTTTGTCCCAGACACATGGAAGTATCACCTTCGTCTGTGTGCAGGAAGACATCCACATTTCTTCCATTAATATCTGGACAGTCAATGTTTTCTTGGACATCTAGGATGTCGACTTCAATACTTGCTAGGATGGTTTGCTGGCCCGAGGTGCTCAAAAAATCTTTGATAAGGAGATCATTTAGAGGATCCAATTCAGCATCGTCAACAAGCAAAGGACCTGTGAAATTGACAAAGCCTATGACAACAAATGTTATCAGACTGCACTGATTACAATTTATGATTGACATTAGCTTTAACGATCTGGTCAATCTAGACAATATATAACAATGTTTGCAAATGTGAAAATTTAAGCTAAGGTGAATACCTGCAGCTTAGTAGTGCAGAGTAATTTTACCCCTTTTTCTTTCAATATGGCAACAATACTGTATGTGTCTTGCCAGATAATACTACAAGTAAAGAATGACAAATAACATGAAAATTTACCACAATCATTACCTTTTCGCTAATACATAGACATCAAGTTCATGTATGATATATGATCAATATAACTTCTGCCAGACTATTGGCCTGTTATCTGTAACTTTCATTTCTCATTTCTTAGACAACCCCAGCAAACCCCATTGTCACGTCACTGCAAAAGAAAAGAATCAAACGTTATTTAACAGTGAATAGATAATTAGATATTTAACCATCAGAATGATACCAGAACTCTTAGCTTTACGAAATGCTTACCTTACAAATAATCAATACCATGTAAAGTAGGCTTTGAGTAAAATATAATGCAATTACCAAAAACTGAAGAACTTCGTCGGTAACCTCTAGTCCTCTAATAACAACAAGGCTAGCTACAACTGATGCAGATGAACCATGAATTTCTCTCACAGACGATCCATCAAAAAGTGTGGCCTGTGGCCATCTATTGACTTACTTTTACGTTTCTAATTAAGCCTGACTTTTTAAGCCCGATTTTTTGTACAAAAATGTAGCGCTCGGCTCTGCTGCAATAGTGCAATAAGGATTAATTTTGACCAGCTAATAGCAGAACGTACTGGCGTGACACAAAACTATTTTTTTTCCCAATGTTTTTTTTACTCATCGTGCCAGCACCTTCCGTTATTAAGCTCGTCAAAGTCAACCCATATTTGCACCGGGGGCGTTGACCACCCATCAGTTAAAATCGAGTTCCCGCCCCAAAACCGAAAAACCCATTCGCCTCACAATCGTGAAACCCCTTTGCCCATGGACTACTCTATTGTTAAGGACGGGACTGTTTCCCTATCCCGCCTTGTTAAAGGGTGTCACTGTGGATGGAAAAATAAAAAAATAAACCATTAAATGCAGCTTTAAAAGGCGATTGTAACCATAAATTTTTTTCTTTATAAAACATATAATTTGAAAAGATATTGCGATTTTAATTTGGGAAGAAGAGGGAATTGGGCGGGCCGCCGGTGCCATCTATCAACCAAAAAGCTCAAGTTCTTGCTCACTTACAGTTAAACTTCAAATTTTCGCATGCCATCTACCAACCAAAATTGCATGCTCTTGCTGATTTGACAACTGAACTCGACATTGAACAAGCAATGAGCTAGATTTTTGACTCCCAGATGGCACCGGCCATCTGGGAGTTGGTCCGCCCAATTCCCCTTTTTTCTGATAGAAAATAATTAATATTTCGTTAAGGGTTAATTTTCAATATAGGGACATTTGAGGCGCATTTTTGCGCAAAAAATTCAGCTGAGGTGAATTGTAACAGGGAAAAAAAGTCTATTTTTGCGTGAATTTCAATATTAAATTCACTTCAGCTGAATTTTTAAATTCTTCTTTCCCACCCGTTTTTTTCAATTCAGCTGAATGGAGGTCCTCCATTCAGCTCCTTAATTCACAATACACCTATGGTTATGGCTCCTCCTCTTCCAATTTCTGCAACGTTGTAATTCAATAATAATTTTTAAAAACTGAATTCAATAAAAAATTTAAAAAAATTACATGGGTGGCATAGGAAATGTCGAACAGTCCCGTCCTTAACAATAGAGTAGTCCATGGTAGACCAGCACAACGTAGAACGTACAATACAAACCCCCCACAACCGTATCAAACGGACCGGCCCTATCGGGAACTTCCCGAACGGAGTGAGGGCTCTTAAGGCGCATTTTAGCGCAACAATTCACTTCAGCTGTTTTTCAGCTGAAGTGAATAAAATTCACGCAAAAATGGTTTTTGATGAATTAAATTTAGATGTATCAAAATTCATCTCAAATTCATCTGAAGTGAATTTGAAAAACTGGCAAAACGCGAAAATGCACAATTTAGTAGTAATTTTTTTGGCTCCTCCCCTATCACTGCTATTTGGAGCAGACTGTTTCTAAACGGCATCTGTTTTTACAAGCAGTGCAGCTGTCAAATTCTTATTCTGTTATCAACTTTTAAAATTACTAATAGAACAACATCAAGGTAATTTATCTGACATTATGTACATTATTCTAACAATTAAATGCTATTTGATTTTGACATTGTCATATTCCAATATTATCTAAATATGGAAAAACATAAAAAAAACCTCTTCATTGCTCTAGTTGCCTCTAACAATTTGCTTGAAGCAAGGTATCTAAACTTATCAAGTAGTAGCGAAGATGAAGATGACGACAAATTAAAAAAATTGCTGTTTCATTTGTTTACTTAGCAAGAATGTATATGCACCTATAATGAGTTCTATTTCATCGTAGTAGCTAGGTTTCTTCTTCAGTACATCAGCACTGGAACCCGTTGCTGATATAAGCTTTACATATTCTTTCCTCTTGGCCAGATGATTATTCCACTTGATTTTTAGTTTAATGCCAGCGTCCTTCTTGTTCGAAAAACTGTAGCCTGCTGCTTGTAGCTGCGTAGCTATTGAATCCCAAACAGGCTGCACTTTCATACCCTTCGCACGCAACTTTGGAAAATTGTCCTTGATGAGATCTGTTGGGAGAAAATGCGATGTAATAGTAGGTAATGACATCATTATGCTAGACAATACTTACCCAAGAACAATTGGCACAATGGTCCAATTTTAGCTGCTCCTTATCCTTTTTCCCATTCCATATATCTTTTATGACATTCGATACCTCTTCAGTTGGGCTATTCAGGGTACTTTTACTACTGTTTTCTAAAGGGTCACTTGATTCATACAAAATTTCGTGGCACAATTCTTCACTGATATGTTTCTCTGCCATTTCAATTAAAATATTAGAGAAATACAGTCATGCAAAAAAAATCGTGTACGTATCGTGTACGTAAGTTTCATTTGACAACAAATTCATTTGTTTGATTCGTCTGCTTTTTTACAACGTTGCAGAAAATGGAAGAGGAGGAGCCATAACCATAGGTGTATTGTGAATTAAGGAGCTGAATGGAGGTCCAGACCTCCATTCAGCTGAATTGAAAAAAACGGGTGGGAAAGAAGAATTTAAAAATTCAGCTGAAGTGAATTTAATTTTGAAATTCACGCAAAAATGGACTTTTTTTCCCTGTTACAATTCACCTCAGCTGAATTTTTTGCGCAAAAATGCGCCTTTAGTGCTGACACCCCGAGATTTTCGCGCCGCCAGCGCCATCTGTGGAGCAAAGTTTCGGAAAATAGTATGTCGACTCAACTGAAGTGAAGTCTGAACAAGAATCCCTATCGGAAAATTTATGTGCTTTTAGATAGAATCAGGCACCAGTTTCAAAACCAACTGTTGAATGATAGGTCGGATAGGTAGCATACGAAAACAGTAGCATCTAAAGTTTGGCGCAAACTGTTTGGGTACTACTTGTGAAGCATGGTTATTTGTTATTTTATTCCATTTTATAAATCTTATTCCTAGGTTTATTCAATAGCACCTTATTTATTTGGCTTGAAAATAAGGATGGATTCTGAAATTTTACCAAGTGCTGTGCTGACAGCATCCAAAATAAAGTCCCATGATGGGGCTTCGTTTAACCTTTCATTCAATGATTTAAATTACAGCGTGGGAAAAGGTAATTCAATCAAAATTAAGCTAATGCAATTTCTTGTTTAATTTTTTCTGTCAATTAGAATTAGAATTGTGTTATTGTCAAATACATATGATTTTGATCTGGCAGAAGTCGTTAGAAACAGAATATTTAGCCTCGGCTACGATTACTGCAATAGTAAAGCTGAAAGTATTCGTCATGTGTGTTTTCTTTAGGAAGAAAAACCAAAAAGGTTTTACACAAAATTAGTGGCAGTTTTAAGTCTGGCCAGTTAACAGCTATTTTAGGGCCATCTGGAGCAGGAAAAACATCCCTAATGAACATCCTGGCTGGCTTAAAGTTAGTTTCTACACCCAAGTTCTTAATGATGAAAAAACAAGTTAATTACTTTGATACTTACAACAGGAAAAGTGGGATAGAAGGCCAAGTCTGTGTCAATGGTGCACAACGAGAATTCAAAACATTCCGGAAAGAATCGGCCTACGTTACTCAAAAGGACCACCTGTTGACAAATCTCACCGTCGACGAGTATTTTATTGCCGCCGCTCATCTAAAACTAGGCAACAATGTTTCTAACAAAGAAAAGATTTCTACCGTAAAACCCAATTTCCTAATTACTTGCCAAAACAATTTTATAAAAATGGAATTTCTTCCAACAGGTAAAAAATATTCTCAAGACATTAGGTTTAACGAGTAGCCAATACAAACGTGTCTCCTGTTTGTCCGGTGGTGAGCGTAAGAGATTGTCTATCGGATTAGAATTGATTGATAATCCATCCCTCTTATTTCTGGACGAACCAACTAGGTAATGTTACAAAATATCTAGCTCGATGTGGAACGTTATCTAAAATGATAATTTTTTTTGTCCGTAGTGGTTTGGACAGTTCGTCAAGTTTGCAATGCGTTGCTTTGCTGCGTGAAATCGCTAGGAGTGGTAGAACGGTAAAATTTACAAATTTACTTACTTTACAATTGAAAAATTACTTTGAGTTTTATTTACTTGGTACGAGAAAAGGTAGTCGCCACCATCCATCAACCAAGCTCTCGACTGCTTAGCCACTTCGATCACCTTTACATCGTCGCTAGTGGATCATGCATCTATCAAGGCCCAGTTGGATCCTTAGTTTCATATCTAAAGGTTATGGATCTGAATTGCCCTAGTTATCACAATCCAGCAGATTTTGGTAAAGAAAAATAAATTACAGATAAACTTAATTAAAGAATAATTAAAATTAACTGATTCTTTCTATTTAAGCACTGGACGTGGCTTCTGGAGAATACGGCGAAGTGCTAGAAAAATTGATATCGGGTATTGAAAATGGTCGTAATATTTACCATGATAGTTCAGTGCCCACGTCATCTGCTTCACCGCGCGATAGTCAGGGTGTGCAGTCGTTTTGTTTAATTTTGGCTTGGAGTATCTTTATCTGGTTTTCACTGCTGTTTTTCAAAATTCCAAACAGATACTGGATTCTCCGATGATGACGAAGAACAAGTTACCATGTTGGAAGGTCTTCCCAAAAAAAGCAAAGTGGGAACTGCACACAGACCTCTTCACGCAGCGCCTTTTCATATGCAAGTGACAGTTCTCCTTGGAAGGACTTGGAAAACCATTTGGAGAGAAAAAGTAATGTTTATCTTTCGCCATTTCCGTAGAATAATTTCATCAACTTGAAACACTTGCAGTTTAGACTCGGCTAAAGCTTTCTGACGAGACAAAATACTTATTATTAAGATTACTATTTTAGATTACTATCTTGAGCAATCAATAATGTTTATATTAAATCAAACGAATATTACCCAGATCCTTTCGGCGATGCGGCTAGCCCTTCACGTTGTTGTTGCTATGCTGGTAGGCCTGTTGTATTGGCAGATCGGGGATGACGCCGCCCAAATATTCAACAACGTCGGCCTGGTCTTCTTCAATATGCTGTTCATCATGGCGGCAGCCATGATGCCAACCGTCCTGACTTGTAAGTAAAAAGCAAAACAGATTTTCTCATACTTTAAGTAAGTTAATTAATTTTTTTTTTTTACATACAGTTACCTTGGACATGGAAGTACTGATTCGAGAACATTTGAATCAATGGTACAGCCTCAAAGCATATTACCTCGCCAAGACGCTAGCTGATATTCCGTTTCAGATCATCTTCCCAATCGTGTATCTGGTTCCTGTCTATTTCATGACCAACCAACCGATGAGCCTGGAACGTTTCGGTTTATTGCTGGTTATTATGATCTGGATGTCGCTGTTGGGACAAGGACTTGGTCTGTTTTTTGGCGCCACATTTGATATCCAAGCGGCCTCTTTTTTAGCCGCCACTAGTACCGTTCCCATATTTCTTCTATCAGGACTTTTCATTACGTTTAATTCAATACCTTCCCCGCTGCGATGGTTAACTTATTTCAGTTTTGCGCGCTACGGTTTCGAAGGCTCCATGTTGTCCATTTACGCTTACGACCGCGCTCCGTTAGCCTGTTCAGATTCTTACTGCCATTTTCGATTCCCTGAGAAATTCCTGGAACAGTTTGATTTGACACAAAGTTCATACTCTTTGTCCATTGTCGGTCTCGTGATCAACTACGTTGTAATCCGAATAGCTGGCTATTTGGCCTTACGTTTCAAGTTGAGGCATGTCCGTTAATTCTTTGCTTCATTGTTTGTTCCCTGTTAAATAATTAGCACAAATGAATGCAACACTCACATTCCAAGTTAGAAGAATTAACATATTTTAATAGATTAAACTGTTGAATATTTGCCTTTTCTGTTGTCCAGCTGTTAACTGCCAAAATTGACTCTTTTTGCTGCCATTCCGTCGTGGAAACCTTAACGATTAAAACATGATCATTAGATAAAACATAAACTCACTTCAAAACACTGCTGGCCTCGTACCCCATTTTGGCAGATTTTTTTCTATTTTAAATAATACATTGTGTTGAATTATAATTTGGTACTATTTTATTTAACTGTGAGTATGACATTTAATTACTTACGTATTTCATACTTACGAACGCTGTCGGTAATGTTGGGTGAAGGAAAAATAATTTGTTTTTAAATACAAAGATTGTAACAAAATAGAAATGGCAGTAACAATTAAGACAACACGAATATTCAACGCATACTCTTGAGCTTAAAGCTCAAGGCAAAATAGCCAGTCACGCGTACGGCGATGAAAAAGACTAACATGCCGACCACTGACCAGTAATAGGAGCTCTCGTCCATGTTGAAATGCTCCAAAAACTTTTGAGGATGGCGATTAGGGCAGTAACTTTCCGAACAAGTGAGAGGCGGTCGGTCGTAGCCGTAAATGGACAACATGGACCCTTCGAATCCGTAGCGCATAAAACTCAAGTACGTCATCCACGACATGTACGAAGGGATGGAATTGAAATTGACCAAGAATCCAGCAAAGAGCACGAACGGAATACAACCGGTCGGAGCGAGGAAGACGGCCACTTGAATGTCGAAAATAGCCCCGAGCAATAAGCCGATTCCTTGTCCGCAAAGTGCCAAGCAGATTGAAATGCACAAGAGCATGGTGTAACGTTCAATGCTCATCGGTTGGTTGGACATCAGGTAAACAATCGATACGTAAAGACCGGGGAAAATAAATTGGAACGGGATGTCGGCTAACGTTTTGGCAAGATAATACGCTTTGAGACTGTACCAGTGATTCAAATGTTCTCGAAGAAGAACGTTCCTCTCCATTGGAACTGTTTCGAAAATCGAGGAAGATTAAAGATCAAAGACTTTTTTTTTCTTCATTAACCAGTATTTAAAAGGCCATTACTTACACGTCACAACCGTTGGCATTGTAGAGGCAAAGAGGATGACGAGCAAGTTGAAGAAAAGCATCGATGCGTTATTGAGGATAGAAGCAGCGTCATCTCCTCCTAGCCAGTACATTGTATCCACGAGGAGGCCAAGAACAAAGTGCGTGACGAAGCGAACTTTGGTCAGCATCTGTTTCGTTAGACGTTCAATGGTTCGTTATATAGCACCCTGTGCAGCACATGAATGGATGTACGCTTATTCAGTACCTTGTCTCTCCACATAGTTCTCCAAGTTCGTTCGAGAAGGACGGCTACTTGAGTATGGAAAGACGCAGGGTAAGTCTTTATCTTCTTTTTCTTTGGGATATTGCCCGTCACGGTTATAGTGACGTCCGTAGCGTCATCCGTCCGGCTCTCTAATGTTTAAAAGTGATAAAATTTGAATGTAGATGACGTCAAGTTTGATTGTTACTGGGTGGAGGTGATGGCATGACCGATGTAGATCCGTAAATTTCCTGATAAACGAGACGACCATTTTCGATGGTGGACACCAAAACAGGTAGCACATCTCCATATTCGCCGCACGCCACGTCCATTACTGCAGCAGTATTGATACGAGTTATATTTCGCCAGTTTCAACAGTCCATTCTAATTCCCAGATAAGGAAGTTTTCACAAAGTTAAAAGGAAAAAAAATGAAAGGGGTTTGTTCACCGAAATCAGCCGGATTGTGGTAACTGGGACACTCCAAATTAGCTGTCTGCAGATAAGGCACTAGCGATCCGATGGGTCCTTGATATATGCACATGCCACTCGCCACGATGTATAAGTGATCAAAGTAATCAAGCAGCCGAGAACTTGGCTGGTGAATGGTTGCTACCACCTTTTAAGGAACACAAATAATCCAATGGTTACACGCGTTTTTCTTTCTTGTTTTATTTGGTTACCGTGCGACCGCTCCGGGCAATATCCCGCAATAAAGCGACACACTGTAAACTCGATGAGCTGTCCAGGCCACTGTTGATTGTAAATTATATACAAAATGTTTAGTCGTTCACCATGTCTGGCTTTCTTATACTTATTTACTAATTATGCTAATTAAATTGTCAATAATAATTATTTTAATCAACACACTATGTTGTAATCGAAACTTCTTTTCACTCTCACTAGCGTTTGATTAATAAGATAAACTTATCGGTGTTATCCAAAAATGGTATATGCGAACTCGATCAAAAGCTCAAATTTCAGTGACCCAGATTTCTAGTTGACTTATTGGGATTAACCAGTTTGTACCTGGTGGGTTCATCGAGAAACAGAATATCTGGGTTGTTCAGCAACTCCAATCCGATCGAAAGCCGCTTGCACTCGCCACCCGATAACGAACCGATTTGCGTATGCCGGCTGTGCGTTAAGCCCAATGTTTTCATCACCAATTCGACCTGGTAAATGAATCAATCGAAGATTTAATTTGATCCTTAATTATAGTGAAAGAAAATGCCGTACCTTTGATTTTCTTTCACTGCTTGATACTTTATTGCCCAGTTTGAGATTAGCGGCCGTCATTATGTATTCGTCGATGGTAAGGTTGGAGAGGAGATGATCTTCTTGAGTGATGTAAGCTGACTGTTTGCGGAATTTTTTAAGCTTTCTGTCAACGCCATTCACCTGGATTTGGCCTTCTGCTCCGCTAGTCCTGTCGTTTACATATTTGGTAAAAATCCGTTGATGAATTTATTTTATTGTTTCAATAACGTAATAAAATGACTTACCTTAGGCCAGCTAAAATGTTCATTAGGGAAGATTTGCCTGCTCCAGACGGCCCTAAAATGGCTGTCAAATGGCCAGATTTGAATGTGCCACTCATCCCGTGCAATATTTTCCTTGCATTCTTTCCTAACAGGTAAATTCCCGGTAACGGTTAGTTCATAAACAACACCCTTTCTTCACTTGCTTCCATGCTAGATGCTATAAGTAGAATAGACACAATTAAGGCCGAGGTCGCACCAAATGCTATGGGTACAGAATCTCTCGGTGCCCGCAGGCAAGGCATGGTACAATAGAAAACAGCGGTAAAACTCGAAACTATCATTGTGGGCGTTAAGTAATACATTAATGGCGGATGAGGTGTATTACCTTTATTAGCAGTATAGTAGATGTCACGAAATGTGAGATGCAAGGACGCGCCAATTAGATTTCCAACTGCTGGTACCACGTCAGATCCCGCCATTTCTATGTGAGCATCCATCTTTCTTTGTTTTATTAAATTTGTTTGTTCTTCCTTCTTTTTTCACACGCCCAAGCCAAAACACTGAATGGTTTATTATCTTGTCAAAAAGCCTCATTAGCACTGCCAATGCCAAACACGAGCTTAGGAAAACAGGTTTTTGTCAAGGGGGTAAACACACTATGACACTAACCAAACATGTCACCCTGCAAGGGCACTGGAATAGATATGTTCTTTTTGTTTACCTTAATTCATTAAATATAGATTTCGGGGAAATGGCCAGAAATTATTCCTTGCGGTTAACTGAACTTTGTTGCTTCGATTAAAGTCACTGGACTCGAAAGAATTACTCTAATCAAAAATAAATCTCCCTGCTTTCACCACGGTCACTCGACAACTGACGATCTACTAAAACTAGAAAACGAATTTCACATAAAACTGGTTTTTGATTCAACAACGTTGCCAGGTTTGCATTGATAAACATTTTATGTGACAATAAATCAAATGCAATAATTATCAACTTTACGAGATAGCGGCTTAAGTTTAAATTTAAAAGTAAATATTTAGAACTGCATTTATGTAATTAAATTGTTTATATTATTCGTTTAAATTTAAAAACTTCGTTTCCTATTTTTGAACAAACGGCCAACAGCAGATAAGAAGCACTAGTCATTATAGCACGTGAGCAGCGATCAGCGAAGCACATTATATGCATCTAATTCGGCTACCATAACATAACCCATGCAGATTTTTTTCCCTTTATCTCATACAGTGGCGTGATACAGCGCCTCTGGTGAAATCGACGCAAAGCTTAACTCACATTTCTAGTGGCCCCCATTGTTATCGTACACGAGCTCATTTTCTTCCTTTTTTTCGTGATTTCGAAACAGTTCAGAAGCTAACCAAGAAAATGGTTGTCCTTGTTTAATTCCGGGGATCGTTACCCAACTTGTTTTGTTGTCTACAAACGGGAACACTTGAAACCAATTTCTCTGCCATACCTTATTTGAAGTAGTGATACACAAAGTCCTACGAAGGCCAATCTTAAAGCAATCGAGAAATAAGGATGAATTGCGAAAATAACAAGAAGAAAAGCAAAACAAAAAAGCTGTTTTAATGGAACACGCTAATAAAAGGTACGGTGAGTTGTATACGACTCGAGTAGTTATACAGTAGCAATCGTGATTCAAAAGAGAAAGGGTTCGGCTTCTTGAACGTTTGTCAACCCGCCATCGAGGCCCGTAATATCATCGTTCGTGAGTCAATTACACACCATTACAGAGACCACGATAATCATATTTGTATTATAATAGACGTGCTTTTCCATCATACAAATGTTGTTTTGTTTTTTTTCAATCATATCCATAACAGAGCATTCTTATTTAGAGTGTATAAGATTGTAAAGATTTCTTTTTTTGTTTTGTTTATGTTTTCTTTATTTTACCGGAGGGGGAAATGGAAGAACTGAAAGAATAAGAAAGAGATTGTTGGCGTGCAAGTGTTTTGTTGCATTCGATTGAATAAGTAAGGCCTTTCTTATACAGTAAGACAACTCATGGATCAATCACAGTACAGACAGGTATAAAAGAGAGGGACGTATAGATGGGTAGAGAATCAATAACTCCGTGAGAAGAAACAAACAAAAAAAAAATTATAAATAATAATTCAGATGTAAATTTGTTTTTGTAAAGCGATGGCGGCACAGGAAAGAGGGAAAAGAGCCAATTGAAATATCTAGCCGAAGAAAACAGAAAAAAAATACAATAAACTATGTGGGAGTGAAAAAGGTAAATCTGACGAAGCTAAATCAAAAAAACATAGGAGATAAGAGATAGAGAATAACACACCTATGACACATTGTACATATATGGCTGCTGCTGCTTCTACATACGGTCAAATCTACAGCAAGAAACGAAGCGAATTCCACCGAGACGATGCATTTTTTTTTTTTTATTATTAATATTTGTCTTTTGTTTTTTGTTTATCTGTGTTATTTTGTTGTTGCAGATTTCGGCTCTTCCTCGCCATTTGTTGCCTTTTTTTTCGTATTAATCAATCATTACGTTGTTTTTTTATTCTCCATCAATGGCCGAATCGAGCGAATGGCGGCTGCTGACTACGCTCTTACCCTTAAGAGCGTGTTGGCCGCCATGGCCGGCACTCTTCTGCGCCAGGAAGGTTCCTCCTGTCAATCGATCGGAAGAAGAACAGCCGTTGGTTAGTGCGCTCATCTCGTTGACACAGTACTCGTCGTCCTCCTCCTCCTGAATGAGGGTGGGCATGTGCGAGCCGGACAAGAGGGTCGACGAGTGGTTGGAACAATCGCTGATGCCGCTATCGCTCCGATCGGCGTAATAGACCCGACGGGGCGAGTTATTGACGTGGATCGCAGCGGGCGGACTCCTGTCCGGCAACTCAATGGCCGGACCGGTAGCGGGAAGACTGGGACTGCGGCTGCGAGCGATGCCGGGATTGGGGCCGGACGATTGACAAGGGTGAGTCACGACAGGTAAACTGGGGCTACGGATGCGGGTTACGGGGTCGGTGCCGTTGGTGGGCGCCGTCAGCGAGCTGGTGGCCATTCGAGAAGAACTGGAACCGCTGCTAAACACCGAGCCTTGCTCTTCCTCGCACAGCGAGTCCATTCGAGACGAACGCCGGCCCGTCGACGATGACGACGAATTGCGTCGCGAAGCAGACGACAAGCTGGCCATGCGACCCAAAGCACGGATGGCAGTTCCAGTTTTCTGTCCAGCCATTTCCAATAACATAAACGATGGGGGGGCCATGCAACACACACAGACAAATAAAAGGTATTCGTTTTTAAGGGGGTGCGTGCAGATCAAAAATATTTCAAGTGTTGGAGCAAAACATGCAAATGAACTACAATTAACACACCGTGCAATGCGAGTTTGATTTTTTTACCTGCCACTTGCGACGGATGATGAATTTTTTGAGGCGGTCAGTGGGCAGTTTGACGGAATTCATGGCGTGTTTGGCCTGGGCCAGCCACTTGTGTTGGAGGCAAGCCTCGGCCGACAGCCGCAGTCTATCAAACAAATGAAAATACATAAGGATCACGCATATTTTGGATTGAACGAAAAATTGTGGGGATGGATCTCGTACTCTGGTCGTTTGACGAGCAACGACGAAATGAAATCCTTGGCGTCGCTCGAAATGGCGGCGAAGGCGTCGTCGTCGAAATCGTAATCGCTGGACGTGATGTTGGCGAACGTATCGGCGTCGTTATCGCCCATGAACGGAGACAGTCCCGATAACCTTTAATTCATTTCATTTAATTAGAAGAGATCGAGTATTAAAAAATAATTGTAAAACGCGAGGTGTAACTTACAGGACGTAGCAGACGACTCCCAACGACCACATGTCCGTGGCGCATCCGATCGGTTCGTAACTGACAATTTCGGGCGCGATAAATTCGGGCGTGCCGAACAGGACACGCACCGGCTGATCGGGATCCAACTGACGGGCCAGTCCGAAATCGATCAGTTTGATTCGATGCGAATTGGGGCTTTGACAAAGGATGTTTTCCGGCTTTAATTTTTCAATCGTCAGAGAATGAACAAACGATTAATGAATGATTTTAAAAAAAAATCATAAAACCGGAAATACCTTGAGGTCCAGGTGGACGATGCTCTTCGAATGCATGTAGCCGACTCCCTCGCATATTTGTCGCATAAACAGAATGCAATCCCTTTCCGTTAAAGTGAAATCATCGGCCACGACGCGCTCAAACAATTCCCCGCCGGAAATGCTGTCCAAATCAAACAAATTCAAAATAAAAACGAATCTAAATTGTTATAAGTATATATAGGACAACGTACTATTCGGTGACGAGGACGATCTCTTTGGGACAGTCGTAAGCGGCCGCCAGTTGGAGCAATTTGGGATGCTGCAATTTGTTCATGACGGCCACCTCTTGGTAGACTTTCTCGCGGTCGGCCGCTTTGATGCACCTCACGTACTTGGCTGCCCTGAGAGCGCCGCTGGCCCGATCGACCAGTCGGTAAACGACGCCAAAACGGCCTTTGCCCAGCTCTTCGTGAACCGAGTACTTTTCCTTATTCAAAAACGATTTAAACGAACAAATTCATTTTCGTGTTTTTTGTGCAAGAAAAATTTTCAAAACCGGGTTAACATACCAGAAAGTGGGGTTCACCCGGCTGCACCGTGACGTGACAGTGTTCGAATTGGGGAGCGTGAGAGTCGTCGTCATCGTCCCGGTCGTCATCTTGCTGGCCGACGATCACTTGATGGTCTTTCTCTTCACGCCGGTCGATGACGACGGCCTTGTCTCGTTTCTCAACGACCGACGGCGGCTGCAGGTAGAGCGGGTCAGACGGGCTGCTGGGCTCGCTGCAGCCGTGAATGTTTTTGGCTCGCACGCGAAACTGGTAGGTGCGCAGAGGCGCCAGTCCGTGAATCACGTACGAGGTCGAGTTGCACCTTATGTTGTTGTTGTTGTTGTAGGTAAAAAAAAAAAGAGAATAATCATTAAAAAGAAGGAACGAGACATACAAATTGGATTTTTCTTGCGTAGTTAGCTGAACAAAAGAACAACGTTGTTACAAACTATATATGCAAATGTGTTTTTCTTTTTTTTTTTCTTTCCACCGATTCATTGCAGTCATCGTCAAACATTCAAACGAATATGGCGATTTTTGTACGAAATTCTGATCGGTTTTGTCTTTTCCACATTCTTTTTTATGGAAGAAGATTCGAAAGGTAATATTTCTTTTTCTATTGTTTTTTTTTTCAGAAAAGAAAAGAAATTATTTGTGTGTGATAATTACTCTGAGGTGAGGACCGTCCACGGCTGGCCCGTTTCGCAGATTTCAACCAGGTAGCCGGTGATGACTGAGCCGCCATCGTAGACGGAGCCGTACCACGTCAGCGTCAAACTGTCGGCTTTCACTTCGCAGATTGTCGGCTTACCACCAGGATCTGGCGGGCCTGTTTTTTGTTTTTGTTTTCAAAACAAACAATGCAAAGAATAAGAAAATAAAAAAAAGGATTGTTATTTCACGTTCGGAATCTGAAGCGGATGTGAATCGACAGAATTTGTTTTTTTTTCCAAACCCTTCCCCTCTACCTATTTTGATATGCAAATGTCAGTTTGATAAAAACCCGCATACCTTCAACAGCCAATGAAGCGTAGTGACAGTCCATGCCGAACGTGTTCTCGGCCATGACGATGTACTTGCCACTGTCGTCGGCCGTGATGCGGTGCAAACTGAGCGACGCCATTCCATCGGCTTGCCTCATTTCGACGCGATCGCTCTCCACCAGCTCTTTGCCCTGATTTTCAAATCAAATGCAGAAAAACATCGTTCATTAGCGATTGGACTAAACACGTGCATAAATTAAAAGAAATACAGGCAAACAGAAAGGAAAGACGGGCGTGAGAAAAAGCAAATCAAACTAAAATAGAAAAAAAAAACTAATTTGCATAAACAAAGTGCAATGAGACAACATGAGGGTATACGATTAAAAATCCTACCCCTTTGAGCCAGCGGACTGTGGGCTCTGGCCGTCCGATGATCAGCGCCTCCAATAAGACAGTGGAGCCGACGAGCGTCGAGACGCTGACGGGACCTTTGACGATTTGGGCCGCCACCTGGAACGGATTGTCCAGCTCGTCGTTCAACTTGTCCGACTCGTACGTCAGATCGTCTTTGCTGCAGCTGAAGACGTCCTCGTCGTCGCGATAGTCGGCCACTCGGTCGTCCACGACGTTCACTATTTTATCTTCTTCATCTTCTTCTTCATCATCGTTGTGCGTTCGAATGGAGGCCGTGTTGGCGCTCGAGTAGGCCAAGGTCGTCGACGCCTCTGCCGACGTCTCGCTAATTGACGCCATAAAATGCGTAAACAAAAGTTCAAAAAACAAAAACGACCAGGGAGGAGAACCCAAATTCATTAAAAAAAAAACTCGAAAATTCTCCATCTATAACATGTTCCAGTACCGTTAGTTTAATTCTATTGTTTTCACTTTGAGAGATGGGGGTTTTGCTATCATCTTAAAGGGCGTTAACTCAAAGAAGAAAGAATGATTAGGAATGTTCCAAAAAAACTTACGCGAAGAGTTTGTCGGTGGGATCGCTGACGATGAGCCGACACCACGATTCAGCCTCGCCGTAGCGATTGTAGGCTTCGCAAAAGTAGACGCCGCTGTCGTGCGTGAAGGCGTCGCTCAGACGCAGAGCGTAGCGACCATCCCCGTAGTCCAAGTGGCGGAATTCCGGACAGTCGACCACAATCACGTCGTTTTGCACCCAGACGACCTTCAACGGGGGCGTACCTGTCAGTTTTTGTTTTGTTGTTGAAAATTGACATTCATTTGTTTTCTTTCACATCCACAATTGAAACAGAAACTCACCTGTTATGATAACTTGCAGTTCGACGACATCGCCTTCGTTCACACGCATCCGACTGGGCAATTGTTGAACGAACGACACGGGCTGCTTCGCGTTGCTCTTTGCAGCCACACCATCGACACTCGATCCGTCCATGTCCGACGTGGCGTGATATCTGCACGAGTTGGACGCAGTGACAAACAGACACACACACACACAGAAAAAGGAGGGATGGGGTGGGGAAGGATAGAATAAAAAGTCACCCAAAAAAAAAGAGAGTTATGCGTATGTCACTTGTTTCATTGGCGCGACCCGATGACGACACAAATAAAAAGAAAAAAAAAAAAAAACCCTGTGGGACATATTCGGACGATTGTTCGGGATATTTAGAATATATCCGTGATAAAAAATAAAAGAAGGGAGGGGGGGGGGAATAAAACCGGCGGGAAATGATGGGAGGAAATAAAATATTAAAAAGAAGAAGGGGGGGGGAGCAAAAGAGAAGAATATTACGGGGACGATTTGTGTGTAATCATCGACAAAAGTGATAAAAAAAAATAAAATGTTTAATTGCGCAAAGTTGATGTGACCTCGCCCGTAGCGAACGTTTCAAACTATAAAAGGTAACATTTTATTTTTCTTTCTTTCTTTTTTTTTTCATTTTTTTCTTATGAGAAATTACAGACGAATAAAAGAAAATGGATAATGCCCCGCAGAAGAAGTCTCTCTTCCTTGTACGATGTGCATTTGTTTTATTTTTGCTTTTAAATGTGAACTCTCTTTCTTTAATTTTTTATAGATCATCATTTGCAGCTAGTTAAAGAAAATTGACAATTTTCAAACGTCCCGTTTTTTTTTTTCTTCAGAAAATTGCAACCGAGAAATGCGACCACAAACAAAAGAGAAAACATCCTCTTTTTCGCTGGAAAGCTAAAAATAACTCCCCCCCCCCCCTCCTTTCCTTGCATATATTTATCGGGAAATAGTTAAAGAGAGGATGGCACTTTCTTTTTAAAAAAAATAATAATTTAGCTGAAGGTAAGAAAAAGGCTAATAAAAAAACAAAGCTCCTTGTTTGTTAATGATTTCTTAGTTTTATGGTTTTAAAGATTTTGATGATTTAAAAAAAAAGACGTTTACCGTCCGCCGCCAGAGCGCGGAGTGGATGATCCGCGCAGGTAAGAGGCGCCCGACATGGCCAGGGACCTGGCAGCCAATCGGGCGGCGCTCGATCCGCTCAGCGGCGAATAGTAAGCGCCTCTGCCGGCCGACGCGGCTGATCCGGAGCGGATGAATCCGCTGGAACGGCTGCCGCTCGATCGGCTGAGGATGTCGAGTCTGGCGTTGGCCTGGATGCGGCCTAATTCGTTCTCCACCGTGATCCTGTACAATCCGGCATCCTGTGTACATGACAAGAAAAGAGAAAGAAAATGATATTTAAAAAATGAAATTGAAATAGAGGGCGCGTTACGTGAATGAGAAATCCAGAACGGAAATGCGTGTCTCATTCACGTTACACAACCGCAACATTGATCAATTGAGTCCGGATATGCCGCCATAGAATTTGAAAAGAAAAAGAGAAACGACAATGTGAAACCCGAGTTCTCGTTTACGTGATTTTTCAGTTTGTCTCTCACTAATGGCAGTGACGTCATCGGCAATGTAAATGTAGGACAAGGTTAAAAGGCTAATTAAGAAAAAGTTGAGGTTTTTCTTCACAAAGACCCACATTTCCGAGAATTAACAATTGCATTAAAAATGATTAAATTTAAATTAAAAAAAAAAATGTTCCAGTTCCAGTACCTCGGTAGTCACGTTGCGGATCTCGAGGACGCGGACGTCATCTCGCTCTTCGATGCTGACGCGTCCGGCCGGCGTGATCGTTTCGGGTTTGATGGCGATGTTGTCGCGATCCCACGTGACCCGGGGCGACGGGTTGCCGCCGACGTTGCACTGGAACCGAACCGTTTCGCCCGTCTCGGCGATCTTGTTGTGCGGCACCGAGTAGAATTTCGGCGGTACTTTGCGCACGCGGCTCTTCTGTTGTTGTTGTTGTTGTTGTTGAGTCGCAGTTGCTTCTTTTTTTTTTTTTTGAAAATGATAAAATAAAAAGGAATTGATTGTTCTTTTCAAAAAGAAAAAAAAACAATTTTTTTGTTAAAATTACTGGAATTGATTGGCGAGACGGAACGGATGGTGCGTGAAGGAGTCGTTCTGGGCGTGGTGCGTGGAGTGGCGCGTGCCGACACAGTGCCGGCCGGTCTCGAATCCAACTGAACCATCAGGTCGTTCTCTTTATCATCAGCCACTGTTTTTTTTTTTGTTGTTTTAACAACAAACACAAAAGGAAAATTAAAAAGGAAAACAATTGAATAGATTCATGGGCTATACATCCTTGACGAACAGAGTGCATCCACATTTTTATCAGATGGAAATGTTAATGATTCATGGCCAAAACGGATGATAAACTATTCGTGATGATAATCACAGACAATAAGAAAATGAGAAATGCGGAATTATACCATCGACGATGAGGCAGGCGGATGTCGATTGGCTGCCCAGTCCGTTGTAGGCCACGCACGTGTATTCGCCCTCGTCTTCCGGGTAGACGCGCCGGATGGACAGCCTCACCACGCCTTCTTCAGCGATCACCTCCGTCGAGAAATCCTTGCACGATCGCAGCAACTGCGTCCAATTGTTTCTCGTTAGTATTTTAAATCAATCAAATGCGATGGGGGATTGAATTATTACTTTGCCGCCTCTGAGCCAGTGGATCTGAAGCGAATCGGCTGTTTCAGGCTGGCCGTTGAAGCGACATTCGAACGTGACGGTATCACCGTCGCAACAGCGCAAGTGTCTCAATGGCTGGACGACGGTCGGCGCCGTAAGGACGCGGCTAGACATTAAAAAAAAAACGGTACATTTTAATCACATTTTATTAAATTACATAAAATTGGATAGGAGACGGGCGCGCAGGAAAAAAACCCTAAAAAAAAACAGACGGAGTTGTCTTTTTATCTACGCATGACGTCATAATTAATAAGGGCGATGATGATTCAGAGCAACAAGCCAATTAGATCGATGAAGATGATAAACATTTAAAGATTTTTTTAAAGTGACACTATCATCTTGGTTGGATAGAGCGGAACGAAATCGGTAGAAACGAGCAAAAATATATATTTCTTTAAAAAAAAATAATAATCTCGCCATGTCTGGTGTTATGCAAATGAGAGCGACTCACGCATAGTTAACCAAGAGTTTCTCTATTCTTCTTCATTTTTTTTTTTTTTTGGTTTGTTGCCCCCCATACGAACGAATGCCAAGAGAATGAAAGACATGGAAGATGGCTAAAAAACTTTCCCTTTTCTGGAGTATAGCCTATTATAGAATTTCTCAAGACACACACACACACACAGACACAATGTTATAGACGTTGCCTACATTTCTCAGCATCCAATTGGCGGTGTGTGCGTCTCTCGATTCCGAGAAAAAGGGAATAATAATAAAAAAAAGGAGAGAAAAAAGAACTCGACACCCAATACAAACGGGAAAAAAGAAACGTTCGATGTTGCGAAATGGAAATGAACGAAGTACTCGCATGCGTACCTCAATGTCGTCGAGCGTCCCGGTGCACAAGATCCAACAGTTTCCGAAGAATTTGGCCGTCCTTGTCCTCCTCCTTCAAAAATAAAACAAAAAACAAAAATCAATGTAATATTTATTGATATGAAATGGCTAGTTGAGAATTCCTCCTCCTTTTTGTTTGATTGATAAATTTTTTTTTTTTGTTTAAAGAGATACATGATATTCCTCCTCCTCTCCGGGCCCATCCCATGACGATTCGAGCGTGCAAAGACAAAACGATTTCGTGTTGTTGTTTATTTATTTATTTATTTTTTTGATTGTCTTATTTTTCATTTGCACCGGCGCCCAGCAGTGACGGATCGGATGGTCACACAACGTCGCATCGATCGGCCGCACAGGAATTTAAAAAAAAATTATCCGCACGCATTCCATCGTACGTTTTTCTTTTCGAATTTTAAAATATATAGTTAAAAAAAATAAACGCAATCGGAAAAGAAATAGAGAGAGAGAGACAGTGATGAATGGCAGACTGTGGTACGAGCCAAATAAAAACATATTAAAAGCTTTTAAAAAGGAAAAAAAAAATTGTTTGTTGATGAAATATTCGTGTATACACGAGATAGGGAAGGGACTGTGAACAAGCAAGTCCATTGTTGCCTGGCCCCTCATCTGCATACGTTCGCTCCATTATGTTTTTTTTTTCTCTTTGTTGGTCTAGATTATTAGTTAGGCTCGCACAACACACACACACCGTCAATTAGCAATGACGACATACACACACACACACACGGACACACACACAAAAGAAATGAATAATCATTAGAAAAGACGGCGGGGTATCGAGAAGTGATTTAGCAGGACGAGCGATAATGAACGAGCAGTGTCATTATCTTCTACCCGCTATTCAAACTATCCTTGATACACATTTTTCTTTTTTTCTTCTAAACTATTATAATTAAAAAAAAAAAAAAAAAAACCCTAACAGAAAAATGAAATCAAAATAAATAGTAGAAATAGCTGCGTTTGCAAGGTATATAATGCTTAATGATTCAAGTAGGTCGTCATTTGTCAGACGCACACAATCGCAAATTCACAATGCGGGTGAGCCTCCTCCTCCTTTTTTTTGGCCCGTCGACACTATTATTTACATACTACACACCAAAATGGCGGCTAATGAACCGAAAAAGACTTGTAATCAGTAAAGAATGCAGCCACCCAAAAAAAAACATTGAAAATAATAATAATAAAAAAAACAAGAGGGTCTTGTTTTTTTGTTTTTTTTTAGGAAATAATTTGCTCCAACATCAGCTGATTGTGAATTGTTTTTTTTTTGCAGAGCGCTCATTAAAAATCGTTTCCTCCTCAGGTTAAAGAAAAATGCAAGAAATACGGGCACACAGAAACGTGAAATAAAAGAAGCCGGAGAGAGAGAAATCATGAAGAGCTTTCCACTCAGCGAGATGCCGGTGTGTGTCAAGGACTTTGTGTGTTGAACGCTGGACGAATCTCTCTCTCCACTCTATGAATTTTCGATTTGCAACTCGCCCATTCCACAGATTTTTTTGATTTTTATTTATTTTTATTTTTTCAAATATTTTAAAACGATCGAAAGGTCCGACAAATTCACGATGAGTCACGCAGAAAGAAACAATTGGAATGGGCCCGTGCACATCTTTCCATCTTTGTATGCGACATTATATTCCACCTATAGTGATTGGTGTGTGTGTGTGTGTGTGTGTTATCTTATTTTTTCACCTTCACCTCGAAGAGAGTCAGCTCTCTCTCTCTTGTATCCATCGCTATGACGTCGTTCATTCCCCAATGTGTTTCCTCAACAATGAGATGCAATCGCCTTTTTATTTTTATTCACGCTTGGCGTGTCGTCCAAACGGGTCACACAAATCAGTCGATCACAATCTGATGGATGTGTGTGCTCTCTCTCTCTTTCTCTCTCTCGCAGGCCAAATAGCGGGTGCATTAAACTCCCCCCCTCTGTTCAGTTGGTGGTGTGTACGCTAGGGGCGCATCGTGACCGATTCTCACGCTCAATTCTTCTCTTTGCGAACGACAAAAAAGAACAACTGTTATGTCTTTATAGAAAAGAAGAACCAAGTAACAAGAAGAAAAAGAAGTTGGTTTTATCAAATGTTGAAGGGGGGGCCCCCCGAGGACCCCACGCGATGTTTTTCACGCACGCACACGAGAAGAAGATCCCGGAGCTCTACATCTTTACGTGTTGGCTTTTCCAACTCGTTAATTTATTCCATCTTTGAAGGAATTCTGCCTCAATTGAATCCTCATTTCTAAGGAGAAGGGGGGGGGGAGGGATGTTGTTAATGAGAATCTTTCGTCACGCCGATGGACTTCATTCGTCAAGTGCGGGACTCAAACAAAAAAAAAAGAAATGTTTAGCAGAGCAAACGGACACGCAACAGATGGCATTTCAACTCGTGTGTGTTAGACGGCCGCCGCCCTGTAAAGCAATTCCAACAAATGAACGAGGTCCTTTTTTTTTTCTTAACTAGCTCGAGACAAACCCCGAATGAAAAATGAATCATCTAATTGAATCAAACAGCCCCATTTTCTTCCCACTTTTCTTTTTCTTTTAAAGACATCTTCATTTTCTGTTCCCCCCCCCCTTTTTTTTTAATAAGGCGGGAAAAAATTATGAAATAGTTGACACGGTCACGGTGTGCTCCTCGTCTATTGAGAGGGGGGGGATAACGGAAAGATTGTGTGTTCGAAACTCGACGGGAGATCTTTCTTTTTTTTTTTTTTGTTTGGCCGTCTTCATTTCGATAAGTCATAACCGATTGAAATTCGCCAACGGCTATTTGTTTTGAATTTTCCTTTTTTTGTTTCACCCGTTACCGATGAACCGTGAAAGAAAAACACAGTCGGTGTTCTTTATATCTCCGCCATCTTTTGTTTCCTTGAATCCCGATCATCGCAAATATTTTAAACAAAAAAAAAATGTTTTGATTTATATTCTAACCGGATCGATTGATTTTCTTTTCCTTTCTTTAAAAAAAATCGCGAAATTTCCCGAATACCCGCAGGGCTTTTGCCATTTTTCAATATGGCCGCCTAAAATATTAGAAATAAAAAAATTAAAAAAATTAAATATGCTTACCGTGAACGTAGACTTGTAGAGAAACGGCGGCTTTGGCTTGGCCGTGAACGTTGCGCGCAACGACCGAGTAGGTTGCCGAAAAATCCAATTGGACGCAGGGGACGGTCAGCTTGTAAAGAGGCGCGTCTGCTTCGCTCACGAAACGGTCAGCGCGTTCGTTATCCCGCGGCTGCAAATTGCACGAAACAAAACAAAAAATTAAATAAAAATAAAATTCCAAAAAAAGGGGGGGGGGATGCGATAAATCAAACAGATGTAATAAATACGTGCGCGTTGTGAAAAATCACGAGGTGTAAAATTAGGGGATTGATTATATATACACGAGAGGAGAAAAAAAAAAGACGCGGGTTCGGAGCAAATTAGAAATGCGGGAAGAACGTGAAAAAAAAAACAAGAAAACAAAAATCATCTTTTTTTTTTTTTTTTTTTCGAAATGAAAAATGAAGAGGAGCTGCTATTTTCATGTCTAATTGCGCAACGCCTCGAGGTGAATCGTGAACAGAGAAAACGTCGTCTTTCGTGATTTTTTTTTTTTTTCACGTTACGTCTTTTCTATTGTTCTGCCGAACAGCCGAGAAACAACTTTTTGTGTGTGTGTGTTTCTCATTTTTTTTTCTTGTTTCCCATCTTGGCAAAGCTATTGTTTTCTTTTTAACTCGCACATAAGACAGCCAAAGAAATATTCAAAAATAAAAGGGGGGGGGGGGGGGGGGCGAGGAAAGAAAAGAGCAAAGGAGGAGGAGATGACGATTTTCTGATTTGCATCATTTCTCTTCCTTTTTTTAAAAAAAGCATCGGAGAAGCGCGACTTTCAAAATCGTCTTTTACACGAGCCCGTATAAACGACGTCGGTGGGCTCATTTGCATATTTTCTTAACGAATAATTCCACACAAAAAATTATCGAAAATGATTGGAAATATTTTTTTTTTTGAGGGAAAAATGTACGAACAAGTTAAATGGTCGGATCGTTGATCAAAGTGAAAACGATCAAATATAAAAGACGCAAAGTGCGCTGGCTGGGAAAAAAAAAATTCGCTTTAAAAGGCCCGAACGATTTTCGGGAATGTTGGGAAAATGCGGCGAAAACGATTGCACGGAACAAATCAAGATCTTATACCATTTTACTCCTTTTTTTTATTATTAAAAAAAAATCTATATAAAAATCAAATAAAATAAAAAATTCCAACCTCAAAGGCGTAATGGATCTCTCTCTCTCTCTTTCGATGCCGCCCGTTTTTCTTTCAACCGAAAACGGTACGGGACTAAAAAAAAAAAAAATACATTTCGTGGTCGGGCCGAGAATTTAGCCGCGGGAATAGCAAAAAAAAAAAAGTAGGACGAGACGAATGGGCTTAAAAAAAAAACATGCGATCGTTTACGTCATGAAAAGTCAGATCAAAAAAAAGAATGTTGATCGCTAGCAATCATCATCATCGCCATTGGCATTTATTTGCAATTGGGAAACTGTTATTTATTTATTTTTTTTCTTCTTTGAAATAAAATAGAAAAAAAAAGGAAAACAATAAGATTGAGATAAAAGAAAAAGAAAGAAAAAAAAAATTACACAGAATCCCTGGGCGGCTCGTGTCGTGAGCCCATCCGAAATGGGCTGTTGGTGGATGTTTCGGACCGTTACGACTATAACATACACGCCTCCCCACCTCCTCTATACACACGGAGGGGGGCGGGGGGGAGAAACAACAACACGAAAAGGTGATGGCGCTTGTTGCTGAAATTTTAAAGCGCCACGGGTCGTCTTATCCGCAGGGCGAAAACGAATAGATCGTGATTGGCACAACTGTTTTCAAAGTCGGTTCGTAAAGGACGTTAAAGAAGAGATGAACGCGCGTGAGCGTGAGCGTCGTGGCCGCACGACACGAAAGAGGTGCAACACTGGCCGTTATCTGAATTGTTTATTTGAATTTTTTTTTTTTTGCTCATTTAAAGAGGTAAGAGAGGAGAGGGAATATATTCAAATGATTTCACTTCGGCCACCGTCGAAGCAAAAAGAAGGGCGCCACCTGTTGTCGCTGCCATTCAAACACGACGCAATGAATGGCTGCGTATTTCATAGACGCCGCGCGCATGATGTACTTCTTAATAAGTATGGCTTAATAGAACACGCGTGTTTGCCTTTTTTTTTTTTTTTCACGTTGCTATATCATTTTCCGTGAAATATATTTTGTGCCTGACGCATAGAATTTCGTCCGCCCCTCCGGCTCTTCTCCTTCTCCCCATGTGTGTGTGTGTTGTACGCGACATTTATGGCATTAGAGCATCAGGCTGTTTTTTTTTTTTTTGAATTTACGAGTGAAAATGGCCAGTGTTGTGTGTCGAGCTTTAAATCACGAAGAATGAAAGAAAACAAGTTCTTTTTTGTTTCGGGATAGAAAGAAAGCGACGAAAGGTTGCGGGAAAAAAAAAATGAAAAGATGAACGGAATTAAGTTTGAAAAAAAGGGCGCCTTTGAAAAAAAAATGGCCGAAATGAGGTGAGAGAAAACGTCGTTCAAATGTCA
This sequence comes from Daphnia sinensis, assembly GCA_013167095.2. Lineage (NCBI taxonomy): Eukaryota > Metazoa > Arthropoda > Branchiopoda > Diplostraca > Daphniidae > Daphnia > Daphnia sinensis. The sequence goes on from CM023197.1 coordinate 7,523,510, forward strand.
CGAATGTAAAGTGACGGGAAAGAAAAAACAAAAGAACAAACGGACGATCGGGAGGAGGGGGTGTTAACCTGCCGCTGGCCGTTTCGTATAGATCAAATAACAATCACGAAAAAGAACGAGTTGATGAGACGCTACGATCTCATTTTCAATTCGTTTACGTTCATTTTTTCCCTTTTTTTTTAAATTTTTAACTTCACGATATGATTTATGATTTGAAAAATGGCGCCATCATCGCGGCTGACCCTCAGTGGCGCTTTCAAATAAAAAAAATATGAACAAAAAGGAATGTCTCCTTTTTTTCATTCAAGTAGTAAATCTTTATTTATATAAATGTACGCGTACATAAATGCGAAATGAAACAGAAATAAGAAAAACGGAATAATATACAACGATTTTGATGAATGGTTGACGTCAGCGTGATGAATTAGCATAGAGCGCACGCACGCAACGAGACAACTTTCGCTTTGCAAAAAATGTTCGTCGTCGAAAATTTGCAACCCAAACAAGAAAAAAAAACGAAATTATAAATGGGGGGGGGGAACCTCTTCGGTGCCATTTGCCATTAACGATCAAAGCAGCCATTTTGTTTTTCGTTCAAAAAAAAAAGAAAAGAAAAAGAAGATGGAACGGGTGGGGGGGGAGGGTTATGTGCGAGAGGTGAATGTTGAACGATCACGCACCTATAGCAGCACCGGGCTGCAACTAAAAGCAGCGTGTGCCCGTCATTACACGTACGGCCGACACATCACAACACACGTTGTGTATATTAATGCCGGCTTCAAAAAAAGGGTGGCTCTCTCTTGATTTAAACAAAACAAAAAAATTATTCAAAAGAGGAAGGACATGAACGACCCCAAACAAATTTGCCAATTACGAACAACACGTTTTTTCTTTGTAAAAAAAAAAAAGGGAGGAGATCGAAAAAAAAAAACAATTGAAAAAAAAAGGTAGCTGTTTCATTTCTCGTGTGTGATGATCCAATCGATTCGATCACGAAAAAACACGCAGTGGCACGCACAAAAAATTTTATTTTTCTTAAGAAAGAGGGGGGGGGGACGTGATAGTAAGCAGGGCGTTGCTTTATAACGCGCAATCAGGTTGTAATAGGATGCCCTATGATGATATCGACAAACATCATCTCGCCAGCCCATTTTTTTCTATCTCTATTTTTTTTTTTCACGGCCAAATGTTTTCCATTTTTTTTTTCCCTATTTTCTTACGATAATAATAATAAAAAAATAAGGCCTGATGTGATGATTATCCGCTAACCAAAACTCCTGTAGTCTTTCGGATTCGAATCAACGTTTCGCTCGAGTGTGTTACACAGCCCGCGGGATAATGTTGGGATTGCAAACGAATTTCAATCAAGCCCCTCTATTTCGTTCAAGAAACAAAACAAATGTCGCTATCGTGAATATTGAAAATCCTCAATTGATGAATTTAAAAAGGCGTTTATTTCGCTTGACGTTCGAAAAAAAAATGAAAGTGAGATGATGAAGAGGAGAGCCGCTCTTTTGTTTTGTTTTTTTCGTGTGTCCAATTACGCAACACCTTGTTGCCAATGACAGGCGGCCGCAACGGGCGACCTCATGGGGAGTCGACAGATTAACAGGCGTCCGACGACGTACAATATATTTATTTAAAATAAAATAAGAAAAGAACGCCCTTCCAAAAGCCGCCATTGTTTCGTTATTCACGGCCGCGTCTTGGAAGAGAGAAAGGCTAAAAAGAATATAAAGATTTGCCATAAAGCGCGATGTTGCGTTCGGCTGGAACACTTGAATCGAAATGATGGATCACGAACGAAAACGGCCAATGGATCTATTTGAATCAAATGATGATCAGTTAGTTACTGACCCTTTCATTTCATTCTGAACTTGTCTCTTGAAGTCGACCTCTTTTGAAATCCCCACAAAAATGTGAGCAAAAAAAAACAAAAGACGGTCTAGCCGTTTGAAAAATGTGGCTGTATAGTGTCTGTGTGCATAACGGTGTGACCTAAATAACAACTTTAACTACCAAACAACTAGCATAGAAGGATAGGGAAAAAAAAAACAAAATAGCGACGACCAAAGAAAGAAAGAAAATACAAATTTATTTTTTGTTTTGGAGTTGATATTGGACGACCTTGTAGTGAGGCAACCCGACGAGCTTAAATATATATATGGAAATCCCTTTTTCTTTTGAAATTCTTCTTTTTCTTCTTCTTCTTCTTTTGCAAATGGCGTTTGTGTGTTATTAAAAAGGAGAAATGAGACGGGGGGGGGGGGGACTGGCTCGGTCTCAATTTCTTTTTCGCCGTTGCTCTCACATTTGTCTGTCTCTCCTCCCTTTCGTTCGTTTTCGTTCAAACTCGTGTGTTTTCTATTTCTTTTTTGATTCCTTGATTTCGCACCACACACTACACGACAGCGGATAACATTTCAGAATTTTCAAAATAAAATAATATTATAAGCCGATTCCCGATGTCTCTTAAAAAATTTCTCTTTCGGGGGGGGGGGGGGGTCGACTGGAGAAAAGAACCGCCTCCAGTGTAAAGATGATAACACGCATTCGTGTGTAGTTTTTTTTGCGTGATTAGAGAACAAGAAGGAGGGAGGAAAGATCCGTTTTTGGGCGTGGCACAGGAAGTCGCGAAAGAAAAAAGAGTAACATCTGAAGACAAAGACAGAAAGGCCACAGATTTTGATGATTGGCCGCGTGTTCGTTCGTGAAAGTTTGTGTTTTTTCTTTTGATGATTGCGACCCGTTTTTTTTTTAACTAAAAGAAAAAAACAAGTCGCGAGTAAACATTTCATTTCTAAATGAAAGTTTAAAATTTAAAAAAAAGAAATGATTGTTCTGCGGTGGCAGAATGCAGCGAAAGTAAAAAAAAACAATTTTTTAATTGCGTGTGTTCCAGAGGTCGTGGCCGCAAAAAAAAAAAAAAGAATAAAAAAGGATGCGCTTTTACTCGCTGAATTGACGTAAACGCATCGCTCCAGTGTTCCAGACCATCAACTGTCAATGAAATCCCCTTCTTTTTTACATTGGAGACGCATTGGATTGGCCGCCCGCTCCGTATGCCCCAACTCAAACCTCTGAGGCTTCACCTTAAATGGTCCGGCTTTTCTCTCACGCTGGGGTCCTATGGAAATGACCATCAAAAATGAGAAGGGGGGGGGGGGACTTAACAGCAAAGAAGAAAAAAAAAAGGGAAAAGTGTTGACCAATATGGAATCAGTCGTCGTCCTACACTCTGAAGCTTTTCCTTTTTATTTTATTTTTTTTTTTCCTTTCAATATACGCGTGGAAATCCTAAAAAAGAGTTCCAGCAAGGAGACTGGAGAGCGCTTGTCCAGCAACATCTGGCAACCCCATTTTTTTTTTCTATGGCATTTTTTTTCTTTTCTTTTTGTTAAAGGCTTTGAAGAAAATGACACGAAAGAAAAAAAATCAAACAAATAAATCAATTCGACCTATTTCTTTCACAGATGGCAAACAAGCAAAAAAAAAAATAGAAGGAGACCGTGACACACAGCTTGTCCAGCAGTCTTTTTTCCAGCCCGTCTCTGTTCAAAACTTACGAGTGGGGAATGAAAAAAAAAAAATTACATGAAAAATAAATCAAAAGAGGCAAGAGGCGGGGTCTTTAACAAATCTAAAAAAAAAAATCTATATGAATCGTTAAAAAATAATCAGAGAGATAAATCGATCTCATTTGCATACGTGCGCCAATTTGGCAGCAACGGCTTCTTCTCCTGTTCAATCAACAGTGTGTTCCTCTCACTCCCTTTCATCATTTGTTTTTTACGCAAACAGATGGGAGAACTATCATTAAAAAATATGACTTTTTTCTTTTTTTGATTAGAATTTAAAAATAAAAAAAAATATTTAAAACGTCACGCAATTTTTATACACCACGTCTTATAGCCAGTTGTCAGACGCGATAATCGATGATGATGACGGGCTCCAACGAGTCCCGTATCATTTCGCCCTCCCACCGCACGTTGTGCCTCTCAGCGCTGCTCGTGAGTGTCTATATACATATACATTACATAATAACGTTCACGAGAGAAACATTTAAAAAAAATGGCGATGTTTGTAAACGAAATTCTCGCAAACATCTGATGTTGTTGTGATTTTTAAAATTGGAAATCCATTAAGAAAAAAAAAAGGGTCATATCGTCTAGCCATCGATTGGCCCATCACATCGGGTGCTGAGCGAATACGTAATTTTTTTAAATGCATAACGACGTGTTTGTACTTAAGCAAAGGAGGGGGGGGAGTATATTTAAAAAACCAGTTTCTCTTGCGTCTGCCGACCTTATAGAAACAAAAACAAAAACAATCGAAATGTTATTCTGGTCGTCGGCCTTTTTGTTTTTTTCGTTTGTGGGCTCGTTGTTGCAACCAATTATCGTCAGTTGTCGGGCGGGGGGGGGGGGGGTGCCGAGAAAGGGAATCGTGTCAATTCCTATACAAGCGACGCATATCAATTGGCCGTTTTAAAATATTCAGTTATTTTATTTTATTTTTTTGTTTGTCTTACAAGGACAATTTTATATGATAATAAAGTGAGTCATGTGTTCCGAGCGACCTTTAATGGAACGTTTTCGAATCAGCACACACACACACACACAAACACACACAAACTCTTAAATCATTTTCTTATTCAAAAATATGCGCGCCATATTTTTTTTTTCAAAATTTCGCCATTCGCAATTCTTCTAAACCCTTTCAAAAAGGCAAACATTTAGATATTTAAAATAAAAAGTGAACTAGAAGAAAAATAAATCAAAATCAAATAAATAAATTTAGAAAAAAAAAAAAAATCCGGTTTGACGAGAAGCTGGCGCCACTTCACCTTTTAAGGCATGTCCACACACCAAACGCGTACACACACACACACACACAATCTTAGAAAAAAAAAATTCGGTCAGAAAATGCCTTTGCAAAACGCAATTGTTTGTTTTTGTTGGTTTATTTGTGTGTGTGTGTCGTTACAAACGCAAATTTCGCCCGGGGCGATTAAAAACGGACGTCATCGATTTTTGAACGTTTCAAAAGAATTCGTGAATAATCTTTTTTTTAGCGAATCGAAAAACATTCGAGATGTAACGCCATCACATCCGTGTATATAACTGTTGTGCGCGGCGTCGTTCTCTTTTCTTTATATTCAAAAACTATGCAAATTAGGTAACGATTTCGGTTTTTTTCTTTCTCCCGCGTGAGTTAGGAAAGGTTAAAAAAAAGAGAGAAATAGAGGCTCCTAAGATGCATATCTGCTAAGCCGGACAAGACGGGCGGAACAAAAAAATATATATCCCCCCCCCCTCTTCTCTCGTTCGATTTTTTATTATTATTATTTACTTTCTTTTTTTTACATATTTAAATCGTTAAACGGTAAAAAAAATAAATAAAATAAAATGTGGGCATTTGTTTGCGTTTCAATCCGCCCTGCAAAAAAAGCTCGTCAAAACAAATCGCATAGAAAAGTGGATACAAATTTAAATTTTCAAGGCAAAATTTGAATAAACGTATTCGTCAAGTGAGACAAATGAATAACGTTTTTCCACTTCAGTTGTCGGTTTGAAAAAAAAAAACGAAATTTTTTTTTTCTTTTTTGCGGACTGATTGACGGACATGTTAAACCAATCGTCTGTCCGTTTTGAGAGAAATGAAATTCCATCGGGGCATTTGCATAGACACCTTATCTATTTATTCCATTTTTTTCTCTTTTTCCTATCCCCCCCCCCCAAAAAAAAAAGAAAATTGTAAGAGATAACGTGCCAACTCCTATTTTTTTCAAATGATGGGCGGCTGATTGTGTTTGTGTGGTATAATCTTATCCTGCGCGTTTCGATATCCCGGCCGAACAAAACAAAATGCCTCTCGTACTGCTTTTTTTTTTCAATGCATTTAGATGATTTCATTTCGAAATTTTTGTTTTTTGTTTTCCTATTTTCAAATTTTAGAGTTTTTGTTTTGTTTTACAACTTGGCACTTGGCAGAGGAGGTGAAACGCAATGGCCCAACTTTAAAAAATTCAGTTACATTTTACGATGTTTGGTGGGGGTAAGGTATATTAGAATAACCTTGTTATTTCAAAAAAAAACAAAATAAAATAGATAACGGGTTTTAGCAAGGAAAAAAAAATAAAGAGGACAATCAAACGAATATATCAAGTGACAAGATGACGTCATAGATATTCGACCTCTCGATTTTGAAAAAGAAATTTGGTTTTGTTCGTGGACTTTAAATAGATGATCTTGATTTGAGAAGAAAAGATGGGCGGAGATGATGTCGCGATCCTGTCTGTTAGACACGGATAAAAGTATAAAGAGATTCTTAGATCATCCCCCCTAAAATGGATGAAATAAACAAAACAAAATTTAAAAGGACATGACAACAAGAAAAGGGAATGAAGTCATCAGAGCCTATCGAACATGGGACGACTTTAGCTGTTTGGGGTACGTAACACGACACTTATTTTCTTTGTTGTCCTCAAAATTTATATTAAAAAAAAAAAAAAGATAAGATTGGCATTGTTCAAAAGAGGTTTCGCCACGTCAGCCGCCAAAAAAAAAAACATTTCAATCGTATACACACAGCAAAGGAAATGAACTGCCATTTTCAATAGACTTGATTTTTTTTTAAATGTCTGAAAAAGAAAGGCTAAAATTCTATTGAAATTTGAAGAATCAATATACAAGTTTGAATGAGAACGTCGAGCCCGATTTATAGTCCTTGTCATTGAAATGAGTTTAGAAAGGGAATGAATAAAAAAAATTTGAATTAAATTGATAGCCCCCCCCCTTGATTTAAAAGAAATTCGCTATATACAATTGCCATAAATCGAAATAAAATAAGAACGAAATAAATACAGAATGGCTGCGTGATTCGTAGAAAAAACAACAACAAGATGACGTCGTACTATTCGAGTGACGATGATTTGTTGTTTTGTGTGACACGCGTCATAGCAAAAAGATAAGTCAGGGCGCCTATTAATCAATATTCAACCCGGTTGACCCCCGTGCGTCTCTGCGTGAGCGCCTCTCTCTCTCTCTCTCTCTCGTTTTCAATATTAAAATGAGAATTGAACGTTTGGCCTGACCAGGTGAAACAACCAACAGCTGGAGAAATGACATGCGCGTCTCATTAGAATATAAAATGAAAAGAAACGCTGAAAACATTTCGCATTCGGATCAAAAAGGTCAAGACAGATAACCAATTTTTTCTTTTTTTTTTTCGGAACTCTTTTGATTTGAATGAAATTAAATATTTCGTGTCGTGATCGTGAACATCGGTCCGTCTCGGCACAAAGTTTTTTCCAGCTAATTTTTTTTATATAAAAAAAAAATGAGGCAGGGGAAATCAAATAGAAAATTTAAAAACCGGTTGACTCTTCATTTTCAAATTTAAGAAAAGAAAGAAAAAAAAAAAGAAATGGATGTTCCAGGAGATGGTACCGTTGGACGTCCTTGCAAGGACGCCATGTAATAAACACGTCCCACAAAAAAAAAAAAAAAAAAAAAAAAATCCCCCCCTCCTCTTTCTTCTAGGTGAAACATTCACAGGTGGGGGGGGGGGGCATTCGCACCTTTCGGTGCACAAACTTTGTGTTGTCTTATAAATACGTTAACCTACATATTTCCATTCCAAAAAGATTATACACATATTGGTATGCATAAAAAAGCATAAAAACCAATAACACGCCCAGCAGCATTTTAAATATATTTGAATAGATCAAAAAAAAAAATCAAAAAAAAATAAGGAGGTGTAGTCGACCAAAGAGAGAGAGAGAGAGAGATAAAGAGAATGGTGTGGTACATATTATATGTAAAATAGAAATCGGCGCCTGTGTGTACATTAAAAAAGAGCTGGTCGAAAGGCAAATGATGGACAGCTTTTTTTTTTTTCATCTCATGTTGGACGTTTTGGTGTGTAACTCATTCCGTTTATGGAATCAACAGCCGAACAGTGAGAGAGAGAGAGAGAGAGAGATACCCTTAATGTTTCAAACTTGTTGTTCTTTTAGCGGGTTTTTTCGTTGTTACACTCGTACCCAGCAATCCCGGATTTATTCTTTTTTAATACAATAAAAAAAAAAAAAAAAAAAGAGTTGATAGACTTGCCATAGTTTTTACAGACTGCATTTTTTATGTGTGATAACAAGATAAAAAAGAAAACAATATTCAATTTTTTTGCGACAGATGGACAGGTGTGGACCTCCCTCATCGGCCCTCAATTGAAACTGTAAATTTCGAATAGTCAATTGCTCTGGAATTAAATCGCAAAAAAAAAAAATGATTTTGGAATGATATACACAAATGTGTGCACAGCCAAAAGGTAGGAAAATGCAAATCAAACACGCAAACAACGTCAAGTCACTGTTCATGATCTTTTGTCAATACACGAAAAAACTAAAAATTCGTGTTTTTCTTTGAGCAACAAGAGCGAGTGAATAAGATTAAGTCCTCCATCAATTTGGCCTTTTGTCAAATGTTTCAAGAAAGATAATCACGCTGTGGTTATGGTATATAAGGCAGAGGGGGGAAATGCACAAAAGAAGTTTGAAACGTTAATCAGCGCAGTTGTAACCCGCTGATGATGAATGGCCTAATTGAACAATTAAATAAATAAGACGCTGCGGGACGGCCATTTTTGCCCACCTCTTTCACACACTATACACACCACGTCCTTGCCCAGCTTTCTTCCATCTGTTTAGCAGAAGAAGAAAGAAGTGATTTTTGAGAAACGGACGGCAAAAAGAAAAGAAAGAATGAAGATTGTGTTTCTGGAAAAAGGATAGCCGGCGGGCTACAGCGTGAATAGACGAAATTCTATATAGATACAGTCGACTTGATATGTCGTCGATACATAGATACATTTCACTGCAATTGGTTACATCTCGACGAGCCTTGGCACTCGCAACATTCAAACATTTTTCACTTGACAACCTCCCCCCCCCATTCTGCTTTTTATTTTTTCTTATTTAGGATGGGGATGTTTAAAAGGATCGACTATGACGTCAATGAAGTTCTTTATTTGGGGAGAATGATAAAAAATGCGATTTAAAAAAAAATTGAATTACTTAGACAAGATTACGTACGAAAAGGGAAATGTTTGTTCTGTTAGTTACGTAATGGAAAACTGCCGTTCGTCGGTCGTGATCTTTCCCCCCCCCTCTTTTTTTTTCGAGAATTTCATATTTTTTTTTGTTGAAAGGTAGTCATTAAGAAGCGCGTTAGAAAGTTTGACGATGTTCTTATTATCTAAATGTCCTTTTGATTCTTCGAATTTTGAGCGGCTGTGTTTGCTCCGACTGAACGACCCAACCATTTCATTCTCTTTCGCCAAAAATTCGTGAATATTCCAAACGCCATCGACTTCGTTTACACAGTTTCGTACATGGACATGAGGACACGAGTTTTGAAAAAGATGGTCCGTCTGCGATTTTGTTTATTCCGTCCATGATCTTTTTATTTTTCTCTTTCAAAAAAAAAAATTCGCTTCGATTTTATAAAAAAAAAAGAAAATTTTTTACTTCGTTTGGCCATCACACACACACACACGTTTTCTCTCTGAAGTTGGGGGGATAGGAAAGGTTAAAAGAAAAAAAAAAAACGTTCCTTTGCGATATTATACAAGACGCCATTTTAGGATGATTTTTTTTTTGCTTTTTTTCTTTGCCCTTTCCTTTTTTTTTCGAGTGTGTGTGTGTGTGTGTGTACGTACTTCTCCTCCGCCTTTGCAGGTTGATAATATTAAGAGGTAGACTGAGAACCGGTCGCTCTCTTTTGATGGCCAATATCTTTTTTTTTTGAAAAACCCTTTCTCTTCTTTTGAAGCCCATTTGACTCTTTTTCTTTTGTGATGGCCTCTGAAAAGGTCTCAAATTCCTAATCAATCTCGATCGCAGTGGTATCCCATCTCGATTGCATATACGTGCGTGTAATAATCAAATTCTATAGGACAATTTTGAACGATTGCGTTTTGAATTAGAAAGAAAAACAGACGAAAAGGATATAAGAACGAGATGTCAAACAGTTTGCAAAAGAGTTTACGAGATTTACACTCGTACGCACACAACAATGGCGACGTTTGCCCCTCTTCATCTTAAAAAAAAAAGAGAACAAACACAAATTGTGGATGTCATTTAGAGTTAAACAAAAATGAGCTGCCACGAACTGAAAATTCAAGGAGGACGTGTACCTGACACTGTGAAACAACATTTTAAATGTTGTCCATCCTTAACTTTCACTCCCCTTTTTAACAAAAGAAAAAACCAAAAAACGCACAGGAAATTCGAATTCTACCAAATTAAATTTGCATAATTGTGTGTTTTTTTCTTACCTAGTGCGCGTGTGTGTTTCTCCCGTTAATTAGCGCGAATAGAGACGAACGTTTTTCACAAGCAATAGTCAAGTTTCACACGAAAACTGAAAAAAATTCGAACAAAACACGGCACCAGGAATTTTCAAAAAAATAAAAATTAAGGGACTTTGGACGACACTGAATTTAAATAATTATTCAAATTATAACTAACAAACAGGAAGGAGCAACGCGAGTTGTTGGCCGGTTGACGGTGCAACGTCGACTGAAACAAGTTTCACTCCCGTCGCCGCACTCAAGTCTCTCTCTATCTCTCTTTCTCTATGGCAACGTTTTCTTGTGTGTGTACGTACACACACACACACACACACAAATTCCTGGGTTGCCGCAGCGCCAGCGCTAAAGCCAAAAAAAATTACGACGCGAGTCCCGCGTTTTCTGAAAACTCTTTTCTCTTCAACAATTTTTCGAAAAAATTCATTTTTAATTTCAAATGTTATTTCACACTGACATGTGTATGCGCTCACACACACATACACACACACACACTAGAAATAACTAAATGAAATGACTGGGACAGCTACCGATGGAAACGATTGCGCGGTGGGGGGGGGAAAGGTCCAGTTTACCAATTTTTTAAAATTTTAATTATGCACAAAACAAAATAATTTTTAAAAAATTCAAAATCTTTCAAAATCACGATTTTGATTGGAGCGGGCAGTCGGCCACGGGTGTTATAAATCAGTTGGGGAGGTGTCGACACGCATCTCGGCGTGATCCCGCCGTTCACTCGAGATGTTTATTTATTATTGACATGAACTGGATCCCGCGTTTGCTTAACTTACATAACAACGGCCCTTCTTTTTTCTTCTTCTTCTTCTTATTTTTCACGCTCTCGTTTCCATTTTTTTTTTTATACGCCAGAAGGATAAATTAAATAAATTTATTCAAAAATAGGGGAATCGCAATGCGTAGTTCGTTAAATTGCTATTGGGAAAAAAAAAACAAGAGCTGATTGATTGCAAACTAATAAAAGGCCGGTGTTTTTTTCTTTCTTACTTTCCCGAAATTCAAATTTTACCCGCCAGAAACCAATTAGAAAATAAACCAAAAAAAAAAATGTGGCGTAGATGAAGGACGTTTGGCTTGTCATCATTCTTTTCTCCTTTCCTCATTGCATCATCCAAAGACGGGCAAAAGAAAAAAAAAAAAAAAAGGAAAAAGTCATAATAATAAAAACGAATTAAAAAGAGACTCTGTGACCGTTTGTATATGGCGCCGGGACATTGACGTTTTTTCAATATCGCGCAAGAAGGGCAAGAATCAAATTTCCTTGCCCCATTCATTTGCCTTTTTTGAACGAAACCTCCACTCACGCGGGACTGGCCTTCGCCGCTATATAACAAAAAAAAAAAAAAGAGGCAGACGTTCTGCTAAACTGAACGCAACGGTCGAGAGGCTCGTGATCAATTACCATAAAAAAATACGAGAAGAGCGCACCTCAAAAAGTGCAGAGGGTTCTGTGCGTTCATCACGGCGGCACAAATGCGTCGTTGCCATTCAGTATATATCTTTTTAAAATAAAAAAAAAATTGATTTCTTCTTCGGCATTTCGAGAATTTCGGTGAAAATAAGTCAGGCAGACTTATCTCTCTAGTGACCTGTTCTATCCTAAAAAAGTCGGGCGGAGAGGAGGTAAAAAAAAAAAAATAAAATAAAATAAAGCCAGACGATAAAAATGATATCAAGCCTCATTTGACTCGAAATCTAATGGAGTAGAAAATAGAAAAAAAAAATGAACATTTTCATTCATTCATATCAATAGGGGAGTGGAGGAAATGTAAACGTATAAATTCTGATATACATTTCAAACTTGCATGTATTATTGCTCCCGCACAGCTTTCACTGTACTCTTTGTTTTCTGAACCAGAAAAAAATTATGAAAAAGCCAAGACCCGATTTGAACGTCAAACTGCCATCTACTTTTAAAATCGTAATTTTCTGAAAAAAAAAAAATAAATAATAATGAAAACATTTGAATAATAAAAAAAGGAAATGAATATACCGCACGAATAAATAAACACAGACACGCGCGTCTTATTTAGGTTTTTCCCTATTTTGAGATTTGAATAGAAAAAAAAAAAAAATTCGATTGCCACACGTGCACGGGCACCGATCCAACGCAATCAACAAGCAAAAATTGCGGGACGTTATTGAAGAAAAAAGAAAAATTGAACAAGAGGAAACGTCCGTAGAAATCATCTAGTGGAGCGCAAACAAGACGAAATTGATTGGCGTTCGCCTATTCGGGAATGTCCCTTTCATTTCAATGAGAAATTCAGCACGAAAACAAAAACAAAAGATTCGTGGAATGAGAAGGTAAGTAAAAAAAATAAATAAATACATAAAAAAGAGAAAGAGAGATTGGTAATAATGATAACAAACACGACTGATTGATTTGTCTCTTCAAATGGACATTTCGAATGATATGAGAACAAAAAAAAAAGAATTGACGTGTATAATACGTATGAGAACTTGATGATTGCCAAGGTAAAAACATGAAAACAAAAAATTTAAATAAACTGGACTGGAAAAAAAATAATATGAAATTCTTGGAAAGAAATCAAAAGTAGGTCCGGCCCAGGCGAAACGGAAAAAAAAATTGCTATTTTGAATAATGACTTACAACGACCATCAATGACGACCTACAGGTGCGTCATATTTCAGTACAAAAAAAAAAAACATAAAACATGATGGATGTTATTTTTTTCTCCCCCCCTCCCCAAAGTCGGCAAATAGAAATATCTCTTTTTTTTAACGTAAGAATATATTGAATTCCAAATGAAAATCATCTTATTTGTTTATTTTTAAAAATGGTTTTCTTCTTCCCCTTCATTTTCAATGAAAATTTATTCCTCTCTTTTTTGATTTTGTGCTGCCTCACAGCGCAAGATTAGAAATGACAACGAATTTTGTAAAAAACTGATAATAATAATATTTAAAAAAAAACGGTATGCATATAAGCGTGTGTGTGCGTGATTTGGGTCGGACGGACCGGATGACGGACGCAAACCGGGCGCTCCCGGTTTTCTATAACATTCTTCCTCTTTCTCTTTCTCTTTTTTTTTCTTTTTTTTTCGCCCTCCTGTTTGTTTTTTTAAATTTATTCCAGTAGTCAGTAAAAAAGAAAAAAGAAATCAAAATAAAGTGCTGAAGACGTTTTGAACTCTTGCCCTGCCCTGCCCCCAACAGAGTTGCAAAAAAAAAATGACTAGTCACATCTCGTTTTTTTTTCTTCATCTGATGCATCCCCCCCCCCTCCGAACACAAGAACGAGGCGCATTCATATAAACAAGATGAATGATTTGACTGGATTGGACACGGGCGTTGATTGAATCAGACAGGAAACAACAACAAAATTCAAATCAGATTTGTTTTTTTTTTGTTGTTATTGTTTTAAAAAGAATATACGGAGAGTGAATGATCAAACCAACTTGTGTTCTTTTCCCAATCAACGACGCAAAAAAAGAAAAAAAAATTCATAATAATGATAATTTGAATACAAATGAAGACGAGTCCATTTTGGCGATGATTAGAAACGAAGTTAAACCACACACACGAAAATTACATCATCTTTGTTGTTGTGCGTTAGGGGAAAGGACAGGGCCTTTTAGGGTCAAGATTGAAAAGGGGGGGGGGGGCGGAGATCAGTGGGCAATCCTTCAAGAATCAAACAATGGCATCGTTACGCATCGGTCCCAACAGTCTGTCGACGTCTCTGACCAAACGCCAATGAAATACCGAACAATATTTTCTTTTTTTTTTCTTATTCATTCAAACTCACTATAAAATTTCCTCGCCGCTAGAGGCGCAACGAAAATATAATATCTATCTATAAATACATAACGTCCCGATGGCAAAGTCGACGCCGCCGATCTCACGGTTGGGGGTCCCGATTTCTATTCTGCGCAAACCCCCCCCCCTTCTTTAATATATTTAAAAAAAATGGCTGATGAACATGTCTGCGGCAGTTGAAAAAACGGGTGGATATATAGTAGTAATATTATTATTATTATTATTATTACAACTACCATTACAGTTTAATCTACGTACGTAAAGAGAGAGAGTTTGGGGGCCCAAGTAGCGAAACGTCTATAGGGCTGCGCATGTTTGACGACCCGTCGTTCACAAAGAAAGACGGACGGGCATGCAAAAGCCACCCAGCGAGCGACGGCCAAGCGCAAATATAAAACGTAAAAAAAAAAAATAAAGGACAAGAGTCTACAAATAGAAATGACAATAATAATAAGGAACAAAGTCTTAAAAAAAAAATAGAAACGTCGTAAAAAGACGGCCAGAAAAAGAAAAAAGAAAATCAAGCAGACGGCCAACATGTCCTTGTCGTGATCGACGGACATATCATTTAATACGAGCCCGTCATATTCGAGATTTTAAAACATTTTTTTTTCTTTAAAAATAAAATAAAATAACGAACAATAGTTTGAAATTTGTTTAAAAGATACACACGCGCGACTTGTCACCTTTTATTATTTGCGTTTTTTTTTTTTTTTTTGAGAAAAGCGAAGTGAGTAGGGCGGGAAAAAGGCGAGAGGCACATTTTGAATTGTGCCGCCATATAAGGCCGTCTTCTCTCTCTCTCTTCTCTCGCTTTCGAGAGTAGCACGTCAAAGTGTCTGCGTGTGGCGTACGAGTGTGCCGTGACAACAACAACAACACATTTCTACGTTCGCATTTCTCACATTTCAGAGAAAGAAAAAGAACAGCCGAGTATCACGTCATTTAAAACAAGCCCAAGAAACAAGATTTCAATTTAAAAATTATACGCACATCGTATAGCAAAAAAAAAAAAAAAAAAAAAGACTCATCTTGTATTTCGTTGAATGAGGATTAATGAAATTGCATCCTCATTTTTTTTTTTATTTTTTTTTCAGGCCGAAACCGAAGCCGGAAAATGAATCTTTTTGAGCTATACGATGTGCGTCTATACGTTAAGACTACTGGTGTGACACGACTCTTTTTTTTTTTAATTTATTTTAAAAGCTTGCCAAAGAGGAACGTGGCCATCTTTGGTCACGACTTGTCCCAGACAATTTTTTTTATCCTTAAAAAAAAAAAAAAAAAAAAAAATCATATCTTTAGAAAATAAAAGAATGGCGTCGTGGGTCTGGCGACGATAGCGCGTCCCATTCTGTTTTTTTTTTCTCCCATCTTACGCGCACCCCTTTAAAAAAAGAATTAAATTAATAACAACAATAAAAAAAAAAAATAGAGAAACATCGTCTGTTTCACGTTATCTACTGTCGCCATATAACCTGCCTTATTGATTTTCAGTTCCATTTTTCATCATCGCATCGACCGAACGCAAAAGGTCTTTTACGTACGCACATTATCACGCAAAAGAAATTTAAAAAAAATAGGTTAAAGCTTTAAAAATAAAAATATTAAAAAAAAAACCCACACGCAAACTGATAAGGGACACGCGGGATCTGGAACTGGCGTTCACCACGTTGACAAATTTTTTTAAGTTCCATACATTTTATATTATAAAGATGATTTTTTTTTTGCTTTACCTTCATTTTGCCTCCCCCCCCCCCCCCGACGATAATGACCCATATTTTAACATTTTCTTTATTGGGACAGGAAGGTAAAGGATGGCCGTTTTCTCTTTTTCCCTATTCCCCCCGCCCCCTTTCCCGCAAATGGGTGTAAAAAAGAGGAGGAAACTTGATCGGGCGCCATGGAACAGTACAGACGAAAAAATAAAAATAAACTAGCGTCCCTCTTTTGTTTTTGTCTTTTTTTCTCTCTCATTTGATTCAGCAAATGGGAAACAATCCAAAGAAGATGCCAACCGCCATTTTCTTTCTATTAGATTTATAAAAAAAGATTTAAAATTTTGCGGTAACCCGATCGCCCCAGCGGGTCGCTTTACCCACCACGGCGATATAATATACGAAAAAAAAAAAAAGAGGGGGGGGAATTTGCGAGATGTAATACATAAAAGTTGATGCCGACCGAAAGCCGATATCAAGTTTCCCGCTGGAATTTCATTAACATAACATACGACTCCCAAGTCGAGTAATAAACATCACGAGAAAAAGAAAAGAGAGAAACAAATGACATCACATTTGCCTCGCGTGTGTGTGTGTGTGTAACATCTGGCGATTTGCGTTTTTCGTCTTTCAAAATCAGAGAGGCAAAATAAATTCCGTGTTGGCCTTTGCCCGGTCCGTGACGAATGGCTCGTCATCCATACGCAATCACTCGAAAGCGTCTCTTTTTAAACGAAAAAATGCTAAAGCTCTCCAAAACAAATTCCTAACACTTTGAATTCATTCAAAGAAAAAAAGAAATATAAATCAAAAAAAGCAAAACTAAATAAAAATCGGACTTCAAATTGCGGGACTTATAAAAGAACAGACTATGTTCAATATAACGTAGATCAACAGGACGGCCAAGAGGGTTGGCGACGTGCGGGGCGGACCATAATTCACGTACTTGAATAAGCGGCTCACGCGGCCGGCCCATCCGCTCGTAAACATGAACGTTTGTCTTTTTTTGTGTGCATAAACGAGCGATTCGAAGACGCAGACAAAAAGGGGCCAACGGCCGTTGAGGTAGGCAAAACAAAAAATAGGCAGTCAATCATCATTTAAGAATCATCAGAGAGAGAGTGCGCGATGCTATTTATAGATCGCATTCGGTTGCTTAGCAACGCCATAACGAGAAAGAAGATTATTTAAAAAGAAGGGCATTTTTTTATTTAAAGTTGTGTGTGATCGTTTTCAAATCACGCGCTGATACGAAAAGTAAATGGCGGCGCCATGTCAGCGCTCCAAGTGCCTCGTCATGTTGCGCGCTTCATCATTACGTATTCATCTCCAAAATAAAAAAAAAGGTGCATCTAAATTTAGATGAAAATAAGATGACCGGACCAAACGATACCGAACACAAAATGATCGGCTGAAATGCAAAAAAAAGCGGAGGCGGATCGAACTTCGTGTCGACGTTTACCAATTTCAAAAATGAAATGGGCCATTTTTTTTCTTTCTTCTTTTCGATTTAAATTTTTAAATAATAAAAAAAAATGAGAATAAGAGAAATAAGGTGGGCGTCACGCACTAAAACATCGCCAGTGCCCCATCAGCGTGAGCCAATGCGATCGTTCACATCCCCCTCGCGTTCAAAAAAGCTTTTTTTTTCTTTGAATACGATTCGGCTTCAAATCTCATCTCATTTTCGCATGCAAAAAAAAAGGAAAGGAAGGGGTTCGACTTACATTGAGCCAGTCACGCAGCCAGATGACCTATACGTTTATCGTGAAAAGAACAATGTATTAGTAAAATAAGCAAACGAAAGATGTAAGTGCCTCTTTTTACCTCGGGTTTAGGGTCGCCCAGCACCTCGCAGGCGACGACCAACGAATCGCCTTCGACGTGCTCGGTCGGTTTCTGGACGAAACGCGGCGCCAATGACGTCTCCCTATTTTTCCCGCGCGAAAATCAAATAAATTCAAAAAAGTTAAAATCATACCATAAAAATCATGTCATGTTTTTTTTTTCTTTTAATTTTCAGTTTGGTCTTTCATATATTTTTTAACGACTGTGGCCTCTTTAAATCACATCTGCTGGTTAATTGGACGTGCACCTCTCATTCGTTCACCCGTTTTTTTTTTTCTACCACCCCCTTCCCCTCTCTATTCTTTTTATTTGGTCGTTTTCAAACGGTCCGCCATATATTTCGGGGACGTTGTAGTTTAACGTGTGAAACGCCAATTGCTAAAAGAAAAATTGTGAAGCCAACCGTTAACGTTTCTTAGCTCGTTAAAAATGAAACGAAAAGGGGGGGAAAAAAAACTTGTCCGGAACTTACAACGCGTGAGATCGTTAAGCAAAAAAAAAAATGTGTTTCTTCTTTTCTGGTGGATATAGTATATAGAAAGACAAGTCCTTCTTACTATGTTTTTTTTTTTGCTATACGTTCGTGTCGTCCCTCTGTTACCGACCGAAAAGGGTCATCAAATTAACAGTTTAATGCATTTGAAAAGAGAGAGAAAGAGAGAGAGAGAAATAAGGTGCCATAAAATAGGATTACAACTAAGGGAAGACTCAAAAAAAAAAAGCAGCGCCAGAGAGAGAAAACTAACCAAAAGAAAAGGGATGATGGATCTAATAAAAAATCAATTATGAGAACCCCCCTCCCTCCAAAAAAAAAGAGGCAAATTTCTCTTTTCATTTTTTTTAATCATTTCGTTCCTTAAAAAAAAAAAAAAGAGGTAAATATTGACTTTCGTTCGTTTGCGTACATCATCTGTCTAATCGATTTAAAGAGAACACGAAGTTTAAACAAAAAAAAAAGCTAAAATTTATGGAACGATATGCCGACATAAAGAGGGACGCGCTATGGCATACAAACTCGCAAGACAAATAATATCCGGCTGATTTTTTTTTTTTTTTTTGAATACGAAAAAAAGAAAAGAAAAAATGAAATAAAGATACGCGAGGTAGATATAAATCGGACGGCGGCGTCGGCGGCTTCAGCGCGGATCGCTGATGTTTTACTAGGGGCCCGATCTTTTTGTTGTTGTTGTTGTGCAAATCTTCTAGATACACATAAGAAGGCACACCGGGGTAGCGGGCCACTATCATATTTATAGAGATATCTACATACCGATAAAAAAATAAAAAGAGCCAAAAAGGCCTTACATCCTCCCATTTTCTTTTTTTGATTTTAAAAAATTCATATTTAAATAAATAAGAGAAAAAAAAAATAATAATAATAATCTAAAAGGCACGAAGTTGTGCGCACTGTTGTTATCGTTGTCAAGGCTCCCTTGCATACGTAAAAAGGTGGGCAATGTTTGCTGGGTCTTTTTGGCTATCGTGAAAGAAAGAAAGAAAGAAAAGAAAAGAAAAGAGGGTCGTGTCAACAAGACCATCGCACAAACGCTGTCCCCCCCCCCACTCCTCCTCCTCCTCCCCACTATAATCCTATCCAATAAAAAGCAAACACACCCAACGTGTCACGAGGATCTCTATTGCTGCCGTAACATAATAAAGATGACAACATCCCATTAGTCAAGCAAAACGCACAACAAAAAAAACTCGCAATTTATTTTGAATTTCCCGCAATTTTTACACCACCCGTGAATTGTTAACCAACGGCTCACGTTTCTTTTTTTATTTAAATCACACCCCCCCTTCCTTTTTTTTTTGAAAAATAGCGTAAGCAAAAATTCAAAGTCATCCATCGCGATAAACGGGATGTAGTGGTGCCGTTTGCTATTGTTGTTGCGTTCGATAGTTGTACGCACCAACCGCGAAAAAAGAACACACACACACAAAATAACAACTCGTTCGTGCGTGATGGACCAAACTCGTGAATTCGTGACTGCGGCTCTTCACACACACACAAAAAAAAACTAGTGTGAAAATAAATCAAAAAAAGAAAAGCCCAAATAACCGCGGTGCCCTATTGTTTGCGGGACTATTATACATAGCAGGCATATAACGCATCATTGCGTCTTCGTGCGATTTCGTGAGTGACCCTCTGTCGTCCGTGAACCCACCAGACGCAGCACACAAAAAAATAATAATAATAACAATCAAAAATTCAAGACAATGACGCAGGGCTAAACGAAGAGGCCAACACTAGGGTGTGTGTGTGATAGATTGCCTGATGGGGCAAGAAATGGCGCGAAATATTCAAAAAAAAAGAGGAGGAGAAACATAAGATGATTACGTACCCGGTGGTGTCGTGATCGGAGGCGACGGCGTCCAACGACGATGATGGAATCGCTAATGGCCGTTGTCTGATGGTGACGCGCGCGTTCGACGAGACTTGGCCCATTTCGTTGGTGACGGTGCACGTGTAGACGCCAGCGTGGCGCCGGGCCATCGCGCCCGACACCACCAGCGCCACCGTGCCGTCAGACTCCAGTCGCATGTCGTACTGCCGGCAAGGACGCAGGCGGATCCCGTCCCGATGCCTTCGCGCGCCATTTTGTGTTATCAATCAATCAGCAATAAAATTAAAAAAAAAAAAACGAGAAAAAAGAAAATAAAAAGTTAACATAGAAAAGAACAGATGATTATCTTTGATCAATTTTTGTTTTTGTTTTTTTTCTTTTGGGTGGGGTTCAGAAAAGATTTGTCTTTTCCCCACCTTTGCAGTCAAATAATCATAAACAATTGACTGTTGTCTGTGTTTATAACTGTAAATGTTTTCTTTCTTTTCTTTCTTTTCTAAAATTGAACACACAGTGAAAAAAAAAAAAGAGTAGCGTGTAATGTTTTTTAAAAGTTTTGGATCCGTACCAGAGAACCCCGACGGCCGGATAGGCTTCGACGCGGGCGATCAACGAGAAGGTGCCGCCCTCCGACACGGTGCGATCCTCCAGCTCGTGCGTGAAAAAGGGCATGACGTACGCCCGAATGCCACCGTCCACTACGAGGCAGCACTGGCAACCCACCGCGCCCTTTTTTTTTTCGTTTGTTGCGATATAAAACAGCAAAAAAAAAACATGAGGAAAAAGAAAAAATGAAAAGAGAGACATGACAACAAAATGCAATGTTTATAGAGATTGAAGAAAATGATATCAAAACCAAAAAGAAAAAAAAGGGATAGATCGTAAAGTGAAATTCTTCACGAGTCGAGCGTTATCTTACCATGCGACCCCAAAGCACACAACACATTTTCGATGACTAACTCTTTAATTAGCATATAAGCAAAAAAAAAAGAGCAAGCCTAAATCGAGATCGTAATGACGAGAAGGCCCCCTTCGCTCTCAGCTGCGTCCGATATGGTCAAAATCGAACATCAAAGTCACGCGTGTGTGTATAATATGTGCCCGTCATATAACTGTTTCAATATCATCATCGAATTCATTGAGTTATATCATCCTTCATACAACTCCCTCCCCATATAAGCCCATCCCACGCACACACACACACACACATAGACACACAAAAATAAATATATCGAAAAGGACAGAGAGATCGAAAAAAAAAAAATGATGGTCGACATCGTTGATGACCTTACCGAGGAATTGCGGCCTTGGACGCTGTAGATTCCAGCGTCGTCGAATTTGGTGGCCGCAATCTCCAGCGTGTGGAAATTGCCGTCCACGCTGTAACTGTGACGCTCTGCCACGCCACGCCGATAAATCAGAAAAAAACAAACAAATAATTTAAATCAATAAATAAATAAATAAAGTCTCATCTATACAAAAAGGCATCAAATGGAATTTAAATTCCTTCCAAAACTAAATTTAAAAAAATAAATCATACCGTCGTGGCCGATGATGATGGCGCTGTCGTTGTGATACCAGGTGACATCCGGCTTGGGATGGCCAATCACTTGGCAGGTCAGTCGGACGGGAAAGGTCAGCTGAACGCGACGGTCGCGAGGCCTCATCGTGAATTGCGGCGCCATCACGACGCTGTCATTGCCACTCACACCATCCAACTGCCTGTGTGTTGCGTGTCCGTGAGAAATGCAAATGTTGCCACGCAAAAAAAAAAGATACGAAATTCCGAGCCAAACAAGAAAAAGAAAAAAAAAATCAAACATTTTATTATTGAGGTCGGGAAAAATAAAAATAAATATAAGATAACGTTAGTTTTTTTTACTGTCTGAAAAGGGCGTCGGCTTCGGCTACACGCTGGTCCGTCACGACGAGGACACGGCTGAAGGTGGCCACTCTTCCCGCCGGGTTGACGGCCTCGCACGTGAATTTGCTGTCGTCGTCCGTCTCCATGCGCACGTCGTGGATGGTCAGCGCGTGGCGGCAGTCCGAGCCGATGGAGCGCAGCTCGTAGCGCGGCTGTCGGATGCCGTCCAACTTGGTGCCGTCGCGGTACCACTCGACGTGCGGCGTCGGCTCGCCCGCCACCTCCGTCAGCAGCTCGACGTCCGTGTGCTCCAGCGCCTTGATCTGCGGGTGCAGCGGCCGGTCGAAGTGGGGCAAACCGGTGCGGCTGACCGTCTTGATGGGCGTCGACGAGACGAGCGATTCGCCCCATCCGTACTTGTTGCGCGGCGTGATGCGGAACAAGTACTCCCGTTCCGGCTTCAAATTGTACACGTCCGTGCTGGTGATACAAGTCGTGGCTACCTAAAATTTAGTATTTTTTTTTTTTTTTCGTGATGGCCCATCAAAAAATAAAAATAGAAGAAAAAGAAGAAAGAAAAAAAAACAATTTGCATATGAAATGGGGAGTTTCAACCATCAAGATGAATGGGTTACCTCTATCCATATGGCTCCTTCGCCAAGGAGCCAGGCTTCCACTTTGTAAGCTAAAATAGGTGCCCCGCCCGTGTAATTCGGTTTGGGCCAGCTGAGCGACACGACATTTTTACCGCTGACAGTGGCCATCGGAGGTGCAGCAACCGGACCTGGCACATCTATTGCACCACCACCACCCCAAAAATAAAAACACGAAAATAAATAAACATTTTTTTTTTTAATTAGAAACAACAACAAAAAAAACCGTCATTTATCAAAAGAAAAGGTGTGAAAAAAAAAATGAACAAGTCATTGCCGGTGGCTTGGTTGGCCAGCGCCTCATTTGTATACATATACTTGCTGTGCTCTCTTTTTCGAACGGGCCATTCCAACACACAATTTTTCTATTGTGCCTAAGTGTTTCCCAGCAGCCAGGTGAGGAAGGTGTGAAGCGAAAGAGGATGGTGGCTATCGAATTCACCATGCAAATGGACCAAGTGGGGGGATACCCATACTCGGCAATGACTTGACACCCCTCTGCCATGCAGTAGATATTCTTTTTTTTTTTTTTCTTAACACCAACAGCAAATTCTTTTCTTTAAAAAAAAAAGAAAAAATTCTTTTGGGCGGTGCCGTGAGCACCAAGTCCTAAAGAAGAAGTGAGGCTTGCCTGTCTATAATTACTCTTGGCTTCCGAAAAGCCATTATATTAAAAAAAAAAAAAAGGGCCCCCCCTTTCTTATATACAGCACACGTTGACGTGGCCCGGCTTTCTATCTTGATCTTTTTTTTTTTTTTTTTTGCCCACCTGCCGTTTGAAAGCGCAAAAAAGAGAGGCCCTCGTGCCCGGCTTGCGATTGCGAAAGAAAGAAAAAAGGGAGGAGGGACAAAGTAAAAGAGCGTATACATTTCCAATGACGAATGGGATTCGCTGAATTTTGATGTGACAAAAAAAAAATGTTTTATAGCATACCTTTGTTGAATCGTCTGACTCGACGTTCGGACAGATCGCTGAGGCTCGTTTCCGCGTCCTTGAAGTCCCATTCGGAAGAATTGGCCGCTTCCTTGACCTGCATTTAAAACAGATAGAAAAAAAATAAATAAATAAACAAATGAGATGCAGCAAAAAAAAAAAAAAAAAAAAAGAAAAATCGTGATCGACTGCGATATAACTTACGCGCACGGTGCAATAGGCTTTCTGTGTGCCGTGGCAGTTGCTGGCTTTGACGATGTACGTCCCACCATCGCCGTAATTGGCTTTCTTGAGGACGAAGCGGTACAAGTCGCCGTCCATCTCGACGCATGACCGTCCAGATTCGGCCACGTCTCGGATGCCCTTCAACCATGTCACTGTGTGTGTGTGAATAAGCCATTGGGAAGACACACCAAAAAGAAGAAGAAGAAGAACGCATTAATTGCGCAGTGGAGAATACAGTCATTATACTGAGAAGAAGATGAAGAAGAGGAACGTGTTGGCTTGCCATTTTGTCTATCTCTTTCTATTCAAGTAGATTCTGATACATCAACCGCATGAATCAAAATCCACCTTGAAGGCAAAGCTATTTGCCCCTATTGAAAAAAAAAAAACTGGCAAGTGACTCATCTTTCCAGGAGGGAAAAAAAATGGCATTTCATTAACAGACAAGAAAAAGAAGAAGAACGTCAGAGCCAGTATTATTATCACAAGAAGAACATGAAAAGCTTCTAAACGTGCTCCTTCGATGAACACGCTAATGGTGTTGGAAGTATGACTGTACAGTTTTCGCAATCCTTAATCCATAAATCTACGACGATTATATCGTTTTTTTCTTTTCTTTTGTAATTATTAAGGCCACATCTTTCTTTGCGCTTTGAAAGCGTGCAATTTCGGCCGTTAAGAGCATTTCTTTTGCTGGCGGAAGCCAACACGAGATATAAATCATTAGAAGGCGCTACCTGGAAATACTTTACGAGTCGGTGCGAAAGGCAGATACATCAGACCAGCCATTTTTGTTCAAAATATCATATAAACGATCTTCCCCCTTTTCCCCCCATTATTATTATAGTGCTCATCAGCTAGAGCAAAATTAAGTATTCAAAATAAATGTTACTACGATGACCGCTAGATGGCTCTCTTTAACGTACCTTTAGGTCGCGGATGTCCTCGGACGCGACACTGAATTACAAGATCGCGATCCCTGCCGACAGTCAGCGTGCTTTCGGGCAACATGACGAAATGAGCAGAGTCATCTGGAACACCCATTCCATCGTAACGGCCCACGTCGAAGCCGTGACCATCTCCCGAAGATGCAATCTTTTCACGCTCTGCTTGACGCCGGTAAAATTCGGCACTGCCAGAATATCCGGCATGACTCGGGGCCGTCTTCATCCTCATCTCGTTACTGTTCCAAACGTGTTCTATATTCCAAATTTTAAAAGAAATAAATACAAATACAAATACAAAAAAAGTATGACGTGACGAATTCATTTTGGACTGACGTGCCCAACTGATAAATTACCTGGAACTACGACGAAACTGGAAATCTCATCCTTTCTGGACGCATTCTGAGCGACGCAGGTGTACTGGCCCGAATCGCCGACACACGGCGAATGGACAACGAGACGACAACGCCCGTCCAAATCGAGGCTGTGCTTGTAACGGCTGCTCAGATGCAATTTGATGCCGTCTTTCATCCACGTGATTTTCGGGGTCGGAAAGCCGTTGACAGAACACTCAAGGACCAGCTCGTCACTCGTGTCATGGTACGTGTCTCGGATGGACGACGTGAAAGAAGGCGAACTCGTTTTCGGTTCGTAATCGCCTCTGACCCGGACATCGGCCGACGTGCTGGCCTGTCCGTGCTGATTACGAGCTACGCACATGTACTCGCCCGTGTCGGAGCGAGTTAAGTCGCGCACTTCTAAACTGGCGATGCCGATGGGGTTCCAGCTGGTCGTGTATCGATGACGATCCTCGCATTTCAGTATGGGGCAGCCATTGCGGAACCATTCGATTTCCGGTTCGGGATTGCAGAGCAAACTGCACGTCAGTTTCATCTTGGAGCCTTTGGCCACTTCCATGTCTCGTAATTTCGAGCTGAATTTCGGTTTCTTGGTTGGATCTCGTCTTCCATCCTATCATTTCAACATAGAAACAAACAAATTAAACAAGGAAATTGGCATTTAAAAAGGCAAATTGTCCTAGTGCATGAAAGCAAACATCTTACGACTACACATCCTTCTGGTAGTTTGATTACACTGTAATCTCTTAAATCCCCATCTTGTAAGCTCTTGGATGATTGATTAGATGGGAAACCAATGAATGAGTATCATTCGAGAGATTTGAAGATGCAATATGGAACTACCAGGATGATATGTAAGTCGTAGAAGGTTTGCTAAGTCTGAAATGAATTTCCAAAATGATTATAAACTATTCAAATTTGAATTTTTAATAACTAATATTGTTACTGTAGTACTAGTTTTGCACTGCCCACACCACAATCTTTAAGAACACGTTTTTTGAACCACAATAATTCTGACTGAGGAAAAGTAAACTAACTAGATTGAAAATTAAAACATCTTTAAAAAACAGAAACGTTTAGAAATTAGCTATAAGAAGATACCTCTTTGAACGCCACGTAACTTGATTAAAGTTAAAAAACCCAGTTCGGCCAAAAAAACTTACAAGCTAGTTTGAAATCAAAATGATTTCCCTTTTCCACTGACGACCACATGCTAAAATTACTGCCCCGCTAGGTGGCAGCTGAAGGTGCGTTCACAAACTAGACTTTGACTAAATTTAATTACTAAAATAGCAGAAAATAAGCAAATATTATTAAAAAATTGAATACTTCGCTTGTTTTAGTGGAACTATCCCATTCCGGCTGATTAGAATGAGACTCGGCATGATACGCGGATCTGTTTAGCATCGAGTGGGACGCGACACCTGCCGAACGGGACCTAATTCCATGACGCATGTCTTCCCTGCTTAGCCTCGTACCCGGATGCAAATCGAAATCGGTGGAAAGCTGTTGTCTGCTCGGCGTCTGCGATGATGAGCCATCGAAAGTGGCCTGTTGCTGCTGCGATGGCGATTGATTGATCGCATCGCAAGGCTCTTCGAACACGGTTGGCACGGGCCGACGCCGAGTCGCCGAACCAATAACGGCGCAATCAAATTGAGATTCATCGACGGGCCGGGCCCTCGTGCGCGTCGTCCTGGCTGAGTTATCGGACGAACTGTCGGCCGTCTGCTCATCTGAATTCGTGATGGGCCTCCTTCGACGCTCCTTGCCAGACGATTCGTCATCCGATCGGTTACGTGCGTCATCGACTTGTCGTCCTGCCTCGCGTTCGGCTCGTTTCACGGCCTCTTCGGGTTTAACGCGTTGCTCCTGGATGTCGGATTTGGGGCCGGATTTCATTAAATCTTCGGCTTTCTTCGCCTCCTTTTCTTGCTGCTCCTTCTTTTGCTTCTCCTCCGTTTCCTTGCGTTCTTTCTCTAATTTTTCCTTCTTCTTCCTCTCTTTGCGTTCTTTTTCCTGTTGCTCCTTCAGTTGGATTTCTTCGGCCTCCTTGCGCTCTTTTTCCTGCTGCTTCTTCAGTTTCTTTTCTTCCGCTTCTTTGCGCTCCTTTTCTTCGGCCTCCTTGCGTTCCTTTTCTTGTTGTTCTTTCAATTTCTTTTCTTCCGCCTCTTTGCGTTCCTTTAACTTCTTCTCTTCCGCTTCCTGGCGCTCTCTCTCCTTTTGTTCTTTCAGTTTCTTTTCCTCGGCTTCCTTGCGCTCCTTCTCCTGTTGCTCCTTTTTCTTCAATTCTTCAGCCTCCTTGAGCTTCTTTTCCTCTTCCTTCTTCTTCCGCTCTTCCGCTTCGAGTCGCTCCTTTTCTTTCAATTCCTTCTCTTCTTTTTCTTTGCGCACCTTCTCCGCTTCTTCCTTTAATTTCTTTTCTTCCGCCTCTTGAAGCTCCTTCAATTTCCTCTGCTCCGCTTCCTGCTTTTCCTTCTCTTCTTTCTCTTTGCGCTCCTTTTCCTTCACTTCCTCCTCTTCTCTCTCTTTGCGCTCCTTTTCCGCTTGTTCTTTCATCCTCTTCTCCTCGGCTTCCTTTTCTCGCTGCTCTTTCAATTTCAGTTCTTCGGCTTCTTGAAGCTCCTTCAGTTTCTTCTGCTCCGCTTCTTTGCGCTCCTTTTCCTGTTTCTCCTTCAGTTCCTCGGCTTCCTTGCGCTCCTTCTCTTCCTGTTCTTTCCTCTTCTTTTCTTCCGCCTCTTTGCGTTGCTTTTCTTCTTCGATTCGCATCTCCTCCTCGGCCGCTTGGCGCTCCTTTTCCTGTTGCTGCTCCTTTAATTTCTTTTCTTCCGCCTTCTTCCGCTCCTCTTGCTCCATCAACGCCTTCGCTTCCGCTTCCTTTCGCTCTTTCTCTTCAATTAATTTCTGTTCTTCTCTTTCTTTCTGTCTCGTCATTTCATCGTCTTCTTTGGCTTTCACCTCCGGTTTTTTCAATTCGCCGTCTTCTTCCTTCCGCAATAACGCTGTTTCCTTTTCGCAACGTTCATCCTCTTTCCGTTCGCTTAATTTCATTTCCACTGGCTCTCTCGGAGCTTCCAGCGTTTCGTCTTGCGATTGGTTAAAGCCGGCTTCGTTAGAGCCAGCGGCTGGCTGGACGTGTTCGGTTTGTTTGACGCGTCGCTCGGCAATATCCTCCTCTTCCGCCATGAGCTTTTGCTCTTCCGCTCGCTTGATCCTCGCTGCTTCCAGTTCTTCCAGCATCTTTTTGGCTTCCTCCTCCTTTTGCTTCCTCAATTCTTCCTTCATCCTCTTTTCTTCCTCTTCGCGTTTTTTCTTCTCTTCTTCCTGTTTCAGGCGCTTCTCCTCCTTTTCCCTCATCTTCTCCTCCGCCTCTTGCCTCAACTTCTCCGCCGCTTCCGCCCGCTTTCTCTCCTCTTCCTCCCGACGCTGCCTTTCTTCCTCTTTTTTCAGACGCTCCTCTTCTTCCTTTTCTTTGCGAAGGCGCTCGTTCTCCTCCTTCTTCCTCTGAGCGCGCTCCTCGATCTCCCTCAGCATCCGCTCTTCTTCTTCCTCCTTCTGCTTCCGGGCACGCTCTCGCTCCTCCTTCATCAAGCGGAGCTGTTCCTCCTCTTCGCGCCGGAGTCGCTCCTCCTCTTCTTGTTCGCGACGCAAACGCTCTTCTCTCTCCTTCTTGACGCGGAGACGTTCCTCTTCTTCCTCTTTGGCCTGACGCAATCGGCGCTCCTCTTTCATGCGGAGGCGCTCCGATTCGAGCCGCTGGATTTCCTCCTCCAGCCGGATGCGCTCTTGCTCTTTAAGTATCCATTCTTCGGCCTCTTTTTCGCGCTGGATTCGTTCCGCTTCCAACCGCTTGGCTTCCTTTTCTTCGCGTCGCTGACGCTCCTGGATCTCGACTTCCCTGCGCAGTTTTTCCGCTTCTTCTAATTTAATCCGCCTCTCTTCCTCCTTCTGTTTTTGGAGTCGAACCTTTTCTTCTTCCGATTCGCGCTGGATCACCTCCTCTTCCTGCTGCTGCTTGCGGATGTGCTCGTCAACGGTTTGATGCAGCTCGGACTGTTCCAGGCGGAGTCTCTCCTCGTGCCTTCTCGTACTTGCGTCAGCCTGGCCGGAAGCTTGTTGTTCCTGCTCTCGCAATAATTTTTCGGCCGCTTCACGTCGCCGCTGCTGTTTCTCTTCCTCGATTTGCTTGGCAATCAGTTCGTCTTCAGTTAGAGATGATTCGGTTAAAGCGGAGCTCATTCTGCTGGGCTCTTTTCTCTCTATCAAATCGCCATCTTCCGCATCCGTTTTGCAGGAGCGTTGACGGTCAACGCTATCCGTCCGGCTCAACGATTTTTCAGCCATCAAATGTGACGTTTCGCTGTGTCGCGGAAGGCTGACGTCCATTGATCGCAGCGCTCCAGACGAGAGGAAGGACGATGTGGCTTCCAGACTTCGTGAAATCTGTTGAGTTTGGCTTTGATCATCCGCACTTTCTTCGACGGATTCTTGTTCACGATTCGCTTCTTCTGCGGGAATTTCTTGATCTCCAGTTTCTTTAACGAGGGATTCTTTGTCTTCCGTGGAATCTTTTGGAAGGCCTTCTGTTTGTTGGGCTTCTTGTTTCAGCCGCTCCATTTCTTCGGCTTCTACAGCGCGAGAGGCTTGCTCTATAGCTTCTCGGAGGAGGAGTTCCTGTTCTTCAGCTTCTTTCTTGAGGCGTTCGACTTCCTCAGCTTCTTTCCTTTGCCGTTCGGCTTCTTCGGCTTCTTTCTTGATGCGCTCGGCTTCTTCGGCTTCTTTCTTCAAGCGTTCAATTTCTTCAGCTTCTTTTTCGCGGCGTTCGTTCTCCTCCGCTTCTTTAAGGAGACGTTCTTTCTCTTCGGCTTCTTTGAGAAGGCGTTCCTTTTCTTCCGCCTCTTTCATGAGACGCTCTTTTTCTTGGGCTTCTTTAAGGAGGCGCTCGTTTTCTTCGGCTTCAATTCTCGAGCGCTCCTGTTCCTCAGCCTCTTTCGCAAGACGTTCTTTTTCTTCAGACTCCTTCAGGAGGCGTTCCTTTTCTTCAGCTTCTTTAAGGGCACGTTCCTTTTCTTCAGCTTCTTGAAGGGCACGTTCTTTATCTTCGGCTTCTTTACGGATGCGTTCGTTCTCTTCAGCTTCTACTCTGTGGCGGTCTTGTTCTTCGGCTTCCTTGAGAAGACGATCACGTTCCTCAGCTTCTTTATCCAGTCGTTCTTTTTCTTCGGCTTCTTTCAGGAGACGCTCTTGCTCTTCAGCTTCTTGTTTTAGACGGATTTGTTCTTCAGCTTCAATCCTCAAACGTTCCTTTTCTTCGGCTTCTTTAAGGCGACATTCTTCAGCTTCCTTCGCGAGGCGTTCTTGCTCCTCAAGTTCCTTCTGAAGGCGCTCATTTTCTTCAGCCTCTTTCATAAGACGTTCTTTTTCTTCGGCTTCTTTACGGAGACGTTCATTTTCTTCGACTTCTTTAATGAGACGCTCTTGCTCTTCAGCTTCTTTCGCGAGGCGTTCTTTCTCTTCCGCTTCTCTAAGAAGACGCTCTTGTTCTTCAGCCTCTTTAGCCCAAAGTTCTTGTTCTTCAGCCTCTTTAGCCCGAAGTTCTTGCTCTTCAGCCTCTTTCATAGCGCGCTCTCTTTCAGCAGCTTCTTTCTGGAGTCGTTCTTGTTCTGCAGCTTCTTCTTTAAGACGCTCAGTTTCTTTAGCCTCTTCAATGAGCCGCCCTTTTTCTTCCGCTTCTTTAAGTAAACGTTCTTTTTCTTCTGTTTCTTTAAGGACCCGCTCCTTTTCTTCCGTCTCCTTTAAGAGACGCTCTTCTTCTTCGGCTTGTTTTGGGAGGATCTCTTTTTGCTCAGCTTCTTTAACGAGGAGCTCCTTCTCCTCCGCTTCCTTTACGATTTCATCATTTAAATGTTGCCGTGTGTCCATTTCCTCTTGTATTTCTTCGACATTTAAAACGGTCGGCTGCTCTTCCTCTTTTATCGGCTCGTCTTGCATTTCGACCTCTTTGTTGACATATTCCTTTTCTTCGGCTGGTATTGAGGACGGTTCTTGCGTCTCAACTTCCGTGCTGAATTGCTCATCTTCTTTGACCTCCTTTGGCTGCGCTGGAATTTCAACATCATTAGTATGGGCCTCTACATTTTTTTTACCAGACTCGAGTTGAGTCGATTCTTCGTTTATTTGGCACTGCTCATCATTAGTTTTCAAATTCTCTTCCTGTTCATATTTAAGCTCTTCCAGCTTTACCGTTTCAATTTTCTCCATATCATTCTGATCTCCAGCTTCTTGAGCAATTTCATTTTTGATTACATCCTCTTGTAGTTTCACATCAGCCTCATTCTCAACTTGATTTGATTCTTTAGCATCATCCGTAATTATCTCCGGTCCAACATCTTTCTCCATTCGAATTTCCTCGACAGCGTCCTTTTGAAGGCATACCTCTTCTTCAACTGCCTTCTGCACTTTATCCGACAATGCAACGTCTTTTAGATCATTTGCATCCTCAATAACGGCGGCCTCTTCTACAGCCTTATCAGCCAACTCCGTCTCAATTTCGCCTTGCTGATTCTCTTTCTCTTTTGCGGATGCTAATTCTTCTCGAATTACAGGCTCATCGTCAGACTTCACTTCTGATTGCGGTGTAGGGCATGACTCTTTGCTCTCCGTAATTGCGACTGGCGTGTCGTTGGTCACGTTTCCAGGAAGCTCCGCAGCCGCGTCGACATCTTTTGTTGCACGATCATCGACTTCTTGGAAACGCGGTGGCACGTCGCTGCATTGTTCTGCAATAATTGGCGATGATGCAGCCGACGCTTGTTCCACCTTTGATCCTGTCGTTACGTCTGATACTCGAGTATTAAAATTGCTACCTTGATCGGCAGCCTCCCCAGTTGCTGGACGAGGAGCAGCTGCATCTGCGGAAGAAAGAATCTCTTGTTCATCTTTGGCCGTGTCGAAGCTCTGTGCCTTTGTGTTGCTTTCTTGGCCAGAGCCCAGCAAGCGGCCAGCATTGCTAGCACATGACGTGGATGGATATTGTTCCAATTCAACCCCATGATCTTCTACGGAGGCCTCATCCATTACAGTGTCCACGGCTGCTGCCAGACGGCTGGCCGCGTTCCAGCATTCTTCCACACATGTCACACCGTCCTGCTCGGCGACCTGAATTCTTCCGTCGCTAGGCATCGGCGCAGACGGACGCGATTCTCCACCAGATTCCGTCCCATCCGCACCGGAAGTTTGATCAGACTCCAGATGGATGGCTGACAATTTCGATTCAACAAGGACGGTGTTAGATTGGCCAGTTTCAATCATCGGTATGTCTCCGACTTCTTCCGGTTGTTCCAGTTCGTTGGACGCAGACGGCATTTTTCTCTCCAGTAATTCGGATGACGGCGCTTCAACGACGCTCGTCCGTCGTTGCGAATTCTCGTCCGCTGACGTTTCCGTCTCGTCCGCCGATTCCCTAATGTCCAACGAGCTTTTATTGGACATGATCAAATTCTCAAGTTTGCCTTTCACGGCAGACTGCGGTGCATCCGCCGGCACTGCGGCGGCCACATCAGAAAGCGGCGTTGCCATAACGACAGGTTCCTCGACAACAGCTGGCTGCTGGACGGTGGGCGTCGCCACGCAAACGGCCTCTTCCGGTGGGGAATCCGTTTTGGGTGAGGTGAGCAAAACGCTGCAGCTATCTGAATATTCCAGCGGCGAATAATAGTCGGCATCCGCAGGCGATTGGATGCCATCTGCCGAGACGATTTGATAATCCTCCACAATTTTCACTTCCTCGTGTTCGATGCTCAATCGACGTGGAGACATGACGATCGGGGTGGCCCCCCCGCTGTGCGATTCCAGGTGGAGCGGCTGTTCTCTGTCCGAGAGACACGTTTCCTGTACAAGCAACGCCTCCTGCAGACCGGTGATGGATCGACGAACATCGTTAACCTCGTAGGGCAGGTCGGGGATGGTCAAATCGTCCAGGAAGTACGGGTCGTTGCGCTGGTCGGCCTCTTCGATGATCAACGCTTCCATGGCGGAAAGCTCTTCAATGTCGGCCTCTGTTGGCGCTTCTTCGAACGAGACTTCGCTTAGGGTCCTCTCCAGTGAAAATTCACCTGACCCGTTGATTTCCATCGGCACGTCAATGACGACGGCTTCCATCAGCAAGGAGCCGGACGTGGCCGTCTCGCGGGTAAATCGCAACGGAGGCAATTCCGTCGTGTTCCGGTACGAAATCCTTTCGGACAATTCCTCGGCAAAGAGTTCGACAATCTGCTGGGCTTCCTCTTCCGTCAAATCGGGCGTCTCGTACAGCGAGACGGACACTTCGCGTCCGTCTAGAGACACGCTGATTTCAGCCCGTTCCTCCGTCAAGGTATCTTCGGCATTGGCCGTCTCGTACAAAGATATTTGCGACGATCGCTCTTCCTGGATCGTCGACAGCGATGGATTGCGAGCGATGCGCGGATGCTCCGTTATGTAGGTACGCGGTTCAGCGTCCAGCAGCGTCTCGTCCTGAGCCAAGGCCGCATTCTGCTCGGCTTCGGGTCGATCTTCGAATCCGAGGAGGGCGGCAGAGCTGGACGACGTGCCCATGCAATTGTGCGCCTCGCAGGTGTACGTGCCCAAACAGCAAGTTCCATCCTGGCCGGACATGATGCGATGGATATCGCCCGGCTTCAGCTCGACGCCGTCTTTGTACCATTTCAAAGACGGCTGAGGAACACCGATCACTTTGCATTCGAGGTTGACCGTCCCTTCGTCGGACAGCACGGCCCTCAGCGGTTCCAGGAAATGCGGCTTGCGGAAGAACCGCGGCACGGTCAGTTTGACGGAGCAGCTGGTCACCGCGTGGCCGAAATCGTTGATGACGATGCATTTCCAGTCGCCTTCGTCACTGAATTCCAGCGGTTCAACGTCCAGGTGGCAGAATCCGGCCTCTTCTTTGGAACTGCGGTACTTGTGCGTCTCGTCGAGATCGATGGGTTCGTCGTTGTGGAACCAGGTGACCAAAAAGTTCTCCGTCGTGCTGGACACTTGCACAGTCAAGCGGAGCGGATCGCCCACTCGCGATTCGCTGGACCGCAATCCTTGAGCGAACACAGGCGGACGATGCGAGTCCATCAGCTGGAGACGCTCCTCTTCGTTCAGTTGGTTCTGGATGTCGTCGACGGTCAACTCGGCCGCGCTGATGGCCGTGCCCATGCAGTTGCGTGCGACGCAAGAGTACGATCCCAGCGAATTGGTTCCACTCAGTTGGTAGACATCGCCCGGCTTGAGTTCCTGGCCGTCTTTGAACCACTGGAGCTGCGGCGTGGGGAATCCCACCACTTTGCACTCGAAGCTGACCAGCCCTTCTTCAGTCAAGATGGCCTTGAGGCTCTCGAGGAAGCGAGGCGGACGGTAGTTTTTGGGCACGACCAGCGTCAAGATCGCCGAAGCGCTGGATTCGGCGTCGACCCCTTCGTTTTTGATGGCCACTTTCCACTCGCCGTCATCGTTGATGTCCGTCGGAGAAATGTCTAGCGAGTAGCCTCCGTGGCCGTCTTCTCCCAACACGTATTTAGAGCTGGCCTCTTTGGGGACGTCTTTATTAAACCACTTGACCTGGACGGGCTTGGGGGGGACCATCACACGCACTGAGAAGCGGACATCTTCGCCGACTCGGATCTTCTGACTGAACGGCTCTTCGATGATGACGGGCGGTCCAGCAGATTCGCATTGACTCTGAGTCGGCTGCTGGACAGCGTTTTAACGCGCACCTGCGAAGTGGAGACGGCCTTGCCGATGCAGTTGATCGCCTCACAAGAGTAAATGCCCAGCGAAGTGGCCGTCTCTTCGGCTGTAGAGTCCGACTGCGGCGCACGGAAGGCGAACACATCGCCGGCCTTGATTTCTTTGCCGTCCTTAAACCAGTGAAGGACGGGCGTTGGGATGCCGACCACTTTACACTCGAGCGATACGGTGCCTTCTTCGGTTAAAATAGCCTGTAAATCCTCCACAAACTCTGGCCGTTTGTAGCTTTTGGGCACCATCACCCGAAGCTGGGCAGTGGCAGACACGCCCTCTTCCGAACCGAACGTTTCAGCCAAAACGGCACGACAGGTCCAGGCGCCTTCATCTTCCAGCGCGACGGGCGAGATTTCCAGGCAATAAAAATTGCCTTCCTGCAAGATCTTGAAACGGCCGTGGGCCGTTTCGCCCGGCTGGAAAACTGGTAATCCATTGAAGAACCACGTGACTAGCAGCGATGAAGAGCTGACGATTTCGGCCAAGAAACGCGCCCGCGTTCCCACTTTGACCGTCTGGTCGGTAACGCATCGCAAAAAGATGGGCCGTCCGTCCGTCCCCAAAGCTGCGTCGGTAGCAGCCACGTCGGCGTCCATCTCCGCGATCGGCTGCTTGCTACTAATGGGCGGCGACGGGCATTCACCTTTCGGTCCGTGTCGGTCCAGCACTACACCATCTGCCAATGCAAACACACCAAATTGAAATCATTCACCAGTTGAAAGAGAAAAAAATCAAAGTCCGGCCAAACGAGACGGAGCTTCGTGAGCGACTGGCCGTGTTAAGAGTGAGAGAGAAAAAAAGGCACTCCCGCTAAAAAATCCCCCCACAACGGCCGGGGCAACAACGGGGTATATACACACTGGCTGAGTTCTAAAATCAGACCCGGGCAAAGAATAATCCCAGACCCCTGGAACAGAGTGAGAGAAGGAAAAAAAAAATTTTTGATGCTTTTTTTATGTTTTGTCTAAACAGACGAACACAGCAAACCTATTTTTCTTTCTTTCTTTTACCTTTTTTTTTTTCGAATTAAATTTTGTTTTGTTTTATTCTAAAGGCCGCTCTATATCTGTTCATTAAAGCCGACACGTTTCAAATTCTTTTGCCCCTTATTCAATAGGGAAAGAGGGAGGTGAAAAAAAGGATTTAAAGGAACGGACTTTTTGGTTCTTTGGCTGGGGAGACGCGCCCAAACAAGCTGGGTTAAAAATACATTGCAGCCCTTCACTGTTATTCCACCCGTACGCACTGGCGCGCGCGCACGCACGCAAACACAAAAAGCGCATTAGATGGAAATAGAGGAGATGTCTGAAAACGCAGCAAGTGCAAATAACGAGACACGTGCAAATGTCTTGCCAAAAACTACACACACACACAAAAACACCCCATTTTCTAACTGGAACTACAAACGAACCTCTTAAATCATCATAGCCAAACGTCGCAGGTGTAAGGTCTGTTTGTTCCAAACTTTTTTATTTTTTTTGAAAAACCAATTCTTTTTCTTTACGAATTTTCAAAGCCTCGTGTTTGACAGAAATTGTCGTGCGTGCGTGACACGAGAGATCAATTTACCTGGCTCTGGCGAGTCGCCATAGTCACAACTGCTCATCGAGTCTACGGCCGTGATGTAGGCGTCGCTGTACTGGTCCGTGTGCTGGCCTTCGCCGTCGCTGCCGCGATGAGCCATTAGCTCGCAGACGCCAGAGTCGATGGCGGCCAGATGCGATTGCACGGGCACGTCGTGCTGCAGCACCTCTTCTTCCTGGAACAAAATTGTTGGCACGTCCACGTGATCGGCCACGGCTGGCTCGCACTCTTTCGCCACAGGCGATTCCATCGTGTCGCACGCCGGCTCGACATGTTGCTCCGTCAATGTTAATTGGTCCGATGGTGGCTTGATCTGTTCCATCACTGTCTCTTGCTCTAACAAGATTTGATCGGTTTGGTCCGATGAGCTCATTTCTTTATCACTTTGGGCAACCTCATTTTGGACGGCTGCCTTTCCTTCGCAAATGTCCACTTCGATTTGGTCCAACACTTGAAGTTGGTCTTGGAGATCTTGTTCAATTTGGTCAAGGGTGCTGGGCTGACTGTCTGCCACGGCATCATCGACCGCCACTTGTTCCAGAACATCAGACAATGTTACTGGCGCTGATGAAGAGGCCACACTGCTCAGCGCTGACTGGACAACAGCGTTGTGCACAAAGAGTCGAGCAGGTGAACGAGGTAGGAGGAATCCGCGTTGCTGGACGGGTACGATAGGTTGTTCCACGGCTTCCAGCTGTTGTACAACAACATCGTGGCTGCTGCCTTCGCTGCTGTCATCATCCAGTGAGAGAGCGTCTTCCAAGGAAGGACGTTCTGGCGACACAGACGGCGATGAAGAATTCCTCGAAGTGCTGGAACCAATGCCAGACAGCACGTCATTGGACGTGAATCCCGGCAGAGACGACACCGTGACTGGTGCGGCCATTTTTTCCAGGACAGCTGACGCACTGAACGCGTAACGAGGATCCAATTCGACTTGTCCAGGTCGGTCAGGTGGTTCCGACATTAACGCCACCCCACCCATAACTAAAAGCAATAACAAACAAAACAAAAAAAATTTGAAAAATTTCGTATTCAAATATCGTCCTCATCCGGCACATTTGTTTTTCTTTTGTAATTGCCCGGTTATGGACTTTTTCTGAACGAGTGACGTGTATGTTTTTTGTTTTTAAGTGTTTTGATTTCTTTTTTTTTCGTAACGTTTGATGAGTGTTGTTTAATTGTATTAAATTCGATTCATCGGGGGTTACATCGTCAGTGCAAATTGGCCGTTCGTGTTTACGTGTGCTGCTTGCGCGTGCGTGTTTTCTTGCCCATGTTTGTTTTTGTTGTTTGTTTTTGTTTTTTTTACATTGTTTTCTAGTGCTAATTTGTTTGTGTTGTATAAAAAAATGATTTATAATAGCCACACGGATGCATTAGTGTTACGTGGCTGGCTATAGTTACCTTCGAAAGCCGGAGGAGCTCCCAGGATTGACGGATCAGTTAACCGACCCATTTCCAATTCAGACGCGTCTAGAGGCAGGTAATCGAAATCGCCAGACCGAGTGACCTGCTGGTCGCTATCGCGCGGGCCTAAATTAGAACTAGAGATGGTCGTATCATCGG
Organism: Daphnia sinensis; assembly: GCA_013167095.2. Classification (NCBI taxonomy): domain Eukaryota; kingdom Metazoa; phylum Arthropoda; class Branchiopoda; order Diplostraca; family Daphniidae; genus Daphnia; species Daphnia sinensis. Next base: position 7,561,517 of record CM023197.1, read on the forward strand.
GATCGACAAGCTCGGATGACGTCATATCCGGGACCCATGATGTCTCGTTACTGTCAATGTTTGTTTTCGTTAGTGGAAATTTTTATGTTATGCATCCCATTGGATTTTCCTATATACCTTCGGGCAGGCAGACGAATTAAATCGCTCTGGGCACTGGGCTCGCTGACTCCGTAAGGATTTTCCGCCTTAATACGGAACAGGTAAGTTGACCCGGGAATCAAATCTCCTAAACGGATTTGAGGCGTACGCGACGTTGCCGCTTTGAGCCACATATCCCAGCCCAACTGAATAAAGAATTATCTAACTCTAGTTACACGTGCTTTAAAAAAAATTTAATTTATTTATTAAAAAGTTACCCGATTGTATTCAACGATGTAACAGGTTATTTCACATCCTCCGTCGTCTTCGGATGGATCCCACTGTAAAGAGACGACTGATTCCAAAACATCGATGGGTTGCGGTTTCCCAGGTACCGAAGGTCGATCTGCAATAGCGAAGGTCATCGGTCAAATCCATAAGAGGTGAAAAGTTAAAATAGACGTACTGGCTACTGTGACAAGGAAAGATGCGCTATCCTCGCCTAATCCGCTCTGCAATTTAACGGAGTATTCGCCACGATCCGAACGTTTAGCCTGGGCAACTTTAAGGATGGTACAGTCGGCCATGATTTCAATTTCCATGCGCCCGTCCGGTGCGAGAAGTTTGTTTTCGTGGTACCACGTGATTTCCGGCCGGGGTCGGCCCGTAAATTCTACCTTCAACCGAATGATGTCTCCTTCTTCGAAGATAAGTCCGTCTTCATATTTCTTTGTCAAGACGGCCCTAGGTGGAGCTGTTAAACACCAAATCCGTTAACGCTATTACGATGTAAACAATTGCCTATCACAAAATTTACCTTCCACAGACAAAATTGCGGACGACGTGGATTGGCCGGCTTCGTTGGTGGCAATGCATTTCACCTCGCCTTCATCACAAGCCAGGACGTCATTGACGACCAACGTGGACACACCCGTGTCCGGATCGCGATCCGTCACGATCACTTTGGAATCGGTGGATGCGTTGACGACCCACTGGACCTCGGGCGGCGGAATCCCTTGAACTTCCACCACAAATTCAACCTTCTCGTGTTCCATAACGATAGCATCCCTCAGTCCAACGGTGAACGAAGGCCGGACGACGTTGTTGGGATCGTACGGGACTAGATACGATTCCGACTCGCTTCCCGGCTCCGACCATCCGATAGCGTTGGAGGCTTTAACGCGGAAGCGATAATCCTGTCCAGGCTGCAGACCCGTCAACGTCACTTCTGTTTCGCGGACATCCAGCGGATGGGCTCGCACCCATTGACCGTTAGCTCCAGCTTTCCTCTCGACAGCGTATCCTTCCAAAAGATAAAAGAAGAAATTAGTCAGGTTCGAAATGGAATCTGATAGTTAGGCGGATTGTAGGACATGGCAGGTATCTAATCTACCGTTGACGGGCGTTCCACCATCAGTGTAGGGTGCAGCCCATTGGAGAATGACTGCATCGTCCGGTTTGCTACTGTAGGCCAGCTGTTGGAAGGCGTCGCCACCCTGTCGAGGAATGACGACCGGCACGCCGGGACAACTCGGCCGGGCTGTAGAACGAAAAGGGAAAAAAAAGAGAAATAAATAAACAAGCAGTGCAAGTATATACCGGAAGAAAATGGCTGGTCTGTCGTGTCGCAGACTGGCATCAGAAACTATTAATAGCCGTTCACTCTTTTGGTTTAATGTGTAAAAATACCACGCCGTTTAGAAGGAGAAGGCGCTGCATCGCCTGACTCTTTGCCGTTGTTGTTGCCCATTTTCCACTGACACTAAACACGGCCACAGACGAGCAAAAGGGAGGAGGGAGTACTTTCTACAAGGGGGAGGCAAACAAGTCCATGGCACAGAATGGGAGCTAAATAATCTGACACTGACAAAATTGTGAAAAAATTTCGCGCGGGAGTAGGATGAGAGAAAAAACGAACGTCTTTTGCTGGACGCAGCACAACGGCGAATGATACAACTAGTCACTGCTTTCCTCCTAGGATTTTTTTTTTCTTTTGGCAAGAGCAACGAACGAAACTCAAAACTGTGACCAGTGGCAGATGGGGAGGCGCGAATATAATCCTGCCCCGGCCTTAATGGCCGTCTGCCAGACGCTCATGTGGTCCAGCACAAATCAGCTCCCCCATATTTTTTTTTTCTTTGTCAAAAGCCAAAACGAAGTTGGAAAGAGAAAAAAAAGTTATAAAAATAAATAACAAAAGAGGACGAAAATTTTTTTGACGGCTTCTTGCTACGCGTCAACAATGGAAAAAAGTCGAATTCCAACACGATAATCGTTAAAATACCAACGGAACGAGTTCAAATGTTTAACGACCATGCACTTTGTGTGTCTTTCGTTCTCTCGTTGTTTTCTAAATAAATTTTTTTTAAAAGCGAGGTAAAGAAAAATACGATTAAAGCTAGGGCGGATTGTCAACAACTGGGCCTTTCGAGAGAAAGAGGTTAAAGGGGAAAACAAAAAAGACGGTGAGAAGAAAATATATACGCAAGGATTTCTGTTGGCATTCGACGATGTCTTCGTCACAACTCCTCGTCTATTTTTAAGGGAAAAGAAAGCTCCGCTTCTACATTTTTTGTCTTCTCGGGATTGGTCTACGTATTTTTCGAATGACACAGAGTTACCATCCGGCAACTCGAAAAAGTCATGGATCACTTGTACGAAACGCGCAGGCATTTTTACGATGTTTCAAAGCTACTGTTTGAATGGACTATGAATACAGGGGCCGTGTTCACTCGTTAACGAAAACGTAGTGTAGTCAGCACTAATGATAATGTGGTCTTTCATTATTTATAATCTCGAACATCATAAATCAAGGGCTTGTTAAACTAAAAATGCAATGGAAGGTAAAATAACGAGAAATAGAATATTGAGTGATTAATTACCGATTCCAGCCTGGATGCGAACTGACCGAGGTCCAATTAAGGCATCACTCATTCCGGCAGCATTCTCAGAATACACACGAAACTGGTAGAGTTGTCCAGTTTCCAGACCTTCAATTACAGCTGATGTACAGGTGGGTGGCACTAATTCTAAATGACTGAAGTCTCGATCATCGCCAGCCATGCACCAAAAAAAAATTGGGGGGAAAAAAGAAGAATTATTAAACACGTTACGTAGGTCTTCTCACCACAGTAAGTTCTAATGCACTTTCTTATGACACCAAAAAAAGACAAATGCATTCTACGACATTTCAAATGGACAAGTTTAGTCACATTTCATCGCTGTTTGTTTGCAGAGTTACTTTGTCAAATCACATTTGTTTGGTTTGGCTCGTGCCATGGCCCAACAACCTAATGGCGTGATCTCTTTGTCATGCTTCTTTCGGCGGACCGAGTCCCAGAACGCAAACACGACTTAACGTTCAAAAATTACAAAAATAACCCATTTACATCGGTTTCTGTAGTCTAATCGAATGAAACGTGTGGTTCACCCGACGTTCTGCACGTGGTTCTAGAGAAAAACTATTACTACCTTACGATTAGAATTTAAGTTACCTTGTTGTAAATCACTTTTAGCCCGGGAATAATTGAAGTAAACGTCTACCCATTTCAAAATTCAACGTGGGTAACATTAAATTATGTAACTAATGAATACAGCCAAGGAAACTTCCAGAGCGCACTGGAGTTTCAACGAGCAGTGTGTCATGTTCCACAGGTTTCCCGCCCAAAAAAGCAGCTTGAGAATGGCTCACAGTCTTTCTCGGCAGCGATTGCCCGATAAACGCACTGTACAACGTGTTCTTTACTAATGGTGGTGATCGACTGATCGTCATTATGGATAGTTATTGAATTCCTATCAGCTGTTTTCCGACGTTGCGCGATATCAAATTCCAACTTTTCCCTGTATGTGAGAATCATCACTAAACCTGTCCTGGCTGTCCAGAATTGTAAGCCATTTGACTACCTTGGTGTCTGATTTCCTATAATTCATTAATAATGTGATATGAAAATCGCTTTGTTTGTGAAATGGCACAACATTGTCAACTCGTGTTATCGTTCAACGTTTTCAAGTTCCAAAATAACCTACCAGCGATGTTACATGTTAGCCACTAGTAATTCTGATTCGACGTACTCTCTTGATCCATGATGGCTGCCAATCGATAACGGAGTAAACTTGAAATTTACGACACACTTATTTCAGTCTCATTGAAAATCGCGAATACTTGATTCGTTTTTCTGTCCGATCATATAGTTGCAGCTTCCTGAATTTCCGTCTCACATGTGAAAGAAATACTGAAATGTTTGTATATTCAGTTGGTGATGGCTGTTGCTCTACAACTGTGTTTTCATCGTTATAATGAAGCTTATTCCTGCCCACGGTTCGATTAACGTATACGTCAAGAAGCCCAACAACTTAGACCTGCTAGACCCCTGCATGTCGCCTGCAGTCACAGCTGAGATGTTTTGCCAACGTATCTCTTTGGAACCACAACCAACCACCATATTTCTAGTTTCACACTTGCAGGCACAGTTCTACACTGATTACCACAATATGTTTCTGGGGTTCTACTTTGCATACACTGCACAAAAAGTAATGTTTACATCTATGGATGCAGCAGTGCAAGACAATCGCCCGCAATCGCCCATCGGTCACGTTTGGATTGATTGGTAAGCAAAGAGCACTTAACAATAGGTCACCTGATGATGTCTATTTTGTCTAATTCTCGGGCGTCGATTATGTAGCCGATGATTGTTCCTCCTCCCGCATCTCTTGGTGGATACCACTGAAGCTGGGCCCTTGTATCTGTCACGTTGAATACCTCCAAGGGCCCTTCCGGCCGTTCAGGAACTTCCATGACTTCGACGATATCTGCATCGATCACAACGTCATTTTTTAGTGCAAAAGAAGAAAGCACTTCACTGCAGCCGTATTGACCTTTGCTGATATACACAAGCCAGATCCACCAACTGCTAAACGATCTGTCAGCGCGAAGGCAAGTATTGCATTCAATGCTCTCTCTCTCTCTCTGTACATCACAAATGTTTTTGTGCGATTGATGGGGGGCGTAACTCAAAAGTGCGTTTCAGAGACTGGTTAAAATATTTTTTTACAGAAGGCTCTATGTTAAAAAGGCGGGCAGTGGAAACAATCTATTTCGTCGAACGTGTCAAAAGGCTCGTTCGGATGGGAAGGTTATTTTTTATTTTTACAAAGATGATTAAAAGTCAGTACAGTCTCTATTCGCACTTTTGGCTTGCCCAGCATCTTCTCTCCGTTTTCAAAACAGTAGGTTGTATTAAATGTAAGAACAAAATGGTGGCAAGAATCAATAGCATTTGTTTTGATGAAGTGGCAAACGAAACGTTTATTTAAAGGCAAAGAACCCCAGCTTTCCTTATATTGTCCACAATTATTTTTGAGGGGGCGATAAACTGTTTGATATACGGGGGAGGGGTCAATAAAACTCAATATATATGTTTACATATACGTCTAAGCATCAAAGCAAATCAGAAAGGAGAAGAAAAATGAAATAAAACGTAAGACAGCGAAGCATATTCCACATTTTTTTGCCGATTTTTTTTGCATATTGTTATTGTTTGTCGATTATGTGAGGTGGGAGATAACATCACAGATGGTTTTTTTTTTTATTTGTTTTTTATATATTCATTGGTTGGCTAGTAACAAGCTAGAAAATAAAAGTGTGTGCGTTCAATCACAGCGATGTTTACAAATGGAACCCGTAATGGAAAAGATTTTTTGTTTTCTAAGAAAACAGGGAGAAAGATGGAGAAAAAGATCACGCTCCACTGGGAGGCTTTGCACTGGGTGGACACACGATATCGACCAGGAAGAGAGAGACGCAAATCTCTCCTTCTTTCTCCCCTCTTTTAAACTTTCCATTAACAGGTTGTTTTTGTCAGTCTTTAATAACGATTAAACGCAGCTTTTAACACATATAACATGATCTAAAATCTTTAGGTAGACATTACGTTTCAATGACTTTCTTTTTGTGATTGGCAGTGTGGGTTAGAAATTAGCTAATCTGATAAGAAGAAAGATTTATCCAAAGCTTAAAAGGTTTTTGAAATCTTAATCAATATGTACACCGATCATTAATGATCGACCACCAGATGGTATCAACTTCTTTCCGAATTCCATTCGTTGATTTTTAAAATTAATTTTTAAGTTATTTAAATTATTATTTGAAGAGTTGTCGTGAGTAGTACCAAACACGGAAGAAATATTCATCGCGGCGGAGGAGGGACGAGCGCGAGTAAATGCGGATATCGGCATCCATGTTCGCGTCGCGCATCCACGACGACAGCGTCTCCGTGCTGAGACTTAACGACGCTGTCGGGTCCTTGTGAGCCGGGCCGGCTATGCCCGGTTCGAGGTAATCTGTTACATCACAGTCACACGATCACATCACATGTCACAAAAGAGTCGCCACACCATTGAACCCTCATTTCTCTTTTTTTCTTTGTCAAATCATTACTGGACGTAACGACAACTGGACAAGTCAAAAGTAGGCCTATCTTTCTCTGTACTTGTCGGATAGGATACGACGAAACATGCAAACGACGGATCATGCTGGGATATTTTTGATCGTCAGTGACTTTCAAATCACTTGGATTCAACTAACAGCCAGCAAATCGGGGATGATTTTTTGTTTTCTTTGAATATTTTGCAATATACGACCTTGCATCTAATTAGGTAATGGGAAATTGAAAATAAACATTACCTGGTGGTCGAACGACTTTCACCGGTTCTTCGGTTTCTAGCGGATCGCTGAGACCCACTTCGTTTCGGGCGAAAACTCGGACGTAATATTTGTGACCCTCCTGTACAATTTTGTTTCAATTAACACACGTCCGATTACAAAGTGATGATCATTTTAAACGCACCTGCATGTCTTTGACGATAAGGCGAGTTGTGTCAGCTCCAACTTGGCCGACTTCCATCCACATGGTTTTACGGCTATCCCGGACAGCGACGATGTAGCCATCGATGGCAGCGCCACCATCGCTCTCTGGGATACCCCACTCGACGATGATCGAGTTGGGTCCAACCGGACGCACTTCCAACGGAGACGTCGGTGGGGACGGGACAGTAGCGTGCGTCTTCAACGAAACCTTGTCCGTTTCGGCCGGGGCCGAAAGTCCCATCGGGTTCTCGGTGAACACGCGGAAGAAGAACTCTGAGCGCTCCTTCAAATTTTGAATGCAGTGGACGGTGACGGACGGATCGAGTGTGACCACCTTCTCCCACTTGTCCGTTCCCTGCAGCATTTTTTCGATGATGTAACCCGTCAATTCAGCTCCACCCGTCGATGCTGGTGGAGCCCATTGCAGGGTCACCGATCGGCTCGTGATGTCCGCCACTTGCAAATTGCTGGGCGGCGATGGAGGAGCTGCCGAATCAATCAATTCAAATAAAACATTTTCGTATAATCATTTGAGGAAGCGAAACTTACTAATCCGTTTGCCAGCGACGATGACATCCTCTGGCGAGTAAGCTGGCCCGTATCCCAGCTGGTTCTGGGCCGTGATTCTGAAGTTGTAGGATGTTCCCTTCTTCAGACTACAAGCCTCGATATAGGTCGTCTTTCCATCAACAGCGCCCACTTTCTGCCAAGCCTTTTTAGAGACTTCGCGACGCTCGATAAGGTATTCCGTCAGAGGCGAACCTCCATCGCTTGTCGGCGGCAACCATTTCAGTACCAAAGAAGTATCCGTCATGCCAGAGATGTCCAGCGGGCCACGAGGGGCTGACGGCGTATCGAATTGGCTCTTGATCAACACCGGTGCTCCGGTATCCAGCGGCTCGCTAGTACCGACATCGTTGACGGCACTAACGCGGAAGACGTATTCCAATCCTGAGAGGACATTTCGTTTGTGAATAATGAATCAAAACAACAGTCGAATTGAATTAGTTTTACCTTCGGTCAAATTCTGAACGTGACAGATGGGATGAGGGCAGAGTTCTTCAACCTGTTTCCATTGTTCGGTAAAGATCTCGCTGTATTCAACAATGAAGCCCTTGAGTTCTATGCCACCATCATCAAGCGGAGGCTTCCATTCCATCGTGGCAGATGTCTTGTCCACCTCTTTGGCTACAAGCGGGCCTTGAGGCTTGCTCGGTTTATCTAAGGAAAGTTTAAAAGAAATTTTTAAATAAATAAACATACGAAATAAAATTCTAATTTCAAATTTACCGCTGATTTTCAAAGTTATATCGTGAGTGACTGTTCCAGCCACGTTCGTTGCGGTAAGCGTGTATTTAGCTGTGTCCGTCCTTTCGGTGTTGATGATAGTCAACGTAGTGGAACAAGCCGTCGAAGACTGGGTTTCGACGTCAGCGATGTAATGTGTGTTGCCTTCAAAACTGGCCCCGTTTTTGGTCCAGGTGATCTCAGGTCGGGGTAAGCCCGTCACTTTAGCCGTGATGGACCATTGCTTTTCGACTTGAAGACGATACACCTTCGTCTTTTTCTCTGGAACGATCTTGGGCGCTTCTTGGATGATCAACGTGCAAGAACACTCGACCGATCCGCTGTCATTCGATGCCCGGCACGTGTACTGGCCGGCTGATTCTTCGGTGGTATTATTCAAAATAAGACGAGCCAATCCGCTTTCGTACGATGACGATTTCGGCACGAACTCGTCGTCATCCTTGTACCAGGTCAACGTCGGTTGTGGAACACCGACGATGATGCAAGACAACGTAGCCGTTTCTTTCAGGCCGGCTGTGACGTCTTTCAATGGCTCACGGATAACCGGCGCTTCTGGAACGGCGGCTTTGGCTGCTTTGAACAGCAATGACTCGCTGGATGGTGTTCCAGGACCTGCGCTATTGACGGCTGTCACGCGGAACCTATACTCGGTGTTGTGCGTTAATTTGGTGACCATGTAAGTTGTTTCGACGACGGTGACATCTTTGTTGGCCGTCACCCATTTTTTGGTTTGTTTCTCTTGATACTCGATTATGTAGTTGGTGATAACAGCGCCGCCATTAAAGCCGGGGGGTTTCCACATAATAGTGATCGAATCGTCGGCTGTTTCTAGACACTCCGGCGCGCTGGGACTGCTCGGTTTTTCTATTGAATAATCAATTAGTCAACTACTCCCGTGCATTCACTACTGCTATTCACATTTCAAATTAAGCCATTTATCCTAAGCAATGATGAATAACCTTGAAGATGGATTGAAACCAATGAACTTACCGATGAGTTTGATAGTAACAGACACACTGACGTCGCCACATTCGTTGGACAGTTTGCAGGTATAGACGCCAGCTTCGTTTTCGTCGACTAATTTCAACGTTAGCTGGGCAGAAGTTTCGCTGATGGTGTACACCGACTTCTTGGTCTTGCGGATGGCTTTGCCCTTAAAAGTCCATTCGGCTTTGGGTGTAGGGAAGCCATTGAACGGGACCTCAATGACGGCATCCTCTCCGCGACGGACCCACACCTCTGTGTGCACTTGATCGATGGGTATGCTGGGCGGGACCTTGGGTACTTCCACCGTCAGTACGGTGACGGTCTTCATCGCCTCCAGGATGCAAGTGTACTCCGCACTATCTTCGATCGCAGCTTTGGTGATGGTCAAAGACCGGGCACAGCCGTCTCGGGTGACTGCCAATCATTAAAAATAATTAGATCAACACGTTGAATGGAAATAAAAGCAAATCACTTACGTTTGATCCTATCGGAATCGACGATGACTTCTCCGTTCTTCATCCACGTCACATCGGCATCTTCGCCTGTCAGCTGGACGGTGAACGTGACGTCCTGACCCATGGGGGCGGCAACGATCTCCGGCAATTTGGCCACAAAGTTCACTTTGGGCGCCAGGACTTCGAGTCGGGCCGCAGATTTCTGATCTCCGATGACGCAAGAGTACTCGCAGGCATCTTCCGGCCCGCTATCGTAGATGACTAACCTCTGACGCTTACCATCGATGGCTAGTTGGATGTGCTCGGAGAGCTGGATCTCTTCGTTGTTGCGGAACCACTGGATCTTGGCGTCACCTTTGGTCAACTCGATCTCAAAGCTGGCCTCTTCTCCGCGACGGACCGTCACGTCTTGAAGACGTAGGGTGATCTCGGGAGGGAGTTCGATGACTACCAATTCGGCCGTGCATTCCTGGTCGGCCAGCGAGCACGTGTACTCGCCTTCGTCCAGCAGCGAAACGCTACGGATGATGAGGCTCCTCTTGCGAGCCTCTGCGATGAATTCGTAGCGTTCCGTATTGGATTGATCCAGCGGCTCGCCGTCCTTGTGCCAAGTGACCTGGGCCGCATCGTCCGAGACCTCGGCCGTAAAGACGGCCGGTTGGCGCTCCTTGATCTCTAGATCCTTGATCTTGGTGACGAATTCGTGCGAAGGTTCGGCCCTGACTGTGAAAACACAAGCGGTCGTTTGATTCTGGAACGTGCAGCTGTAACGACCCGTCTCCTTCCTCCCCACCCTGCGCATCACCAACTTATGTTCTCTATCTCTACTCTCTTGAACTGGACCTTCTTGCCCGCTAGGCAACAGCGGAGTTAGAAGGACGTCGTCTCTGTACCAAAACACCTCGGTGGGCTCTTTGGTTCGGCACAGGAGAACGACATCCGATCCGGCATCGACTTCGACATCTTCCAGCGGCTGGACGAAAATATTGCACTCGACAGTGACGTGCGCTGCGTGCGATATTTTCGTTCCGCCAGTGGCGCTGGCCACGCATTTGTATTCGCCCATTTCCTTGTCTACGCTGGCGCTGGACACTTGCAACGTGTGCACTAATCCATCCGACGTGATCTTCAGTGACTTGGTCGTCTTCAAACGTTTGCCGTTGCGGTACCACGACACTTCAGCCGGTGCGGAAAGGGTCGCTTTCAGGACGAAAGGATCGCCTTCGAAGACGGACACGTTGTTGAATTTTTCGACGAAATGCAGTTTGCTTGGCGGCTGGACTGTTAGCGTGGCGGACGTTTGAACTTGTCCGTGTTCGTTTTCAGCATTCAGCATGTAATCGCCGTCATCTTCTGGCTGGGCATCAGGGATGGTCAACGTTGAAACGCCTCTCTCGTCCGTCGTGACGTTCGTTTGGATCTCGACGCCGTTACGGTACCATTTGACTACGGGACTGGGAATGCCAGTCACTTTGGCCGTCAGCGTCACTGAGCTTCCGATTTGAACAACGGTGTTCTTCAATGGCTGGTCCACTTGCGGTGGCATCTTCTTGGCGCCTTTGACTTTGACGTTGAGGACAACGTGACTGACGGCCTCACCTTCGCGATTGCGGGCGATGATGTCGTACGTTCCTTCGTCGGCCATTTGGACATCCTTGATCTGAATGATGCTGCAGTACATATGCACATCCGACTGACCCAGTAAGGCGATCCGATCGCTGGGCTTGATCCGTTTGCCGTTGTGGAACCAAGCAACGTCCGGCTCAGGCACCGCCACCAAGCGGCATTCTAGCTCAACGTCGGTGCCTTCGTCAACTGTTTTCGTTTTAGGTCTTTGAGAGAAGGTCGGTGGAATGCCTTCCAGGATGTCCATCAAGGAGGATTCCCTGGATAACGAACGACGGGACGTTATGGTCGTATCGGAGCCGTGGTCGGACAGCGGAGCTTCGACCACTAGTTCCGTCGAGCTGGACGCGAAACCGGCAGAGTTTTTGGCCACGCAGGTGAACGTTCCAGCGTCCTCTGGGAAGACTTCGACGATCGTCAAGCTGGCCAGGTTACTTTCTTCGTCGTAGACCATCTGGAAATCTTGGGACGGTTTGATAACGGCCGTCTGTCGGAACCAGGTGATCACTGGACGCGGGGAACCTTCCACTTGACATTCGAAGGTGACGCTGGTTCCATCTGGCGCACGGATGGGTTGCAATTTCGTCAGGAACCTCGGAGCCTGCACTTTGGATTCGTCCGTTGTCGGGAAATCAAAGACGGGCAACTTGTTGATCTTCTCGTCCAGCTTCTTCTTGACGTAGTGTGTGTAACTAGTGTCGTCTTTTAGGTACTGGGCAGGAACCCAGCCCGTTTCTTCCGTCAGGTGCTTACGGACGAACCACCAATCAGAGTTGTGCCATTCGAGGACGTAGACCCTTTCGCCCTCTACCAAATTCATGGCTTCTTCCGTGTCAGCCACGTAAGAGCACAACGAGAAGAACTCGTCCCCTTCCTGCGGCTCCAACGGACATGTGGTTTCTTCCTCCGTGTCAGCCAAGACGGACGTAGCAGCGCGGGCGACGGTCAATGTGTTTCCATCTTCCACGAAACTCGGTGCAGACACTTTCGGCCTGGCCGGGATTTTAAAGCGCAGGCTTTCGGCGGCATCGACCGAAATGCTGGGCTTGACCGGCCGACGAGGTTTCAATCCCAAACTGAATTCTTCTTGGACATCTTCACTCGTTTCGCGGTCGGATTTCAATTTGAAAATGGCGCCTCCTTCGACATCGTCCCCTTCGGCACTATCCTTCACCTTGCGGGCCTGAACGGCGAAGGCGTCCTCGACGTCCTCGACTCTGTACGGCTTCTTCGTCTTCTTCGGCTGGATAATGACATCTGTAATGGAAACGACACCGCTGTCTGTAAATTGTTGACTGATGGATTCGCTCGTTTGCTCTGACACACTATCGTTGTCCGCAGGCTGTTGAATGACTAAAGAAGCGGCCTCAGAGGCTTCTTGGATAACTACCGATTTTGCCGGCCGTTTCAAACTGAACGCCGCTTCGTCTTCAACCGTTTGGATTTGCACTTTCGATTTGCGTTTGGGTTTCAATCCGATTTGGAATTGCTCCTCGACGTCTTCGACGTCGTCGATAGCGACCGTCTCTTTCAATTTTAAGGTCGCCCCGCTTTCGACCGTTTCATCGACGACTTTCTTTTTCTTCTTCAGAATCGGTTTCACCTGGAATTCGTCTTCAATCTCTTCCACGCGATATGGGACCTCTTGTTTTTGAACCATTTTCAAGACTACATCTTCAGCATCCACCTCTTCCACCACCTGCGTCGGTCGGCGTTTAGGTTTGATTGTGATTTCTTGTTCGACGTCCTCCGTTGTTTCCTTGGGTTTGACGGGTTTCAACCCGATCTTGAACTGCTCTTCCACGTCCTCTTGCTCAACCACTTTGACAGGTTTGAGCTTCAACGTGGCGCCCTTCTTAACATCTTCGACGGCGACAGGTTCTACTTTACGAATCGAAGCTAAGTTGACGACATCTTCCACTTCTTCAACCTGGTACGGTTTGCTCTTGACAGATTTCTTGATTGTTAAATTGGCTGATTCTTCTTCATCTGTCTCATTCTCTTTTTTGAAAACGTATTCTTCTTCGACGTCCTCTGTCGGAGTGTCGTGGATAACTTCCTGCTTCAACTTGAAAACGGCCGCGCTTTCGACTACCTGTTCGTCAGTCTTTTTCGCTTGAATGGTAACGGATTCTTCGACATCCTCTTTGACGACCTTCTTCTTCTTCTTGACAATTTTTTTCGACGCGGAGACATCCACTACATCCTCGGCTAATTTAACAGTTGCCTGAACATCCTCGACCACAGGCTCTGATTTCGGTTTCAATCCGATACTGAATTCTTCCGAAATCGTATCTTCTTTTCGCGAAGGCAATTGGAAAGAGGCCTCAACATCTTCGATTTCTTCTTGAATGACTCCCGGTAGTTGAACGTCTTCTACCAGATCTTCCAGGCTGCTAGCCGCGGTCATCATGGTGTCTTCGATCAGGGTCGACGACGAAGAAGCCAAACTTTGGAAGCTATCGTCGCTGAAACTGACATCTTCTTCGGGTGCGATATTAACGACTTGTTCAGTTACATCGGCCGTCTCTTTGACGAGCGGAATATCCCTGGAAGAGGCTTGAACTGCGGCTGGTAAACGATCTAAATCCGAAAGCGTCTCCGTCAGTTCGACTTGAGCTACGCCGATCTCTTCGCTGCGCTGAGGTAACGAACGGCTGGCCTTTCTCGATTTGGGCTTCACTTCTGGAAGCAGTTCAGACTCGCTGGAACCTTCCACCACGTGAGAAACGCTGACGGCTTTTTGTTCCGTTACAGTCACAATCGGTTTTTCAGTTTCCACCATTTTGGCTGTCTGCGGTGCAGCGGAATCCATTACAAGGTTCTCGCTAACCACAACTGTTTCCGCTTCCGGCAATCGGGATTTGGCTGTTTCTCTTTTTGGTTTCTTGATTTCCAATGTTTCTTCTCTGATCGACGATTGCGTTTGACTGATTTCAACTGTTTTACTCTCATCCATCACGGGAATAGCGGTCTGACTTTGCCCAGCAGTAAAATCTTCCATAGGCACCTCTTTGAAGGCTACCTGGACATCGCTGACGCTTGTTTCTGTTTTCTCCGGTAGGACTCGAGTTGCCTTTTTGGTCTTTTTCTTGACTTCAGGAACGAGCTCAGCTCCAGTTGATCCTTCGACGACTTGACCAATTGATACGGCTTTATGCTCGATGATACTCACATTGGGCATTTCTTCAATTACAGTAGCCACTGCTTTTGGAACAGTAAAATCCATGGCAACCGTTTCTTGCTGGACAGCTGCTTGGTTTTCAGGTAGTCTAGCTTTAACCGTTTCGGCCGAGGGTCTTCGAGTAACTGGAAGAGGTGTAGTACTGACAGACGTTTGTATCTCTGCCACCTGGATGGTGCGTTTCTCCTCAGGTGCTGATATGGTGGCTGATTGAACTGGCCCTTGAACGAATTCATCCAAAGGAGCCTCTTTGAAAGACACCTGAACATCCTGGACAGACGTGACATTTTTCTCTGGCAACACCCTTGTGGCCTTCTTGGTTTTCTTTTTCACTTCGGAACAAGTTCAGTTTCGGTTGAGCTTTCGACGACTTGGCCCACATTAACGGCCAATTGTTCCGTCACTTTAACGATGGGCTTTTCCGGTTCAGCTTTTTCTTCAGTTTGAGGCTCGGTGGTCTCCATCAAGAGGTTTTGACTGCTGAAAATCGCTTCTGATTGCGACACACTTGCTTTGGCCGTTTTCTTTTCGGGTTGAACTGAGGGGGCCATGTCGAATTCAGTTGAAGATTCGACAACCGTGCTGACAGATAGCGCTTTGTTTTTCGGATGGACAACAAAGGCTGTTTCAGTCTCTGTTGGTTTGGATTTCTGAAGAATAGTGACATCGAATGGAAGTTGTTCTTGCGTCGTACGTGCAATCGCTTCTTGAACGTCCATTTTTGCTTTCCTTCCCAACGGCATTTGAGATTCTAAAGGTACTTCCTTCATTTCAGAAATGACTTGGGTCACGTGAACTGTTCTCTGTTCATCGGTAGAAACGTTGGCCAGTTGGCTGGGCACTGGAACGAAGGCTTCAATTGGTGCTTCCTTGTCGACAGTTTCAACCAGGAACACAGTGGTCTCTGTCTTTTCTGGTAGGTGACGGCTAGCTTTTTTGCTCTTCGGTTTAAATTCAGGTACCAGTTGGGACTCGCTGGATGCTTCGACCACCTGCGCGACACTGACGGCCCTGTGCCCTGCAATGTTGACGATGGGCGTCACGCTATCGACCACCTTGGCCGTCTGGGGAAGGGTAAAGTCCATCAAAACATCTTGGCTGACGACGACCGTCTGCTTTTCTGGAACACTGGCCATCGCTGTCTTGGTAGTAGGTTTAACAATTTCCAGTGGCTCTTCTTTCATCTCGGTTTGAACTTGACTTATCTGCACTGTGCGCTGTTCTTCCTTCACCGAACGAGCGGACTGCGGCTGTCCAGCACTGAACTCTTCCAGCGGAGCTTCTTTAAATGCAAGTTGGACGTCTCCTACGCTGATTTCCGTTTGTTCAATCTGAGCTCTCGTCGCCTTTTTGCTCTTTTTCTTGACATCTGGAACGAGTTCAGTAGCTGTCGATCCTTCAACGACTTGCTGGACGGAAACGGCCCGTTGTTCGGTAATATTAACAGTGGGACGTTCTTCAACAACATTGTCCATCGATTTATGGGTCGTAAAGTCCATCACGGTTACTTCTTGTGTGACTGGTGCTTCCTGGATCACTTGACTCGACTGGGCAAATTTGCCCGACACTGTTTGAGTTTCTAATGGAACTTCACTGACTTGTGGCTGGACTTCGGAGACGACCACTGTTCGCTGTTCATCTGTCATTGACCTGGCCTGTTGGCTTTGGGCCGTAACAAAATCGTCCAGTAATCCTTCTTTGTATGCCACCTGGACGCTGGCCACGCCCATCTGGACAAGCTCCGGAATCAATCGGATGGCCGTTTTTTCTTCCGGTCTTGAATCAGTTGATAGACTTGATTGAATTCCCGCCTCGATGACGTGACCGACGGACACTGCTCGTTGTTCCGTGAAACTGACATTGGGCGTGGCTGTTTCCAATGCCACTTGTTTTTGGGGAACGCAATAATCCATGACCATGTCTTCTGTTTTGACAACTACTTCCGATTGAGGCATGCTGCTCTTTGCCGTTTGTTCCACAGGCCGGACGATGTCCAGTGGACTTTCGTGGATGCTGGTTTGGACTTCTGAAACTTGAACGGTCCTTCGTTCGCTTGGGGCAACGGGACGGGCAGATTGACTCTGTCCACTCACAAATTCTTCAAGAGGTTCTTCCTTCTGTAACGTTTCAGCTGAATAAATAGATGACATTTCCAGCAAAGGCGTGATCGAAGATGTTGAATCTGCCATTAAAGCCTTGGCCACATCAAGCTGGCCTCCCGCTTCAACGGTCTGAGTTTGTTCGACTTGAACGGAACGTAATTCGGATGATGCAACTGCTTGGGCCGTCTTTTTGGCAGGTTGAACGCTAGTCGGGACCCAATCAGCTTCTTTCCTATAGTCCCACACGTGACTGACGGTAGCCGTTTCCATGGAAGACAGTGAAAGTTGTGCCGTTTCTTTGATTTGATCGGCCGTTTGGAATTGTCCAGCAAACGAGCCCGTTTGAGTTTCCATCACTTGGGCGGCTTTACCTTGATTGCTAGGAACAATCTTTGCCTCTAGCGAGACGGTCGTTGGTTTCAGTACTTGATAATCAGAGCCGTGCTGGACTTGTTGCTGGTGATCCGTGACGATGGCTTCTCTAGTCGTCAGTTTGACATTGACTTGTTGCTTTTGCGGGGCAGTTTGCTCACTGTGAATCGTTTCCTGCTCAATCAGCTGATGTTGTGAAACTAACAACGACTGCTGCTGGGGCAATTCAAGGGCCGCTTTGGATTCGACCGGCCGTTGAGTCTGCATGGGGGCCAGGCTTTCGCTCGTGGCCGTCTCTGTAAGAGTAAGAGGGTGGATTGTAGGACGGGCAAGAATGCAGCAGGCTTGTGACGCCTGCGGAATAACATCACTGATCGGTTGCTGGAACGTGTTTGGCATCTGTTCCGGTCTAACTTCACTGGTCACAACGCTTCCGCTGGTGACTAAATGGGCCGTCTGTGTGATTGTCTGTTGTTTGGGTAACGTGTCACTTACAAATTCGACCTCTCTCTCCACCGTCTCGTTGGCCGTCACTCGAACAGATTGCTGGACTTCGTGGATCAGACGCGACTCGGCCGTTGGGACTGGAACGGCAACGTAACTAGCTAGACACTCATCACTACCTACCTCGACCGTGACGGGCAACATGGATCGATTGTCACCCGAAACAGAACAGCTGGCCGTGTCCAGCTCGGGCCTGTTGAATTGAGGCAATACCTGTTCTTTGAAACTGGTCTGGACTTCTTGGGTTACCGAACTTTCCATCGGGTTTTGGACGGACAGGGAAGCCCTAAGGGTTGGGATGGTAGGTGGACTAAGGATTGGGCCTTCGCGCTCATGCGATGGGATTTGCTGGGCAGACGCTATACCCTGTAGAGGTACCAGATCTGCCCTGGCTGACTGGAGTGTAGGTATTTCTTCTTTCTTGAAAACATCTCCCGCGGAGGATGGTACGACGGACAACTGGACAATAGCCAAATGAGGTTGAAGGGATACATGAGCTTGGTCGGCGGTTACAGATTCCGGTAGAGTATCCATCGCACTTTCATGCGTCCAGGTTTCGCCCGTCTGCGCTGAAGTTTGAGCATTTTCTTCGTCCAGTATTTGAACAGCTTGTTTGGCTTCTGGTTTCACTTGAGGGCTGAATTTGGCAGCCGCTTCTTCGACATAGACTTGCTGGATGGACGGTAGAGACTGTCCGCTGCTTCCAACGACTTTGGGTTTTTCTGAAACGACGACCGCCTGGGCGAATGGTTCGGCTGCTTGTAGAGTGTCGACTGTTGCTGTTCCAGCTGTCGTTAAGAAAGATTCGAGTCTGGAACTAGCTTGATTCGACTCGGGCAATATTGGCAATTCCAACGATGACTCTTTGTCGACAATCATAGTCGAGCCCGTCTGCGCGACGGTGAACGTTTCCATCGTCGATTTCGGAGCAGGAAGTGAAGGTAGACGTGCCGTTTCAGTCCAATTTCCTTCCGATTCGTAGGTGATTTTCTGTGTAGTGGCCGCTGATTCCAATGCGACGCATCCGGCCGTTGCTGCCTGGCCAACAGGTGTTTTCGTTTCTTCAACATTGCCCGTTGTTTCATCGATCACCACTTGGTGGGAGGAAATTGTTTCGTTAATGTCCTGTACTTTCTTTGCTGTTTTCGAAGCCGGAATAGCGGATGTCAACTCTTGGAGGTCTCCGGATTGGTAGGGCTGTTGGGTATGGACGGATAAGCTTCTAGATGTTACCATAACGGGTTCAGCACGTTCCGTTGCATTTGCTGGGAGCTTGACGACTCCACTGATTTCTCTTTCGGTTGTCTGCGGTTCATCACGGACCAACGGCTCGTGCGGAATGACATACATTTTGCCTTTCTGTTTGATGGACTGCGGCTGTTGAATCAATTCTTCGGCACTCAGCTGGGTCTCTTGTTTATTGACGACAGCCACGAGTGAGCTAACAGGTTCCATGGCTGTGGTAGCTGATTCGTGTGGCCGGTCGAATCGGAGGTCACTTTCCGACTCGTGAAGACGGGCCTGAGCAATGGAGGCGGATTCTCGTAGCGACAAGGCCACGTTGGCTTGTTGGGTCGGAGGTAGCCGATCGGCCGTGTAAGATCCTTCCCTCTCTGGTGCCCGGGTTTCCGTCGTAATCAGCGCACTCTCAGTGGTGAGTCTCGGACGGGCTTTTTCAGTCGCTACGAACAAGGCCGGCATGTATTTTTCCGGTTTGTTGAACACCTGGACTTCACCCACTTCCAACGGGAAAGACGACATCATCTCGATGGAGGCTGATACCGATTCGGCTTTTTTGGGCACTATTTCTGCCTGGGATGGAATAACCTGGACCTCTTGACACTGCAATCCTTCTTGAATGTCGAGTTTAGGTTTTGCGGAAGCTGAAAAAGGTGATTTGCCGGCCGAAAAGTCCCCACTGGAATCGAAAGTCTCTGCTTGATGAACGAAGGTCGCTTTCTGAGTTTCCGGCAATCGAAGTACGGCGTATTCTGCAGTCAGCGTTGGACTTTCATCCGCCATCACCTGTTCTAAAGCTGGGCTAGCTACCTCACTGATATCAGCTGGAACGAGAGGAGCAACTGGTGTGGCTTCGCGATGTTCACGTGACACTTTCTTTGATTTCCTCTTGACCGATGTCTCTTTGATTTTCTTAACGATCGTCGATTCTTCCGTTTGGGTAGTTTCAGTTTCCGATACTTTAGAGCTCAATGAAATGTTGGAAGTTTCAATCTCCGTTGGTTGGACGATCTTTTCAGACTTGGCTTGAATGGTGAACTCTTGGGTAACGGTGGCGATTTGAGGAACGTTGGTTTTTTCGGTTGAATATTTCGGTTGTTCCATCGTAAACGTCGATACCTCGGATGGAACGTCTCGTTTTGTAGACTTGCCCTCGATCGACATTTGCTGGACGATTGGCTGGACGAATTTTTGGCTTTCCGGCACTGCTGTTTCCGTTGATTTCGGTTCTTTTGGACGCTGCAATTGGATTCTAGTTGTTTCCGTCTGTTTGAGTGGTTCATTTGGTTGTTCCACTAATTCACAAAGCTCCACTGGTAACTCTGCAGTTTCTTTCTGAGACGTTGATTCTTCGACTGTTTTCACGATGCGTTTCTTCGTTTTCTTTTGAATTGGAGCGTCTTGAATGACTTCCGTCTCAGCTACAGTTTTCACAATTTCTTGAGGCTCTTCCGGCTGCTCCAACCTCGTTACTGACGGCGATTGAGATTCCTCTTCATCGATATTAAGACTGGCCCGGGTAACAGTAACTGGACTTGATTCCTTGTTGTCATCGCTTGGAACTCTTCTGGTCTTTTTAATCTTCATTTTTGCTTGTACAACAACGTCCTGATTTTCTTCAACATCTTTTGGTTCAGTCTTGGCTTCAGTCACTTGCAAAGGCTGTTTGGGTTGTTCCGGTAATAGTACAGTAGACATTTCTAAGTCTTTATCCTCTTCCTTTGGTTGTAATGAAATAAAAGTAATTGATTGGCTTTCAATTACAGGAACCGTTTCAGTTTGGACGGCTCTTTTAACAGATTTCGTTTCTATGGAAATGCTCTTGGACTCTACCACGATTGGTTGAACTGTTTCTTGAATCGATACTTTCTTGACTATCGTCTTCGGGCTTTTGGGTTTTGACAAGGCGTCCAGTGTCACTCCAGATTGGTGAAGCTTTTCCTCCTGGATAGCCGTACTTGTGAGTTGCGTAACCTGTTGCACAGGGGATTCCGTCTCCTGCTGAATGCCGGAAGGTTTAACTAACTCGATTTGCAGTGATTCCGTTTCTTGAGGGCGTTCCTCTTCGGCTGTGACCAATTTCGTCTTCTTCTTTTTTACATCTGTCTTAGGGCTTACGTCTTGAATCACGGACACTTGCTGCATTTCTGTCGTAGAAACGAGTTCGGGTTGAATATCCGAAGGGAGAGTCAGCTCGGATTTCAATTCCAATGGTTCAGTTGTTTCAATTTGTTCGACAGTGACGGATTCCGGTGCCAAAGAGACTTCTGTCTTTTTAGATTTTGGTTTTTTCTTCAACACAATGTCCTTTGTAGCTTCTTGAATCACCTGTATGGATTCTGTCTTCACAGTTTCTTCCGGCTGCGAAGGCAACGTCACTTCAGATTTAAACTCCAATGTCTCAACTGTTTCCGGTTTCTGAACAAGAACAGTCTGAGGTTTCAAACTGATTTCGGCTTTTGATTTAGGTATTTTTTCTGCAATAACTATTTCTTGAGCGCGCGTTACGATTTCTGCAGTTGCTACCTCAGATGTTTCTGATTCGGTGTGCGTCGCCATCGTCAATTCCGTTTTCAATTCAAAGGGTTCCACAGTATCCGGTTGCTCGGCGGTGATGGATTCGGGCGCTAAAGAAATTTTGGTTTTCAGAGTTCTTGGTTTTTTCTTCTTCTCGACTTCCTTGGCAACGTCTTGAACCACCTGAACTGCGTCAGTTGTTGACGATACCACGTCTTCAGGCTGGGAAGGTAATTTTACTTCGGATTTCAATTCCAACGGCACGGTGACTTCAGGTGCTTCAACGTTGACAGATTCAGAAGCTAAACCGATCTCAGTTTTCCTTGTTTTAGGTTTCTTCTTGATTTGGATTTCTTCAACTGTTTTAACATCTTTCACCTCCTCATTTTCAGGCTCTTGTTGTTGGATATCTGATGGCTGCGCGAGTTCTGTTTTGAATTCCGACAGCTCAGTTGTGTCCGGCTGTATAGTGGTGACGGCTTCAGATGACACACTGATTTCCGTCTTCTTAGTTTTCGGTTTCTTCTTTATTTCTAGCTCTTTAATGTTAATTGCACTTTCAACGGCATGCGTTGATTCTATCTTCAATGCAACAGGTTCCTGTTGCGTAACAGTTCCTTGTACGGCTCGTTCAGGCTTGGGTTCAAAAGATTCAACAGTTTCAGACTGAACAACAACAACGCTTTCGGGCGTCAAATTCATTTTTGTTTCAGAGAGTTTGGGTTTGATTTCTTCTGAAACTTTGACGATTTCGGGTTGGACATCCGACGGTAATTGTACCGGCTTCAAGATGCTTTCGACGTGGTATTCCTGTTGAGATGTTTCGGGCTGTTCTGGAACCGATTCTTTACCCGATGATTTCATCACGACGCGTTTCTTTTTCAATTCGATGGCTGCATCAACTTTCTTCAATTTCAACTGTTCTTCGTGTAGCTCTTCTCGTGAAGGCGATTTTTGCTTGACTCCAGGCATTTGCACTCGTTCGGGATGTTCATCTTTCTTTTCTTCTACGACGATTTTCTTGACTGGTTTCAGCGTGACTTTTTCCACTTCGAATGTAGCCAGTTCTCGTTTAGGAAGAGACCTCGTCTTCTTCAATGGCTTGGTAGTTTCAGGTGTAACTTCCAGTTCCGTTTTTCTAACAGGCTCTAAACAAACCGAATCCTGACTTTTCAATGGTACCTCATCCGGAATTGGGCGATGTATTGCTTCGGAAACAGATGTGTCGGACGTCTCGATATTAACTTTAGTGACCGATGTGGGCTCAACAGTCATTCTGACGATTTCGGTTGGCACGATTTCCAAACTTCCATCCCGTTTAGTTGATTGAATGACCACTGGTAGTTGATCCTTTGGCTTAACGTCCGATCGACTTGAAGGACGGACTTCTGTGTCCATCGGAATCGATTTTTTCACTTTCTTGATTTTCAATTCAACAGTTTCACTGGATTTCTGCGTCGTGACAGTTTCTTGTTCTGGGAATAGCTGGGCTTGTGACACAAGATCTTTTGGACTTTGGGGAATTAAAGGGGAAGTAGGGAAAGGTTCTGGGGTCAAGGAAGATTCGGCGAATCTCAGAGTCTTCTTCTTCTTCTTGACGATGTTCTTCTCAGGAAGGTTGTCCGCGTTGTGTTCCAAAGTGGCAATAGCGCTCGGTTCTACATCAGGGATATCTACTTCAGGCACTGTTTTTTCTACATTTTCAGGTACAAGAGGTTCAACGACAGGAATTTCTACATAGTCTTTTGCCAAAGCTTCGACTTCCATCTCGACCGTGTCTTCCCTCGTCGGAATCCAACTATCTGCTTCATACTGGCGCGAATGTGTTGTTTCTGCTTTGCGCATGATTGTGATCGTGTTTTCTTCGTGTGGTTGTGTAAATGGAGTGGCAGATGTTTTAAAAGGACCCTCATCACTACCGATCAACTCGACTGATTGCTCGGTCACAGGATTTTCTACGGATCCTAACTGTTCAAAAATCAAATGAGCTTTTTCTTTTAAAGGCTGCAGAACTGTCATTGTCGATGACAGTTCCACAGTTTGAGGGAACAGGGTTGGACTAGTTGGCTCCTGTAACGAAACAGAAACGCTTTCCGTTTTGGAACCTGATTCATCAACAACTTGGCCTTCCCTAGCTGAAATGAAATTAGATTTACGTCTCCAAGGAACATCTGAGCTACGCCGAATACTAGAAACGTCAATTACATTCTTACCTTCGTTTGGAAGCCTGATTTCTTCGTCTACGCAGGTAACGGGAGTACTTAAAGGTTTCGAAGGTTCGTTTGACTGAATCTCACTACTTCCTTCGTCAACATTAGGCGTTGCTGGAAAAAGTTCCGTTTGTAAATCTATCCCTGTCTGGAACCGCTTCTCTTTGACATCTCTCGGACTTTCTTGAAGCAAAGTGGTGAATGACGATTCATTCGCTTCCGCAGAACTAGACGAGCTCGCTAGAGGGAAATCTAGTTCCTGCGCATCCTTCGACTCAGGGCTTTTCAACGCGGCGGTTGAGACAACTATCGTCTCTACTTTAATTTTTTTCTTACGGGATTTCTTACGATCTCCTGCATCTGCTAAAAGCACATCAGAAGTAGCAGGTGTCTCTTTCTGCTCGGGTTTCTCTTCAACTGAAATAAAGGATTCTGCATTCGGAGTAATAACATCTAATTCTACTGGAAGTTCAGTCCTGATTATTTCTCCACGTTCTGCAATTTCGCCATCTTCTGCTTTAAAATGGATTTCGATGTTTTCGGTAGCATTCTTTTCGGCTAATAAATTATCTAATCTACTTGTTAACGTATCACCTTTGAATCTATCGTCCGCCAATTTTTCTGCAAATTCATTAGGAAAATCCACCCGATCTGGCTGAAACGTTAGAGTTATTGTTTCGGTTACGACCGGAGACGTGGAACCGGATTCATCGTGTGTTTCCGGTGGTACAGGTTTTGCTGCTGTAAACAATGCGTCAACCACAATATCCGTTCTATCCGATTCCGGAGTTATCTGCATATCTTTTTCCGTTCTAATCACGTTGGGATGCAATTTAATCTCAAATGCAGCGTGAATTTCAGGTAAAACTTCAGGGTTCACGGACACTGGTTCAAATTCGATAACCGAGTCTTCAACTGGTGAATCCTTTTCGCTTTGCTTTTGGTCTTCCCTGTTTGTACCTGGAACTGTAAATTGAAGAGACGTCTCTGTTTCTTTCAAATCAGGAATTGCCTCAGCGGAATAGAGAATCTTTGGCGCCGCGATAAACGGTTTGAAGCAGAAAGTAGCCTCAGCTCCCTCATCGCTATCGACTTCAGTCTCGACAGCTTTCCCAAACCAATTCGCAATCTTTCCTAACGGTATGCAAATTTCAGGTTTTTCGATTTGCTCCTCTGATTGTACAGGTACAACCCGCTCGTTTACGTTTTGATCTGGGTGTGATGACAAGGGTATCAAGAAATTTTCCAACTCCGAAGGCTTTTCTTTGCTTTCCTCTTCACCTGTCACCCAAGTTGTCTTCGACACGAAAAGATCTTCATCAACTGGAGCTTCTATAGTTTCATCACTGATTACTACTTGCTCATCTTCTTTTTCACCTGTAACCCAAGTCTTGATTGACACGAAAGCGTCTTCGTCAATTGGAGATTCTACATCTTCTTCTGATTTTGCGATGTCTAACTCACTTACGGCTTTGGAAGGTTCTTCCAACGGAGTTTTGTCTTTACTTACTTTGCCTTTTAGATTTTTCTTCCGCCTAATTCCGGATTTTTGTGAGGCATTAAAGACTATGACTGGAGTGGATGAGTCCTTGATTTCGGTGTCTTTTGCTGGAACAATCAGCTCTTCAATGTCTTCACTCGTAACGATATCTTTTTCTATCCAGTCGAGAGCTTCTTCTCCTTTAACGTCTGCTGTCGTTTCATCTAGGACAAGTGGCTCTTCGACCTTCTTCGCATTTTCGGGAGAATTCAATTCTTGTGGGATTAGTTTTGGGCCAAGGCCAAGCCGAAGGTCGACTGTACATTCGATGGCATTCGATTGCTCATCATTCGGTTCAATCGATCCCCAACTTTCAGTTTTCGGAATGTCACTAGGTTTTTTAACATTACAGCTGACTGTAAATGATGCCGTCGGGACGTCGGTTTCAAACTCAGATGTTTCAACATGTGGGATTTTCGGGAAAATAACGTTGAACTCACACACTGCTTTGTCAATTTCTTGGTGGCCGCAACCATCTTCGTGTCCAACAGTTTCTCCAGGTATGGTTAATTCGGCAGTTGAACTTTTGTTTTGCAAATTCGATTCCAAATCGATTGAGCTTCGATGGCGTTCGGTAATTTGATCGACAGGTGCTTCCGCCGGTACAATTGTTGTAATATTTGAATTATCCGGCTCAATTTTTTCAGGCATTTCCCTGGATAGAGTATCTGCTTTCTCGGGGAATGTCTCCTCTGTTTTTGCTTGTCTGTCGGTCTCTGCGGGTGTATCGATTTCTAATCGACCACTAAGCTGGGAAACCTTTGCTGTTTCGACTTCCTCGGCATTCTTTACCTCTCTAGTTTCTTTGTTTTCTGAAAGTGGTTGATCCAATACTTTTGTTTCCAATTTAGGTAATGTCTTCATTTTCCGCGGTCTTTTGGGAGACGTGAGAACCAAGGGTACCATAAATGCGTCCAGCTCATCACCTTGTGCGGGAATTGATGTTTCACATTCCTCCGCTTCTTGTGAAATGAGGGGCTGATCTTCCTTGCTCTTTACAATGACATCTTTTAATTCATCCACAACGATGTCAACAGGAGATTGGAGATCGGTAGGTAGAATATCAACAGGTAACGATTCCGTTTCTTGATCTGTTTCAGTTGGCTGTTTGACTCCTTCACGAACCGAGAGACTTGCAGATTTCTTCGTCTTCTTGATTTTCTTCTCAACTTGCGCTTCCTGAACATGGCTTTCTTCTGTTTCTACGTTCTTCGTAATAACCTCCGATTTATTCTCTAAGGAAGGCGTCAGTTCAAATTTCAATTCCTTAGGCTCAGCCGTTTCTGTCCGCTCACAGGGGACGGGTGTCGGCTCAAAATCTACTTCTGTTTTAGAGCTTTCTGCCACAGTGACAACGTCTTTATCGGACTGAGGTGACTCTATAAGGGCCGGAGTATACGTTTCAGGTTGGCTATCTGGAGGTAGATTCAATTCGGACTTGAATTCCAGTTCGACAGGTACTTCATGACGTTCTTCCTTCACAGGTCCCTTAGTTTTCAGCGTAGATTCAATAACAACGTCCTGAGAAACACTTTCTTTCACCACTGCATCAACTGGTTCTTCTTGGACTTCACTGGCATCCAAAGGCTGTAAAGGTTGTACTAACGACAACGCCGTATCCAAGGATTTGGGTTGTTCTTTCTCATCTTCAAATTGGAATTCGCTAGGAATCACAGCAGGAATGTCGTCTATTAC
Organism: Daphnia sinensis; assembly: GCA_013167095.2. Classification (NCBI taxonomy): domain Eukaryota; kingdom Metazoa; phylum Arthropoda; class Branchiopoda; order Diplostraca; family Daphniidae; genus Daphnia; species Daphnia sinensis. The sequence continues at coordinate 7,588,199 of CM023197.1, forward strand.
AGGACCTTGTTTAGTACGCGAGTCTCTTCTTTTAGATTTGATTTCCACAGAAATACCTGTCGCTGGTTTCTTTTCCCATTCGGCTGAATCCGGGAGCGGGACTTCCTCTTTTGACTTTGGTAGCGTTACTTCCAGTATGTTTTCCGATCGGTGAATTTCTTCTTCACCACTGAGATTTGGTTTTTCTGTTAGTTGTGTCGTACTGATTTGGGTTTCAGACAGCCTTTCAGGAGCTTCTACTTGCTCCACCTGGAGACACGTTGTTTCTATAGGACTTTCGGATGGTGGCTTCTCATCCAGCATTTCAGCCTTAACGATTTCCATTTGTTGCTCGAGATCAACGGCTTCTAACGTATACAATTCTGTCGTCACCGTTGTAGTGTCTAGTTGAGTAGTTGGCGTCAGTTCAGACTTCAATACTAGAGGCTCAGTTGTTTCGATCTGTACGACTATGACAGATTCGGGTGCAAAACAGATGTCCGTCTTTTTCATTTTCAGTTTCTTTTTCAACTTGACTTCCTTGTCAGCATCTTGAGTCCTAGTTATGATTTCTGATGGCACTTGCGTAAATTCTTCTGACTGGGAAGGAAACGTGAGTTCAGATTTAAATTCTTGTACCTCTGGTATTTCAGGCTGTTCAGGGTTAACAGTTACAGGTGTCAAACTTGCCTCAACTTTTACTTTAGGTTTCTTTTTGGTACAAACGTCTTTTACATCTGCGACTTGAGCACTTGGCAGTGGAGTCGTTCCGGCCAAAGGCGTGTCTGGCTCTGTTTTAGATGGAAACTTCACTTCAGTTTTCCATTCCAGTGGCTCTGAGGATTCAAATCGTTCAATTGTGAAAAACTCGGTTTTTTTTGGTTTTGTCTCTTCAACGACCTCTTTAACAGCTTCGTGAACCAGCTGAACTGATTCAGTCTTCACTGGCGTTATCTGGACCGGCTGGAAAGGCAAATTCACTCCAGATTTCGATTGCACTTCTCCAGTGTTTTCAGGTTGATCGACGATGACAATTTCTGATACCAAATGTACACCTGAAACCTCCTCAATTGATTCTGGCATTCTTGCTGTAAGCTTTTCTGGTTCAGAGGGTAGCACGGCGTTTTCAGGTTGCATGGTGGCGAAAACTTCCGGTGCCATGTTGATTTTAGATTTTACCTTGACCTTTTTCCCACGAATATCTTTCACAGTCGGTTCAAGAGATGCCGATACCGGCGTTGGTTCTGAAGGTTCTTGTTGTTGGGTGCCCGTCGGCAATGTCAAATCGGTTGGTACGTCCAAAGGCTTTGTGGTTTCAGATTGCACCTCGATGTTCGACTCTGTCGTGAAACTGAAATTCTTCTTGGCAATTATTGGTTTCTTTTCTACATCGATATCTTTTTCAACACCTGGAGCCACGTCAATGGATTCTTTCGTTATCGACGTAGGAGTTTCTGTCTTAGACGGTAATGTTACCTCGGATTTGGAATCTGGTGTCTGAGCAGCTTCATGTTGTGCGTCGGTGATGTATTTAGGCGTGATATCGATGTCCGTCTGTTTACTTCTTGGTTTTACTTCGATTTCTAGTTCAACTTCTCTGGTTTTCGAGACATCTTCTACCTTCTGAAATGATTCTGGGATGACTGGTGTTGATTCTTTTTGTTGGGAATCAGAAGGCAAAGACAGATCAGACGTAAATTTCAATTGCTCAGTCGTGCTGGATTCCCCAAGAGATTCAGGGGCTAAACTGATTTCTGTTTTTTTAAGCTTTGGTTTCTTTTTGCTTTGGGGTCCTGGGACAACATGTTGAACTACTTCAACCGATGGAATCACCGTAGGTTCTGTCGGCTTAATATCCACCGCTAAAGTCAGCTCAGTTTTAAATTCTGACTCAATTTCAGACTGTTCGACTTCGACGACTGACGAATCCACACTGATTACCGTTTTTGTTGTTCTTCGATTCTTCTCTTCGACAACGTTGTCAATTTTACAGGTGATATCTGACGACTGTTGTGCCAAAACAGATTCTGGTGATTTCAATGCCTCGGCAATTTCTAATTGTTCTGTTGTCATTTGTTTGATTTTCTTCTGTTTATCAACGAGGTCGTCAGATATGGTTGGCTTTTCATCTGCAGTGAATGCTGAAGTTTGATGGATTTCGGTTTCAGCACTGAAGGGCTGGACGACATCTGTTTTTACAAAAAGAATTCCAGTTTTCTCGTCAGGAGTTGATGATTCCTGACTCTGAATAAGCACCTCTTCTATTATTTGAGATCTCGTGACATCCGTCAGTTCACTTGGCAATAAATCCGCAATCGCTTCGGTGTCATATTGTTGCTGGGAAGGATTTTCTTCTGGGCCTTCTGGAACTGGCTCATTACCAAGTGATATGGTAAGACGGCTCCTCTTTTTTAACTCTATGACAACATCAGATGACATCGACTCTTTCTTGTCTTCTGAACCCTCATCTTGTTTGATTGCTTCTAACTTCATTGCCGATACTTCTTTCGGACTCACATCTTTGTCTTGCCGTGGAGCCCTTTGCTTTTTTACTGGCTTCAAAGTGACTTTTTCCACTTGAAATGAGGCCAGTTCTCGTTTTGGAAGAGCTTTGGCTTTCTTTAGAGGTTTGGTTGTTTCGGGTGTAACTTCAACTGTTTCAGTGCCTTCTAATTCGATAGTTTCCTGACTCCTCACTGGAACATCTTTCTCAGACGGGTGGCCGATTATAGCAACGGCAGAAGGCGAGAACTTGGTAAGCTCGGTTTTCGGAGTTGTTGGCTCGGAAGTCATTCCGACCGTTTCATGTGGTAAATCACCTGATTCTGCCTCACGAATAATAATTACAGTATTCATTTTGTCCTCTGATGGTACCTGTATCGTTGCCACTGATTCTGTTGCAGTAGTTTTCTTCTTTTTCATCTTCCGTTCCTTCTTAAGCTCACTTATTTCAACCACATCATCAATCACCGGTTGGGACTCCATCACCGACGGAATGGATCCCAGCTGGATTTCTGAGGATACCGTTTGTTCAGATTCAGGAGCCTCTCCGGCTTTTGGCTGTTGAAGAATGACGAGTTGAGGAGATAATTCAATTTGAGTTTTAGTTTTTTCTTTCTTTTCAGGGGAACGTATTGCTTCAATCAGATGTGCATCCGGTTTGTCACCTTCACTTCCCACAATTTCTTCTACTTCTGGCATACTCGTTGAAGGAATAGGTTGGTTAATGTAAATTGAAACTTCACTCACATCGACGGGCACACTACTTGCTTCGTCAATCCTTTCAATCTTCAGTTGTTCTTCCGTTCGGTATGTTTCACTTACGGGTTCCAGTGAGGAACCTGAATCTGTGTCACTTCCTTTTCCACTAATCCATTTGTCACTGCTCACATTCAACTTTCTCTGTTTCTGTCGTTTTTTAATGACACCCTTTTTCTCTCCTTTCTCAGCCTCTATTTCGCTCAGATCCGTTTGTCCATGAAATTCGGAAACAAACATCTCCTGAGAAACGGAAGCTGCAGCTTTTTTCAGGGTCGAAACTACCAAAACGCTTTGCATTTCCGTTTCGTGTCCGTGATCGGAACCTTCTTTGTCCGAAGAAGACGTTGAATCGGAATATTTCTTCTTGCTGCTCGATCTGGTACGTAGTTTTCGACGTGTAGTTTGTTTCAAAGAAATGCTTGCACTCTCCTTTTCCGTTGGGCTGGATTTCAGTGAAACATCCATCCAAGACTTTTCTGTTTCTGGAACTTGATGTGGTTTCACGACAGCCTCGAAAGTTGTTTTGACAGTGTCATCTTCGTAGAAAGAGCTTTCTTTATCAGATGCAGAACTTGGTTGAACATCCATCTTGTCTTCAATAGTCGTCCTTTTCGTGCCAATACGCGCTCTTGGACGTTTACTTCTTTTTGGAATGAGCTGAACAACTTGATCAATTGTTTCGACTGGGATTTCAGGTATTGTGGAATCGACAGATACCGGCTCATCATCTTCATATAGCGAAATCTCTTCTAAGGAGTCTGTTGGTGATGACGTTTCTTGTGGTACTTCTACGCTGATTTTGTAGATTCCGGGACCTTTTCTGCGACGCGAAGATCGTTCTAAATCCATTGTTCTTCTTCTTTTCCAGCTGGATGGGTTTGCGTAATCTCCATCGTCGTAACCCCCGAAGGTGTGGGAATATCAAATGCAACTTTATGTTCTGGAATCGGTGCGTTTTCTTTAGAATCGGAGGATGCCAGTGCAGATTCTTTCGACATTTCCAAATCCAAACGAGACTCATCTATCTTGTGAGGTAACTTTGAATCTTCATCATATTTATCCTCTAACTGAATCATTTCTTCTCTGAATTCAGTTGTCTGTGGAACGACGGTCTCTGTCGAGATTTCTTCTACTGATTCCGGCGTATTAGTTTCTGATGCGAGATGTTGGATCAACTCGTGGGGTTCTGACGATTCGCTGACCCTTTTCAGCTTGGGCGTCAAGCGGACGGTGGCCTGTGACGTCTGAACTTCTCGGATAGGCGACGTCTCTTCCGTCACCAAAACGGGATTGTCCGTGCAAACGATAATGGAGGTACGTCGATGAGCTTCATCTGGAGGAACGACTTCTACGCTACTGACGTCGTATTCACCTACGATATCCTGCGCTTCTTGCCCGACTAGAGGCTGAACGATCCATGGAAATTGTTCCAATATCGCTGTTGATTCGCCGGAGATAACGTTATCATCGCTCACTTTATTAGACGTGACTGGTACGGGAATTTCTTCTGGATACGTCGTCTCCATTTCTTCAATACTGACGGTCGTTTCACTCGGCGCTTCAGGCGAAATCACAAATACGCCCGGCTGATCCTCTAACTGGATTGGAATGAATCGCTCTTTTGGAACACTAGACGCTTTCTGTTCTTCATCCGGAAGGGAAATGATCGGAATGCTTTCTTCAACGTTACTTGCTGTCGGAGACGCTTCGTTTTCCAACATTTCGCTGATCCGCAAATCAGACAATTGTTTGATCAATGGCTGCGGTGTACAATTATCCTTATCGGATGTTTTGATTTCACGAACGATTTTACTCTGCCCACCACTTTTCAATACGGTGACTGTTTCCTCAACGGAACGACCTTCCGCTTTAACTCTAACCTGACTACTGCGAATTTCAAATGAAATGGGTCGCTCGCTTGTAGCGCCTACTGGTGTTGGTAGGTTGACGACGATATCGGGCGTATCTTCGATCCGTGCACTCGTATCGACAAGCGGCCTAACCACCTGAAAATTCGATCGCAAATTTCCTACATTTAACGAAGAGATATCACCCGGTTGATCGGATGATTCGGGTCTAACATCTGCCAGTTCGGGGCAAAGAGTTGGGTAAAAGGTAAAATGGGAAGTGTGATCGTCTGTATCCGCTGGACGAGGAAGCGAATCGTGTGTTGTTGTCGCACTGAGTTGTGTTGGTGACGGTGTCGTGAAGAAGAGTGTCGTGTTGCGTGTATCCGGTACTGGAGATTCTAAAGAAATTGACATGTCGAATACCACATCAACGATCGCATCTACGAACAGATCTGATTTTTTTTTAAATTCAGATGATTTCCCGTATGTACAAAATAAAAAATTGGAAACTGCCCAAACTGAAAGTGATAAAAAATTAAAATAAAAAGCGAATATGGATGTAAAATGAAATAGTATCCAAGCTTCATTCTTACGTTATGATTGGAATGCATGTATCGTTGGCGCGAACCCTTGCTTGTGACGTAATGTGTTATCCGTACGAAAACGGATTCTGATATGTTTGTTGAATGTTTTCTTTTTTGTTCGTGTCATGCCGTGTTAAGTGTGTGCATTTTGGAACCGAAAAAATAGGGCTCTGTTGATAACTGAACGAATAATGTCAAGCAAAAAATTGGTCGTTTCTGGCCAGGATGAAGCAGAAACATAAAAAAACGTAAAAGTTGGATTCTTGGCTGAGGCGGAAGACAGGAGCGATGTAACAAAATTGTAAATGAAAAAATAAATAAATATTGAAATAAATGTCATTCTTGTTGTTTAAGGAAACTAAAATTCGTTTAAAGGATGTCTTGGCTTTGGTTTAAGAAAATAAAATAACAGAATAAACGTAGACTTACTGCTATGTACATATAATTTACATCTAAACTTACCCCAAGTGTTAAAGGTGAAAAAAAGAAGCCAGTGAGCGTGACACAGATAAAAATCAAAAAAAAATAAAAAACCAAATGATAAAAGAACCCAAAAAAACGGTGGCTGTTATGCGAAAAAACCACAAGATGAGCGCAGTGATGTTTAAGAGAGAGGCCGATGTGTAAGTTCACACGTGTGTGAAAGCCACATGTGGTGTGTGTGCAATAAAAGTGGCAATTTCATTTGAAAAAAAAAATGTGATGTGTGTAAGGCAAGTGTCATGAACTGACAGTTAAAGTGTTTTGATAAAAAAAAAATCATCAGCGAAAACGTTTCGTTGAAAGTTAGACCGCATACCGTGATACATTCGAATTTTTACAAATAGGAATCGTGCGCACTGTTACAAGAGAAGTTTTTTTTCTAGATCAGTAATAATTTTTAACAAATCAAAGCAATTCAGGAAATGAAAGGGACGGATTTTTCCATTGGAATTTTATGGTTTAAATATTAAATTTGTACTTTCTAGTGAAACTTCTCTGGTAACGAGTAATTGACATCGATGTCCCAAACACATACCATGTTGATGTAGTTGGCACAACCCAGAAGAAGAAGAAGCAGATTAAGAGGAAGCGTCGAAAGTTAAGATGTTGCTGCGTCAGCGTTATTTTTGTTTTGTTTTGTTTTTTTGTTCGAGCGCTTTTTTTTTGCAGCATTAGAAAATTAGCAGAGAATATTATCAAAAGTTAACAGAGTGTTGCGAAAGCACTTTCCAGCCACAGGTCCCGCAAGTCTTGCAATGGGTACCGGCTGTTTTGTTTGCATCAAGATCAATAGGCATTGTTTAGACAAAGAAGAGAAGAATTGAAGACCAACTCCTCCGAATAGGTCATGCCAAGCAGAAGATTTGAGATTTTATTTTTTTGTTTTGTTTTTATAGCTGAAAGCGTTTTTGTTTTGTTTTTTAAGTAGAGAAGACTCCTTTGAGAGAAGAGTGGTTATCACTTCACACACACTTGCTTGGTTATTTAGCGTTTGAGACTTAATTTTTCAGTTTTGTTGTAGAAGTCGATGCCGAAGATCATTCATTGCCGTGTTAACCAAAATTACGTGAAACTTAAAATTAAAAGAATTTGAAGAAGAAGAGAAAAAAAAATCCAATCCAACATAAAAATTGGCTGCTCAAAGTGAATTAATAAAACCCAACATGCATATATAGTTCCTTAAATTATCTACTTGATTAAACTATATACGAATATATTCTAATAAACAGGTGAATGGGGAGACTTACCATCTGGTAGCACCTCAACAACAGCTGTGGATAGCGGTTCAACAGTAGACTCGATGGATGTCGCCGTTTCGGGCATTTCGATTTTCAATCCCAGCGTGGGTTCTTCGACGATAATTTGCGACACGATGGCTGTCTGGCCCAAGCGGTCCATAATCTGGATCAAGGGCCATTGAGTCTCGGGTAATTGCAAAGCAGGTAATTCGCCAGCTTTGACGATGGTTAACATCTCCTCGCAAGAGATGCCCTCGTGAAGCAGAGTGGAAACACTGGCCATTTCTGGAACGGGTTGCGCATCCAGACCGAACTCTTCGGGACGTGTGGCCATTTCAACAATGTCTTTGATGTCAGCCTTTTTGGTCTTGACAGCTTTGAGCACTGCCTTCAAACCAATCACTTCCTCGGGCACCAATTTCGCTGCTTCTTTTACGATAATCTGATAAAGAAATTTAGCAAACAATTATAAACGAACATTCTTAGATTTCATCAAATGAATTTACTTCGCGAGTGATGGCCCGAGACCCATGATCTTCGACGATGCGAACCAAAGCTTTTTGACTTTCAGGGGCGGTCAAGACGGGAAGATTTCCAGTAGAGCCAAGCGTCACGATTTGATCGACACTGACACCCGATTTCAGCATAGTATCAACGTTGAGGAATTCTTGAAAAGGAGCTTGACCTGGCTGGAACTCTTGTACTCTGTCCAATGTTGCCATTTCGCTGACGTTGACCGATTCCTGAACGGCAATGTCGATCAAAGCTCGCAATCCAATCGACTGGTTCGTAATGAATTTGTCCAGTCTTTCTTCCACCGTTTGCGGAATTTCGTTGATCGTAGCCGGAAGATTGAGAGCAGGCTCTTCGACAATCACCTGGGAAACGATGGCCGTTTGTCCGAGTTTTTCCATTATCTGAATGAGTGCCCATTGATTTTCGGGGAGATTCAAGGCCGGCAGTTCTCCGGCTTTAACGATGGTCAACATCTCTTCGCAGGAGATGCCCTCGTTCAACAAAGTCGAGACTGTTGCCATCTCCGGCACTGGTGGAGCTTCTAAATTGAACTCTTCCGGATGTGTGGCCATTACGACAATGTCTTCCACAGCCGCGCTCTTGGTCTCGATGGCTTTGAGAACAGCTTTCATACCGAGTGGCTCTTCAGGAGCCAATTTAGCGGCCTCTCTCACGATTTCCTACATAAAAATCAGTTTAAATAATTTTTCTTTTATGAACTGTAAAATGGTAGCTAACCTGAAGAACCACGGCTTTGAAACCTTGATCTTCTACTAGACGGACAAGAGCTTTTTGGGTCTCGGGAGCTGTCAGAGTTGGTAGATTGCCGATGGAACCTAACGTCACGATTTGATCGACTGTTATGCCCGATTTGAGCATCGTTTCGATCTGCAGAAATTCTTTGAAAGGTGCCTGATTCGGGCTGAATTCATTGGCTTTGTCTTGCGTAACCACTTCGGTCACGTTCAGCGATTTTCTTTCGGTCATTTCAAGCAAAGCTTTCAGGCCGATCGCTTGATTTTCCACGAATTTATTGAGGCTTTCCTCAATCATGGCTTCCTTTTGAATTTTGGCTTTGTTGACTTTGACTTCTGGCTTTGGTTGAAGTTCAGCTTCGATTTTGGCCTTTATTTTACGAAATATTTTAATAGTTACGTTAACTTTAAACACGAAATGTGTGCCTTAACGTACCTGTTTGGCTTCTTCAATGGCTGCCAATTTTTTAGCTTCTTCAGCCTTGGCGGCTTCCCTGTAGCACATCAACAAAAAAACATTTCATTAGACTATCAGTGACGGGTAACTCCAACTAACAAGGACTGACTTTTCTTGCAAGGCTTGCTTGAGGTATTCTTCTTTAGTGAGTTTAGCACCCTTTTCTTTCTTCTTCTTTTTGTCCTCCTTCTCTTGCTCTTTGCGTTTCTTTTCTTCGATCACTTTGTTCTTCTTGGCAAGCCAAATCTCTCGGGCCTCGCCAGTCAATTCTATTTCAAACTGCTTCTAAGATGGCATTCTTTTCTCAGTCAAAAATTCTCATTTTACCGTGAACGTGAAGACGGGCTTTGGTGACGTGAGCACCGCATGTGCTGGTCGCTTTGCACATGTACTCGCCCTCCAAGTCCTGATCGACTTCGAGGATCGTGCAAGATGTCGTGTTATCCTTGATGCGAATTTTGATGTTCGGATTTGGGTTGATCAGTTTGTTGTTAAAGTACCAACAGATATCTAATTTTAAAAATTAAGGGTTTTTTTATTGTTCTTAGCAAGACGAAACTCCCTTTGATGTTACCAGGTTTCGGGTTTCCGGCGTAGTAACACTCGAACTTGGCCTCTTCACCTTCTTGTACACGAGCGTCGATGATTTCGGTCGTGAACTGCGGAGGTTGTTGCGATTCTGCAAAAATTGTCGGCCAATGCAACAATGTCATTTCAAAGACGTAAGAATGCCGTGCGGGAAGGTTAGTTCTAATTCTAAACTAAAAATATGGCGTGCAAGCGTGCGACATAAATATAAAAAATTCTGATTGTATTCACACTATGTACAAAAACGAAACGTGCATGTGTTAGTGTTAGGAAATGTCGTACATGGTTTCCAGCATGAGAAACTCTTTCAAATCTTCCATGCTGGCCGCCGAAATGAGGTCGGTCATGGACGTTTTCAAACTCTGAGGTTTCTCCAGCGCTTGAGCGCTTTCCGACGTGGGTGTTTCGCCATTCTCCTGGATCGGTGATAACATGGTGGAGAAATTTAGAGTGCGGGGTACCTCCAGACGTGGCATATCATCTTCAAGGCGGGTCTGATGGACGGCCTCTTCTTCGTCATCGTCATTGCTTCCGTCAGCGTAGTTGTCTGTGCTGGTATCGGATTCATCGTCGGAAGATGGCGTTGGAGTTTTATTATCGTCCTCGACCGGACCTCCGATAGCCTCAATGGCGGCTGTAATCGATTGTCTATGCGATTGCAGGTAGCCGGACAAAACAGACTGGGCGAAAATGGATGCGGATGCTACGCCCAGGTCGTTTCTATACACGGGAACATGCGGGATTAATGTGTCGTAATCACTCAGTTTTAAATTATTCAGGCTGGGTCGACGACTTGAGCCGCAATCGGAGATGAAAACGGAATCGCTGCCCGTCGACACGTCGCCCATCGAATGGCATTTGCTAATCAGTTCATGCATGGTGGCGCTATCTATCGACATGCTGCGCTCTGAATCGGAGCCGATGTTATTAAGCCGAATTCTCGGCACTGGGAGCGATGAGTTACCTAACATCTGCGCGCGGACAATCTCCATGCGGGTGACCCATTCCGGTTTTCGGTAGGTGGGCGTGTCCTTGTATTCTGTGGAGCAGGTAAAAAAAAAATTTTTAGAGAAAGAAAAAAAGGATTAGAATTTGATGAAAACTCGACGTCAGGTATCAAAAGATTTGTTAGAATGCAATGATAAGCAACAAGGTTAGCAATTAGACAATCATCATATGAACAAAAATATAATGAAGCCGTTGAGTGTCCCGATAAACAAAAGAAAAAATCACCTGCAAAATTTTGGAAAGAAATGAAAAAGCTTTTTATGCATTAGTCCCGTATAACAAAAAAATATAAAAAGCGCCATTTCGTAAAAAAAAAAAAATGCGTGTTGTTTTTTTAAATCTAGAGATTGTGTGTTGTTGCGTGTTTGTGTTGCAAGGTAGGGAGTGAGGGGATAAGGAAAGAATTACTTGAAGCTGCAAAAAAAGTGGGGAAAAAAACCAAAGAATAATTGATTAGATTTCTGAATTAATTTCAGTTGCATAAATAATCATTCGGTGGAGCCAAATAAAAATTTGCAATTAAAATCGAATATTAAATTATGTAAAAAAGAAAAAAAAAACTATGTATAGGCGGAATAAAATCGAAAGAAACGGCAAAACTGACCAGTGACATTGAGACGAGTGATGGACGTGACGACGCCTTTGTCGTTGTGAGCTTCGCACATCAGCTCGCCTGCGTCATCCGGGAAGACTTCGCTCAACGTCAGAATAGACGTGCCATCCTCGAGGTGATCGATGCCGAAATCTTTGGACGGCTGGATTTCTTTGCCGTTCAAATACCAAAACACCGAGGACCTTGGATAACTCTCCACTTTCACTTCAAATCTGTTGATTTTTGAAATTAAATTTAACGCTTCCTTCTATAAAAATAATTTGAATTTGATGTACCTAGCTTGGTGACCATCTTTGACATCGACTTGTTGAGGTAAGGCTACGGTAAAGCGAGGGGCTGCACCGGAATCTTGGACTAGTTCTTCATCCTTGGACGGTTGTGGTTGGAATTTGAATTTCTTGTCAGTTTTAGTTTTGACGACTTTCTTCGTCACAGGTTTATCGCTGAGCAAATCATCCTCGGAACCACTGGGACCCGTCAAATCCTCCCACGTTCCGACGGAAGGACCAGCTGTGATGGAAGCGCTTTCTGAATCAGGTATGTATTCGTATCCTAATTTTTGTTCCCAATTATTCAGTTAGAAATTATTTTTTCGAATGTTCTTATTTCTTAAATGACGTACTTTCTACATGAAGTGTAGTAGAGGTGGTTATTTGGCCGGCACGGTTGACGGCCTTACATTCGTACACTCCTGCGTCTTCTGGGAAAGCCTCGGCCAGTCGCAAAACAGCCTCTCCTTGAGGTGATAATGACATCATGACGCCATTATGTTCACGGACAGGCTGGCCATTGTGGTACCATTTGATACGTGGCATCGGTGTCCCACTGACCTGTTCCACAAAACGGTGAATTCCTCTAGTTTTAATAAATAAATGAAAATTTTTATACTTGACAAGTAAGGTGGACTTCTTCTCCATCCATAACCTTCATTTGGGGCAGTTCTTTGACAATCACTGGCGGAGTGAACTCCTCGGCCAGCAATTGCCTCTCTACCGTTAACGTAGCAGTCGATGCTACCGATCCTGCGGGATTTTCAGCTTTCACCGTGTAGATGCCACTGTTTTCAACGAACGATTCCGGTATGAACAAGGTCGATCGGTTGTTTTGCGTGCTGATTTGCATAGCTTCCGTGCTCTGAATAAGAGCGCCGTGTTGTTTCCAGCTGAACACGCATTCGGGTACCGATTCCACTTCGACTTCCATGACAATGGCTTCACTCTCTGGAACGATTTGAGGCCGAAGAGCTTTGCGGAATTTTGGCGGTTGTTGGGCCGTCGTTTTAACGTCACCCAATTGAATGGAAGCGGATGTCCGCGCTTCTCCGCCTTCGTTCATGGCTCGCGCTTCGTATTTCCCGGTGCTGTCGGCATCGCAACGAACGATAACAAGGGTCGATTCGTTCTTGAATGTCGTAACCAATCGATTTTCATTCTGCTGGATTTCACGGCCATTGTGGTACCATTTGACCTCCGGTGTAGGATAGCCGTCAAAGCGGATCGTCATCACTTTGCGGCTACCCGTTTCCACAATGTCCGGCTCCAGCGGTTGTGCGATAACCGGAGCTCTAACTAATTCTTGATGACTAACGACTATCATGTCACCTTTAAATGAAAAATCATCTTTCTTCCTCATGTTTTTCAATGAAAGTGATTCAATTAAGAACTTACCAACGGTGAGAGGGGCTTCACATTCCACCGTTCCATGAGCGTTGGTGGCTCGGCAACGATAGATGCCTTCGTCGTCGGGGAAGACTTCGGTGATGGTCAAACTGGCCGTGCCAGTCGATGGTTCAAAAGCGGGCTGGAAGTCACGCGAAGGTCGGATTTCACGCTGACCGCAGTACCATGTGATCTGCGGGATGGGCTTGCCAGTCAGCGTGCAAATGAGTTTAGTGGGTTCGCCATCCGACGCGCGTATTGGACTCAAAGGCAATACGAAACGCGGGGCTTCACCTCCTTCGCCTTTCGCTGTTTTGAATAAAACAAATGGATGTTTAACGTTGGCGGAATAATTCATTTCGAAATGGAAATACGGTTTACAAGAGATCCAAATGAATTATTTACGGCTATCGTCATGAATCTTTGGCTCGCGTGCCTTTTATGCGAAGCAATTAATAATGATTTAACGACGGCAAGACATGCCACGGAACACGTGTTTTAAACGAATGGAAGCCGTAAATAACTATGAAAAGTAAGCCATAAATTACGGATGGGAATGAGCGTTTTTTCGTGAAAATGAAGAGAGGTACATGTAGGGTAGTAGCAAAAAGGCTAGTTAGGCAAACTGTGTTCATTGACTTTTGAAATATAACCCAATAAAGAGCAAAAGAATACGTTTATAATCTACTCCCAGAGAGTGAGAGACGAATGGTAATCAATTTCAGATTTTTGGCTTGGCGTATTCAAAGACGGAGAAAAACATTTTTTTCTAATTTTGATTGAAAACAAAAAAATAAGTTAAAAAGGACGGACTTAAAAGGGATTACGGCACAATTGGACGGCGCTTTTAATCATTTCTCTTAAATGACGGCCTCGTAAACTAATCGAAACCAAAGATACCCAAATTTCCTGGATCGATTCCAGAAGAAAAGAGAGAGTTACGAACACAGGAAAAAAAATATGGCAAAGTCAACAGAAATAATCAATCCGAAGGTGTTGGCTTAAGTCCTGCATTCCTTTAATCCGGTCCGACGGGCACCCGAATCGACGCATGCCGTTGCTATGCATTGGGCAGTGCCAAAATCCGCCCAACAATATAAAGCGCAAGCGCACCGCATACCACATCTCATTCTTTCGGTGTTCAACACGGTACAATAAAGATCTGTCTATTTTTGTAATGTCACCCCTTTTTTTTTTCGTTGATTTCTCTTTCCTGTTTGTCTTGCACTGGCCCGTCATCCTGCCAGAACGCCTACGCAATGTACACATCCGCTGGTGGAACTGTTAACGACGCACATTACGACCGATATACGCTAATTATTTTTCTAAAATAGAGTCATTGTTGAGAAAGCATGGATATAACTTACATGAGAAAAAGAACCAAGAGAACATGTTTCCTCGCTGATTATTACAGTAGAAACATTTCCCGTTGGAAACCGCACGAAAGTTGAAACTTTAATCGTTGCGCTCTTTAATAATTTGATTTGAATTTGAGGAATAAAAAAACGGATTTAAACTGTTGAGGAAAAATTTAAAAAAAAAGAGGGTCGTCTGTATCGTGTGTCCACCCAGTGCAAAGGGAACCCAGACTTCGACTGAATTCGGATGGGACGCCGATGAGTTGGGAAGATGCAAAAGTTGGCATGGAACCCTCAGTTTTGGTCATGTGACCTGGCCCCGGAATGCACCACATCTGTTTTAAATTTAGACTGGACGACACCAGCTCTCGGCGGGTAGGCCGTTCGTTTGCCCTGTCACGACGCCTATGTCCCCCCCAACGGCAAAAGACTTATGCCAATGGTTTTCTTCCGTCACATCCTTTCTTCCTTTGTTGTTGACGGAAATCGTAACAATAGTTCAAGTTGTTTAAGAACGAGAACGTTATTCGATCCGATTGAACTCACTAACGAGTTTTCTAAGAAACGAGGGAGACTATTAACATTTCTTCGGCTAACTATAAAGGCCTACCCAAACAAACTTGGAATTTTGTAGGTCTAAAAAAAATCCCAGCCCAGGAGACGGAATTCCGGAGCACTTGAATTTTTTCCTAAAATTTCAAAGCTAAGGCCGCCCACAAACTATTACATTAACTCAGAGAATGTTGGGAGCGCTTATTGTAAATCACCACAAAAAACAAAATTGGACTAACCTTGTACGATGAAATTGGCAGAGGTAATTGCACTGCCGGCCTCGTTGACCGCACGACAGGTGTAGATGCCCGTGTCTTCTAGGACGACTTGGCTGATTTCCAAGACGGAGCTGGTCGGCTCCGTTGTAATGTCCAATCGATCAGCACTGGCCAGCAGAACACTTTCATTTCGGTACCAGGTGATGGTGGGCTGCGGCTCGCCTTGGAATTGGCAATGAAGGCGCACTTTCTTGCCCGTCCGGCTGCTCAGTGGTTGTAGCTTCTTGGTGAACGAAGGCGGTTGGCATTTCGGTGTTGAACTGATGGACGCCTTCACTTTCGGCAGTCTGAGTTTCTCTTCCACACTGGAAGATTGGACCAATTCCGTTTTGTGCGAAGTTTTGGATATTTTGGTCGTCGTTATGCTGACGGCCTGGCCCGTCTTTATCTGTTGACTCACTGTCTGTTCTTCTGTTTTACTTTGTGAGGTGATTGCAGGGACGTCCGGTCGTTTCAACTGGACACTAGTGGTGGTTGTTGTCAACGTCGTGGTCACTGGCTCATCAAGAACTGCTGCCATCGGTTTCAGCTCTTCCTGTTCAATTTGCATCGGTACAGATTCCAAAACTTCAGGGATGTACTTCCGTTGGGTTCGTTTCAAACGAGCCGTGGCCGATGAAGTTGTCTGATCATCTGCTGGAACATTTTCAGGAACTACAGTCACCAAGACGGGCTCCACAGCTGAAAGGAGTGGCTTCTCTTCGATCGGTTGTTCCGCAGGGACGGAAGGAAGACGAGGCTTTCTCCATGAAGGTGAGACGTCAATTTTCGTTTCCACAGTGACAACATCCGGAATCGATTGAATCTCAATCTCAGTTGTTTCTGTATGGTGTGTCGGTGTAAACGCTGGACTCAATTCGAGTTCCGTTTTCGCAATTGGAACTTTGTCCAGCCGAATTTCTGACTTGGAATCCGGAGTCAACGTTACACTGGAAACTTCCTGTCGTGGAATCTTCTTTAATTTAATCATTTCAGGTTCCGGTTCGTCCTGTTTAGGCTTCTGAGGCGTACGCTTCAGTACAACCTGTTGCGGAATTGGTACTTGTTCCGGCTGCTGTGGAGAACGCTTCAGCGATTTGCCAACCACAACAAGTTTTGGAGATTCCTTGGGTTCGGCAGCGACTTTCTCAATTTCAACAGATTCAATCTCTTCGGGTGTGGTAATTTCCGGAGTTGGTTTCAGTAGGATTTCAGTAACGACTTCGGGTTCGATCTCCTTGTGTGGAGTAACGGGTTTTACAATCATCGTTGCATCTGTTGTAATTTCAGTTGCCTTTTGCGGAACCCGTGAGATAGACGTGGGAATGTTTGGTTGCGATTCCAGAGTTGCATTAGGAACTTCTCGTTGTGGTATCTTCTTTAACTTGATCACCTCCGGTTCAGGCTCTTCCACCTTGGGCTTTTGTGGTGTACGTCTCAGCACGACTTGTTGTGGGCTCTGTACTAACTCCGGTTCTCGAGGGGAGCGTCTAACAGATTTGCTTGGTTGAGGAATCAGTAGAATTTCTTTGGATCCTGAAGGAACTGGTCCAATCGAATCGATCTGCTCCTGGGTTTTGAGTGTTTCTTCAGGTAAAACTTCAGAAACTATTTGTGATTCTTGCTTAAGTACTGGAGTAACAGGTTGTTTTAAAGTGATTTTCGTTTCCGTTAGAACATCTTTTGTCTTTTCAGGTTCCGGGACAGTAGTTGAAATGCAAATTCTGGTAGTTTCATCCGGTTTGGGAACAACGATTTCTTCTTTAACTTCAGACAAAGGAGCAGCAGCTGGAACGATTTTCTTTCTCCAGGGCACTTCTCGTTTGGCTTCTTGTGCTTCCGGGGCACTATCCGGAACACGTGTTGGCATGGAAGGTTGGCCTTCATCCTTTTCTGATGTTGGCTGAACTTGGCTTACTTGATCCAAACTACTTTTGGCAAGTGTAATTGATTCTACGGTCTGTTGAGGTGTTACGTCACGCTGGATGCTTTCGACTTCCATTTCTTCTGATGGAGGAAGTTGCTGTTCTTCCTCATTCTGACGGCCTACAACGGGTTTTAATCGGATCTCAGCTCTTTCTGGTATTTCTTTCGGTTTTCTTTCTGGCACTTTTTTCAGCTGAATTCCGACGAATTCAACTACTTCTGGTTGGGATTTTTGAGGAGTTCGTTTCAGGACGACTTCTGCAACTTTGTCTTGCTCATCTCGTCGTTGAATAGGCTTCAGAGAAATGGTAGATTCTTCTGTGTCTTTCGATTTGTCTGGCACTCTTTTCAGCTGGATATTTTCTTGTACAGCTTCTTCCTGCTTTATTTTCTGTGGTGTACGTTTGAGAATTACTTCTGGAACTTCTTCAGCCTTGTCGACAGTTTCTCTCGTTTTCTTGCCTGGGATTGCTGAGGGCTCGACTGCAGGCGATGGCAAATTGGCATCGATCGTAATTGATTCTGACGGGAATGCGGTAGATTCCGTAGAATCTTCAACTTTGGCAAGAGTAGGCTCTAATGTCTTCTTTGTTCTCCAAGGAGTTACTATGTTATCTGGCTCTTGATCAACTGGCATGGGTTCCACCGGTTTCTTCACTTCCGCAATCGTCGTCTGCAGGGGGATCCTCTCCGGCTCATGCCTCAATGGCTCGCTAGGTGGCACCACCGGCTTACCCTCCATTGAAGTCGATTTTGCAACAGGTTCGAGTTCTATTTGCTGTTCTTTTCGTTCTTCTTTCTTTGAAATTGGAATTGCTGGTTTTACATCCTTTTTCGTAATATGTTTCAACTCTACCTTGCTGGATTCCATCTTGCTCTCACCAGGTGATTGTGTTCTTGATTGAGTTCTTTTCAGTTGAATTTCCGGCACGATTTCTGTAACAATAGCTTCTTTCGATTTCGGAAGTTGTTTGAGTGTAACTTGTTCTGTTATTGTCGTGGCTTTCAACGGCTCCTCTTTATTTTCCGATTCTATTTCAAATGTTTGTTCTGCCTGGTTCACTGAAGTAACCTCTATGTTAACATCTTGTTTGCGTTCCAGGGAAACGGAAGACCTTTGTCTTGTTTCTACCGTTGGTTTTATCGACTCCGGAGCAACCATGGTTGGTTTTTGAGGGATTGCTGGTTTTGTCTTTGGAACACCTTCTTTCGGTTTTGGTGTTACAGTTGGTTTTTGCTTTACAACTAGAAACTCTGTTGACGACAGTTCTACTGGTAATTCCTCTGGGCCGGACAAGAAAACCACTTTGGAGCTATCTGGAATATCTGTTGGTTCGTGACCAAACTCTTCTGTCTGATATTCAAATTGCTTCGGTTGTTCAACCTTCTGGGGAATCGGTTTGAGTGCGACTCGCTGGTCAGCTTTAGGAATTTCTTTCGGCTTTTGTGGCGTCTTTTTCAACTCGACTCTACCGAATGTCTCAGTTTGTTCTGCTTTCTTTAACGTGGACTTGATTTCCGTCTTTTTCTCAACTAGTTTTTCATCCTGATCGATCGGTTTCAAAACTACACGCGAATCGCCCAAAGTCGTTTTCATTTGCGAAGGTGTTTTCTTCAAAACCACTTGGATGGGTTCCTTGTCATCTGCTTTCGGTTTTTGAGGCGTTGGCTTAAGTTCCACCTGCGGGATGGGCTCGTCCTTAACAACCTTTCTGATTGAAATCGGCTTCGCCTTATCTCTAGATTTATGGGACGTCCCTATTGCTTCCTGCTCCTTTGCTATGGTGGCCAACTTTTGCGTGAGGAAAGCTTTAGCAGATTCTTTTTTATCAACTCCTTTGTGAACTGCTGGAACATGGCTGGTCTCGGCTAACGTGGGCGATCCCTTTCGAAGCATTTCTTTACCAGCTTTCCATTCGATAACATCCAGCGATTGATTGGTAGTATCTCGTTTCTCCGGAGAAACATCACGACTACCGGATGTCTTACGCAGTTTCAGTGATTTCCAGGGAACGCCCAGTTGAGGTTGACCTTCCGATTGACACGGAGCAGCCGGAGAGCTATCTCTCGAAGTCTTTTTCAGCATTTGAACGCCAATCTTCCATGGAACATTGGCTTCTTGCGGCATGTCTGGAAGATCGGTCTTTGTAGGCGAACTTTCTCTCGATGTCTTTTTCAAAAGTTGGACCCCGCTTTTCCAGGGAATGTCAGCCGACGCCCTGGGTGCCAGAGGCGGTACCGTGTCGACCAAAGACGTCTTCCTATTGGGCGAAGATTTCCGCAGCATTTCAGCACCGCCCTTCCATGCAGGAGACGTTTTGAGCGATTCATCCGCCTTTAGTTGTTGCGGTTTCTTCAAGAGTTGCAAACCTTGCTTCCAGGCTGGTTCGTTTTTCTTGACAGGTAACTGTCCAGGACGCCTGTCTTCCGACCTGCTCCGTTTGCGCCATGGAGCCTCTTCTACCATTGGAATCCTCTCTGTGGGTGGAGAACTGGATTCTCTCCTTCTCCAAGGAGCAACTTGATGACCAACATCTGACCGGCTCGTCCGTCTCTGCTCATCCGTTGACATTGTCGCAACAGAGATGTTACCGGTAGTCTTAACGGAGATGCTGCTAGTCGTCTGGTCATCGCTGGGCGTCTTTGGTCCTTTGTGATGACCAACTCGTTGAAATCGGGCCTGTTTCCCTGTACACGTAAATATTTTTCTTTCAGCATTTCTTTCTTTCTTTTTAAATCTTTTTAAATGACTGGCCTAAAAAGAAGTGGAAACGTTCCAGCTAGCCGTTTCTATATCAAAGCTAAACACACACAATGTTTGATTGTTGATTCAACCCGCCCTGTTTTCAACCCGTTTCTCTTTTTGTTTATCGTAGGAGGTCGACATGGAGAGAGAGAGAGAGTTCTGTTGATTACAAATTTTACAACCCAGTGCCTGAGCTTGTTATCATTAGAGAGGGGAATGGCCAACTGTGAAACGTTGGCGGTACCACCTATAGGTGAGGTCCTGTCGCCACGACCATATTTGAAGCTCTAACGAGTTGGAGGATAGAAAGAGATCTGCGTGAGTCAGCCGTAATGACTCACGCACCCTTGGAAGTATCTAGAGTTCCAGAACGAACCAAACTAACTAACACAACAAAAACAAACGAAAAATTGTTTGTAGGGGAAGTACACGGAAAGATTGAATCGGCAGTTACCGACCAGACTCGGTCGGAGTCGGTCGTTCAAACAGAAAATTCTCTCGTGTCTTAACGTAGATTCTGAACCGGCCCCCAGAAGAACAAAAAATTAAGAAATTCTAAACGTACAATCAGAAGAGTTTTGTGTCGTTGGTGTTCTCTCTCTCTCTTTTCAATTTTTTAAATTGATTGTTAATTGAAAGAAGACATTTTTCTCAATTTTTCGTGTCACGTCTTTTTTGTTTTTGATTGTGGTTGTTTTTCTTTTTCATGCAAATCAAGGTCATTGTAAAAACGAAGACAGCAAAATAATAAAAAATTCCAACAACAATCCAAATTGATTTTTTTTAAATCCTGACCAACATGCTTTGTGCTCGTGTATTTCGACTGTGTCATGTGTGTGTGGAATAATAAAAAATAATTATACTACTAGAATTGTTTGTTCTCGTTCGTTTCGTTTTGAAACTTGCTTGTATTTTTTTTTGAGAGGGAAAAAAAATAAAAGTAGGCAGAACGGACAGGGGGAGAGCGGGACAGCGCGCAAAAAAGGGGGTCGAGGGCGGAAGAGCCATTTAAAATTTAAAAAATAAAAAAGGCCGACACGAAAAAAATTTCATCAAAAAGAGCGTTTGGGTGTGGCACGACAACGACAATAAGAAATAAGAAAAGCTTTTAACTTTGTTTGCTCTACATCAAATATGGCGTTTGTGATTATATCAAAGGATTTTTTTTTCCAAATATAAAAAAGCTGCGATCACCTTCCAAAAGAATGAGTAGGAAAATAATTGTCAAAAATTGTAAATTTCAAAAGGCACTTCAAAAGGGGGGAGTTGGGTTTTGTTTGATGCTCTCACTACAAAAGATCCAAAAAGTGTGGAATAAAAAAGCCGAGTCAAAAAAAAAAAGAACTGCGTTAGTGAACAGTTGGCCAATATAATAAGACACATTGAATTATTTGAGGGGACGTGAAAAGAAAAAAATAAACTTGGACAGAGGAAATACGCAAATGAAAACAAGAGGAGGACGAGAATTTGTGGCCCTTCTCCCTCTCTCTCTCTCACTGGATATTTTTGACTGGAACAACAACACACACACACACATTTAATTATGCAGCGATTTGGCCCATCTCCTTAAACTTTGTCCTTCCTCTTGTTTCCATTCAACCTCTGTCCAGTTAATTTTTAAAATTAAGGATTTGTGTTAGCTGGGCTGACAATGCAAAATAATAATAATAAAAAAATACGACGAGAGAGAGAGAGAGGATAGAGATAGAGAAGAGTGTCATAAAATGTCGTATATCATGAGGGAGAGATAATTCAACGAAAAAAAAACTGATAAAAAATCAAACTGTGTAACGAGTTAATAAAAATCTAACTAATAAAAGGTTAATTTGTAATTTGACACAAAACTCTTTGTCTTTTGTTTGGGTTTATCATAAAAATAAGCTGCATTTTTTTTTTGAATTTTTTCCGTTTTTGATAACTGGGCCGGTTCAGCGTAGTAGCGGGAAATTTGAAAAAAACAAAACAAAATCGAGTTTTTCTCCGATCCTTACATGTGGCACATTAAAACTTCCCCATACTAAACACAACTCACACCGCTGCACTCTTATTTGCTCGTCCACGTTAACGAAAGACGAGCAAATAAAATTAAGAGTTCAGACAATCAATGCGTGCGTGTGTTATGGAGATGTTGTTTTTTGTTTTGTTTTTGTTTTTTTGTGTGTTTTTGTTTTGTTTTAGGGCTTACTGTGCACGGTCAGGTACGCAGACGACTCCACTTGACTGGCCGGGTTGGTGGCGCGACACGTGTAGACGCCCGAATCCTCCGGGTAGGTGGTTTTAATCAACAAAACGGCGTGATTACCTTCCTGGATCATCTGCTTCATCAATCACAATAAAGAGAGAGAACCAAAAATTAAATTCCATCCTTTTTTTTCAAGTTCGGACGACGAAAAATGTGAAATACCTGAAAGTCGCTTGAAGGTGGGATGATTTGACCCTCGCGCATCCATTGAATGGTCGGTAGCGGAGTGCCACTAACCAAAGTGCGGAATTGCACAGGGCTACCTTCAACGACGTTCACATCTTCCAGGTTAGTCAGCGATGGTGGAACATCGCCAGAATCAGGAGCTTTTTAAAAAAGCATACAATGAAATTTTAATTTTTTGCGTCATTTTTGCTAGATGTTAGAAATTCTTTTACCGATGACGTGCAAGCTGGCCGAACATTCAGCCTGGCCGGATGGGTTTGTGACGACGCATCGGTACGTGCCCTCATCTTCCGGGAAAGCTTCCGAAATGCGGAGGACGTACGTGTCGCTACCTTCTTGCGACATGATGAAATAACGCGAAGGCTTGATCTGTTGGCCGTCCTTTTCCCAGCTGACTTGCGGGGGAGGATTGCCAGCCACACGGCATCGGAAGACGGCCGCTTGACCTTCCGGAACGTTTTGTTCCTTCATGGCCAAAGCGAAACGTGGGGCAGATG
Organism: Daphnia sinensis; assembly: GCA_013167095.2. Classification (NCBI taxonomy): domain Eukaryota; kingdom Metazoa; phylum Arthropoda; class Branchiopoda; order Diplostraca; family Daphniidae; genus Daphnia; species Daphnia sinensis. The sequence goes on from CM023197.1 coordinate 7,610,953, forward strand.
TCGAGGATTTCGTGGAGCCTTTAACATCGGGCGATGATCCGCCGGACTTGACCACTTGGGCCATTTCGACGTAGCACTGCGCTTCGCAACGACCTTCTCCGGCAGAGTTGATGGCCACGCACTCGTAAACGCCCGAATCTTCTGGCAAGGTTTCGATGATGATGAGCGTGTAGACGTCGTCCTCTTCCAGGATTTTGTAGCGGATGTCGGATGCGATTTTACGGCCATTCTTCAGCCAGTAAATGTCCATCGGTTTGGTTCCAGTCACTTTGGCATCGAAGCGAATCAACTGGCCGGCCTTGACGCTCGTGTCTTGAATGGTACTGAGGAAAGATGGCGGAACGAGTCCACCACGTCCAACAGGTCTTTCTTCAACAACCAAATTGGCGCTGCATTTAGCGCCTCCGCCTCGGTTTTCGGCCACTGCGGCAAAGATGCCAGAATCTTCCATAAAGACTTGTCGGATGGTCAGCACAGATTTCGAACCGAAATTGTGGATCTGGAACTCGGACGAGTTCTTGATTGGGAAGTCCTCGCGGAACCAGGTAACGGTCGGGGTCGGGTCGCCTTCAAATTCCACTTCGAAACGGGCACTTTCGTGCTCAAAGACGCGACACGGCTGGATCTTTTTGGTGAAGAATGGTGGAACAGCCGGTTTCTTTTTTTTTTCAAATATAATTATTTAAATATTTTGCTAATTCAAAAGGCTCTTAAACAGAAAATAAAAACGTACCACTTGTCCCTGGACGACACGCTCGTGCGTGCGACCCTTGTGTTCCACTTCGGTAGTTTCAGTGGCCGTGATCTTGCGAGTAATTTCCAGTTGTCCTTTGGTTTCCTTTTGCGTTTGTTTCTGCTTGGCCACGTGCACTTCGCGTCCGTGCACAGACGATTCAAACGGGTCAGGTGGCAAACCTCCGCGATCCGAATCGATGTGCACTTCGGAACGGTGCGCTTCGCTCGTCTTGCGACTTGTCGCCGTTTGGCGCTCCACCGATTGCCGGCTGATGACTGTCGTCATCTGGTCCGTCTCCGTCGAGTGATCCCTAAATTACAATTAATATTTACATTCATTTCTCTTATGTCCAGCAAATGATTTCAGACTTACAATTTGGTTTCATAGCTTTGGGCCATGCCTTTGGCCATGGAACTCTTGACAATCTTCTCGCCCGGAATGGCGAACTGGTGCGAAGCTTCGCGCAATTTCACCTCCTTGTGGACGACATTTTCCTCCAGCTGAATTTTTTTCGAGTGTTAGCGTTCGTGAATTTCAACCTCACAAAATTGTTTTACCTGTTTGAGACTCTTGTAATAATCGTCGTTCTTCTTGTTCTTGACCTGACGTTGCCATTCCGTCTCCGTTTCGACGACGGCCTTCTTGGTGAAGAATTCAGCAGTGTCCGTCAAGGTTTGGCGAGATGGGTCTTCGAAACGTCTCTGAAGTTCGCCACCATCTTGGCGATCTTTTTGGTAAACTTTCAGGTCGCTATCATACCATGCTGCAATGTGGAAACGGGACAGACAAAGAAGACGACAAGGGTGGCTAAAGACTCCGTGTTTCTTTTGTTTTTGATTTTTGTTTAGACTAACAAAGAACTAATCTCTGACCTCTCAGAGATGTTTGAAGGGGAGCAAAGGGGGAAAGACAGAGGAGCCATCTAAGATGACGGACACGTCAACACGATCACAGACACACAAACACAACAAAGAAAGACACGACCGGGCTAAAAAAATCTGATTGATTTAGGGAAAAGTAGCGGGTCACACTTTTTTTTTTTTTATTTACAATACCTTACCCTTGCCTGGTTTCAGGGGCACCGGACTCGCCAGCGGATGATGAGCGATGGAAGGTGGGGATAAAAAGGTGAAGGGTAGTAAGGCAAAGATGTTGAGTGTCATGTCATGTAAAGTGTGTTTTTTGTGTGTTATGTTAAAGAAGATAATAACAATCGGTGTCCTTCGCAATCGATTGGAACCTAAAAATCTTATTGGCATTAGTCACGAGGTATTCTTTTTTTTGAGCCGTCAGCTTGGTCTGGAACGCGATCTGGAAATTAAATGGGTGATTAACGGGCAGGTTAAACTTACGTTTCGGTGAATTTTTAAGGACGCCACGATGATCGTCAGTGCGGGGTGTCACTTTGAGTTCAACGACGCAGCTGGCCGATCCCTGGGAGTTGCGAGCCACTACCTCGAGTTTGCCATCGTCGTATTGGCGCGTCTTGGGGATGTCCAGGTGCCACATACCGTCGTACGTCAACTTGTTGCGAGTGCCCTGTTTTGAAACGAAACGTCAGACATTGAATGGACATTTTCTATGGAAAATTGATACGTACATTGATGACAGTGTGTCCATTCAAGATCCACATGACACGTGGGCGAGGGTAGCCGGTAACGCGGCAGCAGAAACGTGCCCATTCGCCTTCCATCACCTGGACGTCCTTTGGTTTCAGTACAAAGACGGGCTTTTCCTTTTGCACCTCAGCTTCGACTCTCTCGTCGGGCATCCTATTTTCAAATCAAATTGAATGAACACCGGACTTTGGTTAATCAATTAAGAGATCTACCTCTGCCAGGAGGCTTCCATTTCGCGGATCATCTCGACACTCTGCATGCCCTTGGGCAATTGAGAATCGTAAATGATGCCTTTGCTGCCCGTCGTCTTGATGAAGGCGCGCGTTTCATCCATGCCGTATTTGTTGGTGGCACGGCAAACGTATTCGCCGCTGTCTTCCGGATAGACCCATCCGAAATTCATGGCAACATAACCGAAATCGTAGATGGGAGTGAAACGGGTCTTGTAGGCCAATGGCTTGCCGTTAAAGAACCATTCTACGCGCATGCTGGGATCACCCACTGGAGCAAGTTGACATTCGAATTTGGTCATCTCCATCTCCTTGAGCTCCAACATGTCCTTGATCTGCGTGACGAATCTATAAGAGGTAAAAGAACGAAATTAAATCATGCTCATTGGATTTTATGAGGGGATCAGTACCTTGGTGGCTGACGTTTATCAGCGTCGTAGATATCGTCTTCAGTCAAGAAGATTTCAGATGTGTATTTCTTGAGGGCGGCTTCCATCTGAAGCAGTGTCTCGGATTTCTTCATGCCACGCGGCATTTGGTTTTGCATGATGATAGCTGGAACACCTGAGTTTCAAAAAAAGAAATAAAATTAATTCAAGTCAATGCAAAATGAATTCTAATTAGATTTACTCTTGCAAGTTAGACTGGCTTTAGTTGTGGCCTCGCCTATGCGGTTAAAGGCACGACACACATATTCTCCAGCATCTTCCGGATAAGCGTAGAGGATGTCCAGCGAGACGAAACCAAGCTCGAAGACGGTACGGAAACGATGGCCGCTTTGAAGCAGTTTGCCGTTGTGGTACCATTCGACTCGCAGATTAGCGTCCGTCTTGGGTTCAACACGGCATTCGAAATGGGCCGTTTCACCTTCTTCCATCGACATCTCTTTGAGTTGCTGAGTGAAATGAGGAGCTGCTTCAGGGGTGTCTTCCTGGATGCGTTCAACAACTGGGCCGCGTTCCAGGTCACGCAGTTTTTCGCCCGTCATGCCTTGCGGCAATTGCGAGTCGGTGTTGACGCCTCGTTTGCCTTTGGTGACCAGCTTGGCTTTGGTAGTGGCCGAGCCCCAACGGTTGGTGGCACGGCAGACGTACTCTCCAGCATCGCGAGGGAAAGTCCAGTCAATGTCGAGGACGACAAAGCCGAAATCGTCCAACATGCGGATGCGAGAGCCGGAACCAAGCGGACGGCCGTTGTGGAACCATTCGATACGCATGGAAGCGTCTCCGACGGGCTCGACACGGCAATCGAAATGGGCCGCTTGTCCTTCGACCAAGTCGAGGTCCTTGATTTCACTGACGAAACGAGGCGGGTTAGGCTGTTCGTCAGCCGGAGCGGCCGGTTCGTCCCGTTTGTAGAGATTCTCTTCCAGTTTCTGGATGGATTGAGTGCCGCTCTTGAAGCTTTGCGGCAACTGGGGTTCCAGGATGATACCCTGACGGCCCTTGACTTGCAGCGTGCACGAGACGGATGCTTCTCCGTGTTTGTTGCTGGCCTTGCAAGTGTAGAGACCAGCATCGCGAGCATAGACTCCGGTAACTTCCAAAATAACAAAACCGAAATCGGAAATGGTTTTGACTCGAGAGCCGGCCAGCAATGGTTTCCCGTTATGGAACCATTCGACGCGCAGACTGGGATCGCCCACGGGGGTCAACTTGGTTTCGAAATGAGCCAAACCGTTCTCGGGTAAGAGAAGATCTCCTGGCTGGCTCAAGAACTCGGGTGGTTTGCCAGTGTCCGTTTCGGGAGCTTGATCCGCTGGACGTCCGCCTAGTCCTTCCAATTCGGCGATACGCTCGATGGTACGTTCCATGCCTTTGGGCAATTGCGATTCAAAAATGACGTTGCGCTTGCCTTGGCATTTCAGCGTGGCCGAAGTGACGGCCTCGCCGTAGTCGTTGGTAGCACGGCACGAATACTCGCCGGAATCTTCTGGGTAGACGGGTGAAATCTCCAAAATGACGAATCCGAAATCGCTGAACGTGCGGATGCGAGAACCCGTTTTCAGGGGTTTGCCGTTGAAGAACCATTCGACCTAAACAGCGAAAGAATTCAATAAAAATCCCGACTCGGTCATTTCGTCCAGCTGAAAAACAATTTACCTTGAGTTTAGGATCGTCCGTGGGAGTTAAACGGCCCTCGAAGTGGGAATTCTCTCCCTCGCGCAAGCCGGCCACATTGTTGAGTGGAACAGTGAAGACGGGCGCTTGGCGGCGCACCTCCTCGACAGCGCCATCGTGACGCTCCTTGTCTTCCAACGATTGGATCTTCTGCAACGAATCCATGCCTTTGGGCAACTGAGAGTCCAGGATGAGGCTGGACTTTGACAAGCATTTGAGCGTGGCTCGGGTAGTGTCTTGACCGAGCTGGTTAACTGCCCGGCATTCGTAGACACCTGAATCCTCTTCGTAACAGTAGAGGATGTCCAAGATGACGATACCAAAGTCGTGGAACGTGCGGAATCGATGTCCAGTTGGCAGCTTGGTTCCATTGCAGTACCACTCGACTATCAGGAGCGGATCATTGACAGGCGTCAGACGGGCCTCAAAGTGGGCGCTTTGACCTTCAACTAGACGGGCAATGTCAGTCAATTGGGTGATGAATTTGGGTGCCTCAGAAGCAGCGACCATTGGGGCTGGCTCGCCCAGCGATTGTTCTTCTAACGCGCGGATCTTGGCCAGCGAGTCGGGCTGGAGAGAGTCAGAGTAGACACCTCCCTTTCCAAAGCATCGCAATGTGGCGCGAGTAAAGTCTTCGCCAAATTTGTTGCTGGCCTTGCAAATGTATTCGCCGGAATCATGCGACTGGACGTAAGCGATGTCCAGGACGACAAAACCAAAGTCTGAGACGGTCTTGATGCGAGATGAATGACGCAATGGTTGGCCATTAACGAACCATTCCACCTGTTACAATTGGAACATTGTCGAATTAAATTCAATAACGTAATTAAAAGATTTAGAACCTTGAGATTAGGATCTCCGACGGGGACCAACGTGCATTCGAAATGAGCTGATTGGCCATCCTTGAGACCTTCCAGGCTCTGAATCTGAGAAGTAAACTCAGGTTTCTGACCGCTGGACATGTCGACGCATTCAAGAGTTACGCTGATTTCAGCCACACCCCATTTGTTAGTAGCCCTGTTCCAATACAAAATAATACAGTTTAGATTTCATTCAACTCTAATATTCAATTATCAAATAATACCTGCAAGTATAGATTCCAGAATCCTCGACTTTCGTGCCAATGATTTCTAGGACGACCATACCGAAGGCGTGGACGGTGCGTTCACGATGGCCCAATTTCAACGGCTGGCCATTGTAAAACCATTCAACGGTCATGGTTTGATCTCCGATAGGCGTCAACGTCGCTTCGAAGTGGGCGATGTCACCCTCCAGCAAGTTGGTGACGTTCTGGAACTGCGACGTAAAGACGGGCGCTTTACCCTCTTCGTCCGCATCATCGCCACCTCTCGAGGGCATGAGAGAATCCTCCAATCGCTGAATCTGTTCCAGGCCAGCTTCACCTTTAGGATGTTGAGTGCCTTCGATGAGACCCTCTTTGCCCTGGCAATAGACGGTGGTGGTCGTAAAGGCCTCACCGGCCGCATTGGTGGCACGGCAAGTGTAGACGCCCTGATCTCTCGAATAGACGTCAGACAGGTCGAGTGAAATGAATCCAAAATCGTTGGTCATCTTGAAACGCGAGCCGTGGTCCAGCAACTTGCCGTTGAAAAACCATTCCACGCGCAGTTTGGGATCTTGTTTAGGCTCGACGTGGCACTCCATGTGCAGCGGCTGGCCTTCGGCCGGCGAGAATTTCTCGGGCAGCGGGATGATGAACAGCGGCTTGGGGAAGCTAGCCTCGGGCATCGATGATTGGCGCTGGTACTTGGCGTAGTAAGCCTGTTCAGCTTCGTGGACGGCTTCCAGGCCAGCTTTGCCTTGCGGGTGTTGAGTGTCCAGGTAGATGTTTTCTCTGCTGGTGCAGCGCAACGTTCCAGTCGAGACGGCCTGACCTTTAGCGTTTTGCGCGCGGCAGGTGTACACGCCAGAGTCTTCGGCGTAGACGTGGGTGATGTCCAGGGAGACGTAGCCGAAATCGTAGGTGGCGTTGAAGCGGGAGGCGACGGGCAAAGGTTTGCCGTTGACGAACCATTCGATTTTCATGGTCGGATCTTTGCTGGGCTGGACGCGACATTCAAAGTGGGCAGTTTCGGATTCACGGCACTCGACGTTGTTCAAATGAGTGATGAAGACGGGCGATTCAAAGTCCGCCTCTTGCTCCACCATCTCGCGGACTTGCTGTTCTTCCAGCGCGGCAATCTTGGCCAATGCTTCAGGGCGCAGCGCCTGGCCCAGCAGCCAACCGTGAGCTTCCACTCGGATGGTGCAGGTTGAAACAGCTTCTCCTTGTTTGTTAACGGCCTTGCAGACGTAAATGCCGGAATCCTCGGGACGCAGGCCGATGATGTCCAGGGAGACGAGTCCGAAATCAAACGTGCTGCGGATGCGAGAGCCAGTCATCAGCTGGACACCGTTGTGGTACCATTCAACTCGCAAATTGGGGTCGGTCTTGGGTTCAACCTGGGCTTCAAGATGAAGGTTGTGACCTTCAGCCAGAAGCTCTTGATTGACCAAGTTCTTGATGAATCGAGGAGCTTCACTTAGAGGAGCGTCTTCATAGGCAGTGGGTGCCCGGTTCAATTCCGTTTCCTTCAACTGGATCTTCTGCCAAGCCTGCGGTTGGACAGCGTCGCCCAGGATACTTCCGCGTGAACGGACTTTCATGGCAGTGGTGGAAACAGCTTCTCCAGCTTTGTTGATAGCCTTGCACATGTAAACTCCCGAATCCTCGGGGATGACGGAGCTGACGTCCAGCGTAACGTAACCGAAATCGTGCGTGACGCGGAAGCGGGAGCCCATCTTGAGCTCGACGCCGTTGACGTACCATTCGAAATGGAGCGACGGATCACCGACGGGCACGACGCGGCATTCAAAGTGGGCGTTTTGGCCTTCTAGAAGTTCAGCTGGACCAGTCAGGCAAGTGGTGAAGACGGGCTTTTCGAAGACGTTGTCCAACTCAGGTCCGCGTTGCGGGGCTTTGCCTTCTTCCAGTTCGCGGATTTTGCGCATACCTTCAGGATGCTGAGTCTCCAGCATGATACTGGCCTTCGAGAGGATCTTAACCGAGGCCGTCGTGACGCCCTCACCGAGAGAGTTGGTTGCCCGGCACATGTAAATGCCTTGATCTTCATCGCGGATGTGAGAAATATCCAAAGCGACGTAGCCGAAATCGTGCGTCTTTTGGATTCTGGAAGAGTCTTCCAACGGGACGTTGTTGCGGAACCATTCCACCTTAAGGGACGGATCACCGACGGGAATCAAACGGCACTCCAGGTGAGCATTAGCACCTTCCAGTAGGCCTTCCAAATTCTGCAGCGGGGCAGTGAATACGGGTCGCTGGAAAGGAACGGGTTCCAGGTTGACTTCTTTGCGGAAGCGATTGGCATCCTCCAGTTCGCGAATCTTATCCAATCCTTGAGGATGTTGCGATTCCAGGATAAGGCCACTACGTCCTTCAACCTGTCATGAATATTTAAAATTAATTTTCATCTCCATTTAAATTAAATGTTCGTGGATTAATTAATACCTCAATGTCGATGGATGAGCTGCACTCTCCAAAGTCGTTGATGACTTTGACGGTGTATTTTCCGCCATCTTCCGGTAGGACGTGCTTGATATCCAGGGCGATGTAACCAAAGTCACAGGTGACGTGGTAACGGGAAGCCGATTGCAGTGGCTTTCCATTATGGAACACTTCGACACGGAGTTTGGGGTCACGGACAGGCTCGACCCGGCATTCCAAATGCGCGGTTTGACCCTCTTGCAATTTGGTGGTGCCCTGCAGCTCGGTAATGAAACGAGGCGGGCCGGCGGGCTCCTCCACTTCTTCGGGACGGGAAGTGGTGTGCGACTCAAGAGCGCGGATCTTTTCCCAGCCTTCCGGATGTTGAGAATCCAAATAGATGGACTTGCGAGAAGCTACCTGGATGGTGCAGGTGTTGACGGCTTCACCCAGGGCATTGATGGCCTTGCACATGTAGGTGCCTGTGTCTTCTGGATAAGTGTACAAGACATCCAGAGCGACGTAGCCAAAATCGTGGGTAGCGCGGAAGCGATGGCCAGTGCGGATGGCCATGCCGTTGACGTACCATTCGACCCGCATTTTCGGATCATTGATGGGCTCCAGGCGACACTCGAGATGGGCGTGATCACCTTCTTTCATGTTCTCCAAGTTCTGTAGCGGAGTTGTGAATATGGGTCGTTGCATCTCTTGCTCGACATCCTCCTTTGCCGGACGAGTGTAAGCTTCCAGCTCATTGATTTTGGTCAATCGTTGTTGATCGAGCGTGTCCAAGACGAGTCCAGCTTTGCCTTCAACCGTGACGGAGCAAGTGGTAACAGTTTCTCCGTTGGCGTTGATGGCTTTGCACATGTACGTTCCAGAATCTTCGGCGTAAGCGTAGAGGATGTCCAGGGCGACAAAACCGAAATCATAAGTCGTGCGGAAACGATGACCCTGGGAGATGGGGCGGCCATTGTGGTACCATTCAACGCGCATCGTTGGGTCATTAACGGGCACTAGGGTGGCTTCCAGGTGAGCCGACTGGCCTTCGGATAGGTTCAAATTGCAAAGTGGACGGCCGAAAGACGGCTTGTCCGTCATGGTCGAATCGACTTCATCGACGCGCCTGTGACGCGAATCGTCTTCCAGGTACAGGATCTTGTCCAGAGCCGCTTGATGCTGCGATTCGGTAATAAGGCCAGAACGCGACGATACGTCGATGTTGAGGGTGGATGTGCAGCTGCCCAGCTTGTTGGTAGCCTTGATGGTGTACTCTCCAGAATCCTCGGGATAGACGCTGAGGATGTCCAGGGCAGCGAAACCGAAATCGTGGACGGTACGGAAACGATGGCCAGTTAACAAAGCCTTTCCGTTATGGAACCATTCCACCTTCATGCTGGGATCCGGGTACGGTTCAATGCGGCATTCAAAGTGGGTGTTTTGGCCCTCAACCAATTTGGTTGGTCCATTGAGCGGGGCCACGAATTTGGGCTTCTCCGTCACGACAGAGTCCTCTTCGACTTGACGTTGGTAGCGCGATGTATCTTCCAGGTACTGGAGTTTATCCAGAGCGGTTTGATGTTGTGTCTCGGTGACGACTAAAGTGTCCCTTGACTGGACAATCAACGTGGCCGATGTCACGGCTTGACCCAATTCGTTGGTAGCACGGCAAGTGTAAGTGCCAGAATCATCGGGACGGACGTACTTCAAATCCAGGGCTACGAAGCCGAAATCGTTCAGCGTCGAAATCCTGTTGGCATCCTGGAGAGGCACTCCGTTCTTAAACCATTCGACTTTAAGGCGAGAATCTCCAACAGGGATGAGACGGGCCTCGAAATGGGCCGATTGGTTTTCTTTCAAAGTCAAGTTCTTCATCGGCTGAGTAAAAACTGGAGCCTGAATGGAAATTCGAAATTGGAAATTACAACGAATTCAATGTTATAAGCTAATCAATAATACCTGGGTAGTAGAATCGTCGACATCAGAGGGTCGCTGTTGGCGTGAAGTATCTTCCAGGTATTGGATCTGGCTCAAGGCCGTCTGATTCTGGGTCTCTCGTACGATGGATTTCTTCGAGTGGACACTCAACTGGCACGAGGTAACGGCCTGTCCCAAAGCATTTGACGCACGGCAGGTATAAGTGCCAGCATCCTCGGGGTAGGCGTACATGATGTCCAGGGCAACGAATCCGAAGCTGTTGGTCTCCATAAAACGAGAGCCGGACTTGAGTGGCACGTTATTTTGGAACCACTCGACTCTCATGGTGGGATCCGAAACGGGAATCAAACGGCACTCGAAATGAGCGCGCTGGCCTTCCTTGATTTCGATCGTTTTCAACGACGTGGTAAATACTGGCGCCTGGTGTTATTCGTCATCGTGTCCGGTGAAGTGTTGTGATCATGTGAAGAGAGAAATAATAGCACAAATGTGTGTGTTAGTGAATTAAACATTGATTTTATTTTGATTAACATTCCGGCCAAATGGTCGGATTAAGTAGCCGAAAACGAACTGTCTTCTTCAAACGCTTGATTACCTGAGTGCAAATCTCTTCGGATTCTTCGGCCCGATGGTATTTCGATTTATCTTCCAAATATTGCAGTTTCTCCATGCCGAGGTTTTCGCGCTGCGCTTCCGTTACGATCTGCTTGGACGATTTGCACGACAAAGTGGCCGACGTCTCGTCCACGCCGACGGCATTCTGAGCGCGGCAAGTGTAGACGCCACTGTCCTCAGCGATGAGACCGATAATGTCCAGCGCTACGTATCCGAAATCGTGGATGGGACGGAAGCGGCTGCCGATGGTCACCGGGCAATTGTTCTTGAACCATTCGACCTTAAGATTAGGGTCCTGAACGGGCTCCAATTTGCATTCGAAATGAGCGTTTTGTCTCTCGCGCAGACCTTCTTGGGGTTTCGGTTTGGACAGGAAACGCGGACGGATGGCAACGATCTCATCGATATCCTCACGGCGCTTGTAGCGGGAAGCGTCTTCCAGGTATTGAATCTTCTCCAAACCGCCGGGATGTTGCGACTCGAGGATCAGCTGCGATTTGGCAACGACGCGGACGCTGCTGGAAGTGACAGCCTCGCCCAGTTTGTTGTAAGCACGGCAAGTGTAGACACCGGAATCTTCAGGATAGACGCTAAGGATATCTAGGGCCACGTAATCAAAGTCGAAAGCTGGACGGAAGCGATGTCCAGTGCGGATGGGTTGTCCATTGACGAGCCAGTCGATGCGCATGGAAGAATCTCCAACTGGGATGAGACGGCACTCCAAATGGATGTTGGTGCCTTCAACCGTTTCGATGTTGTGCAGCGGTTTGGTGAAGAGGGGAATCTGCTCGATGGACATCTCCTCCACTTGTTTGCGGGTGTAACGCGAAGAGTCTTCCAGCATTTGAATCTGCTCCCAAGCGCCTTCGTGCTGAGTCTCGGTCATAATGTCGGAACGACCGATGATGCGGACACAGGCCGAAGTGTGGGCCGTGCCCAAATGGTTAGTGGCGCGGACAGTGTACTCGCCGGAATCCAAGGCCGTCACGCCAATCACGTCCAAGGCGACGAATCCGAAATCAAAGTAAGACTTGAAACGGGACCCGACCGTGATCGGTTTCCCGTTAAAGTACCATTCGACGCGCATTGTTGGATCGCCCATCGGTTCCAGACGGCATTCCAAATGGACGTTGTTGCCTTCGTTGACGGGATGCGGGTCGCTCAATGGGATCACAAAAATCGGGCGAGATTTGGAAATCTCTTCAATGTCGTATTGCGGTTCCTACGTTTCAATCCAATTCATTAAATTTAAGTTTTGTTATTATTTTCGCAAAAAATGTACCTGGAATTTCGATTCTTCCAAGCGCTGAGCTTTGTCGTAAGCGACGCGGTGCATCGATGTAGTGTCGACGCTACTGCGGGTCTCTACCACCATCGTAGTTTCTGATTGAGCTTCGCCAAGAGCATTGCGGGCCACTACGGTGTAGGTACCAGCATCTTCAGAGCGCACATCCAAAATATCCAGGGCGACATAGCCAAAGTCGTGGAACAAATGAATGCGACTCGCCTTATTAAAAAAATCAAATGAATATCGAGAACGCCAATGAAATGAGTTATTGCATTACCTGCATGAGGACTTTGCCGTTAAAGTACCACTCTACGCGCAAAGTAGAGTCATTCTGCGGTTCCAGTCGGATTTCGAAATGGGCTTTCTGGCCTTCGACGATCTTGTTGGTTCCCTTCAGTGGGCCGAGGAAACGCGGTTTGATGGAGACCGATGTAACAGTCTCTTCCTTGCGAGCGTAACGCGAATCGTCTTCCAGGTAACGGATCTTTTCCAGACCTTCGGGGTGTTGCGTCTCGAGCAGAATGTCCTGCTTCGAGATGACGGTGAGTTTGGCCGTCGTTTGGGCTTCACCCAGCGCATTGCGGGCCACGCACGTATACACACCGCGGTCGTGGACCGTGATGAATTTGATGGTCAACGCGACGTAGCCGAAATTGAAGAAATTGGTGATGCGAGAACTGGCCTCCAGTGGTTTTCCATCTATTTGAATAAATGTGTCGATTGACGTGAGAAATCGCTCTGTTCCACATTTAATTTTTTCTGGAATTTTAAAGAAAAATTACCTTTAAACCAGTGAACTGTCAGTTTGGGATCGCCGATGGGTTCAAGACGAGCTTCAAAGTGTGCAAAGCCTCCTTCACGAATTTCCAGTTGATCTTTGATGGGCGACTTGAACTCGGGTGGCGACGTAGCCTCGATGGGCTCAGGCTGACCGCGTTGGGCCAGCGACAGTTGATACGCTTCCAATTCTTCAATACGTTCGATGTAACGTTGTTGTTCTGGGATACCCAAATCTCCAGTGACTGTGCCACGGGTGGCAACCTGGATCGAAGCCTGGCTGACGGCCTCTCCTTGACGGTTGATGGCTTTCACAGTGTACATGCCTGCATCTTCGGCGCGCAAGTGCATTACATTCAATGCCACGTACCTGTTTCAGGGGAAAGAAAAGCTCATTAAGAACAAAAGACTTTAGATTAAAGAAATCTTTTGATTGATGTACCCGAAATTGTAGATGGTGGTGATGCGCGAGCTGGCGGTAATGGAACGGCCATCTTTGTACCATTCAATCCTCATGTACGGATCGCTGACGGGCTGAATTTGCGCCTCAAAATGGGCATAGGCACCCTCGTTCATGAGACCGAGATCGTGCAACGGTTTCACAAAGACGGGACGCGAGCCGGACAAACTCTCCTCGACCGAAGTGTTGCGCTGATAGCGTGAATAATCTTCCAACATTTGGATCTGTTCCAGTGATTCGGGATGCTGCGAAGTCGATTCAATGGTAGCCCGAGGGCCGACGTTCATCGTGGCGCTCGAATCGGCGTAGCCGGCCTCATTGCTGACGCGGCAAGTATAAACTCCGCTATCTTCGCGGATGACGCCAATCAGCAGCAGAGAAATGTAGCCGAAACGGTAGGTAACCGTGACACGAGAGCTGGCCGCCAAAGGTTTGCCATCAATGAACCAATCGACACGCATATTCGGGTCGCCGGCTGGATTCACTTTGGCTTCGAAATAGGCTCGTTGGCCTTCGGCTAAATTCACATCTGCGTTGGGGAATTGAAAAACAAAAATGAAATGATTTCGGTCTGAATAAATAATTTAAAAAAGAAGTTTTACCTTTCAACGGAAGGATGAAAATGGGCGCCTCATAAACACGTTCTTCTTCTTCGCGACGGGGCGCTTGAGGGCGCGCACGCTCGACGTGACGTAAATAAATGACTTCTGGCTCGGGTTCCGGCTGTGGCTGGATGACTTTCGTTGGCTTGGGGAATCGCATGGCTTTCGGCTGGCCCGAAGAGAGTTTCTGCTGGTCGACAAAGAGTCGAGCGCGAGTAGCAGTTGATCCGGCAACGTTCTGAGCCGTGCATTGGTACCATCCAGCATCGGCAAGACGGACGCACGGGATCTCAAGAGCGCTGTAGCCGCCCTCGTTTCTAATCGACAATTCCGGTCCGGCTGAGCTGACTGGAACGCTGTCCTTTTGCCAGGTGAGCTTGGGGATGGGCGTGCCAATAGCGCGGGCGTGCAGACTAACGGGCTCGCCTTCTTTGACGTGGACGGTGGTGAACCGTTCGACGAATTTCGGAGCAACGACTTGCTCGCGTTCAATCACCGATAGCCGAACTTGGAAACTAGCCTCGCCACCTTTGTTGCGGGCAACACACTGGATGACTCCAGAATCGTTGAGGCCAGCGCCGGTAATCATCAGGGCGTGGTTGCCAGATTCGTTGACCAAAATTTTGTGCGTCGCATCGTCGAGGATCTGGTGGCCGTTGAGGTACCACAAGACGTCAGGGTAGGGACGGCCGGTGATACGGCAATCAAAACGGACCATTTTGCCTTCTCCCACTTCCTGGTCGGCCGGAACGCGGACGAACTGTGGGGGTAGAGCTTTTCCACTGGGTTCGCCAGTTTCCATGACGACGGCGTCATTTCCGGGACGTTCTTGCGAGGCGGTCCTGGGTACTTTGGCGGCAGTGACTTCGTGGCTGGCCATAGCTGCGGCTGGGCGAGACTGGGCGCGTTTATCGACTGGCGAGAATCCATTGCTGGCGCCGGAAGGCTCGACGGCTAAGAAAGCAGTTGAAACGATGCATCCGGCAGCGTTTTCGGCAAACATTGTGTAATGTCCAGCATCCTGGGGTTGGACGTTGCGGATCTTGAGCGTCGCCAGGTGGTTGCTGTGGGTAAACTGATGACGAGGTGATGGGTTCAAACGGGCGCCGTTCATGAACCACGTCAACTTTGGCTTCGGGTTGCCTTGAAGCTTAGCCTGTTTGAAAATGCCCATTTAAGTCATTGAATCAATTTAAATGGGAGCACGTGCATATACCTGAAAGGTGGCATCAGAGCCTTGGAGCAGCTTGGTATTACGAGGTTGCTGAACCAGTTGGGGCGGTGCCAGTGGTGTGGTTAGCTGCTCAAAGTCCGTCTCAGTTTCGGTCTCGGTCTCTGTATGGAGATCCAACTGCGAGCGGCGGGTGAGCGATTCGCGGAATTCCACCTCGCGCAACAGCCGGTACTCGAACGTGTCCACCTTAAAGTCGACATCGTAGAGCTCTTGCTGTTGCTGGTTTCCGTTCGTCTGGTAAGAGAGCAGCTCAGTGTGAGCGCTGCGTTCGTGTATCTCTGGCAGATGTTGAGGAAAGTTGAGTCCTTCCGGCTGGATGTAAACGGTGCAAATGGCTTCGCCAAATTTGTTGACAGCCGTGCAGGTGTATTCGCCTTCGTCTCCAGGCCCGATGTGAGTGATAAGTAGAGAAACTTTGCCCGAAGTTGGCTCGTATTGCATTTGGTATTTACCACCTTGGAAGAATGTAGATGAGAAATGAGTTGACAGTGATGAAAATGGGACCAAAACAAATGATGATAAATTGGACGTACCCGTGGCGAGTGGTTGGCCTTCACGGGTCCAGGATAGTTCAGGCCGGGGATTGCCGGTCACTTTGCCTTCAAAAAAGGCATCGCCCCCCTGAGCGAAACGGGCATTTCGAAAGATTTGCTCAAAGACTGGTGGCGAGCCGTCCATGACCATTGACGGTCGGCCACCACTCATTCTGTTTGACGTGGAAAGATCATGATTTAGTACAGTCATCAATAAGCAACAATCTTTAGAAAGCTTGAAAAGAAACTTGCATCATCTGCTGCTGTTGTTGATATCCCTGTTGCTGGATTTGATGACCCTGTTGCAGCATGGCACCCTGAACTGTAAAACAAAATGAATGTCAGAAACATCAGGTAACACAAAAACATTAAAAAAAGGAAAGTAGACTATGAATTCGCTCTCCAAGTATTAAGAATGCACACATTTCAAAAGCAGACATGAAGATGTCTGTCCACGAAAGGTGGCTGAAAGTGATTGAGTCATATTTCTGCTGAGCGTGGAGGAGGCATTTCAAGTAATGGAGAATGATGGATGAGACTCTAAAATATACTACCTCGCTCGATTGGTTGTTCACGAGCAACAGTTTGCTGAGTGGGGTATGAATGACTGTCCCCACGACAACATCTGTCAGTTGCCATCGATAATAATTTAGTGCGAGCCCATCAAGTCGACTACAACTACCCTTGGCTCCCCTTTTTTTCTCTGACTCTTGCACACAGACACACACTGACTGTGTCTGTTTATTAGTTTTGGCTGCCATCTGATCAAACTATGGCGCCTGCGGCAGCTTATGTGTCTCGGAGGGGGAGAGAAAATATCCTTGTTCTTTTTCCAATACATATTACTTCGTCTCTGTTTTTTGTTTTTTTGAAACTCTTTCGAAGCAAAGGGGCGATTTTGTTTACGGCCGCTAGATCGCAGCATCGACAATGGGCATTCCATAACATTGGAATCTCGTCATAAATTCTTTCGTTTTTCTTGCGACGACGAGTCTAATAATCATCAGCCTGAACGCACATCCGCGTTCCATTTTCATCCGTCCGGCAGCCCCCAACAATGAAGAATTCACATTAATAGGGTAATCTAGAATGATGTTGTTGTTGTTGTGGTTTAATGCTTGCGTAACGGTAAGAAGTTGGCGAAGATGGCCGGATGTGTGAAAGCGAGTACTCGTCACCCAAAAAGTTAAAAATATATATATCGTTGTTGTCCAACGAGAGGCCCGCCGCAGCCAAGCAGCAACAGCAAAGAACTGCAAAAGCCGCTGGTGATTGAGAGAGAGAGAGAACGCAGTCCGGGGTCCCGAAGAAAAAGAAAAGAGTGAGACCCCATCTCGCGTTTCTCGTGTCCATTTTTGGAACACGCTCTCTCAGCTGGGTAAAGTTCGAGACTCTCTCTCACACACAGTGTGTGCTGGTAGATGTGATATATAAATTTAGCTCTGAGCCAAGGGTATATTCTATACGTCGTACCAGCAGGGGTGTATAGACACATTTTCTTGATTGTCTTGGATGTTCTTGTTTTTCCTCGTGTGCAGACACACCAAAGTGTACACCTAGGAAGACTTTCTTCTTCAATTCCTATCTCCCCAGTTGTTTTTTAACGATGATTATTAAAAAGCCCAAATGACGACGATCACCCCCCCAGTTTGTAATGTTTAAACGGTCATCCAACTTTTTCGATTCAAGGATGGCCTTCTCTCTTTTGCGACCTGGATCGGATTTGACTGGCCAACTTTCTCTCTGCTCTTGTCTCTCTTTTATCGTCCAATGCTCATTTTCTTTTGATACTCTAAAAGGGCAAAATGATTTCTCGTTCAAACGCTGACAATGAACCGAAACAGAGTTGCAACTGCGTGTTAAAACGTCGTTGTCTTCTTCTGCTCCCCACTTTCAAGAAAAATTGGAAGATCAAATGTCTTTCACTGTTGGAAGTTATCCATCAGAATGGACAAGAGATATACCCAAAATTGACAGGCCACCTGACGGTTTGTTCTTTCTTTCCATCCTAGATCTTACGTATTGCCCTTTTAGTCGCTGGCCATTCCGTGGTTCTAGCGAAACGTTCTGACCTTTTAAAGTCAAAGGTATGACTCACCTGTGTGTAAGAGAGAGAGTCTGTACGCTGCTCGCCGGTTTTTCTCTCTCTCTCCTACGTGTGTTACGCTGTTGATGCAAGACAGCACGAACAAACTCCTTAAAAGAGAGTTTCAGAAACGATTTGGGAGCCCCGGCGTGCGTGTGTGTACGTATGCGTGTCATTAGCATAGATCGGCTGTTGGCTCTAAGCTTCAGCTACGCTACACAGGTCCCTGATGTTTCGTTTTTTTCTCTACAGCCCAGGTGTGTTTTCTTCTTCGTGGCGTTCAGATTTGACACCATTTTCTCTTACTAGATGCAAAGAGTCAGTCATTCAGGCCGAGGGTGGATGCGATGGAGGAAACACGGATTCTTCCATCCCACCCGTCTTTATCCACATCTTCTTCTTGAGCTTTTCTCAGCGACTCGAAACAGACGAGGGAGAAAAATATATATATTTAAAATCTAAAAAGAAAAATAGCGCTCCAGGGATTTTTTTGTCCGTCTTTGGTTTTCTTTCTTTCCCCTCCAAACATAACTATTCCTCTGGTTTTCGAAGGAACATACACCTCTCCGCTAGAGTATCGGGTGACGACCCACCACGAGCTGCGCTACTTTTCTTTTCTCTTTCCCCCCCTTTTTTTTTGAACAAAAAAAAAATGAAACAATTAGTAGCGCAAAAAAATTTGAAATGATATCTCGCTATTTTGTTTTTCCGTGCGGTGGGGATTTTTTAAAAAAAGTCTTTTCATACATTCAACTCTTACTCTCCCGGAGAGAGAGTCGTTTTTCAATGGGTAGCGGCGCAAGCTTATCTCGGACTAACGCTGATGGAAGCTCAGCATCTATTTTGGGGCCCCTGCACAGCGCACACCCCCTACACACAAGAGACGCACACACCCAAAAATATTCCAGCTCACGATTTTTTGAAATAAAAAAAAACTCAGGGACGCTTATGTTCTTACGAAAAAATCGCGATCGAATTTTTAAAAAATTGTGCAAATTAAAAATGCAAATGAAAGTGAAAGCCAAAGACTAACCTCTGTGAGTGGTGTTGGTGCTTTGCTGTTGCGACGTGAACGTCTGTTGAGCGACACGGGTCTCTTGGCCGCGGGTGTGCGATTCGCGGACGGTCGTCGATGATGCCGATGAACGCTGCTCCATCGTCCGCTGCTGGGACAGCAGGACTTGCTTCTCGGACGGCACTATTGACCGCTGAGACATTTCGTTGGTTGACTTTTTTTGCGATTCCTTTGTTGAGAAACCGGAACTGGCGCAGGAACACACAGAACAACGGAAGAGAGCGGCAGCCCTAATTCACCCGCAAAAGACAAATTTGCGTTTGATGTCGCCTTTTTCTCTCGTTTTTTTCTTTGGGAAGTAAACGATGATGTATACCAGAGAACCTCTCAATTCCCTTAGTCACACGTTGAAAATGTTTTCTTGAGCTTTCTCTCCCTCCAAAAGAAAAAAAAAAAAAACTTTTTTTCTTTTTTCTTTTGGATTTTAGTTTTCTCTTCTTGTCGGGATTGGAGCTCTCCCTGTTCTTCTTGTGTCCGTCTTTTTTGTAAGTCAATCTAATGTAATATTTAATGTATTCTAGCGTGTGTATACGTGTTGCTCACGGTTCCAGCTCTGGGGGGCCACTGGAGCCGGTCCCGCTCCCACACGGTAAACTTATACACAAGGCTCCCTCCTCCTCCTTATTCCTCCTCCTCCCTCCACCTTATTTCTTTTCTTTCTCTCATTCTCTACTATTCATCTTTTTTTTTCCCAAATCTTTTCTTCTTCGTGTTCTCTTCGCATTTACGTTTCATTTTTTTTTTCTAGCGGGTTTTGGAAGTTCTTTTCTCTCTCAGCTGACTCACGCCCGGCCCGTGTATGTGTGTCTATGCTTAAATAAGAAGGAAGCCTAGAGAAGGAGAGAGATGTGAATAAAAAAGACTGGACCAGCAAAACAGAGCCGGACAGCTCGCTTACCGGCCGGCTCTGAACGCTTAATTCGTCTTTACCATCTTTTTTTTTATTATATTCTCAATTTTTTTTTGTAAGGCTTCCAAAACAACAATTGACACAATGACTTCATTTTCCTTTTATTTTTATTTTCAAACTGTTGATTCATTCTGTTCTGAATGCTCCGAAAAAAGGCATTCCTCAATTTTTGTGACAAACAGCGAAACAATACGACGGGACATTAAAAATACAAACAAAAAATAGACCAGTTTTTTTTTAACGGGCTGTCAACCGGACCATTAAAAAAAACTTTTTCTTCATGATTTGATTCGTTGACGAAAAAAAAAAAAGTTTATTTTGGATGTCTATGTGTGTGCGCGCGTGGGATTGGGAGAACTCTCCAGACTCTCTCGGCTTCTCTTTTTTATTTTTGAAAAAGGTAAGAGAGAGAGAGAAAGATACAGAAAAGAAGATGACGTCACTTTATATATGCATGTATGTCGTAGTCCCCGGCATCGAAATGCCTCCGGCAAATAACAACAACAACAACTGGTTATCCACCGCCTAACCTCTTCGTCTTCTTCTTGTAGCTGCTTCGTGCTAGCGTGTGTGTGTATAGTCTCGCTCTGTATAGGTGAATAAAGAAAGAAAGAAAAAACGAACCCCAAAATGTGTGACCATATTTGAACATGTGAACCAGACGGGAAAAAAAAATGCACACACGCGGGCAAATAACACACACATATAGCTACACACGCACACACACACACCGGATAAAAAAAAAGAGAGAGGATAGAAGGACACATATATTCCTCCCTCCCTTTCAAAAGACCATAAAAGGTAACTAGATAGACTCAAAGAAAAAGAGAATAAATAAAAAGAGGTTATACCTTTTCTTCACCCACCCACCCCCCTCGCTATTGAAAACCTATGATTACTATGTACGATCTGATTTTACCTGGTGATGTTGCGGCGCACGAGAAAAAGCAACAGGTAATGTCATCCAACATGTCAAAATGTTTTTTCAATTATGGCCGCTCGATCGTGCGTATGTTAAACTGTTGTTCGTTCGCATGCAGATTGAAACGAAAAAAAAAAACCTTCTTCTCGTTTTGTGACGTCAACCATCACGTGACTTGAATGAATCAAGACGAACGAGGGTTGGAACTCACGAAATTAAGGGGATAAAAATTCTCTTCCATCTAAAAAGGTGGAGTCAAAGTCGACAAGTTTTTTGTTTTTCTCGAATCTACCAGACCTTTGACGCCCATCGTCTACGGCACGATTCATCCAGAAAAGCAACGAAACATTCCTGAGCTAAACTTAAGCAATGGCAGCGTTAATTGGTGCATCTTTAAAACAAAATAGAAATAGTTTTTTTTTTCTCCAGAGAAAAATAAAAAGAAACAAAAAGGCCATAAGGGCGAAGGCGGCGGCGCCGCCGGTCGTTGTGGAATTCCGCACATCGAGTCTCTCGACGACGTCGTTGCTCTCCTTTTTCTTTTCCTCCCCCTCTTCCAAAGCAAACAAACTAATTCTCAACTCTCTTTTTTTTTCTCGCCCCTCAACATTACACACGTGTGGTATAAGACTGTCTCTCCTGCTGGAGCTGTCACGACCGGTTACACGTTCGCTCCGCTGGCTCTGTGTGAGGGCATGATCTAAAATTAAAGCTGTTGCTCACTTAAGAGGAGACCTCATCTCGATCTCCCTCTTGCTCCGGCTATTGCAATCCGGTGATTCATCCGCCCGCGACGTCGTTGAAAATGGCGCAAAACAAGACCAATCTGTCGCAAAAACATTGGCAACCAAGCGCAGCTGCTCTTCGGTATAATAATATATATATCCTTTTTCCTATAAATATTTTGTGTAAAAGAAAGTGAGAGAAACACACGCAAAACTAACAAAAAAAAAACCTTTTATGACTTTGTCCCGAATTTTTCGTATTATGCCCCGTGTATTTCTTTTGATTATTTCTTTTATTTGTTATGTGATATACTGCATCATCAGGTGAAGATGTGTATAGATGTTTATAGTTCTATCAGAGCCCACTAGATGTCGATCCAAAGCCAAAATAAACAACCAAGTTGAAATAAAAAGGAAGGGGAATTTAGTTTCAAAGTAAACATCCGAATTCCAAAGAGTTCTGTTTGTGTCGATAAACAATGCCAAGACAGATAGATAATATCAAGCAGTTTCGCAGTAACAGAAAAAGAACAAAGGATGTTCTCGGTAGAACATAAATAATATCGTTAGTTTTAAGAGAATCCTGAAATCTATTGAATAAAATCGCGTTGTAGTAAGGGCGGTCCGATGTGCGTTTGGGGTGATATCCGTAAAATAAGGGCTCATCGATTCCACATCTTACCTGGCTTGCAAGTTCCTGTCCCACTTCTCTTCCAACCATTAAAAGATGGGTCACTGTTCTATTCTGGTGAACCAAGGTAAATAAACAGTAGTTGATGAGTAACATCAACTGTGACTCAACGTGTGTTTTGAGAAATACCTGGCAGCTTTTGTGGTCCAGAAATGCTACCTCGAGGAGAACTCGATGCCAGGGATTGTGGGCTGAGACTACGTTCTGGAGGCTGGAATTTACTATAGGTCTGTTTCCTTTCGTCATAGTAACATGAAGGTCCTTTCCCACTTTCCTGATCGGACAATTCACTGTCAGTGGGCTCCCACTTTGCAGCTTTGTATTGTGTAAATTTCTTTGGTTTAAAGTTTGGCATCTCTTTCTTCACAGGCTGCTTTGGAGCCTCTGCAGCTGCAACAGTTGGTGTAGACGAAGGTTGGTTTGCTGGTGGTGTTGGTGTAACTGTTTGTTCGTGTAAAACTGGAAGCTCAATAGTTCCCTCCTTGCCAATGCTCGTTTCAATCTTGTCTACTTTTTGCGGCTCGCCGGGCAGCACGAGACCAAATTCGTACCCAAAATCATATTTGAAGTAGATTAGACCCGTGTCTGGATCGATGTGCTTCGTACCTATTTCGATGAATGGTGACATTAGTGGGATGGATGTCAAACGCCGAAATGTAACACATTAATTACCGAACTCTGATTGCCGACTTTCTTCGTGATAGGCTTGTGGCTCTTTGCCCGTTGCTTCAACTGCTGGCTGTTGTACGACGACGGGATTAGTTTCTACCGGCTGTTCGACTGCTGTCACCTCAGGAGGAATAACGCTAGTCGCTTTGACGTCCGAAATGACTTGCTGGGCAAAATGCTGGGCTTTCGTTCTGAAAGCGTCAGACATTTGGCTGAAATGCGAAGCCGCCTTTTCCTCTGCATTGCGTAAATGTCATTAGGTAATCGATCGAAAAGTGAATGTAAATTTATGGCAGTTTAATTTACGAGCGGCAGCAGCAGTGGGTGGTGGCTCGGCATAGCAATAAACGGGTTCTTCGGCCGGCTGCAAAACCTTACCCGGCTGGGCGGTTATTGGCGGAGCTGGCACACGAATGGCTTTCGGTTTGACTAGTACGACGGCTCTCTCCTCAGACTTGTCAAGTGCGGATTTGATTTTAATCACATCTGTCGGGCTAATGACTGGGCGAGGCGGGCCTTGAAAACTGGGCGGTTGATCGAATACAGACGGTGGTGTAGGCGTTCGTGCTCCAGTAGTGGGTCTCTTATTGGTACTTGCGGCAGACGATGGCGGCTGGACTTTACGATAGGCCGGCTCGTACTCTGCATCGCTGCCGGCCGGTGTCCATCTAGGCCTGATTTTCGCACCGTCGTAATCGCTTTCGTAGTCGCTTTCTCTAGAGTATCCAGCCGGAATGAACTTGCTGGGCTTAACGACCGACAATGGAGAATGGACTTTTCTCGGTTGCGGCGGATCGGGCACGAAGGGAAAAGGTTCCAGAGGCTGTTCTACTGGTCTCTTAATAACTGCTGGAACAACAGCTGGCGCTGGTCGGACCACATCAGCCGGATGCAATTGGACCGTTCTAGTCGTTTGTTCAACTATACGCACCAACGTGTTCAAACAATTACAAATCATAGCTAAAAATTTAAATAGCAATTTACCTGTGACAAATCGTTTACTGAAACGAGTCGATTCTTCCATCTGCATTCGCTGGACAGTCTCCGTGCCCGTCATAGATGGTTTCCTGGGAGACGCTTCCGGCTGAGTAGGCAGTTTAGACTCCGTCTGTTTAGGTGGTGTAGGCAGTTTAGGCTCCGTTTGTATCGGAGGCGAAGGCTTCTTAAATTCCGGCCGCGGAGGTCCAACATACTGCGGAGGATTGGCGTCGTACTTGGACGGCTGGGACGGACACTTTTCTTGCTTCAACTCGGCAGGTTTGTCAGTCGATAACTTGGGCAGTTGAATTTTCTTGAAGCCGGATGTCTCTTCGGTATCGCTACCAGGAGGCAGCCACCTGGATGGAATGCGAGAGCCGTCCAGATCGCTCTCGTAGTCACTCTCCATAAACTGCCCTTGAACGAATTTGCCCGGTTGGCGGACGGGCGGCGCTCCGGATTTCTTGGCATCGACTGCTGGACAAGGAGGACTCGCTTCGAAAGGGAAAGGTTCCAGTTGAGGAAACGGTTCAAACTGTTCGGAATAAAATAAAATAAAATGCAGATCTAATCAATTTGAATTGATTATCTTGCTTAAGATTATTCGTTGGATGCAAATGAAAAAGATGGAGCGAAGAATGTGGTTAAACATCAAGACAACCCGGAACTAGACACAACGTAACAAGGTGAGTGATAGGAAGGCTCTTGAGAAATTTCAAGGGCAATTGTGTACGCGCACACACGTTCAAGTGTGTAGGTATGAAAATGTGGTGAACGCCTTAGCTCGAAGCAAGGCCGTTGACGATTCTTCACCATTCTACGATCCTCACTAATTTTTGGGTGTGGTCAAACGGGGACAAAAGCAACGTCCCGCCTACATTTCATTGTCCAGCAACATCGGGATCTCAACAGGTGGGCGAGTATAAAAGAGTCGGATCGCAGTCTTTCAACAGCATCCTCTCCGAGCTCCTCTTTCATTTTTACGAGAACTAGAATGAAGTCCACGGTAAAGAAATTTATATCCTCATAAACTGAATAATCTCTCTCATCTTTTATTGCCACAGTTTCCTGATTTAACTATTTTCTTTGATCCTTTCTTTTCACGTTTACAGATTGCTTGCTTGTTGGTGTTGGCTGTTGCCGCCCAGGCTCAGTACTTTGGCAACTACGGATACGGACTCGGTGCATACGGATACGGTGGATACGGTGGATATTACGGGGGGTACTACCCCTACACCGGTATTCGTACTGCTGCCGTCCCTGCCGCTGTCCCTGCTGCTGTCCCTGCCGCTGTCCCTGCTGCTGTCCCTGCTGCCTATCCCGTTGCTTACGGCTACCCAGCCTACTCTGCCAGCCAATATCACGCCCAAGATGAGCTCGGCCAGGCCAGCTTCGGTTATGCCCATCCCGGACAGGCCGCCACCAACATCCAAGATGCTTACGGCAACCAAGTCGGGAGCTACGCTTATTTCAACCCAGAAGGTAAAGAGGTTCGTGTTTCCTACACCGCCGACTCTCGAGGCTTCCGCGTCCTGTCCAACGACCTGCCCGTTGCCCCAACTGCCAACTTGGTAGCCCCCGTCCCAGTCCAGGACACTCCCGAAGTTGCCCAGGCTAAAGCTGAACACGCCGCTGCTGTTACTGCCGCCAAGTCCGGATACGTCCCTGCTGCCCCCGTTGCTCCCGCTGTTGCTCTTCCAGCTCCAGTCCAGGACACTCCCGAAGTTGCCGCTGCCAAGGCTGAATTCGCCCTCAAGTACGCAGAGGCCAAGGCCGCCGCTACCCCGGCTGCTCCAGTCCGCGCTAAACGCCAGATCCTGAGCTACGGTGCCGCTCCATTCGCATACAACTACCCCGGCTACAACTACGCCGCTGCTCCTTTCGCTTACAACTTCGCCGCTCCGGCTGTCGTGGCTGCCCCAGCAGTGCCCGTCCGTGAGGCCACCCTGACCAAGACCATCCTCACCCCCGGACACGCTGTTGCTTACCGCGTCGACTAAAAAACATCAAAAGCATCTCAGGCTTCATTCGTACTTCAGCCTCTTTTTTCGTAACATTTGTTTTCTCGAATCTTTTTAACCCATCGCATTTTGTTTACAAAAATAAAATTTGATTTTTAAAACAACGAAAATCAACTACTTTGTTACCGTAAGCTATGAATAACTTAAAATGCTCTAGAATTAAAAAAAAAAAATTGAATGAGGAAATCAAGGAATCCCAAAGACGCGTGGCTTCATGAATAATTAAATTCGAAGGACGACCAAGTCCTTGATAGTAACAACCAGGTAACATAAGCCCCTGATTCGAATACCTTTTTGCTGCTCTGTGGCGACTCCGACTTCAAGGCCGTCGGCTCTGACGGGATGACTGACGCAACCTTCGCAAAGACGACTTCGTCTTCGCCTTGGATCGTGACGTGTCGTGACGGTTGATCGATCACCGTCGGACCCGTCGTTGCAGTTTTCAAAATGCTTTTCTTGGTGACACTTTCAACTCGTTGGTCCGTGCATTCAATCACGGTGCTGGTCTGCTGCGTTGACGAGTGTCCCGTCCAAATCGGGATGGACGGGGGCTCTTGCTCAGACGGCGGAGGTGGCCAGATTTTGGAATTGTGACTAGTAAATCGATGACTCCATTGTTTTTCCATTTCCAAAGCTTTTGGCGACGGTTTCAGGTGACCCACTGGGCTGATTGACAACTTTGGCAAAGTCTTGGAATCGCTTTCCACCCGTTTTGGAACCCACGATTTCTCCATGGCCAAGCCTTCGGCGGAGGGCGGTTTGGGCGATTTAGTTCTGGGCCAAGTTTGTGTGCCCGGCTGCACGGCAATGAGCTGCGGCTGCTGTTCTTCTTGTTTGGGTGGGACAATTTCCGGCTCTAGAGGAAGAACTTTTGGACGCGGTGGTCCCTCCATTTCAGGTGGAACTTCAAACTGGGTGGGCGGAGTCGGTTCTTTGGAAACGGCCCGGCTCGTCCGTTCGCCATCCGATGCCAATTTTGGTTTGACTTTCTTGTAACTCGCCGTGTCGTCTGTATCGCTTCCGGGCGGGACCCATCGGGGTGTAATTCGCGCACCCTCCAGATCGCTTTCGTAATCGCTTTCCCGCGATTCGCCTCGAACGAATTTCCCAGGCTTCCGCACGGCCGGAATAGCAGCCGGTTTCTTCTTTTCAGGACGTGGTGGATCTGGTTTGAAAGGAAACGGTTCTAATTCCGGAAATGGTTCGAATTTGGATAATTCAACGCTCGGCTGACGAGGAGGCAATTCCGGTGGCGGAGTCGGGCGGATGATTCTCGGAGGAGAAGATTCAGAGTCGGACGGCATAGGTAAAAGACGAATACGACCTGGAACTTCGGTCGGGCTGACTATCTTGCTGGCCTCCTCCAACAATCGGGTTTTTTCAGCAAAATCCACCCGTGTTCCGGAAGAAGAGCTTTTGGGCGTCTCGGATTTAGGCGCGTAAAGCACCTCCGGTGGCGGTTCTGGAAGTAAATCAGCTGGTTTAGCAGTCACATCCACTTTGAGTGGCGGGTGTTTTCGGCTGGAAGGCTCTTCAACGACTGGAGCAGCCGATACGAACAATTCCGCCGTACTAATGGCCTCTCCGGCTCTATTCATAGCCCTGACAGTGTATCGTCCAGCATCCAGCTCGGACACTTTAGAAATAACGATCCAGTGGCGAGTGCCTTCTACTTTAGTGAAGATACGTCCGTCATTGCTGGAGCTCAACGAACGATCGTCTCTGCTCCAAGACACTTCTGGTGGAGGAGTTCCAGTCACTTCGACTTCCATCGTAACTCGAGAACCCGAACGGACCGTCTGCGCCTGCAATCGTCTGCCAAACACGGGCCTGTGTAAAATATTTTCGCCAATATTAAAACCGACTTTCACATGTTATACTAAAAGAAAAATCTTTTACGGAAATTGGGTGCGACGAACGACTACATCCGCCGTACTACTAGCGGTACCGGCCAAATTTCTAGCCGTGCAGGTATATCTCCCAGCATCCGATTCTTCCATTTGTTTAATGGACAAACGGACTTTTTGTCCTCCGGATGAAATTTCCAATCGATCTTGTTCCTCTGGCGGAACAATTTCGACCCCATTTTTGTACCACTTGACATCCGGAATGGGATGGCCATCCAAGATGCCCTCCAGCTGGATATTGGCACCCGGCTCGACCATAACGCCCGTCAAAGCCGTTACGAATCTGGGAGGCATATCTTTACGTTGAGTTTTCTTTACCGTCTGGACAGGGTTGGCTTTAGGCGTGGCCGACTCTGTTCCAGCGAAAAGACTCGCCCGTTGTTTGACAGATAACACTGGCTCGTCATCTCCCTCTTTCTCGATAACTTTCGTCCGCTCAGTCGCCATCTGTTGGACAGCCTGTCCCGTCACTTGCGTGATAGATTGCTGGACTTGTCGCGTCACGGAACGGTAGCTGCTCTCTTGGCTACTGACAACGGTACTCGATTGGCTAAAAACGGCCCTTCGGTTCACAAAGGAATCATCTTGTTTTCTTGGCTCGACGGTAGCATCCGCCACACAAGTAGCTACCCCCGATTGACTTTCCGCTACGCATTTGTAGCGACCACCGTGTTCCGGACGGGCCATATCGACGGACAAGCGATACTGGTTTTCCCCAATTTTCGTGGTCTTAAATCCGAAACTAGATGCGGTTATGGGTTGATCATTAAAATGCCATTGGACCTGTTAGTTGGGAAAGATAGAGCGTTAATTACGAAGTCAACCAACGAGATTTGTTAATCAGTAGAAAAGAGAACTGACGTGAGGCGTGGGTCGCCCAGTAATGGTGCAGTCTAAGATCAATGGCCCGCCTTCATCTACTCCTACATTGCCAAAAATCTTTTTGAAAACGGGCGGTTCCGTTGTCGGATCCGGTTGCGCTGTCAAGGAGACTAAAGTCACTGATGAATTAGTCCCTTCATCGTGTCGTTTCTCTTCTATCGCTGCGTTCAGAAAAAAAGATAATGAATTTAAAACTCGCCCTACTTCATTTCGAAACAACAAAATGAAAGAAACAAAAAATGGGGTTACGAGATACGGTTAGATGACATTGGCTGGATGCTTCGCCAGCTGAATTGACGGCCACAACTCTATAGAGTCCGGCATCTTCTTGAAAAGCTTCGCGGATAACCAAAGAGCAGCGATCGCCTTGAAAAATGAGCTGGAAATCGCTGGATTCTTTGACAGGTCGATCTTTATGATACCAGATTACCTGGAAAATGTAATCAATCAAATATTTGAACATGTCCTAAAAAAAAAACAGTGCGCAACGGGTTTTAAGGGCAAGTTAGTCAGACTCACTTCAGGTTCGGGTTGAGCCACGATGACGCAATCCATTCTAACTTTGTCGCCTTCGCGGACGTTCATTTTGGCTGGCAAGCTTTGCTGGATACCTGGTTTGATAGGTTCCATGTCTGACGCAAGTTCCGAATCCGAAGTTTCTGTCGGAACCCGACCCTTGTGTTTCAGAAAGAAAAACGTGAATAACTTGCTGCTTTTCTTTTTTGCCAATAATAAGATAAGAGCTTTTCCCTTTTTTAATTACCTTGACAGCTAAATTGCATGTTGTGATGGCTTCGCCCGCTGGATTTCTCGCTACGACCGTATACGTTCCAGCATCTTTGGGAAACGCCTCGGTGATAGTCAGCAAATGTCTGTTGCCTTCCACCAACGTCTGTTGAAAGTATTACATCAATAGGTAATGCGAATACTTCTTTTTTTGTTTAAATAAAACAAAATAAAACAATAATACTTTGATGTCTCGCGTTTCCTTGACCGGTTTGTTGTTGTGCAACCACAGAACTGACGGTTTAGGCAAACCGGCAGATAAGACGCATTCGAGACGGACTTTTTGGCCAGTGCGAGCCATAACGTTGC
Source organism: Daphnia sinensis (assembly GCA_013167095.2). Lineage (NCBI taxonomy): Eukaryota > Metazoa > Arthropoda > Branchiopoda > Diplostraca > Daphniidae > Daphnia > Daphnia sinensis. The sequence continues at coordinate 7,640,571 of CM023197.1, forward strand.
TACTCAAACCTGGTTTAAAAGCAGGCACCTCCGTTGGTTCCAGAGCTGCATTAAAAAATCAGTGTGAATTCACACGACGACGAAAATAGAATTTAAAATGTTTAAAACGTTGACAACTGTCAGTTTGATTACGTTCAACGGTGAGTTGGGCTGCCGTGTCGGCGTCTCCTGCCTCGTTTACGGCCCTACATTCGAACATGGCGCCGTCTTCGACAAAAACTTGCGAAAAACTTAGTGTGCACAGGCCGTCGTTGAAGGTGATGTTGTAATCACGACAATGATCTACGCAGATGCCGTTCTTGTACCACGAAATCAGCGGGACGGGGATGCCTACGACGCGGCAAGAGAGCTGATGAGGCTGGCCTTCTCTGGCCGTCGAATCAATCAAAGACTCGACGAATTCCGGGGGTAGTAAGACATCCTCCGCGCATTCTAGAAAACAAGAAACAGTGGAAATCAACTATCACGAATACTTTAACGAGAAAATTTAGAAAGTAAACAAACTGGGATTACCTTGAACTCGAAGAAAAGCAGTAGTTTCAGCGATTCCGGCTACATTACTGGCTTGGCAGGTAAAACGAGCTGAATCGTCGGCGAATGTTTCGTCGATAGTCAGACAACAGGTGCCATCTCGTTCGTCGAATTTCGTTTGATAGTCGGGATTATTGGCGATGGCCATTCCGTCTTTCAGCCACAAAATAGATGGTGTTGGTTGGCCCGTCACCCTACCATAATTTATTAAACCTCTAGTTATCAATTTAAATTAAATAAGCAATCATCAGAACAAACCTGCACGTCAATTGAACAGCTTTACTCTCCTCAACCGTAGCATCTTGAAGCAACGTGGTAAAAATTGGTTCATCGATGGGCATTTCGACTGGTTTGGCTCGTTTCGGGGGTGTAGGAGCCCTGCCGGAGGAGAGAGCGGCAGCTGACGGCCTGGGCAATTCCGGTATACTGGCTGGAAGAGGTGGACGTGGCGGAGCAGTATGGCTTTCCTTCATAGCCAACGCGGCCGCTTCAGCCGCCTTACGAGCTTCTTCGGCAGCAGAAGCGGCAGCCCGAGCTGAAGCCGCTTCCGCCCTGGCTGCATCCAGCGATTCCTGGACAGCAGCTTGCGCCTGAAATTCAGTTTAAATAAAAATGAAAAACACGGTCGTCGATAATTAAAATAACGATATTATTTAATTACTTCGGCTTGTTTGAAACGATCTTCAGCTGCTTTTAGATTCGTAGCCAATGTTGTCAGTTCTGCATTCATAACCGAGAAAGAGTCCAACATGTTACGGTTTTCTTGAAGCACCGGCTGGATGCGATCAGAACTCTCGTGACCTGAAACCAATCCGGAATGATTACAAATGAATAGAGCAGTGTGGTTAAATTAATAAATTACCGTAAAGTTGGATGGCCATCTGTGAAATCTTGGTTATCTTGCGTTCCAGTTGAGCTTCTTGAGGTTTGATGAATCCGTCAACTTCTTTCAATAACGTGGTCGCCTCTTCCGGCGTCTTGACTTGGGTTGATTTACGAGCAATTGTAACCAACATCTGACTACCTGACCGGAAGGATTGTTCCACTTCTTCGACTAGAGTGAAGTAATCTATGGAAAGATTGATTTGCTGGCGTGTTTCCCCCACTTCACGGTGGAAACTGCTCCATTTGCGATTCATCTGAGACACTTCCACTTCCAGATTGGCCCGATCGTCATCATCTTCCGCAATCATTTTCTTGGCCGTACTGACGAACGTCTCTACCCGCACTTCCAGCAACTTGAAATTAAAGATTAACAATCATCCATTAAAATCAGGGGTTTAGAAGCCGATGAAAACATTTGATACCTCGACTGTCTTCTCGAATTGAAAGAAGGCTTGAGAAGTGACCTTGGCAGCAGCCAAAGATGACCCATACTGTCCTCGCATAGCAGCCAATTGTTTGCTAAGATCATCAAGTTGGACGTTGATAGTATGCAAATCATTGTTGAACTGACAGCGCTGCCTCTGACGAGCGAGTCGATCTTCTTCACCTTGCCAACTCTTTTGCCAATCGTCTTCTGTTTTCATCAAATAATACTCGACTAGATTCACATCAGGCTGGGCAATTCCAGGTGGTTCCTACATCATTCGGTGTTGTTTATTCTCACTGTAAGTTGTTGTGAAACTATTGAATGCATCTCTACCTGATCTCTCAGTAAACTTATGAATTGGCCTGCCTCTTGCTTCGTTATTTTAATCATTTCCGCTATGGTGTTGCGAGTTACTTGATGATCTTTGATCGCCTGATCTACTTCGGATATTGTGTTGTGCTGATGCGATTTCCTCTCAACGGCCTCAATCGTTCTCTCCACTTCGGACAAGTTTTTGAAAAGTCCAAGAGCCATTTGAACTAGTGTCTTGTACTCTTTCAACCTGAACTGCATCCGCTGTTGAAGAAGACAAACGTCTCCCAACATCTTCGACCGATCCTCTTGGTTCGCACCTGTTTAAGAAATCGCATTGATTATGTTTCGCTTTAAACTGATTTATTTGAATCAATTAACCACTTACTTGAAGAGAGCTTAGTTTGTTCAGCATCTAATTTCTTCGATTCCAACGTACTGAGCGTTGCAGTCCACTCATTCACAACATTTTTAGATTTCTCTTCAAGCAAACCCACCATCGCCGTGCAGGTTGGATGCTGGACGGTAATACCATGACTAGAATCTTCGGCCGTCGGAAGCATCGGGTAAAGACTTTGTTCTTTCTCTTCGTGAATTTCCATCACCTTGCCGAATCAATCATTTCAATAAGAAATGGCAAAAATTTAAATTCAAATGAGAAACTACCGATTGGACGATGGAAACGAAATTGTTCCATTCACGGCGCGTGTGCTGGATGGTAGTCACCGTTTCGATCCAGGTTTCCTGGGTATGATGGACGGTCAACTGTCGGCCTCCTAAATACTCCAGCAGACTCTCTACACAGAGACAGGCTTTTCTCACATCTAAGTAGCGGTCAGAAATCTAAGGCCCCCCGAAACAAACAATTAGACAGTCAAATGAAACGAGATCGATTACGAATAGTTGGTAAACTACCTTAAGGGCATCGGCCATGAAATTACGGCCCAGTTGGCTCAGTTGCAAATATTTCTGTTGGCCGTCCAGCCAAATTTCTTCGACTTGGCGTATGGCAACAGAAGGATCCTCATCTACGTCGAGTTGTTGACATCTAGACTCGACATCGTCCCAAGCTTCTTGAACTGCCATAGCTAGGGCGTGTAATCGGACGTAGGATTGCATCAATTCCACCCGGTCGGCCAAAGCTCGACAAAGTCTCTTCCACGTGTCGTGCAGCACGTCTCCTTTCATCTGCACCTCGTGAGCTTGAATTTCTTCGGCCATCTCGCATAACGGATTGACTGATCTTAGTAGAGATTCGATTTCGGTGCTTTTCATCTGTCCGAGTCCATTCGAAATGATTAAATGTTTTGCATAACACGATAATTGTTTAGAACCGATTACGTTCAAGTCGTTGAATAATTGAATATGCATATCCAATATATCTCTGGCTTCAGGCAAAGTACCACGCATATCCGTATGGCTCCGGAGAAATCCTTCAATCACATCCAGCAACCACGATTGCAACTAATTAAGGGAAAAAAATATGCATGAATTATTAACGAATGCGATGTACATATTTTGAAATACGTTTTCGTATTGCTCGATGAAGCTGCGAACAGCTTGCGTAATACGAAGACTCTCTTCTTTGTGCGCCGTGCAGAGGCTACCCAACTGTATGCCTCGATTTTCAATAAGTTCCACGGTTTTCCTAATACCCTGTTCAAACAATTAAATCATTTAACGCAATGGAACAAAGGAATTTACAAAAATCCCACCTCGGCGCCTGGATGAGAACGACCGACAACGTCCAGTAAAGAATAACCATGATGCAAAGCAGGTGCAGTGGCGTCTTCTAGAGCCCGAGACACTTGAGCGTGAAGCTGGGCAAGTTGAGCAGAACCTGGTGGGGCTTGATGAGCGGTCAGTTGCACTTCCAACTGATCCAATTTAGTCAATGCTGTTCCAGCGACTCTGAAGAATTGAATCGACTGAGCCAAAAGCTGTTCTCGTTGTTCCACCGTTTCCAGGAACTCGCTTGTCTTGTCCAGTAAGGCATACGCTTCTTTGCGTACCTGTTCGGCACCGTTAGCTCCGCCCAATTCATTACGCCAACGAGCCTGCAGCTCTTCTGCCATGTGTGTTAATTTTAATGTCTTCTCTTGCAGTTCTTTTCGTTCCGGCTGGATTTTATTGTGTTCGAATAGGAGCAGTTCAGCCGTGGCGGAAGAATCGCCCAGTGCAGAACTACTGTCACGTCCCAGGGCTTCTAGACGCTTCTCGGTGGCTGCCAAATCACGTCGTAAACAACAAACTTCCGACCATTGATCAAGGGCCGCACGTCGTTGCAAAAATGTCGACTCGGAACGACGACGTCGGTCGTGAAGGGCTTCCAACCATCTTCTCACTTGATTGAGAGCTATAAATCGAGTCCAGCACCAAAATCAACAACACAATCTTTAATTTGTTTTTAATTGACCCACCTGCATTGACAGCTGTTAAGATATGGCCTGGACGGGAATCCAACGTGCCTAGATTTTTCAAGGCAGTTAATTTTTCGATGAGCACTTCACCATCTTGCAGGGCAAGTCGAAGGCTCTCCAAAGCTGATTTACGACTTTCTTCGATTCTTGTGCGTAATCGTTTAATGCTGTCGACATCGGAAGGTAAAGATGACGTGCTGGCCGTCTCTCGATCCAAACTGGCCAACTTGTCAATCACATCTTCAGCGTGACTGTAAAAAAGAAAAGAAAAATTACGGAACAATTACTTTAGAGTTTTCAAAAAAACATTCCGCTCCAAGAATAGAAATCATTCGAGTGTTAAATGGCGTACATGAACCAAGCCGAGTTACGGACGCACAGACTCTTGTTGCTGCTCATGTTCTAGAAAAGCAGAGCGATAGTGGCGCACTTGAACTCGTCAACAACTTCAACAAAAAATACTACATACGTAGGGCGTAGGGGTCTAGAAATTTTTTTTCACATGAAAAAATATGCAGAAACACGCACTTAGCAAAAAATGGTGCTTCTAGGCCATAGGATATCTGTTGACTGACTCACTTAAGGTCCCGACTGCATGCAGTCCGTAATTTTTGCGACGCTAGAATAAATTCAGTTTCAAAGTCATGGGTGCTAAAAATAGGAAATCCCTTCAAAACTCGGAAGAGGGCAAAGTTCTTTTTTTTTCCTCAAAAGAAAAGAGCTTTTGGAACGATGCCCGGGGAAATCGGGGCGCTGATGTATACCTTGAACCTGCCGCTGTCTCAAACCGTTTGGATTGTAAATGTTTTTTTTTTTCTACTTTGGAGTATGCACATTGCACAACGTCATTTCACCCATGTCTAATCCATCGTTCAAGCATTCGGAATTTTGTAAGAGATTACGATTGACAAACGGATCGAAATCTGTTGTCCAATGTTGGCTAAAAACCCAAGATTACCATTTCCTGGAAACCACAGCCATTTCGTACAAGTTCTACATATTTCAAGCAGTTTCCGGGTATAGAACATACCGATTAACCGATAGTTAATCCTTGATAAACGCTTACAATTTGAACAAAATCGTTCATTACCTGTGAAAGGCGACGTTGTATTCTAGGATGACCCTACGTTGTTCCAGAAAAGAATTAAGATCTTTCCATGCCTGCCCGAGCGATTCGGCCATTGCAGCATAGACTTCGGCACGAGGTCGTTGAGTTGCAATTAGCTGGTCGGCTTGTTTCAGCAGCTCCTCCACTGGACTTTGCTTGCTCTGGAGAAATGACAAAATCCAATTCGTTTTAATTGGCATAAATCATTCATTGAAAAAAAACCGCACCTGTAACTTTCTCAGGACGTCCTGATGAGCCATCAGAAGATCGGATGACGTAACGAAACAATCGCCCATTCTCGTCATGTCTGGACTCATTTCCAGCACCTGCAGCTCTAGCCATTCTTTACTCTGTAGAAAATACAACACAAAATAAAGAATAATTTGTAAAAAGCACTTCAGATTTTCCCATCTGTTTTAAAGATAAGGAAAAACTAAACAATGAAACACAAGCAAACACGTTCGATACAAAAACCAGAAGCACAGTGCGACAGGAGTGCCGGGAAGGAGTTCGTTGAAGGCATTTCAACTGTATGGCATTTGCTTCGTAGTGTAGACAAAAACATAAAATGACCATCTACTCTTTCGTTAGACATAAAAAAAATTTCATTTAAGTCTATTGCACACGCCCCTGTTTTGAGGGAAATAAGATCAATTTTGATCGCCCTTCCTTCTAAAAAGTAACAACTCTTGGTCTTGGGGTCTCGACTCTTGACCTTTCTCAGGGGATTAATGGCCTCAAATCGCAAAAGTTTTTCCAAATAAAAAAAAACATTTTCAAATAGAATCGGAGAATCCCGAGATAAAATATCTTGGATGATTAGAAGGTAATCCACAGTAAATTCCAATGGATTTCTTTCTTCCTTTTATTCTTTTCAATTGAAAAATCACATATCGTTTCTTTTATTTAACCAATCGATAGACAACAATATGTTCAATCATCCGTGTTGCCCAGTTTTAAGCATTAGCAGACTAAACAACATTCATTTTCAGTCAAATAAATTTTTCTCACCAATTCCATTAAAAATTGAGTTTTTCTTATATTTCCCATTTCATAGTCACGGCTACTTGAAATAACCTAATATTGGACATTTTCCCTGACAAGAGTGGACAGTCTGGGCACACAACTGGTGGCCATTGTCTGCCACACTACAGGATGTGTTGTCGGGATCGGGATGTGAGAAATAGATGAATGTTAACGCATCCATTTTTCTTTTCTTCTTCTTGTCTCAGCTCAGTGCGCGCTCGAGCTATTAAAATTTACAAGTGACATTGCAGACATCTATCCTTGTTACTCGTCGATAAGGATTCGTGGGTTTGCCTCGGCGAGCGTAACGAGAATAACAAACTTAACGCGTCAACTTGACGGCTTCATCTGCTTAGCATCATTATCGCCAACATTCCTTAATTCTCGTTTGCTTCTGGAATGCAGGGCACTTTAAAAAGGTTCGTAGCTTTTCTTTTCAATTTGCTAAGCAATTTACGTGTTTATTTACAATCTATCGGGTTGACCCAGTAAAATAAGCAGACCAAACTTAAACATGCATCGCAAATACGAAATGATACACGTATCGGTTTACTCTTACGTGCGACATAAAAACGTGACTCGTAATGCAATTGCCTGACGGCCAATCCTTCGTAATCCACTCGACCCTGTAAGATCGATCGTTCGTCCGGCATTCCAACACTTTTTTGGCAAGCAATATAAACACTTGCGTAGTTCAATCTAGAGCAAGATCATCGCAATGCTATGTGGGTGGTGGACCTCAATTTCATTTCCTTTTATTTTTTTTTCTATTCTTGGGTTGTATACCAAATCAAAATAACATATTCGCTAGGTTGCATTTTCAGATGCGTATTGTTAGTATAAATACTGAGAAAAGGAAAGTTCCGTTTTTTGTTTAAAAGAGCGAGGCTCGCGTGCTGGCCGCTTCCGTTCGCGCCTGTGTTTTTCCCTCTTGTTTTTCAAGTTTATTTGTTTCTATTTCGGTACGGGTCGGCTATTCGCTTTTCGAGGGGCACAAAAACAGCCCCCTAGCTGAGACTCTCGGGAGTTATGCGGTACCAAACAGAGCGAAACCCGAGGGTTGACTTTCACACCCTCCACTTGATAACGAGGGGAATTTTACTTAACTTTTAAAAAAATGATTTTTAAACTGCATCGACCAGCATTTAGCGAAATATGCTAAGTAACGGTAAGGTGGTGAATGAGAATGTCACCTGAAGGAGAGCGACAACGATACGAGTGGCGCCACTTTGAACGGCAATGGTCGAAATGGTCGTCGTTGCCGGCGTCTGAGATGACAGGACGGAGCCGGATGACCTCTGCTGCCGCTGGAGCGAATGCGCTAAAGGCGGGATGTCCGCTTCGGCCATGTCAAATACTCTCTCTCCTCTTCACAGTTCGTTATATGGGTTGCACGGCTGATTAGGATTTATCCGCAAAAGAAAATAGAACGAACCACACCCAGCGTGATATTTCCGTCCGTGGTACTCACGCACGCCAAGAAGAGGGAGGCGAAGGGTAAGGAGGAGGCCAAAATGGAAAAACTTTTTTTTTTTTAGAAAAAGACAAACAACAAAAGACTCCCCGCGTCCAGACTCGGTGCCAGTCGGGGAGGAACTGGTCGCTCTCTTCCGCTGGCGTCGCTGTGCGCGACCGCAGAAACCTAAGGTTCTATTTATAGAGAAGCCGCCTAGTATAAGAAACATGTAGGCGCGTATACAACAAACTTCTTCCATTCTTGATTTCTATCACAATTTTTTTTTTCCTTTTTTCTTTAGGTAAAGATCAGTTTTCTAGACGTCTTTTGACTGGCCGCTTGTTGTGCTGTCACGTTGGATTAGTTGCCCCAACAGCGGAGAAACAAGGCAGGCCTATATCGGCTATACCGACTGGGGAGGAAATAGATCACAAATGTTTTGGTATTCAAAAATAGTAAACAAACCGGAAAAGGGAACAAATTCACGCGCCGATGTTACATATTTTAAAATTTAAAAAGAACTAAATTTCGAAAAATCCAGTTGCTCTGCAGGTAAATATTGACAATTATGTGATCAGCTGTAGATGCCATTAGCTCCTGATTAGGTAAGCTATAAAACTGAACGGCAGCTAGTTTGAATCGAAAAAAATTATGAAAAGTATTTATTTGTTCGTGAATTTGCTTAATGATGAAACACCTTTAAGCTTTCAAGTCCTATTTATTTCTCCATTTTAAATTATATTAATTTTTAATATAAGAAGAGTTTAATCTCATTCAGAGCAAACAATGTATAGCATTTTCATGGTTTCAAAAGGGAAAGCTGTATTATTGGAATGACAGGGACGGACAGGGATGTTCATCGACTGACGATTCGTTATAAATCTACAGTTTTAAGGAAGCGCAAAAAGAAAAAATGAATGACATCGTTAGCTTAAGCGCCTTGGCTCGTAGCAAGGCCGTTGAGCCGTTGACTGCACTTCACAACGACATGATCTTCTGTTTAGGGTTTGGGCACATAGGTGTCGTTCACGTGAACACTTACCTTGTTACGGTTCTATCCGAATCACACTCTTGATCACTTGAACTGGCATAAAATGGATAAGCCACAGTCACACGATATCCTCTGCCCTGAGTTCTTCTGTCGCCTTACGAGAACCGCAATGAAATCTACAGTAAACGAATCTATAGTCAACAACTATCTGAAATAATTTGTCTTACTTTCTTTGATTGTTTTATATACGTTTACAGATTGCTTGCCTGTTTTTGTTGGCTGTTGCCGCCCAAGCTCAGTACTTTGGCAACTACGGATACGGACTCGGTGGACATTACGTAGGATACTACACCTACACCGGGGTTCACACTGCTGCCGTCCCTGCTGCCTACCCTGTTGTTTACAGCTACCCAGCCAATTCCGCTAGCCAATACCTCGCCAAAGATGAGCTCGGCCAGGCCAGCTTCGGTTATGCCCATCCCGGACAGACCGCCACCAACATCCAAGATGCTTACGGCAACCAAGTCGGGAGCTACGCTTATTTCAACCCAGAAGGTAAAGAGGTCCGTGTTTCCTACACCGCCGACTCTCGAGGCTTCCGCGTCCTGTCCAACGACCTGCCCGTTGCCCCAACTGCCAACTTGGTAGCCCCCGTCCCAGTCCAGGACACCCTCGAAGTTGCCCAGGCTAAAGCTGAGCACGCCGCCGCTGTTACTGGTCCAGAATAATTCCTGAAGGATAAGCTGCAATTTTTTGTACAACAGTTGAAAAAGCGCGTCGTCACTTGTTTCCCAAAAAAAGAAAAATGATCCATAAAATTACCACTGGTGATAGGAAATAAGTTATTGAAATTTGGTTTCCGAGAGAACTAGTGTTACCGTGTTAACGAAACGAAACAAAAATCGTTCATCAACGAAAAGTTTTTTTTTATGAAATTTAAAAAAATGTGATTAAATTAAAAAAAATGCAACGAAAATTTCGTTTCTGTTGTCATCAAATTTGTTTTCCTTTCATATTTGTCTATACATATTGTGGTTTGGGAAAAAGAATTAAAAAATTTATAAGATTTTAACATCAAATAAAACTGCGTAAATTAGTGCAATAAGCTTGTCCATTTTTTGATAAAGCAATACACAAATGCTTTTTAATAGAAGACTAGTAAAAAAAATCGTCTATACTTCAATTTTCGAGTATTGGGTTTTTAAAGTCTTACTCTCGATCTCATTAATTTTTATTTATGATTCCCTTATTCGATTTTACTGCTCTACGAAAGCTAGCAGCATCTTTTTTGCTTTTCCAGGGTTTAGAAAATTGCTTTCACGATTTTTGTTTCTAAACAATTTAAAAGTGTTATCGTAAAAATGAAATAATCCGACATTTTCTCTTTAATTTTAAAATTGTTATTTTGTTCAAAGCCTTTATTGTTCTTGTAAAACAAAAAATATTTTAAGAATCCAGGAATTGAGATTTTTCTCGAAACCTTATGAAAACGAAACAAAAAATTCGTTAACAATTGTTTCGTTTAGAAGAAAAAACCAAAACAAATATTAAAAAAAAATTAAACGAAACGAAAACGAAACAAAGTGAAATTTCACAAACACGGCTACACTAGAGAATACCCCAAAAATTGCTCCAAACGAGCTGTCGTTACGTGGACAACGTACTGCACACCTGTTTGACAAATGTGGCTTTTCCAGGCCAACGCATCTAAAAGCATAATCGCAACAGATAGAGTCTTACAAATGCTTTTACGTCTTTTGTTTCTGGCTTCGTAAGCTTAGGATTTCTAGGCTTAGCTTAAATGTATTTGCTAGTACGAAATTTAGTTTAACTTTGCTTGAATTTTTATAATTCTTTTTGTTGATTTCAGCTTGGTTATGGCCGTAATTTAACGAATAATTTAAATTTCGTACAGACACTAAGTTTTGAGGAAGCGCAACATAAAGGGAATAACAACATTAGCTAAACACATTGGCCCGTAGCAAGGACGTTGACGAATCCTCACAACGCCCTGATCTTCCATTGTTTAAGGTGTGGTCACATATGTGTCATTCAAGTACACACTTACCTTGTTAGGCTATTGTTACTTTCCCAATCTCTCCCCCTAACACTTGGACTGGTATAAAAGAGACAAGTCACAGTCACATGATATCCTCCGTCCAGAGCTCTTCTTCCATCCTTACGAGAACTACAATGAAGTCTACAGTAAGCAAATCTATATTCAACAACGATTCAAATAATTTGTCTTATTTTCTTTGATTCTTTTATTTACGTTTACAGATTGCTTGCCTGTTGGTGTTGGCTGTTGCCGCCCAAGCTCAACACTTTCCCAACTACGGATACGGATTTGGTGGATTCGGTGGATACTACGGAGGATACTACCCCTACACCGGTATTCGTACTGCTGCCGTCCCTGCTGCTGTCCCTGCTGCTGTCCCTGCAGCTTATCCCGTTGCTTATGGCTACCCAACCTACTCCGCCAGCCAATATCACGCCCAAGATGAGCTCGGTCAGGCCAGCTACGGTTATGCCCACCCTGGACAGAGCGCCACCAACCTTCGTGATGCTTACGGCAACCAAATTGGTAGCTACGCTTATGTCAACCCAGAAGGTAAAGAGGTACGCGTTTCCTACACCGCCGACTCCCGTGGCTTCCGCGTCCTGTCCAACGACCTGCCCGTTGCCCCAACTGCCAACTTGGTAGCCCCCGTCCCAGTCCAGGACACTCCCGAAGTTGCCCAGGCTAAAGCTGAGCACGCCGCCGCTGTTACTGCCGCCAAGTCCGGATACGTCCCTGCTGCCCCCGTTGCTCCCGTTGTTGCTCTTCCAGCTCCAGTTCAGGACACACCCGAAGTAGCCGCTGCCAAGGCTGAATTCGCCGTCAAGTACGCAGAGGCCAAGGCCGCCGCTACCCCGGCTGCTCCAGTCCGCGCTAAACGCCAGATCCTGAGCTACGGTGCCGCTCCATTCGCGTACAACTACCCCGGCTACAACTACGCCGCTGCTCCTTTCGCTTACAACTTCGCCGCTCCGGCTGTCGTGGCTGCCCCAGCAGTGCCCGTCCGTGAGGCCACTCTGACCAAGACCATCCTCACTCCCGGACACGCTGTTGCTTACCGCGTCGACTAAAACATCAAAAGCATCTCAGGCTTCATTCGTACATCAGCCTCTTTTTTCGTAACATTTGTTTTTTTCGCGAATCTTTTTAACCCATCGCATTTTGTTTACAAAAATAAAATTTGATTTTTAAAACTACGAAAATCAACTACTTTGTTACCGTAAGTCCGTAAGCTATGAATATCTTAAAATGCTCTAGAATAAAAAAAAAATTGAATGAGGAAATCAAGGAATCCCAAAAACGCGTGGCTTCATGAATAATTAAATTCGAAGGACGACCAAGTCCTTGATAGTAACAACCAGGTAACATAAGCCCCTGATTCGAATACCTTTTTGCTGCTCTGTGGCGACTCCGACTTCAAGGCCGTCGGCTCTGACGGGATGACTGACGCAACCTTCGCAAAGACGACTTCGTCTTCGCCTTGGATCGTGACGTGTCGTGACGGTTGATCGATCACCGTCGGACCCGTCGTTGCAGTTTTCAAAATGCTTTTCTTGGTGACACTTTCAACTCGTTGGTCCGTGCATTCAATCACGGTGCTGGTCTGCTGCGTTGAGGAGTGTCCCGTCCAAATCGGGATGGACGGGGGCTCTTGCTCAGACGGCGTAGATGGCCAGATTTTGGAATTGTGACTAGTAAATCGATGAGAAAACTCGATTGAATCTAGTTACTGCCGCCAAGTCCGGATACGTCCCTGCTGTTGGAAAATCCAGGATCCGAACCTGAGATCTCCGGAACACCAGAGGAACGCTCATCCAATTGAGACACAATAACATCATCGTTGCCGTCCACGCCTGGTCATCCGCATTCATCGCCCGCTCAATCTTCCACGCTCACGCCCGTCTGAGCCGTAGCCGTCACCGTCGCCGCCCATCCATCATCGTGGCCGCCGTCCAGTCTTCCCTAGCAGCGCCGCTGGAATTTACCGCCATCCGCTACGACTACGGTTGTTCGTCTTGTGGCGTTAAACACCTCAGCTGCACCGCCTCCACCATCACTACCTCCCGCGGGAATTCATCGTCTCTGATCCAGTCATCCTCCGCTCCTGCATCAGCCTCCGGCGCCAGTAATTGAACTCTCCTTCTCTTCTTCTTTCGCGCATCCTTTGTGTGTCGTGCGCCGCATTGCATTCCCGTCAACTCTTGACCCTTCTTACGCTGGCACTTCGGTGCTAGGCCGCACAAAAATACACTGAGTACTCCCTGAGAAGGGAATACGCACATACGCTGGCACCTCTTGGTGCTAGGCCGCATTCGTAGAGTGATTCCCCCATAAGGGAATCACCGCATACGCTGACACTCCGGTGTTAGGCCTTCAGAAATACACAAAAGACATACGCTGGCACTTCGTGCTAGGCCTCGCATACAATAGAAACAAATAGAAAATTACGCTGACACCTCGGTGTTAAGCCTTAGAACCCCATACTTACTGTAAATCTGAGTCGGCAGTTCCGACATTAAAATAACTATATTTTCAATTGGTCCTTCGAAACCGTATTTTCCAGTGTCCGACAATCTCCAGCTACAGCAACAGAAAGCGGTCTTCGACCACTTCCAGACCTTACCGGATACGAGCGCCAGGGGTTATACCCTCTGGAAAGAACTCGAAAACACCATACCCAAGGGGGTCTTCAGGAGACTTCGGCTACCAGAACCCTTCCCGGAGCAGCGGTCAGCCAGAGCAGAGCGCAAGAGAATCGCTCCTTATACACGGCCGGTGCCAGAAACGTTAGGCGCTGTGCCCCTTCTAAGCACCGAGGAGCGATCTCAGCTCGACGCGCTGACCCGCGTTCGAGCCTCACAGGCGGCAAGGATTGCCGAAGCTCAGAAGGCCGCCCAGGAGGCAGAGAAGAGAGCCAAACTGATCCTGGAGGCATCCCGGATCCGTAAGGAAAAAGAACGCCTCAGACTCCGCGAGGAGGCGCTGGCCAGAGCGTCCAAACCAGACATTCCGCAGCCGGAACCCCAGCCTGGGCCATCAACTTCGCCCCGCCGGCCAACAATCCTAGAGAGGATTAACCGAGAGATTCGGGAGCAAACCGTCCCAAAACCGATCCCAGTAGAGGTCAGATCCACAGCATCGACTCCCAGACGGCGATACTCCAGAATTATACCGGCTGAAAAAGTGGACAAAAAACTAGCAAGAAAGTTCGCCAGGCACGGGCTTAAAACCTAATCCTCGGAGGAGGACGAAATCTTGAAATCACCTGTATCAGCTTAAATCAGGGAAATAAAAAGATTGCAGAAAAAAAAAATACTCTTCGTATGTTTGGTTAATATTTTATAGCACAGTCTAGTGGTCAAGAACCCAGGCTAGCATTCGGGAGACTCGGGTTCAAATCCGACCCCAGCAAATAAATATAAATCCTTTTTTCAGCAGTGGAAAAAGCCAGCACTACGATTTAATACTACAAAGGCATATCAGAACAGTCTAGTGGCTAACAGCGCGGGCTGACATCAAAAGATCCAAGGTTCAAAACCAAAAAAACATATTAATAAAATTTTTTCGAGAGAAATTGCTCTACAAAGGCCTGAGGTTCGAATCAGGACTCGGGTAAAAAAAATTAATTAAAAAAGGAGGAACGAAGTCAAAAAAAAAACACAGCATAGCAAATAACACGATAGCCCAAACGGCATAAGCAGCGCTTAGCACTGAAGTCCAGGGTTCAAGCCTGATCAACTTCTTAAAAAAACAGAAAACCTTTTTTCACGCACATAAAGATCAGAGAAAAACTTAGAGAAGTGCCCATGTATTAGCTTAGTTGGTTAAGACGCCAACTCACTCCGAGCAAACGACACTGCTAGAAGTAAAGAAAGAAGAAAAAACAGAGACCACATCCTGCCACACACAAATCACAGCCCCATGGTACGAGAAATTCAGTTCATTACGAACGATTACCAGGGTATCAGCCACAATCTCTAGAGCAATAAAGAAGATCCTCAGAAGATGCACAAGATGTCAGAAATTACATTCCCACGCATTCGCAGAAATCCCAGCGCCATTGCCCATAGACAGACTACAGATGTCCAACCCGTTCACAGTCACAAAGGTGGACTTTGCCGGTCCATTTCCTGTGGAAATGTGAACAAATAGACCAACAATGGCGTATACCTGCCTCTTCACATGCGCAGTTACGCGAGCCGTGCATCTGGAAGTCACAACAGACCAAGAAGTATCGACGTTTATATATGCCATGAGGAGATTTTTCTCAAGGAGGGATTTTCCCAAAGCTATGTACTCAGACAACGCTGGGACATTTACGAAGGCAGCAAAGTATCTCAGATCAGCATACAAGAGCCAGAAAGTGTATAACACATTAGCAGAAATGAACATAAAATGGAGGTCACATACGCTGGCACCTCTCGGTGCTAGGCCGCATTCGTAGAGTGATTCCCCCATAAGGGAATCACCGCATACGCTGACAGTCCGGTGTTAGGCCTTCAGAAATACACAAAAGACATACGCATACGCTGGCACTTCGTGCTAGGCCTCGCATACAATAGAAACACATAGAAAATTACGCTGACACCTCAGTGTTAAGCCTTAGAACCCCATACTTACTGTAAATCTGAGTCGGCAGTTCCGACATTAAAATAACTATATTTTAAACCTGCTGCCCCCGTTGCTCCCGCTGTTGCCCTTCTAGCTCCAGTTCAGGACACACCCGAAGTAGCCGCTGCAAAAGCGGAATTCGCCATCAAGTACGCAGAGGCCAAAGCTGCCGCTACCCCAGCTGCTCTAGTCCGTGCTAAACGCCAGATCCTGAGCTACGGTGCCGCTCCATTCGCATACAACTACCCCGGCTACAGCTACGGCGCTGCTCCTTTCGCTTACAATTTCGCCGCTCCGACTGTCTTGGCTGCTCCAGCAGTGCCCGTCCGTGATGCTACATTGACCAAGACCATCCTCACTCCCGGACACGCTGTTGCTTACCGCGTCGACTTAAGTCATTCCGAACCTCGTTACGTTAAAAACATTGAACTTTTTTATTTTCTAAATTCGCGGTTTTTCCTGTTAAACATTCAACGGAAAATAAAAAAAAAAATTTAAAGCATATTTTTTGAAAATCTTTGAGGGCGAGGATAATTCTTGAATGGGATTTATCCCTTAGGTATTTTATTTTATTTGATTGCTATTTTTTGTTCAAAAGTTGAAGAGGAGCGTCGTCACTTTTATTTCGAAACAATTGTCATAGAACTAACAGGAGTGACGGTGTTATTGAAATTGGGTTTCCGAGAAAACCTCAAAAAAGGGCTGCAAAAAGTGTTCATGTTACCTGGGCCAAGCAACACCTGTTTGATCGAACGTGGCTTTTCAAGGCCAACGCATCTAAGGGCGAAGAAATACAGTGAAGGTCGACATCAGATAAGCTGTTGCTATATAGTCAGCGTTGTGTCCTGATACGCCCACAAACTGGTTTTTGACTTGAATTCAGCAAAAGTCTTTCAGTTGCACCTGTTTGATAATGAAGCAAAGTCTCGTAGATGCAGTGCAGTCTTACTGATGTTTTGAATGAAAATGGTGACAATCAATATCTAAAATTTTCGTAAAATTGTCAAATGTTTTGTTAAGCAATCAGCCTGCTATGTTGTCCAACGATTTGCTTTTCCCTAAGTCTATTTCTTTTAATCTCAATTGCATATTAATTACATTTGTTTTTGTGGATTATAGTTCCATGATTTACTCAACAGTTGTTTATACTACCAACGTAATAGTGTGGAAGATTATGAAAAATGTGCGTCTTACGTAAGTGTTTTCTTACGTATGTCCTTCGACTGCAATCAGGCATGGCATAAATTAATTCTAAGCGGTGCAATGAATTTCCACGTGAAACACCGCCACTGCAACGCAAAATACTAAAAGGTAATCTTTATGTCTTTTCCTATTCCCAATCTCTAAGTTTGTTTTAACTTAGTTTGTTAACCCATTTCTCCAGCAATTGCATCCGCGAAAATGCAATCGTCTTTTCCTGGATAACTGGTCGAAGCTACGCGGCATGTCGCGTGTCGTCACTGAGCAACTTCCTCGTTCACCAATCTTCAACGCGCAATTCACACGTGACGTCAAGTAGCATTTGCCACGGACTGCCCCTTGCAGATAATGTTGGATAGGTAAGAAACGATGAAACTGTTGGAGGCATCGCAATTACCGGTGTGGTGGAAACTATAACACGAATGCAATTCTAGCGGCACTCTTATTGTTATTATGGCGATTAGTTAATCAATTGAGATCACGCTATGGTTGAAATGCTTTTTTAAAATTTTTTTTTTTACCGTTTAATTGACCACAAGTTTTTGCTTCAACTATAGAAACTGTCCGCTCATTGGAGAGCACGAATTTTCCGCCAAGAAAAAAAGAGAAATCTTAACGGTTGTTCCTTTTGCCATGATGTCCCTATTTCAAGGAACCCGAACCTTGAGAATTCGGGAGGATCGAAATTCACAAATGTGCGAAACTGATTTTATCTAAAAGAAAATTGAAAATGTCTGAAAAACGATTCATATCGCAAGAGTAGCCAACTGAAAGAGCGTCGCAATTATTTCCAACATGACAAATCAAAATCCACACGGCGTGAAAAATAAAAAAGTCAATGTGAAAAATGACGAAAGAAGAACAGGTTTTAATGGTGAAAACTTGTGCATGTAACACCCACAAACCGTTCAGTTTCGGACCACATGAAATCGGATAACTAAGATTTAATCTATATACCACGAAGTTGACCGTGGACATTGTCAACAGTTATGTAACGTTTGTGCTAGTTCCATTAAAATTGAACGCCGTCCCCACGATAATACACAATTCAAATGGTTTATATAGGGCTATCAATGGTGCTGGCGATGATGGTCGTGTTTCGTTTCCCGGGTTGCGGTTTCGGTCGTTCATTGAGCTCTCACTTTCCCGCGCGTGATCGGCGCGCGTTTACATCATCAGCGGAGCGTTTACGTTAGTCCCCACGTTTCCAGTAATGAACACGTATGGCCAGTGGAACAACATGTCCTACCTTTTTACATATACTGTTTACAGTTCCAAAGGAAAGTCATTTTCCATCTACATCCCGACCATAGTTTGGCCAATTGGTGGTTTTTTTGTTTTGGAATTGCGGTTTTAAATAATGTTCGCACACAAGGCTAGATACTTTTCGTGTTGTTGTTACATTTAAAATTTTATGGATTACATTAATAAAGGGTGGGACTGAATTGATCTACGATCAGATAAAAGGACCATCGTTGTCGTCATAAGGTCTTACCGTTTATTATTTTTCCTGTGGTGCGCAATGCCCGTCCGGTGCTGACACCATGCTAATCTGTATGCTCTCCTGTTAGCAAATTTTTCTGAAAGTAATAAGCTAGGCTACTTTAAATTCTGTATTCAAGCATTTTTTACCTGCAAAATGAAGTTCGCTCTAGAATTGGGTAATATGATTCTCTGTGGTTAGCTGATGGAGAACTGATTTCAAAATGTTCTTTTCACTGGTCTCTTTCACGCTACGATACTGCCACAAAATTACATTTGGAAAGAGCCACCATCTTTTTATTTTGTCCAAAAAAAAACACACACAAAGAATAAACTTTGTGGTATCACACCTTGTTCGTTTGACGGCGCACGATTTATCTGTTTGCAGGTAACAAATGTGTCAACCAAACACCTGTTTGGCAAAAGAAATAGCAAACCAGTAAATTGGAAAAAAAAGAGGAAAAAAATGAAGATGTAAAAAACTGAAAGGTTGATTGATAATGTCTAGCCAACTGGCTGTATATCCCTCTCGTATTTAGTTTCTCTTCGTGAATAATCCACATTACATTCTCTCGTTCGTTTCGGGGCGTGTCAAGTCTCGACAGGGAGCCCCGTACATTATTTGGTTGTCTTACTGGCTATGAAATTAACAAAACACAAAATTGATAAAATTCAAAGCTTAGTCATATCAGTTGATGATCAGACATTTACTTTAAAATAAATGCCGTTGGAAGAAAATATGAAAGGTATGAATGACGCGATGTTCGCGTGAGATGCCAAATAACTTCTTTGCATTCGAGTGCCTTGTTTGGTTGCCCTATTGTCAATTTCCTCTGGTCATTTCATTATTAATTGGCTGCAACACCTTGAGATCCTGTTATCCGATCCAGCCATATAGATATACTGGAAACTCCTTTGTACATACGAGAAACATTATTAATGTTCCTTTTCCATAACACAGCATCACATTTCATTGTACGACAACGCGCATTCTTGTACAAACGTTACACGGCAGGTAAATATAACAAACAAACACCTGACTTTTCAAGATATGCTATCAATATCTTTATCTTTTTGTTTGATCGTCATGTCCGTTTCCATTTTTCAAAGAAGCCAATGTCCCATCACCCGTACGGAATATAACGATTTCGGTAAAAAAAAACCATCACCGATGTCCCATTCAGACGACGAGAGTTGGCGTACCCATAGCGGAAGGTGAAAGCTATATAATAAAAAGGCCAACGTGCTGGCTAATAAATTACGGCGGATGTCACTCCGTTCTCTATGCCTATCAGCGATCAGCAGAAGAAAATTAGATTTAACCGACCGGTACGTTATGAGTTCGTCTCCTTTGCTCCGCACAGAGACCATTCTTCAGTCGTCAGCTGTCACATCCTGCTATATCTATACTGATTGGCGGACGCCATCCGTATACGGCACAGTGCAAATGAACTTGCTGGTCTGCTGGACGTAGTATACATATACGCTGTGGACTCTGAAAATCAAGTAATTTTCTTCACGGTGTTAAGGTTGTGCAAACGGATTCTTTTTGGACAATGCTCTTTTGCTATAGGTTGGCGAGAAAATGATTTCCTGGTTTACAGTGTATGACTTCATCTATAATCAGTCGTGGCTGTGAGTAGACAAAGTTCTGAAGCCGGAATCACTTATGGCGAATTTGCGCGTGGACTCTTCTTAGCTGTATGCCCTTTAGGCACGTCACTGCACCATAATTAATGTACAATTTTAAATAGCGAAATTTTCGCATTCAGCGACGTGATGATGGAAGAAGCCTGTGCACAGACGTTACCACCAGTGATTATTAAGTATTCGCTTCAATCAAACAAAACGCTTTGCAAAAAACACTTATAACAAAATAAACAAACAAGAAATGCCGCATTATTCGGAGTTCTTGGACCACTGTCCGATCCGCCATAGCAAATATAGTTACGGTCGTAGCGTTTTGAGCTTCTTTGAATTGTGGTAGTAAATTACGATGTGCGTCCTCAGTTACCTCCGGCTTTGTTTGTGCGTAAGAATATACGTGATGGCGCAGTGCCATAGTGTCCAACGCAATCTGTGAAAACGATCTTTTATGGCGATGCCCATTCTTTCGGCCGAAAACGACGTGGTGGCAAAGGCAGTTAACAATTTAACGCGAATTTCATTTGAGGAAAGCTTGAATGAGAATGTCGGAGAATTAAGGTTCGTTGCATAACTATATATATACGATGCTACTAATCGCGCCTTTTTCCCATGCAGGCTTTTATTTATAAGCGATCGTTCGACATGCATCTCTATATGCGCAATAAAAAGTAAAAGAAAGGCTATTAAACAACCTCAAACGATCGGTAATAACTCCCAGTTTTATTGGATGATTATGTGCACACCGTCGGTCTAATTTCTTGTGTATACGAACGACATCGTTCGTTTAAAGAACACGAGTCCAAAAGAGAAAGAGAAAGCCAATCAAAAGGGCTCATTCAAACACAATCGTGTATTAGCTTTAACTATTCAAGACATTATTTTACGTCGATTATCTGGTAGTTGCTTGTACCTTAAATGCCAACGACGGACCTCGTTTTGTACTTATTATAGCCATAGCCAAAAGACACCCAAACCCAAAACACACAAGCGATATCAGATAATTATCGCGATGTACTTAACTTTTATTAAAACGTACATGGTCATTCGATTCAACGACTATCATTGTCTATTCGAACCAAAAAAGAAAAGAAGAAACGTGCAAATTGCCATGCTTTTATCGTATTTGGAAACATCTCGCTAATGCTGCGCTGCGGGTTACGTCCATCCATACAGCAGCTGTATATTCTACAGGGCGAATAGGTAGACTACTAACAGATGACACAAGTTGCCATAAATACTAATACGAATTACAATTCCGCTATATTCCATTTGGGCCGTAAATGCCAACTATAGAACTACAAACAGTTTGTTCTCCAACACCTCTTAGAGGCGCGATACGACGCGACAACGAGGAAATAATACGAGCATAGCAACAAGAGCTTCGTTCTCTATAGATGCCCAACTATACCAAGGAACAAGCGTAAACATATTCAACATAGTGCATCAGAGACGTATACATAGATGTGGCGCAGATGCTATACTGCATGTGTACACATTCAAAGTGAGTTACGTATCCATGACCACGGTTTACTTAGTTCCGTCTCATTAGGCTCTTATATACACCCCAAAGAGAACCAAAACCATCAGCCATTTTTTTTTTTCTTCTTCTTCTTCTTTAGTCTAGTCGAACGACGAGACTGTTTTTTGCATCAGTCTCGCACGTCCATGTCACCGGTAAACAAGACTAGATCCCCAGAGTTTTTTTTTCGGAAGGTTCTGGGACACAACTACACCAATTGTGATTTAGGCTTATAAGAATTGCTTGTGTTTCGTACGTAAGGGGGAACAAACTATACAGGCCAAATGATGCAAATCCTCTTTAAAATCAACTGTGTCGTCCTTTTCGCAACGTCGTTGGTAAATTCAAATTGGTTTTTTTTATTTGATTTATCAAATAGCTATGGTTCGTAAAGTATAGATTCCCTTGTATGATGTCGTACCCAAGGTTTTGTTGCCCACTTTGTTGGCGGCTTCGTTGTGGAAAACGAACCTGAGACAGAGGAATGGCCAAGCTGCAAATAACGACGCGCCTGATTCGAGAGACGATTTCTACGACGAACCTGAAAATCAAGTCATTTACCTAGACGATATTGTAGAAAAATTACACAAGGAGCCTAAAGTGAAACACAAAGAATCGTTCGTGAAACCGAGCCGATATGGCAGTAGCTCGTATTCGTACCAGCAATCGGTGGCCGACACGAGCCATCACACCGATTACGCGTCTGATGCTGATTACGCGTACGATAGCGATCCGTATTACTACGGCGATAAGCCTAACTGTGACGAAGGTATTATTTCTATTGCATATTTGCATTTGATTTCGTTTCGGTTGATGACATTGAAATTGGATTGTATAGACAACAAAAAGAAAAAAAAGAAACCGTGGAACGACTTGTCGAAAAAGAGCAAGGCCAGCATCATTATAGGCTCGATTGGATTAGCTCTCAGCAAATTAGGATTGATATCGTTTTCTTCGCTTGCCGTGTCGACCGACACGACTACCACATCTACCACGTCGACCACGTCAACGACGACTCCGTCTACAACATCGACAACGACACCAACGACGACCACACCAACGACAACGACTAGTACATCTACCACATCTACTACATCTACCACATCCACCACAACTACCACAACGACGACGACAACAACAACGACAACGACAATGATGCCAAGTAAATGAGTTGGGCTCGGAGAAGAGATAAAAATCATAAAGTCTTTCACAGTTCATTGAAATAATTCCTTTATTGTTTTCTAATGACATTTTTCTTGATATCCTTTTCCGACCGTCGCATTAGTGACGTGTGCAACTACAACATCAAATCCCACGGGATCGTACAAAACGATTCGAACTCCAGGCACTCAAGTGGAACAGTGTCTCTCCATCACCGTACCTGCGGGCAGTCGAATTCAAATGACCTGCACTTCCATCAACGTCTCCACTGGCACTTACGTCACGGTAATTTCTAGTTTTTTGTATATGTTCTTTGTATTTTTTGCACCTTTATCAAACTTTATAAATCAATGAAAAAATTTTCGTTTGTCATTCGCCTTATAGATATTGGATCTCGCCGGGACGAGTGTCGTTGCGAATCCGCCCATTATAAACGTGCCCTATACCACGGCGGACAACACATTGATTATCAAATCTCTCGCCAGCAGTGCCAACGCCGATCAACTGTGTTGCGATTGGATTACAGTTTAACGAAACATGTGGGCCCAACTTGCAAACTTGTTATTTTCCATAGCCGTTTTTTATTTTCTTTGAATCATGTGTACAGCGAAAGAAGAGCAGCCGTTACGTGCAATATTGGCTTACAATAAGGTTTCTCCTTTTTTTTGTCCTTTGCAATATTGGTATACGTATAGAATTTGGGTGATTGATGCGAAGAAGATGTACTCAATAAATAAATTATATGAAAAAAGAGAAAATGAAATCCACATCACCATTAACGGTTTTTTTACGCGATAATCTCAAAAAGCCAGTTGACGTGGAATGTACCGTTAATACACACACACACAAATATAGAAAAGGCTTTTATGGAACGATAACTCTTACTGAATATCTATAGCCTAAAGGAGCTGTATATAGCACTGTTCCTCACATTTATTTAAATTATATAATAGTGCTTTGCCATTCCGCAGATGCATCCTCAGCTAATGGTTAAATGCCCAGCAAGGACTTGAAAAAACCGCCAAGGTGCGGTAAATATACTAAATGCATAATGTTAACAATCGATGATGGTGCGCACCTCTACAATCATGCTATACTGGTCGACGAACTACACCTTCCATACAGTTAGTATAATAAGCAAACAGCGTAGAAAAACGAACCCACTTTTTATTGGGCTATAAACACGTACTTATAAGTCAGCGTGATTGCAATTGTTCGATAACGGCGAATAACAGTTTGAATATGCTTTACACACAACTTGTCCGGAAATAGTATATATTGACGTCGTATAAACAGTTGCATTTGCGTATAGAGTATAGAGCCGATTTCCATATGCCGGGGTGAGTAGGTACATCATCGCTGCCCAAGGAAAAAAAAAATTAACACAACAATAATCAGAGAAAAAGAAGCGGAAAAATGTGATCGTCTTTTCTCCAGATTTTCCTTCCCGCCTACTCGTACGTATAAGATGCATAACAAACAAAAAAATTAGTAATTTTTTCGAAAAACGGCCCGTGGTCTAACAACTTATACGGCGGGTATAGTTGTAGATCAGCATTCGACTTGGGCGTGCCCACTTGTGCGATAGCAAAAATGCGTAACTCCGAATCCGATTCAAAACGTGTTGTGTTCTTCTTCATTTGTTTGGTATAATCTCCATTTGTTATTTACACGTTAACCATTAATGCTTAATTTACGTATGTACGTCGTAGTTTCATTTGCGCTAATTTATTGACTGTTCAAACGAATTGTTTTCCAACGTACAGGTTTCGTTGCCGAGTTTGTTTGTTTCTTCGTTGTTGATGACTCAAAATCAGGAGGAACTGTCCAACGACATTGCCACTCATTCGGACGACTATTACGGCAGCCAACTGCACCACCAGATCCTTTTTCTGAACTACTTTATCAACAAATTCCGTCAAAATCCGAATCCCAGATCGAGAGAGTTGTACGCCAAATCGAGCCGTTCCGGAAGCCCGTACTCTGAGAATGATATCGTTGACGAGACGCCGACCAAGAAAGACTATTCAGCATCAAATGCCGACTATTCTAACGATGTTGACACGCATCAGCATGTCGAAGAGAAACCCAATTGCGAAGAAGGTTCAATTTTCTTGCTTCAATAAAAAATTATTCGAATTTAATCTGATTTGGCTAGTCGATTAAATTAGTAAACAACCGCTGATTCTGCAGGTGAAAAAAAGAAAAAAACGGCGTGGCATTACCTGTCCAAGAAAAAGAAAGCCAGCATTATCTTAGGGACGATTGGTTTTGCTTTCGTCAAGTTAGGTTTGATATCATTCCCTTCGCTGGTGGTCTCGGAAGACACGACCACAACATCGACGACATCGACTACAACACCCACAACAACTACAACGCCCACAACAACTACAACGCCCACAACGACGACAACACCCACAACGACTACAACGCCCACAACGACCACGTCCACCACGTCAACAACATCGACGACAACGCCAACGACGACGACATCCACCACATCAACGACAACGACGACAACCACGACGACGACAACGACGACAACCACAATGATGCCAAGTATTTAAAAGACTTGGACTTTGAGGAAAAAAAACAAAAAAACAAACGAATAACGATGGACTTTTGACATTAAATTTCCCGAAAATGTTTTAATTCCAATGCATTTTTTTTGTTTTTGTTTTGACTTGTTCGTCAATTGCCGTGTTAGTGACGTGTGCAACTCCATCGTCAGATCCCATGGGAACGTACAAAACGATTCGAACCCCAGGCAACCAGGTGGAACAGTGTCTCTCCATCACCGTAGCTCCGGGAAGCCGAATTCAGATGACCTGCACTTCCATCAACGTCTCCACTGGCACTTATGTCACGGTAAATTCTATTCTCTTGTTTCTGTTTTTGTGTTGCATCTTAATCAAATTTCATGAATCACTTAAAGAATTTGGTTTGTAACGCGCCTTTTAGCTATTGGATATGTCCGGTACGAGTATCATTGCGAATCCGCCCATTATAAACGTGCCCTACACCACGACGGACAACACGTTGATCATCAAATCGCTCGCCAGCAGTGCCAACGCCGATCAACTGTGTTGCGATTGGATTACAGTTTAACTCAAACATAACACACCACCAAGCTACCAGTCTTTTCATTTTAAATAGTTCCTTTCCTTCGGATAACGATTATTTATAGAGAAAGTATAAAAAAAAGGGGGCCGCTATGTATAATTCTTTATAGGCCCACAGTACGCTTTTTGCTATTGTTTTATTACGGTATGATTCGCATGATTTAAGCTACGAAGATGAACTTAATCAATATACATTGAACGAGAACGTGAATTCGTTTAAACAATAACCCTCAAATGCATCTAGCACCTACATCACAACCTTCAGTTGTAACTCAACATCTCGCCTAACGTGTAGGCGGCACTTGTTTACTCATTCGATTTAAAATAAAACCTCCTTCCTGTAGCGCTGCGTTAAAGCATAGCCTTTTTCGCCAACCTGCGTTCGAAACGCCCATTTGCTTGTACGTAAGCTGTATGTTAGCAATCTGATAACAACGAATCCCTATAAGCTTGTTGCTGCAGCGTAAGACTGTACAGTTAGCAAACACCAAAGGAGCGTGTAAAAGACTCTATACTTTATCCTGCTGTATCCGTACATCTTGTTCCATAACGGTGAATAATCGTTTCGTATAACACAATTCGTAATAAAAGTTTCGCGCTTTACGTCGCATAAACATCTGCAGTGTGTGTAGGCAGCAGCGTTCGGTTCCCATTGGCCAGGGATAGCATTGCGGATGCATTATGGCTGTGATGCCTTGGGACAGAAAAGCAAACGAAAAAGCAAACTATTAAAACACGCGATTAAGCACGGCGACGTAAAAACGCGTTAGGTCGTAATACTCAAGTGAGAATCGAGTTGTGTACCCAGTGACCCCGGCGAATTGTTTGTCCTTGTATGGATGTAAAAGCGGTTGATTCCCATCATCAGCCGGGAAATGACGGCTGCCCTTGGAAACAAATGGGGAATGCGTAAAAACAATTAAAGTATGAAAAGAATTAAATTCAAGTGAGAATCGCGATGCACCCAGTCACCCCCGGCGCTTTCCCCGCACACGTGATTGCCAATGATCAAAAGGTGGAACAGCATGTGTTGTATGCGATGCCCATCTATATACACCTTGAGAAGCGGACTGGCACTAATTACTAGCAGTGGTGAAAAAAAAACGCACATAATCAACGCGATGTTGTTGGAAATGTTGATCGTTATCTATACCGCGGTGGCTGGGCAAAATGATTTCCGACCACCTTCGGTGAAAGAATGTTAACTAAAAAACCACACACACACACACACACACACACACACACACACACACGAATTAAGCATGAGAATAAGGCGAGACGTGGTGACAAACTCTGTTTTCTCGAATCTTAAATCAATAGTTTATTTATTTAAGCTATACGAAGGCAATGTGTATGTTCACTATAAGATTGTGTGGCGTGCTATTTTTGTGATAGGGGCGGTATAGGAAAAACGGCAAGACGATTCAAAATAGAAACAAGAGAGGGTGAAGCAGAAAATTGGCTATATCGAGCACTTCGTTAAAGTCGTACTGTACGCTATCCGACGTGCCCGTCTAGTAAATAGCATCAGTTGTAAAAAGGCAGCGTGGCACTGCAAATGGAAGTCGAAACCGCTAGTCCGTCTCAAGTTTTAAAAAATACGGAAGCATAAAGTAGACAACTGCTCGGAGTATTTGCGTGATATGATGCGGCGCCAACGGCTTTTGTCGCCGTGTCCCGACGTGACTGCAAATGAGGGTACATACTATAGCCTGCGTTATATTCGGATTGAAAACGAAACTTTAAAGATACAAACGATACTTTTTTGTGTGTGTGTTCATGTTATGCTTTGAAATGATGATTTATTTAATGGTGACAGCTTAAGTTTCAGCCCACTACCGGTTAGCTCACCAATGAACAAGCATTGTTCTTTGAAATCTTGCGGGACTGTGAGATCTTGAATCAGTCTCGTCCGTGACTCGTACCAGTAAACAAGCAGCTTGCTTCTATGCTTGCTTTCATTTTTTTTTTAAGGTTCTCAATGTTTCAGAACTCCAGTTGTCAATAAAAAGTGCCAAAAATATACTTAACGTGCTGCGGTCAAATCACTATAGGTCAGCAAGATGTGGAACAAGAACAACCATTCCAATTCGAAACGTCTTGTTGTTTTCTCCATTTGTTTGGTAATAAAATCAATTTCTTTTTACGCGTTAAACACCATCACAATTATGTTCAAAGTTGTATAAATTTTCCAAACAGGTTTTACTTCCATGTCTACTGGTCTCTTCCTTGCGGCTGAGTAAAAAACGACGCACGAATCGCGTAGAATTGACAATCGACGTCACCAAGAAACCAGACGAGTATTACTACAAAGATCCTCGTCCTCAGGTCGTTTACCTCGACCACATTGTCAACAAATTTCGTCAAGATTCGAACGACAGGTCGAAGCAATTGAACGAGAAATCCAGCCGCTACGGCAGTTCGTACAGCAATTTGCAAGTGATTGAGGACCCAGTAGCCAATGATGATTACGGAGCGGATGCTGATTACTATAATGATGTTGATCCGCATTATTATGGCGAGAAACCCCACTGCAATGAAGGTGCCCTATTTTTTGCAATTCAACTTTTTCTTTTGGATAATCCTGTATTTCCTCTTGTGTATACAACTCTTGTGGTGCAATTGTTTATTAATAGTCAAAAAGAAGAAAAAGAAGGTGTGGAACAACTTGTCCAAGAAGAAGAAAGCCAGCATCATTTTAGGGTCGATCGGCTTCGCTTTCGGTAAATTGGGTTTGATTTCTTTCTCCTCGCTTGTGGTCTCCGAAGACACGACCACAACGTCAACGACATCGACGACATCGACGACATCGACGTCAACGACTACAACGCCGACAACGACCACGTCTACCACTTCGACAACATCGACTACAACTCCGACGACGACAACAACAACAACAACGACCACAACAACCACAACAATGATGCCAAGTAATGAATGATTTCAAATCATGTTTATTCAAAATCCTATAGCCAAAATTGATTGTGCAATATGGTTACCTCATTTTCATGGCTGTGTGTATAGTGACATGCTCGACTACAATGAACACTGCTACCGGAGTATATAAAACAATTCGAACTCCGGGCAACCAGGTGGAACAGTGTCTCTCCGTCACCGTAGCTCCGGGAAGCCGAATTCAAATTACCTGCACTTCCATCAACGTCTCCACTGGCACGTACGTCACGGTAAGTTTTCATTCGATTCCCCCAAACGCTTAACAGTACTTACGTACGATATAGATTATGAGCTAGACGTTTTCATTGGATTTTTTCGCTAGTTTTTGGATCTAATCGGGACGCACATCATTGCAAATCCACCCACCATCAACGTGCCCTATACGACGGCGGACAACACGTTGATCATCAAATCGCTCGCCAGCAGTGCCAACGCCGATCAGCTGTGCTGCGATTGGATTACAGTTTAACTTCTCTCCAAAATTTGTTGTTTCTTATATTTATTACCTCCCCTTGTTCATTATCGTTGCCTCGTCTTGCCTCGCTCAAAAATCGATAACCATTAACAAATTCAAAATCAATGTCTCGATTCAAACGTGTACGATGTGGTTTCCGATAAATGTGCACGGTCACCATCGCTGATTGCATAATAAATCAATACGTAAGTGTATTCAATGGATCTGGATATTGACTATGACTATGACATAAGAATGTCACGCTACTTAAAAAACGGTGACATAATAAATGCTTCAGATACTTATATCAAGCCATGTGTTATGGAAAAAGCCCTTAAGCAATCACTTTGAATTATTTTGGGCCCACCATCTATACGGCACATTTTATAAAAAGACATTTTTGTTTGCTTAATTTATGGCCCACCAGTACACACAAAAAAATAACTTCGATTCAATTGCACATGTTAATAAAGCAACAAGTTTATAGCTCCTGTGTATATACAGCTACATCATTTGATTGCGTCTATTACATCTATACGGTCGGCTGCCGGTTATATCACATGCCTTATTGTGGTCAGGCGTCTGGGTACGACGTAAGCACTATAAACCACTTACGAGCGTTTATTGTTAAAAGAATAGCGCAACTAAACGAGCTCCCGGGAGAGCGGAGGTTTCATTACGAAAAGTATTGTACCCAGCGTACTCCTATCGCCTGCTGTGAAGTCATAAAGATGATGGGATGACCATGTGTTGCAGGCGGGCCCAACCCTGTTCCAGGTGGTCCAGCTGACGTTCATTATGTAAGTCGTAGGAAAACGAAGCTCTTTGTTTTACATTTTGCTTTTTTTTTTTCGAGCAGTTGATTATGACGTAATTTAGAAGAGATTCGCAATGGCTTTTGTTGCAAGGATGACACTGAACAGAGCACGGAGAACAGTGACAAGGCAGAATACACTTAAAAGTGTTCATTAAAGCCTGAAGTTGACAAAGTCTGCGAGATAATTTTTCATTTAGTATGTGTAATTTTGTGTGACTGTCCTGTTTTTTGCACATCTGGTCAACATAAATCATTAGGAATTTTTATAAGCGCAATTTTTATTATGCAGACACATTTGTACACTGAGAATTAAGAAAAATATCTGTAGAATCCTCAGTTTTGATTCTACACGTTTGTCGGCAAGCGAAGTTTCTTACATTTTACGTGGCATTATCGAACGTCTGGCGTGATGGCATATCGGCCGATTCACTCTTCCGAATTGGACCTAAGATGATTAGAATTGATTTTGACCTGAAGGTTCTTTCTTTTGGAAAAAAAGGCAAACTTACGAATATAGGACGAATAAAATTGCCGCAGAATATCAGATGGTTCTTGCAGTTCGTCATTAGCGTCACTGCTAGCTTCATCAACAGTCTGCATCGAGGATTGAGTGGTTATACCAACAGGCTCGGATATCTGGGTCGTTTTCTGTTCCACAGGATACGAGTCACCATCTAGCCGGAAATGTTTGGAATAAGAAAATCGACAAGTGTATATTTGGAAATATGTACTACATATACCTGACAGAATTTGCATTATCCAGGTAATTTCTTCATCTAGCTCGTGCCCCATTTGCTCGATTGCCTCTGTGGTGATTGAAGGATCACCATTCACCGAGATGTGCCCAGTTTGAAGTTGGTCTTCCTATAAGGTTTTAATTAGTTTTTCTACTATAAGTATGAGTTACGTTTAATCCAAGGTAAGTTGAAGGATTTTACCAGGATTTGAGATTCAAACTCATCTATCGCTAAATTATCATGAAAGCGAACTAAAATACTTCAACTCACCTTTTTTACCTGCTTGGCAGATTCACCTGGTTTCTTCTTGTAGCCACGTACAGACGAATTCACATGATCCACCTTTTCTTCTAATTGAATGACCTCAAGTGGCACAGCTTTTCGCTCGTTCAATTCAACTGGTGTCTCGTTTCGTTCCGCTGGATGCACACTTTCATCGGATATCTTCATCAGTGCTGATTCGTCTGTCCATCCTGAAGGCTTTCTCTCTGCTTCTATCAACTGCGTTGACGTGTTTTTGGGTTCTGAAATTTCAAAATGCTGTGGTTGTAGCAATTCGATTATTTCATCCAGTACCACCTTTTGCTCCGCCTGCATCGATTCGGCAAGGGTTCCGTTTTGAACGAGTGGGATGGCTATTGTGTCGTTATATCTGAATTCAGGTGTTTTCATTGTTGTCGTTGAACGAATCAATTCAATTGGTTCTTTGTTCTGCGGAGGATTTAAATTTTAAGATGTTTTCTCTTTGGCTTCCGGTTTCTTCCAGTCGATGAGCTCCCCGTCTTTTACCAACAGTATCGGCTGGGGAAGCACCTCTTTGAGATCCCACTGAACAATTTTCAATATTTTCTCATCGTCTTGTGTGGCTGGATTCGCATTGTGAGTCATGTCTGTGGAAGAGACCCATTCATTTTTGTCCTTGGACATTGGACGTGTATTAGTTTGCTCACCATTTTCATTAGGAGCTATGAATTCAGTCGGCTGTTCTTTCATCAGTTGCCACTCTGTGAACTGCTTTGCTGGATCCTGGTGGAGAGTCTCAAATGGTTCCTTATTTAACGATTGATGTGATATCACTCCATCTCCCTGTTCAGCTAACGTGGAATTTTTCTCAACCTGTTTTACTTTAAATTCATCGACCTTTTCCTCTGATAGTGTCGGTTGAACAAGTTGCCACCTGTCATCTAGAAAGGCTGATCCCGTGAATTCCGTGCTAGTTTCCGGTTGTCGCGACTCAGACTCCTCACTTTTCAACGATGGCAATTCAATGGGCTTGTTGGTCTCGTCCGGCTGTTTGACGTTTTCAATTTGTTTCACATTTTGATCCAGCTGAATCAGTTCAAAGGATTCGACCTTATTTTCCAACTCTAGTTGTTCTGGTTTCTCCGATCCATCGGGATTCTCGACTTGCATCAACATCGGTTGAATTGCATCGACATTCCCCCCTGCTTGAAATGATCCCAACTGTTCCATAATTTGCCTCAACGGCTCCGATTCATCTAGCACTTCTGGCTTTCCTGGATTAGGAATCTCCACAGCAAACTTGTGCTGCATTTGTTCGATTCCTTTTAATGTTTGATTCGGTTGTACGGGTTCTGAATTCTCTTGTTCGACTTGCAGTATTTGAACGGGTATCCAATTTGGCTGTGCTTCAAATTGTTCGGAATCAATTAGTTCAACTGGCTCCTCCTTTTGCACCAGCGTTCCAGATCCATTAGAGTTCTTTGTGTGCTTCATCCGTTCTGATGTTCCCGGTTTTTCTCTCGTCTTCACGGAATCAATCGGTAGAGGTCCAACGGCCTTGACATTTTCGATTGATTCATCTAGACCATGTTGTCGCTGCATCCATTCAATCAGTTCCAGTATATGCTCCGGCTGGAGGATATCGTACGACTGCACTTTTTCTCTCAGCTGGATCAACTCCATTGGCTTCGGCCGTACATTTCCTATGTCCTCTACTGTATGCTCGAACTGCGCTGATCCTGGTCTTTGAGTTGTGAATCCACTAGACTTCTCCAGATGTGGCCGTTTAAGTTCTAGCGGCATTGCATTCTGCTTGATATCTTTTAATTTAACTGGACTTGTATGTTCACCCGATTGCATCAGCCCGAATTGTTGCGTTGCATTCTCCGGATGCGTTAGTTCAATTGGCCTTTCTTTGTGCAGAGAAATGACCAGTTTGATTGGATTCTTATCGTGTTCCAGTATCCACTGAAACGACTCTGATTTTTCATCCGGTCTCACAGAAAGTACGGCCTCCACCTGGTGCTCTAGTTCTAAACGTCCGTCATCCGCCAACTGTTCTCCTCCAGTGAAATGTTCTATTTCCTTCTCTTGTGGCCCTTTCGGTTGTGGTTCCGGCTGTACATTAACGGCAATCACTTTTTGTTCCAGTAAGCCCAGTTTATCTGCATCTATCTTCTTTTGCCCGTCCTACCATTAAATTAAATAGAATTGTATCGCAAGTGATGAGGAAAAAAACAAGCAATTCTTGAAGTGTTCAATACCGAAAATTTAAGTAGCGAATCTGACGCGAAATCGGCCAACACTCCAGGTGGTCCTGGTGCTCCCGCTGGTCCAGGAGGACCGGAAGGACCTGTGGCACCAGCCGCGCCACTTGCGCCTGCTGCTCCGGCTGCTCCGGCTGCTCCAGCAGCGCCTGTAGGGCCTGGAGGACCAGGTGGGCCAGTTGCACCGGCTGCTCCGGCCGCTCCTGGTGCTCCAGCTGCACCAACTTGACCGGGTGGGCCTGTTGGGCCAGCTGAACCTGACGGACCGGGTGGGCCTGTTGCACCGGACGATCCTGCTGGACCAGTTGCACCGGGAGGACCGGATGCACCGGCTGCACCCGGCGCTCCAGGGGCACCAATTGCTCCGGATGAGCCTGGTGGACCAGTAGAACCAGAAGGACCTGTTGGGCCCGTTGGACCAGATGGACCTGTTGCTCCTGTTGCACCCACTGAGCCAGATGGACCAGGAGGACCAGCAGCACCAGAAGTACCAGCCGGACCAGTTGCACCAGTTGGACCGGGTGCTCCCGGTGGCCCGTTTGCTCCGGTAGGACCGGCTGCTCCCGATGTGCCAGCCGGGCCAGTTGCACCCGTTGGTCCAGGAGCTCCGGCTGCTCCTGCTGCCCCTGCTGCACCGGGCACCCCTGGCACACCTGGTATACCAGGTATTCCTATCCCCGTTGGACCAGGGGGTCCTGGCGGACCTGGTGGACCTGAAAAAATGTCAACCTTTCATAAATTGTATTTAAAACAAAAAAAACAAAAAATAATTTCTTCTAAGTTACATGGGATTTTTGTTACCTGGCGGTCCTGCGACATACGTAGGGTAGCTGGCGTATCCAAAAATCCTTCCTATTCCTAATTTGGATCCAATTAACCTTCGGATGCCGAACCAGTACGGACCTGACCTGCTAGTCGGGTCAATATTATATGCGTTTCTAAACGGATCATGTGTACTGTTGAATGAATGTTTACCTATAAATAACTCATTCGAATTTTAATTACAGGTAAATAAATTACATTTTATAAATAAATTACCGTGTAGTTCATCATCAGACGAGGAATCCATTCTTTTTTCATTGGCCATTTTTCTTTTGTGTATGTTTCGACCTAACGAATTTTATGGAAAAGCAATGACATTCGAATTTTCAGAGGTCCTCACCATTCAAGATTTAAACTACATTTATTAATGTAATAATAGAGTGACTTACTTGTTTGTGGGTGCTTCAGACGTGTAAGGCTTTCCATGTCAGCAATTTTAAATCTAACGTATCGAGGATTAATCTTAGAATTGCTCTGAGACTTAGGCAAATTTTCCTTCACATTCCCATCGTCAGAACGAAGCACATCAACCGGTGGCGGAGAAAGTGGATAAAAACGCCATTTGCCATCTATCGTGGAACCACCAGAAGAAGATTTTCCTGTCCTCAAAATTCCAATTTCATTTTATTAAACTGAAATATTCCTGTAAATAGTGAATACCATAACGTTTTGGTGCTTACCTGGTTTACGGTGCCTCGATTCAGTTGAATTTTCATTGATGTGTCGTAATAGAAAATCCAACTCGGATGAAGTTATTTTACGGTTGAAGGGCGATGAAACACGGTAGGATGGTGTCAATCGTTTCTGGCGGTGTTGGATTCCATTACCATCCGTGTCGATGGCAGCCATGCAAATGATAATGCAATGATAGAGAAAAAGGAGCAACGGTACCGACGACATTGTTCTTTTTCTTTACACCAATTGTGGATTAACTCACCTTTTTCAATTTCAACGCCTCTTTATATAGACTTTAGTTTTTCCGGATGTTTAAAAATTCCGGTGTATTTTTTTCCTTTTTTCTTATGTTATTTTATATTTCCGGGTGGAAATTTCCAACAGAATTTTCCCTGCATTCAATGCTTTACGGTTGATTCGATTTTACTCGTCCATTTGCCTTCTATAAAAAGAAGCTTCCTTTTCTTCCTCTTCCGCCTTTTTTTTTGTGCTCTAGAAGAAAGTGATTTAGAATCAAGTTCATTTGTTTACGTTGCTAACGGTTGCTAATGTAAACACAAGGAATAAGCTAGAAAACTAAGCGTGATATTTCAATATAAGACAGTGGAAAAATTAGGTTTGGATAAATTCGTGAAATATTGAAGCATATCCATGGTTTTGCGTGGTCGCTTATCAAAAAGGATTTAACTGTTCGTAACGAGCCAAGCGATCAGGAAACGCAGCCAACCATTTTCATTGTTGTTCACAATTCATTTCTCAAATAAAAATCAGAATTTTCACCAAAAAAAGATTTGGGAAACCCCTCCTCCCCTCCCCCCCCCCCCAAAAAAAAAATTTTTTTTTGTTTTAAGATTGTTTTAGCCTGGTATGTAACTTTTCATTGATATCCAGCTGTATAAGTTTATCAATACATTTTGTTCTGGAACATTAATTTTAGTTATCATCGGATATTAATAAAGCAAATCGGTTTTGGAGGGCGGTGAACTTACATCATCTGGTAAGCAGCTTCAGAATTCTAACTTTTACCACACAATTGTTGTTTTGGGTGCCATTATGTTCATATATTATTCTGATCAACGCAGTCAGAAATATCCCCATAGTTTCCTTTTTCCGAATACAACTCGGATTTTGCTGCTTACATTCTAATTAACTGTAGAGCTTGAGTGTCGGCTTCCAATGGTCTGCCTCTTTGCTTTGTGACACTTCCATTCTATAACACAACGTGGAACACAAATTTTCATTGAAGAAACATGTTGTTAGACGACCGTAATAATAGCGATGTATTTCATACATAAAGGACAGATGAACAACTGTGTATAACAAGATAAAGTAGTTAGTTTGTTTAAGTAGGTATTTTACATAGCGTTCGTGCTAGTAATTTGACCACGCCTTACTGGCTATAACTAATCATAAGTTAGATGTATGTTCTTCAAAAAAGCTGAAGTACGAATGAAGCCCGAGATACTTTTGATGTTTTTAGTCAACGCGGTGTGCAACAGCGTGTCCGGGAGTGAGGATTGACTTTGCGGCAGTAACAGTAACGGTGTGATCAGCCTTAGCCTGGGCAACTTCGGCAGTGTCCTGGACTGGGACGGGAGCTACCAAGTTGGCAACTGAGGCAACGGGCAGGTCGTTGGACAGGATGCGGAAGACTCCGGAGTCGACAGTGTAGGCAACACGGACCTTTTCACCGTCTGGGTTCAAATAACCGTACCTCCCGACTTGGTTGCCGAACGCATCTTGGATGTTGGTAGCGGCCTGTCCGGGATAGGCATAACCGAAACTGGCCTGACCGAGCTCACCTTGGGCGTGGTACTGGCTAGCAGGGTAAGCTAGGTAGCCGTAAGCAACAGGGGAGGCAGCAGGGACGGTAGCTGGAACGGCAGCATCGCGAACAACACTGGCGTAGGGGTAGTATACACCATATCCACCATATCTATCATATCCATCGTATCCATCGCGTCCATATCCGTAGTTGCCAAAGTATTGAGCTTGGGCGGCAACAGCCAACAACAACAGCAGGCAAGCAATCTGCTTAGCAAAAAATGAAAATTTATTATACAAGTAAATTTTTAACTGTAGATTAAAAAGAAATATAATTTTATTAAATGTGTTTACCGTAGCTTTCATTGTAGTTCTTACGAGAAGACTGAACTCGTGGAGGATGCTATTAACTGACTGAGATGTAACCCTTTTATACTCACTCATTTTCTGCATTGATTTAGGTCTAATCAAGGACATTAACGAAGTCAACAATTAAGATTTGCTATTCGTTTTTGATGCTTTGGTCATACCCAAAAACATTTCAAAAACGTGCGTTGCATCAAGACTTTGTTTCCAACCTTGCTCCGAGCCAAGATGTTAACGGGTACGTTTCCTTCCTGCTCTTGATGCATGTGAATTCTGTTTTTTCTATCCAGCAAAACACGATTTAAAATACAAAACATGTCAAAACTTGTTAGCTATGCAAAACACATTTTGATTCAGTCTAATCAAAATGATGTCCGATGATTTTAGATGCACCACAGACGTTTGGCCAGAACCTGCCAAAATAATGTCCTAGGTAGAAGACTAATGAAGCCCATATTATCTCTGACATGCCACTAGGCGATACGCATGATAAATTTTTGTTAAGAAGCGAAAGAAAATATTTCGCAAAACAAAATGTCAAAGTCACACGCTGGGCGTATGTTAAACGTGATTTGAGGCTTTAAATAATGTTTCCGTCAAATGCTGTTAAACATAACTATTTCTTTCCTGTGTAGATTAGATTATTCACAAATGTGTCCATAAATGCCTAATAAAGTGAACTGAAGGCTCAGACGACAATAAGAAAATAACGGCGATGATAAATCTATTCCATCTGATTCAATTGTATTAAACTAATAAGCTACTAAGCATTTGCACTGACTTGGATATAAATTAAAACTTTTTAAAAAATAACCATGTAATCTAAAGTTGATTAGCCAAAAGTAGATAATGTCGCTAAATGGGCAGACCATCAAATAAATTCAACTGTCGCCACCGCAACCATTCGTAATCAAATGTTGCGTAATCTCCAACACGTTGGCACCTTTATACCATCGGCGCACGTAACGGACAGCGTTGCCACCGTCGCTGTCTTTGCAACGGGCATCAATTCCATTCCGTGTCAATAATTTAACGATTGCAATTAAATTATCTTTCGAGTAATTGGCGCACAATATCAGCAATGCGTTGGATCCGTTCGGTGTCCGACTATTCAAATCGATTCCGCTCTCGATGAGGATTTGAACAACGTCAATCAAATGTTCGTTTGTGTAGTAGCGACACAGTAACATCAACGCGTTCCAGCCGTCTTTGTTTTTGCCGTTGACGTCGACTCCGTTCTGAATCAACAGCTGGACAATGTCGGCCAGGTTATCGTTCGTATAAAATTGACAAACTGTCAACAAGGCGTTCCATCCTTCGTGATTCATCAGTCTCAAATTGATCCCGTTTTCGATTAGCAATTGCACGATGGACACCAGATCGTCTTTGGCGTAATACTGGCACAGGTATCTGAGAGCATCGTTGCCGTAATTATTTCTACTGTTGATGTCGATGCCATTGCGTATCAACAGCTGGATGATGCTCAAGAGATTGTCTTTAGAGTAATACTGACATAAATATCGAAGAGCGTTGTTGCCGTAGTTATTAGTGCAATTCACGTTGATGCCGTGATGAACGAGCAGTTCAATAATGGCGATCAGATTATCATTGGAATAATGAAGACACAGGTAGAGCAGAGCGTTCCAGCCGTTGTGGTCGCAACAATTGACGTCGATTCCTTGTTGAATCAATAGCTGAATGATGTCGATCAAATTGTCATTGGAATAATATTGGCACAGGAAGAGGAGGGCATTTTCTCCGTCTTCATTTTTGCAATCGACTTGGATCCCGTGTTGGATGAGCAGGTGGATAATCTGCAGCAG
Source organism: Daphnia sinensis (assembly GCA_013167095.2). Lineage (NCBI taxonomy): Eukaryota > Metazoa > Arthropoda > Branchiopoda > Diplostraca > Daphniidae > Daphnia > Daphnia sinensis. The sequence continues at coordinate 7,679,451 of CM023197.1, forward strand.
GTCTTCACTCGGGTAGTGACGTGAGAGGTACAACAACGCGTTCCAGCCGTTGATGTCGCGGCAATTGATGTCGACGGGGGTGTAGTGATGTTCGCGCTCAACGAGCAATAATTTCAAACAAATGTGCAATCGAGGAGTTTGATTCCAGCGGCAGAGTAAGAGCAATGGCGTCATGCCTTCGTCTCCGGTGCAGTTCAAGTCAACTCCTTCATCAATTAAAGCGCACATGGATTCCACTTGAGGATCAGGATTGGAGCATAGTTCCAGCAGTTCCAATCCTCTTTGTTGGTACTGGTTTAATGAGAAAAATAAATAATATTTTAGCGGCTATTTCTCAATATTTATAAGTTGTGGGTATAAATTGTAAGTAACCTGTTCGTCATCATAATCATTATTCATCACCTCTTGCGGCTTCATGATGATGCTCAATTGCTGGAAAACTTCGTCTGACGTCAGCCGATCTTCCGGTTCCGGTTCCAACATCTTTTGAGTCACTCCACGAGCAAAATGACCAGGCAATAATCCTTAGTGTTTAAAATTCCAATAAAATTATTCGAATACGATAGAAAATTTTTAATTTACAATTACTGGTGAAATTAACAGGCCTATTCCTGACAACGTTGGACGTCACTTCCCACGGAGCACCGAACGGATGGATTCCGCCCATTAAGAAGTAGAAAAAAACGCAGCCCTGGGAGAACATGTCACTTTCGGCCGTGTCTGTTCGTGGCTTCCGTGGACCGTTTCGATGGATTCCTTTTTCCGACTGATCAATCAGTTCTGGTGCCACCCAGATGGATCTTATCCATTTGTCCTTCGTCTCCCGGCACAGTCCGAAATCGGCCCATTTCATGAGAACTCGTTGACGACTACCGGCCGTACCCGTCGAGATGAGGACGTTCTCCGGACGGACGTCACCGTGAACCAAACCGTTTGAATGGATGTAGTAAAGACCGGCAGCGAGTTGATGCAAAACGATGAGATCATAAGCTGGCATAGGACCACGGTATTTTTTCGGATCCTGATCGCTGAGGAAGAGCTGATCCAGCGATCCGGCACACAGTTCCAGCGCGTGATAGCGAAAATGCGCATCGCTCTCTGAATGTAAATGTTTGACGACGTTGGGATGATGCAAATTAGTCAATGAGTTGACTAGTTCTTCGTTGTTTCTAGCGTCAATCACCTGGATCCTCTTTACGGCGACAGGTTGACGATTGAAAGTGCCACGGAAGACGATCGAGTATTCACCTCGTCCTAAAACCTGATCTTCGTCGTACTGCACTTTCATCTTTGCATAATAGTTCTAAATATCAATTGAATTAAAACGTAGGCAACGCATATAGCTTAGAAATTCGGCAGAAAGAAAACGACACAGTCAGACGCGTTATTCTGGATCTATACATCTAGATTAATACACGCCGCTCTGGCACAACCGAGTGGGACGTGTCACGTCATGATAAGAATTTATGATATCGGTGCATGCTATAGGCATGCAAGTTGTTCCTATCTCAAAAACAAACATGGGATGTATGACTTGTGTGTCACCGTCGCATATCTCATAGATACGATGAGGTTGCAGGGTAGGGCATCAACGAACATTGGATGTAGACTAGTTACCTAAAGGGTGACCAGGAAATATATGTCGTCTTGCGTCATCAACAGCAATTTGCATATTTTGTTGCAGTCGATTGCCGAGTTAGTCTCAAGAAATGTCGAATGTAGAGACGGTGCAGCTGTCTTGCCATCTGGTTGAAAATAAACATTATCCATGACCTTTATCCTGTAAAAAAAAAATGAATTTATAAAGAGGAAAAAGTATCAGATCACTTCCAGAGGATGAATTTTACGTTAGGAATTTCAAAGTTTTATGGAAAATCTACTTTTAACTTCAGCGTAGTGTATACAATGAAGTCTCGCAATCTCAGATTGGCTGGTACTCAATTATGTAGACCATCTAATGGCGATGGAATGAGTAGATTTATTCCACTTGTGAATGTAATTTTTTTTGGGAGATTGCGGTATCAAAAGCTCTTTGATCTCAATGAAAGCTGTGTACTCTTTCACTCTGAAAGCTCCACGTCAATAGCTTATGGCGTAGTAGAGTTTCATTTTTCGCAATCAAATTCATTTACTTTTAAACGACAACCACTGGCGACAATGAACTGGTTTTACGAGTTTTGAGAGTTTTTGAGACTTTGAAACTTCGAATAAGTAAGAAGGCATGTAACCTGTATACGGCGCCTATCTATAGTTGGCAAATATATATTATTGTACTTACATGTATATATAAATTTCACGGCATTTTCTTTGCGAGGAATGATAATGAAATGCGACCAGCTTTGGTACGCCAAAAACGCAAAGACATGTGTGATTCGTTTGCTTTCCCCCACGTTATATTTTTAGTCAAATATTACGGAAAAGGGGAGCAATGGAAAACAAAGTTCTATTTCAAGAGAAATACTGCTGTGCTCAGTCTTTCACTTTTCTCGGTCGCCATCAGACGCATATAAGTGTTCATATATGCGACGTGGCGTATTTTGACGAAAAAAAGTATAGCCTACACATTTTCTTTGCTGCTCTCCAAGACACTTCTCAGCTAAAGTTACCGCAAGGCATAACTTTCCAACTTATTTGCATAAAGCAATTTGTAACCCTCGCAGCTTTAGAGATTGAACGTACACGTCAAGATTTTGAGTGATACCTTGTCATCAGGTTGTTTTTTTAGTATTCAGTAGCCACTTGACTATACTCACTAGTCAGTAGCGTAAAAAATAGTGTATCTAAAAATGAAAAAAAGAATGCCGTTTTTTTTAAATAACTAAAGATTTGGAAGAAATACTTTCGTTATTTTTTTTCTTCCGTTTGGCACCAGACACACATTTTGCATTGACGAAGACTTGAAATGAAAATTGAAAATGAAAACATAAAAATTGAAAAAAAAAAAACTAAAAAAAACAGTTTCTATTCGGATGACTGAAGCCACCACAAGAGGCACGACATTGGTCACGCTCCATCGACAATTCAACATTCAACAACAATTGTTTGTGAAAATAAGCATACCAAATGAAAAGGAAGGAAAACGTAACAATTGACCGGACAAAGGCCTCAATTTTACCCCAAGTTCATTTTTCTTTTCCTGGTCTGAGTGAGAGGTTTGACTTTTGAAAGCCTTTTCAATACCCCATGTCAACGCACCCCAAACGCGCAGACGAACAAGCTCAGTGTAGAATGAGCTGCCGTTTCTATTCGACTTCCGTCTTGTTGAGTTAGAGCGCAGAATCCGATTTTGTCAAAATGACACTCGAAGAAGGTTTATTATGCTGATTCACGTCTTAAGAGTTCTGGCTGTTTAAATTTTCCCACCTTTCGTTTACGTTAAATGTCGCTGATGCCCAATAAGACTTGCCTTGCCTTTTTCAAGTAGTAAAACAAGCTTCATAGAAGAAACAGTTCCAAAAAGAACCTGTACTCTGTTCTTGCCTTTCATTGTTTTGATCTGTTTAGTGTGGTAAGTGGAATTTGATGTGCATGTTGCATGCCTTCAGGTTAAGAACAGAACAGTATTATGGAAAAAAAATTAAATAGCAAAAGATCATTTTTGTAACCCATTTCATATGTTTTGTCTGTCTTTTCTATCCTCTAGATTAATCAAAAGGATGCCTCTCTGACTTGAAGGAATATGGCACGTTTACTTCGAAATCCTTTCTCGTTGAGACAATGCAAATGTTTGTTTGTCTCTGTGCTTTTGGTGTGTGCAGTGATGGTGTTGGTGGCACTCAAACTCCACCCGGATCTAGTCAAGGCTCCGTTTTACCATGAAATCTCCAATAATGCTGTTACATCTGGGGAAAAAACACAGACCTCCCCGAATAAAGGAACAGTTGATCAGCAAGCCGGAGACAGTGACTGGACAGATAGTGTTCAGTTCCTTCCCCACACAGAACCTATTGTGACTAGCACAGCTGGTGACCAAGCCAACAAGGGTTACAAAGCATTTGCCACCCAGAATTTGGAAAATGTAATAAATTCTGGACCAATCTTCTATCACCAGAAAGTTCCAAGTTATTATCCAGCTAGTCCCATCTCAAGAGGTAAGGTTATCACACTTCTCTATGTTTGTTGAAATAATTTTTGTTTGAATTTCTTGAAGGGGATACACCAGTAGGGGAAACACAAGGCGGTGTGAGGCCCATGGGGAATTTGCCAGGAAATGTCTATATGTCTCAGGGCGCAGCGCCAGTTAACCCAAAAGATACTCCAATCTTTGTTCCAGAACGTCGACTGGTTCATTTCGATCTGAAAGGCGCTCCGCCAAAAATTGACTATTTACAACAATTAATACCCCTTATTGTGCAGCTTGGAGGTACAGGACTACTCATAGAGTATGAAGATATGTTCCCTTATGAAGGAGTTTTGAAATCTATCGCTGCAACTAACCACTATACTCGCGCAGAGGTAGTAATGTCGATTTGCTACGTATTTTAAAAAAATGTTGCTTACATTACTTTATTTATGATGATTTTTAGATTCGTTCGCTATTGAATGTTGCCGAAGCTTATAAATTGGAGGTGATACCACTCGTCCAGACATTTGGGCACTTGGAATATGCACTGAAATTGCCCCAGTTTTCCCATCTGAGAGAGAATCCTAGTGTACCGCAGGCCTTGTGTCCGTCGCAAAATGAATCCTTTGTTTTAATTCAAAATCTGGTTGATCAAGTACGATCGCTTTTACTTTTTTTCCGTTTTTTTTCCTCTTCTTTGTGAGTAGTTTTTTTATTCATTCCCTCATTCTTTGCTATCACTAACAGATTATGTCGTTGCATGGAGCAAGCAAGTTTCTCCATATCGGATGCGACGAAGTCTTTCACATGGCAGAATGTGCAATCTGTTCACTCAAGCCCAAAGATGATATTTTTCTCTCTCATGTTCACCGAGTGGCTTCATACGTCACGAGCAAGTACAAAGTTAAACCCATCATTTGGGATGACATGCTCAGGCATATGACTGCCGCTGCGCTTGATGATGCCAAGTTAGGAGATCTAGTTGAGCCTATGGTTTGGGTAAGAAAAATCTTGTTTTGCTTTTCCCACTATTTCAAACTTCTCATAATTTGGTAAAATCACTAGGTGTACGCCGAAGATGTCTATCGTTTCGCGGGATCCTACGTATTTGATCGGTACGCCCAAGTGTTTCCATCATTTTGGATATCAAGCGCATTTAAAGGCGCTTTTGGGGAAACTATGATAGTTCCAGATGTTACCCGACATTTAGAAAATAATCTCAACTGGCTGGAAGTTGGACGAACGGAAAGTCCTAAATTCCGACAAGGACTCAGAGGTCTAGCCATCACGGGATGGCAACGCTACGATCACTTTAGCAATCTATGCGAATTGTTACCTGCAGCCATTCCTTCTTTAGCAGTCAACTTATTGACTACTTCTCGAGGTGCGTTTAACAGTCTCTAATCTTCATTTTCCCATATTAATGTATTTTATTTGGGGTCAACAGGATACTATAACCAATCGCTTGCACCATCACTTTATAAAGCCTTATCTTGCCAAAAGGCTCCACGGTATGAAAAGATTCCTGAGCTGCGAACCAGCCGTTCTGATCGATTCTTGCACGAAAAGATGACCATGTGCTTCTTTCCGGGTGCCCATTTTTTCAAAAGCACGGGCCGGATCCTCAGGCTTGAAAAAGAAGTAAGCAAAGTGTTATTCGAGAAGCCAGTGCATCTTAACATATCACTGTTGTTTTAATTTAGATCGAAGAATTTGTTCTACTGACTACAAAGCGGAAGGGCTGGTTGACGGAATATAGCGTCCGGCATAATTACAGCAGCCCAGCTCGGATTGATGAGCTTTTGCGTGACTTGCCTTACCTCTCTGGCAGTCTGAATTCTGTGGCTAAGCAGACGATGGATATGCTTAAACAAATTTTCGACGTTCACACGGTTTCTGAATGGATGGAACAAAAATTACTTCCACTTTTCGAGAAGTTAGATCGCATCCAAATGGACGCAGCCACTTTACGTTCGCAAAAGTATTGGCCCGTTCGCCCACTCAAGTTATTTGATGGGTGGCAACAGTACGGCCTCAATTTCGGCAGCGTTTTCAACTTGAACGAAACGCAGTTCAGCACTCGACACTGAAAACTCACGAATCCCAAATATATGAATCTGCAATACATGTATACTACATTTTCACTCTTCTGTTGCACTGAAAAGACTCTCCCTCCCCATTGTGCACATTTTGTCCATTCCCTGCTATTTCGCATATTTTTTTTCTCCCTTTACGATTTTTTTTTCAAATAACACTCGACTGTTTTAACGCGCTGTTCACGTTCCTATATTTATCTACTTTTTTATTTTTCATTTGTCGGCAACGGTAGCACTCGGAAAAAAGTTTGTTATTCCTTTATCTTTTTTTTTTTTGACCTAAATTGACGACTAAGGTTGGTCAAAGAAAAGATAAATTTAATACATCAGCTAAAATCGTGTTCGATTTTACGGTTTTGTATTCAGTCAGTTTTTACTATAGAGCCACTAATGCATTAAAGGACTCTATTGAGCTGAAGAGGGAAATATTCAAAATTGTTTTCCACTTCTGAGGTGCTTCAGGGAGAGAAAAAAAAATTATGGGCTAAGAAAGGTTAGTCAAATGGAGTCGAGGCTTTGTCTTCATCATACGTAGGTAAAGAACTTTTTTTAAAGCATGATTAGTGAACACGGGGTTTTTAGCAAAACTTCCATCGGTTGCCACACGCGTTGCAGAGAACGAACGTGGTCATCGGCTCATCAGCGCTTCGTGTTTGGACCTAGGTGAAAAAAGAATATGCCAGTGTTAGAACTGCTACTGGTGAGTTCTTTTAATAAATACTATCGTGCCTGATTATAAGTGCAGTTGCGTTGTCCGCATTTTCCGCATTTGAGGAGATCGGTTTGTGTACCCTGGACTGTGGCCAATTGAGCATCATTGATGCTTTCTTTAGTGAATTTTTGACGAATATTCTTCATTTCATCTGAAGCCATTTCCTAAAAGGCATTTGGATAAATAACGTTTTAAACGATGCGTTCACCAAAGGTTTTTGGAACCATAAGCCATCCTGAAATATCTTCATTCTCAACTTTCAAGGTGTACTCACTTCAGATGTCATATTTGACAAACGAGCAGGGCTGACTTGACCACAGAGGAAATTGAGACGCAAGTTAGGGTTTCGGGTGTCCTTCAGATTAGAGACTCGACTTCTAACCCTGTTCTTGTACTTCATATCTGTATTTTTAAATTCTTTGAAAATGCATTCCTCTAGCATTTGGGCAAGATATTCAGGATCTCCTCCACCTTTTGCATAAAAATTAAAGAGTTGGTAAACATCCTATTTCATAAACAATTATGTGAGTACCATCTACAGCAACGCCATCTCCTCTGATTGCAGCACACAACATCTCTCTGCATTTAAGTCGAACAGAGTCCGTAGTGGTTGTTGGTAGGGCAGGGAAAGACGATTGGACATTGCTAGATGATCCCTTTTTATCTTTGGTTGATTCTTTAACCGGAGTTTGGCTCTCTTTTGGTGGTTCTTTGGCTTTATCCGATGTCTTCCCTTCCTCTTTCACACCTTCTTTTGGGGTAGCTGATCCTGAGTCAAAATTTGCAAAAAACTGAAAGTAACGACAGTTGGGGCTTAACGGAAGAGTTTGATAGTTACCAGGTAGAAGTTTTTTCCATTTTTTGATTAGAGCTTTTGTAAGATTGTTGACTTCATCATTTTCACTTTTCTTCCGAATAGCATTGACGGTCATGCCAATTCTAGTGCTTGTCAGGACAGCTAAGTTGATAGGTAGATCTTTTAGAGCTTTTAGATAATCCAACGCCTCATCTTGGCCCTGCGAAAATCAAGGTAAACTGACAACTTGAGTCGCGTGTCACGTACAAAGATCAAGAAACTGTATTTACCAATTCTTCTTTCACAATTTTATCCAGCTTCTTCTGAATACGCAATACATCTTTCTCGCAATCCATAGTGAAAAAGCGATTTTAAATGGTGGTGACTGGGAAAACTTCGAGATTTACGCGCGAAACGTGATTACTTGTAAGCCGCGTTGTGGCGATGAAAGGGCAATAACACAACAGCTTCAATAGCAGACGACAGAACGACGCGTTTGTTCATTTCCATATTCCATTTTACACGGAGACGTTACCAGGTTACCTTATCAATCACGTACGTACAGAACTACGCGATCATGGATTAGATTTTTTTTTTTATCAAACTTTGCCAAAAGATATAAATGTCTCAGCTCCCTTGGAAGTACTATTCAGAATTCACTCTAGTTTTATTGTTACTTGATAAGCGCGTCCTGATCAAGTAAGATCTCCAGATCAAAACAGTTTTGCATTTTGTCTTTTATGTAAACTGTTCACTGGTTTCATATCCATTGCTAAATTATCTTTAGCATAGAAAGCTTCTAACATATTGAAAATTTAAACAGTGGCTAGCCGTTCAACCTTCAACCAGCTTCAACCGACGAAAGGTTTTTCGGAGCCATCGGAGGGCCGCGATTTGGTCGCTCTGGAAATGGTGGGATACCCCTTAGCATGGGTTTTTAAAGTTGAGATCACCCCGTGGGTGGTAGAGGGGGAATGAAACCCTTCCATTAGTTTCATTACTGTTTAGGAACTGCATATAACTGTGTTCTTTGAAAGCTATGGGCTATGGCTATGGCCATAAAATCATGTCGCCTGTTATGCAACCTATAACTAGAAATAGCTGACAAAAAAAAATTGCTTGTATATTATCGTGAAGTAGAAAAGGTTGTGTTGTTTACATTAAGGTGTTTTTTAAGCCGTCCGTAAGAAATAGCTGAACGGTTCCTCATCGTTGGGTTTATTTCGGCCTTAATCATGAAAAAAAAAATTATATTGAACGGCCCCAAGGTGAAACGCGTTAAAATCGCTTAAAGACAGCCTATATTGCGAAACAGTTTTGCCGAATCATTATTATAAATGCTGATAAAGGTCTTGCATTCAATTTACTAAAATCATTTGAAAAAATCATATCAACTAGTTTCCTAGTTTAGCCTACCATTTTTTTGTGGACAGGTCAAAATAAGCGTCTAAATCAGACTTTGTTTCCGCGTTGAGTTTTGCATTTTAGTCGATAAATATTTTGCGTTTCGCAGTTGCTTATTGCTTTAGTGGCTTGAGAATGACAGTGTTTTGTTTACACTGCACCCTTAGCATGTTCTTGGGTATATCATGATATCATGGATAAACACTATTTTGGTATTTAGTTTATCTTTATTTAATCGATTGCCTTTTCGTTATCACGTGTTTATGTTATCATAAACTTTGTGTTTGAGAGTGCCTTCGTACAAAAATATATTGACTTTACATGGTTTTGAAAGAGGCTAGGAAGCAATTGATGCTATTTGTATCAAAAGACCTGTCCCTCTGTAAGAACTGAGCTTATTATCACTTGCTACCATGTTTGTCCCAGTAGCAATAGGTAATCTGGTGTTAATTTTCAGCTTCAATCAACTGTCTAGCATTTGCTTGTGTTGTGTGGAGGATTGGGAAATGTCAATAGTTTGCAAGCTATAAATCAGTTGTTACATTCATAATATTCCAGAAGCAGATCCTAAAATCCAGACATACCGAGATGTGTATGACAGTTCAATTCCAGATACCATCTCAGTTTCAGAGTTCATTCTACAGAGAATTGTGTCTAATGAGAGGGTGGCTTGTGTAAGTAATCAACAAATAAATTACTAGATATCACTATTTTCAACAATGGTTAACAAATACAATACAGGTGAATGCTGAGACAAAAAAAACTTTCACATACATCCAAATAAAAGAAAATTCCTACGCTTTGGCAACTGGATTGCAAACCAAGTTCAATCTCAAACGAGGGGACAATGTGGCTGTAATTCTTCCAAACTGCTTGGAATACCCTGTTGTTATTTTTGCTGTCATGTTAGCTGGAGGGTGTGCGACGCTGATAAATCCTGCGCAGACGATCAGTACACACCTTCATCTTAGTAGTTAATGGACCTCAGGATATGATTTTTATATTTTTATAGGGGAATTGGAACATTCCGTTAGGTTAGCCAAACCGAAAATATGGATTGGGATGGAAGACTGTATAGTCAAATTTGAGGAAATTTATAAAGACCATTCCAAGCGCCCTCCGCTCATATTACTCAATGCTCCCACTACTTCTTACAGCATAACTATCGAAAACCTCATAGCCCTTGGTAAAAAACAAACCTTCCAACAGCCCACTATCGATACCCGTGAAGATGCCGCGCTCATTCTCTTTTCCAGCGGGACTACCGGTCTTCCCAAAGGCGTCGTCTTGACGCATTTCAATTTGATCGCAGCCCGACGTCAAACCCAGTAGGCTACAGCGATTACGAAAAATTCTCTGTAACCGAAATTCATTAATACATATCCATTTTCTAGGGAACTTGCCAAAGGTGTCCGACGCAGAGATCCGTAAAAAAGACTTTTAATGCTCATTGTTAAAGACAGTTGTCAAGTCGTGTTTGATTTAGACACCCCAATGGAACAATACCTGTTGCTGAATGTTTGGCAGCTGTTCTTCCGTTTTACCATACGTACGGTATCAGTGGTGTTTTTGATAACCTAATGGGAGGTTTACGGTTCGTCATCATACCCAATTTTTCGCTGCATCGTTTTCTTCAAGCAGTTCAAGATTACAAAGTAGGGTGCACTTCCAGTTTGCTAAAAAAAACTGTTACCTCTATCTGCTGAATCTATGAAAGAAATCTATTTTTTAGATTACTGTGGTCTCGCTGGTGCCTGCAATTGCCGTTCAGCTCGCCAAGCAGCCTGTTGAGCATCTCTACGACCTAAGTTCGCTGCGAGTAATAAGGTCTGGAGCATCCGCCTTGAGCGCAGACACCATAAACGATTTGAAGCGGAAACTAAATTGCACAGTCTATCAAGGGTACGGAATGACAGAAGCCACTGTGCGTTCTCATGCCAACTATAAAGGAGTCAATCGTGAAGGCAGTATCGGGGTGGTCATGCCTTTCTGCGAGTGCAAATTAAGTTTTGCATTTTTTCCATTTTAGATCTTAAAGATGATGAATAAAGTTTCTTTCAACTTGAACTAGTAGGTGATGGATCGTGATACGCATGAGACTCTAGGACCAAATCAAGAAGGCGAAATATGTGTCAGAGGTCCAATTGTTATGAAGGGATATGTTGGAGACGCAGAAGCAACTAGAGCCACAATAGACTCTCAAGGTTGGCTTCACACGGGCGATGTCGGCTATTACGATGAAGAAGGCTACTTTTTCATAACGGATCGTATGAAAGAGCTCATCAAGTACAAGGGATTGCAGGTGTCTCCAACTGAGCTTGAAAGAATACTTTTAACTCACCCGGATGTTGTAGACGTCGCCGTGGCTCCTATAGCAGATCCAACTGCTGGAGAAATACCTCGTGCATACATTGTCAAAAGACAAGGCAGTACCGCTACGAGTGATGAATTGGCAAACTACCTTTCAGGTACTAAAATTTATTTATTCGTTTTAAATGTTTTAACTAATCACATTGTTTCCCAAGATAAAGTAAGCGCGTATAAAAGACTGCGCGGCGGTGTAGTATTCATCGATGCCATACCCAAGACAAGCACCGGAAAAATTGTCCGACGTGCTTTAACAGCTAAAACGATTAGCAAGCTATAAATGATATTTGGAATGAAAATTAATTTTTCAATTTGCAGAAGTATAGCAGAGAGTTCGACAATATTTTCTTGTAACAAATTATACTAAAAAATACTCGTTATTCTGATCCTTGTAATACTTCCTTACACTGAGGCTACTGCGTAATGCGAGCGAAACGGTATTTTTTTCAGGTATAAAAACTTAATGCGGGCCAAAATAAGGCCTAAGCAACATACCAATTGTTTCATTTGTCACATAGCACACAGGGAGATGACAAATTCTAGAACGAACGATTAACTGTGGCTTAACAATTTGCCGCAGCATCATTGAATTTATACTAGCTCGGGTAGAGGGCAAAACGCCATCGTCATTGCCGGTTGGGCAGTGTGATATAATACAACCGAGGGGCCTGATCGTCATTGGGTTTTTTTATCGATGGAAAGCGGCGGTGATGATGACACTGTTTTTTTTTTGTAGTTCTTGTTTTACATGTGTCAGAACTTACAGGCTGTACACTGCTGGTAGCTGTACTACGTGTTCTTATCATATTTATCCGTAACAGGGGGCACCCGGGATTGAACCGAGGACAATTCGATCTGCAGTCGAATGCTCTACCACTGAGCTATACCCCCTGACAAATATTTATAAGTACAGCATTTAGTCAAACTGAGCAATCATGAAAGGGAAAACATCGTATAGCCTACCTTGTGCAGTGTAATTATTGAAAATGACTGAAGAAGAAACAGGTCTAGTGGTTTACTATTTCCATTAGATAAAAAAATGATAGCACCGTGTTTAGCGTTTGGCCTACTACCAACATCCACTGAAAGTGTGATGTGTCAAAAGTAAGCACGTAACTTTTCAAAACAATAGACGAACCTATGATAACTTTTTTTGTAGAAAGACATATGTATACTATGAGAGAACATGATAGGAATGTTCAGTTGTTCAAAGTTTTACTTGTAGATATACATTCCTCAAATGACTGCTCCTTACAGAGAGTCCATTCATCAATAAAGAATGTCTCAATATTCATTACAAATGTGATTGATGATGTGTTGAGTGCTAATAAATAAAGCCCTATACCCTGGGTGGATAAAATCCTGGCAATCCGTATACCTCGTCTTGTCCTTTCGATGGAAGTTACCCAGAAAGCAGGCCCGTAAATATTCTTCGACAAGAGCGCCAAGAGCGTCCCATATCACAACTCTTGTACCTCTGTAATGTGAGAAATTTTTCATAAAAATAAAAAATCATTGTATCGCCCTCAGTAGCATAAAATCTAGGTTCACGCTACCTTAAAGTTTGCTTTAAATAAGGCAAATAGCGACTTTAAGCCTTTGCCTTGGTTTTTGGGCGAAATGAAAAAGATAAATTATTCTTACCTGAAGATACGACGAATCACGGAATTGTATTGGACAATCTTATCAGGATCAATAATGCGGACCTTGCGATCAGCGCTGGGACTAGCGTATTCGATTGTAGGGTTCTGTAGTAACCAAACAATCTTCTGTTGAGGATGAAGAGTCAAACTCTGATTGATAAATGGCAAAAAATTTTCGACGAAAAGTCTCTCGTATTCTTGTAAACTTTTTGTCACATTATTAGTAACTATGTGATGAGCTGTCACGCCTATTTAGAATCAAAAGAATAGTTACATAGTTAGCTACACGCGGCTTAGTTATACAAACAAAAAGCGATGTGATTTCGTGTATAGCACTTACCCATTAGAATGAAATCAGGGGCATGGTTATGGTCACTAGTAGATGCCCATCGCTTGAAATCGGCAATTAAATCTTCCTTGATGAGGTTACGCCAATGGAAAGAGACAATCAGGTTATCCAGCACTGGACTTGTCAAATTACGGTCCTCATGAAAAGGGTATTGGGCAAAAACTGTCGATTGGCTCCCTATCTTTCGATCATAGTCAGGAACCCACTTTTGCAAATCGATAAAGAGTATGGTTAATAAACTGGAGCTAACACAGAGCAAAAAAACAATAAATTTACGCGCTGGAAACTGATGAAGTGCTGACGAACTGTTGAATCACCCATAAAGGCAATATGCATTGGACGCCGTTTTCTCTTCAAAGACAAAGAATCCAAACACCAAACAAAGTCTTCCATACTGTACACTTGAACTAAACGTCGAGTTCGACCAGGATGACTGATCTCTGTGCTGCTTTCTTTGGCATCCGTTTCCTCATCACCATTTTCACAGACATCGTAACTACTCGTATTGTTTTTCAGTATGAAAAACCGCCGGTTTAAATATTCGTCGGTACTTTGACAACCGTAACCACCAACGATATCACTCTGGACGATGAAACTGTTCGATATTATTGTCCCAATCTTCAACTTAACCATGACGAGCATCACTAAAATGATAAGACTTGTCAGCGCTAATGTCTTTACCATCACCTGCAATTTCATGGAAACCAACGAATTAAACTAAAATGAAAGGCATTATTTTAAATCGTATTTAGTAATCTATAAATTTGTAGGACAACATTTACTATGTAAATCCTTGCATATGAAACTGATCTTAATAGAAAATTTGAGTCTGAGGGCCCATCGGCAAACTAGCTAATTCAGTGAAACATTGCCTTCTTTGCACGGTTGGCGGAGGGACATTCCAAAAGGCAAGTTGGCTGTATGTATAGATTGCATCGAGAATGCAAGGATTTGCAATCCTATTCACCGTCAGAATTGATACAGTAGCTGCCCATAAAGTTAGCGTAACCAAAAGCAAATTAGCTAACCGCTAATCGGGTTGGAAATGGGATCTCATCCACGAACGTATGACATAACATTCTTATTATTAAATATTAATTTGGACAGTTCAGCTGTTTGATTTTAGTCTCTCAATCTTTAGCTTAAATCCCGAGTATGCTGAAATAATAAGGCCAATCAGATTTAATTTTTTCCAGTGTTACCTGCATTTTGGAGGGGAGACGATTTAGTACCGACGACGATATCAAAACAACAGTAGAAAAGTTTAATAGACAAACAGCTTTGCAAGCGCCGAAATGAGAGGGCAACACAACCACTGTGTTAACCTATTCCGATGGAACTGACTTCAACTGAATGTGTGTTCCAGTGAGACCCATAACATAGACCAGGCCACAATTTCTCAAAGCATTATCCTCTTTGTCTTTGACCGGTTGACGCGTAGTATCGTTGCTGAAGTGCAAGTTGTGTAAATACGTGCTTGAAAGTGAAAAAAATTTGTAAACATAAAGATCTTTCACATTTTTGACGACAAGGTTACAGCAACCAAAGGGGTTTAACTATTTAGCTAGCGGGTAGCCGATGGATTGAAAGATGCTTTCATCTCAAATAGTTTCCTATGAAGTTGTAGGCCTAATACGTCACCATATCTAGAATAACTCATGTCCATATAAGGTTAAGAATTATGCCTTATATATAGAATATGTTGGACAGCATTGCAACGACTTCTTGATCGTGAGTAAAACTATCCATCTTCTTTGAATAATGCGCTAAAGAATCTGCGACAGAAATTTATAATAAATGAACTGGTAAGATGTGAGTGCCATACCAAGGTCTAAAAACCAGAAGATCTTGCATCGCGAAGTGAAAGAGAAACCGTCTGTTGGCAAAATCAACACGTGGTGGACAAAATTAGCACTCTGTTATGTTACACTCTGTTGAGAAAATTAACACCCTGTTGACGTTTGACGACAGCCGGAGATCGTAGGGCAGACAAGGTGTGTTATTTCCACCGTGGATCGGCTGTAGTCAGCACGAACAATTAACTGCATGGTTTGCCAACAAAGTCTTCATCTCTGAGTAAGGTAGGTTTTGAGTGATATTTGCATTGTTGAACAGAAGAATGTTTCATTGCATTTCGTTTTGTTCCATAACTTTACTTTTTTCTTATGAACACAATCAATCTAAATTCCGTATAGATGCTAAATTTTCAAAATATCTTTTCCTGATCATGAATTCACGGCATTAACTACACTTCCGTTTATTGACATACCTCTTTTTTACAGTGTAAACTCAAGATGTACAGTACAACACCATGAAGTCTCTAATTTTGAACAACTACACTTTAATTGTAATCATGACCCACAAGTGCTATTATCAAGAGATACGGTAATATTATCATCAAACTAAACAATCCACATACTTTTTGGAAGTTTGTTGTGGGTTGTCAACATCATGTTTTCTAATATCAAATTTCACATCCATTAGGAAACAAGTAGGGAATCAACCATGTCATTTACAGATTTACGACAAGGAAGAGAATGGACTCATTCACCCATGTTGACAGCAGGAACAACCATGTCAGTTGAGGCTATAGAAGAAGCAAGATCTGTGTGCTGTATTGTTTTGTTGCAAGTAGGTGAATTGGAAATGGCGCAGAAAAGAAGTGGCGATAGCAGTTTCGCTAGTTTTCTGAAGGAGTCTGAGAGTCCTAACTCCGGGGAAAGTTTCAAGGTGGACCAACAATCGGAAGTTGAGGGTTGTACATTGGATCTGTTGGCATTAGGTATTCTTCATCTGCCCCTCTTTTGGTGGTTGATTTTGTGGACATGAATAAAGTTTGTGTTCGAGGTTACACTTTTACCAAGAGCCTTGTCAGGTCTGTGCCTGAAGTGTTGCACCTGGATGACATTGTTTTTGTCCGAGGTGGCTTGGTGGAGGTATCAGACGCTGATTATACTTGGGTCAAGAGCTCTGTGGCTATCAAATTTGGACCCAAAATAACATCACTGAAATCGGACTTCTCGGGTATTTAAGAAATGATTACAGAATTCGTTGAAATAGATGAGGTGGTAAGACCGAGAAATTACCACATCTTTAGCCCAAATGAAATTGACATCGAATCAGCGGCTGAATTGATATCGAATATAAAGCGGAAAAAATTGGCCGAGCGTCGTCCGTACAGACCAGCTCGCTGCATCTCGGATCGGCATTCTGGGAAATGAATTTCCAAAAACAAATACGGAAAAGTATTATAAATGCCCAGATATCGAGTATCTGAGGTCACATCGAAACGGGAATCACACGACGACGATCTTGTAAATTTTCTCTATTTATTGGTATTTCTCAGGACGTAATCGGACACAAATTTAACGACAAATAAAAAGGAGTCTTTCCGAGAACAACAGGTAGCCGCTCGGCGATATCGAACCCATCATGACCCTGGAGAAACAACTTTTTGACCCAAAACATCTTACAGCTTTTGGGCGCTTTTCTTACGCGTCTAACTAGGCCGCGAACTCACTACGAACGCTTTTCTTAACTAACGATCGCTCAGCAAA
The DNA here is from genome assembly GCA_013167095.2 of Daphnia sinensis. NCBI lineage: Eukaryota > Metazoa > Arthropoda > Branchiopoda > Diplostraca > Daphniidae > Daphnia > Daphnia sinensis. Next base: position 7,696,438 of record CM023197.1, read on the forward strand.
TCCTTCCCGAAGGGCGATATGCGAACGCGCAAAACTTGTACAGCGCTGGAGACATACAGCGCATTCAGCGGTGTTTTGTCACCTAGTTGCAACTGCCAAAAAATCAAAACCTTGCAAAAAGGCGCCTTTTTGTAAATTATTCGTCAATGGTAGAGCTTCTCATGTTTCAGGATCGTATTTGTGATAAGCAGCGTCATTTTGAGAAGTTAAGATTTAACGAATCACTCAAACGCAAATTTATGTGTTAAATTCAATATAAACGCATTATCAAATGCGTGATGAATTTTGCCCTAATACATATTTGGCATTATCGGCGATTCGCCATGTTGTGTTTGCTCGTCACCCACAAATAATGTTCGAACAATATCAATATTTTTAAAGCCTAAAGGTACAGTTTTAAACCATGACCAATAAAAACAATAGTGTTTATCAACTTTTGATTCTCGATATCTTTATGATAATATGATATATACAATAATCTCATTCCTTCATCATATAACCTGTATCGTGTATCTGTATGCAACATGAAATGTTGTCATCACAACCAGAAAACAATTCTCCACTGATAAGACGATGATGTCAAAGAAAAGAAAATGGAATATGGAATGCAAAATTGCTTCATTTATTATCTTTTTTTTTTCAGAATAGGCAGTTACAGCACATTTAAAAAATTGAAATTAGAAAACTAAGAATTTCTGTTAACATTGGAAGAACTGACATTGGATTATAGCTAAGGAACAATAGTGGTACAAAACCAGAAGTTCAGGATTTGGTATCTTGAAATTTTTCAAGCAACAATTTCTTGTAGGCAACTTGATCAGACCAAAGCTGGGCTGCTTGACCATTTAGCGGGCTATCATTGTTAGGATCTCCAAGCAGGCTTTGTATAGACAGAAGGATTGTTCTCACATCATACAACGCAGACCATTTGTCCTTGAGTATATCTAGGCATATGTTCCCATATGTATCCACATTGGGGTGAAAGCAAGGAGTGACAAACTTAACTGTAGGGGCAGTAAAAGGGTAGCCATTTGGAAAGGTTAGGCTAAGTTTGTACACCAAGCCTTCATAAACCTACAAAAACTGAAGTGTAAGAAACAAAATAATTCTAGAACACTGATCTTTGACTAACCGTTCCTTGTGGACCAATAATGGTGCCAATCCATGAAAAAACGTCGTCCCCATCTGGAAAAGCTGAGATTCCTTTGTCACCAGACATCATGAGTGTAAGAAGTTCTTGTTGCAATCTATAGGATTATTGAAAATAGAATAATTGAATAAATACACTGCAAAAGTTTCTCCTACCGTTTGCTGGTTGATTGGTGTTTAGTGGCTGAAGTAGGCCCGTCCCCATCTTTCATTGAAATACTGTTGTTGGACCCGTTGACTGGATCAATATTTTGAGCCATATTATAATATCAATAAAAAAAGTCAGGAGTATTAAGCCGCTTCAAGTAAAACTAAAAAAGACGTTGGGAAAGCGGGACGCTAGGCCACAACAGGAACAGCAGAAAGCGGACGTTCAACCTTAAACTTTTTCACAACTGACTTCGAGAGAAGGAGGTGTGTGCTAACTGTTAACAAAAAAAATTTCAAACGATCAGCCGTTGCCAAATAAAAATTTAACTTTACTATTAATTATAAAACTAAAATCATTTAAGTTAAAAGTATATATTTATTTAACAGAAACATTATTGTTTCAAGACAATCTCGTTTTTATCTTTTTTGTAATAAATTCTTTACAGCTTTACCCTTACCCCTCCTCTGTTTGGTGGTTCGTTCGTTGCCTAGCAACAGCGGAAAAATTGAAAACACGAATTCGATTTCATACACGAACTTCCTCGCACAATGTCTGAATACAGTTATTACTAGTGGGAAAATTTAACGATGCAAATCCGTCGAGCTAAAACTCTTTTACCATATCAGGTAAGTGGAACAAAATAGAATGGATTAACTTGCCTAGTACTTCGAGGATATTTTTCTGTGTGTGACACATATCGAGCATGGTGACGAGGTTGCTTCTTACTATGTGAGACGTTTATGACGAGTTACGTGCGACGAAAGGCATGTTGTTAAAAAACCTCGTCGTTATCAACTTTGATTATCTTACGATTACAGTAGAGGCTTCCTGATTCAAATGTCTATGTTGCCATGAAAAACGACTACAAATTACATATTCGACGACGAGGTATATTAATACCTCTGGCGAGACTCAAACTCGCAATCCCCGACTTAGGAGGCTGGTTATCCTTTTGGCCACAGTGGCTGTATTATTTGTAAAAGATGATCCAAACTTGAAAGCAAAGTTTGAAATTGTAAGCCAGTACTGTTTAAAATACCGTAACGTTTCCTGGTGGTGTACGTATGTCGCGGATCATGGTAAACCAAAACTCCTTTGGATGTAGAACGGGAAACCGAATACGATTCCAAAAGACTTGTGGGTTCTGTAGTTAAAAAAAAATCTTTCATAAATACTTTTTTGGTATTTGGGATCGAATCGATTCAATTTGGAGCTATTATAAGAACTTCGAAATATCAAGTATACGATTGTTCCAACCTTGAGGTTCATAGACAGCTACAAACTTATGGATTATCATAGCCTTTTTTTACAATTCCTTTATGTCAATGGGAAGGTAAAAATACGACTAATCATTTGCACGGATGAAATCCGATTTTTGCTGCGATTTTGGTGAAAGATAGACAATTAGTCCCGTTTACCTAGTCTACTTATTCAAGGTCGTAAACTTCATATTTACGTGATCGGCATTCATCAGTGCAACAATTGCTTACAGTTAAAGTTGTGAAGTAACAAATTCAGTATATGGAAATCCCCGATTTAATTAGAACGACGTATTACGTAAAGATAGCGAAGAACAAAAAATTTAGATTTGTTCAGCGTCTAAAAGTGTGCTTAAACTGTGCTTTCGTAATCGTATTTGAAAGGATGGCGCCGCCAAAACAAGTGGGATCTGCTGGTCTGCTAATGGCCAAAAATTAGCCGTTGCAACTGCAGAGAGAGTCATTGTCCTCTTTGATGCAAACGGAGAGAAACGAGACAAGTTTTCCACTAAACCTTCTGACCCAAAAGTAAGCATCAGCATTTTATCCTGTTTTCACTTAATTAATATTATCCTTCTTTCTTTCCTAGTATGGCAAAAAAAGTTACAGCATAAAAGGAATTGCGTTTTCGCCTGATTCAACTAAAATTGCCATAGGCCAAACAGATAACATAGTTTTTGTCTACAAAATTGGTGACGATTGGTACTTTAAAAAAATTCCTGTTTTTCGACGTTGCTTACTCGAATAATTTTACCGATTAGGGGAGACAAGAAAGTCATTTGCAACAAATTTTCTCAAACTAGTTCGGTTACTTGTTTGATTTGGCCTAGTCAAGGGCCGATTGTTCTAGGCTTGACCGATGGAAAAGTACGTGCTGCTCACATCAAAACAAACAAGTCGCAAACGCTCTACGCAACAGAATCGTTTGTTGAAATTCTGGCCTCCAAGTAATGCTGTTTTTCTTTGTAAACATTTCAATCGCCTTTACAACTAATCTACTTTAAACAGCCAATCTGGAACCGGTTTCATCTCGGGACACGCTGATGGAACAATTGTCAGATTTTACGTGGCTGAAGATGGCACCGCTCTTCCTCAAGTACGAAAGCTATTACTTTTATTCATAACGTAAATGATTAATCGATAGAAATACCTAAATGAATACAGGGAAAAGTGGTAATACATGGCGTGGCCCCCACTGCCCTTGTATGGGCTGGCACATTAATTTTGGCGTCAGGGTCAGACCAGAAGCTGGTTTGTTATTCGGCTGAAGGACGATCCATTCAACAGTTTGACTACAGTCGTGTCAAAGAAGAGCATGAAATAACCGTTGCCGTATCGAGTGGTTGCGGCCAAATGGTCGCTCTCGGCAGTTTCGACAAGTTTTATTTCTCTTTCATTTAAAATGAGATGGTACGGCAACTGATTAGTTTATTGACTTCACAGGATTCGCATCCTGTCGTTTAATGCTAGGAAGAGGCAGTGGGAAGAGAGTGCAATTAAGGAAATTACGAACATGTACACAATTACCTGTTTGGCTTGGAGGTCAGACTCGCTCTATTTGGTTTCATCATCTCTTTGTGGCGGAGTCGAGCTTTTGGAAACAGTCGCCAAGTAATGGATTCTTCAAGTTTTCCATAAGCAATTTGCTTTCAAATTGTTTTCGAATCAACAGGAGGACACTTTGGAATGGCCGAGTTGAAATCATTTACATTTCATCTAGTCAAGTAGTAATAAAATCCGTACCAAATGAAGGCGTTCCCTTTTTCCATCCGGTAGTTATCCGCACACAGCCAGGCTTAGAAATCGAAACGGTAAAAATTCTGAAGGGTTGGATAATGTTTTAAAATATACTGAAAATGATAATGAATCCAGGTGAGAATCATGGGCAGAGAAAATTATGCTGTTGCCCGCACTGATAAGACGCTCATCCTTGCCGATTTGAAACGAGGATTGGTCAGTGAAGTGCCATGGAAAGAACCAGAAATCATTCAGGTTCGAAATCGAGTTCCAATTACCATAGAATCATTTTAACTGACGCTTCTGGTCTCTTGAAGGATGGCAATAAAACGAAATTCCATTTTGACACACCGCACGCATGTATGGTGTTTTCGCGAGGTGAATTGACCCTCATCGAGTACGGTGTTAATGCCATCTTAGAACGACTGAGGTTTTCACCAATTTTATGCTTATAGATATTTAAATAATAATCATTCACCATCGCGCCTTGTAGGATGGAGTTTATGAATCCACATTTGATCAGCGTACGGATAAACGAGCGACGTCATAAACAGGGAGAAAACATTAAACGACTGGCTTATCTATTAGACTTGAAGACTATTGGCATCAGTAAGAATCACAACTTTCTTCAATCAACTCCGTTTTATTCATACATTTCACTTTGCCAGGCGACCTTGTTACTGGCCATTCGTTGGGCCAAATTTCGCACGAATCAAAAATTGACTGGCTGGAAATGAACGAAACGGGTAGAAAGTTGCTCTTTCGTGATCAGAAATTACGACTCTACATGATCGATTTGGCTACTTCTACAAAGACGCTGTTACTCAGCTCTTGTCTGTTTGTTGAGTGGGTGGCCGGCAGTGATGTAATTGTCGCTCAAAGTCCATCTTTGCTTCACGTCTGGTATCATGCAGAGAGCAGCGAGAAAGTGCAGACTATCGATATTCGTGGAGAAGTACTGGATATCGTCAAAGAGCCAGGCGGACGAACGACAGTACGCATTCAAGATGGAACTATGATTAACGAAGTTACTCTAGACGATCAGCTTATTGAATTCGGGACGGCTATTGAAGATGGAGATCTAATTCGCGCACTGTCCTACTTGGAACGACTCGATTCTCATTCGCCCGGCTCTGCCAAGGGACTTTGGGCCACTTTGGCTCACATCAGTCTCGATGCCAATGAATTGCGGATCGCGAGTCGCTGTTACGCCGCGCTCGGTGACATAGCCAAAGTTCGTTTCCTCATGGAAACTGTGCGCTCATCTGAAGAAGTCGCCAAGACAATCAGTAAATTCGTTTTACGCTTTATCATTGTTTGCCATTTATTAAAAAAGAAATTATATCTTTCATTTCAAAGAGGGAGACGGATTCAGCTCACCGCTGGTGCAAGCGCGCATGGCCATTTTTCAACGAGATTTATCAACAGCTGAACGGATTTACATCGATCAAGGGTGCCCGGATGACGCTGTGCGGATGTACCGCCAGTTGCTCCAGTGGGAAGATGCACTGCGAGTAGCAGAAACGTACAATCTTTCAGACAGGCATCAAATCAGGTACAAAATAAATCAGTTTTGATTTAAATTTATTTTCAAATTTTGTAAACCGCTCATTTAGACAAGATTATCTCCAATGGCTCCAAACGACGTGTCAAGAATCGGCGGCTGCCGAGGTGTATGAACGCGCAGGAGATTATGCATCCGCCGTGACTATGTGCCTCAAAGCCGGCTTACCCTCTAAAGCGGCTAAGTAATGAATAATTGATAACACCATAATGGCTGCATCTTATATTTTCATGTGTTTCTTTTATCAAACAGGTTGATGTTACATAGGGACGAACTATTATCGGACGCTGAAGCTGTCCATCAAGTGGTAACAGCGTTGCAACGATGCAACATGTACGTCCAAGCAGGCGAAATGTATCAAGCGACGGCAAAGCTCGACAAGGCGTTCGAATTATATCGCAAAGGCCATGCCTACGCTAAAGCTATCGATTTGGCCCGGCAAACGTTTCCCGGAGAGGTAACATTTTTAGAGGAATTGTGGGGTGACTATCTGATGTCAACCCACCGGCCAGAACAAGCCATAGCCCATTATATTGAAGCTGGTAAAATGACGACGGCCCTACGAGCGGCTATAGAAGCTCATCAATGGGAAAAAGCGGCAGATATTTTGGAAGTTGTTGGCGAATCGAACGTTGAACCAGAGCATTTCCAAATGTTAGGCCGATATTATGCCACTGTGCGGGCGTACGAGAAAGCTGAGAAGTTTTTCATGAAAGGAAAGTTGCCAATGGAAGTCGTTAAAATGTACATTTCCGTTGGTGAGTCGTATTGAATATCCTGACCACCCATTGATTTCCGTAGCTAATGGGCTTTTATTTAGGCCATTGGAGTCGGGCTTATGAAGCGGCGAAACACTCTTTACCAGCGACCGAAATCAAACGTCTTTTTAATGAAGAAGGTCAAACGTTGGTGAAAGCGGGACGATTCCGCGAAGCGGAGCAACTCTACGTTGCCGCCCAGTTAATTGACTCGGCTGTTGAAATGTACCGTTCCAGTAAGAGTTATGATCAACTCATCCGTGTTATTACCAATCACCTACCGGAACAATTATCTCGCTATCACTTGGATATCGCCCGTCAGCTCCAGGCGGATGGCAATCGGAAATCGGCCGAAAAACATTTTATCGCTGTGCGTAACATTAAAAATACGTCCTTTTCAGATTGTTAATTCAATACCAAATGTTGGTTATCAGGCCAACGCTTGGGGAGACGCTGTCACCATGTATCGAGACTGCGGCTTGTGGGAGGATGCGTTCCGAGTTGTCCGTGCTAAGGGAAGCCCAAATGAAGCTGCTGCCCTTGCCCTTGAATGGGCCCTGAGTGTCGGTCCAGAAGTTGGTGGCAAATTGCTGTTACGCCAAGGCATGGCTGAAGAATGCATCGCCTTGGCGTGTGAACAAGAAATGGTAACGATAAAATAAAGCCAGATTTTGAATTTTGGGATCAGGAAAATTTGATTTTCAAACTGATAGTTTGAATTCGCCGTTGGAATGGCCCAGAGTGTAGCGCCACATAAGCTCAAGACAGTTCAGAGGCAGTTGGCCGTCCATCTGCAAGCTGCTGATCGTTGGAAGGAGGCGGAAGAAGCATACATCAAGGTCAGTATTTTAATTAAAGTAATATGTGGTCAAAACGAGTAATGATCTAAATCTTTATTCAAATAGGCGGGCGTGGCTCGAGAAGCTATTGAAATGCACTTGAGTCGAGGCGATTGGTTGGCAGCCGAGCAGTTGGCCGAGCAACACGATCCTGAAGCCCTTAATCAGATCCTAATTTCGCGAGCTCAAGCCTCATTGGATGCTGGCGATTTCCAGCAATTCGAGACGTTAATTCTCCGTGCCCAGCAACCTCTTCTCTTGTTACAAGGCTACAAAGAGACGGGTCGCTGGCAAGATGTTCTCCGTGTAGCCAAAGAATATCTACCCAATCGTCTTGCCGCTCTGCAAGACGAATACGATCAGTACGTCGCCAAGACACAGGGTGTCAATGCGGCTAGTTTAGTAGCACAGGCTCGTGATTGGGAGCTCCAGGGAGAATTCTCTCGTGCCGTCGATTGCTACTTCAAGGTACGTAGAGTTTCATATGACTTCGCCGTGTAAATTTTTGGTAAAAGAACACATGTTTATTTGCCTGAAAATTAGATTACTCTTGCTATGGTAAATGAACCAGCTAAACTGGTAGCTCTCTGGAACAAAGCGTCAGAGTTGGCTGTCAAGTTCCTGGACGAAGACAAGGCTGTTGTCCTCGTGCGGAACGCTGCTCGCCAGTTAAGAGAAATTGGACAAGCGGCTGCTGCCGCCCAGCTTTATCTGAGTGTTGACAGCGTCCGGGATGCTGTGGACATTTTGATGGAAGCACGTGATTGGACTAGGGCACGTAAAATTGCTCAGGAGCTAGAACCTGATTATTACCCCCGTGTTGAATCCGCCTACCGGGAGTGGTTACGTGCGGAAGGAAAAGCCGATCAACTGGCTGATGTAGATTTGAATGGAGCGTTAGAAATGCTTGTCGGACAAGGACAGTGGGATCAAGTTCTTCAGAAAGCGCAGAAACATGGAACCGAATTACTTAACAAGTAAATCAATTTAATCAAATTATGTAAATGGTTTTTCTAATAGGTTGATACGTCTCACTTCTGTACAGGTACGTTGCCATTTATTCTACTGAGCTGATTAAGCAACAGCGCAGTTCGGCCGCTTTAGAATTGTTCATCAAGTACGGCGCACCGGCCAAACCTCAAAATTTGAATATCTACCGACATATTGCCAGTGAAATTTTGCTCGAGGATAAAAATGATATCAAATCATTGATTGGCTTACGAAACATTTTCCACCAACTAGTAACCATCCTCGTTTGATTGCTTTACCTTTTTGAACTATTTCAACTCAATTATTATTCTTCAGGTGAAAGAAGTTACATCACCCACCATTAACATGGAATTTGAGCGGTTTTTGCGGCTGTTCCATTACACGGTGATTAGCAGTACTTGCCAGAATGTCGGTGGACTAGAAGTGATCGCCGCCAAAGCTAGCGTTTCATTACTACGATACGCTGACTTGTTTCCGGCTGATAGAGCCTTCTACGAAGCCGGAATGAAAGCCAAGGTATATCTTTAAAAAATGCGATCTTGACGTGAATCTTGAAAGTTATTGGAATACAGGCAGTAGGATGGGATAACTTGGCGTTTGTGCTCCTCAATCGCTATTTGGACATTGCCGATATGATCGAAGATAATGGCGAAAGTGCTGATGCTACTCTGTTGGATAACACAGATTTTGAGCAGACGGATATCCCTTTTGATAAACTCTGCATACCGGCCAGGCCGTGCGTCAACAGTGCGCTTAAAGAGCAAGCAAAAGAGTGGGTGTTGGCTGTCTCTTTGGATCAGCGCATCGAACAGGTAAGTTTGGTTTTGAATTTTAGGATTCGTTAGGTATTTTACTGAATGAATGTCACGCAGCAATTACCTCTGGATGAGCGCGGAGTTTATGAAGCCAGCCTGATTAACTGGAAGAAGTCATCGGATTCACCTGCAACGCCATGTGTTTTGACGGGCTATCCGGTGCTAAGGCAGCCCGTCAAATTCCCAGCTCAGGGGAAAGAAACGAATCGAGAAGACTGGAATCGCTTCTTGGTGGCGGTCAAACGCTGGCCAGACAATCGCCAGCTTCACGAAACGCTTGATTTTATTGAAAAATGGTGCAATGGTCTGCCGTCGGTGACTTCACAGTTTGCTTTCTGATTGAGGCCAGTCGATCTCAAAGAATCCAGTCACCCGAAAATGTAACGAAACGGGGTAACTGCGTTATCCCATTGACCCAGCAGTTCGTAACAGTCGATAACGCATCTTAATCGGTGGCTTACTAGATTTAAATATTAAGCTCGATCCCTGCGTTGTGTTATAGCTTAAAAGAACACAGATCTGGATGAGAAGCTCGAATACGTTTATTATTGTGAAATGTGTTTCACATCTGAGTTACTAAACAAGTAAAGTAATGAGAAGGTGGCAAAAGAGTTTCCCGTTGAATGGTAAGATATCCTTTTTGGTATTTTGAAAACTAATGATTTAAATGATGAAGGGATTCCAGACCTCAGGAATTTAGTATAGGTAAGTATCTTAAGCTTGAAATGATCGCTTTGTAACAATGAGATTAACTGGAGATTTTGGTTTTAGCGTAGTTTCGAGGAGAGGTATAATCATGGGTTCTGTTGGATCGCTGACAGAAAACTGGAATTGACGCAGTAGATGAGCTAAAACCACTTTAAGTTCGAGCATGGCGAATTTTTGTCCTGCAAACAATTCGAAATTGAAAACACCTCCACGAATTAGATGTGGAAGAAATGGCTCAAAGTTATCATACCGATACAGTTTCTGGGACCAGCGCTAAATGGAATAAAAGCATACGGATGGCGATCGACACTGTTTTCCGGGAAGAAGCGTTCCGGCTTGAATTCTTCCGGATCAGGGTAAACTTCAGGGTTATGGTGCATACCATAAACCATCATTCCAATAGTTACACCTTTCGGCAAAACGTATCCACCTGCAAAGTATTTGATTTAAAAATCGAAGCTTGTTAAATCAAAAGATGCATAGGTTGCACCGATTTCGACATCTTCCGGCAGGCGCCTCAACATAAAAGGGATGCTCGGATAGAGTCGTAATGTTTCTTTGATGCAACATTCAAGATACTTGAGCTCAGCTAAATCTTGGGTCGTACACGGTCGGTCTGAATCACCAAAAACGTTGTTCAATTCATCCACTATTAGTTTCTGCCATTTAAAGAAGAATTCAGGGCTGGAGAAAAACATCACTTCGCCTCAAACGGGACGCTTACCTGTTTGTCGGGATTCCTGGAGATCAAGTAAAGGAACCAGGTGAAAGCTAGAGCTGTTGTGTCATGGCCCTGAATTTAGTAAGATATAACTACATCGATTGAAACCTCTTTAAGTAGAAAAATGTTTTACCCCAGCCATCATAGAACTGACTTCATCTCTCATCTCAACAGGATTAAAGTTACCGTTGACATCACCTTCTTTTAGGAGGAGATCCATAAAGATTAAGTTTTTCTCTGCAAACGTTGAAATCACATATCATCAATGATCGTATCCCTTAAGATTTAATCTTTTTACTTGTATCGTCATCCACTTGAAGTTCGTCGGTTGGGTTTGCATCACGTTCGGATGATTCATTTTGCGCAAATTCCGTTTTTCGTTTTACCAATTCCCGGCGATGAGTGATTAACTATCGTACAAGTCATTTCTTAATATTCTGAGTGCAAGTATTTTCTCATGTTTTATACCATGTTGCTAAAATCACGAAGTTCTCCTACAAATCGGGCGTTTGCACGACCAGGTCCGCTTAATTCGAAAAGCCAATCCAATCGAAGCCACGGTTGGTTCAGACGCTGTTGAAAAATGTTCTCAAATCTGTTTTGATAACAAACTTATTTTAATAGGCAGTAAAGCGTTGTCAAAGAAGAACTGGCTAACCCGTGAAAGTTCTTAATGTAACCGGCTTTATCTTCATCAGTTAACGTCTTGCCTCCCATGGTGGTTTCTTTTGAACCAAACAATTACGGTAAACATTATTTCACAAATTTAAATAACTTATACTAATTCAAAAGATTACCACAGATGATGTCCATGGTGCAATGTGTCATGATTGGGAAAACATTAATTTCACCTCCATTACTTGATTTGATAGCTTCTTCAAGTTCTTTCGCACACAGAAGGCTTTTGTCGTTGAAAGCATACATGAAGCTGTTGAGGATCTGAACTTTAAAAGCTGGATTAAGGAGGCGGCGATTTTTCTTCCATTCCTCAGCTGCAATGATACGTCAAGATTTTTAAAATGTGGCTGTTTTTCCGCTCGTGATTTCATACAAAAACAAGTCTCACGTTTAGCTACAGCCAAGCTTTTCCCCAAAAGAGGAATGAAGCAATCGTACTCGTCCGCTTTGGTTACCAACGTATTGCTCGATAGAATTGGCTATGGTTTCAACAGAAAAAGGCATTGTATACAACATTGAATTGCTTTTCTAAATCAAGTTTAAACTGCGTACTTCTAACAATTCAGGTGAAGCAATGACGACCATGGGACGTACTGTAAACCAAACTCGATACATACTACCGTACTGCTTAATCCAATCATGGCACGCTTTTCTCAGCAATTCTAAAAGATGACGGTACAGTATTGATATGTTAAATTTTTTAAGCAAATGTATTAACAAATACCATCGTGAGCAACGTTCAGTTCGAAAATATTTCCTAAAACAGGATACGTTTTAGGTCCAGGAAGTGTATCGATAAGCCGAACAAAACGCGATCGACTCCACACAAAATAGTAGACGGCCAGTAAGCTGGCCAGTAAAGACCCAACCAACGGGCTGAAACCAATCCACGTAACATCAAGCATAGTCGGATTAACACACAAAAATTAAAGGTGTAAATAGTCTCCAGTGCGAAGTGAGTCTGTCTTCTTCTAGTGAACATCAAGCCTCTTGACCGCGATCACCAAGCGTACATTTCCACAGAAGAAAAGCAGTACATTTTCACCATCTTGGTTTCTACCCAATATTCCCCGAAGCAATCGACCAAGAGTGAAACCTTGTCTGGCTGCTTTTCTCATCAGCTAAAATAGGACTGTCCTGAGTTAGCTTTCGACTCGACGTGGAGGTGAATGTGAGAGGAAAAGTATTACGCATTTTCTTTGAAGCTCTTCATTTCGTCCTTCATTTTTATGTTTTGGAACGTAAAAGTAATTACCTCGTAAAGACATGACTAGATTTTAGAAAGCGACTCAAAGCATCAATGGAAGAGAAATAACAAAAACTTCTAAAACTAGCATCTAAATGAATGTTTATAACTGGCCATCCAGTCGGCAAGGACAAATAGGACGTTATGCAAAGTAAGCTTTCCTTTTTCCCATTTATTTTTCAGAGGCACTTTTTACGAATTTCTATCATCTCATCTATGAAAAACAGTTTTTTACCGACCGAGATGTCAAGGTAAGAATCGGAATCCGCATTGATTTTTGAACCATTAGTTGAACGGAGTTTGCCTTTTCACATCTTGTTTTCTTTTTGTAACGATTAGATGAACGCCGTCCTTCGGTGTAAGCAACAGTTCCAGGGAAGCCTTGATGGGCACAGAAGGATCACGCACCGAAAATTCAAAGCGACGCAGCAAATTTGCTAAAACTATTTTTAGCTCGAGCATGGCGAACTTCAGACCTTTGTAATTTCAATAATTCAAATATTCGAGGTTAACGTCAAAGTATTTTAGAATATCTAACCAATGCAATTCCTGGGACCAGCGCTAAATGGAATAAACGCGTAAGGATGGCGACCGACACTGTTCTCCGGAAGGAAGCGTTCGGGATTGAAAATTTCGGGATTCGGATAAACTTGAGGATTTTGGTGCAAGCTGTGTATCATTATCGCAACGGTAACTCCCTTTGGCAAAACATATCCTCCTGTAAGAACTGCAATTAGATTGTAGTTGATTATGTTGTCCCATTAAATGATGGTTTTAATTGCCAATTTCAACGTCTTCTGGAAGGCAGCGTAATACAAACGGAATGCTGGGGTAGAGCCTCATCGTTTCCTTGATGCAACACTCCAGGTATTTTAGTTCAGTCAAATCCTGCAGCGTACAAGGCCGATCTGATTCGCCAAAAATGTGATCCACTTCGTCGTGTAACAGTTGCTGATTGATAATCGCATTCATTGGTACGTATATAGAAAATGTAAGTCGACTTTAGTATATCGTTTGATGTTTCATACCTGATGTTTGGGATTCTTCGCGATCATGCAAAGAAACCATGTAAAAGCCAATGCCGTGGTTTGACTCTTTGTACAGAAAAAACGAAATTCAGCAATTATCCAAGGCTTAATCAGAAAAAAAAATTGCTTACAGCGCCTAAAAATGCATTGACTTCATCTCTGATATCGGTTTCACTAAAGTGTTCTTTTCCCAATTCCGTCAAGACCAGGTCGAGAAAGGGCAATTTTTTCTCTTTAAAATATGTTGTAAAATTTTATGCTCAAAAAATTTTGGAAAAAAAATTCTCTTCGTACTTGTTTCTCCGATATCGGATGTTCCAGCATCCCTCTCAGAAGCAGCGTCGCTTGTTTGGGTCATTTTACAAGATTTTGTTGCTGAATTTTGTTTTGTCTGAGCCGCTTCTCGTTTCAGTGCTTCGCGACGTTCTCTAATTATCTTTAAAGTGAACAAAATTTGTCGCTTAGTAAACTGCAGTGTACTGTACACTTAACACTTAAGCTACCGTGTCGCAAAACTGGTGGAGGCCTTTAACACACCGGGCATTATCACGGCCTGGAGCTGTTAGTTTAAAAAACCAGTTGATCCTAAGCCACGGTTTGACAATGCGTTGTTGAAAAACCCTTTCAAAACTAGAGAAATCAAATTTAATTTTTCCTTTTCTCTTTCTTTTTCAGTAAACAACAGACAACAATCTGAAGCCACTTGCCCCTCAAGGTTGTTAAGAAAGAGCGCCTTTTCGTCATTTTTTAGTACCTCTCGTCCCATAAACGTATCTAAATTTGATAAGTTTTAGTAGCCTTTTAATAGCACTACACGACACTTAAATAATTACCGCAAATAATATCTAAAGTGTTCCGTGACATAATGGGGAAGACGTCAATTTCATCACCTTTGTAGTTTACTATGGCCTCTTCAAATTCCCCCACACAGTTTATGCTCTTGTTATTGATGGCGCCCACAAAGGTGTTGAGGACCTGAAAATGGAAAGCTGGGTTCAGTAGACGACGATTTTTCTTCCATCGCTCATCTGCGAGACCCAAACAAAAAATGATGAGAGAACATAAAGGGATGTAACGAAACTTGAAATTCACCTGTTGCCACAGGAATTCCTTTGCCGATAAACGGAGTGAAGATGTCGTACTCGACCGGTTTCTCAATGAATTTATGGTTTCCCATAATCGGCTAAATGGACAGAAAAATCGAGCGCGTAACAATCTCCGACAGCTGTTCAAAGAAATGAACTTACATCCAACAATTCCGGTGATGTAACGAGGATAACTGGACGAATGGTGAACCAAATGCGGTAAATATTTCCGTACTTTTTCACCCAGTCGCCGCTGACAATATTCATCACTTCTAGAACACAAAAGTTGAATAGAACATGTTGTAAATTTAAGTTAAAACGTGAAATATTTACCGTCGCTTGGAACGTTCAAATCAAGAACATTGCCGAGAAACGGAAGACCATCTGGTCCTGGAATGGCGTTGATAAGTCGAACAAAACGTGATTGGCGCCAAATCCAATAATAAACAACAAGTAATCCGACCAGTAAAGACCCAATCATTGGGATCAATCCCGTCGATGTCACATGAAACATAACTGAAAAATTTGTAGGAACGGGATAAAAACAAGTGTTTGCTCGAATCGAGTTTGTTTTCTTTTGAAAATGAGGTGGCAACTGATCTACGGTCCATTTTAAACGTTTTTACTTTCGAATGCCCAACGGTAGTGAACTTAAAAAAAACCTTGACACTGTTCCTTCATTACGTGATACATTTTTGCTTCATTTAAGAAGAGGTTTTCAATTTACGAGAATAGGGGAGGGGGATTGGTACACAGGATGCATAGAAAGCATAAAAACGATACCAAACTTACCCAAACAAACACTACAAAACTTAAAATTTTTGCTCTTAAATGAACGCATCTTGTTCAAGAACAAGATAGTATGAAAACTAAAACAGAAGTAGCTCTTCGGAGCTAATCTAGGTAACTGACAATATCATGATTCATGAAAACTCTTGAAAACACACATGTGTCATTTCATGAAAAACGATGAAACATTTCGCGCGCAGAGAACCTTAGTGTGTCATTTTTCTGCTAGTGGACAACGGTCTCACATCTGTTTCTCTTCAAGTCTTCATTCAGTCTGCTCGAATTCTCGTAACATGTTTCTAAGACTTGAACACGTCATTTGCTATTTTTCGGGTGGGAAACCGCTGGGAAAAAAATAAATTTTTTGGATCGCGCCAGTATGTTCCGTTTTTAGCTTGTCAAAGTCAACCCTTATATGTAGTTGTAGCTGGGCCTAGCGCTACTTTGTTGTGCAAAAAAGCGATCCAGCTAGCTGGATGGACCCTTGAAACAGTTGTTAATCATGCCAAAACCTCGAGTCCAACCAAGCATGTATCCGCTTTTCAGCCAACAAAAATGGGGGGATCCTGTGAGAGTCAAAGCCTCATTTAGCTCACACTCAAATGTTTGTTTATTTTTGTTTAATGGTCTAAGTTAAAATATAATTTTTTTATTTTCAACATTTTGTTGTTTTATAGAGGGTGGATGGACATGTTCCAGGTTTTTAGCAATTTTTCATCACACATTTATGTGTTTATTATACTTTTGCTAATTTAAATGTTAGAGCTGCTGATCCTTGTTTGTGTCTGAGAATTGATCCAATCCCTTTGGAGCATGTTGAGGAATGGGACCTTATTAATTCTCCATCCTCAGATTGTAAAGTTGTTCATCCAAAAGAAGGTCACAATGACTCTTCCGAGGACTCTTCAATCCAAACAAAGATCATGACCAAGGTATGAAGAAGTCCCATGCATACATAAATTGGAAAGCCAAAACCTCTTAAGGCCAACTTGTGTAACAATTAGGTGGGGAAAACCATTAATCTGCAGCAAGCTTTAAACTTGAATGGTAGCTGTGGAGAATTTGCTCTGGGTGCAACGACTTCTCCGTTGACTGATACTGAATTTACCGATTTCCGTGATGGAGTAGGAACTCTGATCAAAGTTGATGAATGCAAACAACGAATACTTCAGGGTGGCCTCGAACCAAGTCTCAGGTTGATAGATGAATTGCTTTAACTCTTCACATAGTTTTTTTCGCTTATAGGATTTAAAAGTCAATTGTTTCATCTGCTAGACGCGTTGTGTGGAAACATCTGCTAAATGTCTATCCAGACGGGTTGAACGGAAGTGAAAGGATGAAATATATGTCCAGAAAGTCTGAAGAGTATCAGCGTCTGAAAAGCGAATGGATGCTTTACTACAGGAATAAGAAGGTACTTGCATTGTGTTCTTGTAAAATTAATTTGTACCTTACTGGTTTGGAATAGATGTCAGAAGAATTGCAGCACGTTACTTCAATGGTTAGAAAAGATGTCCTTAGAGCAGATCTACAACATCCGTTTATAGTGGGGGAAGACGGCAATGCAAATGTTGAAAAACTATTTAACATTCTGACAACGTAAGATACTCAATTTTAACGTTCGTAAACTTAATGTTCACCCCTCAATTCTGTAAAATGTTTAAAGCTATGCCATCATGCATCCTATAACTGGCTATTGTCAAGAAATGAATGTGTTTTAGTGGCCCCATTCTCTTTGTCATGGACAATGAGGTCCATTCGTACATCGCATTTACCGCCTTGATGGAACGACTGAAATAGAATTTTTCCATTACTGGGACCACTAGACTTTAGTAGCTTAGGAAAGTAGCCTAAAACTTCAATGAAGAAGCTGATAATAATTTTGCGTTCAAGTATTTTAAAACAATTATTTGTAGATTCGACCACCTGTGCTGTGCGATCGCCTATCATAACCCGGTCTTTTTCGCCTATCTCCAGCGACATAACGTAACATCTACCAGTTGACTTGTCCGTTTTGTAATTTAACACGATTATATATTCTTCAACTTTCAGGCCATTGATTTGCTGTTTTGCTACCGATGGTTATTGCTAGATGAAACGTGAATTTGCGTTCGGTAAAGCTCTACGCATGTTGGAGGTGACCTGGAGCTCTTTACCTCGTCGTGAACGAAACTTTACCGTAATCGCCTCGTGCTGAAAACGAACTGGGTAATAATCGTTATTGTTTATAATTTCATGTAGTACATAATAAAATGTCCCGTTAATGTATAAGCTCTCTTTGAGCGAATACCTGATGTAGCTCCAACGGCATCAGCGCCTATCCCTCTTCCTACGCAGTTTAGGCCAACTAATCTTTGTGTAACTTCGCCAAAAAACTACAAAAAGAAAAAATACAAAAAGTGTTCAAATTTTCCCCGCTTTCCCCTATGGTGTAAGGCATCACACAATTCTGTGTGGGTGCAATCTGTATGAAAATCATATCAGTGGACCATGTTATCTTTTTCATGCCCACTATAACACTGTCTGAAGTAGTTGTTATCATTGATATAATAAATAATACATTGTGATCTTGATGCTTAGTAATCAATATTAAACAAACTGAAGCCTAAATCCTAAAAGGCCACCTCTGTTACCTCTGTGATAAGATTTTTAGGCTACGGAGCCAGTTTAAAAACAAGGAAAGTTCGTAGTGCGGCGTAGTCTTCGAGCGTCACTTGCTGTATAAGACCCCCGACATCGCATCCTGATACGCATTGAAGAAAGATTTTCGTTGCATGACTACCTTGGCCAACGACAATATTTATTGAGGTACTGGTTAATTAAGTTTATGAGTTGAAATTAATTATTTTAAAGATTGGATTGGAGGGTTGGGATGTAGAATCTGTTTTTAATTATTTGTTTGCCGATCATAATTTTATGCCATGCTTAATTTTTTGGTTTAAAAATAATTTGTGCAAGTCAAGCGTGTATAAGCATATTTATTTTACGAGTTAACTTTCTCATTTTGCCTAGTTTAAAAATAATTGTTCAAATCTAATTTTACCATGAGCGAGATGTAGTCTAATATCTATCTATATATATATCTCTATCTCTTTCTCTCTATCTCTATCTATCTATATAGCTTAACATTATTTTTTATATAACACAAATTATTATCTATGGCATCAGTGGTGTTGCTATCAGCATTTCAAAACGCCCTAATTCTACAGTAGGAGAGGGTGGGGCTGTCGGCTACTTTTTTTTATTTTCGTCTCCCATTTCTTTAATTTTTCAAATTTCGACACCCCGACAAGATGTACAATGAAGCTCAGATAATCAAATTTCTCGTACTATTTTTAAAATTTAATCTGCGTTTAAGAATAAATATCAAAATAATCGTTCAAAATTTTTTTTTAAATATGTCCCTATAATGGGGTTAGTTGGCAGCGGTAGTGCGAGCAAGTATTCTCCTTGTATTTCAAATGGGAATTCTTGTGAAACATTGGTGTTGAAAACAAAACTCAACATTATTACAAAAAATTAAAGTTCAAGTAAACTTAAGACATAAACACTAATCAACTTCAGTCATAATTGTTTTTAAAAAGTACATATGTTAATAAATGAATTTAGAATGTAGAAAGGAATGTAGAAAACTACAAAATATACCCAAATTCAGAGCAGAAACCGATCGCCGGGCGGGAATTTGTTTATTTTATGTTGGAAATGAGCCACACCCTGTTGCTAAAAATGCCGCTTGTTCGTTACCATGCACTGAATTTTCCCAAACGAACACAGATAAAAGGCAGAACGAGGTTGGGAACTGATGACGAAATGTTATTCAGTTATCTTAGAAAAGGCGATATCAGCCTAAAAACTGCGCATATGTCTGTTCTAGCCAGGTCTAGCTATCTAAAGATGATATTTGATCAGTATTCAATCGAATGGTGACTTTTTCATGTACAAATCAGCCGTTGTAAACGTATCAATAAGATAAGTAGCCTAGCCTATTGAAAATGAAAATGGCGTGAAAATGTTCCTACATGTATTTAATGGCTATTTAGCTACCAAGAATTATCCCTTAGTTACCATTTGCGGTCATTGACAACAGTGTCTGCTATTAGCTTTGCGAAAGCATTAAAAATGTGCCGCTGAGAGGAACACATTGAAAGACGTGACGTAACGGTACAACGAAGTGACATTCGTTCTATCATTACGACGCGTTGGCTGATATCAAGTTGGATTGATATCTACCAGGATACTCGTTTGTGCTTGTTGCCTATGGCAACCTTTATTGGTAGGCTGTTCAAATGGTCATAAATTTTCAGTTCCCGGTAGTTTGCATTGTTTTTCTTTGTTTTTCTTTTTTGGCTTTACGATGAAGCATAGATATTAAGTTTTAAATTTCCAATTCTTTTTTGTAACCAAGACGCATTAGGCTATTGCGTGCAAAATATTTTGGTTATTGGTTATGGATCCACAATGTTTGTCTTTGTTACAAGTAGGTGGCATTAGAAGTCATGGAGATTGAGATTGAAGGACGGCGTATGGTGATCCAGCTGAATTGGAGCCGACCGAAATTGCAAGATCAATTGCTTAAAAGCGCCTTGACATTGACGAAAATCGACGCCGATGCCGGACAAAATGTCACGCCGACTCATTCATTGGCTGTCTGTTTGCTTCAACACGGGCTGAGCCGTTACAGCGACTTGCGTAGGCTGGGCGAGGCATGGCGTAGCTCAAAATCTTGTGGGATCAATTGCGACGAAGGTGATTGGATCCGATTCTGCAAACATTTGGATAAAAAAAACCAGGAAGCTGAACTGGAGCTAAAGAATGAGCAATTAACTAAGAAAGCTTCAGAAGAAGTAACACCTCGACCATCAACTGTTAATTTACAGCGAATCATAAAAGGTGTAATTGATGCCCTCGACCAATTCGAATGGTTGGGATTGTTAGGCACGTCAATAAGTCCGTTCCGGGTCAGTTGCATTGTCGGAGAAGAAAATGTAATTGATATAAGACCGACAATCTACGAATCAGCCGAATCTATTTGTAGGCATCAGTACGTATGGTACGATAGCGATTCACAAACTTTTCACGGAATCGCCAAATGGATGGACACATTTCAAGATCGACAGGCGTATCGTGTCGCTCTGTCTTGTCAAGTGGCTCAAAATCTCAAAGACTTTTGTTGCTGTTTGCTGAAAAAAGGCAATCCAGGTGATGATGAACTGGAAATGCGATCCATGGCCTATCTGAAAGAGCTGAACCAAGAGCTGGACCGTAACATCGAGGATCACTTAGCGATGGTAGATCGATGGGATGAGGCCAGCGAGGAGAGCAGTAAGCTTAAGATCCTACTACACGAACTTCTCGATCCGAGTTTCGACGAGCACAGATTCGAAATCAACTTGGAACTGAGACAAGAATTCATCGAGAGCTTAGAAAAAGCCTACGATGAGGTGCAGATTCTTCAACAAGAGGACTATGAGAAGGCTCGACTCAAAGCCATTCAGAATAGGGAAGAGGATGAACGCAAGGAACGGCAGTTCAAGTTGGAAATTCAAACCGCAACCGCTGAAATCCAACAACTCGAACAGGAAATTGAAGTAGACGAACGATCGGCTCAACAGCAGTTCGGAGATCAGACGGAGCAGATAAAGAAAGCACGTTACCGCGACCTGTGGCAGACAGCCAGGTACAAAGTGCTGGAGGCGAGCAACCGAAAGAAGCCGCTGAGATTCATCGGTGCCGCCCAGGTACTCATCATGCAAAAGCGTGAGCTACTAAAGAGCAAGACCGAACAACTAGAATGGGATCGCTTCCGTTTGCTGCTGCACGGACTGCCTCCTCCGTTGGAGATCACCAAATGCGGTCGCAATCACAAATTATTCGCCATCGATACCGATGCCACAGCCGACGCCCTGCTCACTGACGTCCTTGAGGAGTTGAAGCTTTCGGAATTGTTTCAGAAGCAGGGAGGAAATGTTCCGCTGTTGATGTCGTACGCACGACAGAACTCGTTCAAGGTTTTGGCTGAAATACGGCGCATCCTCGACATGATGGTGACGAAGCCCATCAACAGCATGTCGAATCAAACGTGGAGATTCAACGGTTGCGCTCTCCTCTTGAGTCACATTTACAACCAATGGATGACAAAGAATTCGTCATCGTCCGAACATCGCTGTGAAGAGATCACAATTGAAGCTTCCCGTGTTATCTATATCGACATGGATTGGATGACACCGGGAATGAGTTTGGCTCTGTCGTCGCCTCGAATCGAAGCTGTTGGAACGGGCATACGTCGCGTGATTGACTTGTCGGGTAAAGATGCCAAACGGACAATTCCCGAAAAAGCCAATGATGGACGCGATGCTGGATTGAGTGGCGACGATGGGGAGCATGGAGCGGCCGGTGAGAGTGCCGGTCATTTGTCTATTAACTGTGACACTTACCTCGGCATGCCGCTCGTCATCCGTGCCAGAGGCGGTAATGGTTCCAATGGACAGAACGGCGGCGACGGAAAACCAGGAATCAATGGTCAAAATGGAAGAGACGGAGAGCTGCAACCGAAAGAGAAAGTGGATCAAGATTTTGATTTCATACCGTTGAGATACTACTGGAACTTTCCGAAAAGTGTCTATCAATATTATTCTGGTAAAAAATACGACACTTGTCACTTGGTTCTCGGCGAGCCCGGAACACCAGGCAAGTCCGGCGGGAGCGGTGGAAGTGGCGGGTGCGGAGGACAGGGAGGATTTGCTGGCGAAGTTGAGGTGGAATGTAACACGGGTGGTAATCTAATCGACAAAACGCAAAAAGAAAACGGCAAAAATGGCACGGATGGCAAGCCTGGAAAAAGCGCCAAAGGCGGAGAGGGAGGACGCAACGGCCTTGACTCGGCACGTGTTTTTGAAACAGATTCAGATTCGCTAGACCCCTGGTTCTGGGTGGCTGGCAAATGGCGTGAGGCCAAAGGCAAATTAAAAATTGAACGCATAATGCGCAAAAGTAATCAAAGCGAACAAATTGGTTCAAGGATCATCGTTGTCGCTCAAGACAGCGGAAGAGCGACCGACGGAGAGCGAGGTGAAGATGGCCAAAACGCTGATCAAAGCCACCAGGTACATTCAACTCCCAAAAGGGCTATGGTAGTTGCGGGGGCATCCTGGAGAAGCGACGCTGCCGCCACCGCCTTAGCATCCTCACGACTCCAGCAGAAAGAGGCGGCCATCCGGAAGCTCGGCGCGGCCATTACCAACTCGAGCGAAGCGGCAAGGCGCGCCAGAGCCGCCGCCAAACAACAAGAGGCCAACGAAAAGAAACTGAAACAAGCGAAACAAAGTGAACAGCGGGTGCGCAAGGCTTTCCAACTGGCCAAAACGCAATCCACGTCCCAGCTGATGCGCACTACGCAGAGGACTCACACAATCGCCACACACCAGGCAGCTGGCACAGGCGAAAGTTCAATTACCGTTAAAGAAAATGACGAGTTCATTCCTCACACGGCACACGTCCTAGCCAAAACACAGCCAGCGACCCAGTCTGAGTGGAACGCCATGGAAGGCGTAGATGTCCTCGACGCTCTTGTCGCCAAGTATTCAAAAGTCTCAAATGAAACGTCGAAAACCTTGTCCATCCTGACGCAGTCTATAATCCTGCAAATCTCCTTGCCAGAGTCAGCGGACCGTGGACTCGTTTGGTCCTCAATGGCGAGAATAACGCGACCTATAGCTGATCACCCGGACTATTTGATTCAATCGCTTCGGTGTATTAGCCAGGACATCGATCTGATCCAAGAGCTTATATCGGCTAAACGGGGAATTCTCCTCAAACCAATGAGCGATATCATAATGGAAAAGACGAACGAAATTGCCTGGGACATCGTAACGACCGCCGAGGATGCACTTGACGTCTTAGGCGTTTTGTACGCTTTTCGACAGCTAACCTGGAGCTACGAAGAACTCCAAAAATTACTTCAGCCGCTGGAAGAGCAAGAAAAAAAAGGCTCAGGATCTATGACGAGCAAGATCAACAAGGGATCATCGGAACCTGACCCAGCCAAAACAAAACTGATCCAGTTTCTGCGCGATAAATTGATCTATTCAGTTGCCGAAGTGATGATGACATCGACGTCGGCCAGCGATGGGAATAAACAGCATTTCGAGGAAACGATGATCCAATCACAAGTGCTAACGCTAAAAGGTTTGTTGCAATGCTGCTCTCTTCACCTCACACCTCCTGACGCTGTGCCCGTGTCAACGTTTTTCAATAAGCTGATGGAAAAACTGAAAGAAATCTCTAGAAATGAGGAAAAAACCGGCGATGACGTGAATATCGCCCTGACGGACTTCGCCTGTCGTCAAATGGGAATCAAGAAAGTACGCGACTTGATGCCGACTGCAAACACTGCATCCTCGATTTCAGCCGGAAATCAAATTGTTCTCAATACAGATGACGAACAGCGGTTGGAAAAGCTTCGTTTCCTTTTGAGTCACACGAAAGTTGGTGTCGATGAGCTAGACGCTATCCGTTCAGCTATAGAAAAACGGCAAACCTTCAACAGTGAGCCGTACAAAACAATTTACTCGCTTGCTGAACAAGCGTTCGTCAACTTTTACTGGACGCGCGAATGGGAGAGTTATCACGATTTTCTAATGGAATTCAAAGCGAGCCAAAATCGTCCAGACGAAAACCCGTCTGAAATACTGGACACGGCGGAATTACACGGCCAGCTGAGCGAGTTTCAGAACTCCGTCGAACGATTGAAGGTAGCACTTATGTGGAATCACAGTGGCAAATCTTACAAAGACATGATGGACGTATGCACTAAGCTCAAGAAAAAGCTCGACAAATCAGAATGGACGGATAAATTCAGCGCAGCTTGGGCAAAACTGAAACGATCTTCCGAGGAAAAAGAAACGCCCTTGATGAAGTGCATGAATTGGGTTCGTGAACAGGAGATGAAAATTGTCGGATTTTTCGACGATTCCAAGAAGGATTCGCCTGAGGTCAGCAAAGATTCTTTTCTGTCATTCCTTTGGCGTTTACAAAAAATTCGCCAACCAAGTAAATCGGACAAGGAATCGATGGTCCCACAATTTCGAAAGGCTTTGCACTATCTTGACTACAAAAAGCGAGATTCTTTCACAGTTTCCGAAATGAAACTGTTCCACGAGGTGTTCAACAAAACAAGAGAAGGCATCTTCAAGGATGAAACGATCCTGAATTACGAAACCAAGTTGAAAACCGAGTACGTTGAACAGTATCCAGACCACCATTTCCTCAGGTGGATAGACAGTTACAAAGAAATTACGAAAATTCAAGCGGAAATCAGCAGAAAGTGGGAGAGTTATTCCACAGATTCCGATACGGCATCCCAACAAGCCAAAGTGACGCGTCGAAAGAACATGTTGCTGAACCGCTACGCTGCAATCACGACGTTCTTCTTGTCGCCGCAAAAATGCCACGAAGCATGGCGTTCTTTGAGGCGAGATATGAAACTGGACGAATTAGATCAACAGCTTAGAACAAGAGTATCCAATACTTTTGGGAATCACATCCAGCAAATGGTTGGTGACGTCGAGGCAGCCCTGAATAAAATCAAGGAAGGAGCAAATGTTCAGTCAGACGGTACTCCTGCACATTCTTCCAGCGTCAGTGCTGAAGATGGAGGCGGTAAGTATTTTCTCAAACAATAATTGTACAATGATAACTTAATGCAACGGTTCATTTCTAAATCTAATAGCCTTTGGCTTTTTTTAATCAAACGTTTAAGCTTTAATTTCTTTTTCACAGTTTAAAATGAAATTTTTGTTATAATTTATGTAACGATAATTACGTAAAAAAATCTGTCCCCGAAGAGAATAAGTTTCGTTTTGGGATTTTGAATTGCAAACTAATTCATGGTTTCACGTATATTTACTGAATTTTCAAACACTGTTACATTGCGACTATTCGTGATAATGATAGTTTTCTCAAATTACCTGTTACACAATCAAGAAATTTTCATAATAATTTTAACAAAGATTGTAAAAATAGATCATCTATCAAAATTAAGCTATATCCACTAGTTTATGTAGCTTATTTTGGCAACAGTCATTAGGCGCAGTTTCATTTGAAATGAGTAGGTTTTGAGATAAAACTAGATTTGATTAATACCGAGCTATTACTTTTTGGTCGATTGTGGCACACATTCTTATTTACATGTTGAAAAAATTTAACCTTGGAAATTGCGTATCGTCTAGGTGAAACGCTGTGCGCTGAAACCAAGCGATGCCTATCCATAGTTGACACCTTGCTGACCTCATCGAATTACCTTCTTATAAAAAAAGAACTCAGTTCCACGATTTCTACGATACTTTCGGATGTCGAACTGTTGTTCGAGTACCTCGTCGAATTGGATGATACCAACGCCGAACGCATAACGCCATACTTAGAAAAATGGAGAACGTCTTTGGCGATTATGGAAGAAGCTGGAAATCTAATGAACGTTCCAGCCGACGTCCGACGAGGCGTGGCCAATGTTTTGGACATAGCCGGCTGGTCGACCACCAACGACGACCGTCTAATTGAAACGCTCAACCGCCGCATGAGTCAAAATCGCGAAAACATGGAAAATGCCTTACAACGTCAAAAAACCTTTACCGAACTTTTGACACGGGAACGATTGACGGATGACGTCTTGAGCGTCGTCAAGGCGTCTGTCGGTTGCTTAGGAGAAGGTGAAGATTTAAATCCGTGCAGCCTTTGCTGTCACAAAAATCACAACTTATCACTGTTGATACAAAAACAAGTGGAAATTTGGAACGAATGTGCTCCGACCGAGTTTCGTCCAAAGGGAAAAGATACTCTAGCTTTTCTGGATGCTTTGCTATCTTCCACGTCTGAGAAGCTGTTGAAAGTGCGGGCCTCCTTGGCTACCGAACTCCTCGCTCATCATATTGACACGCCTGAGAATGCCGACGTACTGGAGGGATGGACCGAACGTATCCACAAGTTTGTGGTAACATTCAACACTAATATGGATTCGGATGAAGAAATGACCAGTCGTGTGATCGAGCTTCAGGCTTCCTTGATCGTTCATTTTCACGTTTTTCAGACAAAAAAGCTAAGTCTTTTCGAAGAGACTAACAAACTACATGCTAAAATAAACAGTAGAATAATGAGGGAGCAGCTAACCGTACTGGCTGGCGTGCTGGGCAAATCCAAAACGGAATCCAACTGTTTACTCGTCACAGGTCTTTGCCATTTCGCCAATACTCTGAGCAAATGCGCCAGAACTAGCCAACGACTAGTCGCGTCTGATTGTATTACTGAATTAATCGAACAGCTGTTCCGCGACACAAATATAAAAAAGAAGAATGTGAAAATGAAAGCGATCCTTGATGTCGTGTATTCCTCTTCCGAGGATTTTACCTTCACCGAAAAGAGCTACTTGGAGCGTTTCATTCAAACAGAGTCTTGTTACCAAGACACTGGCATGATCAAGAGCTTGTACGACAAAATCAACGACACAAGAAAAGGAAAAGAAGGCCAAATATCGTCAAGCGTAACCAACAGGTTGATTGACGTCATTGACTTTCAAAGTCTTTTGACCCAGGAGGAACGAAAGTACCTCACCATTTTGGGTAACGATGGGGCCGTGCAGAGAGTGCTAAAAAATCTACCACCGACAGCCTACTTGAGCTGCTTGAAGGAACGTGCAACTAACGACGTCTACCGGAGACTCATTCTCCACTTTTACGAAGAGGAAGATAACGACCTGGCCGACCTGCTGGAATCGTACCGACCAGCGAAGCAGGCCGACGGTGGAGAGGAAGCGACGGAACAATGTGAAAAGAGCCCGTCCGATTGCACACGTCAGATAGTTAGTAAATTCCAGAAATCCTTTAATAGAGCGTACTTCTTTGCGAGGCGAGACGGCATTGAATTTGAATGGCTGGCGTGGTTGCAAGAGACCGTTCTCAAGTCTTTGGAATCAATGCGTCGCGATTTGGTGACGCTCGCAAATGTAACGGAACTTATTTCTGCCTCTGCCGTATTCAAACTCGATGAACTTTTTCATTTGGCAGTAACCGCTCGACCCTATCAGTGGCTGGATAATCTGCTGGTGAATTCCATCTTGAAAGCAGTCGATAAACTCGATCCTACAACAACCGGCAATCAAGCCGAACGAAAAGCTCAGCGACGCCAGCTGACGTCTGACATACAAGACTGTCTGAGATCACCGCAACTGAAAGGCCGAATTGTTCTAGAAGTCTTCCGCTGCAAATTGGAACAAGAGACCCGTTTAGTGGCAGCCATGGAGTCTGTCAACTTTTTGTACGCTGCCGGACTGGTGAGTGCCCTCAAAACTCTCACCAAAATCGACGACGTGGAGAGGTTTCAGGGTACATCTCTCAAACACTGGCCTAGGCTGATACGTCACTGCAAGCTAACGGAAATCTGGCCGACCGGTCTCGCCAATCAACTTGTAACGATACTGGATGTTCGTATGGGCCAAGACAAAGCGGACTGCTTCCTCGAACGTTTCAAAACGAAATATGGCCATGTTCAAAATGAACCGATATTCCAAGAGGGAAATGATTTGCCACCTATCAATAGCCAACTCGTCATCCAGTTGGAAGGTATAGTAAAAAATTTGTCGAAATACCCCTGGATCGTGGATTCGTTTTTCGTTTTGGCGAAGTCGCAAGATGTCGTCAACAGCGAAGATGAAGATTACCACTGGCAACACATCCAAAGTAGCGCATTCATCGAACAGGAAAGATCCAAAGCCTCACAATCCAATCTAAGCGCTGCCGAACTACTGAGATCGATGAGGGACTATCCCGAAAACGACGCCGTCATAGGAAAAATGACAAAACAGAATAGCTTCGTACGAACAATCGACGAAATTAAGCTGCTGGCTACGAGCGATCCAAGAAGCCAATGGAGCCAGAAGGATATTGACAATTGGGTGACTAATGTTAAAGAATCCAAAGCAGAGGTGGATCTTGTCGATTTCCTTTCGGTGGCCTTCCGGGCAGTGCAATTGCAAATGAAATGCCAATTGCGCGAATCGCAGATGCTTGCCATTTTAATGTTCGTGACGCCGAGCGAGAGTCAAAGAGTTCAGCGACGAATGGCTCAAATCTCCACGGGCGAGGGAAAAACGCTAATCACCGCGTTGTTGGTCGTCTATCACGTGCTGTCCAACTGGTCGAACGGGCGACGCCTCGTTGACATCATCACCAGCTCACCGGTTCTAGCCGTCGACAATGTCATCGAGATGAAGTGGTTCTACGAAGTTTTCGGCGTCAGCGTGGAGAACAACTGCGACGCCGCTTGCTCTGATGACGAGGAGTTGCGCAGGAAGCGCTACAACACGGACGTTGTGTACGGTGACCTGTCCAGCTTCCAGCGTGACATCCTCTTGAGTCGATTCTTCTCCGACCGTGACATTACCCGCAATCGGGAAGCTGGAGCCGTCGTTGTCGACGAGGTGGACAGCATGCTTTTGGATAAAGGTGAAAACATTTTGTACTTGTCGCACAAGATACCCGAAATGGACGACCTCGTTCAGGTGTTCGTCGAGATATGGCATACCGTCCACGATCCGTCGGCCGCTGCTGGGGACGAGAGAGCACAAGCCGCTGTGTACGAGTGCATAAAGGAACGCGTTGAGAACGGTGACATCCGCGTTCCCAAGTGTCTCGAATCCTTCGTGCTTCGCTACCTGCCGGTGTGGACACGTAACGCGTTCCGAGCCAAGAAGGTAACCACCAAAGATTCTTACAAAGTGGATGACGTCGGCGACGGCCGTGGACAGCAGATCGTCATCATGGACAAAGAGACTGGTGTGGAACAAGTGCAAATGCAATGGTCACACGGACTTCATCAGTTTCTTCAGTTGAAGCACGCCCTAAAATTGAGTCCCGTCTCGCTGAAGGCCGTTTTCATGTCCAACGTGGGCTTTTTCGAGCAGCGCAAAAATGCCGCCCTGTACGGAATGACCGGCACACTTGGCTCCACCGCCGAGTGCAAACTGTTGGGTGAGGTATTCCGCGTCGACTTCTTCAAGATGCCTCGTTTTCGGCGTCGCTTTTGCCTAGAAGAGGATCACCTCTTGTCTCCCACAAAGAGCCAGTGGTTGGACAATTTGGTACGCGCAACGAAAGCCCAGCTCGATGCGAAACGAGCCGTGCTGGTTGTGTGCGAGAATATTGCCTCCGCAGAAGCCGCCTACAATAAGCTTTTGTCTGCGTGCAAACAAGAGGGCAAAAGTAATAAAGAGACGGAGGCTACAATTCGCGTTAATATCAGCAAATACATCAGCTCGTTCGATAAAGGATTCCAGAAGAAGCAACATGACTCCGCTCTAGCTCCCGGTGATGTCATCGTGGCCACCAATCTGGCCGGTAGGGGAACCGATTTCAAGATCGACGAACAACTCACCAAGAACGGCGGATTACACGTCATCATAGGATACATGCCGGCCAACGCCCGCGTCGAGGCGCAAATCGAGGGGCGAGTGGCCAGAGCTGGACAGCCCGGAAGTTTCCAGTTTGTCATGTGGGACCCGAGCGTCAGCGTAGGCAAATCGGACGTCGCCTCTGAGCTTTGCGGCTTGAAAGTGAAGCGCAACGACCGAGAATGCCGTCGGCTGGAACAAATCCGCACTCGCGGTCTGCAGAAGATCTTCTTAGAAGAGGAGCTGTTCAAGAAATTTCACGAGGAGATTTACAACGAGGCGAGGAAGATGTTGCGTCAAAATACCTCATCGGACGCCGAACTACAGTTGAAATTTTTGACCAATCGCTGGGCGCTCTGGTTGGACGACAATGCCGATCACATCGACAACATTCATGTCCGGAAGGCAGACACTGTCTATGCGAATTTCGAGTCATTTAAAATCGATTGTCTCGCGTCGGCCGGTGCCTCTTCCGGCAGTGTTGCGCGTTTCGCCTCGACGCCTTCTGAGCTAATGACTCTTGGCGATTTTTTCGAAAAGACGAAAGAAACTGAACAGAAAGCGAATTATTGCTACGAACAAGTTGTCAAGAAAGAACCGAATGATTGCCCAGCCGCCATCATCCGTCAAGTTAAACTGGTTTTGCGCGAAGCGGGCAGCGGCGAGAAGAAAAAAGCGAAGCCACTACTGATCAGGGCAAGAACTTTGATTGAAAACAAAATCGGCCAGCTTTCCATTTGTAACGATTTGGTTAAGAAGACGTTGAAGACGCACGAAAAGTCTGGCAGTGTCATGATCAATGAGAATCGATTCGAGGAGCAGACAACCAATTTGATAAGTCTTTTACAGGTGCATTTGACTGCCATAGATGACATCTTGGGGCGGTCGGTTGTTGGCGCCCTGGCCATGCATTTCCCGAAGGAAGAAGAAATGCAAGACATCTTAGCGCTAATAACAGACGAACTGAAACTTAAAGGGCATTGTAAACCTTATCGCTTGTCCAAGAGCGTGTCGGTAAGGTCGATCGGTGTTGGCAAAGACATGAGCGACGATCACCAAACTGTTCTCTGGATGGACTACGGTACAACCTCACAACAGAGACGGATCCAATGGCCAACGGAGATGGCTCAGTACGAACGCGCCATCGTTCAGCTCATAGATGAAAAAAGAGACGCTCTGCGGCAATCGTTCACCAAGTGCACGTTGACGGACGTGGTGGTCACTCAGAACCAGGTGTGGGAGGAGTTGGTCAAAGAAGGGTACGTAGTTCAGGAAAAGATCATCGACCAGGACGTCATTCGTTGGGCGCAATCGCAAATTGAGGGTGATTCTGCCGTCAAGGATTTCCTCAAACGATTGCCAACAGAATTGGACTGTTTGAAAACTGTTCTTGTGGATTGGCTCAAGCGTCACGACGAAGAACCTTTCGATTACGCCGTCACTCCGTTGAAGCTCGACAACGTCGTTTTGAAGTCGCTCGAGAGCTTCCTGAAGGAGAGCCAAATCGTGATTCACATCAATCATAGGCAGGGCGTGCTCTCCAAAGAGATATCTTTCGATCCGAACCGAACGAGCTCGCCCGTTGTAGGCCTGTCGGAACAGCTGACGAAATTCGACCATTTGATAGCGATGTGGATACTACAAAGTTCATCGGAAGAACTTGGAGAAAGTGCATTTAAGAAGGTAGGCGAGACAGTGTCTCGGGAAGAGTTGCCGTGCCCGAAAGACTCGGAAGAAGGAGCCGAGAAAATCTGGAAATATCTGTTAAGCGAAGGACTCATCAAAGAACCTACAGTTGTTTTTGCGCCGGGACTGAACGCCAGGACGGACAGGACGCCAGAACGCGAGGACATCGAAAGCTGGAGGAAAGAAATCACGGTAGTGGTTGAATCATTGGCCGGTATTAAGGAAATTTGCTGGAAGCACCGACCGCCACCGAAACCGGTCACCCAGCATTCTACTTACTACGATGTCCCAAGTTATTGGGCGGACAGCGCGTGGAATGTCGTCGGAAATGCGTTTAACTTCGGTGGCAAGAAATCCGACAATGAGAGCCAGGCTACCAATGTTGACGAATGGCTAACCGAGAAACAAAACAAACAACACCTGGAAGCCTACAAGAGGGACGTCGTTTCGGCCCTGTTCAGCAGCATAGGCCAGTTAAAGACCATTCCGATTGTGAACACCACGCTCAAGCCGCTTTGCGACTATTTCGTGTCGGACACGTCGAGGACGTATCCAGCGGAGGAAATGCAAATTTTAGCCGGCAAATCCTTTACAGGAGTCATCAAGTTAGAGGCGCACAAAACTTGGTGGAACTACTGGGACACGCGAGCTTTCTACATAGCCATGGCAGGCGTCGTCCAAATCACTTTAGGAGTGGCCTTAGCCACAATGTCGAGCGGACTACTCGCAGTTGTCAGTAGAACTCTCATCGCTGATGGAGTGAGTGACATTGGCTATGCAATCCAGGCTGGACTGACGGATACTTTCTCCTGGGAAGGTTACTTGTCACACAAAAAATTGAGCCTGGCCATGTCGGTCGCCACAGCTGGGCTGGGTCCGTATTTCACAAAAGGAGCGGCAGCTGGCCGTCTGGCTGTAATGGGATTCCAGGGCAAAGTGGGTTTGGCCCTCTGCTGGGCAGCAACCAAGAAAGCACTGGCCAAGTGTGGTCAGGCTGTGTTGTCTACGATGAGTAGCATGGGCATCGAGAGGCTGTTGTCTTGGCTAAAAAAATTCGTCGTCGAAAACGTTTTGACGCACGTAAAATTCCTCGTCAGCAAGGCTCTGTGGTTTATTCTCGACTCTCTAAGCAGTGTCCTCTATCGGATCTGGGCGTTGCTGCAAAAGATGGGACTAAGAGTGGAGGATGTGAAACAAGTGATCGACGGCTACTTGGACAAAGCGAAATCGTCGGATCTTAACACGCTATGGGGACTTCGCATGGCTGGGCAGGCGACCTCGATCGTAGGCGCCATAGGACGTTGTTTCGCCGAGTCGAAAGAAGTTTTGAGTAGGGTAGGCCAGGTTAAACTACATGAAAAAAAGGATCCCCAGGGAATTAACGTGTTAAAAAAATCTTTTAACTTTGTTACCTACACCAAAAAGACGATAGAGATTGTTAATTGGATCAAGAACGGCACGGAGATCTTGGGTCTCATCAAGTTCGCACCGGAATACGTCAAGAACGTGATAAGCTCCCTGTCTGAGGAAGCGAGAAAACTAGAAGCTGAAGAACAGGAGAAGGAAGCGACGCAACAAGCTCACCAAAACCAAGAGTCGATCAACGAAGAAGAGAAAGAAGAAGACCATCTTAGTGCCGATGAATCGCCCGAAACGACTCACACGACGTACAGTGTAGCGTCGACAACCACAGGTGAACCCAAGACGAAAGTGTTCAACGAATACAAACAGAAGGTGAAAGAAAGAATAGAAGGCGACGTTGTCACCTATATGCTGGATAGTGTGACCAAGACATGGGTGCAACCCTGGCTGCAGAGCAAAATCGAGAGCCTCATCGTATCCGCAGGTCAGAATATGTTAGAGCGCATTGGCAGTATGTGGAAAGGATCGCAAGGTGATTCAAAAACAGCCGACAATCAAGCCGAAGAAAACGAGGCAGTGAACGACGAAAAGGCGAAAAAAGCTGAAAGTGAAAAAAAAGCCGCCGCTGCCCAGAAGAAACTTGAAGACTCGCTCGGGGAAGGAAACAGCCAGAAAGAGACGGATGAAAATGGAAACACTGTCGTTCAACCAAAGGAATACGAAGATGTCGTCAACAGTATGGGTCAAGGCCAAGCCGCTGGTCTTCTGCAGATGCAGATGGTAGCGAATGCAACTAAATGCACGCTCGTAATTATTGACAAAACAGAAGAGCAGGATTTCAAAAGCGACGACGGCCAATTCAGCATAACTCCAAATGAAAAATCTGACAAAACAATTAAACTCGAATACAAAAAGAACGAAGATGGCACGAAGCATGTTTCTCTCATTGGACCCAATGGTAATGAAATGCAACTTCCGCCTTCTATGATGAATTCGGACGGAACGCCAGTCCCCCCGAACCGTTGCCTTTACGAGGCTATCGCTGGTGCTCTGGATAAGAATGTGGACGATCTTCTACAGCAGGTGAAGGAGAATGCATTCAACGATAAACTGTCGCAATACCTGTACGACCAGGAAGTAAACGAGGCCTTACTGCACATGCGAGTTGGTCGGAAATGCGAAGGTGAACGTGCTGATCCGTTCCTCCTTGTAGATCAAGATGGGAATCATCATGTTTTAACTAGTATAACAAAGAGAAATCTGAAATCTGGCAGTGAAGTTACTGGCGCTGCGAGAAAAGAACTCCAGAGCGATGTTGACAGAATGGAAAAGGACCAATGTGGCCATTTGATAGGGTCTTTGCTCGGCGGTGGAGGGGGCCCAAGACAAGTAACAACCAAGACAACAAACACCCAAGACCAATCGCTCAATCAAAGCGTGTACAAAAAATTAGAAATGAAGTTGGCAAACTTCTTGGGGGGAAATGAGAACGCAAGAGTTGGCGTAGATATCTCATTGAATGAGGGTATTACGAACGGTAACCTTGGGAGACCGTTAAATATCCGGTTTTCCTGGCGTATGTCCGTAAATGATGAAGTCGTATCTCACAGCAGTGTATTCTACGTGAATGACGCTAATTTAAAAACACACAATAAAATGGCATATGAGGAGCCACAAGATACACCTAGGCCTGTTTAAGGAAAAGTAACATGGCATACATTTCATTTTCATTATTTGGGCAGTAGAATATGTTATTTGGTGTCGGGGGGGGGGGGAGGGTGAAATAATCATTCATTTACAAAAGCTACTTTAGGGCAACTTAATCCTGGAAATGGTCCCTTATATGCTCCCTTATTAGTTAACTGATGTTTAAACACACATTAAAAAAGCTTCAGCATAGTGCATTTACTTCATAATAGCCAAAGAATACTTTTGCTTTTTTGTTTTGTATACCAAATAAAGATAAAATCATGAAATCAAGCTGTACACATTTATTTACCTGCAGGAGTTCTATTTCAAAAAAATATATTTTGTATGAAATTCCCAACGACCATCTGATGGAAGAAAGAAAATTGCACTACCCAAGATTAAACGAAAAAAAAATCATCGCTCAGATTTGGTGACAGCATTTTGAACCGCGATATATAGCCTTGGTCCTGCAAAAGTCGGGTAGGCTTCATAGTCGTCGTACTCAAAGTCAAAACTCTTCATGGTTCATGGTTTCCCATTACCGGATTCATATGGCGTGATTTTAGACTTGCGAGTACGACTCTGAATTTTCAAGCTACATACAAAAAAATTACAAACAATCAACATTCCACAAATAAAATTTACAAAATAGCTCACTTGATACCGTTCCTTTCAAATAACATATGGAATCGTACACTTCTTCTACTTGCGAGCTTTTCGCGGACGGTATTTCAGCGGCTTTCGCCAATTCCTCATGTTCAACATTTTCAACATCCCTAACACTCTGTTGCCTCCAGCTAACGTTACAGTATCATTAGTCATTACCTATGACGAGATGTGAATCACAGTCAGTGGCGCGACAACAAATGAACGTCAAATTGCTCACACCCCACCACATATATATACCACAGTAAGCAAACGTTGAATCGTGACACTTAATCTAACATTCCCAAGAGATAAGAGACCAATACACACCTTCCAACGCCTCCTTTACAATGGAGACATATTGACCAAAAACGTCCTTCCGTCACAAAATTCTCAACTAACGCTTACAAATATTATCTAGCTTCCAGATACCGCCACAACGCAAACGAATCACAGGCCCAACAACCCAATATTGCCTACATTTCAATATGGTCTTCCAACAAACGCAAAACCACTATTTCTACTCACGTCCCCATTTCCACAAATAAGCGATACTTCGCTATATTTATGTCACAAACACACACAAAATATTAATAACAAATTTACTTCACATCCATAGTTACAGATGACAAAACAGCCCTTCGGGAACCTCTTCAAGGAGCCGCGGCGCATTAGTAGCAGTAGTCCTTTAATGAAAAATTACCCGAAGGGTTTCTAACCACGTTTTTTTTTTGCTGGTATGGTTTTTTTTCTGGTGTGGATGGGTTTAGTTCACGATTGCCCCACTAGATGATTTAGTAAAGCGAAAATAAAAAATAATAGGTTTTCACGTGAAGGATAGGGGGTGTATTATTGAAAGAGAGTCAAATAGCTATTTTAATTCGGAATGATGAATAGTATAGGATCACTACAGAGTGATTAAGTGTAATTGTTTTTTTTCTTAGCGCCATTAGCTAGTCCCTTCATTTGCTGTAAAGAAATGGGTCGTTTGAAAATATCTGATATGGATGCAAATAAAAGAGCTCGTCTGGATAAAATATACGAGCAGAGGAAGCAGTGTGAAAAACGAAAAGGTAACTTATGTTTTATGAGGTTCTATTGAGGATTTATGTATGGCTGCAGTAGGTGTAGTTGTTATTTAAATTGAACTATTTTTCTAACTATTTCTTTAACAAAATATTTTTCTAACTATTTTTTTAGCAAATAACACAACAGCTCTAATTCTAGCATTTAAAAGCCGATAGAAATAAAGATTACAAAAAAACCGAAAATAGCCCTTCGGGTACCTTGCTAACGCAGGTAGCTGACAGTGTTGAAAGCTTCGCGCCACAGAGAACCTTTGTGTATCATTTACCCAATAGATGGACTACATACTCACATCTGTTTCTTTAGATCTTTACATGCTTTCTATTCAGTCTACTAGTCTGCTCGAATTCTCGTAACATGGTTTAATGACTTAACACGTCATTTGCTATTTTTCTGGTGATCAGCCGTTAACTCGTGATTTTTCGTGTAAGTCGCCTTGGCACCGGAAACGGTAATTCTAGTGGCCGTGGTAGAAAGTGACACGTGTTTTCATTAATTCATTTCCTTATCAAGTTTTTTTAATGATTTATATTGTGGGTCACCTTACTTTAAAATATTGTCTAACAAACAACTAATCCTGTGGCACCTAAATACAGATGGTTGGCGTTTGGTGGCTTCAGAAAAATCAAGATACTCTGTACAACTAGCTGAATGCATCCTTGAAATAATTGTTAATCATGGGAAAACCTTGATTCAAATCTATTATGTATCCACTTTTCAGCCAACGAAAGTGGGGAGATCCTGTGAGAGTTAAGGCTTCCTTTAGCTCACACTCAAAGGTTTGTTGATTTTTGTCTAAGGGTTTAAATCTAGATGTAACTATTTTTGTTTTTTATTTTTTAGAGGGTGGATGGACATGTAGTTCCAGAGTACAGACGGTTCAGTCTAGACCCACAGTTGACAAACTTTGAAACACTTTACAGCTTGATTTCAAGAGCATTTGACATCAAATCTGATTTTCTAATGCAATATCGCTTTGAAGATCCTAGTGGTCAAGAAATTTTTCTTCAACTGCTTTCAGATTGGGACTTGGAAGCTGCATTTGAAAGGTTTTTAGCTACCTTACATCATACATTTATATTTCATATTTTTGCCAATTTTGACACTAGAGCTGCTGATCCATGTCTGTGTCTGAGAATTGACCCAATCCCTTTGGAGCATGTTGAGGAATGGGATCTTGTTAATACTCCATCCTCAGACTGTAAAATCATTCATCCGAAAGAAGGTCGCAGCGATTGTTCAATACAAACGAAGATCATGACCAAGGTATGGCGAAATGCCACTCGTAAATTGGAAATCTAAAACCTCTTAAGCCCAAGTTAATCTTTCTATTGTAATTGTTAGGTAGGGAAAACCATTAACCTTATGCAGCAAGCTTTAAACTTGAATGGTAGCTCGGGAGAATTTGCTCTGGGTGCAACGACTTCTCCCTTGACTGATACTGAATTTACCGATTTCCGTGATGGAGTAGGAACTCTGATCAAAGTAGATGAATGCAAACAACGAATTTTTCAGGGTGGCCTCGAACCTAGTCTCAGGTTGATAGATGAAATACTTTTCTCTTTGCAGAATTTTTTTCGCTAATGGGTTTTAATCGTCGTTGTTTCGTCTGTTAGACGCGTTGTCTGGAAACATCTGTTAAATGTCTATCCAGACGGGCTAAACGGAAGTGAAAGGATGAAATACATGTGCAGGAAGTCTGAAGAGTATCAGCGTCTGAAAAGCGAATGGATGCTTTACTACAGGAACAAGAAGGTACTTGCATTGTGTTCTTGTAAACTTAATTTGTACCTTACTGGTTTGGAATAGATGTCAGAGGAATTGCAGCACGTTACTTCAATGGTTAGAAAAGATGTCCTTAGAACAGATCGACAACATCCGTTTTATAGTGGGGGAGACGACAACGCAAATGTTGAAAAACTATTTAACATTCTGACAACGTAAAATGCTCAGTTTTAACGTTCGTAAACTTAATGTTCACCCCTCAATTCTGCAAAATATTTACAGGTATGCCATCATGCATCCTACAACTGGCTATTGCCAAGGAATGAGTGACAGTAAGCAAAACAACAAAAGTTATTTGTTTTTATTTGCTTGACATTCTTTGACAATGAACTATGGTGTTTTTTAGTGGCTAGCCCCATTCTCTTTGTCATGGACAATGAGGCACATTCGTATATCGCATTTACCGCTTTGATGGAACGACTGAAAGAGAATTTTTCCATTTCTGGGACCACTATGACTTTAAAGTAAAACTCCAATTGAGAAGCTGATAATATTGTGTTGAAGTAATTTAAAACAATTATTTGTAGATTCGACCACTTGTGCTGTGCGATCGCCTATCATGACCCCGTTTTTTTCGCCTATCTCCAGCGACATAATGTAATATCTACCAGTTGACTTGTCCATTTGTAATTTAACACGACTATTCTTTAACTTTCAGGCCATTGATTTGCTGTTTTGCTATCGATGGTTATTGCTAGAGATGAAACGTGAATTTGCATTCGATGAAGCTCTGCGCATGTTGGAGGTGACCTGGAGCTCTTTACCTAAATCGCCTCGTGAAAACGAACTGGGTAATAATAGTTATTGTTCATAATTTCATGTAGTACATAATAAAGTGCCCCGTTAATGTATAAGCTCTCTTTGAGCGAATACCTGATCTAGCTCCAACGGCATCAGCGCCCATCCCTCTTCCTACAAGAATCAAAGAATCTCCCTACACAAAAGTCTGCAGCCTTCGTCGTCAAAGCTCTTCGCCGGCATCTTCCTTTTCATTTAACTCCAGTGAAGGCCCAAATAGCCTACATTCCGCGCTGAAAAATAGTCGTGATAGTCAATCTGTATGTTCACCCAGCTGGGATCGTGGAAATGTTGAGTTAGACGATGTCTTTATTCCTGCCAACGATAAAGGGGATTCTACTCAGTTAGAACCTCTTGTCGTTCCTCATGATTTGAAATCCAAAAACTGTACAGAATCTCATCACTGCGATCTTGTTCAGCCCAACGGTCGTGGACAGTTTGTCGTTAACGAAGCGATAAATGGACAGCAGTGCTCATTGATGGCTTCCGGTGATGATAGTGTATCGAGCGTCCTCTCGTCTGTGATGAATGCGAAAGATCCTGAAGAAAAATGTGTTGATGTATCGAACGAGGGATTGTCTTGCCCGCTTGAAGATAGTGCCCTTCAGGATTTTGAAGTTGTCGGTTCTTGTGAAGAAGCCATTGAGGCGGCTGCAGCTACTACCACGATCACACCAAGCAATACGACTCACCTCAATTACGTGAGAAGGGGTATCAGACCAAGTCTTCCTTCACCAGACGTGCTGGGATGTGGCAATCCCTTCCTCATATTTCTTTGTCTCACTGTCCTGCTTCAACATCGGGACTCCATCATCAACCGATCCTTGGACAGCAATGAAATGGCAATGCATTTCGATCGCCTCGTTCGTAAACACAATTTGGAGCGTGTACTAAGCCAAGCGCGCACCCTCTACTACAGATATCTTGCCCATTTCAATTCGCAGAAAAGCTGACCAGTCCAAGTTGACCAGTATCTAAGTATAATTCCATCGACCATCGTCGCTAAAATTTGTCTCATCCAGTTTAAAAAAATCAATGACTCGATCCTTCTTTGATCGGAAGTAGCATTCCGTGTCCTTTATTGCCGTTTACGTTCTTCCGTTTAGATTTTTTAAAAAGCCACTTGATTTAGTTTTTTTTTCTTCTCTTCTTGGGCGCAGTATATTTGTGGAAAATGTCAGTATTACTAGTCAGTGGCCAATTATTTTCATGCGTTTATTTGTCGCAATTTATTTAAAGGTAAAAGTTGTACGTACGTCTTGCGCCGTTGACGTCAGTGAGTTATCACCCTCAAGACATCAATCAGAACTGTCAATGTCCACATCAGTTTCGATGGGTTCCATGTTTTTTTCTCGTACTAAATAACTTTGTCTTGAATGTCTTGATAATTTAATTCAGCGTTATTTATTTTAACAAAAATGCAAAATAAATGGTAATAGATTAAATTTGCTCTCTTAAATCATTTTCCATGAATCAAGGTTATTCTTCAGAAGGTAGTAAGCCTTCGCAACACCAAGGAAATCGATGATGACTTGTAAAGGGAAACAAGTTGTGCACTGGTCAACTAAACATTATTTGTGTACAGAACGCTACAGTCTACAAAACGCCGATATATCGGTGAAAATTTTTCTTCCACGCTCTCTTTCTATCACCCTATCGGCATGGCAGCGAGATGTTCAACCATTGGGCCATGTAATCTTTACTCTGGTTTCAACTATACTTTTCCAATATGTCCTTGATATAATCTGTCTGGAGACTATATTTGTTGAAATCACAATGAGGGTTACGATACAAACCGTATTGGCTTGCGTTTACCTGAAATTTTAACGCGTCCAATACATCATTTCAGTTGTAAGACCCATAAAAATTCTGCCAAAAAGACAAGAAAAAAATGTTTAATGTTAAACAAATACTAGTTTTTCGGAAAAGTTTAGAAGCGGGGAGTCGGTTAATGTCCTGATAAGTTAACACAAAATTCCATTATGGGCGATGTTCGATCCCCACAGTAGCAAAAACTGGTTGCACGACACTCAACAAACCATCTTCAAATTTCATTTCATTCTGTACATAAAAAGAGTTAAATAAAATAAATAAAAGTTAACCATCATCAATAAAAAAAAATGAATATTTTAAAGCAAGAGGAAAACTATGAATGGCTCTTTCGTACCGGAGTCTCTCGGACGGGAAGAAGCGATAATGTTTAAGGATGATACAAAGAGCGATTTTCATTTCTTCCATTGCAAAACGCATTCCGACACAATTGCGTGGGCCCATTCCGAACGGCATGTACGCATAGGGCTTTAAATTGGATTTATTTTCTGAACTCCATCTGTCAAAATAATTCTCGTCGGTGAAAAGTGTTTTCTAAATTTTAAAATGATCGTACCTGTCAGGATCGAACTTGAAGGGATCTGGATAGTAATCAGAGTCAAAATGAAGTGCATAGGTAGGCACGGTCACTAGCACGCCTTTTTTAATGTAGACGCCATTGACAGTGATGTCTTTATTGCACACTCTTTCAATTCTGCATTTCAAAAATAATGCGAAACTTGCTTTTAACCAGTTAAAGAAACAAGAAATTAGTCACCTTGGTAGCGCTGGCGATAGACGCATCACTTCGTGGATAACCTGATCGATATGTGGAAAGTCCAAAATCATTTCATGGTTGACTTCACCCTGTAAAGAAATAAAAGTGTTACAGTAAAATGTCTCGCATCATATACAATAAATTACAAATTGTTCAATTCGGCTGTTAATTTCAACATGAAGAGTCTCCTTCACATCAGGATGCCTGGCCAGCTGGAATACCGAATTTGTAAGGCGGTGGTAGCCGTCGTGTTAATACCGGCCAATAGGAACAGCACTGACTACATATATTTTTATTTGATTTATATTTATTTATAAAAATATACATTTATACATGTATATTTTTTGCAATTGTTTTTCGCTGTATTTACCTGCGCGATGACAATTTCATCTACTCCGTCCTTGTCCCATGCCGGTAGAGTTTCGCCATTAACTTGTTTGGTATATTGACCGATGGCTTACTTTGCAGTCTCAACGAAGTCGTAAAATTGCTGTCAAATACAAGAGAATAAAAATGGCAGCATTAACCGATCGAGCAACAAAATTATACGAACACGAGTGCGATACCTGTTTGGTTTCCTCACGTTCTTTGATCAAGCTCTCCAGAAGATCGGGAAAATATTGAAATTCCTTTTGAATAAACATCCGTTCGCCAATGATTCGAAGCAATTTGGGGTTAATAACTTTCAGTTAAAGAACAGAATCATAAGTATTGAAATGTAAAGAAATTAACAGTGGAATAAAAATAAGAATTTTCACAGTATTAAAATCAATGGTGTTTTGCTGATCGGTGGATAGAAAAGAACCTTGGCGTTCCGCAAAAATGGATCATCTTCAGCGCCCAGGTTTTCAATTTTCATCCCAAAAACACAACGATATGGCAAGCCAAATGTACCGACCAAAACGAATAATGATTCGCGCGCGACCGTAATGATATTTTCGATTTGATGATATGATTTTTGACTTGATGATATCTCTGTCGCTGAGGAGGGGGTGTCTGCAGCGCACAGATAGGAACACCGCTAGCTCTACGCCAGAACGGCGCCGCTGGCGGGGTAAGCCTACAACTCGCTGGGTATACATACATATACATACATTATTTTTGCAGTTAATTTTTTTCAGTTTTTATTGGTTGACACATATTTTTTCAGGTGTGATGCTTTGTGCTTTTTCATGTTACAGTAAACTTCATGGCAATCCTGAAACAACATCTAGTGGATGTTTGGTATGTGCATAATGCTGACTTGTAAACTTGAGTACTGAGTTGTTAAAGATATTATAGTAAGTTTCTGAAGCAATAATTAACAAAGTTTTCTTTTCTTTTTATGGATTATTTTTGGCAGTCATTTTGAAATGGTTGAGCTGGTCAAAGAAAGGTGCCTTAAATCAGTAACCATTGGAAGCGCGGCCGGATATCGCCATGATACATAATGTAGCGCCAATGGACTTTGTCGCTTAGCGCGGCATGTTAAGCGAACGGAAAGTGTGGCGTCAGTGAAATTTGGCCCTTGCCGCCGGATGTACCGACAGATATCAGAAGACGTAAAAGCCCGTCTCTGACGTTGCAAAGGGGGGAGTAAGTGAACGGACAGTCGCTAGTCTACGTGTTGGTGGCCAGCCAGGCCCAGCCAGTGGCTGGCCAGAGGCCAGTCAGTGGCCAGACCGTAGGCTAGAGGGGCAGTCCAGTGTAGTAAATCTGTGTAGCTGTAAGCTGTGTTAGTGCTGTTGTCGTGTCGTGCTGTTGTGTAAAGCTGTAACCCGTCTACGAATAAATAAATCCAGTGAAACTGTTACAATAAAAATTATCGCATTCCGGCATTCTTTTTAAAAAATTGAAGTGCATATCTGGGCCTTCTTCTTTTCTGTGGCCCCGTTTCCCCTTGACTCATAATAAGCCCGTAGAGGGTCATGCCACTACTGTACGATATATATATTAAAACAACATGGACTTTGAAGGGTTCTGGCCAGAAAGGGGACGTGCGGGGTACACAAGTTCGATAATATCATTGGCGGGCGAAGAGGCTACCCACAAATCCGAATTAAAGGTTAATCGCTCCTGTAAAAATGTTCAATTTCTCCGGCTCTTCTTCCAGCTTCTCTTAGCCACGCACTGGGTAATCTAACAATCTCCCCGGTGAGTCAATTGAGGCAGTGTCTCCCCCTGCCTTGGTTGGCAGCGACTTTTTAAATGGTTAATTTGCCTTTTTAAAGTTGCAAAATATTTTGTTATGTTAAGAATTGCCAATAAAAAAATAGTTTTACATTAATTTTGAAAAACTTGTCTTTC
The DNA here is from genome assembly GCA_013167095.2 of Daphnia sinensis. NCBI lineage: Eukaryota > Metazoa > Arthropoda > Branchiopoda > Diplostraca > Daphniidae > Daphnia > Daphnia sinensis. The sequence goes on from CM023197.1 coordinate 7,740,313, forward strand.
ATATTGTTATGATTCGTAAGAGTGGCGCATTAAGTGAAGGTTCGAGGAAAGTCAACGGAGGGGTGTCGACGGGGGATACATCGGAGGACGTCGAACGAAAACGAGGACATTACAGTGGTAGCCCTTGAAGAGAGAGGAGTTCGAAAAAGTAAAGGAAAGGAGAACCAAGAAAAGAGTATCTGAGTAACCAATAAGAATTGGGTGTTAAGTTGTTTGAGGAATACAAAGGTTAGCATGATTACTACACTAGTAGTTTGTTCGATGATGTAAAAGGGTTCGCGTGAACGCGTAACAATATTTTCTTTGGGTTCAAACTCTGCACACTTTTATTTTAGCATTTTTTTTCTTTCAGCATTGCACTTTTATCACTGCTGAGTTAAACTGATGTCAAGGTATCAATCCTGAGATTTTCGGAGTACCTTTATATTACCGCCGATATGACATTCTAATCCTGGAGTTGGTAGTTTGCTAGTACACACTTGAATATTATATTTATGAGAGTTATATTGATTTTTAGAATGTATTTTAATCATTAGATGGCCTTTATTTCGAGGCGGCTTCTTTGAAGCATTTAGTTGAAGCATATCTTGCGCTGGAACCTGGAACAGTTAAAGCATCCTGAGGGTTCAGTTGATGATGTCGATCCGATGAATCTTGAATGATGACACACATACATGCATACGGAACACTGAGCGCGGGCGGGAGGGAGGACAAGAGGGAGGAGGGGAAACTTGGTGTCGGAAATCCCAGGAACCGTACCCGACACCCTAGAGATGGCGGGAGCGGGGATGGCACGAATATAAGAACAAAACAAGAGACTAAAAGCGTAGGAAGAATTAAAATGCAAGGCCGGAGAAGTGTTCGCCCATGAGACTACATCTAGCGAGGGAGAAAAGAACCTCACCTCAAGCACGCTACAGATACGCCTATCACGCTTTGTAATATGCTAACCACGCAGGAAATTATAGGTAACTGTGCAACCAAATTTTTATTAATCCTTATTTAATATTATGTCTATATTAGTTAAGACGTTGTTGGAGTTGATGTAACCCATTCGACAATAAAACGTGTCCTGAAAAAGCGAAATATTCATCCGCGTCGGGCGGCGCGGAAATTTTTTTGAATTCCAGCGCATGCGGAACAGCGGCTGCCCTTTGCGGCCACATTCGTGAAAATACCGGAGGAATCAGAGATTTCGTTCGAATTGAAAGGAAGCTGAATACCGAAAATATCTTCAAATCCTACGTGACATCCTACTTCCTTCGATTCACGAAAAATTCCCCGGCAGGCGCATCAAATTCATTCTAGATAGGTCCCCCATACACCAATCTAACCTAGTCAAGCAGTGGTTTGAAGATAACCGGGAAGTCATCGAATTACTTCCTTGGCCGCCGAAAGGGGCGGACATGAACCCCATCGAAAACGTTTGGGGGATATCGTGAAAGATTTGGTTTTTCCGTCCGCGTTCCGCGTATGAGGTTTTCGAGAAGGCAAATGCGTTTGGGAAGGGTATAAGGGGAGGCCAAGTTATTGGCGTAAGTTAGCTAATTCGATGGTAAACAGGTTGCAAATGGTTAAAGATAACGAAGGTTATTGGACTAAGTATCAATACATTTTAAAAACAAGCAACAAAAATTTTTTTATTTATTTTGTGTTCATTTTTTAAAATCTTATTATTGTATGGCAACGTCTGTTATGGGCGAAAAAGGGTTGCGTTTCCGTATCCTTCCATCGATTATTAAATTATTTATTTATGTATTGTGAATATAACATCGTAATTGATATATATTATATAGTCAGTAACTATATGGTTAAGGCCACGGTTTCTCACTCCGGGGACCCGGGTTCGAATCGCGCTCCAGCCAAAAAAATTTTTCCTTGCTTCTTATTAGATCTTTTTATGTTGAAAAATATATATTCATATTTTAAAAAAAGCTTTGCGAATTGATTTCTAACAAAGTTATATTTATATTTTTAAATTATTCAAAGTAAACATAAAGTTATTTATTGAAGTGTATTAATTTACCAAAACAAACATGCATTTTGTAACCCACCTTCCTAGTCCTGCATGGCAAAAACTGCATTAGCTGCATTCACCTACTAATAGATCGCTTCTGCCACAAAAATCGCTCTTTTGATTTTTGTGCAGGATACTGTACAATAAGACTGCCAGTTACTTATGAAGAGGCACACTTCTAGAATTGCTCGATCAACTTATGGCTTGGAGTAAATCAGTAAAGCCCAAGTTGAAACTACTGGTAGATATGAACAATGAAGCAATGATAGTACCTTAACTAGGAAGCTGTCCCTTTAGATGGCTATGAAAGCTACACATATATGCAACCAGGAGGTGACGGTGTGGCGGAAGCCAAGAGGGAATTATGTGAAATAATGCAGTGTTCGATGTTGATTGTGAAATCAAATTCAGTCAGATATCCAAAATTTCTATACTTACACCAATTAAATGCAAAATTAAGAACGAGACGCCATTACATTCGAGAGTTAAACATCACGCAAGCCGATAGCGACACTAGCACCACCTGTCTCCAGTAGGCAATGGCACGTTTTGACACTAGCGCCCATTGGATTCCGGTGGGCAATAGATTTTACCAAACCAATAACATTTGGGTAACCTCTACACTACTCTACTCAACGACGCGTTCACCATGGCGACTGTATCCAAAACTGATGGGGATATGGATAAGCAGGGTTGCCAGAGTAGATCATATCCTAAGTGAAAATAAATAAATAATAAAGAAAACGAAAACGTTTTCAAAACGACTGACCTTGCTCTTGGATTGGCCTTTGAACTCAACGGTTAGTTTAGTCAGTCAAGTGTTTTCCCAAGACGAAGATGTCGAGAAACCGTCAAGTTCAAGAGACCGGTTCTGTTTGAAGAATTCGAAGTAGAGGACTGTTTAGATAGAAGGTAAGGGTAACTTTATTACATTTCATTTCACTTTAATTTCTTTTTACCTCATTGTTTTTCATTTATTTTTCTTTGTCGTTTGTAGGGTAGTGCTGCCCGAAAATGGACACGAAAAAGTGCAGTACTTGTTCAAATATGTCGGTTACCGAACACCTGAGTGGACCAACTATTCCAACGCACGAACTGCAGGTCCCTCACTCGGGATTTTTTGCGTCGACAAAGGTGAGCTTTTTAAAAAAAAAATTTCTGTTTCAATTCTTTTTTTTTTCTCTTTACTTTCCAGGGCAACAGCAACAAACGAGGCCGGATCAGCCGGTGATAGGAATGAAGTACAGCCGAACGGTGAAGCCTTGCAGTATTCCGCGGCTTTGCTGTCCAGCGAAGCTTCACTCCTTAGCATCGGTGATCCGGTCGAGGAAGCTGGTCACCACCTACCGCCGACGCACCAGAGTCCTCGGTCGACCTCGGCCACCCGCCGTAGAGCCACCCGCTCCCGCGGACGAAGTTGCCATAGCTGTAAGTATTTTTCTTGTAATTATTTATTATTACTTAACTAATAAATTTTTTTTACACAAAAACAGACCCTGGGGATGTTCCATGATGGCTTCCGATTGCTGGGGACCACTTCTGGTGCTATTGGCTAACCCAGGAGCTAGCCAGCAGCAACAGCTACTGAAACGAAAGCCAAAAGTAGGAGTCAGCTAAACAAAATGGAAACAAGAAAATGCAATGAGGTAAGTACATATTTTATTTATTTTATTTTATTTTATTAATTTTTATTTTATTTCTCGTGTCACCAGAGGGACACTATCAAAGGGACTGTCCAAATTTATTTCTTTTTTTCTTTTACACAAGGAGAGCCCCATTCCTCTTGGGCAAAAACAATTTAGAATTTATCGATAAATGCTTATGTTTACGGGTCAACGGTTACAACTCAAAGATGTCAAAGATCGAAGAATATCTTGAACACTCAAACATTACCTGTCCCCTACACATTCTTAGAAGACACAGATATTAAGAAGTTAACTGTTATTCAAACAAAGCACAATTAAGCGTAATTTGCGAAGTTCAGACTCAAAGACAAACCTTAGGGAAGAGGTTGGGTGATGAGAAACTGAAAGGGAAACCCACACACAAAAGAAAATGAAGCAGCCATCATGAATTTGATCCAGACCATTTGGTGCAACTAGCTGCCCTTATTGCACCTTATTTAGACTACATTTAACAAACTTCATAGCTCATACTTATATAAAAACGAGAAAAGAAAATTGAAAAAGTAAAAAAATAATTACATATTGTCACACGGTGAATTGATTTCTTTTTAGTTGCGAATGCTATTCATGGAAATTCCCCTTGTTTTAACCTTGATCTTTCTAAGAATTACACTAACCAAGTCAACCTTTCTGTGGTCCTTGCGTCTATCGTCGTCGGTGGGACTCCAACGTTTTGTTTCAGATGTGCGAGAGTGGAAGTGGAGGAGAGTTAGTTCGATCTCGGGTGATCTTAAAGCAGGGTCTCGCTTGAGTTTTAGAGAGGATGTCCAGGTATTGAATATCGGTACCAACCGTGAAGCCGTCTAGCTGATTTTCAGCGTGACATTTGGTGGAGATGCAGGGTACAAGGGGCTGATTTCCCAACCTTCCTCGACCACACAATAAGACTAACGGTTAATGAAAATGACGCCTAAACGAAGAGTACAATTTCGCGTAGAGGACATAGAGCGCAACCCAAGACTACCTTCGACCATTGTACAAACTCCTATCAACTGTGAAACCATTCACCAATTAGAAGACTTGATTGCTTGCTAAAAGAATCTGGTGCTCGGCACTAAATCGACGCAGGCCAAGTCGGACCTACTCACCAAATGCTATGCTTTAGTCGTCAAGAGATACACAAGACTTGCGCCTCTTTGGAAGCTCTTCAACCGATGACTTCAGCAGAACAAGAGGGTAATGATTTATTGTCGCTGGATGCTGATACTTGGAAACAAGAAGCCGTGGTGAAAGAGCTTGACGGACAACGGGTAGCCATCGTCAGCTTGTTACAACGTGGCAAAGACCTTCAGCATCACCAAGAAGCTCCCGAATTTCTTATTAAACAACTCCATCGCCTCGAAGCAGTTTGGAATAACACTTTCGAATTAACCAATAATAAATTGAAGAAACTTAAAGGATCTGGACGCTTGTGATGGCGTGACTACCAGGAACAGAAGGCTTACATCAATCAATTGCTGTAACCCTATCACTCCAATGAGCGCAGCCGTCCAGGAACAAAGTCAAAGCGTTTTTCAAGATATGGAATATTGGCGAGAATACGACGTGCAGACCAACGAGGTTAAACCATGGTTGGACGACACTGAGAAGCGAGCAGCTGTCATCATCACTCGGTCCAGCACCGTTTCGAAGATGGAATCATTGCTGGACGCTGACCATGTTTTCGACGACGAATGCAAACGGCAACTGATCAAATTGCAACAAATGTCTTCCCATTGCCAACAAATGTTTAACCAGTCCAACACTCACGACGAAGTAGATGCTCTGCACAGCCGCTGGAACGGTGTTCACGCCACTGTAGTTCAGCAATTACAGCATTTGAAACACTTGCAAGAGACGTGGACAAAAGTTTTAAATAAAATGGATTCGATCGTTGAATGGCTTGATTCTGTCGAAACTCAACTTGATTCGCTGCAACAACTTTCTTCCAACCTGGGCAGCCTTGAAAATCAACTTAGTGATTTAAAGAATGTCATGAAAGGAGCTTCTGAAGAGCAATCGGATTTTACTGTGCTGACGCAAGAGTATGATACGATTGTTCCCCAACTTTCTCCGGAAGGAGCGGCAAACTTGCGTTGCCAGGTGATGGACTTAAATAGTCATGGTTTTCAGTTGTCCGATTCTGCCCGCCACCAGATCAAAACAGTATCAGATGCTATTGTTCAAAGACGAGATTTACTGGGCCGAGAAAACGGAGCTGGTTCAAGCGTTCCGCGAGACCGAAGATGGTTTGAAACAGCTGAGCGAAGTGGACGTACGTCCCTCAGATGATCCGCTTAAAACAACACATCGACATTTGGAAAACCAGCAGTCCAGTCTTCACAATTGGAATCTCCGTCTTCTCCCCTCAATTGTGTTGCTATCTGCAATTCCCAGTCAAAAATGGTACAGAACTAACTTTTTGTTAGCTTGATGAAAGCCAGCCAGCGTAAAGGGAGCCGTTAATGCTTGAGATTCTGATCGACCGGAGACGCCTTTCTTCTCACTCTACGGCTAAGAGGCAGTATTACCAATCAATGTGGCTTTGGATAACCACCTGAATCCATGTTCTGATAATACAATTCATCAAGCAACTACCAATTCTACGAGAACAGTGGAAAAGACGAATACTCCAGATTCAACATCGACAATGGAAGCAGTATAATCATCGTCGCCAACCTCAAACCCTATTTTCCTTGTTCTCCTTCCCATAAATCTACAACCAACCCTGTTCCCCTGAGTCTAAAGGACGATGCGATCGTCGGGAGTGTGGACGATGCGATCGTCGGGAGTGTGGACGATGCGATCGTCGAGAGTGTAGACGATGCGATCGTCGAGAGTGTAGACGATGCGATCGTCGAGAGTGTAGACGATGCGATCGTCGAGAGTGTAGACGATGCGATCGTCGAGAGTGTAGACGATGCGATCGTCGAGAGTGTAGACGATGCGATCGTCGAGAGTGTAGACGATGCGATCGTCGAGAGTGTAGACGATGCGATCGTCGAGAGTGTAGACGATGCGATCGTCGAGAGTGTAGACGATGCGATCGTCGAGAGTGTAGACGATGCGATCGTCGAGAATGTAGACGATGCGATCGTCGAGAGTGAGGACGATGCGATCGTCGGGAGTATGGACGATGCGATCGTCGACAGTGTGGACGATGCGATCGTCACTCAGAATTGTTCATTCTCTAGATCCATTCTTATTACCTTAGCTAGTCCTTTAAAATGGCCCTGCTCTTTACAAACAATTATCGTCTATCGTCATTTCACTAGAAGATTAATTCCTTTCGTTGGTTATACTTAACCTAGCATGCAAAACTCAAAAATGTTGTCTAACCGCGCCAGAGAAAAAAAAAAACTAACTTTTCTCCTGCACTCATGATCGGGACGATCATTTTCAGGGGGGGGGGGGGGATAATGTCACACGGTGAATTGATTTCTTTTTAGTTGCGAATGCTATTCATGGAAATTCCCCTTGTTTTAACCTTGATCTTTCTAAGAATTACACTAACCAAGTCAACCTTTCTGTGGTCCTTGCGTCTATCGTCGTCGGTGGGACTCCAACGTTTTGTTTCAGATGTGCGAGAGTGGAAGTGGAGGAGAGTTAGTTCGATCTCGGGTGATCTTAAAGCAGGGTCTCGCTTGAGTTTTAGAGAGGATGTCCAGGTATTGAATATCGGTACCAACCGTGAAGCCGTCTAGCTGATTTTCAGCGTGACAATATTTACAAAAATACTAAAAAAATACTACCATTACCTTATACGGTACCTTTTGTTAAATTTAAAAAAAATAAGAATTTTGTAACGTTGGTCGAACAATTAAAGGACAGGAAAAAGACAGGAGATCACAATCACTTGCTGAAAAAACAAGTGTTATCTGTTGTTATGTTAACGAGCTTCCAAATCCTTTCATTCCAATCACTCCATTCCTACTCCGTGTCACGTGTCATCGCATTCATTTCATGTTCGTCTTCCACCACAGAGTACGACTGTTCTTCAACGAACCTGATTTCTCTCAACACGTGCTGAATACCGAGGAATCAACAACTTGACGTCGCGACTCGACAGTGACTAAAACATCTACCAAGGATTCAATTACGCCACACATATAACATTGGATATGTTTCGCGTTTCGAGCTTCATCACCAGTTCCCCGGGGGAAATGATTCTAGCAGTAACTGGATGTTTTTCGGATTCGAACACCTTGGCAAGAATGACAAGCTGACAAACACAACGGCATACGGGGAAACAAGACGTTGCCGCTGTTAGATATTTCAACATGCTTTTGTAAAATTTTTATTTTTTTAAGATTTTTCTCTTTGGTTTTTGTTTAAGCAATAAATGCCTATTATCTTTATGAATCATAGTTAATTTTTATGAATAAAAATACAAATGAGCTGTGAACAGGATTTTAACATTTTCTTCAAAATTCTTAATTTTTTTTTACAGAAATGAGAGTATGGCTGCATATCGTATTTAAATTTATTATTATTTTGAACTCTCAATGGCCAGGAGAACAGTGATGTAATTTCAAAAAATTTTGTATAATTATTTGTGATTAAAATCAAATCCTAAATGATGCCATGAAGGCACTGGCGCTACAGATGAATAAAAGTAATTTAAATTTCGTAAACTTGTTTTTAACGTGTAACGTGAAGACATTCAATGACGATAGCGCCCTTGCATGTTTTTCTCTTTGTAAGTTGTGATAGGGATCTGAATCTTCCCAGAAGTGGTCGCCGTTTTTGGCCTGGTGGCGTCAAAGTATCGCAAGATATATCCGAACGAGATGGGAACGAGATGATCGATGTTTCAGGGGTAAGGCTATAACACACAGTTTTCGGATCTGTGTAGACTACTGTATGTCCATGCTCTTTTAAGTTTTAACGCACTTCCATCCACACACACATCGACAAGGTCAACGACGGTGAAATGCATATATCGTAAGCGTTTTATCAACGATATTGTCGGTACGTTGCATTGCCATTGGAGCGCAGAACAAGCTTAATTACCCTCTGCCAACTTCGATACGTAAAGGCAAAAATTTTTAAGGTTATTGATTTTTAAGCCTAGATACGTCAATGAAAACGACGGTCTTTTTTAGGGACAATTTGTTTAGCCAAAGTACAATCTCTATTGCAAGATTTGTAATAAACTAAGAGGTTTTTTCCCATTGCATTGTGTCTCACTGATAAACGAACTATAACTTGTCTGTATACATTTGTCTTGGTTTTACCCGCCTATCCGAATGACGTTTGTGAGCTCCACGCTTCGATCATTTAACAGGGCGTACAAAAATACACGGATCATTAGGAGCGGTTCAGCTTTTTCAAATTTACTGTGCAAATATTGAACACGGTAGCCTTATCTAAAATTTGAAAATACCCGCAAGTTTGGCGATAAATTTCGAAGCGGTTTCGCTAGATAACCAAGAATCCTTGAAGTGACCTGTCCTACACAAACGCATCTGAAGAATGGGTTGACTTCCATATGACCTTTTCCTTTGTCTTTCTGATTTTCTAACCTCGTCACGTAACACGGCAGTCGCTTAATTCAGCCAAGATTTCTAAAAGAACGCCGTTCCCAAAATCCGTTGTTCTATTATATACCAATTCAAACAGCATCATGTCAAATACTCACATTGAAAAACGTGAATCTTTTTGTTTCGACCCCGAAATTAAACGTCAATCGCAATAACCTCGTATCAAACGTATCCGTTGATACACAGCCTATACGACGGCGTCATAGCAATGCCACCAGTAACGCCGAAGATAAGCTGCCGTCGGCTACCGTCAAGAGTTTAGCATTACTTCATCGTCAAATCCCGATTGTCGTATCCAGGTCACTCCCTTCTTTTGCCCGACAAAACGGAGCCATATATATCGAATCAACTTGGGAGGCTCAGGCGACTATTGATAGCGACACAGTCTAACTCGTGACTACCAATCTTCTGTTTACACTAAGAAGTTTGAATTAAAGCTATACTCAGGTTCATGCCAAGGGCATCCAAATACCAAAATATATACTACACGCCCCAATAGGTGTCAGATAAGAACGCATAGCTTTACTCCGCGTGTACACAAAGACTGGCGGATAGAGGAAGATAACATCCACGCAAAGCAAACGTTGGATTTTCCGGTTTCGTGTCTACAGGCGAACTAACGTCCCTATATATAAAAAGTCGAATGCCTAACTTTCTTTCAGTGCAATAGTGAGCTCCGAGTTCAACTAACAAAAAACTAGGTAAACATAATTTCTTCTTCTATTCCATCCGCCTTAAAGATAAGTACCGTAACACCTTTACACATTTCTTTTAAAGCAAAAGGATTTTTTATTTTGCAAGATGTCAATGCATCTGAGATCCACTGTGAGAAGAGCTCTGCTGCTGGCTAACAGGGCAGGTAATGGACCGGTTGCCATTACCGGTCAGAGAGCTGCTTTGGGCAATGCCTCAGCAATGGGAAGCGCCGCTGCACCAAATGTGAAACCTACCATTCAGACCAATTTGTATGAAAACAACATTGTCACATCCCCGTACGCCGATTGCGAATTTCACGATATGACGCTGACACAAAAGTTCTTTGAAAGCGCCGTTCGTTGGCCGGACAAGATCGCATTGGTACGTTTTGTAGCCTATTCTTATACCATAATGCTCACAATGTCACAGCTAGAAACATTCAAGAGGTGGAATCGTAATAAAACATTCCCGATGCCTATGCTTACAGGAATGCGGCATTTCCGGACGTCGGTACACGTACAATACAATGAGCCAGGCAGTCTGTCGCTTCGGCAGTGCTTTAACGCGCATGGGATTCACTAAAGGTGAAGTGATGGGCATTGCCGCTCCCAACCTTCCTGAATTTCCTATCGCTGTGTTTGGAGCCGCTGGTGTCGGTATGCCCGTCGCTCTTGTTAATCCTAGCTACACTACAGGTAATTTTTATTCAATTAACAGCCTATTGAACACACTTAATTTGAATTTTTTTTTCAATTTTTTTAAAGATGAAATTGCTCGACAAATGAATCTTGTCGAAGCGACGTGTTTATTCGGAGTGTCCGAGATGGCGGAAACATTGAAAGCAGTGGCTCAACTGTGCCCCACTGTCCGGCGAATAATCCTTTGGGGTCCAAGCAAAGACGGATGTGTTTCCTATCAAGAAATGATGCAAGACTCTGGTGATCTTTTTAACGACAACATCAATGTAAGTTTTTCTTTTTTATAATGTTTATGTTAAAATAACTAACCTATTTTCTCACTTGTGTACAGATCGATATCGATAACGACATCTTCATTCTGCCCCATTCAAGTGGCACTTCTGGTACGTTTTGAAAACGAAAACTAAATTGATAAAGCAACTTAGCGGTTTTTAAAATACCGTATCAAATCTATTGCATTGTAGGATTGCCAAAGAATGTGATGCTAACTCATTCGACTGTCGGCAAAAATGTCCAACAATATTTACATCCCGAAGGCACCAATAACCGACCTGCCACAGGTATGGACAACAACAGACCTTGCAATACTAGCACAATTTGCGCTGGCTGTGATGAGTAACGTTTGACTCTTTCAACAGCTACCCATCAGGAGACGTACATCGGTTTCCTTCCCTTCTTCCATTCCTATGGAATGGTCGGACTGTTGTTATCCGCCGTTGAGAGCGGTGCAAAGTTGGTGACGCTTCCCCATTTCGATGTTGCCAGTTATCTGAAAGCTATTGATGATCATCAGGTAACTGAAATTGTCCACATTCTCTAACCCACCCAAACAGAACTAAATTATGGTTTGAATTTGACAATTGTATAGCCGACGTACTTGCATTTGGTGCCACCATTGGTTTCTCTCATGACTAACCTTCCAGAAATGAAAGCGGAATCCTACAGCAAAGTGCACACCATTTTCTGTGGAGCGGCTCCTCTCGGAGCTCCAACTATTGTGAAACTCCTTGAAAGATTCAAACACCCAGTATCTTTTCAAGAAGGTAATCAACCACATTGAATGTCATTTTCAAACATATTTCACACCTAACAAATGTTTAAACTACTTATAGCCTACGGATTGACTGAGATGTCGCCAGGAGTCATGATGAGTCAAGTGGGCAATAAGAAACTTGGTTCTTGCGGCCCACTTTTTTCACGAACCAAAGCTAGGGTTGTCGATCTGGAAACTGGCCAAAGAACATTAGGACCTCACGAGGATGGTGAACTCTACGTGACTGGACCACAGGTCATGAAAGGATACCTCAAAAATCAGAAAGCCACAGACGAAATGATTGGCGCTGATGGATGGCTCCGCACAGGTGACATCGGCCATTATGACGAAGATGGTCATTTCTTCATCGTCGATCGCCTAAAGGAATTGATCAAAGTCAAAGCGTTCCAGGTACATAGTGTCTAAAACTTACAGCCCCAATTGAGAGCGTCTCTCTACATAATCACATTTGTTTTATCAAAGGTTGCCCCAGCCGAGTTAGAAGAATTGCTTACCACCCATCCGGCCATCAAGGAAGCAGCCGTGATTGGTATCCCAGATGAAAGGGCTGGTGAACTGCCTCGTGCATACATCGTCAAAAAACCTGGAATGGAATCTGTCAGTGACTCCGATATCCACGCATTCGTCAACGCCAAAGTGTCAGCTCACAAACAAATCAAGGGAGGCATCCAGTTCTGCGATTCCATTCCCAGAAGTAACATTGGCAAAATCCTGCGCAGAGAATTACGAGTTCAATATGCCAACAGTTGCAAGTAAACCGGTTCCATCTACGATTGTAAACTGTATGCACCAACTCTACCGCTACACATTACCTGTAAACACACATTTCGTGGGCTACATTGAGTGATGTCTCTCTGTTCGAAACCCACGTAAAATCAATTATTCCCATTGAAACATGCTTTGTTTGTCCGTCACGTTGTTATGCCGAAGGCTCGTTAATTGTAAATGGTTTGTTGTGCCTCCATATTTATGTCATTCTGTGTAAATACAACGATAATTCAACGCGCACTTGCGTTTTTTTTTTTTTTGGAGGGAGTTTTTCTCAGGGGAACCATTTTCTGTTTGCAAAATGTTTCCAATAAGCACAAGTTCGTGTTTTTTTTTTTTTTTTTTTTTTTTTTTTTAACCATCGGTTTTCTTTATCGTTTGCTGTGTATACTCAGTATACTTTCAACCACAGTAACAACTGCAGCATATGACGTGCAAGGACAGAGATAAATGTGGAGATCAGGACGATTTTTTTTAGGGAGAAGTGGCGCTTGAAAAGTCACATGCGACAACACCATATCACTAATAAAAGAGCTTATACGCAAGAAGAAACCGAACATCAAAGTTGGCTTGAATAAATTTGCTTTGTACATGCAACGAAAAACAAAAACAAAATTCAAACTTAGCAGAATATGACATTCAGGCATCATCGCCTTAGTGGCACCAGCCGAGGATGCAGCACATCTATAAGAGCTTGCAAGATACGCATTAGATGACAAATTTCGCAACTTTCAACAGCATTTTATGTCTGTAACTGTCGAAACTCGATCGATTAAAAGTCATATAGTATAATATCTACAGGGCTTTATTTAGATAATTTGAGGTGATGTATCCCAACAACTTAACTACACCCTCCCATTTCCTAGTCACCGTGGTTCTCTTGTAGAACAGCCACACTGTGTAGGTACTGGTTTTTCAAACCTGTAACTGAAAAACGGCGGAAGTGTTTTGAAAACATGGTCCAGTCCTGGTGCAATCACCAGGAAAGATTCATAATTAATCATTGTGGATTTTCCCATCAATGTAATGGAGGCGACGTAACGCTGATAAAACTCTAATTCGTTCTTACGTGCTCTTGTCCTGGTTTTACCCGTTTATCTAAGTGACGCCGAAACCGACCCCCGCTCGTCCTCTAACTCTCCCGTGTAAACAATCCATACTTATCACTAGGGCGAGCCTTTCTTTTTATTGCTTATTATTCTAATATGGATCATGGCCGTTTTATTTCAAAACTGACTAGAAAAAAAATGGGCCGAATTACGAACTGAATTCAGAGAACTGAATTCTGAAGTTTTGGCTTTCATGAAGATCTATAGAGCGTATAACTGCCGCGTGATGATGACCTGTTTTACTGTAAACGTAATGTGAGTACTGTTCCGCTAACTGACATTCTATTAAACCATTCAGAACATACGGGCAAAGTTAGTATAGTGGATCGTTTCATTCAGTTGGCACAAACTGTGCTCAATGTTTAACCGACGTAATAAAAATATGGTAAATCCCGAATTGCTCAACGTTGAGTGCCATTTCTCAATATAATTTCTTTCGCAATGACATCATATCAAGCTGAGGCAGTTCCTTTGTCATCCGTAATCGTGACAACAAATGCCAACGTTACAACTTGTCTGTTGTCTGTGTGTCATTTTCATTATACGTGCTGCTTTTCTTTTGCCATAATGCCATTGACAACAGCATCAATAACTCATAAAATTATGACGTAACCGTAAAATCCCTGGTGCACTTTTCAGAGTACTCCCGTCTTCTATGGCGCAAAATATGAGCGGACGTACGTACATGGAGATGATGTACTCAATGACCCTCTGAGGCACGAGCAACTATTGATAAAAACAACAGTCATAACTATATCTTATATAGTCGCTAAACAAATTGAATAAGTTAAAGCTACACGTTCTGGCCAAGGGCATCTAAATAACCGGAATACCCGAAGTACCAAAATAAAACATGCCCCCTAAGCAAATGAGATAGCGCAGCAAAGGTTTACCCCATCATTCACCGAGAGAGACGGGACAAAGACACAAAGATAATTTCCGCTCAAAGTAAACGTCGGATTTTCCGATTTTCTGTATCTTCGGGAGACTAACGCCCCCATCTATATAAAGTCGAACCCTCTGCCGTCTTTAGTGCAATAGTGTGATCCGAATTCAACTAACAAGAACAAGGTATAAAACAGAAATTCTTAATTCCTATTCCACACATCTAGTAACAAATCACGGAATTGTTTGTTTTTTTACATTTTCGCTTAGCAGATTTTTATTTTACAAGATGTCAATGCACTTGAGGTCTAGTCTGCGAAAAGCTTTGCTGCTGGCTAACAGGGCAGGTAATGGACCGATTGCCCTAACCGGGCAGAAAGCTTCTTTGGGCAATGCTTCGGCTTTGGCAAGTGCCGCTGCATCGCCTAATCTGAAACCGAAAATTCAAACGAGTCTGTACGACAACAACATCGTCACTTCCCCATACGCCGATTGCGAATTTCACGATATGACGCTGACGCAAAAGTTCTTTGAAAGCGCCGTTCGTTGGCCGGACAAGATCGCATTGGTACGTTTTGTAGCCTATTCTTATACCGCAATGCTCACAATGTCACAGTTAGAAACATTCAAAAGGTGGAATTGTAAAAAAACATTCCCTATGCCTATGCTTACAGGAATGCGGCATTTCCGGACGCCGGTACACGTACAATACAATGAGCCAGGCGGTCCGCCGCTTCGGCAGTGCTTTAACGCGCATGGGACACGGTAAAGGTGAAGTCATGGGTTTAGTTTGTCCCAACGTTCCGGAATTTTCGATTGCCGTGTTTGGAGCCGCTGGAGTCGGTATGCCCGTCGCACTAGTTAATCCTACCTATACTGCAGGTAAATTCAATTTCGTAAACATAGTCTTTCATGAACTAAGCTAATTTTGGACCGATTTATTTCTGTCGCTAGATGAAATTGCTCGGCAGATGACACTTGTCGAAGCAACGTGTTTATTCGGAGTGTCCGAGATGGCGGAAACATTGAAAGCAGTGGCTCAACTGTGCCCCACTGTCCGGCGGATTGTTTTGTTGGGCCCAAGTCAAGACGGATGTGTTTCCTATCAAGATATGGTGCAAGATTCTGGTGACCTTTTTAACGACAACATCAATGTAGGTTTTGTTTTGTTTTCTTATAGTGTATGTGTTAAAATAACGAACCTATTTTCTCATTTGTATACAGATCGATATTGATAACGACATCTTCATTCTGCCTCATTCTAGCGGTACTTCTGGTACGTTTTGAAACAATAAGTTCAGTGATTGACAAAGATAGGCGTTTTTTAATGACATCCTCTCAATGAATAGGATTGCCAAAGAATGTGATGCTAACTCATTCGTCGGTCGGTAAAAACATTCAGCAATACTTGCATCCTGAAGGCACCAACAGCCGACCTGCTACAGGTATGTAAACCACCATGCGAAGACAGTCGCGATTTATGTTGACTGAGATGGGTATTTCTAAATATTTAACTCATTCGACAGCTACACATCAGGAAACATACATCGGCTTGTTGCCGTTCTTTCATTCCTATGGCATGGTTGGATTGGTGTTGGCCGCTGTTGAAAGTGGTGCAAAGTTGGTGACGCTTCCGCGTTTCGATATACCCAGTTTCCTGAAAGCTATTGATGATCATAAGGTATGTAAATGAAAACTTCTCTCTATTACACTAGCAGTACTATTTAAAATGTTTTGAATTCGACAATTGTATAGCCGACGTACTTGCATTTGGTGCCACCGTTGGTTTCTCTTCTGACTAACCTTCCGGAACTGAAAGCGGAATCTTACTGCAAAGTTCACACCATTTTCTGTGGAGCGGCTCCTCTAGGAGCTCCAGCAGCCATAAAACTTCTTGAAAGATTCAAACACCCTGTGTCCTTCCAAGAAGGTAATCAACCCCATTGAATGTCATTCTCTAAATTGTTTCGTACTTAAAAACTGTTGAATTATTTATAGCTTACGGACTGACTGAGATGTCGCCAGGAGTCATGATGGGACCGCTGGGCAATAAGAAACTTGGTTCTTGTGGTTCACTTCTATCCCGAACCCAAGCCAAGATTGTCGACCTGGAAACCGGCCAACGGACACTAGGGCCTTACGAGGATGGTGAACTCTACGTGTATGGGCCACAGGTCATGAAGGGATACTACAAAAACCAGAAAGCCACTGACGAAATGATTGGAGCTGACGGATGGCTCCGCACAGGTGACATCGGTCATTACGACGAAGATGGCCATTTCTTCATCGTTGATCGCCTAAAGGAATTGATCAAAGTTAAAGGATTTCAGGTAAGCAGTGTCAGTAAATATCTCTTATTGTAGCCTATTAATTGAAAGCGTCTCTCTATAAAACATTATTGCATTTGTCTTATTAAAGGTTGCCCCAGCCGAATTAGAAGAAGTTCTTACTACCCATCCGGCCATCAAGGAAGCAGCCGTGATTGGTATCCCAGATGAAAGGGCTGGTGAACTGCCTCGTGCATACATCGTCAAGAAACCTGGAATGGAATCTATCAGTGACTCCGATATTCACGCATTCGTCAACGCCAAAGTGTCAGCTCACAAACAAATCAAGGGAGGCATCCAGTTCTGCGATTCGATTCCCAGGAATACGATGGGCAAAATCCTGCGCAAAGAATTGCGAGTTCAATATTCCAATTGTTCCAAGTAAGAGGCTTTTATCTTCCCTTGTAAATTGTACACAATACCGCTACACATTACCTGTTAACGCGCATTTCGTGGGCTACATTGAGTGGCACCTATCTGCTCGAAATTCACATGAAGGCAATAATTTTTTACCATAACAAAGCTAATTGTCAATCATATTTATCTGCAACGATTATTAACTTTAGTGTTCGTCAGGCTGTGCCTCCATATTTATGTCATTCTGTGTAAATACAATGTAAAAGGTAAACGGCAAGTATTGATTCAATATACTCGTGTTAAGCGCTGATAAGGATTAAGAATGAATACGAGCCCCGAACAGCTGTTGATAGCTGAGAAGTACTTTTGAAAAATCAAGTGAATGATATAGTCTACCCAATTCGTAGTTGATCTCCCAACTGGACAAGCGGCTATTCCCATCCACCTGTCAAAGAGGCCGCACTATGTATAATCTGCTGGACCGGCTTTTGTGGGCCTTACCGATTGACACCTAAAAACACCTGGCAGTCTAATTTCTCTCTCTCTCTGGCTGCATAAGCAAGAATTGAACGTGCCTTGCAAACGTTCTCTGAAATTTGACATTGTCCTGTTTATACTCCATGCATCCGCAAAGGACGTAAAATCAGCATCATCGATGAAATGAAATTCCAAACACATGTTAAACGTTTATTGCTGTCGTCGTTCATGAACGCCACATGTTTATCTCTGGCCAGTTTGTATTCCGCTTGTTGTACATTGTGTTACTACGGGGCACAGCTGCTCGTGACGGTGCAGTACAAAAGGCGTGGTCCATGCTTTCTACATCACACACTGCCACATCGCTGGGCTACTTGTGATTTCAAAGGTTCAAGTCCACAACTGTTCCTCTTTTACGTATTGTTTTTCTCCTTTGGCTCCCTCAGCAACGAATGACGTTTTTAACGTGACGTTGGTTTCGGCTGATATCAACTGAATGCGTGTTGTTGGCTAATCGTATCAAACTTCAAACACATGGGCCTGCCGGGGGAAATGAAAACTAAATGCTTTATTTTATGTGACTTATATTTTGTGACAACATGCATCCGACATGCGTGTCTATTAGAACGAAGAAAACACACTGGCTTTAAGTATCAAACTGTTGGAGCTAATAGAAGCAGATGGAATTCATCAGAAACATGATGGACAGCGACGTGAAATCGTCTTTCATCACATTTTCGTTGGGCGTCGCCTCGTTGGTTTCGTTTCTTCTTTACAGGTGAGTTTTCTGGTTAGAAATTGAAATCCGTGTTAGCAATTTATTGTTCACCTTTGATTTCGCTATCTCATTTTTGTGGTGTTAACTGAAATACTACTAGATACCTAACGTCAACGTTCACGTATTTCTCTGAACGCGGAATTCCCGGCCCGAAACCCGTCCCGATATTCGGAAATTTGTGGGGCATTTGGCGGGTGGTAAGAGGAACTGTTGTTAACCTTGAAAGAAATAAGAGCATTTGAATTAACTGCAGCATTTTCCCCTCCCACGAATTTCGAAAAGAACTTACCTCAGCACGATCGTGATTTGGTGAAAAAATACGGCAAGATTTTCGGCTTCTTCGATGGCTCCAATCCCAGTCTGTGGGTCACCGATCCTGAAATCATCAAGGCTGTTTTTGTCAAAGATTTCGACCATTTCACCAATCGCCGGGTATCAGATATCCTCATCATTAATGAAATTTTTGCTGATGTCTGACTTTTGCACTTAAACGCAGAACATGACGTTCGAAAGCAAAATCGTTCGTCGGATGGTTAGCAGCGCTCGTGGCCAGGAATGGAAGGATATCCGCTCATCCATCACTCCGGCTTTCACTTCGGGAAAAATCAAGCGAGTCAGTCTGTTTGCATTCTTTTATTGTCTTGATTTCAAAATCACGCTCATTATTGCAAATAGATGTCCACCTTGATCAAAGCGTGCGCTGATCAGCTGGCAATCAAATTTAATCGAATCGCCACATCTGAAGGGAAATTGAACGCTAAAACGTATGGGTTTACAATCTATATCATAGCCTGTCTATGTGTGTTACGGTATATAATTTTTTGGATATAGACAGTTTAGCGCTTTCACGATGGACGTGATTGCCCGATGCGCTTTCGGCATGAAGATTGAAAACTTGGGTGAAAAGGACGACCAGTTCATGGCGAAGGCGAAAGCCATTTTCAACCCACCCGTCAACAAGACACCGCTAGCTGTCATTCCCTGTCTGTTTTAAATATTGTTACACTTCAACAAGAGATAGTACTCATTTATTTTGAACCAACGCAACAGTTATTTTTCCAAAACTGATTCCAATATTGGGCGAACGTCTCTTCCTTACCGAAGGCTTCCAGTTTTTCATTAAGTTGTTAGAGAACTTGATCAAGGATCGAACGGCATCCAAGCAGGTGATTATTGCTGATTAACCACACACAGCAGCTAAATAAAATAAAATTGTTTGTCGTACAGAAATACCAGGATTTCGTGCAAGTTGCGACAGAAGCCATTACCGAATACACGAAGGAGGTCGAGGGAAAGTCTGTGCCTAAATGGAATGTGGAAGAAATTGAGGAGATTGTCATCGCTCAGGTTTGTGAGATCATATCGTCCACGCCCTCAGCTACGCTCAGCTATCTGTTACATACATTTTTGTATTAATTATTCAGTCGGTTCTCTTCCTGTTGGCCGGATTCGATACGACGGCCACGACGTTGACCAACATCATTTTCCTTTTGGCCCTAAATCCGGAGATCCAAACCCGATTATATGACAAAATAGCGAAGAAGATAGAAATTTTTGTAAGATAACACAACACTCAAGTGCCAACAAAATTCACTTACGTTTCGTTCCCTATCAGGCAGAGGTAAACCACGAAATGCTGATCGATTTCCCTTATGTTGACCAGGTCATCAACGAAGTGCTGAGAATGTACCCACCAGTTCCGAGGTATAGAATACGAATTTGATCCACTAATTTGGCTTGCTTTTAGTTAATATCTCACCGTGTATAACAGGGTTGAGAGAGAATGTAACAAGGACGTGATTTACAAGGGCATTCATATTAAGAGAGGCACTATTGTTACCGTTCCATCATTTGCTCTCCATTACGACCCAGACAATTATCCGGAGCCAGAGAAATTCAATCCCGATAGGTATTACATTGAATTGATTTTCTATTTTGTTGATAATGTTCTTGATAGCACTCGTGATCGGGTTTCCTTTAATCCAAAGGTGGACCGCTGATAACAAAGCAGAACGCAATCCATACACGTTCATGCCTTTCGGGATGGGCCCTCGGAACTGCGTCGGGATGCGCTTTGCCATCGAAGAGATTAAAATCGCCTTGTGCACGATGATACAGCAGTTCCGCTTCTTTCCAGTTGCTGAAACACCGGTATTCCTTATCTACATAGCAAATTATCTGCAAAGTCTAGGGGGTATTTGAAAACGTGACATATACGACGACTATTGGAAGTTATCAGCTCATATGTGTTAAGGTTCTGACTGATGTAGAAGCCAGCTTAATTACCCGTATTCCTTATTTTGTTTGGGATTTTCAGGACACGATGCAATTCGAAAAAGGCTTTATGCAAGTGACACAGCCCGTGAATGCTATCGTTGGAATCGAACGTCGCACTGCTGAATGAATCTGCACATCTTGTGATATATTCGCCAGCCACCAGACTTTTGTCATTATCGAATCTACCTGGAGAGAAAAGCTATCAAGTAGAATCAGATGCCTCCGTGCGAAATTCATTTTGTCATTTGAAATAGTGTCGGTAAGAGAGGATCTTGATTTTGCGTTCCATGTTTTTACAGAACAATACATTGAATTTGTGGTGTTTTGTAAGCTGCAAAAGTGTCAGTCGATACGAAAGGATGCATCGACAGATCTATTGCCTTACTGCACAAGGCTGTACAATTCTACAGGCCATTTCCATCAAGCCAGCATCGTGAAACCGTGATTGACGTGATGGCAAAAGCTTACACTGCATCATCACGCTATAATCGCCGTAGAGTCGCCAATTTATTTGATTAAACGGTAGCCATTTTGCGCATTATAAGCCTCTACTTTTGCGCGCATTATAAGCCTCTACAGAAGCAGCACAAATATCTTTAATTATTACGATCAGTTTGATTTTCATTCCCTCTAAAAGACCACAATTCATCTGCTTTGTAACGGCCGATTGGTTTCCTTCCCGCACAGTGTTTCGTTTGATATCATGCTGCATCCCATGGGTTCATGTAGTTCCCTATTATCTCACTCATTCGAGTTTACACAGTGGTATTCTTTACTATCTCCACCTGTTTCGATCGCCATCTGGAACATCAACATGCTTCAACAACGAGTCACGTCACCATCTCAAAACCACACATAGTCTATACGGTACCTTTTTTTTAATTTTTAGTCTTTTAATTCATCAACCGACAGACAGCATCTTTTGAATGCAATATGCGATAGACTGCTTAGCAAAGAGAATTATTCGTCAAAAATGTTGTGGTTTGTTCCCAGACCGATTAACGTAATAACCATATGTGAATCAAAACTATCAAGACAAATGGATGCCGATGGAGAAAATTAGGTCACGTTCATGGCTGCCTAAATGTGTAGGATAGAAAAGTCATGTGACGATTGTTATCTCAAAAACCTTAAGCTTTATGCCCTAATATTGGAATTTCCCGCCGACATGTGTATATACCGATTATGTCTGTTTGATGTTCCTTAGTGATGGGGAAATCCACTATATACCACAACGAGCTGCAGACTGATAGGCTTTTTTATCCCCATGATTTACAAGTTGCTGCTTTCAGATATCACCAGCATTTTGGGGTTAGCAACAATATCACGCCATTGAAGAAAAACAAGCCGTGATGCAATCTTATCATGTGTAATATTTGTTCAAGTAGAATCAGTCGGTATCATCCAGTTGTTTTCCCCATTTCCATAACGGGGGTTATGGCGCCAAACGACCAAATGAATTTATCAACGTACTAATGAAAAATCTTGTTTTTATCTGCTTAACGAAGACGTTAAATTCCTTCCGCAGTCCGCCACGCCCTTGTTTTAAACGTGTTTTATTACTGAAATGTTACATGACACTTGGGCATTTTCCGTCTCCCCTACGCTGTCGAAAGTCAAACAATCGATTCAAAAAAACCCGTTTTTTTTTTAACCATAGTCTCCGACGACCTGATAACATTTCGCAAGCTATTTTCTTTATACGAGTAAAAACCAACTACAGCTATTTGTCAGTTGGCATTGACCGAGCGTTTTATCATCAGGTATATGTACCCACCCTGTAACAACAAGGAAAAACCGAATCTCTTCCTGCAGGAATTGGAATAATGAAAAGCTGCAGCCACGTCAACAGCGCACACCCCTTCACGTCAGCATCAGTTAATCTTTTCCCCGGTATAAATAGGCTAAAGCGTTCTGGGCGGCTGAGCAGTTTTTGAACCGATATAGCTTCACAAACTAGGAACCTCAGTAAAAAAAAAATTCAAATTTTAAAATGGCGTGGAGATCTTCTTTGCAAAGAGTTGCATTGCTGGCTAATAAAAGAGCCACTTTAACGGGAGTCATCAATCATCAACAAGTAGCTTTAAGCAATTTGGTTTCTCCAGCACGCGACCCTCGGCCATCAGCTTCTGCCAATGTTGCTAGTCAAATCGAAACGAACGTCGTCAGTTCTCGTCACAGCGATTGCCCACTCCACGGAATGACGATGGTGCATCGTTTTTTCGATAATGTCAGCCGCTATAGCAAAAAAGTGGCTTTGGTACGTAAAAATGATTGCTGATTTATATCATAGTTTTGCGAGTGTTGCAACGAACGAGCCTTGATTTTAATATAGGAATGCGGAATTACTGGACGCAAATACACGTACGAAATGCTGGCCCATCTCATTCGTCGATACGGAAGTGCGTTGACGCGAGCGGGATTCAAGAAGGGGGAAGTAATGGCCATCGTTTCGCCAAACGTTCCCGAATTCGCCATCGCACTGCTCGGGGCGTCTGGTATCGGTATGCCCGTCGCGTTGGTTAATCCCACATTCACGCCAGGTATATATGTGTTTTATGAATATGATTGATGGACGTGTTATGCATAACGTTAACGTCCTCTATTTCTTGAAACTGTTTATAGCTGAAATAGCTCGCCAACTGTCTACTGTTGGAGCGACGGCTGTTTTCGGTGTGGCTCCCATGGCTGAGTTACTCAAACAGGTGGCCCAACTTTGCCCGTCCGTCCGACGCATCATCTTGCTCGGCCCTCCTCAAGAAGGATTCGTTTGTTTTCAAGAAATGCTCCAGGATTCCGGAGATCTCTTTAACGAGAATATCGATGTAAGACGCTGTTAAAATATCGAAATATTTGAAATTTAATTTTTATGTCATTTACTTTTATACCAGATTGATGTTATGAATGACACGTTCGTACTTCCCCACTCGAGCGGCACTACTGGTAAAAGTCTTTGATAACGTCAATGAATTAACGTATGATGATTCGTTTTTATGTATGTACACAGGAGTGCCAAAAAATGTAATGCTTACACACTTCAACGTTGGCTCTAACATGACGCAGAACCTTCATCCCGGCACGTCCAAGAATCAATTCGCAACAGGTAATTTCAAAAGCGAAATAATATTTAATCTATTCGATTCTGTAAAAATCCGATGCTTGGCATAGATCAATATCAAGAAACCCACATTTGCTTGCTTCCTTTCTTTCACTCTTATGGCGTCAATGGCATCATGATGATTGGCTTTGAGTTGGGGGCCAGACTTGTGACTTTGCCCCGTTTCGATGCAGCTAGTTACCTCAAAGCCATAGATGATTACAAGGTATTTTTCAAAACAAAACCCTTTCATTTGAATGCCTTGATTTAAATACAAATTTTTTCTCTCTTTCCGTACGAAACAAAAGCCAACTCTGCTGCACCTTGTACCGACTCTAGCCTATCTATTCATTAAACATCCGGCACTGAAAATGGAAGGCTTCGAGAGGCTACACACCATCTTCTGTGCGGCATCTCCACTCGGAGAGAAAACGGCTACTCAATTGCAAGAGAAATTCAACATGCCAAACCTTCTTATTCAACAAGGTAAACTATTCAATACTCCAAAGCGTTACGTATCCCACATTTCAATGAAATGTTCGTTGGCAGGTTACGGACTGACGGAGACATCTCCCGGAGTGGCCCAGACGCCATTGAATAACAACACGTTCGGCTCTTGCGGCCGCCTCATATCGCGAACCAAAGCGAAAATCATCGATTTAGAGAACGGCGAAGCTGCACTTGGCCCTAATCAGCAAGGAGAACTCTACCTGGCTGGCCCGCAAATCATGAAAGGATATTACAACGACCCCAAAGCCACCAAAGAAATGATCAGCGAAGACGGTTGGCTACGTACTGGCGACGTGGCCTATTACGATGAAGAAGGCAATTTCTATATCGTCGATCGTTTGAAAGAGCTGATCAAAGTCAAGGGATTCCAGGTAATTTACACGTATTTACATATTCTCTCCGCCCGTTTCTTGTCAAGTGAAACGTGTGATTCGTTTGGCTGAAAAAAGGTTGCTCCGGCCGAGCTTGAGGACATCCTTGGAACCCATCCGGCAATAGCTGAAGCTGCTGTGATCGGCATCCCGGATGAACATGCAGGTGAACTTCCTCGAGCTTACGTGGTCAAGAAACCAGGAATGGAATCAGTCACCGACGCAGAGATTCGAGCTTTTGTGGATAGTAAAGTCTCGACTCACAAACAAATTAAAGGTGGCGTCGAATTCTGTGACGCTCTCCCTAAAAACAACATGGGCAAACTCCTTCGACGTGAATTGAGAGCTCGGTTCAATCAAGTCAAGTAAAAACATATTTATCGAGAAACATATAGAGTCATTTTCCAGATCACGCTGCCATTGTCTATTCAAAACAATTGTATTATGCATAATACTCTCATTTGTCCTTCTCTTTTTTCATCTTTGGTTTGTAACGAAGGCTGTTATTCATACTTGTTGTCCACCAAATACGGGATTATTCAAATATAATATCAAACTTAACCTTTGTGGATTATTCGTGTTTCAGTTAATTGTTACGGACCAATTAAAGTTGGTTCCAGTGGCGTAAACGTCATCATCTTCCCTCTGTCAAGTAATAGTTCAAATATTTTTCTTGAAAAAGTAAGGTACAGTTTATTCATTCTACATGTTTAAAAACAAAAATCCATCGGCGTTTTGGGGGTATACCATTCGAATTGTTCAGGTGTTGTACGAGTAGCAAAAAAAAAGAGATAAACGACATATGAACTGGTCTGATTAACCCCGTGCGGCGGCAAGGGCGTGAGCGGCCAAATGAGCGCGGCGTGCGGCAGCGACTTCGGGAGTGTCCTGAACCGGCTGAGGCATAGCCCACGGCATATTGGCGTAACGAGCGGGCAAGAAAGCAAAAACTCCATTAGCCAAGGCGGCCTCG
The DNA here is from genome assembly GCA_013167095.2 of Daphnia sinensis. NCBI lineage: Eukaryota > Metazoa > Arthropoda > Branchiopoda > Diplostraca > Daphniidae > Daphnia > Daphnia sinensis. Next base: position 7,765,914 of record CM023197.1, read on the forward strand.
TTGTAAGCGCGATAGTGTTCGATGGTGGCGGCCCTCACTTCGGGAGTGTCTTCAACAGATCGTTTACCGCGGGCAGCGGCCAGAGCGTGAGCGGCCAAATGGGCCCGACGGGCGGCAGCGACTTCGGGAGTGTCCTGGACCGGTTGGGGCATAGCCCATGGCATGTTGGCGTAGCGTGCGGGCAAGTAAGCCACAACTCCGTTGGCCAGGGCAGCTTCGTTGTATGCGCGGTAGTGCTCGATGGTGGCCGCTTTCACTTCGGGAGTGTCTTCAACGGAGCGTGCACGACGGGCAACAGCGGCGTGAGCGGCCATATGGGCAGCACGAGCGGCTGCGACTTCAGCAGTTTCCTGCGCCGGTGGCTGGAGGGCCGAGTACGGAAAGTAGAGGTACGGATTGTAGTTCCATCCGGCCGGAAACTGGGCAGACGAGACGCAGACCACGGCGAGCAACACGGCGAGAATCTGCGTGCGATTTTTGAATGGAAAACGTTCAATTAGCAACGTGAGAAAAATGACCAAGATATTGAGACGTTTAATAACTTACATAGACCTTCATGTCGATTCGCTTTTCTTATTGTGAGCCGAGCGGAATTCGAAGTGGAATTAACGAAAATCTAGGAGACTTGGGTGCCCTTATATACTTGCGTGCGATTTAGCTGTTTTTGCCTGCCAGCAAGGTTATTTGATTTAGCTCGAAAAAGAAAATGCTTCAGTTCTTCCGCATACGCGCATTCCTTTTCGGCCGAGATACCTGCCTCCTCCTTTCGCTCAACCGTAAAAGCCTGTGGCGATTTCAAATGCAATTTGATTCATTTCGTTGTTGGGTGGGGCTATATCCTCTACTCGTCTTGTAACTCAGACTTTTCGTTGACATCGTATACAAGAGATTTTTTTTTCAGAAAAAAAGGGAACATCGATCAGACCAAATCAAGCCACTCTTGCTGACCTTGAACATCCAAACCGGTCAGCAAGTCTCACGCCCAGAAATGTCAGTCCTATGCAAAAAAATAAAATGAAATGAAAGTAAAAGCATTGGGACATTCGTCTTGATAACGAATGAATTATTGGCGTGCTGCGTGAAACTATTCAGATTGTTTATTAACACGCTAATGCTGTCTTTGCATTTGACAATCCAATTCCCGATGTTGACGATTGGCTATTCAAAATTCGCACGTGAATACGTGATCGCATTTTGCATCGTTGAAGTAGCTTGAAACATTTCGCACGGTAGCCAAGGCTATTTTTTGCATCTTGTTTAGGAGTTCACCCCATAATAACATTAGAGGATAGCACAAGTAGAAATAAATCTGGCCTTAACCAGTTTTGCTTTGTGATTGAATGTTGCATCTCTTAACCTTGACAAATCATGAAACTATCCTTATTTTATTTAAACCTGTCGGTTCAGCTTCAAATCACACGCAAGCAACATTTATACCAGATCGTGTGGCCTAATGGATAAGGCGTCGGACTTCTACAGTATGCCAGCTATCCGAAAATTGCGGGTTCGAGTCCCGCCACGATTATATAACATGCTTTCCTGCAATTTATCTTTGACTAAATGCGATTTCATTCTGACATGACATGAAAATGTGAATATAAGTTATATTTTCTGTGTGGGCAAGTCAGAATCCAGTTGATTTTCGTGGAGAAATCAAAAAGAGAGCTCCTCAACCCATGAAATTGCCAAGATTGCTGAATCAACTACAATCAACTTTTACTGTCCAAAAATAAATCAAAATCTATTAGGGAAAGGCCATATCTCTGCAGGTCGATTCTCAGAAAAATTGGGGTAGCGCAAAAGGGAAGACGTTCTCTTACAAAATGTCAGACCTTCTATCCAAAATAGTTTTGCTCTCATTTTTCCTTTCCCTACTAGACCCTAGAGCAAGGTTGCAAAGTTCTAGAATTGGAATCTTCCGGATTTGATGAACGAAATCCTGCGTTTGTCAGCCTTCCAACTTTTACCTTCATGCGACCCACAAAAATTGAAACAGGAGTGGCCGTGCTTGCCTTTTCTTAAAATGAAAACAAGGGGTCCAATTAAAGCTGTAACAGAACATTTGAATAATTGCTGATTGAATTCTTCAGAAACAGCAGGAACAACCAACAATGTATGGACAACTAAGATTGATTTTTGATTGAGATTTGGGGCACGTCATCAATGCGATAGATTCACTAGAATCGCCTTGACGTGGGTACCTTTTTCATTGTTTGGTATGGCAATGAAACGGCCATAAAACGAATCGGTGATGGTTTTGTACTGAATTATTGACCCTTTTCCACATATAGTTGCATGATACAGTGCCACTTGGGTGTAGAGCAAGGGGGTGCGGAGCTAAACATAGGCTACTGGCAATGCCCCTTACCTGTAATTAGAGCCTAGGAGAGATGAAGTTCCCAATCACTTTTTCCTAATGTGAACGGCATTCAGGAGTACAGCGATATGGCCTCCTGATGTATTTTAGAGTTGCACAATGATGCGCAACTGTGGTCTGCCTTTACTGGCCCTACATGTAACCTTAAATTTGAAGCTGTTGCAGCTCAACTTTACGATTGATGGACACCTACGTATGTATTCATTAATGATATGAGATGAATGACTATGGCACACATCGAGTTTAACTTATCACTTTCATTTCCTCTTATCCGGTATAAAGACATTTAATGGAGACAAAAGTTTTCTTTTTCTTGTATTAAAAAACGATTGAATAAAAAAGATTTTAGAAACAAACAAAAAAAACGACAAGTATGAAAATGAAGTCGAAACAGTTCGATTGTTTTAATCGACGCGGTAAGCAACAGCGTGTCCGGGAGTGAGGATGGTCTTCGTCAGGGTGGCCTCACGGACGGGCACTGCTGGAGCAGCCACGACAGCCGGAGCGGCGAAGTTGTAAGCGAAAGGAGCAGCGGCGTAGTTGTAGCCGGGGTAGTTGTATGCGAATGGAGCGGCACCGTAGCTCAGGATCTGGCGTTTAGCACGGACTGGAGCAGCTGGGGTGGCAGCAGCCTTTGCCTCTGCATATTTGATGGCGAATTCAGCCTTGGCAGCGGCTACTTCGGGTGTGTCCTGAACTGGAGCTGGAAGAGCAACAGCGGGAGCAACGGGAGCAGCAGGGACGTATCCGGACTTTGCAGCAGTAACAGCGGCGGCGTGTTCAGCTTTAGCCTGGGCGACTTCGGCGGTGTCCTGGACTGGGACGGGGGCTACCAAGTTGGCAGTTGGGGCAATGGGCAGGTCGTTGGAGAGGACGCGGAAACCTCGGGAGTCAGCGGTGTAGGAAACACGGACCTCTTTACCCTCTGGGTTGACGTAAGCGTAGCTGCCAATTTGGTTGCCGAAAGCGTCACGAAGGTTGGTAGCGGCCTGTCCAGGATGAGCATAACCGTAACTGGCCTGACCGAGCTCATCTTGGGCGTGATATTGGCTGGCAGAGTAGGCTGGGTAGCCGTAAGCAACGGGATAGGCAGCAGGGACAGCAGCAGGGACAGCGGCAGGGACGGCAGCAGTACGAATACCGGTATAGGGGTAGTATCCCCCGTAATATCCACCGTATCCACCGTATCCATATGCACCGAGTCCGTATCCGTAGTTGCCAAAGTACTGAGCCTGGGCGGCAACAGCCAACACCAACAAGCAAGCAATCTGTAAGCGTAAATTAAAAAACGACAAAAGTATAGTTTGAATTCATTTTGTCCCAAACGATGAAGAATAGGATGCAATTATCAGTTCGTTTTACCGTGGACTTCATCTTCGTTCGCTTAAGGTGAGTATAGAAGAGGAGCTCGGTAAGAATGCTATTGATCGACTGATGCCCGGCGTTTTTATACTTGTCCCCCTACTCCAGAAGCCATCGTGAGCATCCAAGGCAGTCAAGTCGAAGACAAGTCTGCAGGTTTCTCAATTGTTTTGCCTTGACAACACCCTAAATCATGGACGCCGTGATTCACGTGTGCAATTGCTAAACGACCTTGCCACGAGCCAAGATGTTACTAAGTCGTTTTTTTATGATTCCTTCCTGTCTCGCATTCCCCTTTGTAAAAATGTAATCGAATTTCGCGCTATAAAAAAAAGAAGGCTTTAACAATTCGCGCGTATCAATATTCACTTTATCGAGAAGGAAATGATTCATTGTGCGCGTTACATTGATACAGTATATTCATAGCTCGGCAATATGTTAATATACAATTATACATAACTGTACATAAAAACTGCATCAAACTCCTTTGCAGTGCTGATGATTTTTTCATGCAACACAGGCCCCGCTTATCTTGTGCTCAACATTTGAAATTTTTTTCAAACTGGTTCACTCTTCTTTTATCGCTGTTTTCGGCAAACTTATGGGATAGTGAAAGGGCCGTATAAAGTTTTAGCGTTAAGTTTTCAAATACGGAAGCCTTTTTATTTTGATATTTATCTCATTGCATAAATTGTTGGGCTTCCATGAAAAGCCAAGAGTTGAAGAACGGCTAGAACTTTACGAAATAGAAGATCAATGCAATTTTAAAACCTCAGTCCATTGAAAACATATTCTTGAACCAGCAATTTAACTAAATTTCCGTTTTAAATGATTATTTTTCTAACCACACGTTGCTGTTACTTTTGCAAATGTTCTATTTTCACTGTGCTTTGTATAGAATTCCCCGATCGTGCCCTATAGCATGATGTACGTTCACAATCGTTCCACGAGATCAAGGAAATCCCTTTTGTTGGGACTGAGCAATTCAAGCAACTAAGCTTCTATTCACGTATATTGTGCACAGCGAGAAAAAGGACTTAAGAATATTTCCTATTCTGAATTGGATAGGGGAACGATGTAGGGCAGACGTATCGAAAGTACCGAAATAGATTCATTAGACTACCAATCAAATCAGAAACAAAGATTTCAAACACAATGACCAGATTACTATATTTCTTTTTCTTAACAAGCGACAAAGGCAGGGCATGGATGAGCTCCACCTCGGTGGTTAGCTCCGACATGGGCAGGTCCAGGGTGAGCACCACCGATTTGACCAGCACCAACATGGGCAGGGCCGGGATGGGCTCCGCCGATCTGACCAACTCCGACGTGGGCAGGGAATGGATGAGCTGCTCCGCTTTGGCGTTTCACGCGGACGTCCGTAGTTGGGGCGGCGGGAGCGGCAGCCTTAGCAGCAGCAACGGCCACAGCGTGTTCAGCCTTAGCTTTGGCAACTTCGGGGGTGTCCTCGACTGGGACGGGGGCTACCAAGTTGGCAACTGGGGCAACGGGCAGGTCGTTGGAGAGGACGCGGAAGCCACGGGAATCGGCGGTGTAGGAAACACGGACCTCTTTACCCTCTGGGTTGAAGTAAGCATAGCTGCCAACTTGGTTCCCGAAAGCATCACGAAGGTTGGTAGCGGCCTGTCCGGGGTGGGCATAACCGAAACGGGCCTGGCCTAGCTCATCCTGGGCGTGGTACTGGGTGGCGGTGAAAGATGGGTAGCCATAAGCAACTGGGTAGGCAGCAGGGACGGCTGCCGTACGAATACCGGTGTAGGGGTAATATCCTCCGTAATATCCACCGTATCCAGCTAGTCCGTATCCGTAGTTGCCAAAGTATTGAGCTTGGGTGGCAACAGCCAACATCAACAGGCAAGCAATCTGTAATAGAAATTTCGAGCAACATGATAGATTAACTCGAACCTCAGCTGAACAAGTAATGCAATAATTAATTATTCAATATTGATTAAAATCTTTTACCATGGATTTCATTGTTGTTCTCGTGTATACAGAATGAGCTCGAGATGGATACTGAAGACATGCTGCCCTAGTCTTTTATACCCGTTCACTTGGCCAGATTTGACAGTGAAACATCGAAGGCTGTCCAAGAAAACGAATATTATACGATTCCTTATCGAGTAGAGTCCTTGATGTCCACGCCCTATGCGATAGGAAAGCACACTTGATGGCCTTCCGCGATCTGACGTGTCTATTAACTTGTTGTTACTTTCCTGTTCTGAATGTATGCTGGCCTCGCCTATTTGTGCCACCTACCAAAATCTCTTACTTATTCGATCCCGATAATATTAGGTACGTAAGTATTGTGATAAATTATAGGTTAACAAAGGCTAGATTTCATCGAATGTTATTGTTATGTTTGTATAAGCCTGGCAGACACCTGTTTAACGGTGCAAACGATTGATTGATAAAAATAAAAAATAAAATAAATATTGTCAACTTTATCCAGTTTATTTATTCTTCAGAATGAAAACAACAGCAAACAGAAACATTTACTGATGCGGTGGCCACCAGTCCAAAGCCCAATCGAAATGTGCGTAAGTCGTGCATTTGACGTGCTCCATCGCAACGCTCCCGTCGCAAGGCGTGCAGTGCCTCCTGTTGGGCGTGCCCGGTCTATCAATCCAAAAGCTGAGCGCCTTTTGCGTTTTGAAGAAATGCTCGTACGTGTCGGTCTCCATGCCGTAGGTCGCATCGTAATTCGGATCCTGCTTCGCCGTGTACGCCTCGTTCTTAGTCGAATGATCCGCACGATGGCGGAAGTTGGACGGGAACCAATCGCGACCGTCGCGGTCGTGAAACATGTAAATCCTGTTCGCGTTACCCGATTCCCTGTCGGTGTACCTGTTCGATTCGAGCTCATTTTCCACAATGCAGCGCAGGTATCGATAGCGATCCTTGCAAAACGTGCAGACTTTTCTCTTGTCGAAATGGCAATTGCGTATGGTTAGCAAATTGACCCACCATTCGATGCTGAAATCCATAAGTTGGACGGCCACTTGCAGGCGCTCGTACGAGTTCGGTGGATAGCGTCGTATCAGATCGATGGCTTTCGTGTTGGTCATGTCGTATGTGGATAAATTGCCAATGATGTTTGGGACGTGAATCGGAGCCGCAGTTGGGCAAACGACCGGCTGGCAATTCCACGCAGTGCACGGCGGATGAGTTGGACAAGGTCGACATGCCTGAGGTGCAACGTTAGTGCAAGGGACGGCCGGTATGGGTGGACAAGTAGGTGCAAAATTGCAAAGAGGCAAATCATCAGGTGGGGCAGGGCAGTTGGTTGGAGGAACTGGTGGGGGGCAAACAGCGCTAACATCGACCTTGTTATCGATGACAGCGTTGCCGGTGGACGGTTGGGGTGGAACACAGAAAACGTAGTAAACCACCAGTCCTGATACCACCATTAAAATTAATCCGATAACGACGAAAACAAGGAAAAGCAACTGGGAACGACCCCTTCCAAAATTCATCTTTGTATTTGGTGAAGATATTTTCGGATTTAAAATGTGCCATAGAAGTTGTGGTTATATGTAGAAAACAGATGTTCAAACTTTGGTAATATGGATTTGCGTTGCAATTTGTTTAATTACCATTCAAAACAATATCCTAGTATTAACTAACTACTGATATTTCATTTAAATGGAATAAAACCGACCAAGTTCAATCAAAATAATATTAATGGAACAAAATGAAATGCTATTTATCGATTATCCGGTGTTTGCTCCGCTGGAGAAAATCTCAGGGATTTACGTTTCCTTTTCTGTATTACTGCCTATGAGAAAAAAGCATACACGAAATCCCATATGAATTAAGAGACTGCACAAGACTTCGCAGCATTTCCGGCAGAGGGTGTGGCCTCCTTTATGCCGAGCACGCACACATGCCGCGAATTACATTATAGCTTAAAGCTTGGCTGTCGTTACGTAATCTTCAGGCCCCCGTGTTGTAACACGTCCTTTTTTGTATAGCCCATTCGTCAATGACGAACCCTGTTCCAGACCATGGTCAACTCGCCTGTGGCGTCACCGAATAAAGGAGAAACCTTATTCTTGTTCAAAACGTTACGCAACAAAAACAAACGCGAAAAGGAAGTGTGCCTGCGGGGCAACTGTGCGCGCGCACCAACTAGATGGATGAATAAACTTGTCCAGGAAAAAATGCAATTCACTCAAATAGAAGTTTCTCATTTTCTCTCTGGATGGCCTCGATTCCAACATCCCATCCTTTGTGTTCCCATATGTCCTACGGAGAAAACACTTGCGGCTTAACGACCATTAGAAAATTCGTTAGACGGATTTAGCTTTCTACTACGAATTTTTAAGACCTCTGGGAAAATGGAGAGACGCATTTCTTTTAAATGTTCAAACGAAGACAAAGGCATTACCCTAACAGTAAAAAACTGACTAGCCTGAAGCGTCCAACCTCCCCTTCTTTTTTAGCTTCCGCCTCCCCATAGAATTTCGCCTCCATTGTAGGGTGTGTTCCATCACGTAGACCCAAATATGTGAAGCTTTTCTACAGTCTAGACCCTAGACGTCCTACAGACAAGTGTACAGTTACAGCTAGTCGTTGGAACTAGCTGGTTCTCTATTTCAAAACATTCCTTCTTTTGCTTTCGAAGTATTACTCCGAATCAGCTTATCTCACATTCCGTTTATTGCTCCGAGTCTTCCAGTTGTTTTTGTTAAAAACTAGTTTAATTCTATTTTAAAATCTTGCCGAGGATTTCCCGTTTTTGTGCAAGTCATCATAATTTTTGAGTTTACATTGCACTCTAATAACGTTCTGCCACTGTTGGATCATCTTCTCGTAAATCGGTATGTTAGTTAAACGGTCTGATTTTACGTAGTAATTCGTTTCAATCGTAGCACAGTATTATACGTGTAGTGCTCCATGCTATTGATTTTCCAGCCATTCCTTGTTTTATCGACGTGTTTCTGTATGGAATCCAATATGCTTTGGACCGTAAGAATGCGAAGGGAAATATGGCAGGATGACGTGGCACACTATGGACTGCGCCCCCCTCTGTTTGTTTTGTTTGTTCCACCCTCGCGTGACGTTTTTTACGTTACGTTCAAGTTGCCAATGTTACCCATTGAAACTGAGTTGCTTGTATTAGTGTTCTTCATAGCAACGTAACGCACTAACGGTAAGGGAAAGCGAAGGAAAAGATACGGAGAGCTTAGTAACGGTTACCTTAGTGGGGAAATATTTATAACTTAAACGTAAAAAAACGTAAATGCATAAAGGCTTTTTGCAAACCTTAACGTACAAGCATTTTTGTTGTTGTTTTCGTCATGACATTCTTATTTTATTGTGTACACTCTAGGTGAACTTGAGAAATGTCAAACTTAAGATCAACTCTGCAAAGAGCCATTTTGCTAGCCAACCAAACAAGCAATGGCCAAAAAGCAACCATGTGCAATATTGCTGTGCCACCTAAACCAAGACCTTCACCAGATGCCTCTAGATTTGAAAACAACATCGTCACGTCGCCGTTTCGTGATTGCAAACTCCACGAGATGACGATGGTCCAAAAGCTTTTCGAAAGTGCCAGCCGCTGGCCCACCAAAATCGCAACGGTAAGCTACTTAGTTCTTTGTTTTGATACGACTTGCATGTTACTAATGTTTATTTTATGATTCAATGTTGTAACAGGAATGTGGAATAACTGGACGTAAATACACTTACGAAATGATGCGCCAATTGATCCGCCGTTTCGGCAGCGCCTTGACTCGAATGGGATTCCAGAAGGGCGAAGTGTTTGCCATCATTTCGCCAAACGTTCCCGAATTTCCTATTGCGTTGTACGGAGCCTCCGGTGCTGGAATGCCCGTCTCCTTGGTCAACCCTACCTACACTGCTGGTGAGTGCAAAACACTCTAAGTGTACTGACGTCAAAGACATTTAACAATTGCATTCTGTTTTCTCGAACAGAGGAAATGGCTCGTCAGTTGTCCATCAATGGTGCCACTGCCCTTTTTGGTGTTGCCCCGATGGCGGCCACGTTGAAAGAGGTTGCCCGTCTTTGCCCGACTATTCGACGCATCATCCTGTTGGGTCCACCTCAAGAGGGAATCGTTTCCTTCCAGGAAATGGCACAAGATTCTGGCGATCTTTTCAACGAAAACCTCGACGTAAGATCAATAATCTACTTGATGTGAATTTTACAGTATTAATAATTCTTCTACGATGTACAGATTAATGCCAAGGAGGATATCTTTTTGCTTCCCCACTCTAGCGGAACATCAGGTAATAAATTCATGTAATCGAATAATCCCCCAAAACACATATGCTAACAAAATCGAAATCACAGGTTTGCCAAAGAGCGTCATGTTGACTCACTTTAACATGAGTTCGAACGTCATGCAATTCTTGGAACCCGGTGGTACCAATCACCGCATGGCTACATCCGATTACCAGGATGTCTATGTCTGTCTTCTTCCCTTCTTTCACACCTACGGCATCACGATCCTAATGAACACGGGATTCGAAACAGGCGCCAAATTAGTAACGCTACCTCAATTCGACGTTCAAACTTACTTTAAGGCCATCGACGATCACAAGGTATACATTCAAGAAAACACTTCAATCAGGCATTGCTTCACAAGCTAATAGTGACACACAATTTGAATGAACTTTGACCTGGATATCGATACAGCCGACGGCGCTACACATTGTACCACCTCTTGCATCTCTTCTCGCCCAATATCCGGCTCTAAAAACAGAATCTTTCAATCGATTACACACCGTTTTCTGTGGTGCGGCTCCATTAAGCGTCCAGGCAACGGTCAATCTCCTCCAGCGTCTCAGTGTTCCAAATTTGAGTCTTCAAGAAGGTCAGTTTTTTTCCCTATGAAAACGCCCCACTCTTAAATGGAGAATTATATCAAAATTCTTTAAAAAGGTTATGGACTTTCGGAAACATCGCCCGGAATTCTAATGTCTCCGTTAGGAAATATCAAGCTCGGCTCATGTGGATCTCCCATTTCCAGATCAAAGGCTAAGGTTATCGATCACGACATCAGTGACGATGCTTTGGGACCCTACCAGCAAGGTGAACTGTACGTCGCTGGTCCGCAAGTCATGAAAGGCTACTACAACAACCCTGAAGCCACCAAAGAAATGATTAGCGAAGACGGTTGGCTACGTACTGGCGATGTGGCCTATTACGACGAAGAGGGCCATTTCTACATCGTCGATCGATTGAAAGAGCTCATCAAAGTCAAAGGATTCCAGGTATAAATCATTATTCTCTGTACAGTTTTCAAACTGGGATTAAACTGAAATTGATATAAGGTTGCTCCGGCTGAGCTTGAGGATATACTGACTAGCCATCCGGCTGTTGCCGAAGCGGCTGTTATCGGCATCCCCGACGAACAGGCAGGTGAACTTCCACGGGCTTACGTTGTCAAGAAACCTGGAATGGATTCAGTCAGCGATGCTGAAATCGCAGCTTACGTCAATTCCAAAGTATCGGCCCATAAACAAATCAAGGGAGGCATCCAGTTTTGCGGGGCGATTCCTAAAAATAACATGGGCAAGATTCTCCGACGTGAACTACGAGCTCAGTTCGCTAATGCAAAGTAAATTGCTCAATGACGTAGGAATTTAAAACTCTTATCCTTTGTTTCTTTTTTATCATTTGCGCAATACTCGTACTCCATCATCCCCTATATATCGTTTTTAACCACTCCCGTAGACACCGATCTGACTTTTTCATCTTCTAAGGGTTTAAAGAAAAGCAATGTAATCTTTGACTATGTACAATAATCTGACCGAAATACTCAAAGAGTAACGTAGGCGTAAATAAATAAAAAGTGTATCATAAAAAGTGCCTTCCACAAGAACAACAACAACAACAAAAAACATTTGAAGTTCCTAATATCAATCAATTGTAATGATGATCTCCGGTGTTCTCAAAGCAGCAACTAGGCTCAGCCCTCTGCCAGTTATTTCACTTTAATTCTTCATTGTTTCATTTAAACTCTCAACTCCTTAACAAAACAAATGGAAAGGAGTATACGTGTAAGGAACAACTTCATTCCATCGCGTACCAATCTGGTTGCTTTAGAAAACGATGCCCATCACAGATGTGCGATCGTGTAACAACATTAAACTTCACTAGGAAAATGAATCAACAATTTCATAAAAAGGCAAAATCCAAACTGTTTGAATATAAAAATAAAAGCTGAAAAAAGTTCATGATAGGCTGAAATGACTCCATCACCTTATCTGAGGCACCAGCAAAACAAAAGTGGGTTTTCCCATTGACATCAGTGATAGACCCAACGTATTTGCACCCGACGTAAACAAATATTATTGTGCTACGAGCCAACAATAAAACTTTAGCGTTATAGATATCAGCTTTCCCAAAATAAAGAAAAAGAATTTAATCTACAAAAAAAAAAATACCCACGTTAGCTGAATATAACCTTAGATGCCGTTAGAATTTGGTTAATGCGTGGGAAAACAACTTTTGTTTTTCAGTTATAAAAAAAAAGAATTATAATGCAATTCTAAACAGTTGATGCACAACTGTGTCTCTATCATGTATTAGAGCTTGCACACGTGTATTTACGTCACGAATTCCGAAGCGTTTATTGTTAATCCGAAATGATGTGCGCAGGTGTATGAACGTACAGAATGAATATGAGGGCGCAGGCAGTATTGTAAACGACAGGTTGTCGTACGTTTACATTTGAACAGTTGTTGCGTACGTGCTTGGTGTCTACGTGCGCGTTGGAAACACATAGTGTTGACCTTGTGGTATATTACGCTTCTTCCATACACACACGTTTAATCGTTTTCTTTTTCTATTTAACGCGTTCTGATTTAAACCAATTGCTCTTCGCTCGTGTTTACATATTTGCACAGCAAACATTTGCAATACGCTGCTTTCGTTTACTGACTTATTTAAGTGACCCATATAGCATAGATAGCCAACTAACGTTAGATTAAGTGATCGGGTGTACCCCTTTAACAGATATGGAATTAGATTTAAACATCAGATTTGAAATTGCTTTATGCCGTTGTGTATTGATTGTAAATGAACTACACTCGTAAACACCTTCACCTCGTACGTATTTTTTTAAATGTTATAGAATATCAATTAAGAGCGGATAATAGATTGTATCGGTGCATTCTACGAGCGGGAAGAGAGCCCGATTTTTTTCCCCCAGAATTAAGCGGTTGATCCGATGGGCCCGTACTTGATATTGCCATAAGTGACTTTAGGACTGAAATTGCTGTAAATCGGACAAGGGCCATTTGGTGGCTTGTCTAACCAACCCATGGCATCGGGGTTTTTAAGGTCTCCCCACAAGCCCATGGTAAGGACCATTCCATTTTTCAAGCCTTGCGTCATACTGGCCGATATACCGCCGAGATTATTCTGCCCGGTGTAACGACAATAAGCGTCCGATAACGAGCTGAAATTGCCAGCAACCTTGCAGAACATTGTTTTCAGATAGAAATTAGCATTTACTATTTCCGGGGATGATGCACTTGAAAAGTATAGAAATTATTAATTATACTGTAGGATTGGGAATGATCCTCCCGTTTTGTTTGTAGAAGCGCTGGATCTCTTTCAAATTGCCCGTGTCCGTTCCATTGACCGTGACGAAACGAGTGACGACCGTGAAGGGCTTCGTAGTGTCAAGACTAAAATTGCAACCACGTCCATAAAAATTCTTTTGGCCAAGTGGATACGGCATGAAACCGCAGCCTGTCGGCTCGCAAAATTTGGTCGCGTTGCAAGTGTGAGTGGCCATCAGAGTCGTCAAACTGTTAGCTTCTATGATATCTAATTCGTGGCAAGATGGTTTGTTCGTTACAGCTTTCTGGGCATCGCAATAGCCCGTTCCATACACGGGTCCTTTGTAGTTATAGCGAGCAATGCCTCCATCAGCTTCCATTCCGACGAAGAAAAAGGCAGCGTTAATTCCGCAACCGACGGTGGACAAGTCGACGTCGAAACTTATCTCTCGATTCAACAGATAAACCATCTGATAGCTAATAAAAGATTTTCATGATGAGATCTTGACATTTTGGAACTGTATTCAATTTTAAGGTTGTATAGACCTGTTGGTACCGGGACCACTGGTCAAATAGATGCGGGGTCCCGGAGCAGTGGCCACATAGCTGAGGTTCAGATGAGTGCGTGAAGGGGACACAGTCAGACCAAACAAAGTTTGATATTCGCTAACTGTGGGAATCTGATTACGATTTTAACAATGAAATCATAATAATTTGAACTGTAGGATATTAGACTAAGAATATACCTTGTCACAACGCTTGGGATCGTAGCAAAGATTGTAGTAGACGCCTCTCCAGTTGTTATCGACAACCAGACCAGTAGCTAGTGGTTGACAGTTACCTAAACTGCTACAAACTTGGACGATGAAATCAAGAGCTCCAGTTGTCCGATCTTCCTGTAAACGATTTTCAACTGCCTCGTTGGCAGACGAGCGATAGGCTAAAGCTAAAATAATTAGAAACTTAACGAACAGCAGTTCAAGACAACCCAATCGTTGGCTGCAAAGGTTCGACATGTTTGATCTCGTTACTAGATGAATAGTGCGAATATACTACGAATTGTCTGTTCAATGCGTGGGTCAGGAACTATACTGGACTTTTCCCCCACAAATTCATCCATTTATTTGCTCCAAATGCACGGCAGTCAGGGCACAGAATACATGATTAAGTCTGGCCGTAACTTCTCCCTCGTTGCCACACGCATATGTTTCGCATTTGTTCAAATTCCGTGACAATATGCACGCATGGCTTCGTTAAGCGACACGTTTCACCATTTGGTATCGCTCGAATGCAAAAGGGGATATAATAAAACAACTAAACAAGACAACTGAACAAACAGGTCTCGGGAAAAAGGCACCAGACAATGCGACCGGTTCAAGCCTCGAATGGAAGTGAAGTTTCTCCGGGTTAAATTGAAGATCGTTACAAATTCCTGAGAATTCTGAGTGAATTGAAGTCCGTCTTAAAGTTCAGTTTATGATTGGTGGTGGCTTCGTTGATGGCCATCCTTTCGAATACAGGCTTTTCTCATCAAAGCAATGTGGCCAGCCAACAAAGTGGTAGCTAAAAGCGTTCACTGATCTTTGCTGTAATTGAATTTTGCCCGGCTAGAAATAGTAAAAGAAAAAAAACCCAAAACGAAGTGGATGGTGGAGGTCATTGTTCGAAGATGAATGAATTGATATTGTTTCAAATTGCTGGGCATACAGCCTGAGAAACATCTGATTATGGAAATTGAGTTTTTTTCGTTTACTTCTCTGAGAAATTCTCTCCTGTGTTTCGTTTTCATTTCATTTTCATTTTAATTACACACTTGGTCACACTCCGTTAGCATATACCCACGCCTTCCGGCCCAGTTGTTATGGAGAGGGACACCGACCTAGGCAATACACGTGCTAGAAGTAACACCAGCACAAATATGGTCAAGATTCACGTATATAGCCATGCACTAGACTATTGTCTTTTTCCCATAAAAAAGTCACCTGTTTTTAGTTAACACGCAACCGTCGTCTGGAAAAATGAAATGAATCACGATGGAAAAACGAAAAACCAATGCCTTTTTTAATACGTGATTTTCTCGCCCGTCTAGAAAATGAAACCAAAAGCGCTTGTGTGGGCAACGAAATCCCCTCCTCCGTGGGTAAAAAAAAGACCGTTTTAATATTCACTGTTACTTTTTTTAAATCCACGATCTGTGTTAAGCAACTGCCCATACCGCGATATTCACACATCTGACGAAACAAATCGGGTTTTTTCTTTTATGTTTTATAGCTTCTTAAAAAATCTATTCTCGGAAGATCTCTGACCGCAAACGGTAACACGTCATGTACCGATTAAGGTTTAGTAAGCAAGTGGCAGAATTGATGATGGCCATAAAAATAACAAGTCAAATCAGATGAGCAACGAAAGACGTGCTGGGGAGTTTGGGCCCAACCCGGAAACCGTACGTGTTCCGGATTGCGTATATATAATGAAAGAGTGAGGTGAACACCGACATCGAGTTAGTCCACTTCGTTCCCTTTGTTAGAGCAGTAGCAAACGAGCAGCAGCATGCGGACTTGTTTGCTATTCCTTTCGAGTTGTTTCATCGCTTTCCTGTCTGTTAATGGCAGAGGCAATCGAGCCTTCGTACCGTACTATTCCGAATTTCCATCATACCATCGTGTATTAGTTGATCGTGGTGTGTTAGACGATGGCGATGATTTCAATCAATTGCAACCAATGGAAAATCAACATCTACAAGGTACGTGTCTTTTTGGAATAGAATTTTATGTATTTTTAAGCATTAATTGCGACGTTTGCAACGTATATGTGCTGATTTTAACTTGTATGTTATTCTGCTTGAAGGAATCTGGCCTTATTATGACGAACCCGTGGACGATGAAACCGAGTATTTTCTTAATCAGCCACAACCATCAGTTGCAAGATATGAGGGTAAACAAAGAGAACGTTGGCCTTTTCCGCGATTTCTAAGAGTCGGCCGTCCCGACAAAGAAAATGTTCGTCAGAGGCGACAAACTACTCGCCAACAGCTATCGAAAAGTAAATGATGCTTTAATTGTCCTCTTTAAAATAGGGAGAGGAAACGCGATTTGCTAATTCATTTGATTCTTTTTCCGCTATTAAGGATCGTTTGGTCAAACCTACCTGCAAGATGAAGACACTTCTGGTGCCGTTGGCCCACCGGTGCCTTCAACCATCTACGATCATCTTCCAACGACTGAGGATGCTGAACTCAGCACCAGTAAGAATGACGATCATTACACGAATTATGGCTTTGACTTTATTATTGGTGGAATTTATCATAACTTCCAGGCCTACCTGAACGGAGATACGACCAAGGGGACAAATCGTTAGACGTCCGTCCACTTCTTAAAAAAGGCGATCCGTTGAACAGCATTGCAAGGTTCTTTGGATCGAGAATTTTCGGATTGTTTCAACCGCAATATTATCCGTTCCAGTACACTGCACCACCCGGTAATTAAGGATTTCACATGAGACACGGGAAATCTTTTGTCACGTGCATTTTTTAAAAAGCAATCACAAAATTTTAAAGAACTCATTCATTTGTTTCGTTGTTTTAGGTCCTCCTGGACCACCAGGACCAACTGGGCCTACTGGGCCAACGGGAATAGGTATTCCAGGAATTCCTGGAGTGCCCGGGGCAGCCGGAGCAGCCGGAGCTGCAGGTGCTGCTGGAGCGGCTGGTGCTGCAGGTCCAACTGGCGCAACAGGCGCTTCTGGAACGCCCGGTGCAGCAGGTCCTACTGGTCCGTCTGGCCCTGCTGGAGCGCCAGGTCCAACTGGTGCCACAGGTCCAGCAGGAACTTCAGGCGCAACAGGTCCCACCGGTGCGTCGGGTGCCGCAGGCCCTACGGGACCTCCAGGTTCTACAGGAGCAACTGGCCCCGCAGGACCATCCGGTGCAACTGGACCTCCTGGAACTATTGGGGCACCAGGCGCTGCAGGCCTAAACGGTCTAAATGGTGCACCTGGGCCAACAGGTGCGACAGGCCCGTCAGGTACAACTGGAGCAGCAGGTCCGACAGGCGCTGCCGGTGCAGCTGGAGCAGCAGGCGCTGCTGGTCCAACAGGTCCTCCTGGCACTGCCGGAGCTGCCGGTGCTGCAGGGGCTGCCGGTGCGACTGGTCCTCCCGGTCCTCCTGGACCAACCGGTACGACGGGAACGTCGGGTCCCGCCGGTGCAGCTGGAGCAGCGGGTGCAGCTGGAGCAGCGGGAAGTCCCGGTGCAATTGGACCACCGGGTCCTCCTGGCCCTGCTGGCGCTCCGGGTCCGTTCGGCCCCGCCGGCCGTATGGCTGATGGTCTGGATACTTTTGAAGACGATTTTGGAGCAGTTCATGTTGATTCCGATTCAGAGTATTTTACACAAACATTCAATCTTCCGTCTGTAAGTCCTCTATCTATAGTTTTGAATGGGCAACCTTAACTAATGTACCAACTTCATAGAATTCAACCACTGACACTGTGGTTGGACCTGGGAACTCGTTGGAGCCAGAGAAAAAGGTGTTGAAGCCGATGAGAGTCTTAAAGAAACCAACGAAAACAGCCAACTCAACCGACACGGAGTTGAAGGACACTAAACCCGTTGGACCGCCCATTTCATCTGAACCATCAATGTTAACTGAGCTACATCAAAAAGAGATATCGATCAAGCCGGATGAACATCTGCCATCGGTGGCATCAAAGCCAAACACGACGGAAACAGTGGGCCAAGGGTTAAGTAAGAATGGAACAATCGAAATGAGTAAACCACTTGACATAATTAAACCAATTCAAGAGCCGAACTTGAACGAAGCAAAGTTCCAAAATTCCACCCAACAAGTAACAATAGAGCCAGTTCATAAACCTGACAATCATACAACGCCCAATACGGAAAAGACAAAGATCAACGAGCCGACGGAGAAGCCCGTGAAATTGGATCAACCGATGCCCATTAATTCAACAATTTCTAAGGAATCGGCACCAAAACCGGTAAAGTCAGTTCCTGCAGTTAAACCCGAGAAGCAGAAGAACGAAGTGACGACGGCCAGTCCCAGAGAAAAGCAGAAACCACTTCAACCGCCAAAGCCAACGGTTGATTCGAAGCCAATCAAGCCCGTTAAGCCAACGCAAATGGAAAAGGGACACAAAAAACGAACACAGGCGATGCAGACGGACAAAAATAAGAAACATGCGCTACGTTCGGAGATGAAGAAAAAGAATAGCGAACAAGGGAAATCGATTAAGCCGTCAGGACATTCAGCCGGACGGACGGACGTGAATGCCACAGAGAAATCAAAGAAAAACCAAGTGGCAGCGGTTGAAGAGGATCCGGAAGAACATCTCCAAAAGGGGATACGATGCAGTAGATTCGGTTGTTAAAACAAAACTAAAGCATAATGCAGGGATCAAAGGGATTTGGTGCTCGAGGGTAGGTAATGGTTCTCTTATAATTGGGGTCACAAAGTCTATATTTGTGTGTATTTTACTATTCGATTAAACGGTAAATAAACGCTGACGAAAATGGGTTTAAACGGGATGAAATTCTTTCGTGTGTTTAGAGGCGTTTAAAGTTAAGCCATGATCACTGATATGACTACGTTTTTAGCCCCACTGACGCGTACAGAGTTCGCTGGCTTGTGGGTGATAAGTTTTTACAGCCAATTAGAGTCCATTTTACTCTACGGGCTAAACGTACTCAGTGCTCGAAAAGTAAAAAGAGCAAATTTGAGTAGAGACGCTTAAAACTGATATGATCAAAAGTTTACTCAACGTGACAAGGGCGTACTCAAAAAGGTGAGCAGAAGGTGAACACGATCCACAACATAAAGCGACCCAGTATTTTTTTTTGCAATTGTACCCAACGACATTTGTCACACGGTTCGGAATAGGTGGGTAATTTTAGCCGGTCATTGCAAAAGACCTTTGTTCCAACACATTCAGGCCGCAACTATAGTCTAGTTTCCGTGATCCAGAGTTTTATCGGTTTTAACATTAAGAACAATGGAATTTAACTAAGGAGCCATGCTTTACAATACATTCTTTTATGCTAGTTTTTAATGCCGTAATTCATGAACCTGGTTTTGGGGCGTTTTTGAACACTAACTTCCCGATTCACTATAACAAAGAAAGCTGAAAATATATAGCGCTTCCATTTAACTCTTTGCGAACGTATAGCCTATATATGGAACTATTTAAAACTAGTTATTGTTTTCGTTCAGAATAAAAACTTGGGATCACAAAACAGATGAGATAATTGAAACGGTGTGACTCTCAAAAAATGCGCAGAAGACCTACGCTTACTACACGACGCAAAACATTGGGTTTTCCAGTTTGCGTCAAGATAAACGAATCCCATTTAATAATGTTTTTCTTCTTAAACGTAAACTTGTGTACTCTGTCCCTCACTGGAAACGATCAAACAGCCTATTGGTCTCCACGTATCCCGCCCCTCTTCAAAAATATTAAATATTGAATTATCTTTGAACTGTTCAACTATAGCAAAGGTAGTAACTATTTTTGAATGACAGACAAAGGTTCTGATTGAAAAAACAAAACAACTTTAAGTGTAGAGAAGGCGAAACCTGTCAGTTCTTGAAGTACAAACACATCACGTGACAGAAGAGTGATAGATGGAAAGATAAGAAATTAAATTAAATTTAAAAAAGGGACGTAAAGACCTTCTCGTGTCTGATATAGTACTAAATCTGATAATCGCTGTAAATACTGTTTATATTTAGTCGTGTATTGTTTGAGTAGGCTATTTGTCATCAAACATGATCATAATGGTGATATAGCAAAAGGTTCCTCAGGACCCCGCCCTAATAGTCCTCTATATTAATGTTGAGTTTGCTTCGTCAAACCCATGGCTGTCAATGTCAATCAAACTGTACTGATATGGCAATTTTCCCAACAGATAATTAAGGAACGATGCGCAACATAGAAACCTTTAAAATAATGAGATGAAGTAATATTCACGACCATTAAAAAATGCTTTTTTTTCCTCGTTCAGTTACGCTTTCTGCAATACTTTGAACGTTGACATTGATTGTTTTCACTTTAACACGTGTCAGTTTTTAAATGCTAAGCATTGCTCTCTACAGCTCGTTTTTCACAGAAATTTCCTTAATTCTTGTGTAACGCAATTGTCGTGCCAATAGTGTGGGAACACAGTCAGCTCTTCCAGATAAAGAACAAAAAAAAAAGAAACTCTCAATCACTCTAATCAACCGTTTGAAGGTTTTTCCATTTCTGATCAAACAATTGCTACGAGTTCGTCTCGTGCGTCACGAGAGAACTGTACATAATCAACAATGCCCATAATTATCATTTCAACGCCCAACGGTGAAAAGGTCGTGATAAACCTGTATAGACTTTACAACCCATGAAACCATGAAACAACACATGTACGTTTGTCAATTTAATGAGCTTGCTTCTTAACGAATCGAAAAATACAATGGCATTTTCAGTACCCGCATTTTATGTTTTTTGTGCTGATTTCAATTGTGTTATGCGAAATTCAATTTCAAAAACAAATAACACGTCTCTGTCTCCTTATTTCTCTTGTTAATCTAGTAAACAGAGATGTCATTAGAGTGGTGAGTGAAGTCAATTAGAATTTGCAGTGATTGTACGCTGTGTGTCGTTGTTGTGTTTGTAAAGCAGGTAAATAGAGGCGAAGTATCTCAATACAGCGATTGCCGGAGCAAATGACGGACAAAGATAAGGGACTGGACGGGGGTAAACCTCCAAACCGTCACCATCCGGTCCCTCCTTTTTTTTCAGTTCGTGATGTAATTGACCAGCCAAGGACAAAAATAATCAAAACAAACGTTTGGAAAAACCCCAATTTTTATGGGCTATGGCCGTCGTCTGTTAGAGATAATCAGTCTGGGCTTTCCACACGCAAGTTACCTGCCCGCGTTTTCATATAAAACACCGGCTGTTCATTCGCTTTGTCATTGTAAAAAGTGCCATTGCACGACAACGATTGAAAGTAATAAAAAGAAAGGTAAGACTAACGATTCAAGCTCTCATTCCTATACCATTAACTAACTAATAATTTTGAATTCAGGTAATCAACTACTGTTGAAATGTCACGTAACATACGTTCTTCGTTGCGGCAAGCACTATTGCTAGCCAACCAGGCAACCAATGGCCAGAAAGCCGCATTAGGTCAACTTGCTCCTTCGCTCAAAATGAACCCGATGCCAGTGGCCTCTAAATTTGAAAACAACATCGTCACATCGCCGTTTGGCGATTGCCAATTGCACGAGATGTCGATGGTTCAAAAGCTTTTCGAAAGTGCCAGTCGCTGGCCCACCAAAATCGCAACGGTAGGCTACCAATTCTTTGTTGTGTTACACGTATACATTTACTAATGTTTATTTTATGATTCAATGTTGTAACAGGAATGCGGAATAACTGGACGTAAATACACTTACGAAATGATGCGCCAACTGATCCGCCGTTTCGGCAGCGCCTTGACTCGAATGGGATTCCAGAAGGGTGAAGTGTTTGCCATCATTTCGCCAAACATTCCCGAATTCCCTATTGCGTTGTATGGAGCCTCCGGTGCTGGAATGCCCGTCTCCTTGGTCAACCCTACATACACTGCTGGTGAGTTAACAACACTTATGTTTACTGACATAAAAAAGATTTAACACGTTCAATCGATTGTTGAACAGAGGAAATGGCTCGTCAATTGTCCATCAATGGTGCCACTGCCCTTTTTGGTGTTGCCCCGATGGCGGCCACGTTGAAAGAGGTGGCCCGTCTTTGCCCGACTATTCGACGCATCATCCTGTTGGGTCCACCTCAAGAGGGAATCGTTTCCTTCCAGGAAATGGCACAAGATTCTGGAGATCTTTTCAACGAAAACCTCGACGTAAGATCAATAATCTGCTTGAAATGAAATTAACGGTATTAATAATTCTTCTACGATGTACAGATTAATGCCAAGGAGGATATCTTCTTGCTGCCCCACTCTAGCGGAACATCAGGTAATAAATTCAAATTAACAGACAATCCCTCAAAAACAACATGCTAACAAAACCAAATCACAGGCTTGCCAAAGAGCGTTATGTTGACTCACTTTAACATGAGTTCGAACGTCATGCAATTCTTGGAACCTGGCGGCACCAATCACCAGTTGGCTACATCCGATTACCAGGATGTCTACGTCTGTCTTCTTCCCTTCTTCCACACCTACGGCATCACGATCCTAATGAACACAGGATTCCAGACGGGCGCAAAATTAGTGACTCTACCGCAATTCGACGTCCAAACTTACTTTAAAGCTATCGACGATCACAAGGTATTTCCCAAATCCCAAGATTTCATTTTCAAATTTCTTTGATAAGGCAAACTCAACAACTAACTTTACTTCGTCTATTTATCCATAGCCGACGGCCATGCACATTGTTCCGCCTCTTGCATCCCTTCTTCTCCAATACCCGGGACTTAAAACCGAGTCCTTCAGTCGGTTGCACACAATTTTCTGTGGCGCTGCTCCTCTGAACGTTAAGACATCGGCCAAGTTGATTGAACGACTCAACAATCCAAACACCAGCCTCCAAGAAGGTACGTCTTCATTTTGCATTTCACTCAATTTTCTTCGGTAGAAATTAAAACTGTTATTTAAAAACTCAATTTCCGATAGGTTACGGACTTACGGAAACATCCCCGGGCATTCTGATGTCTCCTTTGGGTAATACCAAGTTCGGCTCGTGCGGTCCCCCTATCTCCCGCTCAAAGGCCAAAGTCATCAATCACGAAGTCAGCGATCAAGCTCTAGGACCTTATCAGCAAGGCGAACTCTACCTCTCCGGACCGCAGATCATGAAAGGCTACTACAACAACCCTGAAGCCACCAAAGATATGATTAGCGAAGATGGTTGGCTTCGTACTGGCGATGTGGCCTACTACGATGACGAAGGCAATTTTTACATTGTTGACCGACTCAAAGAGCTCATCAAAGTCAAAGGATTCCAGGTAATAATACCTAACGTTTGAAAC
Source organism: Daphnia sinensis (assembly GCA_013167095.2). Classification (NCBI taxonomy): domain Eukaryota; kingdom Metazoa; phylum Arthropoda; class Branchiopoda; order Diplostraca; family Daphniidae; genus Daphnia; species Daphnia sinensis. The sequence goes on from CM023197.1 coordinate 7,789,234, forward strand.
TATAAGAGCTGAATTAACAGACCTGTTTATTCAATTGAAAAAAAGGTTGCTCCGGCTGAGCTAGAAGACATCCTCATCACCCATCCAGCCATTGCGGAAGCTGCCGTTATTGGAATCCCTGACGAGCAGGCGGGCGAGGTTCCACGCGCTTACGTTGTGAAGAGACCTGGAATGGATTCCGTCAGCGATGATGAGATCGGCGCGTTCGTCAATTCCAAAATATCGGCCCACAAGCATATCAAGGGCGGCATCCAGTTTTGTTCTGCCATCCCCAAAAACAACATGGGCAAAATCTTGCGCAAAGATTTGAGGGTTCAATACGCCAACGAAACCATGGACAAAATCTATTCCGCAACGGATGCAACTGCCCGAAAGTTGGCCGATCTCTAAATTCGTTTCTATTCATTCATCGTTTCCGTTTTTTTCTTTTGTATTTTTCTCGACGAAATGCCTGTTTTTGCAATGCGCGCAATGCAGCTGTTAAAATGTATACGTGTTAAAGTGACTTGTTCATCCTATGCATGCCTGTATAAAATGTACCTAAAGAATTATATGATGCGTATTAATACAATAATGAAAAAAAAAATTATTTTGTCCACAGTTCTCTGTCTCTTATACAGGGGCAGTCTATCAACCAAAGTTCAACTGAAAATAATTCCAATCAAGAGTCTCGTCAGTATTTCTGAATGACAGTTCTTATATACAAATTCAAATTGGCTGAACAAACATCAAAACTTCCCGACGACTTTTGAATGGATACTTCTTATCGCGGACGTGAGCCGACGAACAGCTTGTAACGGCCAGTTCTTTATGTCCAGTTCGTCACTGCTGACAGACAAAAAAAAGATTGACGGCCTTGATCGTCTACACGCGGACAAGCAATCATTCGAATAAGCGACTCGTGTCGGGTCAAAGTCTTTCCTCTATCTCTTTATCTCTACCTTAACAAGCTCCACTGCATTGTAACTCATTTTTTTTTTAAACCATGTCATCTTTTACTAGTGATAAAAGTCAAAACTAAAGCTGACAATCACATCCAAATGGCTGTTGAATTTTTATGTAGCCTCGCTGTTTCATTTAATTACATTGTATATATTTGTCACTTATTAAATCCTCTGCATGGTGTAGACATAACCCTCGGAGCCGTGGACGTAAGGTTTGATCGTCTTGCGAGGCACATAATGTCTCCATACGCCGTTCGTCACCAAATCCTCGATGTGGGCGTCGAAATTAGCGAATCTCGGCGAGATCGGCCCGTAGTCGGTGCGCATGCTCCACATAATGATGCCACCTAATTTAGTCGTATCAAACAAATTCATTTGTACATTTGACTAAATATATTAAATAACAAAGACAGACCTGGTTTTGTTATGCGAATAAGATCGCAAAATGCGTCCGAATGGAGCTGGCCTGGAGCGAATGCTCCGCTAGCGATAAGGACATCGTAGGTATCTACAAAAACCTTGGTTAATTCTTTTTAAACGTAATTGTTTAAATTAGATGTTGGGAACAAACCGCTTTGAATGGGCGCTGTATACTGACATCCCAATAGCGAAACGTAAAAATTCTTGTACAGTTGTTTCTTATTGGACAGTGCCAGCATATCTTTTCTGCCGTCAATAGCGTCGATGTTAACATAGCCGTGCGAACGTAACTAGATTTAAAACAAGCTTGTCATTTTTAAGTTAAAAAATAATCATAATGTAGTGTATGCTACCAGTTCAGCTACGAGTCCAGTGCCGGCCAAAACATCCAAAATGCGTGACTCACGGTCCAGTTTGAGCTCAAGGAATGTCTTGACGATGTGCTTGGGTTCGGTACAGTTGCTGTCTACCAAGTCCACCATTTCTGTCTCAAACTACGTAAAAAAAAGTTCAGTTATTGCTTAACGAAAGAAGAGAAATATCCACAAACCTTTTCGATCCATTTGAGTGGCTCGTCCTTGTCTTTATTTGTAAACACCTGGCCTGATTCTTCGCCAGGCATGCTGTCTTCGTAGCTACCATCGAGCGATGCTGTAGAAGACATTGTTTTCACGTTGTATCCACACTGACAAATGAAACAGAAATCAGCCTATAGGGTCTGATGCTTTTCTTCTTCAACGGAATCGACTTGAAACTTGAACTGTTTCTTCAAGTGCTGATGGCTGGTTTCTTTCAACAATATCCCTATGGGCCTTTCTGAAAACTCCGTCTTTTTATTTTCAATCCACCGCTAATGTACCTGAATATTTTGAGTGAAGAAAACAGATGACTGTCTGGCTTTCAACGGTCGATTTCCAAGAGCAATGTGCGACACATTTACTATGTTCAGATTTGGCTTCCTTTTTTTTCTTCTTGACGGATACCATCCGTTGTTAAGGGAAGAACCAGGTTGACCTTGAATCCTTCCTGGAACACTTTTGCCATCCTCATTAAGAATCATTCCTCATCTGGTATCTTAGTGAGTGTTCGCTTTGAAAACGTCTCAATGCTCTCGGCTCTGCTACATCATCTGGGGATTTGACCGTATTCAGAACGATATCTTGCCAATTATAAATTCACACGTCATGCACTAGCATAAAAAATCTGAACGTCTATAGCGATGCGAACCGGATGAACAAAACCAATAAGCGATTGTAGAATATACTTGCGTACGTGTTTACCCCTTTATATCACAATAAATGTATCTTTAATTATGTATCTTTAATTGTTCTTGGAACCTTATGTAGGAGAGATTAAGTAAAAATCATCATTTTGCAAAATGCCAGGAATTCCATTCAAAGCTAATCGGATACTTGTTAATGAGGCAAAAGGGCTTCATCGCTATTTAATTAAGCAAATGAAATGACCCTGAATCAAACCCGTTATAACCATCGGACGATGCAACGATGTAGTTAGTCGCAGTTGAAACACTAGCCTATAGTCCAACGATATTTTTTCATATTAAAATGAAGGTAAGTTAAGAACATGCAACTATTTACCTTGTTATCAAATATTTGCTGACGACGTATTTGACGAATTTTTTCTTGTAATTCCTCACTCAATATTAGTTTGCACAAGTTGCTGCGATCGCCTTGGTCTGGTTGATTGTTTCGTTTGGTCTTGGCCATTGCGATGAGCAGGAAAACTTCCTAGAAGACAGCCCGAACAAGGATTTTGACGATTACTCTTCGTTAACGTCGTCTATTAGCAAAACGTTTGATGATGAAGATTATGGAGATTCTTTAACTAAGAACAGGCCTTATCCTATCGATTTGAGACAATTACCTGGTCTTCCAACAGATGTTCAAGCGCTTCCGGTCCTCCGCCCTTCTGACTTGTTCCAAATCACCGTGACAATTCCACCTGCAGGAGGCGAGTTGTTCAACCAACCTGATTTGTCAGACATCGATGTCTTATCCCTTGATGGCACGCTGGGTCCTGATGGTTTTACATCGTTTGCTCCATTAGCATGACGGAATTTTATCGGATCGTGTGAAACGCTTTTGTTTTATTCATTTATGTCATCCTTTGCATGCTTTGAACTATTTAAAAATTCACCAATAAACGCCTATTCATATTGCATAACCCTAGTCTATTGTATATCTCTCGTCTGCAGGAAGGAAGTTTTCCAGCGTGTTGCAAATCCATAAGGTAAAAACGGAAAATTTATTATTTCTGTGCAACACAACGTTGGCCACTAGATGACTCATAAAGGTTCAATAACAGACACCTTGCGAAAATTGTCTATAGATGGCGTTGGAAACAAGGCCTTTCAAATCTAAATTCCATGCTAAATTCCCATTTCCCAAATCCCAACAGCACTCACAAAGTCACAAGTCACAACTCAGCATCAGCACTTAGCAGTCAGCAGTTCAGCAGTCAGCGGATCGCACAGTTCTACCGGTTCTACGAACGCATGACTAAGGCACACTGTGCGTTCGTTCAACGCGAGGGCTGTAGATTAGAATAAGGACATTCGAGTAACTGATAAGATAAGGTTGATGAGTAATTTTATTGGAAAATGACCGAAAATGATAACTTGAGAACTGTAGTAAAACTTGAAATTCAATCTCTGTTATGCACCGAGAAGGAAGCTATTCCGTCAACACGGTTATACGGTAATCGTGTTAAATTCATTCTATGTTTCCGTAGCATTGCTAAAACTAAATGCATTGTCATATGAATAGGGCTCTACATATCTGAAATTGGGAACCCCATACCATATGCTAAACTGGGCTATAGATGCATGGATGACCTTTTGAAAAGCATGCCTGATGTAGTGTCTTCCTATACCAATCCTATGGATGGCCTTCTCTACGTGAAAGCTGTACCACTAGAAGGTTCATCTCACATTAATGAACTTGTCCGTGGACAAAGAACAAGTAAATCAAAGAAGAAAAAAGGCAGTGGCTATTCACTGAGTAGCAAAATCAGAGGATTCAGGGTTTCTTCACAAGTTGCCCCTAATCGCAACTTCAATAAAAATTACAACAGTTTAAAGCCTCATGAAAGATATGACAGCCACAAAACAACAAACTGGACTAGGCCACCCTCATGTTCTGTTCCTGATAATTATTCAAATTTTTCTGCTCGTATTGGGCAGTTGAATCAACAAACCAGTTCTCTTGGGGCTCCCACATCAAATTCTCAATTCCAGAAACCAAACTTTTCCAACAAAAATGACAGGGACTTGTTTCAGTCAGTGCCTCATGTTACTTCCAAAAACAATTACAACATGAACAACAACATGAATCAAATCTTCATGAAGCAACAGAACATCGTGGAAAGCAAACCTGTTGCTGTGCCATTGAGTTTGATACTGAATCCCACCTCAGTAAAGAAGCTCCAAGGAGTGCTTGATCGGGCTCACATGACTCGTCAGGTGATGCAACCTCGGACACCAGTCCTCCAAACTCCTCAAGTGATGCAACCTCAAACACCAGTCACTCAAACCCCTCAGTTGATGCAACCTCGGGCACAAGTCCCCCAAACTCCTCAGGTGATGCAACCTAGAACACCAGTCACTCAAACTCCTCAGGTGATGCAACCTACAACACCAGTCACTCAAACTGCTCAAGTGATGCAACCACGGGCACCAGCCACCCAAACTCAACCCGAATTAAATGAGTCACGTACTGTTTCATCTATTCGAACTGAAGTTATCTTGCCGAATTCTTCTATTGTTCGACCATCAACTGTCGTTCCTGTTGAAAAGTCGTTTGCTAATTTGAACATTTCTTCCAAATCGGAAGAACCCAATTCTTTGGGACAAGATTTGGCCCGGCTAATGCGGCCTCAACCATCAACAAATCAGGCCCAGCAATTTTCTCCTCCAACCGAAAATAGAAACGCATTTTCAAATAGCTTCCAGGAGAAGCAGGTTGAACTTAAACCTGTCCAGGAAAGCGTAAAATCTCTTTCTCAAACGTTCCAACCATCAGGAGCAGCCCAACCTCCTGTCCCTCAACGGACATGCACCCTGCTTGAAGAAGAGCCAAAACGTGTCCAGGGGAATATCCAACCTGCGACACAGCAGTTGAACCCCCCAGGCGTCATTCAGCCATGTGCCTTCCGTAGCACATGCAACCCTGCGGAGAAAGAGCCACCTCGGTTGCCGAAACCAATGGAAGTTCAGCAAATGAAACCAGTAGCCCGGACCCCTTGCCCAAAGTTACCCGACGTGGTTCAGCAAACGCCTTCCACTGCTCAGACAGTTATTCCAGCAGCCAGAGCACCTCGCGTCTTGTTGAAGAATGCCATACCTATCGTCAGTCCATGTCTTTCATCTCGCCAATTGGGATATCGACCTGATAACACTTCGGAATCTGTTCCAGCGGCTTCATCGTCCGATTACACTCCGTCTATGCCCCCATCTCCATCACCTCTCTTATCCCGACGTTTGCCTTATCGATCCAGCGAGTTTCAGCCCGTTTATCGGACAGTTGTGAACGTTCCTCCGAGACCAGCTGCTCCATCGGACAGGTAAAAAACAAAATTGTTAAATGAAGTTGTCGATTATTCAACATCATTTTAATGTAGACTGGCCGAGTTTTATTGCGAGCGTCTCAAGACGCTGGTGACGACAAACAATCTCGGCAAGGTGACTTTGAATCACAATCAATTGAAAACGGGCCGATTTATTGCATCGATTAAAGTGGGCCAAGAGATGTTCATTACTTACCCGCAAGATTTTGATAGTGTGACTGACGCTTACGAAGATGCCGCCCGACAGGCCGTCATCCACTTCGAGACCACGCCCTTCTGGATGCAGCCGGCCCCTATTGAATAAAAAAAACACAGAAATTGGAAGAAAAGACACCTCATGTCGGACCGAAATTTACAGGATATTTTGGTATTGTATTTTTTTTTTGCACGCATACCGGAACCCGCCCTTCTTTCATCAGTTCCCCTTCCCCCTTACTCTATCAATTAACAGTTTCTTTTTTTTTTCGGGAGTCAGGGTCAGGATGCAATTTTCTTTCGTTTGTCTTCCCATCCCCAATGTGTGATATCTTTCTGCTGGACATTCAACGGACACAGTCACACGACAGTTATAATTATATAGAAACAAGAGAGGCGTAGAACATCGAATTCAACAAAGAAAAAAAAAATGGTCAGGCTATTGAGTCGCATCTTAAACTTTTTTTTTCTTTTTTTTCTTTCATTTTGGGAAGGGGGCAGGGAATGTGATGAAACGTAGAGAAAATCAAATGTCACTTCGAAAGAGAAGAACAAAACGAACGACATTGACATTTGTTGTGTTTAGGTATGTTTTTTGTGTTTGTCTTAAAGTTAATTTTTTTTTCAAGTTTGGTAGATACAAAGAAGAGGATGACACATATCTGTGTGTGTGTGTGTCTTACGTCATTTTTTTCTTTTTTAAAATAGAAAAAAAAATTCGGCAATTGTGAAAGTTGACTGTCAAATGACAAACAAGTGAAATATTTTTAAAGAAAAAAAGGGGGTAAGGTAACACCATGACCAGCTTATGTTTAAAAAATGATAAGAAAATAACATGCACAATCAATTCTTTTTTCCAATAGTAAAAAGAAAACCAGAATGTATACACACATACATAGGTAATAAAAAAAAAGGGGAGAATGTAAGTATATAATTTTCGAATGAAGATGGCCACCTATTACAGCGCAACAACAATCGTCCATTGCAACTGCCCGGGAAAAAAATAAGAAAGGAATGTTTCTTCTTTTTAAAAGATACACAAAAAAAAACAAAAACGAAAGACTTTGAGAATCGCCTGGAGGAAAAACGATCAGATGGCGGGCGAGAGTTGTAGATTGTTGTTGTCGTAGGAGCCGGCAGCAGCAGCAGGATCCTTGTCGTTGAGGATATGGCGTTGTCCGGCAGGTCGATTCGAGTGTGAAATGTGATGGTGGTGAGAGGTCAGACAGTCTTGGAAGTAGTTGCCGTTGGAGAGCTGAAGTAATTGCTCGTAGCCCGTATAGCCGCCATTTTTCACGTAATTATTGACCAGGTTCTGCGCCGCCAAAGATTCGGCCGTCTGTTCCGTGTTGCCCGTCAAATGCTGCTGGCCATTCCGGCCGATCGTCCCGCTTCCGAAATCGTTCAAACTGGCAGCTTGAATCGACGACGAACTTAATCTACCATCTTCCAGGATTCAATGTTTGGTGATTTTTCTCAATAGAATTTAACTTTTTTTTTGAAACAACTTAGGCGGAACTTACTACTGCTGGAAGAATAGGCTGTTTGATAGCTGGGCGAGTTCATCAGAGTCGGAGACATGATCCCGCTCCCTCCCGACTGTGGGTGGTGATTGCTAAGCGCGTTGCTCAACTGGTTCAATTGCGACAGCGACGGACTCCCGAAACCGCTCGACGGACCCAACGGACTCAAACCTTCATGACGGTACAAATGAAACATTACTAAATGAATAACTGCAAGTAAATAGGTTTTTTTTTTTTTTTAATTTCGGATCGATAAGTGATGATGTGTTACCGGAAGCCACTCCCCAACGGCCGGAATCGCTGGCCGTGCTGACGAAAAGCGACGTCGGCGAGCAGAGCGGATCGTGACCCGTCTGTCCGCCTACGTTCGCCCCCGTTGTCGTTGCACTTCCGGCGTTGGATGAGCCGAACGAAGGTAAAGCGTGCGACGGTATCAATCCTGCCCCTGCGTTGCCTCCACCACCGTTGCCTGACCGGAACACGTTGTTGGTCTTCTTGCGCTTCTTCCATTTAGCCCGTCGATTTTGAAACCAAACCTGAATCATTTCCAGACAGAAACAAAAAACATGTTCACATGATTTATGGACTAGCCTTGATTTTTAGATTTGACCCCCTCGCTGAAGAACGAAAAAAACTGCGACCCCCCGACAGTGACAAAAGAGAAGAAACAATAAAGGTGTGTTTTGTCAAGGTGTCAACACAATATTTGGAGGTCTCGGCGCAGACGTCCATGTGCTCTCACCGTCATTTTTTTGTCTTGGAAGAGAGAGAGACAAGTGAGATTTTTCACACAATTCCCAATAACCGACAGACAGACCGACTCTCTCTAGGCGGGTCTTGAAGCAGTTTGATGGACACCTCGCAAATGTCGCACCTCCACCAAAAAAAACCCTTTCATTTGTTCCCTTATAGTTTTCTGATGTTTGATGATCGCAGCTCTTTTTCGTTTTGTAGATTTTTCCCACACGATGACAACGTTCTTTTGTTTTTCAACTCCGTCGCCCCCCTACGAAAGGTGTGGCATTTTTTTTAGGGGGATTTATTTAAAAGAAATGTTGTTTACCTGAACGCGGGATTCGGTGAGTCCGATGCGCATGGCGATCTCCTCGCGCATGAAGATGTCCGGGTAATGAGTTTTGGTGAAACTGCGCTCCAGCTCGTTGAGCTGGGCCGGCGTGAAACGGGTCCGGTGCCTCTTTTGTTTCACCGACGAGGCCGTCATGGCGCTGGAAGAAGAGCCCACCACCGCGTTGCCGTGATTCTTCAAATGATGCTGCAGGCCCTGATGCTGGCCGGCGTGCTCGTGCGTGCAAAGGCTGTCGTCGCTCTCGTGGCTGCCGGACGAGGCCGGATGCTGGACAGAGTGATGGAATCCCGAATTACCGCCGCCATTCAAATGATGATGTTGTTGCTGTTGCTGTTTGCCTCCGTGTTGTTGCTGCTGCTGCTGCACGGCCGACTGGTGGATGTTGTGCAAGTGGTGATGTCCAGCCACTTTACCGGACATTAAATGTTGGTGATGGTGACCTGTCCAAACCAGATACCAAAGTTCAATTTCAATTTGTTTTGTTTGTTATTTTATCGCATATAGTTTTTAATGTGTTTATTCTTTTTCTAGTTGGCGAATCCGATGGGAATCAACCCCACCCTTTTCTTTTCGTTCTGGATCCATCCTGTGAGATAATTTTCTTTTTTTTTTTGGCTAATGAAAACCATAAGTGACATTGCATTTTACAGTGACCTCCGGACTTGCCATTTTGTTTCTCCAGCCACCTACCAACTTTTGCCGAAAACACACAATCTCTATGACCATCCGGATATCTAAAGGAGGGCAAAAAGAGATTCTCCAGGGATTCCCTCTTTTTTCACTGGACGACGACAAGGAAATATTTATCTACAAGTTACCCCTTCCGTTTTTTTGTATGTGTGTGTGCCTTCTGTTGACCAGTCAGCCTAACGTTATCGACATTTTCGAAAAATAAGGAAGGGAAAAGCACATTCATATTTCCTGGAAATGGAATCCTTAACGGATCATTGGATTCCAAAATTTTTACATTTAACTACGAAGAGAAAAACATCACAACTTACCAGACGAATTGAGATGTTGAACGAGCATCTTGCGTGTAAGTATACAGAAATATTTGATTTGATAATTAAACTCTTCTAATAATTTTTCTTTTCACATTCATAGTTCACTAATTACACTTCATTTCAGTTGATTGTGTTAATCAACTCGGAAGAAAAAAATGATTCACTGAAAACGCGACACTTCCCAACTTGTTTGTTCAAACTAAAAAATTCTTCGGAAAAAAGTTCCCCAAAAACAAAACGTTTCCAGTTGATTAACAGCAACTGTGTTCCATCACGTGGATGCTGGCCGACTGGTCCCGGTGTCACTTTCGAACCGCCATCCCACGTCGTATACACAAACGCACCTACTACAAGTTTGTTGTAGTACACACACACACATACACACACGTCACACCGATGTAGGCAGAGGAGGAGGATCTTCACCGTCGGATCTAAATGGTAGTTGTTGCCCGTGGGCGTGGTTTTCTTTCATTTTCTTTCTTTATTTTTATCACTCTTTTTGTTCTACCTATTTTTTTTCAATAGTTCTTCTCTGTTCGGTTCATTACGCCAGAGGAGGAGCTTCAAAAGGATAGCCCCGCCCTTTGCCGACAGCCGAATATCGCTATTGGACGACGCCTGGAAAATGGGAGGTAACAATACTCGAAGTGGGAGGAGCTTTGTGTTTAGTGTTAAGAACGACCGGATCTGATTTCTCCGGTTTACGTGACGAAAAAGACTATAGACTCTTACTACACTAATGCGCAATTATGGATCTCATTCGTTTTTTAAGTGAAGAATTGTTGGAATTGATTTAATCTGCGCGGCGATCCCGATTTTGATCGGTGGGAACACGTCATTTGAAATGTTTTACCACCGATTCCTTTAGACACCTTAATTGTCATGAGGGGAAACAAACAAAACGAAAGGGGAAAAAGAAAAAAAACATCTGCCCGATGCACTAAATCCGAAATGTGTGTGACCGATGTTTTCTTTTTAGTGGGGGGACACGTTTGCGTGTATACGTCCGTCCCCCCCTTGTTTTGGGTGTTGAGCGCCAGGGTCAAACAAGGTCATTTTAGCACTGATATGGTGGATTTCCTTTTGGGACTTCCACCACCACACCCATCTCAATAATGTGCGATAAAAAAAAGGGAAAAATCCCTCCTCCCCTACTGTTATATTGCCACTGATATCGAGCCCACATTTCGCCCCCTCCACTCCTGAAGGAAAAATTTTGGCGATGTCGGTTTTTTTTTTTGCGGAAACAGGTCAAAGAAAAATTAAGAAACGTACGGATGCTGAGAAAGATTGTGGGGTCATGTTCCCAAGGAGTTCACGTACTCTTTGATCCTTACACTTCGTTTTTTTTTCGAAGAGGACGGTTTATGTTTGATACGTTCATGTGTTTTGTCACACCTCGCCATCTATCAACAATAGCCTTTATGCATAGACAACCGATTCCGATGATTTCGCCATGAGATTACCGGTGATGTAGTCCACCAATTCTTCCAAAGAGCGGAATGAAACGGTCCATCGGTCGCAGCTAGGCAGTGATTCAATCCATCACATGTTAACATATCAATTCCTCTCTTTCTAGCCGGAGATAGAGGAGAGGGGGAGAAGTAATTGAACGTTTATTATTGTTTCACATGACTAAACATTTGATTCGATGTACATAATAAGCCTATTGAAAGTTATAACATACTCGGCTCGTAATATGCTTTCTCTAATTGCCAATATATGAGGAAAGAGGTACCAGGGAGGGGGGGGGGTTGTGGTTTTTCCCATCGATTGGCCGGATCTCAGGGTAGGGGGACAAAGGTTTTTCAATATGAACCTTCCTCTAGTCGACTATTGTGCATCTAAAAACAGTGTAATAGAGTCGTGACCCTTGGACGTAATCAAACATACCTGCCTAAAGCTCTTACGTTCATCATCGGCCTTTTTTTTTTGAAATCTCATCAACGGCGTACCATTCTTATTAGATTTTTCTGTTGCTGTTTGCCCTTTTTACGCGAGGTTGTCCCCGCTGCGTTGGTTCTTACAACTATTTTTCTTGGGGGAGGGAGGAGTAATGATTGGAATGAGCTGTATAATTAGGGCTAGTTGATTAGATTGACATTCGATCCGTTCGCATATAACGTTGCGATTTTCACTGATGCGCGTAAGGGCAACACGTGTCGATCTCTATGTTGAACTATGTTACTATGTTTGTAAAGTTTCTAGCGTGTCACGAACATGCGATGATTATTTTCATGTAAGTTTTTATTTTGATGAACCTATTAAGAAAGTTTACGAATGGCTTCTTCAGAGATGGACACATGGCGCATTTGCATACGAGTTTTGAATTTTTAAACTAGCGCTATTTTCAGCGTGAGAATCCAACAAAGTCAAAGGAAAATGTCCAACCGTTTGCTGTTTAAAAATGAATGTCGACGAGGTTTCAAGTGATTGGCAAATTGAATTAGCGGCTTCCATTTTTTAAGAGGTTAAAAAAAACTAGTTTTCTACCGCAAATCCCTGCTAAGAGAAATTGAATTTCAAAATGAAAGTCGTCCCCCAGAAAAAAAAATGCCGCCCACAAAATAGCATTTAAAAGAGCCCTCCTGTTGCGTAAACTCGCTGTCGCCGTCAGTTGGTGTACAGATAGAAGCAGAACTATACTACGCACACCCAAATCACGGCTGCATGAGACACTTTCATTAAACTCAATGCTGCGTGCGGATGCAAACGCTGTTTGGCCCACCCCTATATCCAGTGATGAAACCATCGACCCCTTTTTTTTTTCTCATTCTCAACTCTCTTTTCTCCCTTTAGTTTTTAAGAGAAGAAAAAAATAAGGGAGAGAGAGAAAAGTAACGTTTTCAGGAGCTATACTCCCCCTCCCGCCGTTAAATGAGGCGACGTGTCAACCTGAGATTAACTCTGGATTTACAACCGTGTTTATTTGCTCCCCTTCCCATTTTTCGCAGCGTGTGTAACACATTCACGTAGAGCTCTTGTACCCTACACATATACTGTATATATACATGTGTGTGTGTGTGTGTCGTATAATAGTTGCGTTTGTAGCTGCGTTCGGGACGGGCCCTGCTGGTTGGGAGTACATAGAAATGTCACGGCCACACGATCGTGGTGGCTTGATCGCACTCGTTTAGCATTTCTAAAGAAAAAAAAAGGAGAGTTCACAACAATGCGTTAAAAAAAAAATGTTTGGGGTTGATGCTATTAAAATCTGTGATTTTCAATTGCCTTAAAAAAACCGAGACGTTCATTAAATATCGCCGTACGAAAGGGATTGCAATTTTTTAAATAGCCGTCTGATGAGGATATCGGGGACGGGGAAATTTATTCACTTGGCATATTCGGGTGCTCTCTACTGTGTTGGGCTCTGCAATGTTATTATATTTATAAATCGTCTATAATGACGGCTTTTCGGGCGTATTAAAAACAGGCGCATGGGTGTCATTAATATTCATCCGCCTCGACTGCGCGCTCTCGTTACAACTTTTGTTCGATCTTTGAATTTCGCCATCGTCGCGCATTAGACGCTATCCATCACAATCATTATGTCAGTTTCTTTTTTTTTTTTAAATTAGTTAGCCTCTCTATTACAAATCATTTCGCTCGTTGCGACGCGTATCGAACAATGTCCGCATTACACAATTCGTATTATTGGTCTTGTATGCGGATCTTTATTGCGTAACCTTAACATAAGGAAAAAAGAGCTTCGATGGACATGATTCGGAAAGTTAGACGTCATATATGTTATGGTTTGCTATTGTATCAACATTGCTTTGCTCTCCATCCCGTAAAAAAGTTGGACAACGGATAAAAGGTCACCCCAAAAAGAAAAGTCTTGAGAAAAATCGAAGATTGCGTTTCCGTCTTTTACGGGTTATATTGCCAAGTGATGCGCAGATTGATCCACTGTGATATGTGGTAGGGATTCAGCGAGCCATCCAGACGACAAATAGCGCAAAACTTAACAGTCCTTTCCTCCTTTTTTTTTGCGCATTTAGACTTTGGAAACAAAACAAAAACTCCAATGGCTAGACACATTTATCTGTTGTTCTTGTCTTGTTTGTGTAAAAAAAAAAATGGAAAAAAAGGAAAGGTCGTTATATGAACACACGTCTCGTGTTACAAATAAAAAGGACTCAGCCGAACGTCCTTGTTGGTGGTAACACGCAACATATCTCGTATGGGGGCTATATAATATACACGTCGTATATAGAAACAGGAAAAGCTATGGCCGCATAAAGGCGGCAGGATCGACGGCCCTGGGTCGCTTGGTAGTTGGGCAGGGATCATCAAAAGCTTAAAAGCCAGCAAATAGCTCACTCTCGCTTCTCCGATGGCGTTCATCCCGAACGCTACACACCACCCCAGCTATATAGAGGGAGAACCGGACTTCACGTTATATACACACAGAGAGAAGCAACTCTATGGGATGCAACTTTGTTGTGGTGATGCAGGATTCCCGAAAAAAAAAGGGCAGCTTCTTATTTGTAGGTGGCCGGACCCCATCGGGAGAGGGTGGAGGCAGAGAGGGTGTAGGTCTATAGTGACTCCCACGGGAAGGTCAGGAAAGAGAAAGCGTTCACTCTTTCTTTAGTCCCGGCCAGTGTTTCTTTTTCTTTTTCTCTGCGATTTACAATGACCCATGTATAGCTAGGAAAAGCCGCAACGGAAAACCACCAGGCCATGTGTTATGTGGGATTTGGGTGTCCTGACTTTCCTATATATAAACACAGAGAGAGACACGGGCCCGTTTTCATAGGACGCAAACACCACATCTACAGCTAGATATTTGTTTTCTCTCTCTTTCTCTCTCTTCGTTGTGTCTGAGGCAAGTTTTCCCCTCTCATTCCTCATCGCCCTTCTCACCGATCCTCTACGTATACTCGACATATTTCTTATTGAGCCGAAACGTTTTGTTGGCCCAGTCCAATCAGAGGGACGATTGTAGGTGTTGCGTCACAATCCGAATGAGAAGCATCGAATTATGTCCTTTCAGTTGATTTGATTTCAATTCGATTAGAATCTATATTTAATCGTGTAGATGTTATGCACTGTACAAAGCCATACATAGCATGTCGTTATAGCCAATGTCGTATGCTTGTGGCGATACCAAACTTTTGACTCTACCAATGGAAAAAAGGCAAAACGTTGGATGCACACACACACATGACTCGAGTGAATTGTTTTTTATATCTAACTTCGACAAAGAAGAAGCTGCCCCGGATGTGCTGGTGGAAGAGAGAGAGACTCAGCGTGCGACATGTTTCGCCACTCTGGAACCTCGCGAGATTTGCCCGTCTCTTGTGCTGCATTTCCTTTTTCTTTCTGTATGAAAAGGAGAGCGAGCAGGTCCCTTTTTTTTTTTGTTTGTGAACATGTAGAGACGAGAGTACATACAGCACACGGTGTGTTGTAAATGTACGATTCGATTGAAAATAAAAAGCAAGTTACAAAAGTAAAGAGAAAAAGAAACTCCCAGTTTAGCTACGCATCAGACTCTGCTTTTTATTTTACGGCGAGGGGGATCTAACACATCAGCAGCGCTGCTGCCATATAGCCCGTAAAGTATGTTACGCCATCTATTTTCATTTAGAGCTCGCGATGTGCGTTTTTTTTGTTTTGTTTTAACGTCATCAATCCCACCCACTCCAACGTTTACCACCATCTTTTATATTCTTCTTTCAACAGAGAAATCTGCTATTTTTTTAGGAAAACCCATCCGACGACAATGTCATTTTGATTTTATTTCATGGTCTGTTTACGACGTTAATGAGTAATATTGGTGAATAAAAGAGGACGACCTAAACGTTAGAATCGAATGAGCAAAGAATCGCACAAGATCGAAAAACGTTAAAAAAATGAGTGTGCATCTATATGCATCTAGACGGGCGCAAAGGGTGGGCTTATTAAAAAATTCAACGAGAAAATGCGCATTACGAATTCAAATGTATAAGAACACGTTTATAAATACATCAACACATTTCCCCCTCACTTCTTTTCTCTACTTGATCTATTCTTTCATCCATCTTACGACTCGTTATATACCTTGCAAAAGTCAAAACATCAGCATCGCAGATCCGGTGTAGTGAAGTCGAGGGGAGTTGGTCCCCCTTCTTTTTCCATACAGACTACTACCGTGTCTGTCACATAGGGCAGGTGTGTGTGTGTCTATTATAGAGCTTCTTTGTATGTGTATCAATACAGATCCATCAGAGCTACTCCCTCAGCGGAGTTGATATCGAGCTTCCTCTGAAAAGAGTATATACGGTACACATTTTATGTATACATAGATCGGAACTTCTATTTTTTTTCACGATCGAATGATCGAGCCCACACCCACTTTTTCCTTCTATTGTATACAATGGAGGGGGAAAAAACGACATGGTTAGCCCATTAGAAAATAGAGAGAGAGAGAGAGAAAAAATACTTCATTGATACTTCATCGCTTCTTCGTGTGTGTAGTCTCCTACACACACACACGAACATCTGGAGAATTAAAAAGAGAAGGAAAATAAAATTCCTGGTATAAATGCGTAGTGTACATATGCGAAAAAAACATGTTCATGCCTCCTTTTCCCTTTTTTTTTCTTGTATTCTTCGTGATGTGATTCCGATGGGAAACAGAAGAAAACGGAGAAAGAAAAAAACATTTCGTTTGCTTTTTTATTTTTTTGAATGTATTTTTGTTCTTGGGTGGGCAGCTCCACCCATGGGGTTGATACTATCCTATCTCACCCCTGCTGTATTGTGTTTTAAATACACACACGCGCCAGCGGCCAACGCTGTGCACCAGAAGCTCGTTGATGGTGATTAATGAATTCAACCGGCGAATAGACCGGAGCAATCCCTTCGCCTTATTCGCCCCGTTAACGCGCCTTTTATATATAGTGCTGTGCAGAGTAACTTCCCAATATGTACATTTTATCGATTTCGTTAGAAGGTTATATGTAGTCAACGTGTGTTTCACGCAAAATATTGAACCTACACCGCCCACTCTGGCAGATGAAGTCGACACGTTGTCAGCGACGAAGAGGAGGGGGACAGGCTTTTTAGGCTAACCATTGACTTGATTAAACGTATGCGTTTATCCACCAACAACAAGACCTTTTTATGACAAAGTATAGAGGAGATGAGTACAAAAAAAAATAGGGAAGGTGATAAGCAATCAAATGAGTGTGTGTGGGGTGGACGCACTCGTGAATGGGACACGTGCATCGTATTCAAGCCCACCTTGTTTGCCCTTTTTTTTCGATTTAAAAAATTTTCTTTTTCATTCTTCTTTACCTGCCAGTCATCCCACTCCACATCGTTAATGTTTTTATATTTTCACTCTCGATTTTTGGGCTCTGGTGTGCAACGTTCATCAGTCGAAAGCTTCTTTAACTGCTTCGGTTTCAAAACTAGGTTGTATGCATTTCTCGTATAATTCAATAAACGATAAAGGTACATTGGAATTTTAAACGTTTCGGAAATTGAAATGAGCATTTGGATTTTATTGTTGCACTAATAGAAAAAACGTTAACTATGAGTCGCTGTTTAGTTTCTGTTTGGGGGTGATTATATTTATATTCGCCATATTATAGAAAGCATATTTTTGAATGTATTGCAAATGAAATAACAATGACTACCGCTAGATGACGCAGATCTCACACTACAGACGAACATCATAACAAAACTAAAATGAAAATGTGGCCATCAAATAAAGTAATGTTCAAACCTTATCAGTACGAGATTTCTGGAACTATCTTGATAATAATTGCACTCGGTATTTTATATTAATACTAAAGATCAGGAGCTGTAGAATAAAACTACATATAGAGTTAGTATCGCCGAAAAATCGATATATTCACACTTTTTTTCATGAAAAGCTTGTACTAAATCTAACATTTTACGTCCTAAAAAATAAATTAGCAAAACACGAGTTCCGTCAGACCGTCTATTTTATGATAAAACAAAATGAAAATGAAACACAATTACAATTACAAATCTTGATCAATTTTCTACTTCGCCTCCTTTGAGCTTTGACGAATTTTATGCTCCTAGCATGCTCCTAGCAACAAACGGCAACAAAAAATAAAAAATAAACTCATTTATATCTACTCATTACCAAGTACCATGTACCACCATAACTTTAAATGCATTTGGCCCAGTGAATTCTTTTTTTTTTCATTCAGATTGTTCGAGAATTTTTATTCTCTCCCTGCCCCAGTGTCTTACGCCACAGGCCAAAGAAGCAGACGATGTTCCATTCCTCAAAATTCTAGTCATATCATCCTGATCGTCACAGCCAGAGGTAAAACACGGTTTTTTTGTTCATTTTTACCGGTAGGTCTGGTATTTTTCATTGTGTAATATCCCAGCCAAATTAATATCACAGGCGCGAATTTAGAGGCGAGAGGTTGGGTTAGAGAATTATTTACCGCATTTAACTCTGGGTTTGAGAAAGTCAAGACCGTTTACTTATTCACCGGCCGTGTCCGAGACAAGAGCTCGGTAAGATTCCACCTCCAATCTCTTTCCTCTCTCAGTACATGTGCTTCGTCGCCATTGAGAGACCGCCTCAGATCTAAGAATTTTCTCAAGTCGGCAATGTTCAAGAATATTTTCCCCTTCTTTAATAAGGTCTAGCACATGTTTTGCCAATTGATTCTCTCTTCGATCTTTTGTTTCCATCTATTAAGTCAGTAGCCCAGTACATTGTTCTTAAATCAGCCTGTACGTAAGGCAATTTGAAAAAGGGGAAACTGTTCTTGAAAACTGCCTTTATCCTCTGCTCACTTATGTCCTTGTAGAATGCTGTTTGATTGATCGATAGTGTTTTGTTGTGTTGCAGAATAAAAATATAGAAATGACCAACAGCAGCGAAGAACAACAGACCTCATCATCACCTTCGGAGACCACTGTGGAGGTGGTCGTACAGCCTCCAACTCCAGAATCGAATGTGGAACCTGAGCAAGTACCACATGTGATTACCACTCAACCATTACCACCCATGCCTGAACATGATGAAAGTGTGGCTGTGGTCATGTGGGAGGCTACTGTTACTGGTCGGCGCCTCATCGATGAAATGATCAATTTGGGATCATTTTATATCGCGCAGGAAGAAAAGGCAGAAGGTCATGATTTCAACGAGTATGTCATGCCTTATGGTAAACTGCCACTGAACGTGATCCGCAACTACAACCTACGCATCGTTGATACGGGTCGCTATCGCATGCTCAAAGAGATCCGCAACAACAAAATGCTCAAGTCCAAGAGTGAAGTAGCTGCCTGCAATGATTTTGCTTCCTGGCTCATTAAACTCCAGAAGGACAATTTCCCTGACAAGAAAATTATCCTCGTCTTCTTCGAGCCACGCCATTCTAAGATTCTTCAGCTCTTCCAGGTATATATAGAGTTCTGTTGTGTATTATTTACTGCCTTAAATCTAACTTCTGCCTTCTACGAAAACCTAGGCGTTGGAACGCTTCCGTCTTTTAGATGATGTCAATAAGATTTTGCTTGGCTGTGTGAATGGTTGGGATCTGCTCCGTCAACAGGTATATACAAATGAAATTAGATTAGCAGCTTTTTCTTAATTAATACCTTCTCTAGGTGCACGATTTGAGGGACGAACATCGCATGGTCCTGAAAGCCTTGGCTGACCATCACCTCGGAGCCGACACACCACTGGAGAGTGCTGTTCAACGTGCACAAGCTCTTCATAAAATTCTGCGCAAAGTGCACGGTGGTCGTATTAACACTGGCGTACTTAAGGAGAATTTAATCAGTTGTGAACATTTGTTGGAACAAGTTAAAAAGATCAAGGAAGAGTTGATTAAGGAGGCGCAATGGCGACCGGTCTTTGCCGATATGTTCCGTCAAGGTATTAAGCCTCGCCGGCGAGCTGGCTTCCTCCGCCATTTGCTTGTCGAGTCGGGTATTACCTACGCTGGCGTAACGGAGACATTTAAAGTGAGTTTAAAAATTTATTTCAGCTAATTCTTCAAGTGAATCATGGTTTCGACTTATCACTTTCAGGAAAAGAAAGATGACGGAGTGATTGAAATAGTAAAGGAAAAAATCAAGGGCAAGAATGAAGCTGATGTGGAGGAAGTCATTAAGCTGCTAAATCAACACCTTGCCCACCCAGACAAGCCCATCCGACGAGGCAGTGGCCGTCGAGCACCCCGCACTCGTTCCTTGTGTGCGGTCACGGAACTGGATAAACAGCCACCGTCCAAGACTGAGGAAGAAAATAACAACGACCCTGCCAAAGTGATTTCGGTTGTTGTTGCCACTCCTACGGTCCTCTCTGAAGTTTAAAATCCTCCCCGCCCTCCCTATTCACTTGAACACTTCCTTATTTTTCATTGAACTTCACTTGATTTTGAGAAATTTGATCTTTTTTAAGTTTATAAGTCTTTCACGAAACAAGCTTGCTTGTCGCTTTTGGTTATGCTTACTTCTTACCAGAGATAACACTTGCAAAATTTATATATATACCAGGGAGCTTTTTGGTAATTGTTCTAGTCTGCTACTAAAAAATCAATCCAGGGTGTATGTGTGCGATGAAAATGTATCTGCAGTGCCTTGCGGTGCCTTTCATACTTGTGAGTTGATCTCATGGAATGGAATACAAAATACTCTGAGGAAAAATAATATTTATTGTCATTTTCTATTCACTCTTCTTCTCTTATGCAACTATCAACCAATTCCTTCAAATTTGGATTTTCCAAGGCAGCAGCAACTCTTTCCTTATCATTGATCTGCTTATTAACTACAGGTTAAATAAGATGTTATGTTGGCTCAAAAACTAAGCAGACAAAGAACTTACTTTCTTCCTCTGTGCTGTGTTTACCCTTTGCAATCACAATATCTAGCTTGATTCTTTCCAACACATTTTTCTGTATCTTTCCTCTGATACATAGCCCAATAAGGCTGGCTAAAGAACAATGAGGAACAGTTGGGTTGAAATCAATTCTTACCAAATACCCATCTCCCTCGAAGGGTTGTACTTGAACTGACTCATCAGTAATGACCTGCAGATCTGCTAACGTGTTGGGCTTTTCTGGGTCCTTAACCATCCTGAGTAAGTCTTAAATAAAAGCAAATTCATTTATAGTTCTGTAACAAAATTCTATGATACTAAACCCAACCTGTGATTATTTCCTTGATTTCTTGAC
Organism: Daphnia sinensis; assembly: GCA_013167095.2. Taxonomy (NCBI): domain Eukaryota; kingdom Metazoa; phylum Arthropoda; class Branchiopoda; order Diplostraca; family Daphniidae; genus Daphnia; species Daphnia sinensis. The sequence continues at coordinate 7,810,159 of CM023197.1, forward strand.
ATTGACTAATTACATCATGTTGCGACCCGAGTGGAGTCGACCAGACTGTTCCATCCTTCCAACTTGGTAAGTTAACCGAACTGATGGGAACGGCATCCTCTGATATCACGTTGTCTACTTTGGTGGGTTGCGGTTTGTTCTCGCTGCTGCTGATTTTTTTCAAAAAGGAAGTCAGGAACATTGCAATAAATACCCAACTATGCTCTTTTAAGTCAAGCGATAACAAGTTACTGAAGGACAACTACTAATTTCTCAAATGTACAGACTACTGTTTCGTTCTGCAAGTTCTGCACTTTTTCAATGGAAGCAACCTGGAATAACTCACAGACGAAAAACCAGCAAACTTATTTCCTTAGGAATGATGATTTTGTTTACATTTTCGTAGAGCCATCTAGTAGAGTGCTCAACGGCTCTCAATGTTTACGTAGTTCACGATAGGTCGATATAGCCCCGACGAAAAAAAAAAACGGTATAATCAAAATTGAACACTCTTTTAGCTTAATTTATTGTGTTTCTTACGAAACGCCGGTTGACGGTTGACCCACTAAATATTACTTGACAATTTGAGTTAACATACCTCATTGTGGAGTGTACAAAAATGGTGCACTGCTGTTGTCGTGGGTGCCCTCATGTAACCAGTAAATCCAACCCATACTCATTTTTTTGTTTGCCTAAAGAGGAGAAAATGCTTCAGTTGTGGAAAAGAGCCATTCCTTTTGATGTTGAAATCAGTAAACATACAAGAATATGTCATGTTCATTTCCATGACAGTGACATCCTAAAAACTGTAAATAAAGTCGTAAATGGGAAGAAAACTGAAGTTGCAAGTCGTTGGAGGTTGAAGTCTACAGCCATTCCAATCACATTTCCAAGTATGCCTCAATATTTTAGAATTTGTTTATAGGAGTTACTGTTTCAGAAATGTTTTTCATAGATTGTCCAGCATATTACAGTAAACGGCTTCCACCAAAACGGCTTTCTGAGAGGATGGAGTCTCGTGTTACCACAAAAAAATCTGAAACTCAAATGCAAGAAAGAAATAATGAAGGTAGTCTTCAAATGGGAAACATGCCTGTGATTTTACTAGTAGTACAACCCACACACACTGACAACTCAATTGAACTTGTCGGTTCTGAGGTAAATTTTTTAATGAATTAGGTATTGTACTTATAACTTACCTTTATTGAAGGTAACACAGCTGCAAATGCCAGGACCAAATTGGCAAAAAAAAGGTGGTGAGCCTATTGATGGCGTGAGTGTATATATACTGTATGAGTTAGAAGTAGAGACGAACGGTGAACAAGCAGCCATTAGAAAGTCCATTACGATTAATTTCCAATCCCGCAAGCTCGAGTTCAAAGTGCGAAATTCTCGTTGTGATTATGAAGCTGATCAGTTTCAGAACGTTAGACATTTGCAGCAGATCATCGACAACTTCCACGAAACAGAACTGTGCCCTGGAATCAAAGATGAGAAATTCCATGCAATAAGACACATCCCTATGAACAGTGGGATGTTTACATTTGGTGTCTGGCGTGCCGTCAAGTATGTACTACTTCTCTCTTTTTAATGTACACAAACAGCTACCACCTTTTTTTACTACCTGCAGATGTTCTTTGGTTTTGAAGAATAATTCATGTGCATCCATCTGCCCCAATTGTCGAGGATTCAAATGCAATGTTTTGCAAAAAAGGTTGAAGCGCTTCATTGACAATGAGGGTCTCTTCAGTAACCACACCAACCTCAAGTTCTTGTCTCCTGCTGATTTGATGGTAAAGTTGCAGCATTACCAAAAGGAAAGAAGAATTACTTTGCAGAGTGCTAAGAGAAGCTGTGGAAGAATTAAGGTAATACAATTGCAGTCGAAAAAGCGGAAGCAAGCGAAATTAATGAAGTTGCGGTCAACCTCTTTGGATACCCCAGTTCACACTATACTAATGTTGTCTCACCTGTGTTTCAAAATATCAAGGATATCAAGGAATTGTTGCAATTAGCTTCAGCATCTGCAAAAGTAGAGTGTACAACTGCATTTGAAGAAAATGTTCCCAGTGGTAAAACTTTCCAAGTTAGCACAATTAAGAGAGGAAGGTATTAATAATAAAAAATTAATAATTTTGAGTAATGGTGTTATAAAGAACACGACATATAGGTCGTGTTTTTGTCCGATCTGATGACGTGCGCCATGTACCAATCCATAACTTCAAGGATTTCCCATTTGAACTGAGTAGGCCTACTCATGTAGCTTTAAAGTCTATGGATAAAAAAAAATCCAAAACGATTGAAGCTTATGTTTGGGATGCAATTTTACGCGGTCATAATATTGCTTATATATTAGGAGCGCGAGGTGGAAGAGCATAAGGTATTGTAATGTCAAACGAAGACCTAATTCTAATTCTAATTTTGGCAATAGGCCATCTGATAGCAATATTAAATAATTAATTGAAAGTTGATGAAACGGAACCGGAACTACCATCAAGTGATGATAGTGACGGACAGACGGTGCGCAGACTGCGTCATGTCAACACAACGCCAAGGGTGCCGTGCTACAAAATGTTATTAAGGAGTTCGAATACTCTTGCCAACTGGGACACGTAACGTAAATATTAAAGCTAACCTAGCACTAAGTTCAAATATGCTTCCAGCAGCTGATAGTGAAATAGCGGAATGGCGATTAGCTTTTAGAACTTCCGAGTTTTACCTTTAGGCCTACTAAGTGATTTGAAGTTTCAAATTCTGTGTAGCTCAAATACTGCAAATAATAAAAGGAATCAAAACAAACAAGGTGCAGTAAAAAGGAAGAAATAAAACATCGAATAAAATTAAATAATGTCAAGAAGCTTGTTGAAAAGCTTTAATATTTCAATGCAAATGCTCTTATTGTCTTCAAAAAATTTCGAATTCATGAAGCAAACCAGCTTCTAATTTACCTAAACTTCTGTTTAAGGGGAAAAAAGGATGAAAAAAGTTAAAAAAAAAAAATACTAGCTTTACGTATTCACTCAAGGAGAGTTGTCATCTTCCCGACATCCTGTTGCGATAGATATCTATAGCTAGGCGGCCGTGAACCATTGTGAAATTTGGAAGCATTTCACCCTGTTACAATTTGTCCCTTCGGCCTCTGGACGTCCGCAGTTTCAAGGAAGCACGCAACAGACTTGGTGATATTTCACACCGCCAACGGGCCATCTCCTCTGCGACCTGCATACCCGGGAGCTCTGCCAATCTTGCAACCCTTTGGCTTCGTGTGGACGTGGTATATACGACCTGATGTACTGACAACGTCTCCTCTAGAACACGGTTAAGCTTTGTCTATTAGCTTTGTGTTTGAACAGTGATACTCGTCGTCGAAAGCCCACGTCTTTCAAACCACAACAGCACACCGTTCCACAACCTGAACTTGAATGCTCGACCTTAAATACCGTTTTATTTGACGTAGAAACTGCTTGTGAATGCTTAGCTCTTATCCCAGGGTTTTTCTTGACGTAAAAAATTGAGAAACGTATCGATCTCAATTGTAATAAATGAACTATACGGAAAACGGATTCTTACATAAGTAAATCTCTTCAAACCCTTATTTATAAAAATCAAATATTCTTCTGAACCTAATATTCTACTCAACTCAAACCTACTTGTCAAACCGTAACCATAGCGACCAGAGTCTGCCTCTGCCGTAAGCCCGTCCGTAACTGTAACCGCCGTAACTGGCCGTAATTGGCCGTAATTTCAAATTTCAATGATCCAGCAGAGCCATAGGATCCTCTCTATGACTCTGGATCCAGTGAGTGCATCTGTCAACATAGCAAAATTGCAGAAGCAAATTCATCTTGATTTTTTAAAGCAATGGAGTGTTCGTTTCAAAATGATTACTAATTTCAACTCATTCGTCCAAATCTTTATTTTGTTACTTATTTAAAAATTGCGATTAGTGAGATGTGTCATCTATATCAATCCAAGATGTTAGGCCAGAGTATACAAAAATGGAACTAATGAGAAGACCTATTGCCGCAAACATTAAGCTAAGCCATGCAGTAGACTACTCCCTCAACCCTTCTCAGTATAAAGCTCAAACGAATTGTTTTGTTATGTAACCATTTTTGTTAAGGCATTCTCATTCATTTCAAATTTCATGCCCAAGAGTAAACAGCCCTGTGTCATCCCCACAGGCAAATGCACAGCCAAATCTAGCTACAGTTACAAGTAGCTCAACTATGTTGTGTGACAGCACCAAGTGAAACGATGTGAGATGAATAAAATGATTTTTAGTTGAGCATAGTTGAGCAAATGTGAAAAAAAGAAGCTAGACAAGAAATGAAGTTGCGGTGAACCTCTTTGGATACCCCAGTTCACACTAGTAATGTTGTCTCACCTGTGCATGAAAATATCAAGGATATATCAAGGAATTGTTGCAATTAGCTTCAGCATCTGCAAAAGTAGAGTGTACAACTGCATTTGAAGAAAATGTTCCCAGTGGTAAAACTTTCCAAGTTAGCACAATTAAGAGAGGAAGGTATTAATAATAAAAAATTAATAATTTTGAGTAATGGTGTTATAAAGAACACGACATATAGGTCGTGTTTTTGTCCGATCTGATGACGTGCGCCATGTACCAATCCATAACTTCAAGGATTTCCCATTTGAACTGAGTAGGCCTACTCATGTAGCTTTAAAGTCTATGGATAAAAAAAAATCCAAAACGATTGAAGCTTATGTTTGGGATGCAATTTTACGCGGTCATAATATTGCTTATATATTAGGAGCGCGAGGTGGAAGAGCATAAGGTATTGTAATGTCAAACGAAGACCTAATTCTAATTCTAATTTTGACAATAGGCCATCTGATAGCAATATTAAATAATTTGCTTGAACTAGTAAATACAGCAAAGTGCCAGCTGCCAGAAGACTGTTCCCCTTTGGTCATTGTTATTTGCTCATCGTGAGGAAAGGCAGAAATGATGCATACTATTGTTGTCGCATAATGAAAAGAATCTCTAGTAATATGTTATAGTATTTCATAGATGCCTGCGGTCTGCGGAATATAATCAAGATTTTTTGCTTTAGAACTAACGCTCTGCTGTCTTCACCGGATGGTACAGAGCGGCGTCCTTGAAAATGGCTGCCCTTGCCGCCTGGCATGCCCATGCCCGGTTTCAGATTAATGTGATTCCTCTATTAGTCCACAATCAGTCTGTTGTTTCAGATTTAGATTTTATAACGCATAGATGGAACCATGCCCAAGAGGGTTCTAGTATTCATATCTGCACAGACGATGTCCTACAGAGACGCAACATAAAAAATGCACAAACACTCATCCATTATTTTATACTTCACCATTCCGAATACGATTTTAGCTATCGGCTTTCATTCGCAATGAACAACTTCCACTTGAAAGCTACGGAGTCTGTCAAACCTGAAACTCATCTACTTATCACCAAAGAGTTTAACAACTCTGCTGACGATCGTACGTTTTATGAAACGCTTTGGACATGTGGTATCTGATGAACTAGCAACGGAACCCATACTTTCTTTCTGTGGTAGAGAGGTTCGCAAAAAAAGTCTACCACTATTTGAAAGTTTGAAGGTAGTGTTATGTCTAGGATAAACTGAAGCTGTATTGGTAACCCTCACAAATACAAGATTACAAAGAGACACGAGCATGACAGACTTTCTGTGTTGCTAGCGCAAGCTCGAGTGACCCCCCCTCACTCCTCGCCGTTGGAGGGCGACACGCTTGCCATCACAGCGCCCTCTAGCCTTACGCTCACATACATGGATATAACACAACCCTTCCCAAGCCGATGTTCACGAATACACTACACCGAGGGAACAACGGCTTCATAACACACATACCATTTAGAAAAGAGTGCGAACATCCGAAGAAAACAAAATAACACACGTTATTGACCAATCACATAGATATAATTGTACGAGGCTTGCGCATTCGACTGCTTCTCCGCAATGCCGGTGGATCCGCGGGATGACATGGGTGTGAAGTAGGCCGATTATCCTCGCCGCATGGACCACCATCGCCATTAACACCTGGTTCACTGCCAAAACCACCATCGCCATCAACACCTGGATGTTCTTCTGCATCACCTGCCTCCTCGGATGGATTCGCAACCATAGGACGTAAAAACCGCCGGTTCCGCCATAACACACTGCCGCTGGCAAATTTTATTCGGTACGATCTGTAGCGGCCGACGGCCACAATAACCCCAACGTGACTCCATAGCTTAGACTTAGGATCCTGTATCCGCACCGTTTGTCCAATAGGTAAGGGAGATAGAGGGCGGGTACGTGAATCGTAACGTAATTTACTCGCTGCCTGTGCTTCCGCCTGCCGTTCTCGTGCTGCCGCCGCCGCCTTCCAGTGCTGAGCATACGATGAGCGATGCGCCGGGATGATCGATCGAAGTTGATGTCCAAAGACGATTTGCGCCGGTGACAATCCGCATTCATGAGGGGTATTACGGAATTCTAATAATCCGGCCAAAAACGACTCTGATGACAAATCCCCAGACGGTGCGACCTTGGCCACCAGTTCCTTCACCGCTTTCACGGCCGCCTCCGCGTGTCCATTGCTCTGATGATAATGTGGCGTAGAATTTCCCCAAACCACGCCCCAACGGCGCAAAGCTTCCTGGAACACGCCGGCGTCGAATTGAGGGCCATTGTCTGAACGAAACCGCATCGGCACACCGAGTTCAACGAAGTTATTGAGGATCGCTTGAGTCACTTCACGGGCTGTGGGATCTTGACGCCACTGATGAACCACCGGCCAACCTGAGAGGCGGTCAGCGTACACCAAAACATGAAGTGATCCGTACTGAAACAAATCCGCAGATACGTCTTCAAACACGAACGTCGGAAGGGGGTCAGTCAACATGGGTTCTTGACATTGGCTCGGAAGGCGCTCCTGGCATGGTGAACATTGTTCGACGAGCATGGTGATGTCATTTGTGATACCTGGCCAAAAGACTGTTTGTTGAGCGCGCCTCTTAGTACGAACGATTCCTTGATGAGCACTATGGAGCTTACGAAGGATCTCGCGCCGTGCCGCCAGAGGCACCACTATTCTTGATCCAAATAGAATAATCCCGTCTTCTACGGCCAATTGGTGACGGATGGACCAGAATTGTCGAACGTGATCCGGATATTGCTGGCGACTAGACTGAAATCCCGATTCCACCGCTTTGATGAGGTCGGCATATTTTGAATCGGTTGTGGCCGCACTTCGCAATTCTAACAATAATGAATCAACCAACTGGTCGGGCCCCTCTGACTCATCCTCCAGGTGACAGATGGTGTTGACATTTTGAATGACTGCTTGTTGAATAGAATACGCTAGCTCCGTTCCAACACACTCCTCATCTTTTGCTGGATCGTTGACCGGGGCTCGAGAGAGCGCATCTGGTATAGCGTGATCTTTTCCTTTGCGCCAAATTGTCGTAAACGAATACGTGGATAAGCGTTCCTTAAGACGTTGAATTTTTGGGTTCTCGATGGCATCTAGTGTGTATTTATCTAAAATAGCTATCAATGCTTGATGGTCCACCATTACGGTGAATGTTGGTAAACCGGATAGATAAAGGCGGCACTTCCTTATCGCCCACTCCACTGCTGCCAGCTACAGTTCCACAATAGCATATCGGGATTCGGTATCTGTACACCACCGTGAATTGGCGTCGACTAACTTCCAAGTGTCGCCGTGACGCTGCAACAGGGCATAGCCCATCCCGTTTTTCCGGGACGCATCCACTTGAAGTGTTGTTTCGCGATCCGGCTCAAAATGGACTAACACAGGTGGCGACACAAGGGCCAATTTCACATTTTCGAAAGCTTGTTCGTGATCCGGTGTCCATATAAACGGATTGCGGGTACTGAGGAGGGGCCGAAGGGGTCCTTTCGCTGCTGCCACTTCGGTAGAGAATCCCGCCAACTGCTCCACGAGGCCCATGAAGGAACGGAGCTCTGAGATATTTGTCGGACGAGGAAATTGCGAAAGAGCATTTAACTTCTCCTTTTCGATAGATATTCCACCATGTTGTATGTCATATCCCACCCAGGATAGGCGGGATCGCGCAAACTTGAATTTCTCCTAACTGAAAGTTATTCCGGCTTTTCTTGCCGCCAGCAAAATTGCACATACTCCGGCCACATGCGCCGGGAACGTACGGTCAAAACGAAGCAAGTCGTCCACGACCCGGACCGTGTTTGGTATTGCTGCAAATGCCATATCAGCTCTCCGATTGTATTCATCTCCCGACGAACATAACCCCATAGGTGCCCGAAGAAACTTATAACGACCCCATGGCGTCATGAATACCGTCAAATGTTGGCTGGATGGATGGAGAGGTATCTGAAAATACCCATTCGTGGCATCCAAACTGGTAAAAAACCAGCACTCACTATCCACTTCTGCCACCGCGTCACGTGGCGTGCGCGTCGGGTGAACCGGTCGCATCACGAATCTGTTCAATCGTGTTTGATCGACACATAACCGAAGCTTTCCAGTTTTAGCGTTTCGTATGACTACCAGCGGTGCCGCCCACTCCGATGCATCACTAATGGGTTCGATCACTTTTTTAGCCACCAATTCGTCCAATAAACCTTTCACTTCCGACCTGTCACCGAATGCGATGGGACGTGCGCCGTTGACGTAGTACGGGACCGCATCGTCTCTTAACTGAATAACCATGTCCGGGCCCGCCATTTGTCGCAAACCTCCTTCCTGGTCAAAAACATCACTGAATCGTGCAACAATAGCCAACTCAATCGCCGCTATTTGATCTGCCTTTGGTTCCAGGGGGATATAAACGTCCCGGAGCACAGGCTCACTGAGTGTAGGTATTTCCTCCTTTTGCGTTTCCGGTGGAGAAAGATGTCCCCGCGAACCCATTAGCACTGAGCGCACCGTAGACAAAGGCTTTGGATATTCTTTATGTATAATATCCAGGCTTACACAATCCACCCGACACACCAGCATTCCCTGGATTTCCGGGCAAAACACCACCGTGATCCGCGCGTCTCGATCGCCATATCGAACCCGGATGTCGCGTTGGCCAATGGATAGCAACGGCGTTGAACGGTCTGCCATGACTAAATCGAACGATGACGTAGCTAAATCTTCTTCTGTTACGCCGATAGCTTCCATCACATCACGTCCACCCACCGTTACCTCTGCTCCCGGATCAGGTGTAGCTTGAATTGTTGTAACGCGGTCCGCGTCGTCCCCGCGGCTCACCGTCAAAGAAATAGTGGGGGAACCTCGTCGCCGATTGCTGGTCTGGACATTGCCGATGGTGATGTGGGCCATTTTCGTTTTGGAACCCCCGCCAAATCCCCCACTAGAGCTGCTTTTTCCTTTGTCGCGATTCGGGCATTTAGGGGAAAAATGGTCTGGTTTTCCACAGATATGGCACGTCTTTCCCGTAGCTGGACATACACCTCCACCCGAATGAGAAGCCCGACCGCACTTATCACACTCCGTCGATTTGTCCGTTTGCTTGTATGAAGATTTAACCGCCGACACACCGGATTGTCCACTAAGAATTTTTTCATTTGCTCTTGCTGCTTCTTCACTTCTACAGACATTCACCGTCTGCTGTAAAGGGGGAAACGGACACATAGCCAGCAATTTCTTTTTAGTCTCGGCATCTCGAATTCCAGCAATGACGCGCGTTACCAACCGTGTCTCTACACAAGTTCCACACAAATCCGCCGCTTCTGCCAGGCGGCGCAAACCAATATAAAAGTCGTCGAACGACTCAGCTGGGCCTTGTCGCCTTTCCTCGAACGCCACTCGATCCAACGCGACATTTCGCTTAGCACGAACATAATCCGTGATGAGATCCAACACCTGGTCTGGCGACGTCGCTGCCGTTGGCAAAATCCCCAGCGCCACCTCCACCACTTGCTGCATGGTGGGATCCAAGGCCATCCGAAACGCTGCCATTTGTTCCGCCGGGGTATACGTTATCAGCTGACTCAGCTCGGCGAAATCGTTCCATCGATTCCTCCATGAACGTAATAAAGAAATTGTGATATCTGCATGCAACTTGTCAACGCCTGAAGAATCAAGCCGTCTGCGTTGAGGTATATGGCCACCACCACCACTGGTGCCGCCACCTCCACCTCCACCAGCGCCACCGCTGCTACCAGCTCCACCACTGCCACTTACTCCGCTACTGCCTCCCGCACCGCCGCCACCACCAGCGCCACCGCCACCACCTCCACTGGCATTCGCGAATAGAGTCTGGAGTTGCGTTGACAATGCTGTTAACTGGGTCGAAATAGTTAACTGGCCTTGCTCAATAGCATCAATTCGGGCTGTAGTTGCCGTAATAGCCGTGGTCGCTGCGTTAGCCGCCGCGAGGGCATCTGCTGCCGTTGTCATGACGACTGGTCTGGATTTTTTTGGTAGACGACGATTGGTGGTCGTTCTTGGTGATCGACGATTTCTAGATGAACGAAGAAAGTATGGTGCTGACATGAACCGATGAATAGGATCGTTATGCGACCGTACTGGTAATACTCCGCAACGACCTATATGGTCATCGACAACAACCACCCAACACAATATGAATGTTTCACCGTGCACACAGTTTCACAAAAATTTATTTCACTCCTTTCAGTCACCGACCGTACAAACTCGATGGATAAAATAAGCACACTAATTGTTACGCACTCGCGTGTCTCGCCCACAACGTACGGCTTCGATCATACACAAAGACCAAGAGTTGCCGAACAAGATGGCGGCCACCATGCACCACGAGACGAGAACAAAATGGCGACCACCATGCAACACGATATAATTCTAAAGTGGCAACAAAAATGTACAATACCCATAAACTGAAGGACGTGTTAGTTCAGACCAACTGCGCCATGTTATGTCTAGGATAAACTGAAGCTGTATTGGTAACCCTCACAAATACAAGATTACAAAGAGACACGAGCATGACAGACTTTCTGTGTTGCTAGCGCAAGCTCGAGTGACCCCCCCTCACTCCTCGCCGTTGGAGGGCGACACGCTTGCCATCACAGCGCCCTCTAGCCTTACGCTCACATACATGGATATAACACAGGTAGTAAATGCAAATTCGTGTCAGCTGCTTATTAATTCGGGTTTTTATCTCGTATATTTTTCTCCCCTTGTATCTTCTAGGCGTTTGGATTCTGTAGAAATGTGAAGCTATGTGGACTTCGACATGTTCTTCTGGTAAGTCTTGAGCTCTTGACCAACCAGTTGTTCCAAGAAACGGCATTGTGCGCATTCGCATTACAGCTATACGTACTGCACCCAGTATTACGCCCGCATGTTGAAGCATCGCAATGAAACAGATCAGTTGGAAGATAAGAGTGGATCCCATTTCGAAGTTATTGCACAGTTGCGAAACCATTTTCACGACGAAAATGAGTGAAGAGCCCGGTGCATGGGGATAAATAGAAGTTGGTAATCGTTTTAACCGTGTTCGTGTTAAATCGGTACTTGAGAAAGGTCACCCGGTAAAGATGCTATAAGTATAAATCATTTTCTGTTTTGTTTGTGGTGGATCACAAAATATTTTATTCTTCAGGAAATTCCTACCGAGGTTGCAGTCGTGTGTATTGACCAAGGTTGTGTCGTACAATGCTTTGTCAAAGATATGTTTCAACTTCAAGAACATCTGAAAAAAAAGGGCCCCGGAAGCCATCGAAGTTTTTCTGATGGGAGCCAAGCCATTGGAGCGAAATTCAAGCTGGAGTCGTTACGCGATCGATTTTCTTCGTGAAAAACTAATGAGCAAAGAGTTGGAATAAGGTCGGACTGTGCTGGCCTTGCCTTCTACGTTATGGCTAAGGCCATTACACGACTTGTTTTACCAGTTTGCAGCGTTGCATTGGCAAGCCGAAGCAGCAAACCAATCGAAGTGGCTCATGCATTCCTTCCAATGAATGAAAAAAAAAAAAAAACACAAATTGAATTGGTGGCTAGCGATTCTCCACACCAGGTTAGGATCTCATTTGCTCTGTATCTTGTATTGATAACCTAAGACCTAACATTGCATTATCTACTGCAGTTTTACGACACAATCGTCCAATTTCAGAAAACCTTGATGTCATTGGAAGCAGATGTAAACAACAAAGTGAGCTTATTCCGTTTTAAACTTTATCAAGTTAAAACACTAATGATCCTTTAAACACAAATTAAGTTATCCAAATGTGAAAATGTGACGTACGAAGAAGCTCGTGTAGGAAGTTTCTGCCTCGCGGAATCCCCAACAGAAAGTGGATCGTGGTGTCGCTGCTTCATAAAGAAAAAGATAATTGGACATGATGCATCGGAGTTCCCAGTCTTTTCCGTGGATTACGGAGACGCAACGATTCCTATACACGCTTTGAAGACATTGCCAGATAAATTCATCAGTCGCCTACCATTTCAAGCCTCCGCAGCCTCGCCTGTTCATCGTATATGGCGTGGGAATGAAAAATGACAGTGGCGGATGGACCAAAGAAGATATCGGTTTTTTCTCATCACTCACTACTGGACCCGATGGATTCATGCACGTTTGGCATGCCCAGACGAAGTTCAAAGACACAGTTCCTGATGAAGTGACGAATGGGCCGCCCTAAATTTAGCTCAACAATTGATAGCCCACAATTATGTTATTTCTCTAAAAAAAAAAAAAAATGATGAAAATTTTCGTGTAATCGTACGCCACTCATTTGCTGTCAAGAAGGAAGTTGAAGAGAAACAGTAAAGGGGGAAAATGTGCAAATCAACATACTTATTAGTGGTACTTCATGTCCTCCGTGACATTTTATTTACTATTTTTTTTTTTAGATGAAAGGTTGCTTATTTGTGCAATCACCATCGTCTGAAAATGCATCTTTCGGTCGATTTTTATAATCATTTATGAGTACTATCCTTATTCGGACGACATACTAACTAAGGTACGGGTAAGCACGCACACACGTTTGAGTGTAATTTGAACAGTGCTATCCAAGAAAATTTCCATAGAGAATTTTTTTAAAATTTGCCTGCAATTCCCTCTTTTCTGTTAGAGGTTGCGTCATAGAGAACGGAAGTGCAAATGTTCCCAACCGGCGGTATCATTCCATAGGGTCAAGAAAAGCTGTTTGGTCGATCAAAAACCAAATTATACAAAAGTTCTGTCTTTGTGTTATTTTAGTTTTACCGAAGATACAAAAGAAATCATTACTTATAGTTGTCTGAAATCGACGACCACTTTCACCTTCCATGAATCTAAAACATTCTTTCATACCTTTAAAGCTAAAGGGACTATATAGAGACACATTTTGATAAACAGTTGAATCCGACAGTCTCGTTTCTGGGTCGATCGCAGGATAAAAGGTTAAGATTCACCCAAAGAGTGGAAGTGTGCCAAACCACTGTGCTTGGTTTGGCCAGCGACATATTCCGCCAATATTCGATCGTACCCCATTTCAAAAAAGACAAGGAAAACCATCCTTTGTTAGCTAGGGAAGACTAACAGGCAATGTACCGTCTATTATATGCCATATATATATTGATTTTACCATTCGCCCAATCAGTAAATGGCACGCGCAAAACAAAGGAGTATACTAGGCTACTTGAAGAATGAAAGCCCCTGAATTAGTAAGGTTCATCGAATAAAACTGACATGTTAGTCGGTAAAAGTCAAAATGACTCCTTACAAATCCATTGTTCCCATAGGTAGGGCAAATAACATATCACTTCGTCATGAAAGATCATCAGATCCTTGAAGAGTATTGCTCCTGAAATAGTGAGATAAATAAATGGCTGAAAATCCGTTAGCCATGGACTAGCGTACTGCTATTACCTTGCAAATCAATGAAAAAACAAAGGGGAAAAAAGGGAAATGTTTTCTAGCGCAGCTGCTTTGAAGGGGTAGAACTCACGAGACGGAGCCTTGTATGTGCCAATACCTGCGAATCCTGTACGAGCTGTCTAACTTTCAAATTATATTTAAATAACCACACACATACTTGAGTTTGTTGCAGAATGAAGAACAATGTTGGTTTTATTGTTTTTTGTGTTTTTTTGGCAATAAACGAGTTTTTTTAATGGTTTTTCCTCTTATTGACTCCATATTGAAAACTGATTTCATGAATGCGAGGTGACCCTTCGCACTCTTACGCACTCTTATTATATTTATGCAGGACCTTAAAACTTTTTCGTTAGTTTACGTTTGCTAATTCGCCACTTCTGGCCGTAAAATTGATTACTTCAAGAATGTCTACACGATTATCGGAAGACGACGAACGTAAAGCCACGTTAATTATTAACGAAATGCTTATATGCATGAACAGCAGTTTCGCCCCGGCGTTAAACCCACATTCTATCCCACTAGGGCACACCGTGGATTTAGACACTTATGCGTTTCTTTTGGACCTAAAGAAAAAGTGTCAACAAAATGGAAATTTTTTGAAAAATTCGGGCTCTCCAGGAAACATCTTTACACGGGATCAAATCGATTTGGCCATTGCGGGGCGCAACGCAGCGATTCACGGCAGACATAGCCAAATCTTAACACAATGGCACGTATATTTAGGTTCGTGGCGGTACCTCACAGGGAAACTTGGCCAAAACTTCTATCTAGATCGAATCCGCGCAGCCTCCGAACGTATCCGCCGAATCGCGAACACCACCCGACCAACTAATATTTTCTTTAATCATTCATCAAGGCAGGGCGATGACGTTCCAACAATGCTTACAAACGAAATGACCATAGCCATGAACATGCACCTTGCCCCAGCATTAGTTTCCTTCTCTCGCCAAATCCAATTAGTACCCATCTTAAATTTCCACGGGAGTCTTTCAGACGTAGACGTCCAAGGGCACCTAAAAGCGTTGAAGGATCGATGTTGCTATGATAAGAACTTCCTGGCTAACCACGCAACTGGCAGCAACTCTTTCATTCGACGTCAACTAGTGCTTTCGCTTTTAGGCCGAAACGCGGTCGCCCACGGAAAGCGGCAGAAGGTGTTGATGCAATGGAAGGCGTATATGGGGGCCTGGATTCATGTATTGGAAAAAATTAGGAGAATCGAGCACGCTGACGAGGTCAGGCGAATATTGAGTACAATGGTAAACATTGACACACGGTAGGGGAAATAGCCTTGCATGAAAAGGGCCTGCTTAGCCCCTCGCTATTTTTTGAAATGTAAATATTCGAAATTCTTGTCTTACTCTTAACTTTTTGAAATGTAACTATTCGAAATTCTTGTCTTAACTGTGAAACTGAAAACGTTTGAAATTGCATGTCTGAAACCAAAATTACGGGTATTATTGCCCAAATACTAGTTACCACTGACATGGTATTCAGCATACGCAATGACACATTTAAATGTAAATATTCAAAATTCTTTTTTCTTGTTATCACTAGCATACCCGATGAGACACAAGTTTCAATAAACATAATCATATCCCCAGCCAAACATTATAGCAGGCACATCAATAAGAACACACAGTTTTACTATTTACATATCAACCATCCATCCATCCATTAGAGCGCGCTTGCGTTCTAACTCTAAAATTGGAGATCTGCCGTTCCACCGGGTCATTTTTGCTTTACCTATAGGTATTCTATCAAAACTATTTTACCTTGTTTCGGACAGGAATTCGTAAAAAAAAACCCAAAAAACTATCTTCTTCTGTCTGACCGGATTTCGAACTACTTTTTCCCGAGACTCTCCTCGATGGCTGGCGCTATAGTTTCCAAGGTGTCGGCATAAGAAACAACATGGGGCGCGTCAAGGGCCAAACCCGACGAATCCTGATTTTCCATAAGGCGCTGTACAAAGCGTAGTACAAGGTGATTACGGTCAGGAGGCTGCTGAGATCAGTTATATATAGCGTTTCCACTTTCCAGTGTATTTTTGTTAATCAGCCCGTTCCAAGTATCCAATTGCATAACAAATCGATCAAGGCTCTACTATGACTCTGTGCTCTGAGTCTCTGACTCTGCTGTCTGCTCTGCTATCATTCTATCAAATCAAACGTTTCAACAGAGTTATAGAGGAGATTCCCTGTATCGATGACCTGCTATGAGTAAGACCAGGACCAGGTAAAAAAACTCTGGTTTCACGTTTGTTCGGATACTGGATAGTGGATACCTGTTTAGCTTTACCTTCACTATCTGATTTGAAGTTTCAAATTCTGTGTAGCACAACTGCTGCAAATAAACTTTCGAATTAAAACAAAAATGGGTGACGTTGATCAAGCAGCAAAGGCTTTAGAAAAATGGGCCGTGGAGGAAATGGGATTTCGTAACATTCAAAAGAAAGAAGGAATTGACACAAACAAATCTATCGATTTAAGCGGGTAAAATATATATTTTTTTTGTAGTTTGACATGTACATTATCGTATTATACGTCAATCGTTATATAGTGGTTCGTATGATTTTTCACCTAACATTTTTTCTCAATCATTTCATCTTTTTTTCGGATATGCCTTGGTCCCAATTATAAATTAGCAAACGTTATGTTAACAGATGTGGCCGAGGGGTTAAGACGACTGACTCGAAATCAGTTTCCATTTGGGAGCGTATGTTCGAAGTCTATCATCTGGGATGTGCATTGTTTTAGTTTTGACTAAGAAAAATCTTCATGAGATTATTGTTTTTGCGGACTAAAATCAACGGCCATAAATACGAAGAGAAATGCTGAGCGAGTCATTTGCTGGTTCGATAGCACCTGTGATGCGATGTGAAACCGAGTGTGAAACATGCGCGTGCGTTCAGCGATAAAGCAAATTCATCTCATAGATACCCGGGTTCATGAACTATAAATGCTGTCATCTGCATTCATGCGGTATATGATAGGCCAAGCAACCTGAAAGGAAAATGTATTCTATCTTGACTCTGACTGTTAACATAAAATAGCCAACTTCCTCATCTGTGTTTGGGTATTCTGTGTTTTGTTTCCTTTCGTCTGTAGTGTCAACGCCCAAGGTCGATGTATTCCGAGTATAGGCGTGGTTTAGAGTTATTCCTCGGAAAAACTTGATAAAAAATCACAAATCTTATTCCCAATACCCTGTACATATCAGTCGAAAATCACTTGAATTGATTGTCAGATTTTGATTGATACTTAGAGCTATGCTTTCTGCTTTTGATAACAGACAAGCTCGTCAGTACGAAACGAATAGCATCTGCCATAGGCAGTCTAAAGTCTTGCTCCTTATGACCAAGTGTCTATTGCTAGGTTTCTTCTCATTGTTCCTTGCACATAATAGTTTCGTCGTGTATCCAACGTGTCTCCCATAATTGTTTGAAAGAAATCGCAGGTATTGTATCAAGTCGGAATCGAAAGTGAATATTCCGGAAAGTGTATTCAACACCAACAAGGCAACAATGAATAAAGATATTGTTTCAGGTAATATTACGTATTGTTAATCTAGGTATGAAGTTTTTCAACCATTTTTCTCCTAGTAGGAAAATCTGACATTTCAGTTGAATTACACAGCGGTGGAGACGGTTATTTCATAATTCGTTTCCATCCAACGTTACCAGTACTTGCATGTAGCTCCATTAATCAAGTGTTATTGTTTTCAGTACCTGCAGGATGGTTCGATATTTCTTTTTCGAAATGGAAGAAATCCCAAGTTCAACTTAAACAGAGTCAAAGGCCGATGATATTTATAGCCATGGATTGGAACGTAATTAATTAATCCGCTGTCTGCGGTTGATTTTTGTTTGGTTCCATTCTCAATTGCATGTCCACAAATTTTCTTTTTTTTCTTTTTACTTACCTGAACGACTTACAGCTCAAAAAATTATATTATACCAAATTACCAATGCACGTTTCGTTATTTAGACTGAGGGCACAGAATTAGCGACTGGCTGTTCGAATGGCACTATCATCGTTTGGGACTATCCTAGTGGCAACATTCTCTTTGAAGTAGAGAGCCATTTAAAACCCCTCACTGAAATGAATTGGAATCTATTCCAAACAAACATGTCGGCTACTCCTGATTATGTAAGTACAAACGTTTCAATCTCTCTCCCAATCCAAGGCGATTCCAAAGTTAACGAAATCTTAAGTTGTGCACAAACATTCAACGAAGGCAGATTACTTAATCTTCACTGTTTAACGTTTCAGGATCAAACGCAACTGTCATGGGATCCAGTTTTTTCCGGCTGCAGCAATGATGTGATATATCATCCCCACACAATTCAGTGGAAGGAAAATATGTCTGTGGCGAAGCACGAAGAAAGTGAAGACGATGACTGCGAACTAGAAGACGAACAGGAAAAGGAAACTGATAGAATCAACTGGGTTTCTTCAGATGAAATCGCAACTTGTTTTGATTGCGGTGAGATCAGCGATGACAGCCTTAAAACTCGACTTGTGCCATTTTTACATAATGGGCGTAGCATGGTAAAGTGTCAACGTTATCTTTGATTTTTTACTGGCGTTCTTTGTTTTCGTTCAGTTGTCTCAAGTTGGCCCTATTTGCCGTTTCTCTTTAGATAACGTCGAGAGGAAATAACAGTGAAGCGAAATACGTTTCTTGGTTTTTCGACTTAGTGTTGTTGTTAACGCTGTTGCTGTGTTCGTCCTTGCTGTTGATGACCTCCTTGGTGTCGCTATTGGCATTTCTGGTTCCCTTATTAGTGTTCTTAACATTCTCGGCTTTCTTTGCATTTTGGGCCTTGTCAGCGTGTTTTATGCTAGCGCTAATGTTCCGCATGGCGTCAGCCATAAATAAATAACGCTGTTTGCATTACATCTTCTAATCACTGTTCAAAAATTACGAAGAATTTCGACCCGAGTTATCCATGGGCTCACTGACGTTCTCGTGTATGATTTTAATAAATAGCGCGGTTGATATTGGTTACCTAAAAAAAATCGTAACTCTGTTATTACAGGTTTTGCGTAAACCGTGTAAAAAAACGGCGAAAAAGAAATTGAATAGTTAGTCTCGAACCTATACAATATGCTATGCTTATTCATAACATTTTGCTATACGCAAGGTATATAAGCTGATCACCGATAAAGAAAGTTTTGATTGGGATGTTCGGTCCTGGCACAGTGGCCACCGCCACCTCTAAATTTCCCTCCCGCCCTCCATGCCTACCCATTGTTCCCTGTGCATGTATATGTCATCATTCAAGATTCATCGCATCGACATCATTATGAACATCATCAACTCAACGCTCAAGATATGCTGCAACTGTTCCCGTGCAAGATATGCTACAACCTGTTCCAGCGCAAGAAATGCTTCAACAACAAGAAACCGCCTATAAATAAAGGCCATCTATAATGACACGACACCACCACACTACAATAACAAAACTACACGTATGACACTAGCACAACAACTAGACCCCTTACAGACGACGCTCGATCTAGTAGTACCGTTCAGTTCACTACACATGAAGATTGAACCCGTAACTTGGCAGAGAATTGGTAGCTCGTAGGTTGTTTATAAGACTCCCCGTGGGGCCGTGGCCCCTAGGTTCATGGATGCAGGCAGTTTATCATCGAGCCATGAGCAATTCGAAACCCTCAAAACTGTCAAAAGCCTTTTTACTTTTTTAAATGCCCTGTTTAGACAGGCAGGCGGGTAAGCCGGGGCCGAACCCATGGGTAGAAAACGTTGGTTGTCGGTTTGACGAACAACATCGTCTCCTTGACAACATCGTTTTCCTCATCGTCTGCTAGCAATTGTATCAACAAAGCACTAATTGAACTTCTAGAGCCATTGGCACCAAATTACCCCAACCTCCAAACAAACAAACAATTGAACTTCTAGCACAACGTAGCAAAATACAGGACCAAATGTTTAATTAACGGTGACGAAATTGTTGAAGAAAATTAGCAATAAGATTTTTCGACAAGCCTCATGATAGCTAAAACGAAAATTTTCTTGGTAATTCCATAAAAATGCAAGTCTGTTGTTATTGTTCTAAAAATGTGTCGCATTTACATATTTAAACCAAACGTAAACATTTTTTATATAGAGGTATTCAGACAGTGCATACTATTTTCTGATTTGACATGTTGTGGGAGACAAAAGAGTACTTTAATAAGGAAGTATGATGATCTTCAAACTAAGGGGAAAAAAGAAAATCAGAAGTAGTATTTTCACCCTTCCATTATTATAGAAATATAGTAAAAATAATGAAGATCTTGCAGTGATTGCAGATTGCTTTGGCATGCCATAGAAGCATAATTGTAAAGTGGTATGCAAGCTTGGTATGTGAACAGATTTCTATTACTCAAAGCTTTCATATTCCAGGTGGGATGGTTCAAAAGAACATAACTTCAGAAATCAGTTGCACTATTTTCTTCAGGATTGATATTAGACACAGATTTTTTCTTTGCTTCTCTACTCCCCATATCATCCTTCTTGATCTGTAAATAATGAATGGCAACAGTAATAATAAGGGCTGACCAAACATATTTGTTGTTGAAATACCAGTCAATGTGTTGGCTGAGCCCCTAAGCATAAATGGCATTATTCCAGTGAGCGTATACACAACCATTTGTCTTACGCGATGATCACGCGGTGTTTGAGCTGGTCCGTCGAGTCATCGTTCACACCGTTCTAGTTCTCAGTTTACGTTCACATTGGTGTGTTAGGTCGATATACCACTGATTTAACGAAAACATTGCATTGAAATAGTAAACACTTGATTTGTATCAGAAATATTACCAGAGTGGCGCATGCATTTCGTATGTGGCATATTCCTACTACTTGTTTCAATTTAATAATTATCCAAGGCTTGCGTAGCATCAAAGAAATGTCATATAGTTATAACCATCACGTTTGGGGGTTATGGGAACTCGAAGCAACCTAAGATACCATTGGCAGCAATAATTTGTTAAGCAAAAAAAAACAAGATTGATGATCCTGAAGATTGATTTTGATTACCACCACCAATTATTTTTCTTTATTAAAGTAAAACACAAGGCGGTGTAGGCACTTTTTTCAAATCTAAGTAACAAAGATCCTTGAAAGATTCTCGAGATTTGAAAATTGTAGAACACTGAAATTTAAATACGAAAACCAAACACGCACATAATTAAGAAAACAAAGACCATTAGACACTTGTTAGCTGGAATGTCGGTACATAATATCCTTACAAGGATATGACATATGAGGTAGTAAATCTGCACGTTTAACACCATACTAGGGTTAGTGATGTCTTGGCTTCCGTGTGAATTTGAAGGGATACACGGGACCAGTACGTTTGAATATCTTACATGTTGTCGTTCTCTGCATTAAGGCGAGAGAAAAGATCATTAAGTTGAGAAGAGATGAGAACCCTTGGCCAATAGGGAGTTCTATTAGTCGAAGAAGAAGTGATGGCTTTAGATGATTGAGATTTGTTGTTTTGATGTGACTGCATGATAAAGGAATCAGTTAGATCGCTTTGCAATGGCTGCATACATCTTTTTCGGCCCCTGGAATTGGATGTAATTAGTTATTCTAGTCTAGTTGCTTATCCGACAAACGTAATTTCATTTATAAAATGTTTGAAAATTTACCAATATCGGGATCGTCGTTTTGATGAGGTCATACTTTTTACACCTTTCTGTTGATAAAACATAATGTAACATAAAATAAATTAAAGAAGTATCACTACTGTACCAATTCTTGCCATTCAAGACACACATGATTATCCGTAGAACACTTTTCTCCAAATAGCTAAAGCAATTTATAAGAGCTGATTTTTTTATGTCAGAAAGGAATGTTTGATTAATTGAGTACCTTGTTGTATGTTTTAAAAGTATGTTGTTGTTTAGAGTCACCAACATGTTCAGATTGTTTCGATGATGGAAAATGCTCCTCTCCAACAGTGTTTGATGCATATGTTGACTCGGTAGAGACTAGAGCTGTGGTAGCACCAGATCCATTTTCCAGTAATTTTTTTACGGGGGACCCTCTTGGCTCTTCAGTTTGCTTTCCAACTATGATTTTTGTTTGCTTTGCCTTCTTATCCTTGTTAGTTGTGGTAACATTTTTCATATAAATATTTGCACCATTTAAGTGTTTAGGAGGTGATCGGTAAACAGGGTGGTCAGTCACACTATGCTGATTGTGTGAACAACTTGGAGAAAATTTTTCCTTTGTGGGAGCAACACCTTTGCATGAGAGGCAGTCTGATGAGGAGGCCACAGGAGACCTATGACCCAACATATAGTCAAGCACTTCTTGGATAACAGATTCTTTTTCTTCATCGTTCAAATCTTCAGACAAAGTTTTTTTTGTTTTTGAGTGTTTGGCAGGAGCAGCCATATCATAAACATTGTAAGCAATGCCATTCAATGGTTTCTTACTCAAAGATTTTTGTTTAATTGGCTTTGAAGAAGAGCTTACTACTGACAAATTATCATTAACATCATTTTCTTCGCGAGTCCGATTCATTTCAGGTAACAAACCCTTTTTTTCTAACGAATATTAGCCCACACTCAGCGACGACCAGTTTTACTTTTCCCATGAAGTATACTCCATGCTTTTCCTTTCAGCACAGACTACGAAGTAGTCGTAGTCGTTTAAAGCATTTAAAGCTATGGTTCAAATCAAAGTATGCTTAAGGGGAAACTTGGCCATCTACCGGTTACGACTGGATCCCATAGCAACCGCACAAACATCCGTCGTCTACCAAAATTCGTGTTGCTCATCGATAATAATACCCAACGCGATCGAGACTGTCAGCTACCTGCGTTAGCAAGGTACCCGAAGGGCTATTTTCGGTTTTTTTGTAATCTTTATTTCTATCGGCTTTTAAATGCTAGAATTAGAGCTGTTGTGTTATTTGCTAAAAAATAGTTAGAAAAATATTTTGTTAAAGAAATAGTTAGAAAAATAGTTGAAGTTGTTTGTAGTGTTTTTTTTGAAATATGGCATCCATATCAGATATTTTCAAACGACCCATTTCTTTACAGCAAATGAAGGGACTAGCTAATGGCGCTAAGAAAAAAAACAATTACACTTAATCACTCTGTAGTGATCCTATACTATTCATCATTCCGAATTAAAATGGCTATTTGACTCTCTTTCAATAATACACCCCCTATCCTTCACGTGAAAACCTATTATTTTTTATTTTCGCTTTACTAAATCATCTAGTGGGGCAATCGTGAACTGTCAGCTACCTGCGTTAGCAAGGTACCCGAAGGGCTATTTTCGGTTTTTTTGTAATCTTTATTTCTATCGGCTTTTAAATGCTAGAATTAGAGCTGTTGTGTTATTTGCTAAAAAAATAGTTAGAAAAATATTTTGTTAAAGAAATAGTTAGAAAAATAGTTGAAGTTGTTTGTAGTGTTTTTTTTTAAATATGGCATTAGTTCTGCTTTCCCGGCAAATTTGATCGCACACAGCACAAACCACCATAACTTCATGGTGTGATCGGTAAAGATTGTCAGTAATCATTCGCAATGTTGAAGGAGCTATAGCTTCGGGTAAACCATTCCTATCAAGATCGACAAGCTCGGGATTGCTGAAAAACAGCTGGCCTGCAACATCTGAGCAGTTCAATTTGACTGGTAACGAATGTAGAGAAACTTTCTTTCTTTTCATTTTAGGACCATCTTTATTTAATCATAAAATACAAATTTTTTTGAATTTTTAGAAAACGAAACAACTATTGGTAACATTTTAAACAAATGAATACAATTTTAAATAGGGTAGTTAATACATGTATATTATATGATTACTTGTAATTTTATTGAAAAATTGCTACTAATTGCATTTACTGTAAATCGAATAAAATTCAAAGTCAAATGGTCTAATTTACCGATGGATAGATCATCAAAACTTTGGGGCTTTGTCAACCTTGTGCATTCAGCGCTTAAATTTCGAGTTGAAACACTGGTTGATACTTTAAAGGCAGCTTGTTTCGGCTAAAATATTCAGTATAATCGATCCAGGTAGCTTACTTGCAAAGATGGGTAGGCTATGCTGGGCCGGTTTTGATGGGTAAGCCGGCTAGTCGGGTATACCCACCGCCGTCTTGTAAAATGGCGGCGCTAAGAAAAAAAAAAATTACACTTAATCACTCTGTAGTGATCCTATACTATTCATCATTCCGAATTAAAATTAAAATGGCTATTTGACTCTCTTTCAATAATACACCCCCTATCCTTCACGTGAAAACCTATTATTTTTTATTTTCGCTTTACTAAATCATCTAGTGGGGCAATCGTGAACTAAACCCAATCATCTAGTGGGGCAATCGTGAACTAAACCCAATCATCTAGTGGGGCAATCGTGAACTAAACCCATCCACACCAGAAAAAAAAACCATACCAGCAAAAAAAAAACGTGGTTAGAAACCCTTCGGGTAATTCGATATCAGATTTTAGGGAAATATTAATGCGCGAATTGGCACTAGGTTTTGTCTTCCTCGGCTGCGCTTGACCTACGCAGATTTTCACTTTGGCAGGAGTCGTGGGCTAAGAAAGAGTGAGGCGTTTTTTCCTCTGCTGAAACCCAACGGCGGAGCCCCATATCGCAATTCCTTCATCTACCCTTGACTTTCTTTATCCGATTTTACCTTGCAATTTTTTGTGCCATTTGTCGTCACTTTACAACATGGTTTGGTCCACGTTGGTATTGAGTTTCGCCTTATTTCTGTGCAGTAGTGCAGCACTAGAGACTGAGTATCTAGGAAAAGCAAACCATACTGTCAGACTTGTTCACATGGTAGGCATTAACTTGTTGATGGTAATTAATTAAGGCTTATTGGATTTCATTTTAACTTCTGGCTTGCTAGTTATATCGTCATGGTGATAGGACTCCAGTCCGACCATATCCTAAGGACCCCTATCTCAACTTAACTAATTGGCCTGTATCGTGGGG
Organism: Daphnia sinensis; assembly: GCA_013167095.2. Classification (NCBI taxonomy): domain Eukaryota; kingdom Metazoa; phylum Arthropoda; class Branchiopoda; order Diplostraca; family Daphniidae; genus Daphnia; species Daphnia sinensis. The sequence continues at coordinate 7,834,973 of CM023197.1, forward strand.
ACAGCTGACCAAAGTGAGTGCATTATATCTTATTTGCCTTTAAAAGAATATATATGAATAATCCTTCTTTCTTTAAGATAATTTAGTAAACAATAATTTATTTTTCTTTCAGGAAGGCAAAGATAGGCATTTTAAACTGGGACAGTTGAACCGGGAACGCTATGAAGGCTTTCTTTCAGAGTCATATGATCCTGATGAAATATATGTCAGGTCCAGTGATGTTGATAGGACCTTGATGAGTGCACAATGTCATTTGGCTGGATTATATCCACCCACCAATCGGACCAATCAAACATGGAACCCTGATCTTATCTGGCAACCTATTCCAGTTCACACTATTCCCAAAGATGATGGTCAGTCAACTGAACTAGTGATATGAAACTGAAAGATTATCTTATTTCAAATTTTCGTGTAACTAGATCTCCTACTGGTATTGGAGTCGAAATGTCCTCGATATGACGAGCTTCTCGCCGACCTCAATGCGTCGCCAGAGGTTCGCCAACGCATAGATAGCAACAAAGAATTGCTGGATTATTTAGCCGAGAACAGTGGCGTAAATATAACAGAAATTGACGACGTTGAATATCTTTACGACACGCTCTTTATTGAAGTATATATAACCAAAAAGTGACACCATGAAGTTAATTTAAATTAAAGCCTCGTTTCAGAATCGATTCAACAAATCGCTACCCGAATGGACAAAAAAATTCTTTCCCAATCCAATGAAGGAGTTGTCTGATTTCAGTTTTGCTATGAAAGCTTTCACTTTGGAAATGCAACGTCTTCGTGGAGGTAAAATGCGTCGCATGTTTTCTTCAATTTTTTTTCTTTTTTCACCTCCTGATTTCTTGAAGATAAATTGATTATGTCGACAGGTCCTTTGGTTAAGGAGTTGGTGGACCACCTAAAAGATTACGCCCAATCGAAGTTGACCCCTCCCAACAGGAAGCTGTTCATGTATTCGGCGCATGACGTCACCGTGTCCACTTTCCTTTCCGCCCTCAAGATCTTTAACGGCATCCAGCCACCGTATGCATCCATGGTGCTGGTGGAGCTACACGAACTCAAACCCAACGACTTGTCCATCAAGGTAGGTTCTTATTTGAAATAGGCTATAATCGACTGCAATTTTTCTGTTTCTTAAATGATTGCTTGTAGATTTTGTACAAAAACGTCTCTGATGACGGTCGTAAGCCTCAAGTCCTTACACTGCCCGGTTGCACGCAATTCTGTCCTTTAGACAAGTTTTTCGAGCTTGTCAAAGACGTCATTAGCGATGACGTTAAAGTTGAGTGCAAATTGATCACGCCTGCTTCTAATTTCGACTCCGTGCTAGGTAACATAAAATTAAATGAATATTGGTATCTGGAAACTAAAACGTATCTTTGTGTGCAACACTAGTCATAAGCATTCTGGCCTCACTAAGCTGCCTGTTGCTGGTAGCCTTGTTGCTGGTTAGCGGCCTGTGGTACCGCAAAATGAGACAAGAAAATGGCTACGCCTACAGTACCATTCAAGCGGAATAAAGTGCCAAAACGTACGCATAAAAAGAATGATAATATTTTCTTGTTTTACCTTTTCATTTGGTTTCCCCTTCCCGTGGTGACAGTGGGTATTTCGATAATGATCTGTTTTTCCAGTTTCGCGTAGTGAAACGAAAACGTCTGTACCTCTGACCGTATTCCTCTCTCAGTTATCAATAAAGAAAAACAAAATTTCTCAAAATAATGACGTAGTCATTGGACGATTGTAAATGGCGGACGCGCGCACTCCACCCTCAAACCAAATGTAGGCGAAATAAGATTTCTCTTCCGGCTCCCGATGACATCTTGTCAACATCACGCTCAGTTGAAAAGCGTTTGGCACCGTGTGCAGTTTTTTCTGAAACTTTTTTTTTTCTATCCGAAAAAAATAAAAACATGTTTGTAAAAGAAAAATAAGTAATAGTGAATAAAAGGTAGAGAAAGAAGAGAGAAATAAGGTGAAACAGCCCTTTTTTTTTATTTTTAACTGGGGGCCCGCCGGCAGACAGATCCGGGAGAAAGTGGAGTAGCCCGAGTGCATTGGTCGTGTTTTCTCAATTTCCTCGTCTGTTGGAGAAGAGAAAAAGTTACGTGGTATGTGCATGTGCATGTGTAGGCTACGTATATTCACCCGATAGCTGCGTATACCATAGGCAGAAATGTATAACTACGAATAATTTTTCTTCTTTTTTATTACATAATGCTCCATAACTGCTTAAAGAAACGAAACTAACACAGAGCTACTGTAACAATAAACTTGAGTTCGTTTGACAACAGAATTTTGGCATTAGCTTTATCATCATAACGAACGTAGGGCAAATATCAAGTGAATAAGTGTAACCTTTACAAACTTGAGTTATGATTAATAATATAATGACATAATTTGCGGTGATGACGTTCGGAAGAGAGGGTGTATAGGGGCGTATCCGGCAGTCGTAAGCAACTACTACTATAGTAATATGTATAGTGTGTGTGTGTGTTGGATCCTTTTGGGAGAGCGAAGGGAGTCAGTGACCGCGCAAGGACGTTCTCTTATTCTTCTGGTTTTCTCTTTTTCTCTCTGGGCTGCCGAACAGAATGAACGCACGAAACGAATCGCGGTCACAGGTGGCAAGGACGAGGACGCGACGAGGGGTTCTTGTCCTATTTTGAACCGTCGTCTTCGTCGCCCTCGTAGCATTTATAGTCGTTCCGTTGGCTATAGACTCTTTTTTTTATGGAAAAAGAAAGAGATCATTCCTTTTTGTTTGCTTTTTTTAAATAAAGGACACAGAGAAAGAAGAAGCAAATACCATCACCTTTCTCTTGAAATACCTACGCGGTGCTTCACCTCAATCACTCAGCCAAGTAACTATTTTGACATTACAACGTTCTTTATTAATATTTTAACACAACGTTGAAAAACTGATTGATTGAAATGGTTGTGTGTTGCTGAAAGCCGTTGAAATATTAAACATGTTTGAGAAAAATGAACAAGTCTACAGTTGGATATAAACGCAAAATGGGCAATACAAAGTTGACGATTCAAGAGAAAAGCTGATTATTATTATTATTATTATTGCATAGTCACATGTGATTACCGTGGTAAAGACGACGACAAACAGTTGAAAAAAAAGAGAAAATGAGAGAATTGAAATTGAGGGCCTTTGAGAAAAGAGAACTATGAAAGATCCGGCTTTTCCCGAATAAGGGGGCCGGCCGCCTCACGCCGGATGCCCCCAGTTCTTATACATTCAACCGAATAAGACGGACAACGAAACAGCAGCAACAGCAGCTTGTGTGTGTGTTGCTGTGCTTTTCTAGCTTACACATCCCAACGCAGAGAACGGGAGAAATGTTATAGTAGGGCTCACGTTCTTTTCGGGAGGTGTTGGCAATGACGTCACAACTGGCCCCAAAGACTCGCCTTTTTTTTTTTTGCTATTGGGTGGTGGTGATCGTCGTCTTCGGTATACTTTCAACTATAGGAAGCAAGAGGGGGAGGCGCGAGGAGATAGTAGGGCAAAGCATCGTCAAACATGGACTAGCAGTATTTAAAAAAAAAGGAGAGAGAAATTGAAGAAAACAAACGAGCGAGAAAGAGAATGCAATCCTCGGCTGCACTTGCGCTTAGTCTTGCTTCAGCAGCATCCGCGACATCACATCATCCAGTGAAGCTCTTTGGGCACATCTTCTTTTATTAAACGACTAATATAGCATCGTAGAGTACTACTAAATGCCTAGATACTAATGTAAAAATTCGTGTCTAATTGTTGGCTGCAGTGCATTATAATATTGAGTTTTGTTTTCCGTACCGACCGCTACGCGTCCAGTACTTTTAAAGTGTGGTCACCTCCGGACAAGAGTCTTTCACCGGCCGTGCCCATTTTCGAACGATTTTCCAGTTTCTCGGCAGCGGAGGATCATATCTTACTGCCTTTTCACATTTTTGTATATTGAGATTCCGTTTTCGAGAGGCGGGAATGTCTAAACAAAACAGGTCGGTGGGACTTTCGTCCGTGTGTGATGCACTTGACAACACGATGGCGCCAAATCAGAAAACTTTTTGGATTTTCCTTTTTTTTTTATTTACTGCCTTTTTTCCCTCATTTGTGCATTTCATTACTAAATTTTTGTTTTTCGTTCTTTTGACGGAGTAAATCGCACCGGAATGAAAGTCAGTGGGAAACGACTCGGATCGCAACATTGACACGTTGCGCCATCTCCGAGTGCTAGACAGCTGATCAAGTACCCCGCGGTTAGTCAGCTGAGTACAGAACTCCAACTGTCACTAACGCTAGGAAAAATTTTTGAAAAAACAAAAGAAAAATAAATTCCGTTCATCATTTGATCTTTGGTTTCGCATTGTTTGTTCAGTGTCATTACGGAAACTAGGAGCCATCTTGTTTTACGTTCATCTAGGCTAAATTTAGAGGCAACAGCTGGAAAACCTTGTTGTGCAACAGGTGTCCAAGGCCAACAGGAAATAAAAACAGTTGATCAAACAGGTGGTAAGGTAAAATTTCTTTTTCTGCCATGTTTGTTATTTGTTATACAGCATTGATCATTTCTTCACTTTCTAGGTGTTTTTTCTTATGATGAATGTGTCTGTGAATTTCAATGAGTAGCTGCACCGTCACCAATCACATTCGTCAAGATGACGAGTCTAGTTATCCCACAAAAGGTTACAATTCTTGCTGGGAGTGGGTGGCTTCCTTGCCTGGAGATCAGGATGTTGCAAATGTGAATGCCGACTGCAATTCTACTGTTGAACCCAGTTTAGATATTACAACATCCCAGCTATATTCATTTTGTAATGTGTCTTATTTTCTTGCAGTATTGGCTGGCAGTGACTTTATTGTCAGGAAGAGGGGAATCTTGGGACTCAACCATGGGGGCAAGCACAGTGCAACAGATGTCTACCAATTGGCCCAGGCCACTAGAAAGGCCAGAGATAGGCTATCCGTGGTATCTGCTGTCGAAGGATCTGGGTTTGTATAGTTGAAATATGCATATTTGTGTTATTACTGCAAAAAAAATCTTTATAATCAGTAAAATTTCCAGTACTAATTTCAGAGAAAGAGTCAGCCAAGACAGAACGGCTATGCTTCGTACGGCCTTTGCGGCCCAGACCAATTCAGAAGGAACATTCTCTTTCGATTCATCCACATTGGAGGCTTTTGGACTGTGTGAGGATGAAGACAGTTTTCCATCAGCTGAAGATTTACTTCTAGAAATGGGATTTGGTGGACCATCCCACGGATTAGACAGAGTGCCAGAACGTTTCCTCCAGCCGTCTCAGGTATTCAAAAGTTCAAATTTTTAATTTTTTAATCAACAACTGGGTATATATTCAATAGATGCGTGGTGTGGATATCGACCAATTCTACCAAACCCAACAAGAAATAAATGATACATTCGAAACTGGTTCACTGGGCTACAGGGGACTGGTTGGTCCTCCCACACGTCGACCATCGAATATCGTTGCCCGCTTGTATGAACGGATGTTGCGCAAAAATTCAGGACCGACAAGTTGCAGCAGCTTTGAGTATCCACCAGGACAATCGGCCGAACCACTCACCCTAAAATTGCCTCATCCGGAAGTCTTGGTGGAAATGGAAGAATCGGCCGTGACGCCCACTAATGCGCCTTCTGCTAGTTTCAACACTAACCCAATGATGAAACCTCCAGGTTCACGTAATTCCAGCTTGGCCAGCTCGCGAAGATCCAGCCTTCGCCGCCAAGAATGCGTAGACCTTGACGCAGAGCCTACGGCTTGTGCGGAGCCTGTGGAAGATATTCTCTGCCAACAATCTGAGCAAAGCAGCGGTTTCGTTAGTGGCCGGATGCTGGCCAACGCGCTTCTGCCCATTGTTTATGTTACTCCACCACCCTCTACGGTTTTTTCGCAAGCAAGTCTCGACATGCCGGAATCAATCACCACTCACGAGGTAATCGTTGCTGTACATTTCTTTGGCATGAACGAGAGGATAATTCACCCATTTTCTTACCTTTTAGATTGATCCGATAATATCCGTCTTGCAGTTGGCCACGGAGGCTTATCGTGTCCGTCTTTCTTCGACCCAAAAGCCAGCCGCCGAAGAAAACGATCCATGCGATTGGAATCATAATTTAGACGATGTAAAAGAAGAATTACGTAGCGAGCTGGACAAAACGGACGATTTACTCCAGAGGCTCCAGCAACGTCTATCCCACGCGCGTTCCATTCACCAGACGTACGACTCCTCTGCTCTACGCGGAGTCCTGACCGATATGACTACCTTGTTGCAGCAACAACAGCGTCTTTATAGGCGAGTCAACGAAGCTAGACTTGGCCAATTGGAAACTTCCCAGCACTTTCACGTCAATCATCTCGAAAACGTTGCGTGTCCTACACCGGCAACATTACCCATCGCAGAACAGCTTTCTTCTAGTCAATCAAGCACTAATGTTTCTACCTGTTCTAACGACGTCGATGACGATCTTCATTTCGGCAAGTTGTGGTTACGTTCGTTTGAGCGCCGTTTGACGGCGCAGATACGTAAGACTGTGCGACAGGAATTGCGTCGTGCAAGGCCTATTCTCGCACGCTCAAAATTAAAGAAAAATTCAATTTAATTGGTTGTTCATTAATAGGAATTTTGTTGTTTTTCCAATCATATCAAATATAATCAGATGCGCATTTTTCCTGCTTCGAAAAAACTTGTACTTTTTTTTTCATTTTCTTTGTTAGAATATTTTTCTTTTCAACATATAAATTTAACGTGGGTTTTTCTTTGCTTCAAACATTTTGGTAAGGGGATGGAATTCAACACGAAAGAAAAATGGGAAAAAACATGCCAGGAAAACTATTTAACACAATCGTTTGCCCTAGAGTATTTGGGTGAATAAACGTGTTTCGTACGTGTGCGTGATGGCTTGGTGGACTAGGTGGGTAAATAAGGAGGTAAGGGGGGGGGGATATAAATTCAATAAACGAAGGGAGACTAGCACAAAAACAGTGTGGAATGATTTCTTATCCGTAAAACGCGTTGGATTGGGGGAGGAAGGATCGAAGGGGGGAACGGAATGATCTTTTTTCATGAGAGGGTAGTAGGCACATAAGAAAATCCAGCAAAAACATTATCGCCGTCACGGCAACCCAATGACGAAGCAGCACGGACGGAACGGGCTTGAAGCAGCGAGGCGGGCACTGGTTCTCGAGTAAATTCCGGATCAATGTTGCGCAAATCGTAAGCATCATTCTGCGTTTTTTCAAAATGAAAATTATGACGTCTATCAAGAAAGAAGGACGTGGGAAAAAGAAAAAATACCAGTTCAGGCCGGAACGGTGGTGTCATTTTTCGCTGCATCAGATCGTCCCAATTCAGACAGCTGAAGAAATCATGATTACGAACATCCTCGAAGTCTGCTGGACCCGAACCCAATCGAGTTCTGCCATCCTTTTGCAGCAACTGTTGTCGCGTATCCATTCGTCACAAATAATATATTTTTAAAATCAATAAGCAATGATAAAACTGAAAAATTCTTACGGCACTGAGGATGTCTTTGCCGGCCTGTGAGACTGGAATGTGATCGCGGAAGTGGAGTGGCTTGTTGAGAATAGCGTCATACATGACGGCCGTGTCGCGACTGTAGAACGGAGGCAATCCGTAAAGCATTTCGTAGAGGACGGCCCCAAGACACCACCAGTCGACCGAACGACCGTAAGCCTCTTTGCGGATCACTTCCGGAGCCAAATATTCGGGCGTACCGCAAAACGTGGCTGTAGTCTGGTCGCTGTCTACCAGTCCTTCTTTGCACAATCCGAAATCCGTCAAGACCAAATGGCCTTCGTTGTCGAGCAATATGTTTTCAGGCTTCAGATCGCGATAGACGACTCCAGCCGAATGCAAATAGCCCAGCGCTGAGGCCATTTCGGCGCTGTAGAAACGGGCCCGCGCTTCGCTGAAATGCCGTTCTCGTTGCAAATGGAAAAATAACTAAAGAAAATGGAAAATTGATTTTACTTGCACGAGTAAATCAGGGTTCGTTGTTTACCTCTCCACCATTGACGAAATCGAGAACAAAATAGAGTTTCTCTCTCGTTTGAAACGAAGCATGGAGAGAGACTAGGAATGGATGAAGTTGATTATTGCGCAAGACGTTGCGTTCGGCCATGATGTGTTGGGTCTCGTTACGTCGAACCACTGCACGTTTCTCCAAGACTTTGACGGCGTAGAGATGCTGGTCGGCATAACGACGGGCCAGCAACACTTTACCGAAACTGCCACGACCGAGCACGCGCAAGAATTCAAAATCATCTGGTTTCAACCTAGAAATGCGGAAACGGCTCATCATAAATACATTTCTCAAGTGAGTTTCAACAAACTTACGGCCGCTCGGAAGGTCCTAGATTTATGTTTCCTTTGGCGATGGGCATGGAACGTTGGGGTAGATGGATGTTTATCATGGCAGACCCGGGTCGTGACTCGTCGGATTCGTCATCTTCGCTACTGCGGGCTGCCTGTCGACCGTCACCTCCTGACTCATTGCCGCTACTCGTCTCGACGCCGCTGTCGTCAGATGTGGCCGATTTCTTGGCGTTGCTGCGTTCGTCCAACGACAGGAACTCTCTCACTTCCCGTCTATTTTACGCGGAAATACGATTAGAACGCGGAGACTTTGAAGTTGTTTAGAAAAAACAAATAACTGACATAGGCAGGAGACGGCCGTCGTTGATAATGAGCCGGATGTACTCTGTCAGTCCGTCACAACGTGATTTTAAAAAAGCCGGATCAAAATTACTTCCGAAGAGTCGTTTGCCCGGTAATTTCAGATTCAGACCAGCTATCTAAAATTTGTATTCAGTCAAATCTTCAGTTCAATCAGAGAAAATCCTTTAAAAAATTGAAAAGAAAAATAGAATTACCTGTTTCTTAAGGGCAGCGTGAAGCCGACAAAATTCGGTATACCGACGATAGACGTCCCATGAACGTGAGCCGTCCTTCATTTCGACGTGGTACACCTGTCAAGGCATTCATTAAGTTTAGCTTTAGCTTTAAAAATAGATTTGAAACAGGGAAGTGAATTAGTCCGATTGCGAAAAGATCTTACTCACAATGAGAGATATGTCAACTGAAATAGATTGCACGAACGCAGACTGCGATAAGAAAGATCAAATTTCAAGACAAACTTACGGCATATTTTTTGCTGGCCGTTTCCATAACTTGAGCCGAGGTGACTAGTGCCGTCAATGTCGGTTTCCTCGTGGGCGAAGCATTCTCTACTGTCAATGCTGCTCATAACAGCAACAAGTGGAAAAAAAGAAAGTCATCGTCAAAATAAGGAGCAACACACACGCAAAACACACACACACGAGACAATATGGCCGACGACTAACCTGGTCGAACTATGGACATGAAATGTGAAGTAATTTTATGCATCTTGTCGTTTGGCGTGGTGTTCAACCGTAAAGGCACTAATATAGAATCTTAATTAATTTGTCTAAGATAAATATCACAGTTTAAATGGCCGCTAGATATTTCGCCACACGTCTTACATCGGCCGTTACCAACGTCGAAATGAATCAACTAGGAGCCTCCCCTACTCGTATTTTACGAAACTCGCACGCCGTCGGAGAGGGAGCCTCCTGGTGGGCGAAAATGATCCTGCTACTGATTAGCACAATTAAGTTTCTGCTGCTGGCTGCTGGTCGTTGTGCACTTATCTCTCGAGAAAGAAATGAAGGGGTGGCCGAGGGTTGTTTTTGTTCAAAAACATGTTTCAAAGTCGAGGGCATTGTCGTCAGTGTACAAATAACATTTCCCTAAAGAAAGATTATGTTCAAAGCAAAAAGACAATATGATGTTTACACACGAGGGGCGAACATACGTGACGTCACGTGTGGCCATTAAACGCCCCTCTTGGGCCTATATCGGCATTCAGCTTCGTGTTCATCAATAACTTGTCCAAACGAAATATTTCAGCTGCTCGTATTCAAAGTTCACTCTCAACACGCGCCATCTTGTCCAGAAAAACATCAATGAAACGCAGCTCAACACACGAGGGTCTGTTATGCAATGCTTTTTTCTCATCTCTTTGTGGCGTAGTTTAAAATGTTGTTGATTTGATCATAAATATTGTTTATAGCGGTAGTTTTTTTCCCACTTAGTCAGCCTGGGGTTATTGGGTCATTGTTAATGGCTATGAAGGTTGGGCAATTTAATCTGGCCTATTGCATGAATCAGCTCGGTTTTGTTTGCAACATTAAAAGGTATGCCTACAATTGTTTTATTGTCTTTTATTACGCCATTTTATGAAAATTTAATGAAGATGACGAACACCAACATTTTATTATAATATACTAGTAGGTCCGTATCATAAATTTGTTTTTCATGTGATAAAGCGCTGCAGCAACAACATGTTGTTATTGTACACGGCAACAGCTTTTTCATATTTTTTTTTCTCTAGCCTAAAAAAATTTATTTCTTTATTTGCACACCGTCTGGTCATGTTTCAGGTTCCTAATTTTCCCATGATACCGTGATACCTACCGCTGACTATGATAGCACACGTGATGGCGTGTGTAATGGATCACCCAAGATAAAACACCTGTCAAAAAAGCTGCCAATCTCCGGACGGTAAGTTGATTTTGCTCTACGTTTCAAGTTAGCATTTGATTTTAAAAAGAAAAGATGACCCTTTGAAATGACGCCCCATGTTGACAGTCAATACTTGGAGGGGAAATCGGGAAGGGAATGCGGATCTCTAGTTTACTTTGATACGACAGTCATGAGGGAAGTGCGTGAGCGTTGCGTGCTACAGTAGATTGCGGCCTACCCTGTTTGCGTAAGGATCGTATAGGACTACATGGAGCTGTAGTCACCTGTTTGTGGACTTGATTCAATCGCTAGAAATTAATTCAGCAAAACGAAATCGTATCGCCGTTAAACGAATGCAATATTCATCGGCCTTCGCCATTGATAATTGCTTTCCTTCAATTCGACGTCATTCAATCAGAAAGTCAAATAAAATAACCTTCGTCGGCCAAAAATAGCCAAACGGAGGTGTCAAATGCGATTGAAATTCAATACGATACGCAATGTCAGGAAAAGAATTTCAGTGAGAAATCTTTGTCCTCATTCCGAGCACGGACATTTGAGTGTCGCATTTTAGTTTCTTCAATGACATTCACACAATCGGCCTAAACCGGTTCCACACGATGATTTCATTACGTACCCATCTAGCAATAAATTAATGGCCAAAGTTTAATCCCATATACCACCGACTAAACAGTTTCATCCCGTTTAGCAACGTATGGCTGACGTCCTTGCTAAAGGTGGGAAAGATAAAGACGAAAAAGAATTTAAATTAGTCGGTGCGATTGAGAACGGGATTAGATGTGGTTAAAAAAAAAGGTTGGTGACAGATATCAGTAAAAAATAAAATTGGGTTTTTCAGAGTGGACGGTGTACTACGATCTATTACAACATAGAAATGCAGATGATAAATAACAGATAGGGCGTGTTATAGCCCATGTCCTCAAATACGTCTGCAAACGAGAGCAGAGTTCAAAGTTTCAAACTAATGGCCGTGCTGGCCACGCAAGTCTCTCGTGGGTAACATGATATTGGCGCACGCCAGCAACAAATGGAAAATATGAGCAAGGCAGTTCATACCTAGTATGTTTTTCCTTGTACGTGTTATGTGGATGGACAGTAGATTCGTAGCGTTGTCATTGAAAATCTAAACTATCGTGTAGCGATCGATTAATCCCCCCTCCCACTTTTTGCATTTGTTCCAGTAAAATTATGTTAAACTAAAATATGATTCATAATTAAGCGAATAAGGACCTTTTTTTCTTTTTTTTTATGTGGCTGGAACTTAACCTTAAGAATAATTATGTGATTTATTTTTTTTTCCGCAACAAAGTGAATGAGCTAACTTAATTTTCTTGTCAATAGATGCCGCTTACTACAGGAAATTTTATGCATGGTGTTATTCAATCGGATAGAGGTAAAGTTTTTATTATTGTTTAGCAGAGATGTTGTGTTTTATTTCGCAAGCCCGTTTCTTTCATGAATAATTCTTTATTTTTGTGACAGGTTTGGCGAAAATTTTTGAAAATATCGGCAGGTGACCATTTTAATGGGGAGATGTCATCTCTTAACAAATTTAGTAAGTGGGGTAAGCACTACCAACATAAGTGTTGCCATTGTAGTCAAGGGTGTAGGTCTGGTAAGCGTAGGGTGTGCCATCGGCGCCCTGGAGTGGGCACTTGGAATTGGGCCTGGCCAAGAAACAAACGGTGGCAAGGGCCAATTCGATTTCAGGGCTGCCAGAGACAGAGATGGAGCTGATTGACTTGTAGATGCCGTCCCAGTTCATTGGCATTTCAATGACGGAGCTCTGCCATTCATTTTTTAAAAACAATTTTCAATTAGAAGAACTGAAGAAAGAAATTTGAAATAACTGACCACTCCGAGATCGATTTTGACCATGTAGCCCAGGTAGTTCATTCTTCCGGCCAATTCATCTTGGTAGTATTTGATCCAGCCGTGGTAACCAGAAATGCTGTTGCCGTTCTTCTCGCCGAGGAAAACGTGCTCCAATCCTGAAGATCCTTCAATGCCGCCTCCGCGATTGTATTGACCGAGCCAAATTTGGCGCAGGTACTCCTTGAAAACGGCAATGTCAGCATCAGCCAAACCTGGAAATTATTGTTAAATATGACATTAATTTGAACTAATAATTTAAAAAAATTATCATTCTATTTAAAAACCTTTAGAGACGAGGAACTGATGAGCTTGCTGCATAACGCTGGTGGCCAAGATGGCGTCAAGGAAAGCATTGTCTTCGGCCGTTTCCTCAGGGGTAATGACTTCAGTCACTTTGCAATTTTCGTCGTAATTGTCGAAAAGGGCCAACAGGGCGCTGATGGTTGGGCCAGAGAAGGCATCAGCTGGAACGCTCGAAAACAATCTTTTTAAAAAGCATTACGTATTTTAGTTCCATCCAGCGAGCAACAGCGCCGTTATAACGAAACCTACGGCAATGGAGCCTTATCGGTGGTGCTGCCAGATGTGGTGGTCGATTGCATGTTGAGGACGATACCCTGGACAGCATTGACGTCATCAATATGAAGCTGCTTTGAAAGAGCTTGAAGCTCAGCATCAGTTACGGCTCCACCACCTATGGAAATGCGAATGGCATGAAATCGACAGGTTTGCCACGATAAATTTAAAAATCATTTACCGGTGCCACCGCAAAGCTCTGGTTTGTCTGGGCAGCAGTTGTTGTACGTGGTGCATTCAGCATTGCACTGACACGGCCATTTGTTGTCGTAACCGGCCGTGCAACGGCCCTCACAAGTATTACAAGTTGGCAAGAAATCAGCGCAACAGTCGTTGTATTGCTGGCAGGATGGATTGCACTGGCAAGGTTTGGTCAAGTCAGTACCGGCAATTCCGCATCTTCCGACGCAAGAATCATCCGCCTTGCCCAAAACAACTAAATAGGGTTTTTAAAAAAATATTATTTGGTATAATTCATTATTTCTTTGCAATCATTTAGAGCAAAAAACTTACGTTGACGGAAGCTAGGCTTTGCCTCAACTAATGAGCCACCCATCATCATCACCGAGATGGTAACCAAGGCCACAAATTTCATCATTTCTATACTGTTTTAATTCCCTATATTTAAACCCCAAGTATAAAGATTAATTAATTCAAAAGAAAAATTTAATTATTTTGCCTACAGTTGGGATCCGGTGACTTGAAGTACTCACGCGCCTCCTGGATCGACCATCGAACCTCAACATGTTTATATAGTGCTACCTGCATGGTAATACCGTGGCGAAGGCGTGACTCGATTGCCCGCTCCAATAGGTCGCAGGCAACGGTAGATTATAAAGGCATCGTTCGATTACAACTCTACTACATACACGGACAAGGTATCTCAGTTATTTGTTTTTCACTGATATCAGTTGTTGTTTGCCTTCTTTTATCCGCGTAATCCCTTTTCAGCCTATTGTTTGAGGACGCAATAAATCTATTCCGTGTGGAGAACGACAATGGATTTACGTCAGAGTTGCCTGATTGTGCAGCCGAGCTTGTTGACCATTTACTCGTACACACTGCGTTGCAGCCACAGGGTCAACTTGTACAGTTCGAAGCACACGGTATAAAATCCATAATGAACCAAATGAGGCTATCACGATTATAGCTTATCGTAATGCTAAAGTCACGTTCGCGTTTTCTTACTTATCATGCTATTATTATCGATTTCTTCATATTTAGAGTTGAACGGTGTCATGCGTACTTGATGAACGATCAAACGGTTTATTTAATGCCAGTTCATCATTATTTCAAAAATGTTGTTGCAAAAATGAAATAATGTTTGCACAATGGGCTAGTAGGTTGGATAGGCGCTGCCAACGTACGTCTTGCCGTTGTATTGCAGCGTGTACGTCTGGTAAGCGTACGGTGTGCCATCGGCGCCCAGGAGGGGACACTTGGCATTGGGTCTGGCCAGGAAACAAACAGTAGCCACAGCCAATTCAATTTCAGGACTGCCAGACACAGAAATGGAACTGATCGACTTGTAAAGGCCATCCCAGTTCATCGGCATCTCAATGACGGAGCTCTGTTTCAATTTAAACGGATAAATTTAACGTTATTTAAATAACTTACGTAGATGTTGGAAAGAACAAAAGCTCATTACCACTCCTAAATCAATTTTTTTCATGTAGCCCAAATAGTTCATTCTTCCAGCTTGCTCGTCACGATAAAATTTGATCCAGCCATGGTAGCCAGAAATGCTGTTTCCATCCTTCTCGCCTAGGAAAATGTGCTCCAATCCAGAGGATCCTTCGATTCCGCCACCGCGATTGTATTGACCGAGCCAAATTTGGCGTAGATACTCCTTGAAAACAGCAATGTCAGGATCAGCCAAGCCTGGTATGTAGAAATTTGTTTGAAATGTTACAAGTTTTGCAAAATGAATCTTAATGTAGTGTATACCTTTAGATACCAGGAACTGATGGGCTTGTTGCATGACACTCGTGGCCAAAATTGCATCAAGGAAAGCGTTATCTTCGGCTGTTTCTCCGGCAGTAACGACTTCCGTCACTTTGCAGTTCTCGTCGTAATTGTCGAAAAGCGCCAACAGAGCGCTGATTGTTGGCCCGGAAAAGGCGTCGGCTGGAACGCTTGAAAACAACCTATTTATGGGATTTAAAAAAAAAAGTTGTACAACACTTCATGACATTACGGATGTGACGCGCTTACGGCATTGGAGCCCTGTCTGTCGTACTGCCGGATGTGGTGGTCGATTGCATATTAAGAACGATACCTTGCACAGCATTTACATCATCGATGTGAAGCTGCTGGGAAAGAGCCTTTAGCTCAGCATCAGTTACAGTTGCCCTTTCAACTATTAATTTCCAAATTAAATAATTTAGTTTTGTCTTTCTGTAATTAACAACAAAATGAGGAAGAAAAAGTTAGGTTATTTACCAGCGTTGGGCTCGACCTGCAGAACCGTGACGATGCAAACGGTGAGTAAAGCCAGGAGTTTCATGGTGAGTTAGGGATTGTAATTCACCCTTTAAACAGGATCTTGTGAAATGAACGTTGGGCCTGCTGCTTCATTTATAGCAGCGTACCAGCATCTGGTCTTACCAATTCTACAGAGATGTTTCGTAGTGAACATGCCCTGTCAAGTGACCTCGCCTAAAGTACGTATCTGTTTGGGACTCTGACACCGTTCCAGAGTGTGGTGAAATGTTATTACAGTTGTACAGGTGAATGTGGTTTTATTGTTGTTGTCATGCGGTTTACAAACATCTTTACCCTACCCGTATTTCAAATGCGATTGAATGCGTGAAGTTTGGATTTTATGTGTGTTCCATTTATTGCTGTTACTAGGTTTACTGTCCTTAAGCGTGGCACAAAACTCAGTAGAGTATTCAAAGCCTTATTAACTTAGATTAGAAGAACTTTGGAATCATAAATCACAGGATAAACATGAAAATGTTAATCATTGTGTATATGTATTTCATTGTATGGTCACAGTCCAGCCAAGAGAACCGTTTGTAACTAGTCAACTTGAATGAAAATTTGTTGTGTGATAGTCTTCAACTTTGATTGGTTGGAAGGAGACCGATAGGTGAGTTCTCTTTGCCGCACTTTGATATCACGCATCTTCGATTTCGGGATTTTAAGCTATTGCCTTGGAATCGTGATCATAAGAAAGTCAATTAAATTTTTAATTGTGTCTTTATTAATGTTAAGTCTAATACCACTCAAGTTAATTGAATGCAACATGGATTGAACAAAAGAAGTTGAATGCACAAGTCTGGAATTCAAGTATTCATTGTCATTGGATTTTCCATGAAAGTGGAGTTTTAGATTATTGAATGAAAAATAAATTTTGTCAATATTATTTATTTGTTTTTATTTCTTTATGGTTAAAAATTCTTCTCGTTCCCCCTTTAACGATGCAATCTCATTGGAAAACGGCAACAACGACATACATCAAGTTCCCTAATTTTTTACCAATGTGTTGCCAATTTTGCAATAAATGTGCTTTGTCTTAGCTTAAGTGCATAAAATTATAACATTGTTCGTATTTTAGTGAAATTTATTGGTAAACGTCTAACAAAAAAAGGGACCAAGAAAGTTCGTCCAAAACGTTTGCAACAGAATTTTTAAAAAATCAGTGTTCGGAATATATTGCGTTATTATTTTGGGTTATTATTTATTATTTTTAATTTGCAATAGGCGATGATAGAACGAGTGATGGGTATTAAACGGCTGCTTGATATTTGAAATTCGCAAAGAGGAAGCACTTGTAAAACGAAATACACGCTTGAAAATGTATAGTCTTGAAAAATCAAAGAAATAATTTCCTTAAACATCTCCAGATAAACGAGAATTTTATTCGGGGTGATATTGCTATGAAATCTTAAAATATTCATCAATACAAGATTTTTTAGAGATGATTTGAATAACCGCCACGCGATATGTTAATCGATGTATTTTCAACAGTAGTGAAATCGATTGCCGATACTTAGTCCCGTCGTCAATCGACAAAGCCGCCATTGAGAGTCGAAAGCTCTGCACGTCTTGTTGAAACCTCTACCATGAACACCATTCAGGTAATTAACATTCATTTAGCAACCTTTTTCAGATTCTATAATACTTATCCCAATTTTCTTCCTTTAAGCGTATTGCTACAATTTCGCGCATGGCTAGCGCCCGTCAAATGAGCTCGGCCAAACTCACACCCGAGCTGGCTAAGATTAAAGCCAAACAAGAATTTTTCCAGGTATTCGAATCTCTTAATATCTTTCATTTCTAGAAACCTCTTAAGTACTTAGGCCGATTTAATTATACATTTTATCTTTGATTGTTTTCATCTCAATTCCATTTGAATTAATAATATCGTCACATTTACTTTTGAATGAACACAATCTTCGTCATGTAACATAGTTGTAGCACAGTTGTAGTGAATGAATTGTGCTTACAAAGAATGATTTATTGTTCAGTATACCAATGAGGTTTTCTAATAACATTTTATTTTTCAAACACATTTTAGCTTGCTGATGGTAATTTGGTTCACGAAAAGACCAGCACTGATCGTGTCCTATTTTATGTGAGCTCGGCCCTTGTCACCATTAGCATGGGGATGACTTTGAAGTTCTACTACGACTTCTCTTTCCCCAAGAAAGGCTAAACTATCCAGTCTTCATCATTTGTGTCAAGTTAGATTGTATATAGGCAAATAATGAAAAATAAAAAAGACTGAAAACAGTTTGTGCAGCTGTAATCTGACTAGATGGATACACAACACACATGAAATTCTTATTCATCTATTGAATTTTCATTCAATTCGGGTATGTCAGTTGAATTTTCATTGAGTAACACTTCACCATCCAACTGGATCCTATTGTCATATTCAGCTGCTGGAGGTAAGGACTCTTCTGCAGCTTCTACTGGTTGTTTCCTCAACATGAAGGAGAAATCTGGTTCTTTAGGTAAGTCCTTGTTTTTCAGAATGAATAGGCACGGCTTGGTTTTAATTCTAATTGGCGGGAAATGATTGTAGCTAGATCGGATATGTGAGAAACCTTCGATATGAGCCACTATCTCGTGGGTTTCCGCATACGGTCGTAAATTGTAGGCATGTTTACTTTTCGCTTCAACAATCAGATGTGAAAACATCCTTAGTTCCGGACTTCCTGGTTTGAGATTCTCGGTTTTGTCATATCTAGTTACATTCAAAAGAGTTATCACCTTTTTTTTGTCCATAAGGAATTCAATTACTTACATCCAGTTGTTATGTAGCTGTCCAAAGCGAGAGATGCCCGTTTGGGCAGCAAGAACATCAATATGAACTGTCACGTTTGACTCCCGGCTTTCCATTTTGTGAAGTAGGAAGAGGGCTTCCCCACCAGGATAATTTGCACGCGACACCACGAGCAGGAAACTAGTCAACACCAAATTGGCTACTAAATGCCCAATAGCTACCAGAGCCAGCAACGCGAACCATTTGCCTTTAGTTCGGTTTTCCCACCTTTACAGAATGTAGAATTAAAGTAGTAATTTTTAAAACAAATACATCCATAGTTCCTTACAATCGATTGCAGGCAGCGGCGGCAGCTATATTCAGAAGAGGTATAACGTAAATGATGAATCGTAATTCCTTGTGAGGGAGGAAGGAATAGGCCAGCACAAAGAAAAGGGCTGGCAGTACGACGGGCCAAACTCTTCTTTCAAAAAACATGCCCACGGGTAATAGAGCTAAAGATGTGCCCATAGCTCGTGGGATGGCAGAGTAAAAGTACCATAAAAATGGTGAAGTCTAAATTTGGGTTAACGTTAAGGATTTTATCATATAATGTTTGAAATTTTTTATCTTTTAATTTTTAAAAGGATACACCCCAGTCACCACTCTTATTCAAAACCACATTGTACCAAAGGACTTCTCCCTCAGGCCAAAGGAGCCGTTGCCAGAAGAAAGAGTCCACGAACACCGTCAGAAATAGACAGAGGAGTCCGGATGGCACGGCAATAAATAAAGTTCTGGTCACAGAAATTGTTAAAATCACACAAGTATTCAACGAGCATTTGGTCAATAATTACTTGGATAACGAAAGGCGTCTGGCCAACAATTCTCCAAGCAATATCAAGCCAAGAAGAATTGCCAATTCGCCGCGAAATATCAGTATTGCAGCTGCGGAACAAGCGATGAATTTTCCATGCTGCTGACCGAGCCAGTAATAATATGCAAAAAGCACTACGCAAATCGACAATTAGAAGCAAAGTTCCCGTAAGGCTAAACTTAATTTATTTATTTCTTATTTTGGTACATACCTAAAGGAAGAGCCATAGTGTTTGGCAAAGGGCGGCTGAGGTAGAAAAGAAAGTGGAACTGGGAAACTGTGATGAGAACAAACCAGTCTGATGTACCCTTGCCAAGTGTTCCCTTAATCCTCTTTTGTAACTTTATGAGTGGCCATAAGACCAAAGCTCCCAAGGCAAACCTCACTGAGATGTCAAATGAATTGTTACATTAACCTAGAAATGTAAATGATGCACTAGAAGCGAAGGAATGTACATGAAGCATTACCTAAATATAAAGATACATCCTTAGGAAATCCCAAGACACGAGACACAGCCACAAAAGGAGCAGCTATCACTGATACCACTATAGGACCCAGGAAGGTACGTGGGACTACTCCAGGAAATTCCAAATGGTCAAACTGCCAATTGTTTCAACAAAAAAATAAAAAAGATTAATGAAGGTAAAATGGTACAAGATGTTTTATACCTCTTGGATGTCTGTTTGGTGATAAAGTATATCATGTATGGCTTGAAGGTTGAAACTTTCTTCAACTTTAGTAAAAGGACACATAAATAAGTGAACTAAAGAACAAAGAACCAGCAGCCAATCCATTTCACTTCTACTCCTGCAGAACAATTCAAAATATGCACAAATTCTTAGTGGAGTTATATGTAAAAATAGAGCTTCCTCATGTCTACAAATATGCTGTAACACAATACAAAAACTACCATTACAAATTTAGAAAACCAGTATTATCAAAATATCTGTAAGCAGGTGTTTTATTTTTTTTAAATATGTGATAGAAAATAATAAATTTTAATGTTTTACCATTAAACTTGGATAAGAATGTCATTTAGTTTAATTAGTTCGTCTGGGTGATGGCCATTGTTGCCAAAAAAAGTAGTTGGTGCGGTTGGTGTGTGACATGAAAATGAAATTAGGAGGAGCACATTATTTTTGGGTCGCCGAGGCGGAATAACGCAAAATCAATTCGCTTAAAATCAAATAGAGTAACGTGAATGTGATTTTAACTCTTGTGACGATTACGGTTTGTACTATTTTTTTAAGGCTTGGATAATAACATTAAACTCTCCATAGTATACGTGCAGTGGCGTAATCTAGAAAGCGCTGATCAGGCAAGATGTAGATGCGATAAAATCATAGACATTTGCACTCAAACCGTAGTAACCCGTAAACTTGATTCCGCACATGCTCGTACCCTAATGCCTAATGCATCGTGCTAATCCAATACCAGAGTGCCAATAAGTTTTACTTTACCCCGAGCTTGTCGGTTCCTGAATCATCGTGAAATTTCATCATGTCACCATCACGTGGCCGAATGGATCCATTTAGACGTACAGCCTAGGAAAACAAGTTCGCAGACTTTGCCCAACAACCAACAAGCTTAATCATTCATAATGGGTGCTGTCTACTAAACATGTTGACAACAAGTCAACAACAAAATTTAAAAACATCGATTTCTTTTTTTGGGGAAATGTGCAACCCTGCAATATTATGGAGAGTCAGACGAATATAAAGAAGGCAAAAGTCAGTTCGGCACTTCGGCTCAGAAGCTGAAAATAATCCTTGAAAGGCCAGGTACTGTACGCCTCTGAGCGATTCGCGTTCAGGGAAAGAATCTTCCGTACACGCGCAAAGAATCCCTGAGAAGCAAACGTGATTCCCCTTAATTGTTTACATCTCATTGGTAAGGTAAATTTAATACGCCCTTTAGTCCTTGGCCGCTTGCGTCATAACGTTGAAAAAAGCAAACAACAACGTTTTGCCACTGGCGAGGTTTTGTCTTACGTGCTACTGGCGGCGTCAGCGTGATGAGTCCTTTCAGTCTTTATTACCCGTCATCCTACTCAATTCTGGCTCAGTTGTGCTTGCCTAGCAACATAGATAAGACCTCTCCAGTGAAGACCTGACATTATTAAAACTTGAAACTTGCACCTGTTAGGTCTACATTCAACATGCTAGGAGCTTGTGTATCCAGATGGGGCCTTACTGGCCTACCCCTGCGTCTTTTAAACAACAAAAACTGCTGCCCCAGTACTCAACTGTATTTATCTCAAGCAAATTATTCTCCCAATAAATGCAAAGATGTGGAGTATAAACCCATCAGATCAGTTCTGGTCGCTAATAGAGGTATCAAATTAGTGCACAAAATTGTTGAGTTCTATTAAGTGTTCAAATCTTTTCTGAAACAGGTGAAATTGCTATAAGAGTGTTTCGTGCCTGCAGTGAATTGGGCATTCGCTCTGTAGCCATCTATTCAGAGCAAGACAAAATGCAGGTGCACAGACAAAAAGCAGATGAATCTTATTTGGTTGGCAAAGGTTTGCCTCCTGTTGCAGCCTACTTGTCCATTCCCGAAATTATCCGTGTTGCCAAGGAAAACCGCGTCGACGCCATCCATCCGGGCTACGGCTTCCTCTCCGAGCGAGCTGATTTTGCGCAAGCTTGCGTTGATAGCGGCATCCGTTTTATTGGTCCGTCTCCTCGTGTTGTCCATCAAATGGGCGATAAAGTGGCTGCTAGGCAGGCCGCTATTGAAGCGAATGTTCCTATTGTCCCTGGAACACCTGGTAATGTTTATTTTCACATTGACAAGGTCTCCTACTCGAATTTTACTTTCTCAACCAGGGCCAGTGACAACGACTGAGGAAGCCGTAAATTTTTGCAGGGAATACGGCCTTCCCGTCATATTCAAAGCTGCGTATGGTGGCGGTGGCCGCGGTATGCGTGTCGTCCGAAAAATGGAAGACGTGGAAGAACTTTTCCGACGTGCAACCTCCGAAGCACTAGCAGCTTTTGGCAATGGTGCCATGTTTATCGAAAAGTTTGTCGAGAGACCAAGGCACATTGAAGTACAAATTCTCGGTGATCGTGCCGGAAACGTTGTTCACCTTTACGAGCGCGATTGCTCAGTCCAGCGACGGCATCAGAAGGTGGTGGAAATCGCTCCAGCACCCAATCTTAACCAAGACGTTCGCGATCGCATGACCACCGATGCCGTAAGACTTTGCAATCACGTCGGTTATGAGAATGCGGGCACCGTCGAATTTCTGGTGGATGAAGCAGGACGCCATTATTTCATTGAGGTTAACGCCCGCTTACAGGTATGTGTGGTAATGTCGTTAAACCATTTTTCGATGCTCAAGGTCGAACTTTCGATTTTCAGGTAGAGCATACCGTAACTGAAGAAGTGACGGGTATTGACCTTGTCCAACATCAAGTCAAAATCGCCGAAGGCCTAACTCTTCCAGAATTGGGATTGGATCAGAGTCAAATTAAAATCCAAGGCAGTGCCATTCAGTGTCGCATGACAACAGAAGACCCAGCTAAAAACTTCCAGCCGGATACTGGCCGTATTGAAGTTTTCAGAAGCGGAGAGGGCATGGGCATTCGTTTAGATAGTGCATCAGCTTTTGCAGGCGCTATTATCTCTCCGTATTATGATTCATTGCTGGTCAAAGTCATTGCTCATGCTGGAAATTTGCCGGCCTCAGCCGCCAAAATGGTCCGTGCGCTAAGAGAATTCCGCGTCCGCGGTGTCAAAACCAATATACCATTCCTTCTCAACGTTTTGGAAAATCAGAAATTCTTAACGGGCACATTGGACACCTACTTTATCGACGAACATCCGGAACTTTTCCAGTTTGTACCGTCCCAAAACCGCGCACAAAAGTTGCTCAACTACGTCGGTGACGTTCTGGTCAATGGGCCGCTCACTCCGCTGGGCACCGATCTCAAACCGGCGGATGTAGTCCCGCTAGTTCCACCCGTTGATTCATCCCAAAGACTTACCGGCTTCCGTGACATTCTTACCGAACAAGGTCCGGAAGCATTCGCAAAGGCCGTCCGCAACCACAAGGGTTTACTGCTGATGGACACGACGTTCCGCGATGCCCATCAGTCACTTCTTGCCACTCGAGTTCGCACACACGATCTCCTTAAAATTTCACCGTACGTAGCGCAGAATTTCTCGTCGCTTTACAGTCTGGAGAATTGGGGTGGCGCCACGTTCGATGTAGCCATGCGATTCCTTCACGAATGCCCGTGGGAACGATTGGAGGAAATGAGGCGTCTCATGCCAAATATTCCATTCCAAATGCTATTGCGTGGAGCCAATGCCGTCGGGTATACCAGTTACCCAGATAACGTGGTTTACAAATTCTGCGAACTAGCCGTTCAGACAGGTAAACTATTCATAAAATTATTGCACACAAATGGGTTCTTGATTATTTATCATTGATACAACAGGAATGGATATTTTCCGCGTTTTCGATTCTCTTAATTACTTGCCCAATATGATGCTGGGCATTGATGCTGTGGGCAAGGCCGGCGGTGTTGTTGAAGCGGCAATTTCTTATTCCGGTGATATCTCCGATCCGTCTCGAACCAAGTATACGCTTCCCTATTACCTGGATCTTGCCGACGAATTAGTCAAAGCTGGCACGCACGTGCTCTGCATCAAAGACATGGCTGGGCTCTTGAAACCACGAGCAGCCACGATGCTCATTGATGGAATCCGCCAACGCCATCCTGACGTTCCGATTCACGTCCACACTCACGACACGTCTGGAGCTGGAGTAGCGTCTATGCTGGCCGCTGCTCAAGCTGGAGCTGACGTTGTAGATGTAGCTGTTGATTCCATGTCAGGCATGACTAGCCAACCGTCCATGGGCGCTGTTGTGGCCAGTCTCCAGGGCTCGGAATTGGACACTGGTCTTTCCCTTGAGTCCGTCAGCGACTACTCGGCTTATTGGGAACAAACACGTACATTGTACGCCCCGTTTGAATGCTGCGTTACCATGAAATCGGGCAACGCTGATGTCTATCTCAACGAAATCCCAGGCGGCCAGTACACCAACTTGCAATTCCAGGCGTATTCACTCGGACTGGGCAATCAATTTGAGGCTATCAAGAAAGCCTACAGAGAAGCCAATCTCCTTCTAGGTGACATCATTAAAGTCACACCGTCCAGCAAAACGGTCGGAGACCTGGCCCAGTTTATGGTTCAGAATAAATTGTCTGGACAGGACGTCCTTGATCGTGCTGAAGAATTGAGCTTCCCCAAATCAGTTGTCGAATTCATGCAGGGATATTTGGGCATTCCGTATGGAGGTTTTCCGGAACCATTTCGCACTCGAGTTCTTAAGGGAATGAAGAAAGTAGAGGGTCGTCCTGGAGCCACCATGGCGCCTTTGGATCTGGACAAGCTCAAGGCCGACTTGATTGAAGCTCATGGCAACCAGGTATGTTGTGTCATTGATATACTTATCATTTAAAACTAATAATACTTGAACTTGTTTTCAGATTCGTGACGTTGACGTCATGTCAGCTGCAATGTATCCTTCAGTCTGCAAAGAATACCTAGAGTTCCGCTCTAAATATGGTCCAGTCGACAAGTTCGCCACCCGCATCTTCTTAACCGGTCCCAAAGTAGGCGAAGAATTTGAAGTAACAATTGAGAAGGGCAAAACGTTGCACATCAAGACTCTAGCAATGGCCGAGGATCTTACTAGGACTGGTGACCGCGAAGTTTTCTTTGAGCTCAACGGTCAGTTGAGGTCCGTCTTCATCCGCGATAAAACTGCTGCCAAAGAGTTGCATATCCATCCTAAAGCGGAAAAGGGTATCAAAGGCTCTGTCGGAGCCCCTATGCCTGGCACTGTGATCGATCTCAGAGTGAAAGTGGGTGATAAAGTGGAAAAGGGACAGCCATTGGTCGTTCTGTCAGCCATGAAAATGGAAATGGTCGTCCAATCCCCTTGCGCAGGTATATTTTGTTTTATTACTTGCTACTTTGAATGAAAATGAAAATCTTAATTAATCGCATTCTGTTAATAGGAACCGTGAAATCGGTGGCAATCAGCAAAGATATGAAACTTGAAGGTGATGATTTGCTCCTGAACATCGAAGAATCCAAATAAATAACAACCACTTTCACTCCGTCGAAACCAAATATTGCCACGTTGTTTTCTTCCGTAGTCATCAATGGCGTAGCCTTTCAGTGTTGGCTTTTCTTTTGGAAGGTGAAGGGCGTCGAGTGGCTCATAATCATTTTATTCAGGCAGTTGTGTGTTGTGTTTTTTCCTTCATTGTCTTTGTTAAAATTTATCTGAATTGCTTGTTCTCTCTATCAAGCCTCTCGGTCCGTGGACGCCGCATTGTCTTCCTAAAACTCTGATTCATTTTACTTTAAAGTTAGCTTAGCATTACTTTTTGCTTTGCGTTAACTACGTATTGATTTGGCTGTCTCGTTCTGGGAATGGCACTTGTCATTTTGCTACCTACAGTATGTCAATTGTGTTGGGATATGATTCCATTATCGATTTTCTTGATTTGGCTTTGCAAATGACATGTCTATTGTCTTGTTATTCAAAATATAATAGATAACTTGTGTTCATTGCTTAAAACCACTTTAAGTCCTCTCTTGTATTGTTTCCCGCCTAATTTTAGATTAAGATTTCATGAATTTTATTACGTCTAATCATTGTTATTTTTCGTGAAACGTCCATTACGAGGATAGCAGCGAATGCTTCCCTTTAGTTTCTCTGGTACAAGTATCCATAGATACAAAGACATGCAAGTGTAACAATATCAATCGTACTAATTTTAGTAGCGGCACTGCCGAAAAGAGGGACATTGATGTCAGGTGCATAACTAATAGCTTTGTGCAAATCGGCAGCAGTGCAGCAGAAAGTGTAACCTTTTTTTATATCTGTCAACGCAACAATGGCTTCGTTCACCCAAGGAACCTGGTCGCAGACATTAGGACAAATAATATCTTCTTCCTTCACTGGGTTCAGGTAAGGATTGTTAATGCCGATCACAGCTGTGGCAGTGTTTGAAATGGGATCGTGAATCAATTTCCAATAATATTTTGGAGCTGGGATTAAACCGTTGTTATTTTCGTCAAAGGCCAGATAGATGGGTTGTTGAACATTGTTGATGTCAGCCAAGGTCATCACCGAAAACGTTCCTGTGTAAACTGTCAAATCTAGTTGACGGCTAAGTGCTTCACTGCGGATGCCATTTTCTAGTAATCTACGAAAAATGTCCAATTACGTCTATTTGTGAGTAAGAAAACGATTAGTGTTGAAATCAAGCCGAAAGACTTCAGTCATACCTCCAGTTGCCACCGTTAAATGTTTGAAATTGGGGCGCCGTGTTCGTAAAGTAGAAGCTAGCATCTTGACTTGCAGCATCAATAAAGTCTCCATTAGGTGACATGTGCCCACGAGACAAAAAGTATTGTGAATTTGGCTTGATGTACTCTGCCGCCAATTGTTCGGAACCCAAAATTTTTGCTATAGTTTTAGTTTGTTGTTTTTGCGTGTAAGCCACGCTGACGTTTATCCCGGGAAAGTAGATGTCTTGACTAAAGGGCGGGCGTTTGTTACTCTTGTCGCCGGCATTAGCCGAGCGGCCAGATACAACGTTGACAGAATAGTAATTCAATGCCAAATTTTTGTCGTGGCACATGTCGTACAACGGGAGGAATTCGTTGCCAAACTCCCATCCATTTCGGATCAGAGTACCAGGACCGTTTGCACACGATCCTCTTTCAACTAGCACTCCGCGATTTTGTTTTAAACATCCTAATTGGCCGTAAGAGAGTTCCGTCCCGTCTTGCAGCTTTAATTTTGAATTGGCCGTGCAAGTTGCAGGATTTCGTTGATAACCAGTCTTTTGTAGAAAATTTCCCATGCCCAAACAGCTGACAGTCACTTGTTCGCCCTCATCCAGATTGATAACCCTTGTCGTGCCCTCCAATACAGGCATAACGATTTTCAAATTGGCGTCGATTAAATGAGGCGGATATACAGGTGACGTGGTGTCTAGATTGAATTCACATCCTGGCGCAATAAAGTAAAATTCATTCAATCCGATTGTAACCATCAGATATGAATAGAAAACGAATACCAGTGTTAGCGTTGCGTTTGCAGTAGACGAGGAAAACCTGTGAACAAATGAAAAGCATACACAATTTCAAACGAAATTCCTTTACTAGGAATTGCATTTTTAAACTTCTTCCACAAGTTTTGCGCTCTTTTTTTACCTACTATACCGACCATAATGAATAGCCACGAAATTCATTTATCTTAATTTTTTTTTCGGCTTGATAAAGTTTCAGATAACGTATGGGCAGGTGCGTGCAACAACATCGTCGATTGGGCACATACGTCAAGCAAGGTACTAAGGATGGACGCATTTTTTCGGCCTATCACCTAGTAAGATAAGACGAACACCTTTATTCCCATCACATGAAAAGTAAGTATATCAACCAACAAAATTGTTTGACGCCAATGCAAATTAGTTGTTACAGTGAATGACGTGGCGAATCACAGTAGCTGAATTAACTTGTATTATCCAACTTGTTTTATAGCAATGCAACCGCTAACGATGTGCAACCGAGCGAACTATTTTGAATGCATAAAACTACAATAGTTTCGTAAGGAATAACTTACAAAATCGATTCTTTATAGTAACAACAAAATTCAGGAAAAGGAAGTTTGATTTCGGTGCGGATTTATATATTTTCGTGCAGGAACAATGAACACAGAGGTTGAACGGGATAAAATTCCAAGTCAAATACAGTAATGAGAAAAAGATATTTAAAGATTTTAAATAACATAAATAAATACAAACGGAAGAGATTTTAGAATCACTGGCTGACTGATGGAATGGATGCACCAAAATTCAAGTAATGGGTAACAATTTTTCCGGTAACATCTTGGACGAGCAGTGAAGGCTGAATCACGTCTTTCACGTCAAACCAGCTTAAACAATATCGATGGATGTTGGTCGGATTCTTTGTGAAATCCCAGTATTTGACAAGGCGATCATCTTCGGCGTGGAGTTCGATGAGGCGGATTCCATTTGGCACCTTTACTTCAAGTCCACTGATTTGAATAGGCCCTTTGTCTTCTAGTTGGACACATTTACCAAACCAACTGTTTAAACATAAAAGTAAGTTTATGGCTTAATGGCTTAAAGTAAACCATACTCATTTTGTTATCTTACGGGTGGCCGGAGAGCAAAACAGCAGCTGACCGGTGGAAGTAGGCCTGCCCATCTCGATCCCATTTCCTATCATCCTTATCATTCCCGATGGATCGCATCCCAAAACTTACAGACGTGACTTTTGTTGGCGCTCGGACACGGACGGAGATCTCCCGACTGCCACACCTTCTCCTCAATTCTTCACGGATCGGTAAGTATTGTTAAACGGTTAATTTTTACCGTGTGAAAAATTATATTTACCTGTGCCGTGATGCTTTGCTTGCGAATTTCCAACAGTGAAGAAAAGATCAAGCTCTTCGAACCCTCTTGCCATAACTCCAAAGTCAGTGTGAACTAGATCAAAGATGTGACCTATTTCATGTAGGGCCGCTCCCAAACTTGTGGCATAACAGCCACTTAAAGTACCTCTGCGAACGAGAAAACAGAACCGAATACTGAATCAATTTGCACATTCGAGACGTTGCCTAGACAACGATTCACCTGGAACCACTGTCGTCAAAAAGCGTAGAATCTATAGGAATAGAAGATGTTAGGCAGGAAACTACATCCTTTAAATCACAGGCCCAGCTGTGTAAGCCAGATGAGCTAATCATGGCCAAGTGCCCCCTTCCACAAGCAACATAGCCTTTGATTTCATTTGATTCTTTAAAATACTCTGTGCAACTAAGGAAAGCTAAGACTTTAACCCCCTGCACAAAGACTCCATTAGCTAACAGCTCTCTTGCAGTCATGTTCCATATTTTTTCACTTGTCCAGGCAAAAAATTGCTCTTTGGTATACTGACTATGAAATATCTCACATACCTCTTGCCCATTTTCTGTGGAAAGATTGAAAGTTTTTCTGCCTAGACCTAGCTCATTTAGCCTTTCGGCAGTCATGCACTGCAGCAGTTTTACACCAGTTACAATTCTTTTACAAGCAGATTCTGAGGAATTTAAACAAGTTTCACTAGATTGAAATTTTCCTGTATCTCCTTTTGGTACAACATAAAGGAGCTTCAAAACTTTATCACAAATATTTGGCTTTCTTTCCAAATTTAAAGAATATTGTCCTACATGAAGTTCACTGTCACACGTAATATTGACCAAATTGGTACCCAATTTCAATTCGATAATGCATTTGAACCGCCCATCTTGAACAGTAAACTCGGATATCTGATTGTCGGTTAGTACTAAAACTTTACAATTTAATGTTTTACAAACATTTTCGCGACACGTAACTGTTCCCCTTAAAAATGCTATCGCATATTCAAAACTATCATTAGAGTTAACGTTTTCTAAATTAATTTCAACCGGATGCATCGACATTTCTCCGGAACCGAGAATAACGTGAAACTTCACAGCGAAAACAGACAATGTTTACATTTAAACGGAACCAGGCTGCAATGTGAGGCCTTCCCCTTCCCTTCACGTCCATTTATTAACTGTTTTTTCAGGTCCAGTTCTCGCTGTCTTTAGTAGCGACGTCTATTTAAAAATATTATTATTGCAAACTAAAACTAATAATTAAATCTATCAAGACTTAGTTTTTAAGTATTTTTTTTTTAGAAATTCTCTTATTTTATGTTTTTCACGGTTTTTTGTACTAACAAGTAAGTAACAACTACTAGCTATTGCCGTTCTGATTTGTTATGTTTGGCCTTCGGCTTATAGTGCAAGCATAGAGGTGCAAGTATTACTTAGTTGTTTCCCGATTGACAACTAGTCACAATAACAAATAACAAACGTCTGTTGTTTGTTATAACTTTAGCTTATTCCGTTGGGCGGGATAATGGCTCGGGTGGTGAAGAAGGCTGTTTATGGAACGTTACCTA
This sequence comes from Daphnia sinensis, assembly GCA_013167095.2. NCBI lineage: Eukaryota > Metazoa > Arthropoda > Branchiopoda > Diplostraca > Daphniidae > Daphnia > Daphnia sinensis. The sequence goes on from CM023197.1 coordinate 7,865,156, forward strand.
GCCATAGTCGAGTGCAGCTTTTGCAGCGGGGGCACCCCTCTAGAAATTCACAGCAAAATAGCATCACATTGGAAAGAGAAGATTCACAATCAGAGACTAGTTCTTCATCCGGAAACAGTTCCGTAGAGTGCAGTCCAAGACGAAAGGATGAATTTTTACGTTACGAGGACAGTGATGAAGAAGAAACGTACACTACTTCTAGCAAAATCTCACATAGCTTTGTAGATCTGGTATCACAACGTTCCCTGGGACATGGCCACCCTGCTAGTGTTAATTTGGAGTATGGAACAAGACATTTACTGACAAATGGGAATCTCAGGTTAGTTTTTCTTAGTTTTTTTCTTTTTGTTTCTCAAATGTTTTTATTCATATCAATCACAGGGAACACCCAACACATTTGGGTGAGATGAACAAAATCTTCTGTTCCCAGTGGCTTAATGAACACCAAATAGTGTTTGGTTCCAAATGCAATAAGGTAATATAGTATTCTTCTTTTTCATCAGTGCACATACAAATTAATTTTTTTTTTTCATTTTTCAGTTATCTGTCTATGACCTCAATAAGAGGGAACTGTTTTCCATACCACTATTGACAAGCTTGCAAAACCGACAACCTGAAAGTCAATGTGGCATCCATGCATTGGCCATTAACCCTTCCCAGTCTGTACTCGCGACAGGCGCAGAAAACACCAATGATATCGCCTTTTATTCCCTACCGACTTTTGATCCGCTCGCCATCGGCGAGGTAGCCCTAGTCTAAATTGAAATGTAGTACAATATTGAATTAACATTTCTTTTCTCACTTCTTCGATGCTAGGGTGCGCACAGTGACTGGATGTTTGACCTTAAATGGCTGGACGATTGGTTTCTCGTCTCGGGGTCCAGAGATACTACCATGGCCTTGTGGAAGCTGGAAGAAGTGTACCATCCAAAGGTGATCAATTTCAAGGCCCTGGCCGTCAAACGTTGTAAAACGGCAGAGAAAGTGCGAGCATTGGCTTTCAACAAAAGAGATATTGAGATCGCCGCCCTTAGTCTCAACGGCTACATTCACGTCTGGAAAGCAGACACATTCAAACAAGTAATAAAGTCATGCTGCTTGCCGAACGTGAAAATATCTAGCATTATTCCGCGCGTAATTAGATGGGGTCACAAAAGCTACACCATGGTACGGAGAACGTGTGCTTGGGATACCACGACGAGCGCAACTTATATGCTGTTGGTTCCCGCTCTCACACCACTGTGCTAGACGCGCGTAGTCTTCAGCCTATTCAAAATAAAAACATTGCTTCTCCTTACCCGACGTGCGGTACGTAAAAGTGTAGCTCATCAGAGAAAACTTTTTACGCGATAAACTTATATTTCCTACTTTGCCGTCCAGGCATTCGATCTGTCAGCTTCCGTGGGGATATTTTGACTATTGGGACCGGGACCGGATCCATCCTATTTTACGATCTGCGATCTTCAAAATATATGCTTTTCAAAGATACGCCGAAAGAAATTGTATTCAAAACCAGTACCGGCTGGGTGGTACGTATCAATGTTTGGTAAAAATTTCTCGCCATTAGTTGGTGTGATTGAAGAAAAACGATTTATTTACACGTTTTCGCAATTTAGGCAGGGGATGATTTTGCGGAAGCCATGGCACGTTATACGCCAGCCATTTATACCCATTGCTACGATTCGAGTGGGACTAAGCTTTTCGCAGCTGGTGGACCATTAGCGGTTGAACGCCGAGGCAACTATGCATCTGTTTGGAGTTGATTTTTACATAACCGCCAAAGTCATGCCGTCGGGATCTCTTAACAAATAAAATCTCACACACAAAAACAAACGCAAGTCGATTTGATTACTACATTATTCAGTTTACCATGTTAATTGTTCTCTTTTGTACCGTACGGGATTGAAAAAATTTAGGGGCGAAATTTAGTACAATAACAGACTATATTGACATTAACTTATGAATTATTGACTGTTGATTGATGAAAAATAAAGTTGCTAACCAAGGTTATAAATAGCCTGTATTAGCGCCTTTTTACTGCCGACGCAAGCCATAGATTCAGTCTGTCACCTTCCTCTCCACAATTTTCGACTGCCCATAGTTTGTCACGATGCCGCGGATTTGACAACAGAAATTTCTTTAAAACTTGGAGGGAAAAAAAGGTCAGTACCATGTAGCTATATATTTTGAGGCACTGAAAATTTAAAGTTGTATGCATCACCTAATTCCAGTGAACGAGAAATTGGTTGGCTGAAACCAATATTTTCATCAGGGAAGTGAACAGTTAATAGTTCTTCTATCATTGCAGTCCCCCAACCTTGCCTTCGATGAGCCTTACAAATAAATACTGCATCCAAGATAGGCAATTCAAATGGAGGGCCACCTTCTTCTTGTAAACCTTTGTTTAAGAACACCATAGTTAATTAAGAAGTTTCAAGTGGTTCACAAAAAATGAAAGACATATTTTAAAACAGGAGATACCTTTCAGTCTTACAACATAGAATCCTACTGCTTCCTGATTTACAAATAACAGTTTTACAAGTGTTTGCTTGGTGGGTGGACATCTGTACAATGTTTCCATCTGCGAAAGATCTGGTGGCTCTTTAGTTGTGTGGAATTCAATCAGACTTTTTAGCTTTTTCCAATCTTCTTCTGTTTTGCACTATCACCCCAACAAAAGAAATACAATTTTATAAATATTTTAACAACAGTCACTCTTTTCTTCAACTACTACTAGAGTAAAAAGTTTTTTTTTTTCGATTTACCACGGACCAACCGTCGCTATGTTGCTTGGAATGCATTTTCTGAATTTTTTTATTTAGTGGGGTGACACAAGCTCTTTGACACGAAGTTGAATTGTTGCAATTTGCAAACTTTGTTACAAAAAAACATTCAATGGCAAATGAAAATAGCAACATGCTCACATGTTATGCATAACATTTGCAACCGCCATCTCCTAGCAGTTCAAGCCATTTTGTGAATAGCCACCTATGGAACACCGTTTGACTCACGTGTTTGGACAACCTTGAAAACCGGCGGCGCAAGTGACGCTCCGTATCGTGGACCGAAAGGACTACTGTAAAAGTAATGAGATATCCGGACATGTCGTTCTTATTACAGGAATGACGTATTATTAGTGAAGTAAAGTAGTCTAGGCCATGTTTAGGCATTCCGCTGCCATAATGACGCAAGGACAAGGAAACGCAAAAGTATTCGATATAGGAATCATGGGTCAGCCAGAGACGACCAGAACGACGCGGACAACGTCACACGCAAAACACCCTTTAGTCGTAGAAATAATATTATGGGCCCATGGTCGTCTGGAAGTCCAAAATAGGCAGGGTTTCTTCACACTGTGAAGCGGTTACATCGTATGTAGGCTACGTGCACAATGACCTTTAATGAATCGCCGCCAAGAATCCCTACAACGATCGGCTTATAAGCTTTTACTTACTAAGTCTGTTGCATTTACTTTTTTTTTTCAAGACAGACGTAATATGACAGGCCTACGTGAAACATAATTTATAGCCACCAAAGAATATACTTTTAAAGTCACTAGTTCAGCAATCAGCCAAAAGCTTTCACCTTATGGTTTGTACACAACCCGTACACAACGAATGAGCAACGCGTTTGAACCTTGCACTTTCCAAAATGTTCCAACAATGTCAGTCTTCTCTCCAGCGCTGAACCATTCACAACCATCATTCTTCTGTAGGCATCGATTCGGTAAAGCATCAGTAGGTCCTGGAACAACATTTCATCCATTTTTTTTTAGATAAAATTATAGAGTTTATTATTTTATTTTTATATAAATTTTTTCGATGAAATTTTGAACCACAATCTAGCACCATTTTAACCTCTGGTAGGCTAATTAATTCAACAAATTTTGGATATAAGCCGTGTAGATTGTTGGGGCTATACTATTACCATGGTGCTTTTACTTTTACGAAACGATATTGATTGCAGTTGTGTTTTATGTTTCCACAAATAGATGGCGGTGATGGAAACTAGAATGCAATGGCAAATGTCAGTATTCCTGATAGGATTGTTCACTTCAATAAACACCGTAAGCTCTTCAGGCCATGGAGAACGACAATTTCATTCTGAAATCCTTTGGCATCCTTTGATGAAACAAAATATGACGGCAGTGGCAAACGACACCCAGAATGAACCCAAACACTTTGACGGAGACAAAACTTATTTTCAAGTGGATTACGACAATGTCGGAGGTAGATGTCAAAAACCATATTCATTTCAATTCTACAACTAGAACTGGAACGATACATATGCTAACAACGGGAACTATAACCTAACGATTGACATTATACATAAATTTTCTTGAATCTATTGAAACAGAGACAATCCCCGACGTGGCTAGATTTACGATGGATTTTACGACACCTGCATCAAGCAAATCATTAGGTATAAACTTGAATAAGTAAGGATGAACAAGAATTTTAAAAATGTAATAACAAATCACATTTGAACGCAGAAAAGATGATTTTGCCAAATATGATGACGGGAACAAACACTTCGAAAAAATCGCGCATCATATTCAACGCCTACACCGAGCAATCTATCCAGCGTAATTCCAATGTGACCTACACCAAAACAACCGCTACGGATGGTCACCCGGTGAACGGGACAAGCGGCATTTACACAGCCAAGACATCAGGATTTTATGGTTTCATCTTTCACGCCATTACCTCCGACTCGAAAAATGTATTGCCTATCGCTGAATTGCGAGTGAACGGCGTTGCAGTAGCCACGGCTGCCGCGTTCAACGGTGGCACTTATAAGACTCTTACTTTGATTGCCGGCGCACAACTAAAACAGGATGATTGCGTCTCTATTTTCGTACTCGGTGGGCCGTTGTTCGAGAACGTCAACAAACATAGCCAACATCGAGCATCGTTCGCAGGAACACTCATGATTTAGAGTTGGCAAATGAAATGATAACGTTGTATTGTCCATCTAACTGATGAAAATATATGCTACGTTTCTTTCTTTCTCTTCTTTCCTTCTTTCCTTCTTTCTTTTCTCAGTTGAAGCAAGTGCCGTTTTAGCACATACAGATGAGAGAGAGCACTGGGTACGTACTAGGTATTTTGGCAAACCTAACATAAATTAACTTGAAGATAATAATTAAAAAACCTACCTGAAAAATCAGACAGGAGGACGTGACGGATGAACGAGGATCCCACCTTCAGGTCATTTGGTCCGACCATAACAATAAAAGTCCAAACAAATTGCAGGTGGCTTCCTTTCTGCTCACAAAGGCGCTTACCTGGGTAGATAGTTTAAAACGTTCTCAAGGGAAACCCACTTTCACCATCTTTGCTTGTTTACTTCGATCTTCATATATAGCTTCCAATCAGAGTGAAGGTCGTCACACCATTGGTTGCTATTAAAATGCCGATGCAGTACGTCAAAGATAAGAAGTCCTTTTTTCCCTGACCTTTACCTCTTATCCTTTTCTTGTACCACTTCTCGCACAGACTGGGCCAGGCAAAAAAAAAAACGAAACGACATGGTAACAAGCTGGTAAGTTGATCGTGCGTTATAACCCATCCATCACTGGTTTTCCCTTTCAACCATCTGGTAGTCGATGCCTCAAAACTTTCCGGCAAAAGGTATTCTAATAGATTTTTGAGGCTTCTCGCGTAAAAAACACGAAAGGAAGCAGACATCAAACTCAGCAGTGTCCATTTCTACATTTCCTCGCTAAAAGCTAACTGCGGTAATTCCCCTTTTGGAATTATTCCCATTCGTGCTGGCACTCCTTACAGAGTCTACGTGCAGTAAAGCCCACGTGTCATAGGATTACGAATGAAATAGCACGACATACCCAAGACAACACCTTTTGGCTGTATGGTTTCCACGCATACGGCATAGCCGCAATGGAAACTAAACGGATATCGACGCTTGTTTTGTTTTTCATTTTGTTATCTTTTTGCCATTGCCAGCGTGTGAGTTCGAACAGTAAAGTGAGTGAAATGAAGAGCAATCAAACGAACAGCATCTTCTTGTTTGGCAAGACGAAGAGATTCACGGGTAATTTCATTCATTCATTGTTTGTCCAAACCATCCCTTTCGACTGGGATGGCTTTGGGATGCTTTTAATGAGCACTGTTGACCCGCGATTGGGACAGGAAGCAATGCCAAATAGCTTAATTTTCTTAAATGTCACTTTCTAAATATTAGACAAGGAAACGTGCTTTGTTAAGCTTAGACTTTGTTGAGCTTGACTGTATGACTTCTGAAAGGTAAGCTGCAATAAAATGTGTTCTTTTTTGTTTCACCTTTGCGATTGCAGGAATTGATAGCAGTGCCACTGACCTGAAAGCAGATGCCTTGTCTGCATGGAGGACGAACGTTTACATTGGTATAACTCAACTAATTATACATCAAGCTCACCAATGACAGTGATAATTCTCTTTTAACATTCAGTTACAGTGCTTGGAACATCTTTGAAAGTCAAAACAAATTCTAGCGAAATTTTTGACAAGAATAAGAAAGCAGATGGGATCAATTTTAACGTTTTCACTGACCAACGGACTCCGGAGAATTCCATTGTTAACAACACCTTCCACCATATAGACTACCAAAACGTGATGGTGCTGGCCATCCGCGGCGTCTTTACTGTCGAAAGTACTGGCCCGTACTTGTTCAATTTCAATGATGTAGGCACTGCAGGAATCAGGCATACTGGCACGGTCGTTCGATTGCTCGTTAACGGGATAACACGGGCTGTGGCGTATGATCGTCTTAGACATCAAAAACTCTCCAATCTTCCAATAGTCTTGTTACATCTGAAACGTGGTGATCGAGTTCATGTATTCGTGTCTGCTCGAATTCCCGTTAACGGCACAGACGATGATTATGCTCCATTTTCTGGCATCAGTTTGTTATAGGGGTTGTTCCTAATTTAACGCTCCTACGGATTTCAGTTGAATACACTGTGCATGTTGATTCGTTGAATTGAAAGACTCTGAACAGTTGTGAAAACTTGCTCAAATTGCATACATAAGTGTGTGTTTCTGTTAGGGATGGTACGGGATGGTAACTCCGTAAATGTACTTCGCTTGCTTTCTAACAAAAATTTTGGTGCCGGAACTTATTTGGATTCAAACATGAAGAAAAACGAAACTTCTTTCAAGTCCTCCTTGGAAGCCAAACATATGAAAATCACAGAATAGCAAAGCTTTCGGTCTTCAATTGTTATAGTAGAAAGAAATACATTTAAATTTTTTTTTGGCCAGCTCAAGTAACTAACTAACGCAGCTGTGCTTCTTCGCCTGAGGTATTAAGATACATAAGTTTAATACTTTAATGCCAGTTTGAAAAATGAAACGAATTTTCGAACAATCGAAATTTTACCCCAAACATCACATCTTCCCCGGAACGCAGAGAATATATCCAATGTAAAATCAATGCAATTCAACGTTCAATAACAGAAGCCCTAGTAGATATGCAACCACTTAACCGGGCTCATTCAAATAAACTAGCCTTTTTGGATCAGAGCATTATAAACCTTACCGGGATTATGCGGTGCATCCTTACATGAGTATATATACAATCATCGAGTGAACAGATAACCGTTTATGGCGAGTATCAGCTTGCAGGGGTTTGTTTATTATCTGGATAAATATATATAGTACATCAATACAACAAGTTAAAGAAGGTAAACACATGAGCAAATGCGGATACCTTAGAATAACGTAGGGCATCAAAGTTCACCTGTGTATTACATGGGCTCTAACAATGAACAGTTTACGACTATTTCTACAATCAGTGTTCTTTTTTAAACGCAAAGCGAAGTTCATGATCGTAATGATTGCATGCAGTCGATGGGATCAATGAGATGGATAGGCTAGTCATTTTACGAGGAGGACGTGTCCGTCTTTACTGTACCAATCGAGTTGTTGTCGCCATTCGGGCTGCGTTTCGACTTGCGATCTTCGACGACGATGCACAGCCACGGATAAAGCTCCTTGAGGCACTCACGGTACTTTGGATGCGACAGGGCGTAAATGATGGGATTGTAAAGGGCCGACGTTTTCGCGCAAATGATGGGCACCTCGGTGATGAGCGGCGTGACAAAGGCGGAATCGTGCCACGTACCCAACATGCAAATGGTAGTGAACGGCGTCCAGGCAAAGATCCACAGCATAATGTTGACGACGGCCACTTTGGCAGCTCGGATCTCAGCCGAAACGGCCTGCTCCTGTTCCTTGTTGCCACTTCTCAGCGAAGTGACGTTCATTTTCTTGGCCTGTTCACGCAGCTCTTCTTCGTGCTTGAACACTGCCTTGACAATGAAGAAATAACAGCCGACGATGACGATAATGGGACCTGCGTACTGGAAGAAGCACGAGGCTAAAATGTAGCTCTTGTGGTTCATGGTTGTCGTGTATGAGTCAAACGAACACCTGTCCGACAATCCACCAAAAACTCGTAAAGTCATGTAGTAGATGTCAAATGGCATTGTAGATTTATGGTCACTTACGTGCCGAGCATGCCATCCAAAGCGTAGAGGCCCCAGCCAACAAGTGGCGCGAGAGCCCAGCCGAAAGACCAAACCCAATTGAATACAATGAGCAGTGATACTTTTGCGTAAGTCAGTGGTTTGCCGCTGAATCCTTTGACGATGACGTTGTATCGATCCCAGCTGATGACTATTTTCGATGAAATAGATATAAGACAGAGATATCCATCAAATTAATAAATGAAGTGGAATTGAATTCATTACACTTACTAGTTAAAGTGGTAATCTGACTGTATCCGAAAAATGCTCCTGTAATTGTATGACACAACGATGCAACGGAGATTCGATTAAAAATCCGTATAGCTTCCTATAAATAAGGAACATACCGCAAAAGGCGTGGATTTGACATCCCATGTGACCGAATTGCCAAGGTCCTCCCAAGAAGAAATTGTATACAGCCTCTGGGATGAGAGTTAACATCAGCATGAGATCGGACACCGCCAAATTGATGACGAGCATGTTGGCCGGCGTTCGCAGTGCTGCGAAATGGCTGAAAATCTTCAACACCATAATATTGCCAGCTATCGCCATGCTACCTGCAATTAGACATATTCGAATTGAATGCATAATAACCTTATTTTTTTTTTAATTTGATTAAACAGTATACCCATGACAAGGTAGTAAAGACCAAAGAAATAAGCCCAGAGCGGATGGACGGCCTTCTGGGTTTGCCAGTGTGGATGCAGCAACGGTTTGACGTAATCGGGAGCGAATTTGTAGACGGTAAACGAATCGGGAACGGTCCACGGGTCGAATATCTGCTCCTGAACGTAAGCTGCTGGCACCAGCGTTTCGTTCATCTTCAAGAACATGATGTATATTTGAGTGATACCGTTTCTCCCGAATTACGTCAAACGGGCCAATCAGAGATCGATGCTTTCAAGTGTCCTGGGTAGTATGTGACTATTTGTTCCACGATGAAACTGATTGCCACGAACTCGTTGTTCGTCGTCGCTGGGTGGATGGTAATGACTGGTTGATAGGCAACCCCGTTTATATATGTGTATACACAAAGCCATCCACAGAGGGTGAAGAGTGCCAAAACCAATGAGAAGACAAAATCTTGGCTAATTGGATTGCATCGTAAACGTGCCGGTAAGGCAATTTTGTCGGTTTTCCTGGTAGCGACTGTCTTGATACCTTTAAGTCATACCATAAAGAGGTGGTGGTCAGCAAGTGAATCTAAAGGTTAGACCATAATATTAACTCAGTTACCTTTTTCTAGTTTTGGTCGATTGACTCTGTTCTTTTGCCGACTGCCATTTAGAGAGACAAGGTGTATACGGATCACTACACTACAACATTTTGGCTATTCTTAGTTCATTAAAGAAAACAAAATGTGAGTTTGTACGGTACGTCAAAAGAATATGCAGATTATATATCACACGTAAGCCGTTCATTTCTTGCCATTCAAAGGTTGACACTGTGCGTAAACGAGATCGTAGTAGTCTAGTAAAACCTTCTCAAAGACCGAAGAAAAAGGTTAGGATTACACGTGGAAATGAAACCTCATCACGAATAACGAAAGGAATTGTCCTCACGTCTTTTCCATGGTCATGACGATCTTTGCAATTTCGGGTAAAACAGAAAAAAGAAAAGAAAAGCAAAAGCTTACACAAACATAGCTAGATTTGCGTGGTGTAATAAATTCGATGTCCACAACACCTTTTGCTAGCCAGGTTATTCACAGATAATGCGAACCCGATGACAGACGCCTAAGCCTTGTTTTTTGAACCTCTTCGTTATTCTGCAGTCGTGCAGTCGTACGATTCTCTATGATACAGCAGATGAAAAACGCGCCATTTCTACCGGTTAAGCAGAACGCCACCCTTTTTAGGTGCGATTGAGCTCATTTATGGGGCGTTTTCTTCGTTATTTAGTTTTCCATGTTTTGCTTTTTGTTTGTTTTTTCTTGCTGGTTGAACAAAGGTAATCCAATTACTTGTCGGGATGTTAACAGTAAATCGCTTTGAAAGTTGCGGTAACCGTGGGCAAAACGCATACGGCTTCCGTTTTAGAAGAAATTGACCACACAACAAAACTATATCGCCAACGCCACACAAAAGTCGATAAATACAAGCGAAACTCTCATGGGCTCTCAGTCTGATTTCGATCGTGACTCTTGATTAGGTAGCCTATTAGTGGAAAACATATGCATCAGCAAGTCCATACACAGAAGCCTGTACCAGTGTACCTGTATTACACTGGGAAAAATCTTCTTATTCCAGCTAAGGTAGGCATCTATTAAAGCTCGTTAAGTGGATTGATTGATATCTTTCTCGGAAATCGTTTTCTTTTCTGATGATGCTGTCCTAGTTAGCTAGTTTCTTCTACCTTGAATTGATTACTTGATGGAATACTATGTATTGACGTGAAAACCGAAATGGAGTAGAGACAATGAGTGTGTGCTCCTCTAATTCTTGTAATATAGCCTACATCTAAATTTTCAATATACATTTCGATAATTCTGTTGAGATAAACAAAGAAAAGAGTGCTGGGGGGGGCTATACGTGTATAATATCACACTGAGCTCTGGAACTAAAATTTATGCTATTGCTATATTAGGGTTCACGATGCCCTTCGATAAACCTAAACCTTTATAGTAGGCTAGTCTATAGGCCCACTCGTCAGGTCGCATGAAAGATGGCAAAGTCCTGGGCTATACTTGTGGGAGGATGCCTGTTTATTGTTTAATTTTGCTATACAGCAGTACCAGCATTCCGGTTGGGTTTTTGTAGAAGCTTTTATTGGGTTTCCATCGGTTTCCATCCAATCATCATCGGGGATTAAGCATTCTCTTGGTTTTCCCAACAATACACTGACAGCCACGATTAGAAGCATTGCTTTACAAATCAAAGAATTATTTGGCTTAGCTTTATAATGGTACTGACGTTGACTGAGATGTCAAAAGTAATAAAAAAGCCGTACAATAAGGAATTCTTAATTCGGTTAATCGGTTAATGTGCGATAATTGGATGTGGAAAAGTGTTCACAAACAATTCTCTTATAAGGTTTTGTTTGTTTTCGTATGTAGGCGTAAGAACTCATTTATTTTTCGAATCCGCCTTACCTGTGGGCTTTTTATAGTTTTCTCTACGCACGCAAACTGTAGCAAACCTGTTAGTGCGTAGTAGTAATTAATTATTAGCCTTGTCATGTTGCTGTTGCTCTGGCTTTCTTTTCCTCTCGTCTTCCATGTCCTTACCGTTGTGTTATTTACCTCTGCTCCGTTTCGTGAATCCAAGTTTTACAAATTCATTATCCATTTTACTTTTTAAAAAATATATCGTCATTGGCAACATATAACTTTTCGTTCCCATAATAACCTAACGATCCACAAACGGTAGCCGCAACCTTCCACCGAAAACGAGAGAAAGAAAATGCATATATGTTGTGAAAAATAGACGCCGATGTGCGTACCATGGTACATCTTTTTGTAAAAAACAAAACAAAAAACAAGCCATAGACGGAAACGAGAAACTATAGGTAACTGCCGTTCGGGCTTATGTTGCTTGTTAGGGAAAAGCAATTACTAATGCAACTCAATATAGTTCGTTGCTATAGAGATAAAGCAGCCTACCGGTGATCCATCTAAATGGGCCAAGCCGCTTTATCCATGATGAGGCCATTGCATGCCTGAAAATAAAAAACCAGTTCTAGAAAAACAAGACAACAAGAGTTTTGAGTTTTGATTGCATGCTTGGGTTGACGTATATTTTCGTTCTCTATCAACAGTAAATTACAGGCAAACAGAATATTGTTAACGGTGTGTTCCTTATTCAAATACTAAGTAGGTGTCATCGAAAGATGATTAAAGCCCTATAACGAAATTGAATTGGATCTTGGTGTAGGGTTTTGTTGGTATAGTTAAGATGAGATAAATAGATCGTTATTCTATCCATAGTCTGCGGCCAGTTGTCATCTATCCGAAATCGTTCCTTTGCAGTGGTTATATAGAGTAAAAAAAAACATGAAGATCGAGGATCCATTTAATACGCAGTGTAACCGAAATGCTAAGCATGTTGTTGGGCAAATCCATTTTTGATTACGCCTGGGTTGTTGCGGATGAGGCTTCCGTCCTGGTCGAACCAGTCGACTGATTGTCTCCACCGTGTTTGCTCGCCTTCTTAGTTTCGACAACGATGCACAGCCATGGGTAGAGTTCTTTCAAGCTCTAGTGAAAACGAAACAATGGGAAAACAATCCGTGAATCATTTTGGCTCAAGATGAATGTGGCAGTTCTCCGGTGAAGGATCAGTCTAGCTATGCTTTTTTAAAAAGGTGTTTAAAATAAGATGGGCTGTTTTCTTTTAACGTAGGCGACTTATCGAGGCAATGAAACTATTTGAAGGAAGGCAAGTAATTTTTTAAATTTAAGTACTTGCCTCTCGATATTTAGGATGCGACAAGGCATAGATCAGTGGGTTATAAACGCAAGATGTTTTGGCAAGGATGACGGGAAGTTCGCAGATGTAAGGCGTGATCTTGGAGGTGTCTCCCCACGTTCCCAGCATGCAGACAACGGTGAACGGAGTCCAGGCGATGATCCACAAGGTGACGTTGATAATGGCCACTTTAGCGATGCGGATTTCGGCAGAGACGGCCTGCTGGTCGCTGTTGCTCCTCAGCGAAGTGACGTTCATCTTTTTGGCTTGTTGACGTAGTTCATCTTCGTGGTGGAACACCGCTTTGACAATGAAGAAGTAACAGCCAATAATGATGATAATTGGTATAACGTAGAGGAACATGGTAGTGGCGAGAATGTGGCTCTTGTTGTTCATGTCGGTGGTCAGTCCGTCAAAAGAACACCTATATGTTAACCATGAATTTGTCACTTTGAGATTGGACGTAACATTGGATGGTAATATAACAATCGGCTAATGTAAAGAGCTTACGTTCCAAGCATTCCGTCCATGGCGTAGTATCCCCAGCCAACAAGGGGACACACAGACCAACCCAAGGCGTACATCCAGCTGAGAACTATCATCGTTGAAGCCTTGCCAAAAGTCAGAGGGGCGGCGTTGAATCCTTTAACGATCACATTGTATCTGTGTGTGGGATACAAAGGTATGCACACAAACGCATTTACATGTTTTCTGTCCAAATGACAGTAGATTAGCTCATAGGATTTTAGTGGTCGCTTACCGATCGTAGGAAATCAGGACGAGTGTACTAATCTGACTGTAGCCGCACAGGGCGCCTAAGTTTAAACATAGGAAGGCTAACATTTTTTCGAAACAATTTGTTTCAAAAAGGGAATCTCACCGCAGAATGCGTGAATTTGGCAGCCTAAATCGCCAAATCGCCACGGGCCACCCGTGAAGAAGTTGTAGCAAGCCTCGGGCAGGAGGGTTATCATCAAAAGAAAATCAGAGATGGCTAGATTCATCACGAGCATATTGGCTGGGGTTCGCAGAGCAGGAAAGCTTCCCAAAATTCTCAGTACCATGTAATTTCCGGCTGTGGCCAAAACGCCTGAATTGCGTCATCAAAACGAAAAAAAAAAAATAGGAGAAGAAAGAATTTCATTCACAGTGTGATGAATTACATTACAGTTTACAGAGTGTTCAGTCACTTACCGATGACCAAATAAAGAATTCCAAATAAATAGTAGACCATGGGGTGAGGAGCTTTTTGCGTTTGCCAGTGGGGATGCAGGAAGCTGCGGATCTCTTCCGGGGCGAAATGATAGACGGTGAAGCTGTCGGGAATGGCCCATGGGTTGAATGGCTGTTGTTGAGCCATCGCAGTCACGTTAGTCTCCATAATGCTACAAATAATACTGTGTCCTTTTAACAGAATTCAAAGATTAGTTGAACTATCAAAGAATTTGTTGTGAGGCAAAATGTTCAACAGACTGTGTCTATACTTGCGTAGTTTGTGGCAAAAATTAAGTTGTTGATTGTTGGCAGAACTGTTTGGTTGTTTGATGTTGAAAACTTGAACTTGGCTTGTCTGATGTTCTGACTTTGTAGCGTTGACTTTGTTGACTGCTGCCAAAGTACCGAACAGCACAGCGGTCGGCCCTTTTATGGTGGGCAAATTTGTCCTGCAGTCCAGTAGAGCCTGTGGCTCTCGTGCTGTCGATTCCAAGTGGCCCTTGATTAATTGAATTACAAGCGCAGAAGAAATGAACTTTCGTTTATGTGACGCGTATTACTGTGTATATGAAACATGGTAACCCGTAACCGGGATCGGATAATTGGATAATAGAGATATATATTTGCAAATCTTCTTATTCATGAACTTTTCTTGTCTGTTTTATCCTTTTACATGTAAGTCACAGATACCTTGAAGATCGGAACGTTCTTGCCGACATTTAAAACACTTTTTTTGTTCAACCAATTTAATAGGATTACATTTGCTGTAGCAAAAGATACGGTCACTTGCGACTGGCTTGCCTCGCGACGATTGACATCGCTGTGTTCAATTCTTTGAAACGTTTAAGTTTTCACCACGGCGGCAATGCTAGTGAGCAAAAGGTCAGCAGGATTCATGCAGAATTTATATATAGTGTCCGAAGGTGGGTTTGTAAGACAGTTCAGACAGAGTAGATGCCAAATGCGGTTCTCTGCGGTGGGCAAAATGCACTTCCGATGAAAGCCGTTTCTTGTTTTTGAATCGGTGATCAAGAATCTTTTTGATGAACTTCTGCAGCTCCTCGGTAAGTCTGCTAAACTATTTTTAAACTGTGATTAAAGTATATGATAGGTATATTGCTTCCTGACAGAATGCGGTTTTTTTACATCAATACTATAGAGCTACTTGATTCTGAACATCGCGTTCAAATCCCAGGTTCTCAAGAAATCTCCTCAACATAATTCAAGAGAGGTTTTATAGATATATTATCTTGTTGTCCACACCACGATCTCGATTCCTATATGTGGCACAATCATTAAGTTTTATTAAGTTGAGATCTCCTTGGTTTATACTGCATCACATCATTATTGCCCCCTGCTTTGCATGCTTGATGCTTCCCCCATTGCAAGGCACGCCGCAGCTCAGATTTTATAGACGGTCTGCCCTTTTGTTCTTTATTGCCACTACTCAGTGAAGTAGTAGAAGTCAAAGTTCGAAAACCCGCACAAAATAAGGATTCCCCGAATAGGCCCGATAGTCAAACCTCAGTGTTGAGTGTCAACCGCGTCAATTTCAACTGTTGAGTAAATTTTTTGTGCTTTATTTGGTGCGTTTTTGGACTTGACAGCGATAGGTGTGTTAAGTGCTGGTAAAAGGCATATGCTGATGCTGATCGGCCTAGATGTTCTTGTTGTGTTAGTGGGACATGCTCTGAAATCAAGTCCCAAGTGAAACCATACATTTTTATGACATTGATTGCGGTGTATTTTAGGTATTTGGTTGAAGTTGGGTAATTGGAGATTCAAAAGCGTTTGTAGAAACCTTCTGAATTAAAATGTTTGATAGTTTCGTTTTCCTTTATTTAGGAGAAAATATTTTCTTACTTTCTGTAAAAAATCATTTTATTCGTGAACGTTTTATAGTTTTCCCTCTTTCACAGCGGATGAGAATTCGATTGTCTCCTTATAGCATTTCACATGTGTGCTTCATTCACGTTATATTATTGAAAAAAGAGAAAAAAAAGAGCCTTGAGAATTGGCAATAACACTCACACAAACAGTATAGCAGGCTTATTGACTATTTGAACTACGTTTCAATGTTGTTGTTGCTGTCCTGACTTTTTTTTTCTCGTTTTACTTATAGCTGTTGCTGTGTGTCTCTGCCCTTTTGTGAGTCAGGACTTTTCGGTAAGTGTTTCAAATTCGCATCCCATATCAGTTGAAATCATATGGCCATCGGCAACATACTTTTCTGTTTGCATTGTTATCCAACGATCCACAAACTGCCTACAGTAGTTCCCATCTTCCTCACATAGATGGGGAAAGAAAATACATGTCTGTACGACATCGAGCTAACGTACGTGCCACGGTTCACCTATTTGTAAATTTTTTTAAAAAGCCATAGCCTTGGACGAAGACTGCCGATAAATACCGTTCAGAAATAGGCATGTTGCTTATTGTTGGTGAAAAGCTATACGGTATCGTTGATGCCGCGATAGTTCGTAGCTAACAAGAGATTGCAGGACTTGCCTGTGAATCCATTCAAATCATCAAGCCGCTTTGTGGATGATGAGAATATCGGATGTTGTCTGTAGATTGAGGTCGAGTTCTGTTTAAAGAAGAAAACGAGAGAACTGCTTTGATTGCATGCTTGGGTTGGCGTATATTTCCGTTCTCTATCAACAGCAAGTTACAGGCAAACATAATATTATTAACGGTGTGTTCCTTATACAAATACTAGTGGCTACATTTGTAACCTGGTGTTATCGAAAAATTATTGCCCTATATAACGAAATTCAATTGGATCTTGTGGTGGGTTTTGTTGGTATAATCGGGTATAATAGTTAAATGATGATATAATCAGATCGTTATTCTATCCATAGTTTGCGGCCAGTTGTCATCTATCCGAAATCGTTCCTTTGCAGTAGTTATAGAGTTGGAAAAAAACATCTGAAGATCGCGAATCCATTGCGCAGTGTAGCCGAGATGCTAAGCATGTTGTTGTGGAATTCCATTACTGATTACGCCTGGGTTGTTGCGGATGCTTCCGTCTTGGTCGAACCAGTCGACTGGTTGTCTCCACCGTGTTTGCTCGCCTTCTTGGTTTCAACAACGATGCACAGCCATGGGAAGAGTTCTTTCAGACACTATTATGTTGGGAGTAAGATTAAAAATCCAAAAATGAATTGATAAGAGGTCAAAAGGACTAAAGAATAGAAAACAATTAAAGAGTTTTGGAATTCAACGGGAGTGTTAGTTCTGTGCTGTGTTATCTTATGATGACGTGTATAAAAAATTACTTACCTCTCGATACTTAGGATGCGACAAGGCATAGATGACTGGATTATAAGCGCAAGATGTCTTTGCCAGGATGACGGGAAGTTCGCAGATGTAAGGCGTGATCTTGGAGGTGTCTCCCCATGTTCCCAGCATGCAAACAACGGCGAACGGAGTCCAGGCGATGATCCACAAGGTGACGTTGATAATGGCCACTTTAGCGATGCGGATTTCGGCAGAGACGGCCTGCTGGTCGCTGTTGCTCCTCAGCGAAGTAACGTTCATCTTTTTGGCTTGTTGACGTAGTTCATCTTCGTGGTGGAACACCGCTTTGACAATGAAGTAGTAACAGCCAATAATGATAATGATCGGTATAACATAGAGGAACATGGTAGAGGCGAGAATGTGGCTCTTGTTGTTCATGTTGGTGGTCAATCCATCGAAAGAACACCTGTGTTAATGAGGAATTTCTCCGATTTAGAAAATGGAACACAATGTTGAATTGCTATTCTTGATTATGCTAATGTAAACAGCTTACGTTCCAAGCATTCCATCCATAGCGTAGTATCCCCAGCCAACAAGGGGACACACCGACCAACCCAAGGCATAAATCCAGCTGAAAATAATCATCGTTGAAGCCTTGCCGAAAGTCAGAGGGGCGGCGTTGAATCCTTTAACAATCACATTGTATCTGTATATGGGATACAAAGGTATGCACCCAAACGTATTTACATGTGTCCGGCGCAAATGACCATTGATTAGCTCATGTGATTTTAGTGTTCGCTTACCGATCGTAGGAAATGAGGACGAGTGTAGTAATCTGGCTGTAGCCGCACAGGGCACCTAAATTTAAACAAAGAAAGGGTAATATTTGTGCAAAATAGTTTGTGCTGAAACAGGTAATCTCACCGCAGAATGCGTGAATTTGGCAACCTAAATCGCCAAATTGCCACGGGCCACCCATGAAGA
The DNA here is from genome assembly GCA_013167095.2 of Daphnia sinensis. Taxonomy (NCBI): domain Eukaryota; kingdom Metazoa; phylum Arthropoda; class Branchiopoda; order Diplostraca; family Daphniidae; genus Daphnia; species Daphnia sinensis. The sequence continues at coordinate 7,883,528 of CM023197.1, forward strand.
AGTTGTAGCAAGCCTCGGGCAGGAGGGTTACCATCAAAAGGAAATCAGAGACGGCCAGATTCATCACGAGCATATTGGCTGGGGTTCGCAGAACAGGAAAGCTTCCCAAGATTCTCAGCACCATGTAATTTCCAGCAGTGGCCACAACGCCTGAATTGTTGAATCGAGATAGGGAAATTAGTTTAAAACACAATTTCGTTGACAGTAAGAAAGATGCGAGAGCAATATGTAAAGACACACACCGATGACCAAATAAAGGATTCCGAATAAATAGTAGATCATGGGGTGAGGAGCTTTTTGCGTTTGCCAGTGGGGATGCAGGAAGCTGCGGATCTCTTCCGGGGCGAAATGATAGACGGTGAAGCTGTCGGGAATGGCCCATGGGTTGAATGGCTGTTGTTGAGCCATCGCAGTCACGTTAGTCTCCATAATGCTACAAATAATACTGTGTCCTTTTAACAGAATTCAAAGATTAGTTGAACTATCAAAGAATTTGTTGTGAGGCAAAATGTTCAACAGACTGTGTCTATACTTGCGTAGTTTGTGGCAAAAATTAAGTTGTTGATTGTTGGCAGAACTGTTTGGTTGTTTGATGTTGAACTGGACCTGTCTGTTGTTCTGACTTTGTAGCGTTGACTTTGTTGACTGCTGCCAAAGTACCGAACTGCACAGCGGTCGTCCCTTTTATGGTAGGCAAATTTGTCCTGCAGTCCAGTAGAGCCTGTGGCTCTCGTGCTGTCGGTTCCAAGTGGCGCTTGATTAATTGAATTACAAGCGCGAAGAAATGAACTTTTGTTTATTTGGCCGGTTTGCTGTGTATGATACATAGTCACCAGAATCAGGTAATTGGATAATAGAGCTATATATTTGCAAATCTTCTTATTTATGAACTTTTGGTGTCTGTTTATCCTTTTACTTGTAAGACACAAATACCTCCAAGATCGCAACGTTCTCGCCGACATTTAACGCATTTTTTTTCCTCGACAGATTCAATTGGATTACACCTGGTGTAGCAAAATACACGGTTACTTTCGACTTGGTTGTCTTACGACGATTTGCACGACCGCTGGACCCAATGCCTCCAAACGTTTACGTGTTTGCTGTGGTAGCAGCGCTGGAGTGCTAAAGGTCATCATCAGTCACGTAGAATTTATATATACTTCCCATCACCAAAGGTTCTATGAGACAGTCTCTACCGAGTAAACGTCATACGAGGTTCTGCGACGAGCAAAAGCACTTCCAACGAAAGGCGTTTCTTGATTGTTAGTGGGTAATCAAGAATCTTTTACGATCAACTTGAACAACTGCTGGGTAAGTTTGATAAACCAGCTTTAAATTTGTCTAGAGTTCAAATTTATGTTGGACTAATCATCTCTTCGTTATTTGCAGCAAGCTAATAATCTACATATAGCTACGTTTATCACGTTCATCATTTCAGAGAGATTTTAGTGATAGTACTAGTATATAGATCATTCGTTTTGATTTCTGCCGTAAATGCCTAACAAGCTCCTATTGTACATCAATGTTTTATTAAAAAACATATTTGTAAGCGTGCAGATAAGTATACTGTTTGTATCCCAACTATAGGCAACAATTTATTCAGCGATTCCGGGAAGGGCAACAGAAAATGACCATAATCTCAAATGCAATGGGTCTGTGCTCGAAATTTCAACGTTCGGATAAAGGCAAAGGAGAGAACATTCAGCACGAGCCGCTGTGGAGATCATCATGGTGAGTCGGTTTTCTGAAATAGTTTCTTTCGCCCGTTAATCCGGAAGAAGTTTTTTGTGAAAAATTAAAATAGAAATTTCGAGTTTGTCTTTGAAGTATTTTAGTGGAAAAATAGAAGTATATTGTCGAACGATTCCAAGTAAGCTGCTGCCTTATTCACAATAACGTACAGCAAAGTTCATCATCTTAAATGCAGGTGTTTCTTTAGTTTTTGCAGGAAGGCTATCAAACGTGATCAAACGCTCAGAGAGCTTCGCGTCTTTCTTCATGGCAGAACGGGACAGTGTATTGTATGTCTTTCGTAGTGCATATCTGATTTGGGAAGTCGTGCAAAAGCCCTAGGATCCGTGATCCTTTCAACGTGTAAGCCAATCCACTCACCGACATAATCCAGGTAAACTTTTAGGTATTAGCTTGATTATCCATAAAGCAGCTTGCGACCCTCGATCTAAATTCTTAGCACAGTACAAATCCTTAAGCTTTTTAGATTCGGTCCCTATATGGTTTCGGATCACATAATTTCCCCGTTGTTTCCAGCAGCAACGTTTCTAGTCAATTCATTGACTGAACAATTCATTGTTGAAACTTTTCAACGCTTAGAGTCAATCGTTAGCCGACAAATAAGAAAAGACAGAGTGTTCAATGTATGCTGGGTCGTATATTTTTGTTCTCTATGAGCTGCGAGGTACATACAATATGGCTTACATAGTTATAGATGTGATGAAAGTGACCACCATCATATTAACAGAGTTTAAATAATATCATGTGTTACAGGTTTCTATTTACGTTGAGCCTGCTCCGCACCGGTCAGTCAAACGGATAAAACAAGATGGTAAGTCCATTCAGACAATTCAAAATCCCTTTACGTATCTACTGCTCCGCAATCCACATCCAGGCCACAGTTCTACACATTTCTGCTTTCAACCTTTACACTTTTGACGGCTTGAAGATGCATTGCACGAAATGAGTTTGGCAGCACACAACGCGAATTACATTTTGCACTAGAGCGGCTGCGTGCAATATCACCCTTTCAAAAACAGCGTTGAAAGCGAAACGTAGACTGTGGTTAGGCTTTTCAATTTCAACGATTCCTGTGACCAGTACGAACTAGGACTGTCCTCGTAAACTAAATGGATGTGAGAAAAGAATCGAAGGCGGATACATGCTTAGTGTTTAACGAAGATATGTTTATCGATGAGAAACGATCCCATCTAGCAGGTATTGGCTGCCGTTTCATCAAGAAATCATTTCTGTCCGGTCTTCCATGTCGATATTAGTGTACGAATAGCGTGGGTCCGTTTCCGATTGAAATTTAGATCACTATTGGCGAGTAGTTTGCTACATCATTGTTTGCTGTTTTGCTTTTAAGCTTGCGTCGTTGCGGAAGCCTCTGTTTTGGTCGAACCGGTCGATTGGTCGTCACCGCCACGTTTACTGGGTTTCTTCGCGTCAGTTACAATACACAGCCACGGGTAAAGCTCCTTCAAGCACTGTAAATGAGTTAGGAAAAATTGAAAGTGATTTCATTCGCTCGTTGACTGTGAGACAGTACAGGTCCTTTCAAAAGGTCGGAATCGGACGTTACGTACGTACCTCTCGATACTTAGGATGTGAAAGAGCGTAGATGACAGGGTTGTAAGCACACGAGGTCTTGGCCAGAATGACGGGAAGTTCGCAGACAAGAGGAGTGATTCTGGACGCATCTCCCCACGTTCCCAGCATGCAAACAACAGCAAAAGGACTCCAAGCCATGATCCACAGCGTGACGTTGATAATGGCCACTTTAGCGATGCGGATTTCGGCGGAGACGGCCTGCTGGTCGCTGTTGCTCCTCAGAGAAGTGACGTTCATCTTTTTGGCTTGTTGACGTAGTTCATCTTCGTGGTGGAACACCGCCTTGACGATGAAATAGTAACAGCCAACGATGACGATGATAGGTAGGACGAAAAGGAAGATAGTTGTGGCAAGAATGTGGGTCTTGTTGCTCATGTCGGTGGTCAGTCCATCGAAAGAACACCTGTCAAAACGATTTGTGTTGTAGCAACGTAAAGTGTTAGCCACTTTGGAAAGTAAGATACTTGTCGTAGTGGTTACTTACGTTCCCAACATTCCGTCCATGGCATAATATCCCCAGCCGACGAGCGGGCAAACGGACCAACCAAATGCCCAGATCCAACCGAAAGTGATAAACATGATTGCCTTAGAGAAAGTCAATGGAGCTCCATTGAACCCTTTGACGATGACGTTGTATCTGTACAGCAGCAAAACACGTTGAATGTTTGTTAGATCTCGCTAAAGATTGCCCAGATTTGCTGAGTCAAAGGTATACTAACCGGTCGTACGAGATGAACACCAAAGTCGTGATCTGACTGTAACCACACAAGGCACCTGAAATCGATACGAAACAATCTAGTTTTTAGCATTGTTTCTATGCAACGCACTCTCATTTGTTGTTAAAAACATGAGCATCAACTATAATTCGTGAAGTCAACCAACCGCAGAAAGCGTGAATCTGGCAGCCGAGATCGCCGAATTGCCATGGGCCTCCCGTGAAGAAGTTGTAGACACACTCTGGGATGAGTGATATCATCAACAAAAAGTCCGAGACGGCCAAGTTCATTACGAGCATATTTGCTGGCGTTCTGAGCGACGGGAAGCTTCCCAAGATTCTCAATACCATCCAATTACCACCGATGGCAACCGTACCTTCAAATTAGAAAAGAAACAAGAAAAAAGGGCAAATCATGTAAACATTTGGAATCGATCCATTTGGTTGATAAATAAATGTGAAACAGCAATACGCACCGATAACCAAGTACAAGAGTCCGAAAAAGTAGTACAGCATAGGGTGGGGTGCTTTCTGGTTATGCCAGTGAGGATGCAGGAAGCTGCGGATCTCTTCCGGTGCGAAGTTATAGATGGTGAAGCTGTCCGGTAGAGACCAGGGATTGAATGGTTGCTGTTGGGCCATGGCCGTCACATTAGAAAATAGCGCCATTCTGTAGTTGCAAATTGAAAAGTAAAAATCAGTCATTAGTTCACCTCCTAGTTGTGGGCATGTGAATGGATCGAAAGAAATTAGTAATTACTTGGTAGTTAGTTAGTTAGTTAGAATGACTGGCGTTAAATTTCGCTGTTTAAGTACGTAGCCTTCAGTTGATTTGTGTAAAGTGCTTTCAAAGTTCTTAGCTGTTGCCTGATGGCGAATGACAAAGGAATGACTGTGACTTTACGGCTACGACGTTGGCGACGACTGCTGCAACAGTAACGAGCTTCTACTCGCGTCTTTCGTTTTATACTTTGTACGGCCCCGTTACAATTTCGCGTGCATCTTGTCTGGCCAAATTCGCCCCCACTAACCAGATAAGTTCAATTGATGCCTTTTCGCAGATTAGGTCTTACAGTTTTCTTGGCCTTTACAGTCGCATACCCGGCTAATTGGATAGCACCGGAGTTTCTCCTGCATAGCCGAACACAAATAAGTAAAACTTCTTAAAGAAGTTCAACGGGTATTTCTAATTTAGAAAGATAAACGTTTCTGGCTGACATACGCCGACAGCGTGTAGTCGATGAACTTGTCATCTGTGACCTTTCACGAAAGACATTCGGTTCCTTGCCTTTTTAATGGTTTCATTTCAAATCATACTGTGTAGACACCTGACTTGGAAGTGGTATTGCTAAGCTCTTTTGTTTCTCTAATTTTTCCAGTGGAAAATGTCAGGCGGGTATTAATAAATGACACCTCTTTGAAAACTGTACGACAGAAGGCCTGCACGAAAAGGTCAGCCTAACCTTTAGCAGATTATTTCTTTGCATCTTGAGAAAGACGGTATCCAGGGTTCCTCTCCCTAAACGGACATGCGTTTCACGACGAAGTTAATGAGGACGATATGGCGAAGGATGGTTATAAATTGAGCGATAGTTCAAGCGCCTCCTTTCAGTCGTCCTAATAGTTTGTTGCCTTCACGGTGTCCAGCAGTTTCCATGTCACCTCACCCAGCTTTCATGCAGGTAAACATACGGCAATGATTGTAGAGAATCACTTTGAATTAACATAGAGGTTCATCAGATTTGAAAACAATTGTTTGATTCTGTTAAATATCCCGGGAGATAACACTAATGACTAAGTCTAACTTTGAAGTAGCTTTCGGCTGATTCAGTTTCGTTATCCGTAAAAATTCCTTGCCAACCAATGTTAATTAAAGCTTAAATCACAGCTGCCTGCTTTTACTTATCATACGAGATGCGAAAGGTTACAACTGCAAATCGCAACCGTTGAGAAAAACTGATTGGTCTTAGTGAATGTAGACTTCTTCTGTCTAGCCAATTCATTTCTTTCTTCAACGTTTATCGGCCATTTTGTTTAATGAGTATAATAAGGAGAAAGAGAAAGGGTTCGCGATGGTCATTGGTCAATTCCAGCAAAATCCCAGAAAATTTTGGCCGCAGCATTTTTATTTTGGGAGTATAGAGGAGCAGTTTTCCTTTTTTCTATTAAAGCAAGCCATTCTTATATAAATCATTTCTTTTCCCATCCATTCCTTGTCGCTTGGCTAAAAAATTATACCCTGAAAATTTTTTCTTTTTTGAAGGAGAAAGACAGTATTGTTCAATCACGTACACTACCTATACCGCTATAGGCTATGCCACATCAACTGGCATCGTCATCGCGCTATCGCGCCATGGCAGCACGAAAGTTGACGCGCTTGTTTCCAGGATAGTATTGGTTTGTTCCTATGACTTATGTTTGGCTTGTTTAGTGTTCGTAGAACGTGCTTCGTTTTGTCAGGCTAAGGGGATTGAACGTAGGCCTACGTAGTGAATTTATTTTTGTTGCCTTACATGTTATTTGGTGAGTTATCTTTAAAGTTATCGTTATGTACAGAATGCTTATCGACTGTATCTGAATAAGAATACTTTTGTTGCTTAGCGTGGCCTTGTGTTGCTGCATTAAATACCACCTCATGGTCAAATTGGAGGATGAGGCAGTGGGTTCCTGTTATTCGAACAATAATGAATATTCGTGTGTGCATGAGTGCAAACGGACGTTCCAGTAATGTATGGCTTATCAACACACATAGCGTTAATTTCTTTTTGGAGACTATATAGAAAAAAAGAGTTTTGTGAAAGATTAATAGTAATTTAGGGTAGCTAGTTAAAAAAGAAATTCATTCTAGATTGAAAATCTAACCCAATTCTAAGACAAGCTTTTTTTTTCTTTTTCAGATTCTCTTGCAAAGCTGACATATCCTACAAAAGGCAGCAACCTTGAATGCCTTGAAAAGCCTACTAAACACAGTGTCTGTAGAAATGAGAAAGCACCAGCATACACTTAATGCTCTACCATGTAGGATAGAGCACATGGCCCTCAATAGCATAAGGTAACAATGATGAACAAATTTACATACATGCTGAAATTTCCGACCACAGTAGGCAAATCTTAATTTGTTTTCCCGTAAACTTTGACTAGAGACATGCATCGCACAATTATTTAAAACGAGACGTTTTTAAAGATATGCTGGGTGTTGTATATTTGTATCTCATTGTATCGCTATTCACACGCCAACGACATTATCATAGTAAGCTTTGAAGTTAGCGTAGACAACTAACAGATGACGTAATAGTTACAATATTTGTGGGATTATATTCTATGCCCTATGTGTGATAGAACAGATTTAAATTAGAACCGAGGTTTACGATAAAAGTTCTATTTTATGTAAGCGACAATAATTTGTCTTAAGTTCTTTCTCCAGTGTTCAGTGAAGTGGTTTTTCTTGTTCCAGGTGCGCCGGTCCCAACCCAACAATAGATAAATTTCAAAATGGAAACATCAAAATGATTAAGCTTGAGTTGTTGCGGAAGCTTCCGTTTTGGTTGAGCCAGTCGACTGGTTATCACCGCCATGTTTGCTGGGCTTCTTATTCTCGACCACAATGCAGAGCCATGGATAAAGCTCTTTCAAACACTGCAGAAGGTACATTTGATTTCATTTAATATACTATCTGTATCTCTTAATGTAATCTCTTTCGTCTGAATGCCAAGACCCAATTTTACCTCTCGATATTTAGGATGCGAAAGAGCGTAGATGATAGGATTGTAGGCGCAGGATGTCTTGGACAAGATGACGGGCAGTTCGCATACTAGGGGAGTAATCCTAGAAACGTCTCCCCAAGTGCCCAGCATACAAACAACGGCAAACGGACTCCAGGCCATGATCCACAGAGTGACGTTAATAATAGCCACTTTAGCGATGCGGATTTCGGCTGAGACGGCCTGCTGGTCGCTGTTGCTTCTCAGGGAAGTGACATTCATCTTTTTGGCTTGCTGACGTAATTCATCTTCGTGGTGGAAAACGGCACGAACGATGAAATAGTAGCAGCACATGATAATCATGACGGGGATGACAAACATGACGGTGAAAGACGCAAGAATGTGGGTCTTGTTGTTCATGTCAGGAGTTACTCCGTCGAAGGAGCACCTTTTTTGTGATTGACAGAAGTAATCGAATTTTTTGTCGTTGTGGGGATCGAAAAAAAACGATTGATTGTAGAAGTTGTTTTTTCAATTTGTTAGTTAGGAGTAAGCTTACGTTCCGAGCATTCCGTCCATGGCGTAGTACCCCCAGCCTACAAGTGGAGAAACTGACCACCCAAAAGCCCAGATCCAACCGAAAGCGATAAACATGATCGCCTTGGAAAAGGTCAATGGAGCTCCGTTGAACCCCTTAACGATGACGTTGTATCTGTATAACACGAACATTTTTAAAGAACATATTTGCTGGATTTTCCTTTGCATTATTCAGATTTTATCGAACGATGCTGGGATACGAACCGGTCGTATGAGATGAATACCAAAGTCGTAATCTGGCTGTAGCCGCACAGAGCACCTTAAAGTTAAACGAGAGATTCTGGTAAAATTTTTTTCATGCATACAAAAAGAATATTAATGTAAATATTTTCGCGTGTGTCAGACGAACCACAGAATGCGTGAATCTGGCAGCCGAGATCGCCGAATTGCCAAGGGCCTCCCGAAAAGAAGTTGTAGACACACTCTGGGATGAGTGTTATCATCAGTAAAAAGTCCGAAACGGCCAAGTTCATGACGAGCATATTTGCCGGGGTTCTAAGCGATGGGAAGCTTCCCAAGATTCTCAGCACCATCCAGTTGCCACTGATGGCTACAACACCTATATCATCGAACGAACCAGGTTAGTACGAGGCGTACTGTCAGTGTACAATGTAGAATAGCAAACGAGAGTTGATAAATTCTTAGATTGACAATCGAGGCTAGAAGTAAGAAGGTTCGTACCGATAACCGAGTACAAGAGCCCGAAAAAGTAGTACATCATGGGGTGGGGAGCTTTCTGGTTATGCCAGTGAGGATGCAGGAAGCTGCGGATCTCTTCCGGGGCGAAATTATAGATGGTGAAGCTGTCCGGAAGAGACCATGGGTTGTATGGTTGCTGTTGGGCCATGGCCGTAACGTTGGAGTTACTGAATGCCATCTTGATCTTGTCGTCCTGGAAGAAAATGAATCGTAAAAATGTCAACTGCTTTTTCGCCGTCCTTGTTCAGTAGCTAATGTTGATAATGTGAAAGAGTCGAGATAATTGGGCGTTTACTAGATGTAGTTTGCTTAGTTGTTTGGATGGGGAAGATCGTTAGCGTGTGACTGTTTGATGAGCTTGTGACCTTACACTTCCTTCGACGACTGCCACAACAGTAACGTCCTACCGAACTCTCATTCCCTTGTTATAGGTTGCTGTGAGGATGATGGGCCGAGAAGTGTGAACGTCTTCACCTTTCTGTCCGGGTTCTCTTGCATGCCCGCCCCAAATTTAATTAGCCATGATTAAGGTGTTCGCTGCTGTTCCATATGGTAAACGTAAATGACCTTTTTAAAATTGGATTATTTTCACCATTGCTGATGTTTCTTTATTTGAAACAAATCGGCTTAGACAAGTCATTTGGTCAACTGAACTTTAGATGTTGTTAAAGACGGGAGACTTGCATTTACCTGTCACTCTCTAACCTTTCGTAATGGGATCTTGATATGTATACCTTTTCTCTTCTTTTCCTTCTATAGGCCTCGTACTGGTTGAACTCGATGACATTTTTTTGCTTTGTCTTGACATCTCCTAAGTGCCTGCAAGCACAGGTTCGTTATGAACGGTGGATCAACGTGTCCAATTAGAATCGACTTTTGCCCTATTAGAGTACCGTTGCGACAAAGCGCTGCAAATGAGGTTAGTAATAACATGTCCGCATTTTGGCTTAAGCATCACATTGTATAAAGTGGGAGGTTCCCCATTCGACAGTTTCCAGTTGCTGCTCATCTGCGTCGAGGTAGGTTGTTGCTCGGCACTCTCCCAGTTATCGTTTGGTAAGTGAACGATTACATTCTTTACATTACATGAGTTTTATTTTATTGTTTTATTATTTTTTTTTCAACTTCACAGCTGTTAACTGGTGTCTTAAGTCATGTTAATAGGCTACTTGTTCGTTATTAGCCTCTTTATATCACTGATGCAATCTCAAGAGTGACTTGTTGCAGAGAATTTCCTTTGTATGCAACACAACTTGTACGTGCATTATTAATGAGCATGGATGCGCGTCGGGCGACAAACTATTAGCAAGTATAAGTTTCGTATAACCTTCAACCATCACCAGGTTTGCAAACTAATTTGTCACGATTTCTCATTACTCTTAACAAAACAATATTTTTGCGTCTTGATGTATAGAGTGCTTGCGCGACTACCGCTTCCGAATTCCAGGTCACCTGCAGCTAACCAGCGTTCATCAAATCAGTTATTTAGCAGCAGAAACAATTCCAACCGCATCATGGCCTTTCAATGTCTCAGGTTACAAAAATGGCCTAATAGACTATACAGGAAAGCTTACAACTTTATGTGCTTTTGGTTTGTGTCATTATTTGAAGTTAAAACCCTTGCAGATGTTGCGAATGGTTTGTCACTACACAACGAGTACTTCAAAAACGGTGATACTATCAATCAGGTATTTGATAGCTTTTGCTATCATCACAAAACGTTGACACTAATTTGTTAGAAGCGTAATTGTGTTTTCCTTACAGAAACTAAGGTCATCTGCGCCGGAAAATTGTGCTTTTCTGCATTGCACTTGGCGAAGATAATTCTGCTTGCACATCACTGCAAACGTGAAATTTGAATGAAATCTCCTTTGGAATGGCAGGTACTAAGATTATAAAAATTATACGATATCAGCTCGAGTTTTGTTAGAACGAGAGAAATAGACGAAGGTTGATGCTTAGGTTCAAATGTATTGAAGGCTCTCTGTTGACATTTATACGCGTGATTAATATAGACACATGTAAAGTGTGATTACCATTGCACACTAAGAGGTAAAGAATTTATGGTAGATAATATGCAAGGGAAGTTGCATGCTAGCTCTGTATCTTCGGACATCCTACATATGCATCCATATGTAGGCGGAAGGCTTTATCATTTTTATCATGAGATCCATTTTAGCATAAACCAATAGATCTACAGTTGGTTATTAGGTTTTCACTTAAAAGGTTGTTTCAATGTAGCTACATGTAATTTTCTTACAAGTTCTGAATGTTTTATCGTGTCCATTACTCAATCTTTAGGCGAAGATTTTAGTTAATGGTTTTCATGTTTGCATATAATATATATATAAGGGTCAATTATAGCTTACGTCTATTCTCTTCATCCGATTTTTGTTGTTGGAAAATGTAATCGTTTTTCATACGGTATTCATTTTAGGTACTCTCGGAAGCCTGGGTTTTGGACGAGCTAGTTGACTGAGTGTCACCACCTCGTTTACTGCCTTTGCTGTCGGGGACGATGCAAATCCATGGATAGAGCTCCTTTAAGCACTCTCGATATTTCGGGTGAGATAAGGCATAAATGATTGGATTATAAGCGCAGGACGTCTTGGACAGAATGATGGGGAGTTCGCTGACGAGGGGAGTGATTTTGGATGTGTCGCCCCAAGTGCCCAGCAGACAGATGACGGCAAACGGCGTCCAGGAGACTAACCAAAGCGTTACGTTCATGATGGCGATCTTGGCGATACGGATTTCGGCGGAGACAGCCTGTTGGTCGGAATTACTTCTTAGGGAGGCGACGTTCATCTTCTTTGCTTGCTGTCGCAGTTCGTCTTCATGGCGAAAGACGGTTTGGACGATGAAATAGTAGCAAACGATGATGCTGGACACGGTAAGTACGTAGTTGCTGACAAAGGCGGCCATCAGGTAAGACTTGTTGTTCATTGTCGTCGTAACCGCATCGAAAGAACATCTAAATGGCGGGGAAAAAAAGTAAACCAGATAATAAAAGCAGACCAGTTTGAGGCAAATACACGAAAAAAAAATGGTCAGCATTCAGACGAACTGTTAACTTACGTTCCCAGCATACCATCCATGGCGTACAGACCCCATCCTAAAAGTGGAGCTAAAGACCATCCTAGAGCCCATACCCAGCTGAAAAGGATTAAGATGATAGATTTTGAAAAAGTTAAAGGCGTGCCATTGAAACCCTTGACGATGACATTGTAACGGTCCCAGCTGATGATCTATTTGGAAAAGGAAAAACAAGGAAACAGATATATATATTATGGTTGTAAACCATGCATAAAAGTCTGAATAACTACCCTAACTGTGACTTACGGTTAATGTCATGATCTGGTTGTAGCCAAACAGGGCACCTGGATGAAGAAGAAGAAGAAAATAATTGGGTGAGTAAATCGAATGAAACGTAAATAATGTAAGATTATACCACAGAACGAATGAATTTGACAAGCCAATTCTCCAAACTGCCATGGACCTCCCAAAAAGAAATTGTAGACACATTCCGGGATGAGAGTAATCATCAGCAAAAGATCAGACATAGCCAGATTCATGACTAACATGTTAGCCGGCGTTCGCAGAGCCGGGTTGCGTCCGAAAATCCTCAGTGCAATAATATTACCACTGATGGCAATGGAGCCTATGCCAATTTAATGCAAAAATAATATAAAAAAGAATTTTGAATATAAAATAAAGAGGAATAATAAAGATCTATCATGTTAAGACAGAGGTAAACGGTGGTGGTTTTGCGGGCAGTAAAACAAAACTCACCCATCAACAGGTAGTATAATCCAAAAAAATAATACAGCATAGGATGAGGTGATTTCTGAGTGTGCCAGTGAGGATGGAGAAAACCGCGAATATCTTCCGGTGCAAATGCAAATATGGTGAAGGAATCTGGCAGAGACCATGGATCGAATGCGGTCTTCTGCGCCAGAGCCGTGGCTGTCATTTCTGATGAATGATTCATCGTCACTCTTTGTGTTGTTACGGGGTCAAGAAATTCACTCGTAATGAAAAAAAGGGAAAAAAAACTTGTGGGAAATAAATTCGGAAATAAACGGCACCTTTCGAGTGATGTGCTCAAAATGTGGCAATTTATTATTTTTTTATCCTGCTATCGCTGATGACAGCGAGTGCAATGGCCCCACACAACGACTCTCACCGAACCTATAAATATATGTGTGCAGTTGGATACTATACTAGTGCTGTTGTAATTGGATTGGGGAATTGATCTAGAGACTAGATGCCGCTTTCGTTCTTCGTTAAAAGTGCTTTATCTTCTTCGAAAAGACTTATTGGAGAAGCTGTACAGGCTTGACTGACAATACAAAGAATTAAGCTTGTTAGTTCAGACAATTTTTTTACTTTCTAAAACATAACGGAAACCCACGTAAACGATAATGTTTCTTTACAGAACACGTTTTAATTTTTTCTTTCCTTACAATACTGCTGGATAAACTTGAGGAAATTTCCATTGATCTGCATTGCATTTCGTTGTACAAACTAGGTCAGTTTTTAGTTGGCATATGTAAGCACGATGTGTTGTCTATATTCGTCTCAGTTGGACCAGTTAAATGGAATCAGTTTACATTGTTGAAATCACGTGAGGCATTGACTTGCATCACAAATAATGAGTACCTTGACCTTGGTGATAATTTCAAATTACCACGAAAGCTCAGTTTTCTATATTGAGTACCAACCCATTGTGCTACTCAAACTCCTACAGCTCAACAAAGTATAGAAAAAACGTAATTCTCTAACGCTGTAAGCCTGAAAAAATGCTAGACAATTGCACCTGCTTTGCACACTCCAAGATCAACTGACTTTACAGCATTATCAGCTATACTTAGGCAAATCGGAATCGGCTCGGTAGCGTAATCGTAATCGGAAGCCTGCAGGCAAACGCCCAAAGTAGCGTTAACCAGATTATCGGGCTACAAATGCAAAGAAATCGAATCGCAACAAAAGGATCCACATAGAATAAAATGACTTACGTAGCGTGTGCTACAGGAAGCCTTTGGCAGTTTGTAAGACATTTTTAAAGGTCGCGAAAACGCATTTTCCGGTTTACATACTAGCCTACATCGCTTGGGGAGAGACAATTGGCTTAGGAACTCGTTGGCAAATCGGATTAGTTTTCTGCTTGTTAAGGTGACGGTGGGGATTTTCTATAAGCCTACTGTAGATTTGACAACGCTACGTTACTTGTTATAGAGATTTAGAAAGTTGGCTGGTGCCGCCATGCGTAAAGAGGTGCGACTGGTGCGCCTCAGTAGGTATTATGGAACTGTGTTGCTAGGGATCGGCCCCGATTGGCTCTAATCGGGTTCCCCACCCCGGAAAAAGGCATTCGGGGCTGAATCGGTTTGGCATTTCGTCAGCCAGGGCGGGGCGGGGCTAAACCCGATGACGCCATTTGCAAAAATGGCGGATTGAGGCGCGATATTTAAAAAAAGGTCGAAATTTGCTGGCCTACGGGGTTTGTGATCGGGGTAATCGGGGCGAGTAACCCGATTACCGTAATGATAATCGATATGTATATATCGATTAAGTTTTCACGTGGAACGATTAATAACAATCGGGGTTGCATCCCCGATTACAAACCCCGATTAAACCCCGATTGTAATCGGGGTTCGAAAATTTCCGCCCCGAACCCTGAACGCCCCTCCCCGCGCCCCGAATAGCAAAACCCGATTGGCAAAAAAGCACCCCGATTTAGGTCGGGGGCTCGGGGCCGATCCCTATGTGTTGCATACTTGTATTTTACTGTGTTTCGAAAACACCATTCGTCGGTATACTTTTCCATCTCTAACGTCGTCTGCTATGTACAAGGCTAGCAGACGACGTTAAAACTTAAAGCCATTCATGAAAACCTGACTTAAACGCATCAATCCCTAAACACATACAAGAAAAAATAAAAATAAGTTTGGTATCCTTTATTATCAGCACAGACCTTATCAGCACAGACAAGCGCACCTAATATTAAAAAAAAATTCATGAAAACCTATTCGATGGAAGGATCATTTTTCTTTCCTTGATTTTGACAAAAAACTAAACGACCTTTTTTTGATTTACAATGAAATTTTCGTAATGAAACTGCATAATCGGCAAAATATTTTGTTGTTTGTTCGTAACATCTCACTAGCGGAAACGTACCGATAAATTTAAATTATAAAGATATGAAGACACCTTAAAAATTCCCCTAATTCAATTGTGCTCTTCGTTCCCTATTGTACTGCACAGCCTAGATGTAAAGTTTCCGTATGACTCTAAGTATATAAGGAGGCCTTCGCTCCACTGCAGTTCATAGCGTCAGTCGTCAAAGCTCTTGCTTTCGAGGTCGCTTCTTCCGCCTAACTGCTTTCAAGCATTACAAAGTCTTTTTTCGCCCGATATTATCGCTGAATTTGATTTATCTTCTTTTGAATCTAAATCTCATATCCAGGTAAGGTCAATGTAATATCTATGAATTTTGCTTTACGCGGTGTCAAATAACTAAAATTGCTATATAAATGTTCAGTTTGAAAAAATGGCAAACTTGACTGGTGATGCTGTGGTGGCCATGGCCCAGAAGCAGGCTTTCGATCCATGGGCTTTGCCCGATACCTTCACCATCTATGCCTACGCCCCAGAGGACATTCGCAGCTTCCTTCATCCTCACTGGCATACCTACAAGGCTTTACATCCTGCTTGGTATTACTTCTTGGGATTGATGTACTTGGTCATCGGTACTTGCGCCGTTGCCGGTAACGCCGTCGTTCTGAAGATCTTCAGCCGATTCCCAGCACTTAGAAGTCCCGCCAATTTATTGGTGATGAATTTGGCTGTCTCGGATTTTCTTCTGATGCTCGCTCTCTTCCCCGAATGCGTCTATAACTTCTTCCTTGGCGGTCCATGGCGCTTTGGAGAAATGGGCTGCCAGATCCACGCTTTCTTGGGTACGCTAATTTAACACGCAAATTTGCGTTTTGGTTTCTGATTGCTAACCATAATCAGATACAAGAAATTAATTAATAATTGTTCTCGGGTCGCACTTTCCAGGTGCTTGTTTCGGATACAACCAGATTTTCACTTTGACCATGATCTCCTACGATCGCTATAATGTGATTGTAAAGGGATTCAGTGGAACGCCATTGACGTTTAGTAAGCAGTATCTCCATTTCCTTATTCGTTGTAGTACGAACAGCATGTAACGTAATTTTTGGTATATGTTTTATTTGAAATGCAGACCGCGCTGTAACAATAATCACGATGAGCTGGATTTGGGCTTTGGGCTGGTCAATCTGCCCGTTGGTCGGTTGGGGTGCGTACGCCATGGATGGTATCATGGGAACGTCAGTATTTTAATTAATGATCTCACCGAAATATTATTGTGCCTATATATTTTCTGCGTTTTTCAATCGACAGTTGCTCGTATGACTACGTCTCCCAAAACATGAATAACAAGAGCCACATCTTGGCTGCCACTTTCGCCAACTATATCCTGCCAATCATGGTTATTGCTGGTTGTTATTACTTCATCGTTCATGCAGTCTTCAAGCACGAGGAAGAACTTCGCGCCCAGGCCAAAAAGATGAATGTTGCTTCTCTTCGTAGCAATACCGACCAGCAACAGGTGTCGGCCGAGATTCGCATTGCAAAGGTCTCAATCATGAACGTATCGTTGTGGTTGACTGCATGGACTCCTTTTGCCGTTATCTGCATCATGGGCACATGGGGTGATGTCTCCAAGATTACTCCTTTGGTATCTGCTATTCCTGTGATCTTGGCTAAAACATCTTGCGCGTACAATCCTCTCATTTATGCCATCTCTCATCCTAAATACCGAGAAGTACATAAAATACTTTTCCTTTCATTGATGTTCTTCTATTAACAGTTTACTTTTTCATATGTAGTGCCTCAAGCAGATGTTCCCCTGGATGTGTATCGTTGAAGAGAAGAAGACAGCAGCCGACAATCAATCCGTTATCACAGAGAAAACTGAAACAACCGAAATTGTCAAGTGCGAATCAGCCTAAGCCTTTGGAACCTGAAAAATGATCCTCTTTGGTGTTGGTAGTGATAGGTTTGTTGGTCATGGACGGCTATCATTTTGGATGACGACACTGATTATCGATCTAGACCCAGCGAATGTGAATTTTACTAAACGGTTTATTATGAATTTCTGTTAAATATCGTTCTTTCTCGTCCCAAATATTTTGTTTGGATTTTATGTTTTCTCGAAAACATTTTCGTATTTGACAACAAAGAGCTGTTGAATATACTTAAATGCAAAATATGGTGTTTACTCTTATATCTTCGTTTATATCTTTCTGTGCTTGCTGCATTTGGGATGCTATTACAAAGGCAGTTTAGATTTATTAATGATAATCCTACCAACAGAAATGGTAGGGGATATTTTTTGATTGTTTGAGATGTGATTCATATCTAAGGCTAAACGTAAAAACTAAATTCTAAATAAACCGATTGCGATTTCGAAACTAAATAAAACCAAAGGAGTTTTGCAATTATTAGTCCAATGATATGACATAACCGTTATGACTTTTTTCACAGAGACAAAGAAAAAGAATGGGTAGCCGCTAACTCACCAGGTATGAAAATGAAATACTAGTTAATTAAGATTAAATCGCGATATTTTCGTTTTCAAAAGTAATAACACGTTCGCTACAAAACAATACAAAATTTATATTTTATATGATTTTTCTGTTGCGGAATGCCCCGAAAGAAATTTTTTAGTTTATAAAACAAATATTTCACCAACAAAGCGGATTCAATACGGCGTTAAAAATTGCATGTATTGCCCATAATGTTATTTTCCACAAAGAACGTTTGGCCAAATTTGACTGTCAATGCCCCGGACGAAACGGAAGAACAGCTAAACTGTGTAATTTTAATGTTGTCAGATATGCAGACGCAAACGCGGTATTTATGAGTGAAAGTTTACAAACTCACATAAATTTAAGAGCATCGATGAACAGTACGTCCCGGCGAAGACAGGGCTTTACCATAACAATTAAATAAAATTTAGTGAACAAGACAATCCAATACCGCCAATAATCGCAAGTTTTAAGGTATCTAGACCAATAGACACCTTAGAAATCCACTAATTCAATTACGTTCTTTAAGAACGTAACAAATTAGACGTTAAGTTTCCGTGTGAAAATAAGTATATAAGGAGGCCTTCGCTGTTCTGCAGTTCATAGCGTCAGTCGTCAAAGCTCTTGCTTTCGAGGTCGCTTCTTCCGCCTAACTGCTTTCAAGCATTACAAAGTCTTTTTTCGGCCGATATTATCGCTGAATTTGATTTAACTTCTTTTGAATCTAAATCTCATATCCAGGTAAGTTCAATGTAATATCTATGAATTTTGCTTTTATACGCAGTGTCAAATAACTAAAATTGCTATATAAATGTTCAGTTTGAAAAAAATGGCAAACTTGACTGGTGATGCTGTGGTGGCCATGGCCCAGAAGCAGGCTTTCGATCCATGGGCTTTGCCCGATACCTTCACCATCTATGCCTACGCCCCAGAGGACATTCGCAGCTTCCTTCATCCTCACTGGCATACCTACAAGGCTTTACATCCTGCTTGGTATTACTTCTTGGGATTGATGTACTTGGTCATCGGTACTTGCGCCGTTGCCGGTAACGCCGTCGTTCTGAAGATCTTCAGCCGATTCCCAGCACTTAGAAGTCCCGCCAATTTATTGGTGATGAATTTGGCTGTCTCGGATTTTCTTCTGATGCTCGCTCTCTTCCCCGAATGCGTCTATAACTTCTTCCTTGGCGGTCCATGGCGCTTTGGAGAAATGGGCTGCCAGATCCACGCTTTCTTGGGTACGCTAATTTAACACGCAAACTTGCGTTTTGGTTTCTGATTGCTAACCATAATCAGATACAAGAAATTAAATAATAATTGTTCTCGGGTCGCACTTTCCAGGTGCTTGTTTCGGATACAACCAGATTTTTACTTTGACCATGATCTCCTACGATCGCTATAATGTGATTGTAAAGGGATTCAGTGGAACACCATTGACGTTTAGTAAGCAGTATCTCCATTTCCTTATTCGTTGTAGTACGAACAGCATGTAACGTAATTTTTGGTATATGTTTTATTTGAAATGCAGACCGCGCTGTAACAATAATCACGATGAGCTGGATTTGGGCTTTGGGCTGGTCAATCTGCCCGTTGGTCGGTTGGGGTGCGTACGCCATGGATGGTATCATGGGAACGTCAGTATTTTAATTAATGATCTCACCGAAATATTATTGTGCCTATATATTTTCTGCGTTTTTCAATCGACAGATGCTCGTATGACTACGTCTCCCAAAACATGAATAACAAGAGCCATATCTTGGCTGCCACTTTCGCCAACTATATCCTGCCAATCATGGTTATTGCTGGTTGTTATTACTTCATCGTTCATGCAGTCTTCAAGCACGAGGAAGAACTTCGCGCCCAGGCCAAAAAGATGAATGTTGCTTCTCTTCGTAGCAATACCGACCAGCAACAGGTGTCGGCCGAGATTCGCATTGCAAAGGTCTCAATCATGAACGTATCGTTGTGGTTGACTGCATGGACTCCTTTTGCCGTTATCTGCATCATGGGCACATGGGGTGATGTCTCCAAGATTACTCCTTTGGTATCTGCTATTCCTGTGATCTTGGCTAAAACATCTTGCGCGTACAATCCTCTCATTTATGCCATCTCTCATCCTAAATACCGAGAAGTACATAAAATACTTTTCCTTTCATTGATGTTCTTCTATTAACAGTTTACTTTTTCATATGTAGTGCCTCAAGCAGATGTTCCCCTGGATGTGTATCGTTGAAGAGAAGAAGACAGCAGCCGACAATCAATCCGTTATCACAGAGAAAACTGAAACAACCGAAATTGTCAAGTGCGAATCAGCCTAAGCCTTTGGAGCCTGAAAAATGATCCTCTTTGGTGTTGGTAGTGATAGGTTTGTTGGTCATGGACGGCTATCATTTTGGATGACGACACTGATTATCGATCTAGACCCAGCGAATGTGAATTTTACTAAGCGATTTATTATGAATTTCTGTTAAATATCGTTCTTTCTCGTCCCAAATATTTTGTTTGGATTTTATGTTTTCTCGAAAACATTTTCGTGTTTGACAACAAAAAGCTGTTGAATATACTTAAATGCAAAATATGGTGTTTACTCTTATATCTTCGTTTATATCTTGCTTTGTGTGTCGCAGGTATCATACGGGATGCTACTTCAAAGGCAGTTTATTTGGTTCATTGTCAGAGAAAGGAATAGAATGGATGGCTGCGAAATGACCAGTCAACTGCGAATCAGTTTAAATCTTTGGAGCATAAAAAATGATCCTCAGGTTTAATTTTAATTCTTTCTGGATTTGGAGTAATATCTCTTATTTTAAATTCTAATTTGTATTCTGTATTGTATTGTTTTAATCAATTAATTTGTATATTATTTTTCTAACATATCTTGATTCATTAATTTAAAGTAGAATGTCTTCAAGGCCTAAAAGAAGGTGCAAAGCCACTAATCCGCCTCATTTAAAAGTGTCGAAGAGACTTAGTCCCTCAAAGGTTAGTCAATTCTTATTATAAGTTATATAAAATTAATAAATTAACTAGTATTTCTATTAGGTTATGGATCCAGTAAGTAATGAATCTGTGCCAGTATGCCAGGAAGAGGATTCAAATATGTCTCCCCAGCCTCTCATCATAGATGAATCGAATGAAGTGAGTGAGACAAGTGTTAGTGTTCGAGCAGCCATCAATGATGAAATCTTTTGTGCTGCCAGAATTGAGGTAACTTTACCTTCTTTTTCATTTGTTTAATAGATTTATTGTTGAAATTTGTGAACCCCTATTTAGGATTGGCAGAATTGGAAAAGGAAAGTGGAGATGCTTCAAGAGGATAATTCTGCCCTCCATGATAAGATAATGCTGTTAGAATTAGCCGTACAAGAGCAAAAGAAAGACTTTGGCAAGGTAAGTTAAACAGTTATTAAATAAATAGCCCTTTTTTTTATTGACAAAATATCTCCATTTCCAGAAAATCACTGCTTTGGAGTCGGAGCGGGACCGACTAAAATATCTTCTGATCACGCTCATTAATTTATTTTTTTAAAACGTGAATTCAAAAAAATAAAAAATACATCAAAATATTCCCTATTCACTTACCAATTTAATCAATTAATTTGTATATTATTTTTCTAACATATCTTGATACATTAATTTAAAGTAGAATGTCTTCAAGGCCTAAAAGAAGGTGCAAAGCCACTAATCCGCCTCATTTAAAAGTGTCGAAGAGACTTAGTCCCTCAAAGGTTAGTCAATTCTTATTATAAGTTATATAAAATTAATAAATTAACTAGTATTTCTATTAGGGTATGGATCCAGTAAGTAATGAATCTGTGCCAGTATGCCAGGAAGAGGATTCAAATATTTCTCCCCAGCCTCTCATCATAGATGAGTCGAATGAAGTGAGTGAGACAAGTGTTAGTGTTCGAGCAGCCATCAATGATGAAATCTTTTGTGCTGCCAGAATTGAGGTAACTTTACCTTCTTTTCATTTGTTTAATAGATTTATTGTTGAAATTTGTGAACCCCTATTTAGGATTGGCAGAATTGGAAAAGGAAAGCGGAGATGCTTCAAGAGGATAATTGTGCCCTCCATGATAAGATAATGCTGTTAGAATTAGCCGTACAAGAGCAAAAGGAAGACTTTGGCAAGGTAAGTTAAAGTTATTAAATTAATAGCCCTTTTTTTTATTGTCAAAATATCTCCATTTCCAGAAAATTACTGCTTTGGAGTCGGAGCGGGACCGACTAAAATATCTTCTGATCACGTTTCATTAATTTATTTTTTAAAAACGTGAATTCAAAAAAAATAAAAAATACATCAAAATATTCCCTATTCACTTACCAATTTAATCAATTAATTTGTATATTATTTTTCTAACATATCTTGATACATTAATTTAAAGTAGAATGTCTTCAAGGCCTAAAAGAAGGTGCAAAGCCACTAATCCGCCTCATTTAAAAGTGTCGAAGACACTTAGTCCCTCAAAGGTTAGTCAATTCTTATTATAAGTTATATAAAATTAATAAATTAACTAGTATTTCTATTAGGTTATGGATCCAGTAAGTAATGAATCTGTGCCAGTATGCCAGGAAGAGGATTCAAATATTTCTCCCCAGCCTCTCATCATAGATGAGTCGAATGAAGTGAGTGAGACAAGTGTTAGTGTTCGAGCAGCCATCAATGATGAAATCTTTTGTGCTGCCAGAATTGAGGTAACTTTACCTTCTTTTCATTTGTTTAATAGATTTATTGTTGAAATTTGTGAACCCCTATTTAGGATTGGCAGAATTGGAAAAGGAAAGCGGAGATGCTTCAAGAGGATAATTCTGCCCTCCATGATAAGATAATGCTGTTAGAATTAGCCGTACAAGAGCAAAAGGAAGACTTTGGCAAGGTAAGTTAAAGTTATTAAATTAATAGCCCTTTTTTTTATTGTCAAAATATCTCCATTTCCAGAAAATTACTGCTTTGGAGTCGGAGCGGGACCGACTAAAATATCTTCTGATCACGTTTCATTAATTTATTTTTTAAAAACGTGAATTCAAAAAAAAATAAAAAATACATCAAAATATTCCCTATTCACTTACCAATTTAATCACTGCTATAGATTTGTTTCAAGGTACACTAGGAAGAAACTACACAGTATTCTTAAAAAGAACCCTCCCAAATCCCATAAGAGCTCCACATCGTCCCAAAAGTGAAGTAGGTGAATGAGGCCGCCGCGACGTTGCCATCGCTGGGGTACGCGTCATTGATTTGCTCTATAGGAAAACCGGCAGACGACGAAGTACCCTTTTTCCACCCGATTCAAGCCCACATTCAACGTCCCTCCCTACCACCCTCGTAGTACGGTAGCACTTCTGCCGACCACTGCCCGTAACACTCTTGGCATCGGCGGCAACTTTTAAATAGGACGAAGGGGAGAGGCGTGTAGCTTGTAGCTTTGCCAAGTGGTGTTGTTGCGGGCCGACCCTACCCGATAAGTGACGAATCCATTTGATACTCAAATAAATACCTTTGTACGCCAATTTTTTACAGAAATGGACAGATGATATCAAAATATAATCATTTCTATAGTAGATTTAAATTTTTCACTCAAAGTTTTCTCGTTAAAAATTAATTTCCCGTTGAAAGGCGATGATCCATTGGCACTTGGGTAATAATACAGTAATTAAAATTAAAAAAAACACCGATGTGTAATAAATTCTATTCATACAATGAAAAAAAAAATTTAAATAGATAAAAACATTGTATTTTAATAAATAAATAAATTACAAACAATAAACTTCATAATAAGAACGGAGAAAAGAAAAAAACAAATAAATGAAACGGCAGTGCTGCAAAAAACATCAATATGGAGAGTGTGCGCCAGAAAAGTGCATTGCACTGTGCCAAAACATGTATCGCGCAGTAGGCTGGCAACTGGCATCGCTCAGAATCGTCATGAAGCGTCTCTGAGAGCCGCAACTAGGGCTCGGCCCCGGTTCTCGAAAACCCGGGTTACCCGCTGTTCGTCGCCAAAAAAAGTCGCCCATGAGCGATCCGGTTAGGCTATTTGCCAAGATGGGTAGGCTGGGCGGATAAGATGGGTAAACCGGGTATACCCACCGCCGCCTTTGAAAATGGCGGCTCCCAATGTTTCAAGTTAAATTAAAAAGGAGAGTAGCAAAAAAAACTTTTGTGTCAAAAATTTAAAAAGTGTGACCTGTATTCAGGGAAAACCTGGGTATCCGGTGAAAGAATGGATTTTCAGGGGAAAATGGGTAATCGGGTAGAAAATCGGGGCTAACCGGGGTAATGGAAACAGTTTTCGAAATTGCGTTACCCACATGAAACCCGGGTAGGTAGTAGGCACAAAGTCTCAGGATCCGTTACCCACCGGATCAAATTATTTTGCCGAAAAGACCTACCCATTGGACGCGGGGCCGAGCCCTAGCCGTCACGAATCACGATGTTCGATATCTAGTTGGGAATATGCATGATTGCGAGACTGCGCAACTCAGCATCCGTTACAGGTCTAGAGCCAAATGATTCGATTTTTCCATTCCTTTTGCTGTCGCGCCAGTACCTTCCGCTAAACCATTACAGGTGATAAAATAACTCCAAAATTCATGTTGACCTTTCAAATTCATCAAAGCAATAGCAACAAGAAGGGAAACGTGATTCAGAAATATATTTGATGTAGCTTCGTGAAATACACAAGGACTGCGTGGCGCAACGGTAGCGCGTCTGACTCCAGATCAGAAGGTTGCGTGTTCAAATCACGTCGTGGTCATTATTTTTCACTACAATATTATTTGTGTTTTATGAAACGTTCGCTAAAACCGTTTATCTAACAATCCAGCATTCGATACAACATACAAATTGCGAGGTCAAAACGAGTGTGAAACGTTTGCCAGGCTACCGGATATTATGATTCAATCATTTTTAAAGTTGTATTGTTGAGCGTTTTGTAAAAGCCTAAACGAATCATTCATGTTTCCCTTTAAAGCGCTTCCTAATGTGAAATGTTTTTTAAAATTTATAAACCTCCAAATTGATCACTGACGTAGTAGCTATGTTCCCTTTTCTGCAATGAAAAACCATTATTAAAATTTTGTTGCAATTAAAGTTTTTCAAAACTTTGGTTTACAAAATTCTAAAACTAAGACAAAATGGAAATTGCCTTGACCACGACGTGATTTGAACACGCAACCTTCTGATCTGGAGTCAGACGCGCTACCGTTGCGCCACGCAGTCTTGTGAACCTCCAGACATTTCAAACTATTAATCGATGTAGAATATTGTTTTGGTTTGCTTTGCCATAGCATTCAACTAAACTTACTATATAGACTTACTTGCTGGACTATAGTTTCCACATTCAACATGTAAAAACAATTAATGTAATTCGACAGTTTCAGACTAAAGATTCAAAAGGGCGCGTTTAAAATCTTTGTTTTCTTAGTCCATACCTAGTACCTACCTACTAAAGTATGCCAATTATTTTACAGTCAGTTTGCATGGTAGTATTCTTTTTTCGGATGTCGGTCAAATATTCCGACGGCAGCATGCCACGGTTTGCCGGACAACAAGGAAAAATTACAATCCTTGCCCGTTTGCCGTTTCGAACCCGTTCTTCTAGAAGGAGAGGCTTCAGCCCCGTAGTGCTATTTTTCTTTGCGCAGGCGCACAACTGATTACGTGGCACAGTGCCTTTGGGCCATTCAGATTTGTAGTCTGTCATTTGCCGACTTGAAGAACCCGGCAGACGTGGAAGTGCTTCATATTTTAAACGAAATCCGGGTAACTATATTAAACAATTCGAATGTAATCTCTCTCTTTCTTCCTGTCCAATATTTTCGTTTAGTCGCCTGTTCTTAATCGATATAATTCCGTGTATTTGTCTATCTGACGTATTTATTTGGGTCAGTTTTGATTGGCTCTGTGTATGTGTATGTCTGTGTGTGTAGTGTATCTGTGTGTGTGTGTGTGGTGATGGGTCGCAATAGACTTTGACACGTCGTTCAGTCATCCGTCACTAAATAGTGCCTTACGCTAAGTAGACAATTGGGTGTAATACTGGAAAATATTTCTATTCAACTTCAGGTGGGAAGATGAATCCCAATGATCAGTACTTCCAGCAGCAGCAGCAGCAGCAACCTGGTTATGGTGCTCCTCAACTTGGTCAAAACTATGGTGGCATGATGCCTCCTCCACCAAGAACACCTGTGATGGTGAACCAGCCTCAGCAGTTTCCTCCAGCCAACGGCCCACAGAACATGAATCCTTATGGGCAGCCTTCTCCCAGACCACCGATGACCCAGTACGGGCATTCACCCCTGCCACCACAGGCAGCAAATCCAAATCAACTGGCCCAACAAATGGGAGGCATGAATTTGGGTGACAACAGCTTGAAATCTCCTGTTCCTTCTATGTATCCCCCTATGAATGGGAATGTTTCGCCTGCCCCAGGAACATTCCCTTCTCGCCCCCCAATGGCATCCAACCTGCAGTCCAGCCCAATGCCTCCTCAGTCCCTTGCCCCAGGAATTGCTCCACCAAGGCCTGGCTTGATGCCTCCTATGCAGCAGCAACAACAGATGAGACATGTTTCTCCACAGCAGTATCCAAATGGTCCTGGTCAGTTTTGCACTAATTTCATGTGATTGGAAATTGATTTTCAATTTTTCGCTTTGCTTTTATCAGGTATGGATAATATGGGACATCCTGTAAATGGTCAACAGTTTAACAGTCCAAGACCTCCTATGGGTGGCGGTTACCTACCTACTCAGACGGCTGGATTCCCTGGCCATCCGCCGATGCCATTCCAGCAAGCACCATTGCAACAACAACAGCAACCCCATTTACCACCAACACATCAACAACAGGGCGGATATGACAGTATGGGCAGTCGTTATCCATCCAGTCCAAGCTATCCACCTGGAATGTCAGGTCCAATGCCTGGACCTCCTTCTCAACCCATGCCACCGCAACAACAAGCTCGACGTCTTGATCCCGATCAAATGCCCAGCGCTATTCAAGTCATGGAAGATGACAAACGGACGCGTTCTGGACCTTTCGCTACCAACCAAAAAGGCCTTGTCCCTCCTCTAGTGACTACTCCGTTTTTAACTCAAGATCAGGGCAATTGCGGACCGCGTTTCGTCCGCTCATCCATGTACAGGTATAATGATCCGTACACGTATATCCTTTCTCCCTAAGATTTGAGCCAAACGCCAACGTAAATGTTTCTTTTGTCGTTAAAAGTGTTCCAGCTCTGCCTGACATGATGAAGCAGACAGCCGTACCGTTCGGCCTGGTTATCTGCCCGTTCGCCCAACTGGAAGAAGGGGAACAAGCTCCACCCGTGGTGGATATGGGCGAGCTGGGGCCGGTTCGCTGTGGCCGCTGCAAAGCCTACATGTGCCCTTTTATGCAGTTTATCGACGGTGGCCGCCGATTCCAATGTCCATTCTGTAAGGCGACAACCGAAGTGCCAGCCGAATATTTCCAGCATCTGGACCACACCGGCATGCGCATGGACAAGTATCAGCGACCGGAGTTGTGCCTCGGTTCATACGAATTCGTTGGCACCAAAGACTATTGCCGCAATAACGTCTTCCCCAAACCACCGGCCTACATCTTTGTTTTAGACGTGTCGTATAACAACGTCAAATCGGGGCTTGTCCACCTTCTCTGTCAAAACATCAAGAGTATCTTGCAACACTTGCCACGGGAATCCGTGGGCGGACAGAATGGCACGGCCCGAGTGGGGTTCATCACCTACAGCAAAGAAGTCCATTTCTACAACATTAAAGCCTCGTTGGCCCAGCCTCAGATGATGGTCGTCGGCGATGTCGAGGTGACTTACCTTTACCGGTTTTATTTTTTAAGAATGTCGAATATTTTAATTCCCAACTTTTATCGGCCAATTACAGGACATGTTTATGCCGTTATTGGACGGTTTCCTTTGCGACCCAGTCGAGTCGGAGCACATCATTGATCAACTCATGGTCCAAATTCCGACCATGTTTGCCGATTCCAGAGAAACAGAAACTATTCTCGGCCCGGCCATTAAAGCGGGTCTGGAAGCGCTGAAAGCGGCCGACTGTGTTGGAAAACTATTGGTATTCCATTCGTCGCTGCCGATTGCTGAAGCACCGGGTCGGCTCAAGAGCCGCGATGAACGCAAATTGCTGGGCACGGATAAGGAGAAAACTGTGCTGTCGCCGCAGACGACGTTTTACAATCAGATAGGCCAGGAATGCGCCGGATTCGGATGCCGAGTCGACTTGTTTGTAGCCAATAACGCCTTTGTTGATTTGGCCACTATCGGACAGGTGGCCCGGCTCACTGGTGGCCAAGTCTACAAGTACACGTATTTCCAGGTGATTTATATCCAGTTGTTTACCATTTTTGCTAGTTTTGATCGTTAACGAATGAGTGTGATTGATTTATGAATGTAGGCGGACCTTGACGGTGAGCGCTTGGTCGAGGATGTCCGTCGCAATGTCGAGCAGACGGTTGCATTCGATTCAATTATGCGCGTGCGTACGTCGACAGGTGTTCGACCTGTCGACTTTTATGGCCACTTCTTCATGTCGAACACGACGGACGTCGAAACAGCCGGCATCGATTCCGACCAGGCCATGACGATCGAAATTAAACACGACGACAAGCTTACCGACGAGGATGGCGTTTATATCCAGGTTTTTTTTTTCAAATTGAGTTACGCAAACGCGTACACGTTTTTAAAAATAAAATTTTTGTTTGTTAATAGGTGGCACTGTTGTTTACGTCGCCCGGCGGTCAGCGTCGACTTCGCATCCATAATTTGGCATTGAGCGTGTGCACTCAAATGGCTGACTTGTATCGCAGCTGTGACTTGGACACGGTCATGAATTTGCTAATGAAGCAATCTGTGACGAAATTAACTGAATCCACACCGAAACAGATTAGGTGCGTCACCCCGCTCATTTGCATTCTGTTCAGGCATATTTGAATTATTATTTTTTTTCTTCTTTCATTCGAAAACTTAAAGGGACGCGCTGATTAATCGAAGCGCCCAAATTTTGGCTTGTTACCGCAAAAATTGCGCTTCGCCTTCATCCCCGGGCCAGCTGATTCTACCCGAATGCATGAAACTCCTTCCGCTGTACATCAATTGCCTGCTCAACTGCGACGCGCTTTCGGGCGGCTCGGACATGTCCATCGACGACCGGACGTTCAACATGTTTGCCGTTCAGACGATGCACGTTGGCGCCAGTTTGGCTTACCTTTACCCGCGTCTCGTCCCCCTGCTGGATGCGTCCGCGCCGGCCAGTCCCAGCGATCAGGACGATGTCGTGTTGCCGTCGCCCGTTCGTTGCACGGTCGACAAGCTGCGTGACGACGGCGTCTACGTGCTGGACAATGGCATTCACATGTTTTTGTGGATCGGCTTGTCTGTCAGTCCCGAATGGATTCACGGTGTCTTTGGCACCAATTCAGCAGCACAGATTGACATAGACCGGACCAAGTTGATCGAGCTGGACAATCCCCGCTCGCAACAGGTATATCTTTTAAACTATTTAAGTGATTAATGGGATAATTTTTTCATTTTGCGTTTCTTCTTTGTCGGTCATTTTTATTTACAGGTGAGGAGTGTGCTTGCCCAGCTGCGCTCGACGCGACAACGTCACATGCGCTTGACTCTGGTGCGGCCACGCGATAAGCTGGAATTCGTCTTTAAAAAGTTTTTGGTGGAAGACAAACACAGCGATGCCAGTTCGAGTTATGTTGATTTCCTGTGCCACTTGCACAAGGAAATTCGCAATCTACTCAATTAACGTAGTAGCCTTTTTTTCTTTTTGTTGTCGTCTTTTTTCTAATGGATGCGCAAGGAGATGGGGACGCAATCGATGGCGACCGCACGTTCGAGTACGCAGACATTGATAAGTGGATGGAACGTGTTTTTGTTTTTCTCTCTTTCCATAAAAAAAAACAAAAAGCGAAAAACAATAGGAGGATAAATTACGGAAGAATAATCTGCATCGAAAAAAAAAACAGAAAAATACGTTGTTCTTTATTATCTTTTTGTTTATTATTATTATTATTATTATCTTCCCCCACCCAACATACAGAGAAGGAAATTCCCCATTTAGAAGAAAAAAAAAGAGAATAAATAAATGAGCGGTTGATGAGAAAAAAAATTAAGAGTAACAACAAAAAAATTCGATCCATGTCGTCGTCATCGATCGTCTATCCGGAGAGAGGCAATAGAAAATGATGTCGGAGAGGCCGAGATTGCCTTATTATTATCAAAAATGCTAAGCGGAAAAAAAAAGTTCTATAACAGAGTTTGTTTTAGCTGAAACGCAGTCGTCTTCTTTGGGATTTTCATTTTTTTTTAAATTCTTTCCGTTCTCGCCTGTTAAATTTAACTTCTTATTTTCTTTTCCTCGCTCATCCTTTTTACATTTTTTCGTTCCAAAGAAAAAAAAATTAAAATAACAGGAAAGAGTCTGCTGATGAAACACGAAATTGCCTGGAAGCTAATTATGATTTTGTTGTTCATACAAAAGAAAAAGACTTGCCGCTGATTTGATTTTGCTCTTTTTCTCTCCTCTTATATATTCCTGGGGTTTGTCTCTTTCCATTTTCAATTATTATTCCCCCCCTTTTTTTTCCCCTTTCTCTTCGCCGTACAGTTTGATGTGAATGTGTAAACACAAAATCGAGTGGGTGCCGTGTACTCGGGAAGTTTTCCCTTGAAAAAAAAATCAAATAAAAAAAAAAGCAAATATGAACTAAAGCAAAATCACCGGCCTCTTTGAAAATGTTGGCTGTCTACGCAAGTTATTGCGATTGGCGGTAAACAGGGATGTTACCGAGAATTCCTCTATTTTTTTCTGTAGTTGTTGTTGTTGTTTAGGTGTGTGACTGTGTGTCTGGCTTTTATCGATCGTGACTCGGGAAGACACGGTTGACTGGGCCGTCCGCCTACTCCCGAGTGCAAACCGCTGGGGAGGTGTCTGTACGGCTGCTGAAGAGTTCAGCTGCGCAAATCTTCTGGCCGACCGCAATCGTAAATTGACCTCTTACTTTAAAGAAGGGGAAATCGTGAAAACAACGTGAGATGAAAGTCACGGTCCCGACTTAAGCATCAACCCAAAAATACCGAAAGGGAAAATAAGAAAGAAAGAAAGAGAAAAATCAAAGAAACGTAGATATCAATTTCAATCTTTTCGGTCACATCAAGCGTGCCATATAGCTTTCGCGAGACCTACATATATATCAACGCATCACAGGATAATTCAATATCTGCAAGATAGCTAGAGGCTGATGACATGAACGTTTTTTTTTTCATTTTTGTATTTCTCATCAATTCTTTATGATTTACCTACTAAAGCTGACGCCAAGTGTGCTATTATTTGGCTTACCCCTTATTTTTTTTTTGTTTGTTCCTGTGTTTATTTTCATTCAGTGCGCGCGTTGCTATGGTAACGCAATTGCATTCGCTCCGTCAAAAAGCCGATTGGAACGCATTACCCTTCGCAATTGCGAGGCGCTACCGTAAATAATACTCACATAAATGTCTTCGTGAAGAAGTATAGGGGGACAGCAAAAAAAAATGAATAAACCATCATCATCATCACAGTTGAGAACGAACTTTTTGGCTTCACTGTTGTTGTATGTGTGTGTGTGTCAGAGAAAAAAAAAATGTTTTATTCCCGTTGCAAGTGTCGATCCCGCCAACTTGCTTCACACGCACGAGAAATGTCGTGAAAAGGGGCGCCAGTTTATTGATTACCTTTTTCTAGGGAGAAGGATAGAAGGAGGCAAGAATAATATATAAAAGGAAAAATGAGGGATTTCATTTCGACACGTTAATATACTTTTTTTTTTAGCCGTCACTTTGTGTGTGTGTGTGTAGAGCTTTTGAGAGGTTTTCCGTTGATGCGTGATTTGAATCATTTTCTGTTAGGGTCTCGTGAAATGACGCTACATCGCCAATTGCCGTGAAACTATTTCAGTCTTGTTATTATCACGTGCACTATCAAGTAAAAAGGGAGACAGTCGAAGTGAAAGCATCCCAGCACCGTTTTTTATACTTCGTTCTTTATTACACACGCATTTCGAAATGATACGTACATTTTAATCAAACAATAACAAACAGAAAGAAACAGAAGAGGGAGAAGCTGCTCGACTGGATGGTGCGTACGCGTTTTTTCGCAATGTGTACCACGTCGCTCATTAGCATATTGATTACGTGGTGATTCGCATGTGTGCCCGGAAGGGAGGAAATGAAACATGAAACCGCTTTCATGCGTCTTTTTTTTTGCTGTTTATTCATCTGACCATCCCGGATACTGTGCAACACAACAATATTTCAAAAGTTTTTTCTCATCCTGTAAATAGATACTGAAAAATTTAAATAGACAAGAAGCGGGGGGATTACCCAATTGGCAACAGAACAACTCGGCGTGCAAAAAAAAAATGTTTAATTTATTTTTCTTAAGCCAAGGACTTTTTTTTTTGTGTATTAGTAAAGGGAAAAGGGGATTTTATATGAATGTACTCTTTGACCTTGATGCGGAGCCATATTTAACCGGCTGTTAATCAATAACACAGAGATGCGCAAGGTGTACAACCCCTTGTGTCATCGTCTATTTCCCTTTTCTTTTTTTGCGACAATATAAATCGAATTTTTTCGAATGCTGACATTCTTTTTTTAACTAATAAAATAAAGTTGAATGAAATTTTCAAGAAAGGAAAAGCTATACATAAGGAATTTGAAAAAAAAAAATCGTCATGGTGAACGTTTTCTTTATTTCTATTGAAATTGCGAGAGAGACGCCATAGCAACTGTTGGCCTTCCATCCTCTTCCTTTTTCTCTTCATTGTGATGGCCGTTCGTGTTTTCAAGAAGATCTACACAATGCGTTCCGTCCACTCGTTCCATCGTCGACGGTTGCTGTAGGACACGGTTCGACTCGATGCGCGACGACGACTCTATTGGCGACGATGAGCGCATCAATAAATCAGGCGTCGTCTCTCCTTTTGGTCTTCTTCCATGGGGGGATCCTTGTAGCTGAATAGGCGATGATTAAAAAGAACGGACGATATCCGATGACGAGCCATGCGCTGCCTAGTGAACTTCCAAACTGAAATAGAACTTTAAAAAACAAAACACTATCATCCAATTCTAGCGAAACAACGCATCTTTAGACTTAAATGTTTATCTCGCTGTTGTGTATACACCGCAATGTTACATCTTTTATTTAGAGGCACTCCAAAGTGCTGTGTCTGTATAATGAAATAAGACAAAAACAAAAAAAAAAAATGTATATATACCTGTGCCGTTTATACACAGCAGTTTACATAGGCTGGTCCGACATACACACACACACACACACAAAAAAGGATAGAGAAATGAGAAGCTAAAGAGAAGTCCGTGACCTTTGGCTAATGCGGGATATTCTCTTCGTGACGTTCAACCCGCTATATACCTCCTACTTTTGTGTGTGTGTGTGTGTGTGTGTGTGCTCTTGTTTCGTTGACTGGAGACGTGGGATTGCCGAACGAGGGCAAAGCACTGACGAGGAAAGTGGAAACTTTTTTTTCTTTTCTTCTTCCGTGACAACAGAAGAAACGACAAAACTCTTTTGATTTAAATAGAATTTAGTTTGTAAAAAGAGCGCTTAACCATAAAATATGGCCAAGTTTTGTATATTTCGTGGTCGTATATCCTATACAAGCGCTACACATAAATCTGAAAAGAAAATATATGGGACTCTGTTCCATTTTAAACTGACAAATGAAACAAACAAAAAAAAAGAAAATGGGGGAGGGATGATCCCTGCAAACGACAAGACACCAACTTTTTTTTTTTTTTTTCTTAACTATGCTATGTATTTAAGATCCATCTCCCTTTCTTTTTCTAAGATACGAGAGCTCTTGCTTTTCCTCGTCCAAAAAGTCTATAGTAATGTACGAACAGTTGACTTGTTTGCACGACGTTGTTAACAAAAAAAAAAATAATAATAATAAAGAGGAAGAAGAGTTTAGTTCAGCCTACGCTTTATGTATCCCCGGTCGATTTTCTTTTTCTTTCCCGTGCAACTCCATCGTCCGGAATTCAATTGGCAAGAATAGAGTAGAAGACAAGTCGCTGCTGGCAGCATCAAAAGGGCGCGCAGTATAATCAATTCAATCTAATACATATCTGTATATCATCCCCATCATGAATTTGTATACATGTATACTTACATATTATAACACCGCTCTTTGTTTTCCTACTATCGCATAAATAGATCTCGTTGTAAATCTAAAATGAAATCTATATACGATGATTGTGGTACACGTCGAGTGTCCGAGCTCACATTTCGTCTACACACCGATTGCTGTTCGATGCAGAGAAATCTGATGTTGGCAAGACGTTCGAGTTCGACACGCTGACGCATCGTTTCCTCGACGACCGCGCATTTTAAAAAAGGAAACCGGGCGCCTCTTCACATCAATCTATATGTATATTTGTGTGTGTGTGTGTGTGTGTGTGGGTTAGACAGTCCAGTCCAAAAGTATATAGGATCTGATGGTCATGTAACACGACCGGATGTAACCTAACATCCATCAATTTTTTTTTTCAAGATTTTGTGGGCCTGTGTGTATCTGAATAAATTGATACATTCGTATAGCGAGTAAAGCCAATAAGGCTTCGTATGTATAAATAAATTCAATATGTAAAAAAAAAATCGATTGGATTTACAGAAAAAAAAAAGAAATCTTTTCTTTATGGTTTTGATGAAATCCCGGTGGCCAAACGATGCGGGATTTGAGAATGTATATAGATGTGTGTCTATCCGATTTTGCATAATATTGTGGCGCTGTGCGAGATAAAAAGGAGAAGGCGGCATTCAATATACACATATTTCTACGTTTCTATGCATTTCAAACGAAAGAGCAACAATTCTCCCTGTTTTGTTCATTTTGAGGCTCGTTTTCAGCAATGCTGCGTTTGACTGTTTTCTTTATTGTAAAAAAAAACGTATTTGATATTTAAAAGAGAAATGTGATCAAAGTTATACGTGTATAATACATATAGGTTGGCCAAAAATGCGCAGAGATTGCTTCAATAGAACACGTCGCTACCAGAGTCCCTCGTCTCTTTTGCTGCCTAATTTTACGTATTCCCCCCACGCACAATTCTCTGTACACTGTTTCATCTGAATCATAAAGAAAAGAATATAAAAGAACAGCGTTTCGTTTCATTCAAAAAAGTAAACTGGGATGTCGTCAACACACAGGTATAGCCTACCTATTGTTGGTCCTAGAGTTTAAATATGTAACTAATTACTACAACGATGTCGAAATGTTTCAATTTATTCAAACTATAACCTGATGAATTGCTAATGCACTTAGACAACGTTCCGAGACAAAGTGTGATCTCTTTCGTTATGCTAAATTCTATTTTATTTTTCCTCAAATGACATTCATAAACCATACTCGTTTTCTATGTTTCATTATATGCTCCTAGTGTCAAGAGGTTCGTTGCTATAAACTTCCGTCTATGAGCTAATGGCTGCT
Source organism: Daphnia sinensis (assembly GCA_013167095.2). Classification (NCBI taxonomy): domain Eukaryota; kingdom Metazoa; phylum Arthropoda; class Branchiopoda; order Diplostraca; family Daphniidae; genus Daphnia; species Daphnia sinensis. The sequence goes on from CM023197.1 coordinate 7,918,739, forward strand.
GAATGAGGAAAAAAAAAGGAACGGAAAGAGTTTAAAAAAAAAAAATAGAAAAAGGGAAGGGGGGCGGTAAAGAAATGCCGGGATTGTTGAGACGCTCCGTTTCCTCGTTGAACATCTTTCGCTAACTCGGAGATTTCTCTCAGCTTTTGCTTTTCTTCTTATATTTTTTTATTTTTTACCCCTTCCCTTTTAGATCGCAATTTCTGTTCCATGTAGTCTACTATACTAATATCCTACAGTATAAACATAATAGATTTTCATCTGTATGTGCTCTTAAAGTATATACATATATAAGTCTTATTGCATTATATCCTTTTTAAGTAGGCTATCCTCCTCGCCCTTTTTTGCGCTTTTCTTTTGGGACGTGTTCCAAGAGAGGCCGTCTTCTCTGTATATATCGATAGCGCACACCGCGCAATCCATATGCACACATATCGCATACTTTGAAGTTCGGCTTTGAAAACAACGCCACACTTTATATATATATAAATAACGCAACAAAAAGTTTAAATAAATAGGGTTGACGGTGATTGATTGTAATAACTTCGTACGACGGTTACTTAATGACTTGTGACTGCGAACGAAATGACCTTTTACTTTCAGTTCATTTCGTATATCCTCTGTCCCTTATACAGTTGGCAAATACAAACTCAAGTAACAACTTGTGTAAATACGGGTGTCCCTTTTTTATTTCTGCAGAGAGACACTGGCAATACACAACCGATCGATTGCACACAGTTCCCTCCCGCACTCTCTACATACACGTCCATTTTCTTTATTCTTTGTTACCCAACCATTTCCGCTTCATATATTCTCCGTCGAAAATTTGCCCATGCCCGTTGTGTAGTCGAATCCTGTATAGATCCTGTCGTCCGTCCTTTTTTTCCCCCCATTTGCCCAGCTGCGCGCGCTGAATTTTTATTCACAACTTCTGTGTCTATTTTGTATAGGCTACGTTATTATACATGGGTATCTGCACGTCTGCTGTCCATCTCTTTTGTGATCTACATGTATTATATGTATGTACTATCCGACGTTGGCTATTCTATTCCCATTGCATTAGGGCCGTCCATGTGTAGCTTTAAAGATAAGTGTCAATGACGGACGGGCAAGAAGAAATGTGGTTAAAGGTGTAGACATATTTCAACTACTACCAGCGTACATATATACGAAAAGAGAGTCAATAGACCATTAGTGATGATTAGGGGCATCTGTTAGCCTTAAGCTATCACGTAGATGACGGCCACGCCTCATCATCGGTTAGCGTTGCACCATATATGCACACATGGACAGCGTTGATGCTTTGATCAATATATATGTTTTTTTAAAAAGCGGGCATCTTTGTATTTCGTCCTCACTGTTAAAAAAGGTAACGATTTTCGATAGTAATTTATCGCCTATAATCGTTAGCTGGTGCCATTAAGTGAGACGTGCTATTTTTCGTGAGATATTATCCACAGTTTCAGATAGCACCTCACGGAAAATGTAGGTATTAAGATGGCTAACGATTTTCGGTGGTATTTCCTATCGACAATCGGTAGTTTCAACGGAAAATCTCCTGACCAGTGAGTTGAGCGCATGGAACGCTTGGACGTTTCAAGCGTTTCAAGTAACTAACGTTCAAAAGGTGTTAAAAAGGGAAGTTAAAGGGAGTTAAAGATAGCGCAACGTCGATTTAGGGAGAAATCTAGGGGTTTTAAAAAAAGAATTGAACATTATTCTTGCTATCTCTAACTAGAAATGGTACGAAATTTAATTTGATCAATTAATATTTGTAACTTTTGCATTTTGGGGATAGCCTCAAAAAATTTCCGCAGCGAGTAGCAATATTTAAAATCATACAAAATTCCTGAGCTGTGTTAAATAATGGGATCCAAAAACTTACCCCTAAATTTTTCTATCACCTAACGGACTTTTATCGTATTTATGGAGATGTTTGTGAGATTATATTTATGTAATGTAGCTCAGTGGTAAAGCATCGGACTACGGATCTAAAGGTCTAGAGTACGAGTACGGTGGCGGGCCAAAATTTTTTTCATTCCGTACCTATAATTTACACCTAGGATACAAAGTTTTTGGAGCTGAGAACCCCAGATCTCGTTTGTAGAATTTTTCGGGCAAATTTATAACCCGCTATGGTGGAGTTCTGTTTTAACGGTGGTTATGGCGCACAATTTTCGATACGTGAATTGCGTCTCAATTTTCGTGGATTATTTCTCATTCCCCCAGTCTCCCGATTTTCGAGGGTTACACGTCTCAAACAACGTGAGGTTTTGATAACAGTGCTCATGTTACAGCGCTAATAGAACTAATAGGCTCCCGCACTCGTTACGTGCTGCTGTAGATCAAGAATTATTATATTTTGATACGTGTAACGTATGGCACTTACTCAAGAGGTCATATAATGTTTCAGTTTTGTATAGAATTAAACACCGTACATGCGTATAAAGGCGTACATCGATGTATACAGCGGGCAATCATGTATAAGTTTTTCAACCAGTATGCATATAATAAAAACCCAAGTTGTTATGGCATTGCGCGATGTACGGAAATGATGGAACCCGAAATCGGATCCATGTTACTAGCTTGCTACACATGACACATATAGAAAGAAACGGTGGAAAACAAGAAAAACAACCTTTGACTTCCATTTGTTTACATATATATATGTATATGCAAGGGCGTGTAACAGTCACGGCAGGGGTCACGGTCCCTTTTTTCCATATATATATACAGTATATATGTATACATACATCAGGTATATATACATATACATATAGATATCCTATTCATGTATGGAGTGTACGTCAAAAGACGTGCGATGAAAGAATGAATGTTTGGTCGATGAAAATGCTCAGCTTAATGGAACAAAAGCCATCTAACTTGGAGTATTCTGAAACTCACATCAGATGATCAACTTATTCGTTCATAATCTCTGCATTGTTTTAAACATCAAGAACAAACACAGCAGAGTAGAGCCTAATATACGCACAGACTTTTGCCTCGATTTATTTATTGAAAAGTTGGGCTGTGCTGAGCATGGGTTGATCAGTGCCAGTTGAGCGGATGATGAGGGGCGCATGCCCCGTTCATTTATTCTCGCTCTCTTGGCAAAAGATGAGGTGGAATCCACTGTATCCTGTACCGACGGTGGGTGGCGTGAGAAAGGGAGGATATCATCGACGAGTGGCCCAAGAAGGAAGAGCTAGAGAGAGAGAGAGAAAAAAGAAAGAGGACCTCGATTATCGTTGTCCCAGCAGTTGGTGTACGGCAGCCCGTCTGTCTGGGTAGCCCAGCAGCCAGTGCCTTTACCTTTTTTTTTCCGTGTTTTTTCTTTCAGTGTGTGCTGTGTGTGTTTGTGCATCGCTTCTACACTAAACCCCTACGTATTTAGATTATACACGCTGGCTATTGTTACGCGCATAACAACTCAAAAATCTCGGTGAAATCATCCGTTTCTATCATATGCAAATTTTAAATTTTTTAAAAAGAGGAAGAAAAGAAACAAAGCCACTCATCTCTTTGTTTTCGTAGAGAAAGCTATTCGCACATCCGATTGCATCACAGGTTAGTGTATTTGATCATAGTTTGACTCGCTTGTATATGTATTTTGAATGTGATTAAATGCGCGTTATTCGTCTATTTCCGTGTACAAGCCGCGGGTTGAGCCGCGTTGTTTAGATAAACGCCGAATATAATGTCAACATTTAGACAAAGTTGCAGATATCCTGTTTACGCAACGGACGGAATCATGTTGTTTAAGGTTATTGGGTTTAGCCATTTTGCCCTTTTTTTTTTTGCGTTAATTTTTGTTTATTTATTTTGAGGCGGGGGAAAAAAAAAGAGGAGAGTTGGTGGGAATTAAAGGATTTCGTAGAATATCCGGATATGAAAGCTCGATCGACTTTTCCTCTTTTTTTTATTATTATTATTTTTTTTTTTTGGGTCTGTTTGGATAGTCCCAGCCATTCAATATATCGTCTGTGATTGGTTCTCCTGATGGATCATTCCCTATGTAACCGTCTCTCACACACACACACACACACACTAAGAATAATATAAAAAAAGGAAAGAAAGAGCTCAAGGAAGCAAAAAAAAGAAATTCTTATTCGTGAGTTCGAGCTATTATCAGATTTGCTTAATACTCCACGGAACAAATATCATTGACACGGAAAAAAAGGAAATGTTCCCTGCAGCTCAAATTAGTATTCCATCCGTATATACTGCTGTGTACATCTTTAGCGAATAAGGAAATCTTCTTCTACATAACACATATACAGTACGTATGTGTATAAAGACATACAGTTTCCTTGTGCACACAGTCGAAATGTGTATAGCCACACATTCAACTTTGGATGTATTCACTTGTTTTAATGTATGCTGTTATATATGGATGCTTGACAAAAGACGCAGCAGAACGAGAGGGTGTGTTACACGGCACACACTTGTCTCCTCCCATATTCTCTTCGTTCGCTTTCGTCCGTCTATGGCTTAATCAATAATCGATTCGCCTCACTTTCGATCCGTTTGAAGGCAAAAAAAAATAAAGAGAGATGTGCACTATCTTCAATCCGACTGGTGCTCGCTCATGTATCACCATCCAAAGGCGAACACACACACACACACCGGCGCATCTCTAGCACCAGAAGCCATTAACCTGCCAGTCTCTATATTCGTGTACATACGCTCTCAAAAGTCGATCATCTTAAAGCGATTTGCATAGATGCTCACATTTTCTTAGTATTACATTAATGAACAAAGATTGGCTTCGCGTATGTGCGTGTGTGTTGTGTGGGAAGATAGAGGGTCTCTTTTGATGTGATCGACGTTTGATCTTGTAATAACAGATTTATTATATAGGTAAATATAGACTCTGTGCGCGATCTGTGTATTATGTCTGACTAAGCAAAAAGCCAAATTTGACTGCTGGCTAATGTTCGTTTAATGGACGCTGTGTGCTTGCGTCCCATGTAAATGGATAGCATGATGGCCGAGATGTGTTGTCCCGATGAACTGGCGAGAATAGATGAGAAGAATTTGATGGATTGTGTAAGGATGGGAGTTGATATTTGTTTAATAATGACGGTGGACTCATCGTCGCCTCGTATAAATCACGTCATCGCTCCACCGTTTGATTCGATCCAGCGAAAAAGAGCGTCTATATATTAGGCATAAAAGAAAACCCATCAGCGCCAAAGCGGAAAGAAATCGTGATTTATTTCTTTTTCCTCCCTCTCTCATTCTTCGGATATGGTCGCGTTTCTTCTCGGTTTTATATAACGTATCAGGAAAAATGTGAATGAAAATGCTTTTTTTTCCATTGTATTCGGGCTTTGCGAAATTAATTTGAAATGGACTGCTGAATCGTGTAAAAGCGCGGTTCACGCTGGCATCATTTGTTCAATCATGTAACACACGCAGAGAATCAATGTGAATTATGAAAAAGAAGGTTTAAAAGAAATTGCTAGATCCTATTCCATTTACGAAATGCATGTTTCTTTATTATTCCAGTAATTTGAAAGGAAAGCTAAAAAAAAAAAAGAATAATTTTCCTTTGTGTGTGCGTTACAGGTGCGATAGATAGAGAGAAAGAAGACTATTGTAATCACCTGGAGTCGCTCGCGCTGACAAACGCCATGTCTTGCTGGCCATTGTTGTGCTTCCTGTCAACGGCTTTTCGGATCCTGATGGCTGATCCGCTACCCGCGCCCAACATCCACCATAACGTACGTCATTCATTCTATACATCATTCCTGGCTGTTTTATACTTAAAACGTTTGAGATTTGTTTTTAAAAATCACTTTTTATAGGTGTGCCATTATTTCTTATAAATGAAATGTGGTCACGTGTCGTCTTTAAGTTTCCCCCCTTTTTTTTTCTTCCTTTTTTTCCATCCGGCCAATAAAAACACAAAAGCCATTTGGCTCCTGGATCCTATTTCGTTTTGGGTCGTTACACACTCTGTTCCAAACGACCAAAGATAGAGAGAGAAAGACAATAACTATAATAATAATAGTCCTACAGTTTTTTTTTTTTTCAATGTTATTGGATTTGTTTTTCCTTATTTATTTTTTTTTTTAAAGGGCGGTGAAGGAAATAACAGAACAGAGCAACTGGACGATCTCCTGGCCGAGATCGGTGACGTCACGTCGGGCAATTTGGGCTCTTTGTGCATCTCGCAACAATTTCGCTCGGTGCCCGTGTCCGTCAGGGTGGACGCATTCGAAGCCGCCCGACAAAAGGCCGACATGCTCGCCCGTCTTCTCCAAGATCTTGGACAACTCGACAATCAAGGCTTGTTTACTTTCTTTCACATATAGAGTCTACTTTCGACTTCTTTTATGTTATGGTCCATTAACTGATGATATTTTTAGAGCTATATAGAATGATTATACGCTGTTTATGTTGCAGCCCCATAGAACGCAATTGGCTTGATTACTATACTTATCAATTCATTTGAAATGATTAAGAAAAGGAGGCCAAACTTTTCCTATTTGTGATTAAGTTTGGCGGCTAGAAAAGGGACTTTTTTCTTTCCAAGCAGGAGATCCAGATCCGGTTCGACCACTTCATTTCCCTTTCTATATAAAAACGAGATTTAAAACAAAAATTAACACCCCCCCCCCAACATTTTTTTTAAAATGTCATTTCCTACTAGGAACTAACGATTTTTTCGCCTCTTTTTTTTATATTTTTGAATAAGAATGGCAAAAGTGTCTTGAAAATCCTATAGGTTCACTTCTACATACATCACTTCAAGTCATACTAGAAGTTCAGTCAAACTAGATGTAAATGTATTTAAACATAGTTGGATGGGAATCAAATGAGTGTTACCATGGCAACCAGTGACTTCTATGATCCCGTTACGAGCCTTTTCTTTTAAAAAATATTTGTGGACCTTTTACGAGAGATCAAAAGGCCGTTCTGCAGCTATCCTCTCAGGCGCTTTGTTTTCAGGGTCAATTCTCTTACGGCCGATTTATTTAATCGTTTTAGCGTATAGGGCCGATCGATAAATCCCCCAAGGAAGCCTCTGCCGTTCGTTGCGCGTGTTTGTTTTCTTATACATCATCCCCCGCATCCCTCCAGTTAAACCAATACAATAGACTACAATTGCTCTACTAATACGTAAAACCAGCAAGGATTTACCACAAAAGTCAACAGCTTTTATGAATTAAGTAATTTAAGACATTTTCGTTTAATTCTGGCATTTTCAGAATTATGCAACAGCGACAAAAAAGCCTTGAAAATGTAATTAAACCGAAGCAAAATGTATATTCTACGTTTCAAAAGCTTCATTTTTCTGTTGTTGCTCGAGTGCCATATTGATCGATATGGCGATATTGTGCGTCCTGATGTAATAATGCTCGATCGATCTCTTCCCAAGTTGAAAATGCTTTTATAGAGCGTTCATATTTGTAAAAAACTTGAGTATCATGTCGCCGAAATAGCTCAGTTGGGAGAGCGTTAGACTGAAGATCTAAAGGTCCCTGGTTCGATCCCGGGTTTCGGCAGAACTTTTTACTTCGTCCAATTTTTTTTTTTTACATAAAGCTTGCTACTCTGAAGTCCCTTTCGCTTTTGTGTGACGTCACACGTTTTTCCTCGTGCGTTCTACTGGAAACCCAACGTCATCGGGTACGGTACATTATTGTCCGTTTTTTTTTGCTGTTGCAAGACAAACGGGAAACCGGTTGGCTCCATATTTTAAGGGTATTTTTTCGTTTTGTGGAAAAGTCCAAAGGTGATTTCGAAATGACGTCCACGTTGGACTCGATTTAATAGATGAATGTTGGTGAAGGTCATTCTCCGACGTTCCGGCCTTATTTTTTGTTTTGTTTTAAATTGAAATGTAGGTCATTGATAAGGCACCGTTCGATTTGCTAAGCTCACCCCTTTTACGGAATGCGAAGACAAATGTCGCAACGCATTAGCGTCCACATTATTTGCATTCTAGCTGCCGTTTGGCTAATTGCACGTTTTTCCCCTCTCGTCATTCAGAATTGCTCAAGTTGCTGATTACGAGCGCTGTGCGGAGCGAGCGGACAATCGAAACCTCACGTATGGTCACATTCACTAAGCCAACGGTACTTGCCTCATTGGCTTCATCATCTCTATCAAACGGTCTGGTTGGCGAGCAAGGCAATATCGTCAATCTCCTCTTTATGGCCCACGCCACTCGTCCGGCTTCTCCTTACGCCGACCCATCCGTCAAAGTCGATTACATCCAGCAGCCGGCATCCATCAACGCTTCCATTCAACAACAGGTCCGTGTTCTTATATATCTGTCACATAACAACAAGGTCCATACAAACATTACTGAATAAGGTTCGTTCATTATTTAAACACAACAACAAAAAAAAAATCACTTACAGTCGACAACGCTGCCTAAGGCGACATCCATCAATTCCGGCAGCCCGTTGCTGGGCAACACGCCGTTGAACGATCTTCCGTGGTTCGACGATCCATTCCGTTCGGCTCCGCAGGCGGCGAAAGGTTTTCGCGCCAACTGGAACAAGTTCATGATCAATTCGTCGAATGTCACCTTTCTCGGCTGGTGGACTTTTCCGTATTACCAGTGTTCCAGTCGCCGCTGGTTGCTCACGTACACCATTCCGGTCACCAGCGTTTCTTCCACGTCTTCCACCGCTGCCGACCGGTTTGAAAACTTGAAACGTTTTCTTTTTTTTTCTTTAACAAACGTTTCCTGATTTTCTAAAATTAAATTTCTTTCTTTTTCTTTTTTGAATTCTATTTTGGAAAAAAGGTTGGATGGGCTGCTTACGGTGGACGTGTCTGTTTCGTCGATGGATATCAATCAGTGCGGCGATGGGCCGTCGTCAGTCGAGCCAACAGCTGATCAGCAAACAATTACGCATTTCAGTGGCACCCATAAATGTCACGAGACAAGCACCGTATGATTATGCAGCTTCTTTATTATCTATTTTAATAAATATTACCTAACAAATTAATGAATGTGCAGTGCCGGTTCGAGAGGGGTTACGGATGGATACGTGGTGGGTACACTTGCACCTGCCTGCCTGGATATTATTCGCCATTTTTGAAAAATGCAACGTTCAACGGATCCCACGTCGAATGTAAGAGCCTTCACTTAGTACCTGTTTTTTTTTTCCAATGATCAGCTAATCAATTTAATATACTTATTTTCCATCCACAGTGGCCTATAGGAATAAATTGACATTCAACAGCCCAGTGTACGATCAGTTGTACCGATGTCTTCCATGTTCTGCTGGATGCGATGTCTGCGTCGATGATTCGCCATGTTTGGCGCCTTACGATTGGCCCTTTAGGTTTGAATCCTTATTAACATCTAAAAGAAAAAAGGATTTAAAAAAAGAAGTAGAGACCGCGTGCAATCAAAGTTTACACCTTTGTTTATTGAGACGAGGTGAAAAGAAAAGAGGCCCGTCACGAACCAATGAGGCAGTCCGTATTGTGCAGCATTTGATTAGCCCGTCTCATTTACGACATCGACCCCATTAAAAAAGACGCATTCAGATTTTCACTTGTATGCGTGAAACATGTTTTTCGCTCTTCGTCAACAACACGAGAAGGACGTGACGATCACGTCGTAAACTTCCAAAAGAAAATGACTTTATTTACCAGTTTGTCATTGGCGTGTGGGCTGTAATACGACCAGGTGCAGCTAATGACTTTGACACAGTCGTTAGAGGTTATGAGATTCCAGACATGTGTGTTGACTGCGTGCGGGCATGGACGCACCTCTTGGCCAATACAAGTCCGAAAGAAAAGATGAGTAAACTCGTTTCCCTCTTCTTCTTCACCCTGATGGAGAAAACAATCAGTTACACAAGAGAAATGAATAGTTGTGTCAGGTTTTGTGGCTAATATTATGAGATACGTGCGTCGAGTCACGCACACCAAATCCACAATGGCTAGATCTAGATGTGCCATCGTTCGATGGCGTGCGTGATTTTTACAGGTTTCCGCCCTTGTTGTCTTCTTCTGCCACATTTTCTCCTTGGTCGTTGTCTTAGCGGTCGAAAGAACATCCTCCAGATGAAAAGAAGGGGGAATACCTTTTGAACTGGCTCCTCATCGATGTCGGTGCATGCAATAAGAGACGGGGTCTTATTTTCTGTTTACCCATTTTTAGCCAGATTTTTTTTTTATTATTTACGAAAATACTTCAATACTTATCTAGTTACCTGCATTTTTGGAGATTCTGCACATTCAGATAATAACAAACTCGTTCTTCAACTCGTTTGGCATTCGTGTGCTGTCACTAGAAAACGAGTTTCTTCCGCATTGAAATTTCTTTTCGTGTAGTAACTGCATTTTAATTCTTCCTTTTTTTCCTCGCCATCGAGAACAGAATCGCATTATTGGCCATTTCCATGTCTTGGGTCTTGATTTCCATCGGTCTAATGGGCGCCGTTTACAAGTATCGACGTCTCAAAGTCTTCAAAGTGGCCAGCCCCACATTTCTCTGTGTCACACTGCTCGGCTGCGCCATTATGTACGCAGAGGTATAAAACTTAATTCAATATTTCCGAATAAAGAAGTAGATGAGAGCCTTTCCTTTTGTGCTACAATTCTTCCAACTCATTCATCTTGCTGAGATTGTTCTTTTTACCAATCGAATCCATCCATCTTTGTTTCATGTCTTCCTCCCCGTCCTTTCTTTTTCTATCTTCCAGATGGCGGCCATTTTTCCTGAGCTGAACACGCCAGCGTGCGTCGCCACCAAGTGGACTCGTCATATGGGATTTTGCATCACTTTCAGTTCGCTCTTGATGAAAACATGGAGGTAAGTCATCACAAAAACTCTCTAGATTTGTTCAATTTGATATGCACAGAATATGATTAGTGCACACGTAGAAATTAGGTCGACTCTCTCTCTGTCTCACATTTGTTTACACACCATCAGGTACCGTTTTCACAATTTTCAATTATATCCTGGGCGAAAATTTTTCTTTCTCCAGGGTATCTCTCACTTATCGAGTGAAATCTGCACACAAATTGAAATTGACCGATCAGCAATTGCTTCAATGGATGGTGCCCATCTTGCTGGTGGCTACAGTTTATCTGGGCGCATGGACGGCTAGTGATCCACCTACCGGCGAATTCATTTTAACCGGGCCCACCATGAAGTTCACACAATGCACCTACAACTGGTGGGACCACAGCCTCGCCATCGGTAAGACATTTCTTTTTAAAACTAAGAATAGCCACGTTTTCTTTTTTTTTCCCCATCTTTTTTAAGTGAGAAAAAATAGAGTTTGCATGCCATCTTGCAATTTCGTAGGAAAGAAAATTACGATAATTAAGGCGGTGCACACCAGTCGTGCAGAGAGATGCAGATAAGACAAAAAAACCGTTAGGTCACTACGCGGGCGAATGTTATCAGCACTCTTTATTTTGCTTCGTGAAACTTGCCATTTTGATTAAAGAACATTATCCAGCGTATCAAACTGCGCCGGATTCTATATTTAACTTTGAACATAAGCGAATTCCTTGCTAATTTGCAAGCGATTGAAGGTTTGTTCCGTCGTCACTTCTAACCCATCGAGAAAATGTTACATGTAGAACAAGAAACCTATGTTGGGCTTTTGGCCAATTTCAGGAGGGAAGAAATTGTGTTACACCCAGAAACGAAAGAGCAGGAACCCAGGATGGTTAAAAAAATTAAGTTTTAGGAATAACAGTAAAACCAAAGTGTGTTGAAAGATCCTCTTCCTGTCAACTGTCGTGTTACATTCCAACAGCTGCGCTCCACGTGTGCAAATGCAACGTCTCAACTAAATTTCCATTCGTCGCGCTCATGAAATTCCAAAATGAAACCCACTTTTAATGAGAACTGCAATTTTAAGCACAATTCAATTTTGATGCAATGGCGTTCGATTTTTTTAAGTTGTATTGTAACAAAAAAAAAACATGGTAACAAGAGATCACGAGAATCATTTTCTTTTGAGTACTAATAACTACATTAAAAATTGAATAAATAAATCACATTTAAACTGTAATCTATTTCAGGCGAGGTGTTTTTCCTCATGTGGGGTATCCACGTGTGCTACTCGGTGCGACGCGCTGAAACGTATTTCAACGAGACCAAACACATTTCGTGGGCTGTGTACAACATTGCCGTCACCAACATCATCTTCGCTTCATTCCAGTAAAAAAAAAAATCAATCAATTGTAACATCTTTTCATTCCTGTTTATCGACTCATCTGTTTCGGGATGGAAAACATAGTTTGCTGCTGTTGCCAAATGTCGGACCAGACATGAAATATCTACTGGGTTTCGTTCGCACGCAGATGAGCACAACGGTGACCATCGCCTTGGTGTTCGGTCCAAAGGTCTGTACTTTTTATTTTATCTATCTTTTTTTTTTAAATTCCTTATCGACACTGTTACGTAAAAAAAAATGTTAAAACATCTTCAATGTCGTTGAATAATTCATTGCAATAATGATAATCATAATAATAACGATATTGTGACCCTGAAATGTCAGTTTTATCTGGTGGCGGTCGGGAGAGGAGATGAACACGATGCAAGGACCAAAGCACGTGGTGTGACGGCCTCCTTCTCGCTGAACGGACTCAGCTTGGCCAGCGGCATGGGCGGAAGTTGTGCTGGAGCGAGCGGCGGAGTCCTCGTTGGTGGCGGAATGACGGAAAACCTGGAGAACAGTGGCAATCCGCCAGAACCGGACGATCAACCCGTAGACCTCTACCGTGAAAACGAGGAACTAAAAGTAAAAAACTTAAAATTCAATTTCCTCCCCCCCCTTTTTTTTATGTAATACGTATCAGCCCCCCTCCACTCCCAAAAAAAAACAAAAGCACAGCGACAATAGCCATATCCATATAAAGTGTCGTAGGACAAATTTTTTTTTTCTTTAAGGAAAGAACAAACAAAAAGAGGTCCATAATGGTCGGACTGGAACAAGGCGATCCGGTTTCCACGTTTGGTAGTTTAAGAAGCCGTGGCAAAAATCGCGGGCAGTTCGTAAAAATGAGGCAAACAAAACCGTTTTCGCGTGTAACGTATTCCGCGCGTATGTGCAACAATGATATGTACCAACTCGAAGCACAATCTTATTTCACTAAATAAAGCGGGTGGGAGAATGTTTCTATTCTTAAAACAACAACAGCCAAAATTTAAAAAGGCACAAGGTTTTTCACGCTCGATTTTCAGATGAGAAAATGGGCGTTGCCATTGCCAACACCTGAAAAAAAAACACCCAAATTGGTTGACATTTTTAAAAATTATGTCACATTTTTTCGTCTTTTGTGCTTCTTCTTCGTCAATTGAAAAAATTCAAGACAAAAAAGACGTCTGATTGTGTTTTGTATTATTCAGGCTGAGATATCCAAACTGCTGACTGTCTAAAAGCCACATTTTTAAGAGAAACAAAAAAAAGTGGGGGCCCAAATTAGAATAGAAAATAGAGACACCACGGTATAGCCATTTTGTTCTATTCGCAATCAGCACATTATTTCCGTTTCGTATGTGAATGTCTTGCTTTTATTTGATTTTCTTTTTGAAATTTCTCAGTAAATCGCTACCTCATACCTTTTTAAAGAAAAAAAATGTGTGTCAAACACATTGCAAAAAACTCTTGGGTTTTTTCCGTTCCCCTTCCATCGACCTTCATTTGTTTGGTTGACTCCAATTGTGCGTGTCTTGCGTTTTTTTTTTGGTTTCCTTTTTAAATTTATTTTTATACCAACTCTTAAAGTGTCATAAAACATTAGTTATTATTTGTTGAAATGATGCAATTTGATTCATCCGATTATATTTTTAACTTTCCAATTTTCAATTGATTTTGCAAAAGGAACAATTACAAAAGCTGGCCGGTCACATGGAATTCATGAAGATCGTGCACATGGGTGTGAACAACCCGCACCTCAAACCCAAACCCGGCGGTTACTTCAGTCACGGCAACGTGGCAACGTCGGCCGCAGCGGCGGCCGTGGTTTCCGTCGCGGCCGCAACGTCCGTGGCCACGGCGGCGGCAGCGGCCGCTGCGGGAACCGGCCCCGGTTCGACTAGCCCATCGACCACGGGTGAATCGGGTCTACTGCAAAAACGGGGCGCTTCTCTACTCGAACCGGCCGTTGTGCATTTCAATTACGAGTCGGACGTGCTGCTCAGCCGGAAGAGCTCGTCGCGTCACGTGCAGCCCAGCTCGCTGGGCGTCGTCGTGGACGATGCCAACGTCGTCGATGACTCGCCCACCGCCGAGCTCTTACCCAATTCGGGCCCGTCAAAACTCTGACTAGTCGTCAATAGTGAGGAGGTTTGGCTATGAAAAAAAAAACGCGGCGAGGTCATTTGCATTTCTCCCATATTTTGATTTCACTGTAAAAATCGTCCGTCAATTGTTTGTGGCATCGGATACATCTGCGATTGCGAGTTAGCCAAAGGCAAACTGTCCTCCTCACTATTGACTCGTTGTAAAATGGTTCAATTCTTTGATTTCTCGCTGACTTGTAAATAATAGAAAACGTCGTTTATGTTTTTATGTTTCGATTTAATTGACTAGGCTTTTCGAAATGTCGGCTCTTCTCTTATATCCATTGCTGTCGCACACGTACACACTTGTAGATGTTGAAAAATGAAGAAAAAAAAGAAAGATGAAATCATATTTTGAAGGCGATTTTTGTTGTTTGATTTCACGCATGTACACGCACATTTATATATAAAAAAAGAAATTGGAAGAGAAGATAAATGGAGGGGGGGAAAATGGGACTGTACAATGGTTCACTGACATACATACAAATACATACAAGATCGGGAAATATACATTAAAAATCGTTAAAATTCTTTTCCATTTTTTTTTGTCTGGCGTCTTTCTTGTAAAAAAACATTTTTGAGAGCGGGAAAATTGACAGAGGGGAGGATGTCGCAATAAAAAAAACTGTTCATTTCAATTTTCTGGAGGAAAAAAAAATAAACATTTGAAGGGAAAAATAATAATTGTCGGACATGGCATTTCATAAGAAAAAAATAAATGAATAATTATTCGTCACAAAATGATTTCGCCTTACTCCATTTCTCTCTCTGTTTCTTTTTTATGTACAAGTTGTATACATTCAGGTAACGTTTATCTTTCTTTTTCTTAAAAATTGTGTGTTCTATTAAAATTGATTTTCGTCGTAATACTCTTTATCTTTTTCAATATTTCAAATTTTGTTTCTCTCATTTCGTTTTAAAAAAGGGGGAAAATTTGGCGCGCGCGCGAAATTTAAAATCGCAACGTTTTTTTGTTTTGTTTTAGAGGTAAAAATTATTATTAAAAAAAAATGAAAAATGAAAGGTAACGGTTCGGGTCCGTTCCAGAAGCTCCAGGGATTGGAAAAAAAAAATGTGTTCAGTAGACATACATCTGCTTGAGTTGATCCCTTAGATGCTGTGGCATAACATAAACATCCTGTAGATAAAATATAATCATGTCGTATTGTTCCACACACACAATAATAGTGGTAGGGCATAGTGCATCGAGAATGAGCATGAAATGACATACCTTGTGTTGCTCCTGGCCCCGTAGTCTAAGAATGACGCTACGAATCGTCTTGCGCCAAAGGCTCGGCTTGTGTCCGAAATCGATTGCACTCCAGGCTTCCTATTATTTTTTTTTTTTAAGAAATTAAAAAAAATTAATTGTAATTAAATTATTGTTATTTAATTATTCAATATATATATAGAAATAAGATAAAAAGAAATACGAAAAAACCTTGGCCCAAATTTAAAAAAAAACGGGGCTTATCTTGGCACTTTATCGGTCAGAGAGCATAATCCCAAAAAAGAGCAAATAAAACACCTCATCTAACTTCTATAAAACAGTTGACATTGTGGTCATTTTTGAGCGCAGCAAATAAGACTATCGTATTGGAACGCGCGCAAGGCCATCGTTCAAACTTCAAACATACAACAACAACGAGAAAAAAAAACAAGAAAATTCCCGAAAAGAAAAATGTGCAAGTTTTTTAGAAACAGGAAAGGAAGCAAAAGATCAAAATGTCAAAAACAAACGAGAAAAAAAAAGTCTTTACCTGGACTTCCTTATTGAATTGGGCGATAGATGCAGCGCTTCCGGGATCGCCACTGTGAGGACAAGCCGAACAGTCTGAAGATGGCGACGTGGACGCCACTTCCGCGTCAGGTGTCGATAAAGCACTCGACTGTCTCTTGCGTAACTTACTAAAAAAGACACACAAGTAGGAAAAAAAAGGTAAAAACAAACGTTAGGTTAACATGTCATTTACAAATCAATTGGAGCTATCACTCAGACCCTGACAAAATACAATTTCCTAAATCAACGTGGAGAGCTTAACCGAGGAAGTAACGCTTTTTAAACAATCCATTCAGCCACGCCATTTTGTTTAATGTCTTTCCTTTTTTTTTTTTTTCTTTTCAAGGTTTCTTTTCTTCAAAAAACAAATAAACGAAACAAAAAAGTGGTAATTCAAGATAAGAGCACACCTGTAATTCTCGATGGACACATGCCACTGATGCTGCACGTGACACCTAACGAGCGATTCTAAACGCAAGAGTTCTCGGCGAATGGACGTGCTGGTGCTGGTGGCCGTCGATGAAAGCGACGACGAGGAAGAAGAAGATTCGACAGTCGGTGATATGTCTTCTTCTTCTTCCTCGTTGCCGGGCTCTTCTTCTTCTTTTGCCAACATCGTGGCCACTTGTTCACGACAGTCGAAGGCCACTCTCTTTGCCGTCTTCGTTGGACTCATGTCGAGTTTTCTTGTTTAAGCTTCGAATTGAAAGAAAGCCCGGCTCGATTGCAAACGCTCAAATGTGAAAATCAGCGATAATGGCGGACAAGAAAATCGTCTTTAACGACCACCAATCGTACGGTGATTGGGACAGATGTGTCGATCGGCGATAAGCAGCAACGCTCATTACGTGAATTAGCAAACGAAGGGCAAAATGAACCAAACAAAAGGAAAATGTCAGACAAAAGAACAAATCAATTGTGTAGCAATCGTTTTTCTTTTCCAAGTGAAATTGAGCGAGAATGTCTGAACAACTCGAGACGCTGACTGACCACCGACTATTGAGCGTCTTTGTCTCCTCTCGTCCCTTTTTATTAATAAAACCTCTGCTCATTAGTGTCATAATTCCGCGTAAAAATGCGTCTCTTCTTTTTAATTGCAACTGCTACACTCTGACGGCTGAGTTTTGGCGCCCAAACATAATGTCATGAATAATAGCAGAAGGAAATGGGTCATATGCCAGAGAGGGCAGCAGGAGACAGTGGCAAAGAAATGACTCATCCTCACCTGATGTAGACCGTAATGAGGATGATGGCAACGGCGGCAACAAACATGGCGCCAAATACAGCAATGATATCGATGACTGTCTGTGCTGGGTTACTAGGTGGCTGGCCAGGAGGAACTGAAGATTCGATTGCTTCGTTTTCTAAATGAAGACATTAAAGTTTTGTAGATTTTTTTTTTCGTTGTATTTAAAAATTAGGAACATTAAAAAATGACATTATTTTCTTAGATAAATCGTTGGGAGTGGTGGCGCCAATGAATGGCAGACGACAAAAGCGAAATGTCGGAGGAAATCCTCGTCACTTTGTGCAATATGGAAATTGTTTAATTCAATTGAGCAATGTAATAATGTGACAACCGACAGGATGGCGCATTCTTGGCTGCATTTCCTCTTTCGGTTGCGACATCACGTGAGTTTGACTTGGAATGACATCTCGCCACGTTTGAACATAAGGGCCCTTTTTCTAGTTTCACGACTTGATAAACTTTTAAACATCCCCTCGTGACTTGTGCGACAGCGATAATAGTTTTCTAAACTTTGTTCTGGCAGATAAAAGAATTTCATTTCCCCATTCTTTCTGGCTATAATTGTTTCCATGCTTATGTAACGTCAATTGCATTGATGTACTACACATTGTTAATTATGTTCTAACTTTAGGTATAAACAGCAAACAAGGGATATTGAGCCAGGAATTCCCCTGCATTGTAAGCAACTAGGACTTTGGTGTGGTGACTCACCTTCGAAACTCTCCTCGGTGAATCCTCCATAATCCAGGGACTGCCCCCCAGATCCTCCAATCGTTCCATTGTGCTGATTGTGAGATGACAGGATGTAACTAAGCGCGTGAGCGCTTGGATGATGCCCGCCGATAACTCCACTGCTAGCATCCACCGATCGTAGGAATGTCGCTATCGTCGTAGCAATAACTCCCCTGTGGTACGAAAAAAAACAACAATATTTTCAAAAACAATCGATAATGTTTCATTTTGACTTGTGAAATCTTTCGTTTTATGTAGCGGCACGTCAAGGAAACAGTCATCTCTCTGAAACAAACCCTATTCACCTGTTCCATTGTCCTAACCGATCAATTCAGTCCAAAAACCAATGAGTCAAAGACCCCCTTTTAGCCGCTTTCCCATACTATTTTTCTCACCCCAAAACACACGAGATCTGAATTTCCCTTTTTTCGAATCCACGTTTCTCGTGAATCACATAGCATCCATCTTACCTACGAGGAGAATGACCCTCATCATACACCTGACCTCAATTGACCTTCCGTTCTCTCTTTTCTCTCCCCTGCCTCGCAAGATTAGCAACAAACAAGTACTCCCATCAGCGGAGGGTACACGAGACGGGGGTGGCCAGCAAATATAACGAGAAGAAAACCAAGAAAGAAAAAAAAGGAAAATCCTTGAAAGTGCGTAGGATACAGCGACCGGGCCAATCAACTACCTTGTCCAGCGGCCACTGAAGAAAAAAACAGGTAGTTGAATATCTCTCTCCCTTTTCTCTGTGTGTGTGTACCATCATTAACTTTCTTTTTCCAAAATTCTACTCACATGATGATAGATTCGTCGGAATATCAACTATCGAAGCCTCCCCCACCGTCTTCACACAATTTCTTATTCGCCGGTGATCTCGGTGTGGGTGTCGGACTCGAGACACGCGAGAAAACTGTGGCCCCCGTCACGTAACCAGAGCACGAAAAAAAAAGGGGGGGAATGAAATGAAAACACCTGATCACATGACGGCGGAGAAGAAAAAACACAAATCTTATCAACCTTCCTTAGGTAAGTCAGATTTTTTTCTCTCTTTATTTATTTAGTTTTTGTAATCTCTATCTGGCTCGCATGTCACACACACGAGTGAATTCGACAGGTTTTGATTAAGCTATTTATTTAGTAATTTTTTTCTATGCGACTCGATTGGCTGCAAAGGTTGGGGAAAAACACAAGGGGTATCGTTTTGTAGTCATTTATCTATTACATTCATAACGATAGTTTAATAGCCACCAAACAGTAAGGCGGGTGTGATATCAATTAGAACCAAAATTTGAAAGAAAAAAAGAAAACAGGTGGGCGTTAAAAAGAAACTGTTGGTGGCCGACTTGTCCAGCGTGGACCAAATGCTTAAGGGGACCTTGAAGGTGAAGCCTCAGGTGTAAGAAGAGGGTTATAGATTCTTCAATGTATACATGAAGATCTCTGCCTCGGGGACAGTCTTTCATTCTCCTTCGGTTACCTTTTTATTTTTCTATTTTCAAGGGGGTGGTAGCGAAGCAGAAAGAGAGAGAGAAAGAGAAAAAAAGATTTTGATACAGGGTCAACTAGAATGTCCTCAAAAAAAGGAAGGAATGAAGAAACAAAAAAAAATTTGATATGTCTCTTCTTCTTATTCTTAAGAAATTCAGTTCCCAAATAAAGGACACAACACACATGTTCGACCTCGCCGATGTAAAGCTCGTCATAATATTGGCTACTTATTTTTATTATCTGCTTGAATCAGAAGACGTTTTGTTTGTTTTTTGTTTGAAAAAAGGAAATTAATGAAAGGGACATAACTCTTTTGATTTGTTTGCCAGTGTCTTATAAATAATAAGAGGGGGAAAAAAATGATGGATCTACCACCTACGTAGACACGTATACGACCTACATGCTAATGGTGACTGTCCATTTTGCAAGAAAAAGAGGAGTCTAGAAAATCAAATAAAAAATAAAATTTGCGTTTTCTTTTTTTGGAAAAAAAAAATGGGAAACAAACGTCTTTTTGGCCAAGTCAGAGACAATGAAAGCTGTAGAGAGTCTTGCGTGTGTGTTCTTTTCCTTTATCTGGTAACGGGTTGGCATGAAACTCGAGAAAGAGACGAATGCGATGGCATCCAGTTTTCGCAGACGACAACCATCTCTCTCTCTCTCTCCAGCAGTCTTTCTTTTTTCGCTTCTCTGTTAAGAGAGTTTTTTGTTCAGAGAGAGAGGGAGTGAAAAAAATTCAAATATTCTACCAACTGGAAAAACTGTTGAGAGAAAGCGGTAGCGGATGTGTCGTGACTTGAACTTTTTTTTTTCTATTTCACACGTTTCGAATTGTTATTTTTTTTTGTCAAGAAAAAATAGCGAAAGAGAAAATTCCGCATAATTCCCTTTTGAATTCGATGTAAAAGATACTCGATTTCGCACAAATATCCATTTGGAATTGTGCATATTTAAAACAAGAGAAAGAAAAATATATAAAAAAAGGAGGAGATGGAAGTCGAATTGAGAACAAGAAAGACTACCTGGAAATGGAATGCTTGAAAATAGATCGCCGGCGTCGTGTCCGGCTTGACGCTTCCATTCCTGTGCCCTGATTATTATGAACCTTTGAGATTTCGACAGCACTCTTTTTTTGTTTGTTGACCCAATCAATGCAACAAAGAGAAATCTTCCTTTACTTCAGAAGAAGACACACATGCACGCACTGATATGTTTCCCTTCCTCCACTTTGCAGGTGTGTGTTGACGAGACGTCGGTTCACCGAGGAAACACAACGCACTGCACCTGTTTCGTTCCAGAAAATGCCGTCTCACTTGCACTGTTGTTGCCAATCAACTGATTATTGGTACGTAGCGATAACGAGTTGATGGAAGAAAAGTCCTCTCGTTTCGATAGGTGTGACGAATGTCTTTTGCTGTTACTCGCTTTTAACACACGCGCACACATACATACACGAGAGGCGAGAAAGAGAGCGTTTTCGATGCGGCGGTCTGAATTCGACCAGCGTTCGACGGTAACTGAACCAGCCCCAGCTCAAACTCTCTCTCCTGTATGCGTCGGCCCCCAACACACAGGCCAGCAGTGAGAGCTATCCCAAGTCCAACCCACCCAACCGACCCCTCGTCTCTCTCTCCCTAACACACACACACACGGGGGAACTTAACTAACGTAATGAATTTAGAAAAAAACGCATCAGTTACAATGGTACTTTGTAAAAAGTACTCGTCCGGCATTCCAATGTCTAACAAAAAAAAAAAATTGTTACGTTCGACGTAGTGACCGAACAAAAGGTAGAATTTAATAATTGAGAGATATATAGAGAAAAAAAAACGGAAGTCGCCATCATGCATTTATGATTGCATGTCCTCGTCGATGGGATTGACGACTGCCACACGCACAATAGTCGACATATTTTATCCTTAAAAAAAATGTTCATGTTTTTTTTTTCTTCTTCCTTAGTTAGTGCACTGTCGTGTGACTGGAGCTTCAAACGTTTGTTAACGCTGCCGCTCATCCCTTTTCGAAATGGCTCCATAGCAAATGGCCAGTCAAATGCTTGTTCGAGGTCGGTGATATTCGACACTGGACGTCAAGGTTCTTCCCATCTTCTTTCCTTTTTTTTTTTATTATTCTAGTTTTTTATTTTAATATTTTTTTTAAACACATTTGTTTTTCGTTGAAGCTTGTAGGTCGCCTTACTACATCTCATTTTTGAACGTATTCTTTCCCCCCTTTGAAAAAGGAAGACATTTTCTCCTTAACGTCTGCTGCCAGTATATATACTATATGCATGGCTTTTGTTAAAGGAGGGCATCAGCCGTTTCTGACCTGAACCAGGAGCATCCAACGCCCGCAGGCTCACCGGCTTGAAGATGTGCTGTGTGTGTGTAAAGGAACATCACGTACTCGTGACAGAAGAAAGAAGATGGAGAGGAAAGAACAGGTAAAAAATAAAAAAATTAAATAGAACTTAGAAAAAACACCTTTAGGGTGTGTACTTTGTTTTGGTTTTTTTTTTAACTTTGAAAAATTTCGTACAGAGTGCGCGCAGTACAGAGGTAAGTGCGCACAATGTATACACACACACGTCCGGTTGGAATCAGTTTTTTTTATCGGAAACGTGAAATTCTTTTTCCTGTTGTATTTGCATAGGGATAGAGGAATTTTGTAAAATAGCTTGCGTCATGTTACGTACAATGGGGCTACTGACAAATGAGCAATGTGCTCCAGTGGGGATTTATGCGCACACCTCCGTAACATTGAGGCGGCCGCAAAAGCCTGGCGCGCGGGTCAATTGTGTGTGGTCACACCTGACTCGATTGCGCAATGTACGAGAGGCCATACCAGATACAGCCGATTCAGTTTTTTTTTTCTGTTTGTTACTGATGCATTAGCGATGTTGGACTGTAACACCAAAGTTAAGGGGCAGTACTGAAATATTTCTGATAAAAAGAGAAGCGTTCCAGTAAAATGAATTTGAATAATTTTCTTTCAAAAAAAGTCAATCCGACTAGTTATTTTGCTTGTTAAAACGGGGTGGCTGAGTAGGTAAATTAAATGTAATTATTTTATTTTAAAAAGGCACGTTAGTTCGCTACACACCCACGTTGAGAGGTTTAGCGTGATTACTAGGAACGCGCACAGCTGCGATAGTATATTTCAGATAATGCGCACACTATTTTTTGACTAGTCGTTTGTTTTTTTGTTTTTTTTACCTCATCGCCAATGTGAATCGAATACGAACGAAATAATCTTGCGCACTTTCCTTTTCCTTTTTTTTTAAATCGCAATTTTATGTTTGGCCAATAGGGTATCGAGCAATCATCAAAAGGTGTGTGTGGCAACCGTATCATTTCAAATGAAAAACAACGTCTGCTATCGGTCAAAACGGACTGCATTTGGCCACGAATCATCACGACCTTCTACCCGATCTGCTTAGCAACTGAATGGGGCACACGGTGTGTTTGGCCACATCTGTTTGATTGGCCCAGTGAAGAGACGATGCAGAAACGAAGTGTGTCGGAATCGAAATGAGTTCTAACACAACGAAGAGACTAAAGCCACGTGTGTGCAAAGGAGATCACGCGAACGCAAGGATCGATTGTGCGATGAGCAAGAATCACTTTCCTTTTACGCAAGACGTTCGTCCCTCTCATTTTAGGAAAGAACAAAAAAAAAGAAAGTGATTATCTGGAATTAACACAGATCTATTGTCGAAAGTAAAAAGGTAAACATGTCAAAGAGTTCGATTAGCTGATGGCCGAAATTTGAATCATTTCGTTTCACAATCAAGAAAGTGTGGATGTAGGTAAACGATTAGGAAGGGAAAAACACGCTGGAAGCCACACTGCGAGTGAGCAACACAGAGGTGGGGAAATATGGACCAATTTAAAGCTGAATCATTCGATAAGTATGACTCAGAAGTCAGAACACAGCGAATCGTGTATTCGTTCGTGCTAAAAATCGCCGGCATTTGTTTTTCCTCCCTCCAGTTGGGGGTTAATGACATTTCTGGCTAGAGGCATAGAAAATGCGTTCATTTCGACCGCAAAATCCATGCACCAAAGTTGGCCACCGTGTTTCTTCCATGAATCGAGCGACATCACCACATTTCTCCGAAAATGTCAGAAATTGTTCATTTTTTAAAAATCAAATTAATTTTATTTTTCAGCCCACCTTAAAATTATGTAATGAAACCTGACAAGTGGGTCAAGACACTCAAGGAGTTCCATCTTTCGGAGACATTGCGGTAAGTTTTACACCTGAAAAGACTTTGCCAAAAAAATGTTGAACTTAAAGTCCACTAATAATAGTATCGAATTCATTCAGATTCTGCAGTTGGCCTTTTCTTTAATTTTTTATGTTCCCGCCTCTTCACCGTTGAGACATTGAAAAGAGCCAGGAAAAAAATATGCAACGGGACTGATGCGAATGGGGGGACTTGATCGAAAGCGGATAAAACTAGTTGGATAACAGGAGGTCAGTTGTTTTTTTTTATTTCTCTGTCTCTCTCTCTCTCTCTTTATATTTCATTGGCGCAGTTTGTTGCGTTTAGTGGACACTAGGACACGTGCACTTGAACTATGCATAATATGTCCCCCTTTCTTTTTAATTCGTCTCCTGTTGATTTTTTTTTGCGATCAAAAAAGAAATTAAAAAACTTTTTTAAACTCGTAGAATGTAAAAAAAAAATCCCCCCCCCCCGAATTTTGTACTTACAACATGATAGAGAGGAGCCACTTGAATTTCTACTCCCAGGATTCAGGACATCCTTTTTCCAAGGCATTCTAGCTGTGTTCACTTTGCAGTTATGTAGAAGTGCAACAATCAAAAGAAAGAAAAAGTAGATCGTGGATATCCGGCCGACGTCATTCGTTTGATTAAAGCAAAAAAGAAAAAAAAGTACCCGATTACGTTTGAACAAAGATTCCGTTTGATTCGTTAAATTTTTGCGCAATGTTCCCCCTACGGTGGGTCATTGAAATGAGAACCTTCGCTTTTCTTTTTTTTTTTTTTTTTTTTCAAAGAAGCAATGACAAAGAAAAGAAAGAATAAAATCTTGGGGATAACCCACCACATAGAGTCGTGTGTGTGAACAGGACAACGGTGAATGGGAGTGTTTCTCGTGTTAACTGCTGACGTCTAGTACGAAAAATTGCTACATCCTTAATGGGTTATATAATCAAGGATACGAGCAAAATTCCCCCTTTTTTTAGATTTCATTTTCATCTGAAAAAAATGTGTGCGTAAAATCACGTTTGCAATTTTACCTTCCCAGTCAGTGGGTTGAAAAAACCCAAACAAAAGTCTATAAAAAGCAAATTAATTTTTCGCCCCGACTATTCGGTGTGGGGATGACCCACTAACCGCCTTCAAGTCGCATCCAGAGGGTCTCTTGATTTTTATTTTTATGGGACTGTCTTGAGAAACCACTGCGGGCTTTTATTTCGGTTTGCCATTGGTTTTTGTGTGTATGATTGTTGTTCTTTCTTTTTACTATTGACTATTCTGGTCGAGTTCCAGTTGGAAAAAAAAACTCTTTCTTTCTTTATTTGTTGGCTGTGACAGAGAGGTTCATTTTTCTGTGTGTGGGCCTAGTTCCCAGACCACAAACAAAAGCTCGCGAGTTCATTATTCTGGTGCTGCATCAATGGGAAATTTCCATTTTTTTTTCTCCTTTCAAAACCTTAATCCAGAAACCAAAAATGAATTGGGTTTTTTTATCCTTACACTCTGGTAATCCCCCCCCCCCCAAAAAAAAAAACGAAATTCAAAAATCGAATTTATTTTATTTTTTTCTTACGTTAGACGTATTGCTCGTTGAGTGAGGAAGAGAAAGTTGTTTCCATGTGCTTCTTCGCTTACCTGCTAGACTGTTGGTGCAGGATATGGCGTATATCCATCAAGCGGGGCGTTCTTACACGTTCGTGATTTGCGTACCCGTGTCTGTGTGGGGGTTACATAGAGAGAGAGAGAGGAACGATGTGTTGTTGGTTCAGTCTGGAACTCGCCCGCTGGATAGGAAGTTGGAAGCGACTCTGAAGGGGTTCGTGTCAACCGGTCGGCCAATCACCTTTCTCTCTCTCCTCCGCTTTCTTGACTATACGTGTTCCTTTTTGCTTAGCTTTTTTTTTTCTTTCCATTTTTAAAATTAAATTTTCCGAGTAGAATACGCACATTCACCACGGCTGGGTGTAGGAACTACAATCGAATTGATAATAACAATAATCATAACAAACAATGGCAGGTGTTTGCCAAGGAAAAGGTGCAACGTATAGGCGGGGGGTGTTTGGACTGGAAGTAAGAGGTCGTTCAGCGTATAGAGTTAAACTTCTTTTTTGGCCAAGTCATCGATTGCGAAACGAGTTAACCGACACACTTGACGTAGCGTTAAAAAATGGCTAACGCGGATTGGCAATCGAGCGAGACATAGAAAAAGGAAGAACCACATTTTGTGTAAAAATGGGGAAGCTAAGTGGGAGAAAGCTTTGAACATTGCTGTTTGCACAACTGAAACATTCAGAGTGTTTATCGAATATTATCTGAATTGTTTCAACATTGACAACGTTTCTTTGATTGTTCGTTTTTTTTTTTTTTTGGTTAAGGAAGATGTGATTATGCAAAACAGGTGCCGGAGACGTGAGAGAGAGTCAGCTGTAGACAACTGTTTGATGGAAAAAAGGGAAAGCTTCCAACGAGAAATTACCTTTTCCTTTTTTTTGCCTTTCTATTTTCTTTTAAGGATTTTTTTTTAATTTTATTTTTTGGCTTCGAAAAATAGAAAAAAAAGAGACACTTTTCCTTTTCACCATTATATGAGTTATGACGTCACTCCAAAAAACTTGTTTTTTTTTGAATTTTTAAGAACGGAATCAAAACAACAAAATTTGCCTTGTTATACCCATCGTCTGTGCTAACTGGGAAAAATGGGTCTCGAATTCTCGATCGATGCAGAAATTTCCATGCGAAATATTACCAACCGGGACAAGGTTGGGCCCCTTTTTGGTTATCCCGATGAGCGACCGCAAAAAAAAAAATGGCATTTATTCTCCAATTTTATGATTCGATTCGGTTATTCAACAGAACTATACATACAGTAGAATTGGCTCTATAATTCAATTTACTGCCCCCCTTTTTTTTTGGTCTAAATTATCATATCAACATTAAAGGTATTCAACGAACTCAGCTGATGTAGATATGACGCAACGGCCAGGTGGGACGCACGTTGAACGCGCGCGTGCCTTCGCATGCATCACACGCCGTTGACACACGCGGAAACTCACAGGAAATGTATATGCGTTCACGCCGTTGTGCCTTTTCTTTTTTTTCTAATTCTTTCTGCATTGAAAAAAAAATCTTTTTCCATCGCGCACGTTTCCGTCATTTTATTCTTTTGCAATTGAAATTATAAGAATGCATTCAGTCCGTGGCGCTATATAAATCGCAGACGAGGGAATGTCACGCGGAATGTCATCACGCGCTTCGTCTGATGGACGAACGGCCGTGCGCCATTCGCATTCGTAAATGTGTTGTTGTTGTTTTTGTTTATTATTTAAGCTAATGAGGGCCGAAATGCGAGCGACGCCGTTCAAATACATAAATAGAATTTAATGGCGATTAAAAAAAAAAATGCGACATCGCCAAGGAAAACAAACGGAGCGAGAAAGAGGAGGATAAAGAAAGGGCGGAGCGGTTCAAAACTGATAAGCTAATTGTATCAGAAAAAGTGTATCACACAGTCACGCGGTCCCTCGGCTATATCTTTACAATCTGCAGTTGTCTATAAACTTTCTGCGTTCAACAATCAGCACGGCAGCAGAAATAAAGAACGCAATTTCGAGCGCAGAATAGCCAAAGCGGCTTCCAAACTGCCGCAATCGAAGGCTCCCCTCCACCCTGGGTTTTTTTCCTTCAAGGCTGCGGCCTCATTTCCACAGCGGATAAGGAGAAGAAGAAAAAAAAAATGAAAACTAAAAGTTTTTTTTTAAATTTACTAGATATGTGAAGGAGACTCGTATATTGTGTCTCCGACAGTCAAGTTCAGCGTCCTGGTAGACTTGTACGGCTGCCGATCGCGCTCATTTGCATACCGTGGACCAATAGACAAATTGATCACGCAATGGATTTATATACGAGAGACGCACGGCTATTTGGCCATGAAAGAGGCAGCGACCGGAACATGTGGGGCCAAACGGACGGATGTCCTTCGCCATTTTGTTTTGTTTCTTGCGTCTCCCCCCGTGTGCAGAACTAACGAGCATTGCAGTTTCAGTCTGGATTGGTTTTGTCACTCTCGACGCTTTAAAAAAGGCACAACTGGCTTTAAAAAGAGAAATAAAAATAATCAGCCAACAAAACGACGACCTTAAGAGATCAGTGCAAATATAACGCGAAAGTGGGTTACGAAGGGCCGTGTACCTCACGGGGACGAATATATTTCAGATGCGCCTGCGAATCGCATGGCCTTATTTTTATCGGCCGGGCCAGGTAAAAGAAAAAAAAAGTTTCAGTCGCCTTGTGGCAAAAAATATAAAAAAACAACGCCCAGTCCAGCGAATACAAAAGCAGCATCAACAACAAAACCCAATCTATTCGGGTTCACCTTGGACGAAGGAAAATGAAAACGAGAAGCTATCATCACCGAGAGGGATGATTTGCCTCACCTCTCTCCTGCCTTGAACTTCTTTTGCTTGCTTTCGCAAGATTTTGCTGACCAAAGTAGAGAGAGCACATTTTGCATTCTTTTCCTTTCGCGTTTTTTAAATCGACGATTTCCACGTTTTGAAATGAAAATTTTGCAAATGTCATGCCATCTATTGCAGATACGGTACTCTGCCAAGTCAAAAATCAAATTAATAGATGTCTCTGCGACTCCATCAACGAAACTTTATCTCACTTTTGAAACACCGAAAAAAAGTAATTCAATTTGATATTTCGGCGTTTCCCAAATTTAAATATCTCATTGGAAATTTATGCAAAATGTAATAGAATAGTTTCTGATAACGCAGCTGTTACCTCGCAGACAGGATCATATTTACGATGAGGTCAAGAGTTTTGATCTTCATTAGTTACCACCTTTTTCAAGGACGTCCAATCATGCCTTATTTAACGTTTATCGCCACTTTCTCTTTCAGTGAGGAATATCACCATACAACTGGTTAACGAAAATTTTCGTTTCTCGAAAATCGTATTCGTTTTTCATGGTTGCATATTCTTCAACCCCTACTGGTCATTAAATCAATTGCTCTGTTTACAAGGCTGCTTGCCAAGAGGGACATCTATAATTAACTTTAGCCAACCCACCAAAACACTACAGCCACATTATTGTCTGCAGGTATTTACTTTTTGTAGTGTGTTTCAAGCTTTCCACACTGGGACGGCTTTGCCAACATCATCCTCTAACTGGTTACTCCTTTGTTGTTTGCAAGGACAATCTTGCCTATTCTGTTGAACGTTCCTTGACCAACATATTGCGACAATTCCAAAAGCACAATGCTTGTATTGCTGCTAAATAGGTCTCCTCTTGAGGCTTCTCATCGTTTCCATAATCTCCTAAGAAATGGTGGTTCAAGAGCCATTGCTTCCAGGTCTTATGCTGATGTCAAGGGAAAGGTATTTACAATAGAATATAATGCAAGTCATTTAAAATCTAATGAGGATGTTATGGGGATGCTACAGATCTTGGCCATCAGGAGAGAGGATCAATCAGTGTGGGAACGCAGGGCACCCCTGTCACCAACCAATGTTCGCAAACTAGTCAGGGCAGGAGTGAAGGTTCTTGTCCAACCTTCTAATAGAAGAGCTTATCCCATGCAGGCCTATGCAAATGCAGGGGCGATTATTCAAGAAGATATCGGAGAAGCACCCGTCATAGTTGGTGTCAAGCAAATACCCATCGACTTTCTGTTACCCAATAAAACCTACTGCTTCTTTTCGCACACAATCAAGGCTCAGGAAGCCAATATGCCCTTACTGGACGCAATGTTAGAGAAGGTAGTGCGTACATTAGCAACTTTCAGCTCCTCAATTCATCTCCCGTTGTGTCTATAGAACATCCGATTGGTCGACTACGAGAAAATGATGGATGAAAACGGCCACAGAGTAGTCGCCTTTGGTAAATATGCTGGCGTGGCCGGCATGATCAATATTCTTCATGGTCTAGGTCTACGACTCCTAGCCCTCGGCCACCACACCCCGTTCATGGTGTGAATAGTATTTCAAACACCTTTTCCTTTTGAAGTTGCTTCTAAAGCTTCTTTCTATTTCTATTTTCATTAGCATATTGGGCCAGCACACAATTATCGTAATTCTGGCATGGCTCGTCAAGCCGTTCGTGATGCTGGCTTTGAAGTCGCCATAGGCATGTTGCCTAAATCGATCGGACCGCTCACCTTTGTATTCACCGGATCGGGCAATGTTTCACAAGGTGCACAAGAAATCTTTCAGGTACAATTTCTTTTCTGATTGTCACGATCCACTCGATTTCATAAATTTGTTATTTGTGCAAACCGTTTCAGGATTTGCCGCATGAGTACGTTCCTCCAGACATGTTACAAAAAGTGGCAGATCATGGCGCCACGAACAAAATTTACGCGTGCGAAGTCAGCAGACGCGACCATCTCATCCGCATTAAAGGCGGCCCATTTGATGCCAAGGAGTACGATGAATACCCCAGTCGCTACATTTCCATCTTCAGCAAAAAGGTATATCAACGCTACTCTTTCAATCATAACCAGCTGCCATTTTCTAATTGCTGTCGATATAGATTGCCCCCTACGCCTCGGTAATCATCAACGGAATTTACTGGGCGCCCAACTCACCGAAACTTATCACGATTCCCGATGCCAAAGTACTCATCCGTTCGTCTCAGAGTCATCTACCGTGGGTGCAGACATCGTTGGGCTCACCACCTTTGCCCCACCGTCTCCTTGCCATTTGCGATATTAGTAAAGCTTGACGTTTATGCTTGCAAAAAAAAAAAAATCTGAAATCAGTTGACTCATGTCAATTTTATTTACAAACAAGGCGCTGATCCTGGAGGTTCGATTGAATTTATGAACGAGTGTACGACAATCGATAATCCGTTTTGTCTCTACGATGCCGAACAGCACAAGGACACGAAGAGGTATAGTTCTATAATTCGAAAATGACCTCTTTTAACCATTTTTTTATTATACATTTTTGTGTCGTAGCTTTAAAGGCCCTGGAATTTTAGTCTGTTCCATCGACAACATGCCAACGCAGTTGCCACGTGAAGCTACCGATTTTTTCGGTGATTTGCTCCTACCACACATCTTTGATGTTTTGCAATCGGATGCAACGCGTCCATTCGAAGAGCACAAGTTCAGTAGCGTCATTGAGGGCGCAGTCATCACCAGCAACGGTAAACTCACCAAGAACTTTGAGTACATTCAAGATCTGAGGAACCAACGCGCGTATGTTCTATGTTACTTTATCTAATTTTCTGGACGTTTGATCAATTTCTTTTCTTTTGTGAAGCCGGACAAAGCATCGCATCGTCGGCGATTACGACGCACAAACGAAGCGAGTTCTCCTGTTGGGAGCCGGATATGTCTCCGCCCCCGTTGTCGAGTATTTGACCCGATCCAACGATGTTGCCGTTTATGTTGGTGAGAATCAAAGTCCTTTCATTTATTTATTTTTTCAACTAAATGCGTCATCATTTGGAAACAGCATCGGCGTTGAGAGATGAAGCAGACAATCTGGCCCGTCGTTTCCCTCGAACTGAACCCGTCCTTTTAAACGTTGAGGAGCGTCCAGATTTGCTGAAAGAGTTTATCGGGAAAGCAGACGTGGTTGTTTCGCTGTTACCCTACGCTCTGCATCCACTTGTGGCCGAGCAGTGCATCGCTTCCAAGACGAACATGGTGACCGCGAGCTATCTTTCACCGGCAATGAAAGAACTGCACCAGAGCGCCGTCGATGCCGGTGTGTCCATTGTGAATGAAGTTGGTCTTGATCCTGGCATTGATCACTTGCTGGCCATGGAGTGCTTCGAAGAAGTCCATCAGGGCGGTGGCAAAGTCAAATCTTTCGTCTCGTATTGTGGTGGCCTTCCAGCTCCTGAATGCTCAGACAATCCTCTTCGCTATCGCTTCTCCTGGAGTCCTCGTGGAGCTCTGCTTAACACAGTGTCCAGCGGTCGTTTCCTCAAGGACGGCAAGGTCTGATTCTTCCCTTCTCAATATTATTATTGTTATCAAAATCGGTAGTCATTTTAAATGTGCCAGTAAGCAATATCGCGTGATTGAATTCTTTGTTTACAGATCGTGGAAATTCCTGCGGGTGGGTCCTTGTTGGAAAAAGCGGAAAAATTGGACTTTTTGCCCGGCTTTGCGTTCGAAGGTTTCGCCAATCGCGATTCGCTAGACTACATCGAACACTACGGAATTCCGGAAGCTCGCACCGTCTTTAGAGGCACCATCCGCTACAGCGGCTATTCAGATCACATTCTAGGTCTTATCCAGCTTGGCCTCATCAGTCAAGAGCCCCACCCATGTCTGCATGTTGGTGGTCCCGATATCACTTGGAGGCAGTTCATGTGCAGTCTTTTGGGCATCACCGATTACAACATCTTTTACGACAACCTCAAGAATCAATTATTTGAGCGCACCGGCCGTAACGCCAGCCGTGTTAAGGCCATGGAAGATTTAGGCTTGCTCTCCGAAGAATTGGTCATCAAATACGGCAATCCCATTGATACGATTAGTAAGTGAAATCGATTGTCTACGGTTGCTGTGGTCTGATAATAACTTTTTTTTTTACTATTCAATTAGGCCAATATTTGTCAAAGCGACTAGCGCTGGGACCTTCTGATCGCGATCTCGTGGTTCTCCGCCACGAAATTGATATCTTGTGGCCAGATCAGCGTCACGAATTGCGTGGCATTAATTTGGTGTGTTACGGACAATCTAGCAGCGCAGGCTACTCAGCCATGGCTCGAACTGTCGGCTACCCAGCGGCCATCGCCACCAAAATGGTGCTGGATGGCGAGATTCAACGCAAGGGCATGATCTTGCCCTTCATCCAGGATATTTACAGGCCCATGCTGAAACGTCTCAAGGCCGAGGGCATTGTTGCCGAAGAAAAGTCCATTTGGATTTGAATCTCTCGTAAATCTCTTGGTTGCAAACTCATTTTCTAGGAACGTGAAATACTCATGCGATTAGGCTTAAATTTTTTCATTTAAATCCCATGCGGAAGCTTACTGGTGTTCCAAGAAAAAAAATTTCTAGCGTGCATGGAACGCTTTACTTAGTTCTCATTAACCCAGGGTCCCAGCCGACGAAACAGAATTGATATTAAAATTGATATTACATATCAAGCGATTGGTATTAAGGGTTGTGCCTGGTTGTGCTTCTTTAAGTTCATATTCTTTATTAAATAAATGTGATGAGAATAGTTTATAGGTTAAATGCTGTCCAACAGCTGTTAAGAATGACTGCTGAATCTCTAAAGTTTTTCGTTGACTGACTAAAGGATCAGAATCCAAAACTCATTAGAATATTTTACTTCTGTTGTTCTTTAATTCAATTTCAATGATGCGTTTCTCAATAGGAAACTTTGTTCAGCTCAATTATGTTTAAAATAAACTGCTGTGGGAAAAGTTCATTGTGTATTTGTTTTTTATTGTTTTATATTTCTTGGTTGTTGCAGAGTCCAGACTCGAGTGCAGATTCAGAGTGGCAACAACTTGTTGTTTCTTGTCTGTGCCTGTTGGAGTGTTGGACTGTTGGTTGATTCTTGATTGGTTCTTGGCTTGCCTAAAGAAATGGAAATCGTGGAAATGGAAAGTCTTTGGCTCTTTGCTCTGAACACTGAACCTCTCTGACTCTGACTCTCTGGAAACTTTGCAAGTTGTAAATTGTAAATGACAACGTCTGATCAGCAGCAGACGAAAAATGTCCGTCATTCAACGTGCAAGATTTGTTTCTTTGAATGGCCAGGTTTTTTCGCATATTTTCAAAAATTTTAGTTCAGCTTTTCCAAAAGAACCATTTGTTGTTGAAATAAAAAATGAGCTAGCTCCCGTTAAAATTGATACGAAGACTATAGATCATTTGGAACGATTATCGTTGGTTGATTTCGCGAATCGCGAGGGCATTAAACGACTAGAAGACGCTATTGAGTTTGCGAACCGAATTCATTCAGTGGACACGACCAATGTGAAACCCTTAATCAGTGTTTTAAGTGATGTATATATTCAATCAGTGAGAGAAGATTGTGTGACGGAGGGTGATGCCAGGGAAGAAATTCTGTCAAATGCAGCCGTGACAGAAGAAGAATATTTCTTTGCTCCGCCAGGGAACATTGCCCTTCCAGACAAAGACTGTTCCTACAAAAACTAAATATGAACTTTAAAAAAATAGTAGATCATTGTGTAAAACACCGGTTTCTGAGTCCTAGTTTCAACCAGCTCTCATTTCTTGGTGATGCTTTGCAGCAAAGAATTGAACAGGAGTGGTATACAAGCAATGTAATTCAAAACACTAACTGTCTGTTTATCAATAACAGTTCAATAACCCAAGTCAATGTGGAACTTGTTCAGTTGCTCATGAATGCCCGGACCCTTATGGGCTCTGATAATTCTATTAGTCTAGCTAGTTCAACATCTGTGAGAAAACCCACCAAACCAACGAAAGACTTAACTACTGTGTCAGATTTGATTGAGGCACTTCCAAAAACCCAATTGAATCTTTGTATTCTTACGCCACCTGCCCGGGTGATCGATGAGTTCATCCATCTGCAAAAAATAAGACGCCGATGGTGGAAATCGTATCTTCAACAACCCGTACTTCTCAATGCTACCAGCGTCGCCGTAAACGATAAGAATGATCCATTTCTGGAACAAAAGATTGAGTTTGGTTCTTCAGTTCTAGGATCCCAACCCCTTGAAGTGTTGAAACTTTACAAGCCAGATATCTTTGATCATTGGCAGGTTACTTAGATTGTTTAAATATTATCTTCTTTTTATACCTGTTTTGATATACATTCTTTTACAGTTAAGCGATGACATGAAAAAATCGCTGTTGGTCAAATTCCAGCGGAAATCTTCTTGGCCTTCTCTGATA
This sequence comes from Daphnia sinensis, assembly GCA_013167095.2. Classification (NCBI taxonomy): domain Eukaryota; kingdom Metazoa; phylum Arthropoda; class Branchiopoda; order Diplostraca; family Daphniidae; genus Daphnia; species Daphnia sinensis. Next base: position 7,953,370 of record CM023197.1, read on the forward strand.
ACGTCCCAAGTTGAATTGGAATTGGCTGTTTTTTTCTTTCTTACGGACGCCTTCTTCATCAGAAACAAAGCGTAATTGTTACATGGCAAGCAATTTTATAAGTTATCTCATCCATTCTGGTTCCATATTAGATCTGTACTTTCCCTTCATAAGTCCCTGGCCCCGTATGCAGTGGGTGTTGTGGTTGAAGGCTCTCCTAGCCGAGTTGTTGAACTAGAAGACCTTCGCCGCTTAATGAGTCTGGAATTCAAACAAGCGAAAATTCCAGTGTTACCATTAAGTGCACCCTGGACAATAGCTCAGTGCGATGCTAGAGGATTGAATTATTTAATATTCCTATCCGATTCAACTCTGGAGCAGGGAATTTGCGGTCTTCGTAGCAGAGACACTTCGCTACAGGTAACGTGAGAAGCACCAAAATCGAAAAATTTATCTTGATCCGCCATACTTTTTACAGGAGCAGGTGCATGTAAGCGACGTAGTGGAACGGCTTAAAAAGTTTCTCGTTAAGTAGTCATTTCGTAATTTGTGTCAGATTTTCATTGAGCAAAATTGAGTCACAAATCATTTCTGATCCATTGGAATCCAACCCATCACATTTGTATGCCAATGTTTAATTTTTGGAGCTGTGGTATCCATCTAGATTTGGTGTACTGTTCAGGCCGTGACACTATGAAACTAATGTTTCTTGTGTGAAATGTCCAAAGAAAAAGCCGCTACATAAGTTGGTCTTTTCCGAAAGGATTCCAGGTAACAATAGATTCGTGAATACTCTATGATCAAAGGTTTGAAACTAAGGAGAATTTTCTCCATCGTGTTTAACCGATGTCTTCGTTAATAAGATGGAAACCATACTCTGCCGCAACAGAATATTATTTTACTACAATATGCTATCTGCCAAGCAGCCTGAGCTGTTTCAAGATTAAACAAAAATTGGTCATTTATTTGTGAAAATATTCTAAGTAGAAACGTCTTAGCCCCGTTAGACGCTTTCCAAAAGAAGGGAACAAAAATGGGCACAAAAATCGTAAGTTAAAGTAACGTGGATTCCGAAAAGGCACGTCCTCCAGAAAATCTGGTTCTTACTACAATGACCGGAGGATGGCTAGCTGTGGTGTATTTTCAGCTTGTGGCGCTCAAGGTTTCTGGCGTTGGCCAATTTCTAAAGGTGAAATGTAAGCATTTTCAAAAAAATAATAGCGGCCAAACGATTAATCTTCGCAAAATATTTACCTTATGACAGATGTCACATGTGAGGCGATTTGGCTTATCCTCCTTGTGTTTACGATTTGTGTGTTGTCTAATAGCCGAAATATCACATGCCCGCTGATCGAGCGGAATGTGTTAACAGTATAATGATTAAAATATTATGTAACAGGTAAATAATTACGTATTCACAAAACGAACATTTCTTCCAAGTAAGGCGATCAGTATGAATCAACTTATGGCGAGTTACTGCGCTTTTCGTAGAGAATATCTGTTAAGATGAATTGAAATTATCTGAGAGCGGAATTCGATTTTTAAAATTTGTACCTTGTCACAAATATCACATTGACGATCACCTGCACTTCCATTTTTTTTACCTTCCGACTGTAGGTAGTTTGGCTGTTTTTGCTTGCATTCGGACATATCGTGGACGATGGCGAACTTTGGATAGAGCTGTCTTTCTTTAGGTTGGCGCAACTTCGCCCGTTCAGTTTTATCATCGAACTGGCATTTGCCATCGACATGAACTACTCCTGTGAAATTCTGGCAAAAGTTTGCACATGCACTTCTGGAATTAGAAAAATGTATTAACATACACGAACAACCTTGCAATTCGGATAATGGTTTGGTGGATCGCACGGCCTATCACAATAATCATTATCTGTGTCATTCTCGTTGAAGCCATCATCGTTGGACACACTCTCTTTTGCGACTGTGTCGTTGGAGACAGTTTGTTGGGGGACGTTATCCTTTGAGAAGTTACCACTGACAACGTTGGTGTTTGACGCGTTATGACTGGATTCACTGTCACTGGAAAAATCATGATTGTAGATTTCATCATCTATAGAAGATTCGCTTTCTGTACTGGAAGATGACGAAAGTTGTTTTTTGTGGCGATTGCGGGCGTTATAGATATAGGTTCGTATGACATTAACGACTTCTTTCAATGATAATTTAACAGCGCTTCTTCTAGCCCTCTTTATCTTGGTAAAATGTGCAGACGTAATTTCTGTCAACAAGATCGAAATCACGGTGTCATAAAAGGAATAACGTCAAAGGTATTTTTAAAATAGCCTACCATAGAGCCGCTTAAATTGGCCTTTCGTCACGTGTTCGGGCATACGATTATCAAAGTATCCATTTGGGAATGAAGCTTCTACCAGGCTACCAATAAAACGAACACATGAAGAATTTTTTGCCCTGATGTCTTGGAGTTGGCTCTGGAATGTTATAAATATTATTATTATACAATTGCGGTCCTGTAATAAATTAGTGATTTCCATACTTCACTTAAAGGGATAAGTCCCACATCATCGAGCTGACCACTGTCAACCTAAATATTTGCAATAGGCTTCAACCATGTGTTCAATGGACTGAAAAATAAACTTATCTTGCTCTTACCACTTGAGAGGGTAAAGATCTCCTTCTTGCCCTTCGAGTCTTCAATCTGGCCCAAAGTAGTTTATTTTTTTGTAGTAGCTCATCATGCTGAGCTAGTTTTATATCATGGGCATTAACTTTACGGAAATAAAGTTTTTTTTATTATTGACAATGGTAAGATTGGGTATACTAAAAAAGACGCAATGAACGAACCTCTTGATATCACGTTGTCCACCCTCTGATTTAAGACCTCGATTTCTTCCAGCAGCTCTATTTCCTTTTCTAAATAGTTTTCTGCCATTTTCAAAAAATCGTTGGCACATGCACATGGTCATTAATAAACTAAACTAGACAAGCTGCAAGTAGTAGAATCAGAGATTAGATGGTTGCGCCTTTTGGCGTCAAATTTTAGATAAACTTTTCCATGAACTTGTGTTTTTGGGTCAACCGTCCGGTAGATGGCTGAAACAGGTGACCGTTTTGGCCGGTTATGGCGACAACTTCAACGTGAAGTTCAACTGAAAAAGTTCAACTTTTTCAACTGTTGTCTGGACCACCCTTGACCTTTAGTTCAACTTCACCCCCTCCTTTCCTTCAACTACCATTTTACCGTCAACTTTAACAAAAAGTTACAACTGGTCAGCTGGGGAACAATTTTGTAGAAGATTTTGTTATTAACATCTAACATAGGTCTATTGAAGATGAAGTGGAAATTTTTTTTCGCCGATTCAGTCGGCATCTTGGCGACACGGCGTTCCGTAGACGATAACGAACGTGCGTTTCTTTTTTCAGACAGGTGCTGCAAAGGCAACAAATAAAAAATTATTTCAGTATTTTTAAACCGGAGTAAAACCGAAAATTCAAAAAATGATCTACGTTTTCCTTGAAATTTTTAAGATTTGCCTAGTTGCAAAGATAGACCGATACAAATAATTGTTAAGGGATTATTAACAGTTCTGAAAGTCCACGTTATAGTTTACGCTTTACGTATGGTAGCATTTCACATTTTTTAAAACCCTCTTGCGAAATACTTGAAAACAAATGGAAATCTGCAGCCAAACTGTGGTTGAACCTAATTCTGCATCACCTTCACTTGGCTACCATTAGACTGAGAAAAAATATTTCTTTCACCTAATAACAATGATCGAAGGACAATATCCCTGTCTTCCTTGACCCCAAGTATCGTCAACGAAAACCATCTTCAAATTACTTCTGCTAAACGAAAGACTCGCGTTTAACTTAGCATTTACACGCACTTCTTTAGATATTGTACAACGCAGAACAGGTTTTAACATTAAAAGACGTCTCAAATTCTGAAAAGGCTTTGTGCCGTTTCTGCTTACCTTTTTATCACACATAAAATTAGCTTGGATGACATTAAGCATGAGCCTGAATCTATGTGATGTCTGATTTAAACTAATTGCATTTTTTAATATTCCTAACGCCGAGGAAGGCCAATCTGATCCTTTCTAACTGGAAAGAAGTGATCAGTAAATCCAACCAAAAATCCAAAAACAACTAGTTTGATGAATGTATACTTCGCGAACAAAGCTGGACAAAAAATGTGGTTAGTGTTCAAGAGATAGCATCTTGCAATGCAACTGTGGAACTCAGCGAATGCGAGAAAGAACAAAAAGCGTAGTGTTCAAACAGCGGTTTAATCGTCATCGGCATCTTGTGCGCCGGCATCACGAGGTTTCGGCCCACCTGCCCTCTTCGCCATGATTATCTGATCCACACGAAGTACGGTACAAGCCGCTGCGGTTGCGTACTTCATGCCCCAATACTTAGCGGCAAACAGGTCGAGCACGCCAATTTCTACAGCATCAATCAAGCCTCCTTGATCCTAACAAATAAAAAGAATCACGTATACAACAGGTTCGCTTTCTAAAATATGTAAACTTTCAAAACTAACGTCAACGCAGATGCCAGTATTAGCTTTTCCTTCCTGGTGAGCCGCTAGCAAATCGGCAACAGTTTCAGTCGTCTTGAGTCCTGCATTGTCAGACAAGATTCGGGGGAAAGTTTCCAAGGCTTGTGCGAATCTCTGGATAGCATACTGATCCAGTCCAGGGCACTTGTCGGCAAACTGGTTAATTTGCCTAGCCAATTCAACTTCCGTCGCCCCAGCTCCAGGTACAAGACGGCCATCTCTTGAGAGGACTTTGAAATTGTTTATCCCGTCATCAATAGCTCGCTCGATGTCGTCTAGGAAGTTGTCGGTAGCTCCACGAACAATGATAGTGGCGATGCGTGACTCCTTCTCATCTTGACGGAAAATGACGACCGCGGTATCTCCGAACTCATCAGTGTAAATGTGGTCAGCATATCCCATTTCTTCAGCTGACGGTGGAGTCTAATTAAACGATACCAACCTTAGTTAACCACAAATTAAGTAATGACAAACTTAAAATTTACCAAGCGCGGAAGGGCAGTTGCGTTAATGGACTTGCACAACCGACGCAGATCAAATTTGGATTGAAGACGGACACCCATAATACCGTACTTGTTGAGGTAATGCAAGCACAGGTCACCGATCTTGCCACCCGAGACGATAACTTTTACGCCAGTGGCTGCAATAGCAGCAATTTCTTTTTCCAGCATATTCTCTTCTCCACGAGAGAAATCAATCAGCTCCTTCGAAGACTGGATCAAAACGGTTCCCTTTGTCTCAGTTTGCACCGAATCAATGGGGCAAGTGTAGACTGCGATTTTGGCTTTCTCAGCTCGCGTAATGTCACCCTCAACTTGGCGCTTAAAGACCATCCCTTGGACGACTTGCGATTGGTACAAACTGCCACCAAGAATTTTTGACACACGTACGTTGTCGACGTTGAAGGTCGTTTTCTTGTCCGGCAAGATGGACACTGTGTTTAGATTTCGAAAAGATTAGTACACTTCGAGGTTTAATTTTCTGTTTTCTACGCACCACAAGCTTCCGTGATCAGAGGAGTCAAAAATGACTCGTTACCATACTGCTTGGACATAATAGCAGCTTTTATGGCTTTCGTAATAACGTCCGAGTCTTGAACATCCACAACAGTTTGGCAAACCAAATTAGGCAGAATTTCAAGTGCCTTCTCCAAAGCCTTTTCATAGCCTTCTGCGATTTCATTGGGAGTTAAGCCCATTCGGATAAGAGCTTCAGCTTGCTCTAACAGAGCCCCAGCCAAAATGATGACAAAATTTGTTCCATCTCCAACTTCTTGCTCTTGCATTTGGGAACCTAGAATCATCATCTTGGCGGCTGGATGTTCAACCTAAACAATAATACCATGCTTTGTAATCTAAAGAATGTCACTGAATTGGATGAGAAAGTGTATACTTCAAGTTCCCTGATGATAGTGGCAGCATCATTTGTCACGAATAGTTTTCCCAGGTGATTGATTACCATTTTGTTCATTCCAATCGGACCATATGCTGTCTGCACAGTTTCCGCTAATTGCTTGCAAGCTCCAATGTTCCTGATTACTGCTTCTTCTAAACCTTGAAACATCTTTCAAGAAAATTTTTTTTTACTTTAAGACATCATTTTTCATTACAATTAAGACTTTCATAGATTCTTTAAACTTTGATTCTTATTTCTTAAGGATACATTTTTTGAATTTTTTTCTAGACCTTCGCCATAATTAGGGTACAGCAGGAAGGATTAATTTCCCATTCATTTAAAATTTGGGAAATTGCAAACGTCATGTATCCCAGACGGTCAGTTTTGACTAGTGTCAGTTGGATCGATAGTTTCAGAGATTATTCTTACCCGCGAACCCTCCTTCATCATTTGCTGGAAGCCGGGTGGTTTGGGTACGTGCATCGCCATTTTACTGAAAAAATTTACGAACGACTTGATTAAATGGAAACACTGGACAAACAGACGTTAAAAGAAGGAGTTGTCCAATCCAAGCAACGTGCAGATTCACACCGGGTGACAATGGCTTCGTCTGATTTAACAGCGTTGACTAATGGTACAGTCACGATTACGACGTAATAATTTTAAAAATAGCTTTTGGTATCCTGTCAGAAGGTTCTTTAATAATATGATGTAATTTTTTTTGTCGGTTTTCGTTCTTCTAATTAACTTAAGTTTGATCTTTGATCACGATTTTTCTAAACGACACGTGACAAACAGACAGCTGACAGCTGAGAGCTGAGACTGAGTGAAAGAAAATTCGAGAAAACTTGCCTAGCAGTAGCAGAAGTTAGAAAATATCGTAGTTACCAGCTGATGGTAGTATCACAAGATACAAATATAAACGTTTCGGTGTTTTCACTATTATCGCACTAAAAATTGATAGAAAAAGAAATCTGGGGGTTATTTCTCAGTATTAAAAATAGCACTTCACAGTACTTTCAAATCTTAAAAAACAGACAGGAAACTACGAAATTTAGCAATCAAAGAAACATGACGGACAGTAACCCCTTCCTCGCATTATTTGGTCATGAAACTGCTAATGTTGGAAATGCACATCCTTCAATTGGATTAACACAAGATGGATTTCAAGAGCAGGATACTGACAATGGGGATCATAGCTCCTTTGACAAGTGTGCAGAAAACATCTTCATGCTCACCCTTAAGCCCAATCGGAAGAAGAATTGCCCTTTATACTACATGCAAGATTTAGCAGGTGCACTAAAAATAGACTGTTTTGATCAAACAGCATTGGACCAGGCTGTATTGGAGTATGCTGTGGGACTTGAAGATTCTCTAGTCAATTATCTATTTCAGTGTTTTGAGCGTTTCCTTAGTATTAACAGCAAGTCACAGTTCAGCGGTGTACATAGAACCATCTTTGTCAACCTGGATTTGGCATTATCTCAACCAGAGCTCTTTCCTAAACAAAATTTGCATGAAGATTTCCTTCAACTTTTGGCCTTCCCAGTTGAAGAGACTACCTCCAAATTCTTAGAAGCCTTTATCCAACATATCCTAGAACAAGAGAATTCCAGTTCTGTAGCAGAAGTTTTTGAACCAATATTTCTCTGCTTAAAAACCAAGCTAGCCAACATGCACCTGCTAGTAGGAAATCAGAATGGGTTGGACGCCATGTTGTTAATGAGCAAAAATCCAGCGCTCGCCAAGGCTATTGTGTTGTCTTCTCTGTTGAACGAGAGTTCAGTTAAAGTAGGAAGGCAGTGCGAAGAAACTTTGCTGGGTTCGCTCTTTTTGTGCTCATGCATTCCACGCGTTCCTGGAACCACTTCGGATTTCTTCGATCGGCCCTCGCGATCACCGCCGTCTGTCCATGTTACCACGGAAGGAAACATTTGGGCAGCGTCAGAACGAATTATGGAAAAGACGTACAAAATCTTTTATAATTTATTTAAATCTTCGCCGGAGGTTCAAGATCTCACCCGAAAGTGGCTGGGTAATTACTATTCAAAAATAAACAACATACAGCAAGCAAATAACTAGCCACCGTTTGGTGAATTCCAGGTCAGGTATTGGCACTGAATAAAGCGCGCGGGCAAATGTGGGCCCAACATGATACGACAGCGTTGATAGACTGTGTTTCAGACGGATTTATGACCAATTTGGGGGCTGTACTCCTTCAGCTTTGCCGGCCGTTCTGTTCCCAGGATGATCCAAAAGCATACGACCGGCTGAGTAAAATTGATGCCACATTTTGTGCTGCGAAGGCGACAGACGGCAGTGGCGTTCATGTTGCTGATCTGCATAAGGAGACTTGCCTCATCACGCAAGAGAATCGACCCACAGCTAGGACGCTACCGTATTCATTCTCAACTGAATTATTTTTCCTGACTCATCGAGCGCTCGAGTTGGGTGCCAAGGCTGTTCATAGTCAGATGCTACAAATGAGCCAGAATTTCAGTCGCCTACAAAGGGCGTATCAAGACGCCGAACAAAGTGGTCAAACACCTGTAGTGCAGCAGATCCAAGAAAGAATGGATGTTATGATGTCCAGTTACCTTTGTTTTAAGGTACAGTTAGACATCAAAATTCCAGTCTCCTGGTTTTAATAACGTAAAATTTCTACAGGCAGTTTTATTAGTACCCGAATGGTTAAAGTTGCATTTCGAATTCATCTTGGCCACCTCGAAATGGTTGTGTGCAACGGCATTGGGTGCCCATCCGTCAAATGTCACCTCTTCTGACCTCAGCTCCAATAAGGAACAAACTTCCGAATTGCTGAGTTGCATTCCAGAATTTTGTTTATCAAACGTCATGGACTTTGTGGTGTTTTCCAACCGTTTCTCTCCTTCGACGCTTGATCGAAGCAAATTGGACGATTTGCTTACTCTGGTTTTGGTTTTCATGGGCTCCCCGAATCGGCTTAAAAATCCGCACATGAGAGCCGCAATGGCGGAGATGTTAGACGGATTAATGCCACCTGATCGAGGGCAAGCTTCTCCTCCTAGTTCAAGAACGAAACTGTTTGTCGAACATCCTCGTTCAAAGGATGTTGTTCGAACTCTTTTGCACGTTTTCGCCAGTATTGAAATGACTGGCCAAGGAGTTGCTTTCGAGCAGAAATTCAACTACAGACGGCCAATGTACGCTGCTATGAAATTTCTCTGGAGTTTAAAGTTTCATAGACGACAATTCAAGTAATGCTTCATATCTTTTACAATTATAATCCCGAATTAAATGCACACTTACCGTTACAGACTACTAGCCGCGGAAGCAGAAGCCAACATGGAAGCTGCCCAGCCTCCCTTGTTCCTCCAGTTTGTTAATCTTCTCATCAACGACGCCATTTATTTACTGGACGAGGGTCTTTCTTATATGGCCCAGTTGAAAGAACAACAAATCCAGAGGAATGATGGGTCTTGGCCTAACGTCCCTGCCGGTCCCCAGCGTCATCAGAGAGAAGCCACCTACCAGCATATAACCATGTTGGCCCGATTCCACAACTTGATGGGTCGAGAAACTATCCGCATCCTCGATATGATGACCACTGAAGTTAAGGGAGTCTTTGTTCATTCGACAATGGTAGACCGGATGGCTTCAATGCTTAATTATTTCCTTCTTCATTTGGTGGGACCTAAAAAACGGGATTTTAAGGTGATAGAAATAATCTTTAAATCGTTTTGGTAGTAGCATTTTTCATGGGTTTTATTTATTAGGTCAAGGACTTTGGTGATTATGAATTTGATCCAGCTGAATTAGTTTCATGCATTTGCCAAATTTACTGTCATTTGAGCGATGCCGATGTGTTTTGCACGGCTGTTTCGCAAGATGGCCGTTCCTATAGCTCGCAGTTATTCGAATTGGCCGAGGATGTACTCAGCCGGATTGGACGCGGAGCACTTATTGGAGACCTGCGTTTAGTAGCTGAAAAGGTGGCCAAACTGGCAACTGCCCAGGCGTCTGACGAAGATTTAATCAGCGCTGCACCGGATGAATTCCTTGATCCCATCATGTCATCTATCATGATGAATCCGGTCATTCTCCCTTCATCACGAGTTACCGTCGATCGCTCCACAATAGCCAGACATTTGCTGAGTGATCAAAGTGATCCCTTCAACCGTTCACCATTGACTATGGAAGAAATTTTACCTGATGATGAACTAAGAAAAAGAATTCATCAATGGATATCAGAAGTCAAGAAAAAAGCGGTAGAACGTGACGATCTTCCACAATAGAAAAAGAAGTCCCATAACGGTTCCATTGGGCTCATCTTATTACTCCTCCTGTTACTTTGTAAATATTTAAATATATATATATGTAAATTGGAGCAAATTTATTATTTTTTTCGGGCAGATCGCTAAATATTTCAAGCACGGAATGAGGGAAAGGGAAACGATGCAAACATTATCGTAGTATAAAAAAGGCAGTTTGTCGAAAAGTAGGAAAAAATTACTCAGCATTTATGGAGGAAATAGCGTCCCAGCTCACGCATCTTGTCATTGTACTCACGAGGCTTAATCGAGGTTATAAGCTGACCAGCAAGAGCATGACGAAATTGTGCCAAATCCAGTTGCGTACCCAGTGCGGCATTGAGCAAAGTTGTGGTTAGATCACGCCACAGAAAATTATGTCCCCTGTACATCAAATAACGAAAATTAACTGCTTTGCTTTTACCTTTTGCCGAAGAATTGCAAAAATTATACCGTTTGAGGGTGGGAACTCTCCATTGAGCATCAGTGTAAAGTATTTTGCAGTGTACACCCATCAGCATGGTGTAAATAGTGGTGGCCAGACCATAATAGTCCAACTGCAAAATAATGGAAAGAAATGTACTATGTAAAAAGGGGGGGAAATGAGCACTAATTTACCTGGTAACTCCAAGGCTTGCCGTCTCTCATTTCAGGAGATTTGTCATCTTGGAAGCAATGCATGAAAGCGGTTCTGTCTGGATAGAGAGCCAGATCAATGCTCCTTCCAAAATCGATGAGTTTCAACGTAGGTTTATTTCGAGCTAAAATATCTTCGACCGTCCAATTCTCCGGCAACTGGAGGAGATCCGTCGCTGAATTCTGAAGCAGAATATTATCTGGTTTGATGTCAGCATGGAGGATGCCGCTTTCGTGCAGATCATTCACGATTGCAAGGAGCTCCAAGCTAAAGTGATACACTAGTGCTTCTGGCATAGTAGTATTCTACCAATACCAAATAATTAATTCCTCCGTGGGCGTAAATAAGACCAATTCATTATACCTTCAACTTGTAGCTATTAATGAGATCCAGTAATGTTCCATGAGTTAAATACTCATTGACCAGAATACTGCCGCCATCGTAAAAGTAGCCACAGCTCACAGACATTATTGAGCAAGCCTAAAATATAAAATTCGAGTTTTCAGTTATAAGACATTGGAGTTTAAATAAAGATAATTAAAAAAAATAATAATAATATGAGAAACTCACAGTTGGTGAATCAGCTAGACGGCGTTGCAACTCAGATGTGATGTAAAACTCCCAAATGCCGTCTGTTTCTTGAACCTTGAGAACAACTGGACCGCCTTCCGCAATGGCTTCGTATACTTTTGCATAAGCACCTTGTCCTATTAGTTGTTTGATGATGTACTGATTCCCTCCCAACTGGACGCTTGAATTGCTCCGTAACCATGGCAGTCGACCGCTAATCGCGTGGAATCCATTGCGCTCATAAAGTGGGGTAGCTAATTGAGTTTTAAAAAGAAAGCAGTAATGTTGTGATTAGTTGTTTTGTTTTTGACTATCACTATGAGTATGTGTTAGTGCGTTTCGATTGGGAAAGACTAAGTATCCTCGTAATAACTAATCGACTCGTGGAAGTGTAACCAAAACTGGAACGATACCCAAGCATGATCGGTACGAATAAAACTGGAAGGGAGTTCTCTTCATCGATTCAGACTTCGGTATCTCATTTGTCAAGTTAAATTACCACAACTTTCGTTTATCAGAACATACTGTGTATAAGTAAGTTATGTTTAAAGAGCATACCTTTAGTTATCAGCATTTGCCGATGTTCCATGTCAAACGGATCAAAATGCGGTGGAAAGATGCGAGCAACATCAGTAGTAGAGTGTAAACTCCGACCGACACTTAACCGACTGTGAGCCAATCCAGTGGTGCCAGCGCTGCTGCCGGAAGAAGAAAAATACTCTCTGGACCTTTCGTCGATTGGGCTCAACCCGCGCAATGTCTTGGATGAAGCTGCTGCAACTGGAATGGGGACACTGTTTGTAACTTGTAGAGCTCGATCACGAGGCAAATTGAATGTAGCTTCATCTGTGACTGCCGAAGCCAAAGGTTGTTGATGGCGGTTGTGCATTAAGGGAGTGCTTTGAATGCGCAAATTATTGGCAAAAGCCATTGCAGTGGGAACTGTGAAATCGACATCTTCGTTCAATGGGACGCAGTAATGACGCGTTTGTTCCTCCTCGTCGCTCGCAAAAAGAGCTCGACTGACATTCGGATGAGCAACAGGGGCGATGACTTCTTGTTCTTCTTCCTCTGTGTTCATATCGTCTTCAACTAGTCCGACGGGATCACAAGGAATATCGACGGAGGGTACCAAAATGCCACTCAGCTGTCTTTTGACTATTTCTTGAACATGAGTAGATGGAGGAACGTTTTCTTTGAAATCATCACGAATATTTTCTTCCACTGGTTCTTGGCACGATGGCAACGGAACAATAGCTGATAGAGGCTTCCGCATCTTCGGCATGGATGGAGCGGATGCTGCGGCATTCTCTTGATTAACTGGAGCGTTCTCGTCCATAACGGCGAATCGCTTGGTTTGCAGCGGGGCAGGATCCATTACCTCCGGTTCGACGAACACGGAAAAAGGTTTCGGCACCACCGGCGAGACATGGCTCCTTTCGTCGGGAACGTCGACCACGGATGGATCTTTGAAGATCGAGAAGAGGGCCTTTTTGATTGGTTTAGGCTCAACTTTGGTTTCTGGCAACAGAACACTGGCGTTGAACCAACTTTTGACACTTGACAGTGCTTGTTTGGTGTTGACAGTTGGTGATGATCCGCCAACACCGCTGTTTTGTTCCGAAACTTGACGAGGTGACGGTGTTTTAGACACTACTGTGTGTCTTGGGACCAACTGGATGTCAAAATCTAATCCAAATAAGTCTGTTTGAACCGCGACTTCGCAGGTCGTTGGTTCACGTTTCTGCGAAGGAACTGAAACAATTGGCTCGGACAAACTCAACGATGCGATTTTCAATTCAACAGGAGGGTTTTCTGGCAGACTGGGAGGTGTTGATTCAACGGGCCTCACTGGAACTCTAGCAGCATAATACTGTGCACGTAACTGTTCAAAGCTCCATTCCTGACCATCTTTGTAAATCGCGTTGATGTCACATTGCCATTTTTCGTTGGGCTTGAGAGGAGGTGGTGGTCCAATCATTTTCGGAGTTCTGGCTTTCACGACGGCCGCAGTATCTGACGGTGTTCGATTTTTTAAGCCCTTTTCTTTAGAACGGACATTCAGAAGCGCGGTTGAAGAAATCGGTGTAACTGGTGTTTCCGTTGGCACAGTTTTGTTGGTGTAACGTCCAGAACGCTCATAGCATTGACGTCGAATCTCTTCAAAACTAAATTCCCTGTGGCCAACCATCATCTTGTTCAGGTCACACATTAGCCGCACTTTGGGATTCTCCCGCTCGAAGAGCGTTTGAGGATTTAACTTGGTTGGAATCACTGCTTTATCTTTCAATGCTCCACTGAAACCATCAGTCGCTTTGCGCTGACTAGACGGCAATGGAACTCCATCATCCAAATGCACCTAGGAAGAAAAAAAAACGTTATAGCACAAGCGATCGACTACCAAATAACGAAACCACCTGAAAACTAGGCTGGGTTGGAATAGGTGCCACAACCTCATTGACTACGGCATGGGCTTCAGTCCACTTGGTTGCTTTAAGGGAGTTTTCAGCCTTCATCACCGATTGAATGGGAAGGGCCACTTTAGAGCTGATGTGCGTTGATTGAGTCCCACCAGGATTGTTTTCATCATCCAATATAAAGATTGGTTTGTTATTGCCTTTCAAGATCGTCGAAGGTGGTAGAAGTCGATTATTCTGAAACTTGCGAACACAAGTTCCGGAACGAACGGTCGGCGCCTTGCTATCTGTTTCAAGTTCACCGAAAGCATTTCGGCTTGGTTCATTGTTCTCGTCCGACTGCACAGGATTGGTCATGCTTTTAAAAATGGCACTAGCCACTCTGGCCTGAAAATTAAGCATGAGGTCTATGGTTCAAGTAAGTACAAAAAAAAACACAGATTTACCTGGTAATGTTTGTAGCTCTCCTCCAACTTGTTGATTGGCTCAGCACCATTTTGCAATCCCAGCTTATAAATCCGAGTGCCTTCTTTAAAATTTGAGCATGCCTCCAATGTCTCAGCCCAATGAATGTAAAAACTAGACAGTTTGTGAAAGTAGCCTGCTCCATAAAGTTGGTTGAACCACTCTGCATTGTTTTCAGTCAGATCAAGGTAGCGTAAATATATGTCAAGGAGGCGAGGGTCAGATTGATATTGGGCTGAGTCCCTTAGCTTCTCAAGACATTGCTCCAGCACTATGAGCAAATCACTCTCTTTGCCACCCTGTGGATAATTTTCCTCAACCCACTGGATATACCGGCTCCATAATTCAAGAGGATCTGGGCCATCATAAGCCATGATATCCAATTCCATAGCTCTATACAATTTGATAAGGTTACAATTTTGAAAACAGTTACAACTTTTACCGATGTGAATACTTTCGCTGTTCATTTCGCTGATGCTTGGCGTGATCTTCACTGACGGTTCCAAGTGCTGTCACCAGACTGCTGATGTTTCTCCCATGCCTCAAAGGTTGAATGTTTTCTTTACTGAGCTCCCATTCATAATTGTCCCCCATTTTTGATAAAAATCAATTGCGTGAGCTAACTAAATAAAATTTGTCCATGGATGAAATAAACTCAGAAACACTTTGTTCGTCCTGGTGGCCTAACCGCCTTTGGAAACTTGTTGAAAGACAATTTCGAATCAAGCTTGTGCAAAGTTGCCACTTCGTGTCCTAAAATTTGTTTTAAAAAGATTTCAATGAAAATTACTCTGCTTTTCGTCTCTTGCGTAGTATAAAATGAATTATTCAGAGGATTACATATTTTTTTAAATTTATATCTCAAAAATCAAGTGTTAAAAAAACTGTTGAAACTTGGCATCTAGACGTTTTTTTTTTCTTCCCTCAGTTCGTTGTCTGCAAGTGTTTTGATTCCAATTCGTTTTTCGTAATGGTAGATTGGTCAGAAGTTAAGCACGTTTCTCAAAATGTTACGATCAAAAAGGAAATATAGTCTAGTTGACCGTCTTATAGCACGGCATCTTATGGGACATGAAATTAATGATAATCTCTTTTCTGATTGGTGTGGTAAATCCTATTCGCTGTACAGAAGAGATTTGTTGGCTCATTACGGTTGCGTTAACGCAGTCGAGTTTTCTGAAGACGGAACCATCTTTGCATCTGGTTTTGAATAATATTGTTTTGTTAACAGTGGGAGGACAATTCCTTTAATAGTGTGCTTTTGCTTAGGTAGCGATGACAGGAGAGTGTTGCTGTGGTCCATTTCAGAAACTTTGGACAATCATTCAAAAGCAAAACCAGTAGCAATGGAAGCTGAACATGGATCAAATGTGTTTTGTTTAGCCCTCAGTGTTGATAATGAAAGGATATTTTCTGGTGGAAATGATTTGCAAACCATTATACACGACACTAAATCGTAGGTTTACTTTTTTGTACCAATCACATTAACCAGTACACATTTATATTATTTTGGTGTTTTAGATCAAAACCTGTTGATTATTTTTTACATGAAAATCCAGTTTATGGCATATCATTACAGCCAAACAGTCAAAGTGTATTTGCCACAGCATGTGATGATGGAAAATTAAGAGTTTTCGACATGCGATGCAGCGTTTCAGCAGAGATAGTGCTTGCCTCTAAACGATCGCCTTTTCACTCCATCATGTTCCACCCAATTGAAGGAAGGATTGTCGCCAGCGCAAGCGCCAAAGATGGACCGGAATTGTGGGATCTACGTAATCCATTAATGTACGTTTTTACTATAATTTTTTCCCTACACCTTTAGTTGTTTAACACAAATGCATCTACGTTCCACGAATAGGTGCCTTCGTCGATATCCGAACGAGAAAGGAGCAATGAGTGCCCGATTCAATTCGTTGGGGGATAAACTACTTTGCCTTCGTAGACGGGAACCGCCAAAAGTATATCATCTTTACCGAGATGAAGATATTCAACTGCGTGCCGATGGCTACAGCAATGCATGTACTATGAAGAGCTGTTGCTTCGCAGGCGATAGAGATGAATTTGCCATTTCGGGCTCGGATGATCACAATATCTACATCTGGAGAATTCCAGCAACCGGAGAGGATGATCCTGACCGTATCGTTCATAATGCTCATATGGTACTTAAAGGACATCGTTCGGTAGTCAACCACGTCCGCTATAACTCAGTCACGTGTTCTTTAGCTTCGTGTGGAGTCGAAAAAATGATTAAGGTACTCGTGCACGTAAACAAGAAAGTGTAGGTTCATAGCGGAAAAAAAGTTCATTGTTCCCTTTATCGAACAGATTTGGTCTCCGTTTTCATTCCCCGGATCATCAGGAGGCCTCGATCGGTTAGCTGCGGATGAGATAAAACCCAGAAAAAGGTTGAGTCGGTTATCGCGGGATTGCAATGTAAGTTGATTTTCATGTCCTATTTTGATAGGTTGATAATCATGGTTCCTCGTTCTGTTTTCATCTCTCACTGGCTCTCTGTAGATGATCATTGCTCCAAGTCCGAATTTCAGAACAACGGACGAAGATAAAAAGATGTTGGCCTTTTTCGATCTATTGGTGGATCGTTCTTCTTGGATTAGTTCAGGTGAAGATGAAACAAGTGATTCGCTTGATGATGACGACTTCATAGACGACGATGGTGATCAGGAGTACAGCACTTCGCATTCAAGTTCTCTAGCAAGTTCAGAAAATGAGGAATCATTTGAAATAAACTCACTGTCAACGCCATCGACTTCTTCGAGTGATGACGAGGAACCCGTCCCCGGACCTAGTGGAATAAGAGTCGATAGCCGCAGTGAAAGTGAATCACCGAAATTAGAATTACCACCAGAGTTTAATGCTCGCCGACGTGTACCACTAAGGCTTTCTGGACTAACATCGTCTTCAGACAATGATGAAACGAATTCGCCGGCTGGGGAGAGGAATCAAGATCCAGTTGTGTTCCGGTCGTCGTCCTACTCGAGAAATAGGCAATTTCGTCGAAGAATCAGCAGCTCGAGTTCCTCTTCTTCTTGAAAAAACTTATTGATGGAAAAACTCAGAAATTTTTCAAAGTTTCCGTTTTTTGTGTTCTATGCGAATTTTCCAATTGTTTGGCGGTACGATTGTGATGCAATTGTGATTGGCATTGTTGAATACAAGTGTTCATGTTTTGAAACCGTTACCAAAATCGACATGAAATACGAAAAACTTGTAAAAATGTTTAATCAATAGCCTTCTTTTTGTAACTGGAGCGGAAGTACCCAAAAAATAATGCCGCCGATTCAAAATTTCAATTTAACTTCGTCACCGAGTTTACCGTCGCTTTACTGGGCGAAACCACTTGATATGGACAGGGCCAAAAGGTAAAAGTGAACAGCCTTGACAGCTGCTCACGTGGTTAGAAAATCCTTTTGCATTTATTTGTTCGCATTATCTGTCTAACGCAACGTCCAGATAAAGACGTCCGAAAATTTTCTGACATGTTCGATTAGCAGTGCAGTGCAAAGGTGTATTGTTCTCCAAGTAAACAAAATCAACTGATGATGATTTTATTTGGATTGGAAGGGTTATCTTGTATCATGATGCTGATGGTTTACAATCGAACCTTACGTAACGATTGCAGGGCCTCGGCAAAAATTGGTGCCAGATATTTGGCAGCCTCTTTGTTAATTTTGGGGGAGGTCACATCTAGTTTGCCTCGCAGTTTATCTTTCAAGAGCACGGGAGCTTTCTCTTGCGTTGCAGGGAGATCCCATCCAATGAACTCGCCATTTTTCGAATTCTCGGCCTCTAACCACACTCTTAATGGCTCAAAGTAATTAAGAAGAGGGGTGGCAAGGACATCACGTTGGCCGGTCATGGCTTCCATGGCATCTTGCCAGGGTCTTGAAGCTCCCAGTCTCAACATTTCCCTATATATAAAAAATGTTTCAGCATTATCTCAGATTAGATGAAAATGAATGACAGAAAGATTTTGATTTTACGCAAGAGCATCTCCAGCCGCAGTCGAGTTGTAAAAATCGCATTTGTATAGAGGTCCTACATGACCAGCTTCTTTACAAAGCACTTCATTGAATTGGTATTGGAAGAAGGTGCGCATGAAATAACGGATCATGTCGTAATCGTTGCAAACGTGGAAAATTGCAGTAATGTCCAGATCGCTAGCCGGATCACGTCCCACAGGTGGCGCCACTCCTACTACGCGAGCTCTATTTTTATCAATCACATCGTCATTTAATAATGGTGTGAGAATTCATTCATGCTGATAGATGTCGTACTTTTCGGCCCAATACTGGTCGTTGAGTTCTGCAGTCGGGATATCACCGCGGAACATACTCCAGCGCCAGGTGTCTTGAATCAAATGGAATGGCAAAGTCGAGATGGTATTCAATGCTTGGAAAAGCAAAAAGTTCATATCCACCTCTGTATCAGGAAACGGTTAACATTAACATTCGTTTTCATCTCTCTCTCAAAAGTTTTAATTTTTCACCAGGATCATCGGGGACGTTAAGTAGACCAAGAGTATTCAAATGTTTGGTAGTTGAAAAGCTCATAGACATTAGCTCTCCGACCGCCTCATGGAATCCGTCATTGGCTCCATCCCTGTTAGATTACGATAAGAATGAGTTGTTTACTGCCAGAATGACGGTTAGCCATCTGTCACTTGCAGTAAATTTCATTTAACAAATCCAGACAGCAAACACATAGTCCACAAAACAGTGACTGCTTATCTTCACCAAATATAGATTACGCCATCAAACGTCGTTTGGTTAACGTCAGTCACGGTATACGAAGCAGATTATAGTGTTACTAACCTGTAGTTGAGTGGCTGGAATGCGTATTGCTAAAACAGATAATTTAAAGTCATTAGTATAACATTTAGCAATCAAGCTAGTGATATAAGCCGTACTATACCATAAAATATTGAATGTGACCCAATTCGTGATGTACGGTTTGGAAGTCTTCAAAGACAACTCGTGCACACATGCGAATTCTGAAATCTTTGGCGTCGTAAAAGTCCCAGGCAGTGGCATGACAGGCAACTTCACGACCGTCTGTGGGCTTTTCCAACATGGACAAATTCCAGAACGTGTCGGGTACGGGTAGCAAACCCATGGAAGTGTAAAAATCATTTCCAGTGCGGAACATGCGTTCAACTGTGTAATTCTGACGAATCATTTCTGGTGTAGGATCAGTCGAAGGTTTTTCCGGATAGGGGATGGCAATAGGATTCAAATTGACCCAGAAGCGACCCCACATGTCACCCAAAAGATGTGCAGGTAGAGGTCCACGTAGGTTTATCTTATCCGCTCCGTAGGCGTTGTAGAGTTTGCGACGGATATAAGCGTGCAGTTGTTTATACAACGGCTCAACTTGGCTGTAAAGGTCCTGAACAATAGTCTCCATTTCAGTTGTTTCGTATTTTTGACGCCATTGGTCTCCGTAATCAGCGTAGCCGTTGAGTCTTGCTTGTTTGTTGGAAAGCTCGACATAACGCAAGTACAGTGGACGTAGCTGTCGACCGACACCATTGTGCCACGCTTCCCAAGCCCATAAATGATCGTCATAATTGCCAACTTCAGCCATTAGTTCTGTTAGTTCGGGTTCGATGTACATGCATTCGTTAATTCCCGTTGTGGGATTCGACCTGCATGCCTGTAAATAGAATTCAAATAATATAGCTTTTGTATAATTTGCAATCAACATTTTGTAACATTTTACCTGGTAACTGGCATAAATTGAACCCATCTCACTGAGAATGTTGTACAGCTCTTCCGACTCGGCGTCATCCAGACTGACGGAATCCAAGTAAGACAATTGGCGTTTGGTGTCTTCGGTGAAATTGGTCGTGTCAAACGTAGAAGCAGTGGCACTTGCCTCAGCATAATAGGCTCCCGCTACGGCTCCAGCTTCACCCTTTTTTCATTGAAATCAAAGTTAATATGAATCCCAGCAGCCCTAAGCAATGAATGAAAAACGATAATACGTACGACAGCAGCTGCGTTTTCGTCAGTCAAATTGGTTTCATAATTCCACGAAGCAATAACATATTGGTTAAGAATCGGAGCATACTCGGTATTGTACTGGTCTAGAAATGCGATGGCATCCGCTTCATTTGAATTCAATCGCCTGCTCATAAAAATTGAGTCATCGTAGCACAAACATAATATGTTTTTAAAGTGAAGACATTTCTGTTACTCAGCTCAATATAATTAAAAAGAAAAGAAAACACCAAAAATCCAAAAATTATTTTATGGAATAATGCTAGTAAAAATTCCACTCCAAAAAAATTTTGATTTAAGCTATGAGAAATCTTACCCCTTTGATTTGATGCTAACAGCTAAAGCCGAACAGCAAACAAGGGCCAAAAAAAGAAGAGCCTTGACGTCGGCCATTTCGTGTTTCGATGAGCTCTCACCGACAACTGCACTGTAGAACAAAGATAATTGAACATCTTATTCTATTTCGATGATTGCAACTGACGAAACCTGTAAACATCCGTAATCTCGCACAAAGATACATTTTAAAGATAATACATAAAGTTATCAAATGGATCTCTATTCACACCAGGTAACAAAATATAAAAAATATCTATGTGTAAAAACCTCCTTGAAGATATGTCTGATAAATAATATAGTTTTTCTTTTATTATAATGATTTGTTTTTTACTATTTATTGAAAGCACTTTAAATCTACCCGCCTCTGCAGTATCCGCGTGTTGTTAAGGGCAGAAAATCAGTTTCCCCTTAAGTCCGCTAGAGGCCGTTTACCGTAAAGGGGCTATTGCAGTGACGCATTTTTGTTATTCCCGCAAAGCTAAAGGCTACAGCCAGCCTACAGCTTTCACCTGTAATAAGTAGGAGCCTTCGGTGTGGCTGGTGTCGCCTGTCAGGTTGGCCCCATACGAGTTGTGACGCAGGCAGTTCGCCGAAATCTGTGCAATAGTCACACGGACACCCGTTGATTTCAGTAGTCCCGTTTCTTGTTCGACAGAATTAATGAGTTTTCCAGCATAAAGGAATCAGTTAAGTCCTACTGGGGAAAACAAAATGGTTCTGGAAGATATGCGGGATCTTCTACTGGCTAGTGATTCCCCCGATCAGTTCTTCAAACCTATTAGGACGTTGCCCATTGTCGTCTTCTTACTGGCATCTGATGTAAGTCCCCTTTCAATGTACCTAATGATGACTTTAAAACATATTTGTAAATTGCAGGTTACAGTCCTTATCACATCATTTGTCCTGCCCCAGTATTACAACTCATTAGATTATCCCAGGCATCCCAGCCTATATGCTACTTTACTCTACTTGCAGATTACTCTCTGGATTTTGACAGTTGTAAGTCATTAATGATTCATGAGCTCATCACAAACTATGTCAAGTTCAATGTCTGATCTAGATTGCAGATCAGCTGATAACAAGAAAGCATCAGAAATCTCAGCTCAGTGGGTTTTTGGAATTTAACCGGAAGATCTTACCTTGCATGAGAGCTTTCCTCATTACAGTCACCAGCTGTAAATTTCATCCATTTTTCTTGTCTTATACTCTAGAGAAAGCTTCACTTGTTTTATTTTTTTTCATTATATCTAGGCAGTATCTTGTTACTCACTAGTGCTGCAGTAGCTTGGGATTACTGTCCCAGGGAAGGAACATGTTCTCAATTTGTACCGCTCACTCCAGCTCACTACGTGCAGATCATCTTGAGCCTACAAACCAGCATTCTCCTACCAGTCTGTCTTGCCTATTCTGGTAAACTTCATGTTTAAGTATTGATTGTAATAATCTTTAATTTTTTACCTTTTTAATTTTTGTTCTACAGTGAGAATACATCAGTTCAATACCAGCCACCCTTTACCTGACATATTAGAAGGTCAGATGGTATACTCTCTCTCAAGAAGTCTTCCGGCTTTTGAAGACGTCGGCGTCAGGTAGCATTGCTATTAAAATCATCCTTTGAAAGCTGAGGATTAAAAATCGTATATTCAAATTCTTGAAATTTATAGAGAAACGACGGACGACACTTTGCTGGAAAAGCAAGCTGAAGCTATTCATTTTTTAAAAGAGCATAACGCTAGATTAAGTCGTAAAATTTTGTCGCTAACGGATCAGCTAGGCAGATACTCTGACGCGAACGTCTAAATATGTTATTCGTTTTTCCCTCGTTAGTTTTTCATGTTACGGTGTTGCATTTGCAATTCTAGGTAAATAGGAAAACAAAACAAATTAAGTTTAAAAGTCTTGTTGCAATGCTCAAAGATGATTTTACCAAAACGCCTATTTGTCCTGACACCTTTTAGGATCTGCTTCCCTGCCAGTGACAGCTTGGATGTGTTTATGTCTCTTGACACGTTCAGCATAGACGCTTTCCTTTTGCCTATAGATGCTGTCGTTCTTGCTGTCGCTGCTGGAATTTGGGATACGTTATTTTGGAGGTTTTCTTTAACCCTGGCCACTACTCGTTGCTTTTCGTTGACCACTTGACCCTTGGCCGTAAAAACGGGCTTTTGTAAACCTATAAAAGACGATGTAAAGGAAATACATTACTGCGATTTCGACTTTGGAGTTCTTGTCTGGTTATCGTCTTACCTGAAACAAAGTTAAATTTAATATCTTTAGCCACGGGCGTTGTGCCAGCGTCCTGCATTGCAGCTTTGCTCTTGGGAGGCACCGGCGCAATAGCTTGAGGAGTAACAGCGTTGTTCAGCACGGACTTGGCTCGAACAGTTTTAACGCTTGCAGCCATCGTTTCAGTCCTGTTGCGCTTCTTTTCAACATATTCGTCAACCGACTGCATTTTCAAAAAGTTTTTCTGGTGAATTTCGGCAAAGTTGGGTGCAGCTTTAGGTTTGCCGAGTTTCGGTGTGTGGGTTATTTCACCGTTGGCCGTAAACACTTTTTTAGCGCTACCAGTGGATGTCACGGTTATTTTGGCTGGAGTGCTAGTAGTTGTTTTTCGGGTTTTCACGGGATGACTCGATGTCCTCAGCAGTGTAGCCTTTTTTCCATTAACGACTGTAGGGGTCAATACCGTTGCTTTCGTTTCTGAAGAAACAATACTTGTCGTAAGTCTGTCGTTGTCTTTCGTTTCGTTCTGGACTATTGGTTCAACTAGCTGCGACTCATCGTCGTTTGCAACATAAGGCGTTATCGCTGTTTGCTCGGTGGACTCTGCTTTACTAGAACCCCTTGTTCTCTTTGTAGGCACATTTTCGGTCTCTGATTCCTCGCTGAGCTGCCGAACTGCAGCGCTTGCAGACTTTTTCAGCTTCCTTTTTGGAATTTGTTCAGGCTCTAATTCATGTTCTGGTGATTTCAAGACTGAATCTCCTGTGGCAGATGACTGCATTTTTTCTATCATGCTCTTTTCATCTTCTGACTTAGCAGAGGTCTGGTTCTTTGGATCAACCTTTCCTAATCTCTTCAACTTCCTTGTAGGAATTTTCTCATTTTCTGATTCATTAGCTGATGACTCTTCTGTCAAATAAACTTTTTTCCTTCCTCTCAAAGTCCTGGAAATGGTTTCTTGTGGTTCCTTTATCAAAGTTGAATCTACAACATTTTTGGCATTCTGATATCCATTTTCCTCTTCATCTACCGAAAATGTGGAATTTAAGGCATGTTCAACTGACCCTTTCTTTGCTTTCTTTGTAACAGGTAACGCTTTTTTTTGTTCTTCATTCTGTTGTTTGCCACGTTTCCTACCACGTCTTGGAGCTGATTCTTGCAACACTTCAGAATCTACAGTGGAATTGTCTGTACTCTCATCAGCTGATATAAAACGTTCATCTGAAAGGTGATTCTCGTGCTCTTGAAGCAGCTTTTTAATAAGTTTTTCCTATAATCAAGTTTTGTTAATTCAAGAACATGCTTGCAAAACGTTAATGCCAACCTTTGACATACGGCGGGTGATGTTGAGCTTCTTCTTGGCGATCTTCCACAAATCTCCATATTTCATTAAATTTAATTCTTCCAATTTCATCCTGCACTTGGGTTGGTTGTACGTAGTGTACTGTCGGAAAACTAAAAGAATGGGAAATATTACAATGTGTTTTTGTTTGAAAACTGAACAGACGCTCCGTCAACGGCAGGTTCCACTTTTGAAGATTTGAAATACCACCGTTGCCAGCATTGCTTCATTTTTTTTGTCACGTGTTTTTAAAAGAAATTAGAAATTTTTGGCTTATTTTGTACCATTGATTATTAACTCTACCATATTAGAAAAATCATTTTAATATTATACAAATGTGACTTTATCATTAAGTTAAAAATGTGTCATTCTCTTTAGAATTTGGGTCAAGTATTCACCCGTCTCTCACCACGACTCGGCCCCGAGTCAATCGGGTAGCTTTTTGGCCAATTGGTTAGGCATGGTACTCTAAGAATCCTGGGTTCTTAGACCATGCTTAACCATGCAGTTTTAGCGGGTATTTCGAGCCGAACGGAATCGCTTTAAATGTGAAATGTAACGTACCTATCCGACTAGTAACCGATCGGCCATTTTTCGGGTAGGTCGGTGTGGTTTTTTCGGAAATCAGGTAATCCGGGCCGAGACGTTCGTAATTCTCTTCTCTGCAATCGTGCCCGATCGTGCCTGATCGTGCATTCGGGGATTAAGCGCTTCAAGCAAAGAGCATTGAAGTTGAAGTGCAGACTGCAGCCTGTCAGTAGGCTACATTTGAAGAGAAGAACATTCCTTCAAAGTACATACATTATCCCTCTATTTCCCATTGTGCCATGGTGTTATTTCGTACAGGAAAGCTTTAACATTTTCACAGGTGATATCTAAAATGAAAAATGAAAGTTAAAATTAAACGTAAGTTTTCCAAAGTTTTCTTTCCCACATCAGTTTTAAAAGTACTCAGCATCCCCCTGTCTATCCTGTTTACAGTTCCTAATATTAATTTAATCTTCAAACAACTTGAATTCCATGAATGAAACCAGTTTGACTCAACAAATTTATGTAGGTTGGGGTGGTGTAGCAATCTGGAAGTGGAATGGTGTAGCTGTAGACGACCAGTGTAGCATTTGTAGGCAACCTTTTGATGGTTGTTGCACTGAGTGCAAATTTCCGGGCGAGGATTGCCCACTTGGTATGCTGCATTTTTAGTATCTTAATTAAATAAAAACTAAATTCTTTTTTCTGTATACTATAGTTTGGGGCCAGTGTTCTCACTGTTTCCATATGCATTGCATTATGAAGTGGCTCAACTCCCAGCAGGTTCATCAGCTCTGTCCTATGTGTCGCCAGGAATGGAAATTTAAGGAGTGAAAATTGTTTAGAATGTCTCTTCCAGGATTGCCACCAGTACCAAAAAATCTAACCCCATTCCTTACCAATCCACCAAAACGTAATATAACAGCTTGAGATGATTCTGATCTAATTTGCTTAATTATTTTGTAATAATTGGAATTGCAGAGACCCCTAAACCCTCGAATGTTAACCAGGCTAAAGCAGCTCGACCTCTTCCCCGAACTCCCCCTCGAGATCCACCTCCTCCTCCACCCACTACAGGCTCTCTCGGAAGAAAACCTTCTTCACTTGATACGAAATTAGCGATTCTCAAGAAAGAAATGGTAATCATGCCCGGCAATTGTGGACATTTTTTATTTGATCCTTAAAACTTTATCATAATTTTTTATCCGTTTCTTTCGTTGCAATAGGCTGGGCTAAGACAAATAGACATGCAATTGATGAATCAGTTGTGGTCCCTTCAGCAGTCAATTCAAGACTTGAAGTGCATCATGAGTACATCTGATATGTCACCTCAGTCGGCCGTTGATCCTTGGGAGCTCAATCACCATGAACAAAACAACGAAGATTTTTGTCGAAGTCCCCATCGCTTGAGTGCCGTTAATGAAAGTGAACATATTTCATCATCAACTTCTTCCATTTCGTCGGGTAGTGGTGAAAAACCGTGATTTTTTTTTCTTTTTGCGTGTGAACAATGGAAAATTGCTGTGAAGTGAAACAAATGGAGCGTGAATTGCCAGATTGGATGACTAAAACTTCAGTGACACAAACTAAAGATTGCAAGCCGTCTAATGCTGCAGTGGTATCGGGCAAAGTGTGTGATCGGAGATTAGCTTATTTGATGAGCCCACGGGAATTGCAGATGGTCGCCAAGGAAATTCTTGGTCTTAAATGAATGTTTTGTGAAATATTTCGACGTACCCCTATTGATATTAATTCCAATCGGCTTCTAATACTAATTTTCGTCAACTTTTATTCATTGGGTTTCGGTGTATAGAATGGTCCCGTAACAACAAGAATGAGGGGAAAATGAATAAATTTCAATTTCACTAGCCATAGAGTTACTTGAGCAACTTTGAATGGAGCCATTCTTCTGTTAGTTCTTCGAGTTCGCGAATCTCGTAGACTTTGGTTAATTCAGCCACTTTGACTAGTTCAAGCTTACTCCCAGCATACATCATCTGTAGCTCTGTTTTTGAATCTATGTTCATCCCAAAAAATGTAAGCAATTTTATGTAAGATTGAACTTATAGATGTACCACCTTGTGGACTGCTAAAAATGAAGCACATGGGGTAAGATATCCTCCCATCACCATGATCAAGCTTGAAACTGTAAACAACAAAACGAGGCTGGTGTTCGGGCAGAGCTTCTCTCAATTCTTCTACATCAATATCCTACAGATGAAAAAATCATTATTTGAAACTATAGCTTAAAAAAGTATTTTAACCACAGAAAGCTGAAAATCTGGACAAGTTACCTCGAGTTCTTCTTCTTTGAAAATCAACTGTTTTTCTCTGTCAACTTTCACTAAGGTATATGGAAGAAAATGAAGAATAATTAAAGTTTGTTATATAGGCCTATAGGAGTGAGATGTTTCTCTCACTTATAATGGCAGCATTTGTAGTGGATTTTCTGAAGCGAAATTTCCTAAGATCTTCTTTGAGAGTTGGGTCAATATCACAGACACTGACATTTTGAGACTGTTTGAGAAAACAATAGTGGGATATAGAATAAAACATTGAAATTTGAAATAAAGTGCGGCTACCATTTCAACACGACGACTTTCGAAACCTGATTCGAGATCGAATTTGACACACCAAGAACGAGTAGGATGGGTGGACAAGGGGTGTTGGCTCCTAATAAGCTAGTTAGGATATGCTGCGTGCATGCTGAACGCCTACTAAACGCATGCACGGGATAAGCAGAATAACAACTACTATGGCCATACAAACCAAGAAAAGGAAAATCTGGTTTCTCAAGTTTTGTATTTGCTGTCGTTCTAGGCCTGGCAGAGGCCATCTACCGTCCCGTAAATACACCAATTTCAAACGCAGCGAAAGTCTTTGTGTCAAATAATTTATTTTATCATTTCAAAAAGACATTTTAGCCAGCAAACATCCCTCGTTCCCACTTAATTTATTAAAGGTTTAATTAAAACACAATAATGTCGAAGTCGGGATATTTTTTAGCAAAAAAGGGTGGCAAACTACCGAGCGGTACAGTTCTCACGCTTAGCTGGCCTTCAGAAGGCACGACAATCAGATCAAGCGGATCGGGAACGATACCCAACCGCCTGAGCTCATCATAAATGTATTCTCCATCGGTGCTGCCAATATCGCAAGTTGGCATTTGCCCGGCTGCCTTAACAGGCCGGTTGCAAAAGTGGTCTATCCGACGACCGTCTATCATTTGTGGCATTTTCCCACTGAGGAAAGGAAACAAAGCCACACGAAAACCGTTGATCATGACATTGAAATCGGCGGAAAGTTTTGATTTCAGAGGTTTGATAGCGCCACGCTCCATTCCTTGTTGATCCGTGTAGACTGCGACAATCCATCGTGTCGGCAATGGATAGAGAGTGGACATGACTTGTGAAACTTGCTCGGCAACTTGTTCTGTAGTCGATTCGCTGCGTATTTCGCCCAGCTGGCGTTGGAAACATTCCTCAACGACTTGGACGTTTCGAGCTAGAACTCTGACGTTACGTTGTCCGAACGCTGCTCTCCTTCGACTCATTTCTCTAAACCATGTCGAATTTGCAGAAATTAGTATAAGAATTTCCGAATAAAAATTGAGGAATTTGAACTAACTTACTGTTCAGACATTTTTCCTAATACAGCAAAATGATTAAAAGCCAACGATCCGCTTTCG
Organism: Daphnia sinensis; assembly: GCA_013167095.2. NCBI lineage: Eukaryota > Metazoa > Arthropoda > Branchiopoda > Diplostraca > Daphniidae > Daphnia > Daphnia sinensis. The sequence continues at coordinate 7,981,805 of CM023197.1, forward strand.
ATAAGATCATTATATCGCTTCACTTTTTCCGAGACATCCATAACGTCGCACTGAAAACAATTGAATTACAGGAATGAAATTTTTGCTTTATATGTTAGATCAATCCATTTACTTTAAGGCCGTCTTGAATATTCTCCATCAAATCGGCGCCCGCCACCTGTTGACCGAGTAAGCCTTCCATCAATAGAATAATGTTTCCATCAATTAGTCGCGCCCGTTCAAGCCACAAAAGTTCTTGGAACTGCGAGGCTTCTGCTGGACCTTGACGTCCTATACCAGACATCATGACACCCATGTCGTGCAGGGCTCGTGAAATGGAGTCTTCTGCTTTCTTATAGTGTCCTAGATCATTGGGTCGGATCAGGTCTTCCAATTTTCTCACTCCGTCTAGAATGTCCTCTGCCGTGGTCGGTTGTGGCAGGATTCTTCGGTCGATGGCTTCCAATACAGTTAAGACTGCAGACGTGACTGAGATTGCTGTTAAAATGTTTCCACCAACATCGATTGGAGGACCTGCATTAGTTTCCCCATTTTCATCTGTTGTCTCAGATGTGTCGGTATCAGCCGGGGCTTCCGGCTCCTGTTTGGTTAATTCGCTTTCATTGGACAATAGATTTGCGTTCGGATCTTGGCTGATGACGACATTTACTGTTTGACTGGCGCAAAATAAGAGCACGAGGATCGACGAGGTCGTTATAAAAGGTTTCGGCATCATCTAAATTTCAAGCAAAAACGTGATTGACTGTTGACTACGGATGAGACGTAAAGATTTTAACTGCTTATCTAGTTACCTGTATGCAGATTATATTCGGAGTATGAAAATGTAGGAATTTTCAACGATGAGCTCTGTTTGGATGCGAGGAAACAAGTGAAGACGTTGTTGATCCAGGGCGGCACAACCCAAACTACGAAGAAAACGACTCAAATGACATGCTACATTTTATTCTTCATTTCCTCTTTCTTCTGGTTGGTCAAGCCAATGACCTTAGATGACCCGATACTTCCTTTTTGCTCTCGCCAATAAATTTACAGGTGAGGACTTCATAGGCGTAGGGTTCAACGGCTTTGATGTTAGGGAAGGTCATGTCGGAAAAAAAAGCTTGATGGTATTAAAGAATTATAAAAGTAGGTCGTATTGTTGAATCTGTTAAAAGAAATTTACCGTTCCAAGCTACATTTTCTTCGACGACGTTCTTCCTTAGTATATTTACAATGTAGCACACGAGGGCTATAGATAGGGTTTGTGACCTTGTAAATCTGATCGAATTCCAGAACATCAAAAATGGCAGTCTACACTGTAGGCTACATCATCTCATTGATGTCCTTGCAACTTTGTAGGTGACAAACTTTTTTGTAGCGGTATAGTCTAAGATTTGCCAGACGAAGCAACTTATAACGAAACGAATAGACGAATAAAGTCACAATTGTTTACTTAACAAACTCTACATTGGCATGATACCTATTCACCTCATCAGGCATTTGGCAATGTTTATATTAATTTGATGGTAAAATTGTTCTCCAAGTTCCTTTTAGCATATGTTTCTCATTTATTTGTGATATCTTAGAACGCGATACAAGAGTCAAGGAAAAGCAATAAATAGACACAAATGAAGCAAAAGCAACGCACAATCGTAACACGTCATCTTGGAAACAGTTATTCGTACCACCCAAACTATTTCCATCAGGATTCGAAAGGATCAAATTAAAACACGATAATATCAAAGTCAGGATATTTCTTGGCGAAAAACGGGGGTAAACTGCCAAGAGGCACAGTCCTGACACTCAGTTGGCCCTCGGTAGGGACAACAATCAGATCAAGAGGTTCGGGAACAATACCTTGTCGTCTCAGCTCATCGTAGACGTATTCACCATCAGTGCTACCAACGTCGCACGTTGGCATTTGACCAGCTCCTTGAACGGGACGATCGCAAAATTCGTCAATGCGTCGACCGTCGATCAGGTGAGGCTGTTTTCCTTCTAGAAACGGGAACAATGCAACATGGTAGCCATTGGCAGTTTTCACCTTGAAATTGGCCGACAATTTGGGTTTGATCGGTTTGATGGCCGCGCGTGAAATAGACAATTCCCGCTCGTCCGTGTAAACAGCGACGATCCATCGCGTTGGCAATGGATAACGTGTGGCCATAACTTGTGCCACCTGTTCAGCAACTTGTTCCGTTGTCGATTCCTCGCTGCGTATTTCGCTTAATTGACGTTGGAAACATTCGCCAACAAGTTCTTCGTTACGCGCACGAATTTTAACGTCGCGTTCTCTGATGGCGGCTCTCCTTCTACTTGCTTCCCTATTTACCGGAAACGATTTCATTACTATAGGCATTACAATGATAAAAGGATAACTTACAATCCAGGCATGTTTCCTAGTCCAGAGAAATAATTGAAAGCTATGGACCCACTTTCAATCAAATCGTTGTAACGTCGAAATTTTTCTGAAATTTGAATGGCGTCGCACTGTGAACAAACATCATGAAATTGAAACACGAAACAATCAAAATTCAGCATCAATGACTTACTTTGAGATTGTCTTGAACGTTGTCCATTAAATCAGATCCAGCTAGTTGTTGGCCGAGTAAACCTTCCATCAGGAGAACGATGTCTCCATCGAGGTATCTTGCACGATCAAGCCACCACAGTGTTTGAAGTTCGGATGCATTATTGGTCGTCATGACCGTCATGTCGTACAAGGCCCTTAAAATTGTGTCTTCTGCATCCTTGTATTGGCGACCATCATCAGGGATGGCTAGATCTTCCAGCTTCCTGACCACATCCAGTGCGTCTAACAATGTCGTCGGTTGCGGTAAAATTCTTCGATTGATGACTTCTGCGATAGTGATGAGTGAAGCTGCAATACCAATTGCCGTGAAAACGGTCTCAACTGGATTCGTCTGATTGTTTTGCTGCCCTCTTGATATACTCTTTTCATTAGTGTACAAATTCATGCCGAAATCTTGGCTGAAGACGACGGTTCCCTTTTGGGCGGTACAGAACATGGCCAGCAGGATCCACGACGTTATTGCGAATGGCTCCTGCATTTTCTATAGTTCGAAAAATAAAAAAAATTAAACGTTTAGTTGTTGATTTATGAACAATCGCAGATTGAGATGGACACTTAGACAGAAAGAAAAAAAGCTTGCACAAATAGCTTAAACGTACCTCAGTTTGTATTCGACCAAGGACAGCTTGTTTTGAGACTAGATGAAATGGTGAATATGCGCGAGGATACCAGTGAGGACGGTTGTTGATTCAGTGCGGCACAATCCGAACTGGAGGCCGCAAGAGAAAACGGCTCAGACGATATACTACATATTTGATCTTTATTTCCTCGTTTCTGCTGGTTGGTCGAGCCAACGACCTCACATGACCTGGCAGAGGCCCTATACCTGTACAGAAAGCCATGTATGGACAGGTAACGCTTCCTGCCTGTATAGAATAAAGTACAAAGTTCAATAACTTTTGGTTTAAGGAAGGTCAGGTAGGAAATAGTTCCACTTTCAAGAGTCTTAAAGAATTGTAAGGATACTGTACATAGGCTAGAAACCTAGAATCATGGATGCATGGTATATAGTGAGTTTGATAAAATTAAACTCGGGATTGATTTTAATTTGGAAGTTCTAACAGAGCAATAAAGCTCAGTAAATTTACAAGGGAATACATGCAATGACAAAAATAAGGTTAAGCCTTGAACACAGGAATCATTCTAGAGGCTTCGAAGCTTATGGTGTCACTTGACGTCACCGAAAAAACCATCATTGGATCATGTGCACATCAATCCGGAAAAACCATTGCCTTGATTCCCTTACGCTAATCATTTGATGATACCCTTTGGCATTGCACGATTGTTTGTTTGAATTTAGGAGTTTTCCAATAGCTTGCCTGTTAAGTGTTCGTTAAGTGTCCTTCACAGTCATATTCGTCATTGAAGAAAAACAGGGTATATAAGCAACAAGCAAAAATAATTTTTTGATAAACAACAACAGTCAGACGACAAACAAAACACATAGTTATACAGCAGTAAAAATAAATAGAAATCAGATTTTTTTTTAAGGAAGCAGTTGAGTTTGTCGATTTCGTGTACTCTTCTCGTATTTCTTTGCTGGCAAAATGTGCATGAGCCGACATTCATGGGACCTTGTGTTTTTTTTACCGTGTGCACAAACAAAACAAGACACCAAACGCACTCTGTAACCCCTAATGTTGATTTGACACATCTTCATCTATCCAAAATACTGGTAATAAACACTTCTCATTCCACTGACCCCAATATTTTCCCAAAAACGATATCAATTCCGCTAATGCTTGTGCAACGACATGTTCTATGACATGGCTATCCGATGTCATTGGATCCAGTACTACAAAAAGGAAGCCATCTTTCATCGTGTGTCGATCAGTTTGTCGAGACTTCTTTCCCGTCAGACACAGTTCCAACATACGCTTCGATTTATTTATAACATATGAAGGTACAAGATTGTTTTTTTCTTTTCCTTTAGATAATTTACCTGACCTCGCAATCTTTTCTCCACACAGGAAACGACCGCCTCAAACCGATCAGAAGCAACCATGAGGGTCACATTGCTCTTTGTAATAATGACAATCGTCACAACCAAGGCTTTTATTCTGCCTGGCACGCCTGAACAACTGACGATAATGGACCACGAACAGAACCAAGAAACTACAGTCGTCATCGAAGGACAAGGACTGGAACATTTAGGCAAACCTTTCACGACCATGCCTTTTGCAGGCACGATTGGTCTCAACATTTATCGCGTGCAAGGACGGAAAAGCCATCACGGCAGCAGGTCCTTGTACCAATTTACTCCGGCGGCCATTTTGGACATGTCAACCATAACGCAGTGGTATAGCGGCGTCAACAGCCAACACTACGTTGGTTTCCGCGTGCAAATGTGGAACGAGACTATCCAGCAAGCTGTGGCTTCTCATTTGAGTCAAGTCACCGGAAGGAAGATTCGAACGTATCAAGTCCAGTCAGTCCCGTTCGACCGCGTCATCTTGAAAACGCACAGCGATGATGACGAACGTTTCCAAACGGCTTATCCATGGATTCCTTACACTGAAACGGTGGGCTTCAGTTTGCCGTGTTACGTAAAAATCGAATGTCAACAACTTGCCGAACAATTGAAAAACGAGCCTAAACTGTTTGATCGTTTCAAACTGGCTTACAGCATCGACAGCAGGCGACGCACAGAAACCAAAGATATCAAAGTAACGCAAGAAATGATGACGCAGACTAATCAGTTGTTTAGTCAAATCAGCAAACGTTTCACCAGGACAAGTGAAATATTACTCACTGTCAACGATGCTCAGCGTCTGCTATGGAACGCCGTGTCAGACATTGTCCGACACAATTTCCAGGATGAACCAGAAGCCGTGATTCCAAGAGAATCCCACAAAATCATCTTTGATCAGTTGGAGAAAGCCACTGTGGCTGCTAAACTAACAATCTCCACGGCAGAAGATGCTAGGTGGAGCACAGTCTACTGGGAAGATCCTCTCAGTCGTCCCGATGCCATTGCCAGGTCACTCAACGAACGTAAACGCCAGTTACTTCGTCACGATGAACTTGGCAGCGATTTCGGTAGACATCAGGAGACGAGTTCATCGAAAGACTGGAAAAGCCAAACTCAGGAAGCCATTGACGACCTGTACGAGCAGAACAAGGATCTGGTCACTTTCAATGGCGATCGATTCGTCCCTAAACCCATCCAGCTGTACAGGATAAAATTGACCGCCATTCGTGAGCATCGTATCTGGAAGGATGTCGATCACATTGAAGTGCCTTATCATCCGCGAGTTGACATGACTGGACCTATTGTTCACGGTGGTTCCACTTCTACCATGGCACTTGTTTTACCTTCACCAACAGGTATTATTGCAGCGTTTTCAGTTCTTTGTTGGAATTTATTTCAATTTCTTTTTCGTGCAAAACAGATGTGGATCTCGATGACTTTCGGGAAGAATCTGACGATAAAAGGAGTGTTATATCTCGATTAATTGCTGGTCAAACCTTAATAGTGAGATTGAAAAACGCGCGCACAGGCGAATATTTGTACCCTGGTCGAGACGAATTCTCACAAGACGCTAAACGACGTCGAGTATTTACCTGGCGCAACAAGGATGAACCTCTTGGCCCATGGGCCGAATGGCGTCTCACTGGATTATGGAGAGCTGGCATTTTCCGCGTCCGATTCACCAGTTTGCGTTACCCTGGAGAATATCTTTACCCTTCGGCTGACGAATATTCTTACGACAAAGAGCGACGTCGGGTTTTCACCTGGCGTCAGAGCAGTAATCCAGAGGACGTGCATACCTGGGCTGACGGTGCAGCTGATTGGCTGCTAGACACGTATCGTGTCAACACGGAACAATTTCCGAACCGTTACGCTCTATTCAGCCCGAAACGACGAGAATATCTTTACGTTGCTCCCGATCAGCTAGCCCTTGATGAGACACGTCATCGCGTCTTTACCTGGCGCGGTGCCGAAAACGAAGTTTGGGTCGGACTAAAAAATCAATGGGATATTGAAGTTGTACGCTCATTGTAATATCAGCCGTGTTTTCCAGTTGTTTTATTCTGTTTCTTTTCCCCATATGACGCAAGGAAATATACTTACAGTGTGTAAACCCCACCAACATTATCTGCCACGCGTCTGTGTGTGTTGATGATTTGCGCATTCTCATGTCGTCATTTGATTGAGCTAATCATCTTTCGGTGTTTATCTTGCGCCAATCAGCAGTTACATCCTTGTTGTGCGGTATAGAAGCAGAACACATGCGCTGACTTCGTGTTTTATACGTAGACCAATCCAGTTCAAGGCTAGATCATGCTAGATCGCCAAGATAACAGCAAAAATCGACGTTGATGCTACTTTTTAGAAGCAAAAAGAACGTTGTTCGACATTGGAATGTGTGTTTATTTTCAAATGAGGATAACGTTTCTGACCAATGTGCGCATTCCAACAAACTGGAACCAGGGATTGGTACGATACATTACACTTTCTCGGGGCTTTCTTTTTGTTGTACATATTGGAATATTCACGAAAAAAATGGGTAGGTTCAAGCTATATTACTATGTACATTTGAACGAAGGCACTCATATTCTGTGCACATGGGGTAATCTTCTTTAAGGGTTTAAATATTAAGATTTTCTTTGCTGTTTCACTACGACGACAAGGACAAGTTTAAATTTCAGTATGAAACGTGGGCCTTTCGATGTTGAGAAACCGAAAGGCGGCCGGAGCAAGGCAAACGACGTCGATGCCGATCGCGGCATAGGTCAACAATTTGCTGCCTAATTTCACGAACAATTCTACATCTTGTGCGTCTTCTTTTGTTAACTTGTCTCTGCTGCGTAAGGTAGAAACGACCCTTCTCATAGTAGCGTATGAAACAGACTTGGCAATAGCCCGTGTTGCCACAACTGTGATTAGGCCAATGATTGTACGCAGAAGGCACAGGCCCAGCATCTCGTATGAGGGCCAGATGATGGAATAAGGCGGTTTGATAGGTGGGCCACGAATAGAGCCCATCTGGAAACAAATCCAGCCACCTAGCTGTAGACCCATCGATGAGCCCAAAATAACGGCCGTGTCCTCTTTGGCTGAAGAGAATTTCGAACCAGGGTATAGTAACATTAGGGTCACCGTCGTTGTGATCAGAAGGCCAGGGGCGGCAGGGTGAGTTAACAAAAAGGCGTCGAGGGTATCGACTAAAGGCAATAGGACGGGTAAAAGTAAAGCGGCAAGGGCCAATCCACCAAGTATATCCTGGGTAGAAATTTAATTCGCTATTAGCTTCATGTCAAATAACATTGTACGTAGAAAGGACACACAAGGAAAGAATACTTACAGCTACGGAATGCATTCCCAAATAGAGCCGGCTGGTTGAGACTAAGATGCACCAGGTGAAGGCAATGGCAACGCCAATGTATACTGGATACTCGTAACGATTGGCGGTAAGCAGGATGACCGAGAAAGGCACTGTTACAGAAACCATGGCGTGAGTTGAAGGCATACCATATTCCAGGGCCCATTTATTCTCCATCCTGATAACTGGTGGACACTGGGGTCTTGGCCAGCAGATGATATCCTTCAGTGATTGGCCTGTTCCAAATAAACAGTGTAAATTCCAATATTTGTAGCAAATATTCCAGGATAAATACCAATGAACATTGAGAGAGCCCAAATGTTAATGATCCGTCTCCCGACTGCTCCATCAATGTTCCAAAACCAGAAGGGAAAGACAGAGGCATAGAATATCTCTTCTCCAAGGGTTGTTCCAAATTTAAAGAGCCAGTACCAATAGTAGTTGTGAATTACATAGTGCTGTTGCTCCAAATCAGATTCTGATGATTCTCCATCACTGCTGGATGTACTGACTTCTTTTAGCTGTCAAATGAATAGGTTAGCAGATTTCTTTGCTATGATTTACAATGCTAACTTACTTTATCGGTGGGCGTGGAATGGCCATTTGTTGTTGCACACTGGGTGGAATTTTTGAATGTTGGCGATTCTTTCCTCTCAAGACCAAAATGGCGTTGAATATTAGCGACGTGTATGGGTTCGTTCAGATACAAAATCCATTGCCAAATAAAGTTGAGCATGATTCCTGCCTTGCCGAACGGTTTTGGGCGTGACTGTAGGCCACTACAGTAAATATACGGCGAGATCCTGGACGAGCACGAACACCACTGTGGTTAATTTCGTATGTTTCGCTTGTCAGCTGTCACGCCAAACACTAATGCCGATTTTATTAAGGCTGGACTAGTCACTATACCTTGAGCCGCCTACACCGACGCAGGACGCTTGAGCTTGACGGGTCCATCTTCCTGTTCCTTATCGTCAAAACCTTTTGTGGGCCAGACGAAAGACGAATTAGTCGTCCTTGATGTTGACATAGATTATCAGTTACTTATGACTCATATGATCCGATGAGATAAAGGGCATATTAGTTAACTCAATGTTGTTTAGTCACAGCGGTCACAGGCCAATCACAGGTCCAAGTTCCAAGCCTTTCGAACATGGTTACAAAACCATCCATAGCGTCGTTAATTGGTACTTGGTACATCATTCTCATCTAGATCATTACAAAATTTTCGGATTTCTTGCGGTTTCGAAAAAAGATTGAAATTTGGCAAATATGGTGGATGCCAAAAATCGAAACAAAATATAGTAAGTTGCTAGGCAATAGTGTGTGTAACAAACAGAACGATACGACGAAAATTCGTACAGAAAACATTAAACGGTGCGCATACAAAACCAAAAACTGCATTTGACGCATGGGGAGTAATCTCGCCTTCCTGGCTGGCTATGTAATTGTAACCTATTTCAGTGCTATAAGATTAAGATAACGCCACGCCAATCACTTGCGATCCATAAAAGATTTAGCTGCATTTCAAAATCTTGCGACATCGCATAAAAATTAGACCACTTATTTGGTCTTTGAATCAATCACTCCATTTCAATAGGTTACCTTCGTCTGTCAATTAGTAACAAGACAGAAAAACGTTTTCTAAATACGACCTTGCAACTTTTGAATGGGTTTGAAATCGCCATGTTTGTTGACCAAACCTGTTCATTTGTCGTTGTAATTTCAACCGTCGTTTACTGTTCACGTTTTCTAAACAAGACGTAAGCAGATCAACTGAAATATGTTAGCAATGAACTTTTGGTTTTGTCGAAAGTCCCACAGACAGCTTTCCCCTCCGTTTTGAATTTGCTGTAAAATCGGAATAAGGCTTCACGAAATCATCCTTCAGAAATTCATCTTTAATCAAAAGGTATGAGCACCGTTTTATTGAAATTTTAAGCGATATCTTGCTAACAATCCACTTGTTAATTAATTTTTCGTTGAAACAAGTTTTAAAAAAGTGCTTGTACTGCTATAGTCTTTGCTATTCTATAGTTACCTGTCTATTTAGTTTACGCAACCTGGGGGCCCTTATTACCAGCACGAAAAAAAAAGAGTTAACAAAAAGTTGTGGGAGGGTTACAGAACTTTTGGGCAACGCAAAAAGATTAGCCGGTATGACGCATACTGACGCCATGCTCATTACAGCAATCATACCTCGCTACACAAAATCTCAATATCTAGTAACCTTTTTTGTTTGAGATTGGGGGATCAGATGGGTAACGTAAAGGTAGTTTTCAAGCGTCAGGTGACATTTACGTGCTGTTCGTCGACAGTCATGCATTTTGCATTTGACCCATGGTGAATGCTATGCAAATCGACTTGACTTCAGTTTTTTAATGGCATTATATTTAATTTGTAACTTTGCATTTTGACGTTTTTTTTTGGATGCAATTCCCACCGATTTTGGGGCGTTCAAGGTTTTCGTACAAGTGCCGACACCTATGGAACATTTCAACAGAATTTGAAATGTTGTATTACTACCTTCTTTTCTTCTTGTTTTTGTGTACATCCTGTAAGAAAATCCTGGAAGGAGCAACGTCGATGGAATACACAAGTAGCCAATTATCGAATCAGATGTAGAGAGGTAGATTGAAGAAGAAGACTCTGATGGAAAATAAAAGTATGAGGAGACGTGTGGTCCTGTCAAGGTCGTCCTTGTTTTTCCTTCGTCACAAGGATTTCATCTCTCTGCTGACATTTCCTTCTTACTTTTGCGAAAATGTCCTACAAATCTTCAGATTCATTTTTGGCTACCGGAAGCGGTGTATTGCATAACGCGTACGTATACTTTGCAGAAAATGGAATACGTCAAGTTGCAAAAGAAAATTTGCACAGTAGCGACCTGGACAGCACCTGTTGCTGTAAGCTGCCATTTGGATCTACCAAAAATGGATGAAATCAAAGAATGAAATGAAAGAGGCTGTTTGTCGTCGACGCAACCTTGAAGGAATTTTTGGATGCAGCCATATCTTTCGGAGCAGCCTCAAATACTTCCAAAGATAAGATGTTTATGTATCTTGTTCGTCTTTCAGCAGACCATAATATAATCTAATGCTTTATAAAAGCAAGGACGGCGGTACCGTTAAATTTCAATCCATTATGAACATTAGCCAAAAGATGCTTCGTTTTTGTTTCCAGCAGTTGGTATTGATTAGACAACGCTCGTCTTTTTTGTTGTTATGGAAAAGCCAGGTTGGCTATACGTTGAAGGGGAATTTCTTTTTACGTGCGTCAAAAGGCGTTGTTTAGATTGAATGTCACGTGATGCTGCGTTTTAACCAATCACGGGGCAAGCTTCCACTAGCATTTTCACATGTGTACCAAACAGAGTTGCCCGGGGCAACGTGGCGCGACAACTCGCCTTTATTTTTTTACTACACTTGCCTATTTGTTTATCAGCCACTCTGCGAACAGGGCTGCTTCGTTTCCGACGTATCTCTGCCGCGCTGTGTCGTATTTTTCATCGGTTTTCAGGTAATGTTCGTATTACATCTCGATAGTGATCACCAAATCATTAAATTGACGATTGGAAACGGATTTCCTCTGTTCTAGTCGATTTTTGTCGACATGTGTGCTGGTGACGACGGCTGGTGCCACTTGTTCACGTTGTGAACCTCCACTTTCCTCCGGGCACTGGGTGAAGGTCTTACCGCCGTGAAAGTGTCTCCGCTTCATCATATACAGCAGCCATGTACAAACTATTCAACAGAGGTGGTATGGTTTTCTCACTCTCTAAAATTATTGTTATCTTTTTCTCAAATTAGTGCTATGCTAATCCGTCTAATCATTTACTCTTGTCATGCAAAGCTGTGGAAACACCCAAAACCCTTCCACCACCCAAGGTTGCTGCTGTAGTCAACGTGGAGGAAGAGCCACCTGTGCAGCTGATCTTGCTGCCTTGCCCAATCTGCTTCCGAACATTCAAAGTAGAATCACTGGAACGACACAAGAATGTCTGCCAAAAAGTAGCCACCAAGAAGCGGAAGGTGTTTGATTCTGCCAAACAGAGACTGGAAGATTTACCAGATGTGCCGAAAGTCAACTTGTCACCACAACAGCAGCAACAAAAGGTTCTGTCATCACCTCTGGTCAGACGGTCAATGTTGGATACAACAACTTTGAGCAAAAAAGTCCCTCCTTGGAAGGAAAAACATCTCAGTCTGATCAAAACTGTTCGACAAGCCAGGGGTGCTGACTCAAATCGATGCCCTTGCTGCGAAAGGTTAACACGATACTACAATTTTCTAGACATAGATAAACTTATATATGTTTTTTCGAAATCTAGGAATTTCGGCGATAAAGCATTTGATAGGCATGTGGAGTGGTGCAGGGAACAGCAGTCACGGATCCCGAAATCTCCAACAAACACAGAAGCCAAAGAACGATGGGAAGCGCGTACCAAAGTGAGTCGAGTTTCTCCCCATTTCGCCGCCTCCCAGAGGCCGGACGTGACATGAATAATTATTGCGTGGCCTTGTCTTATTTTTTTAAGTTTTATTCCTCTTTGTTCTCTACATGTTATTTGTGTTCTTTCTAATCTCGTAAATTTTTCTATATACAGTACCAAGCACCGCTATTACGTCGTTCGATTCGCTCCAAGTATTCTCCTACCAGGAGCTTGTTTAGCACGTCAGGCAGTCCTGCTCCATCAGTTGATGGCCGATTGACAGCCCCAGACTGTGGCCAAAGTTTGAGCGGCAGTCGGGCGTCGTTGGATTCGCGAGCTTCGTCTACGTATTCATACCAACCGACTAGCACGTTCAGTCGCAGTTACAATAACTATAACAATTACAGCAGCAACAACAATAATAACAATAACAACAATAGTATCAGCAGTCAGAAGAAAAATTTGTACAATAGCAATACGTTGGGTCGAGCCAGCGGAAGTGCTTTTTTGCGTCATACCAACGACCGCCGCTCGCTTCGCGTCTCGCCTCCGTCTCCGCCACCCATTCGCCGTGTAGTCGAACCGCCGCCCGTCCGGCGTGTCGTCGATCCGCCGTTGGCAGTCACTTTGACTCCTCTCAACAATAACCGGACGTCAGCGCTGAGAGCTAGTCTGCGAATGAAGAATCCGTTCACATCTATGGCCAGTTCTTTTCAATCCAATCCCACTCCAGCGAAACCAACGCTAGCGCGACAGCCGACTCTGGTTGCTCCAGCGTCTCCACCGGCAACGACCAAGCGTCCGACTGTGTTGCAGTTGTTTACATCAGCATTCAGCCGACCAAGTCCAGTAGCACCGGCCAAGAATCGTGGCAATACGACAACTTCGAGTCTCTCTGTTGGACAGTTGGGTCAGGGAAGGCGATCAGAACCGGAGGGTGTCGAATCGAAATTGATGACTGGCAGCTGTTACAATTATTCAGCGCCAAGTAAAATGAAATCCAGCAGGTATGTTTACACTACATTACTGACTTTGTTTTTATTAACCACATCACGTTGTCACATTCAAATTAACGACACTTAAACAAAAAAAAAAGATCTACTCCTAATCTTGGGAAGCGTTTGGTGGTTGGAACCTGTATTCTCCCTAACAAAATTCGCCCATTAACTTACACAAAACAAGTCAGAAGGTGATTGCTTCGGAATAGTCCTTCACGTTGTACAGCTGTATCTTCTCAACTGTTTAAATATTCGTCTGTTTACAAAACTGCGTAGGTTCGGGAGTGATAATTACAATCCGTATTTATCAGCTGAACGCCAGATGGCTGAACTCTTTGACGATCGTCCGAAAAAAGAGCAATTAACGAAAGAGCACAAAATGACCGATGATTTGACCCCGACTTCCACTAGTAGCATTAGCAATACTAGCACGACGACCAATCGACCAGATGATACGGCCAGTATGGAGCAGCTGGAACAAGATTTGAAGAGTATCCTGTCTGAAATCAGTCAGCTGGGCCAAACAAGTACCCATGAAAGGGAGACCAGCTGGCAGAATAGAAAATCATCTGCCATGACACCGTCCGTTCGGTTATCGACTGCCGGCAACAATCCGTCAACAATATCGCCCACTACTACTTCCGTTGCATCAGACGGACAATCAATAGAGGAGGAGTCGAAACCAGTTCCAAAATTTTGCCATTCGTGTGGCGCTTCTTACCCTGAACGCCATACGGTCAAATTTTGCTGCCAATGCGGCGCTCGACGACTTTATGTCTGAAGAAAAAGAAAAAAAGAAGCAGAGGCCCTTCTCGGAGTCCAATCCATTTCTTATTTTGTTATTTAACAACTCATTCTGTTTGGTTTTTTGCTTTAACCCCAGATTCTTACTAATCTGATTCACGGGGTGAAGGTGCAAAAAAAAAAACAAGGGCTGGAGTGACCAGAGCCCTTTTGAGACCACGCACATTAATTTTATCCCTTACGTTTCTTAGATTATTCATTTTTTTATTGATTTGTTTGTTTTTAATTTGTATTATTTACCTTTTTGATGCTATTATTGTCCAATTTGTCCGCATATAACTTGTTTCCGTCCCCCGTCAACAACAGTGCTTCAATGATAACTGACCAATCAACGAGTAAAGTTTATTTTGAATCGTCGCTTTTGCGGTCCGCATTTTTTTGCTGATACAGAGTAAACGCAATACGGCCGAATGCGTGAAAATGTGCAACCAACAAAATGATGACAAACTGTAACATTTTCTGCCGTTAGATGGTAGCAGAACGGCCTTAATCAAACTTGTGTTCTCTTATTTGTGTGAATGTATGTGTTTGTGTGTGTATAACGGACCAAATTTTTTGTTCGCCTTTGTTTGTAATGCTGCCTTCTACCATTCGTTTCTTTTTTGTTAATCATTTGAATAATGCAAAAAATCAACTTTTTATTGGAAAATTTCCAAGGCGTTTATTTTTTATTATATGGATCGCGCGTGACGACCCGGATACAGAACGCATTGCGCCATTTTCGCTACTTTATTTTACAACAACGTCATTGCTTCATTTTACGTTTCCTGCCGTCTAGCCTTTTTTTTTTTTTTTGTTTTTTTTTTTAGATGAGGATTAGTTTCCGGTGCTATAGATGCAATATTTGTTATACACAGGCAGAGCCAAATGGTATGGTAAAAGGGCGTTTACTTGTTTTGCCATTCCATTAGATGAAATGCGACAATGACCTAGAACCAGAATGATCTACGCTTTAATTACTGCGACGTTACCCTGGCATATAATCGACGAAGTCACATGCCAAACGGAGATGGTGTTTTTTACGTAATCATATTTTAACCACGTTTATTTACGACCTCTTTAACTTAATTTCTATTTTTGAATTTGATAATAGTTTATGTCGCACTTTGGCAGTTCTTTTATTTTTATTTCTTGTTTAAATTTATTAAAAAAAAACTATCTTCAAGGTTGCGGTAGCCCGTCATTGTAGATTGCGTCGTCACAAGATTATAAAATAATTTTTCTCTTTTTATTTTGAATGGCGGGTAGCCGCCAGAGCAAAGTTATCTGGTCTTCCACCAGGGGGCACATTTCTGACTGTGGTTCTACTGATTCCGAAGCTTCTCCCCCAGTATAGGCTGGTCGATTTCGATTTTCGACTGCGCTGTTTCTTTTTTTTTCTCTT
Source organism: Daphnia sinensis (assembly GCA_013167095.2). Taxonomy (NCBI): domain Eukaryota; kingdom Metazoa; phylum Arthropoda; class Branchiopoda; order Diplostraca; family Daphniidae; genus Daphnia; species Daphnia sinensis. Next base: position 7,997,322 of record CM023197.1, read on the forward strand.
GTTTGTGTTCAAAAATTGGCAAATCGCTGACTGCTTTAATAGAATTGACCATGCCATCAGAGTGAGTCGTTTGCTTAATCTGTTCCCTCTGTTTGTGTGTCAGTCAGGGTGTCTATTTCTTCTCAACGTCATGTTTGGGTCGCATTTCAATTGCTCTCCCGCAAGGTTTTACACGCTCTTCGACCCTTTGTTTGGTTCTCCTACGTTCACTATATAACCCGTTTCGTGCTCCATCAGCCACCAACGTCTTTATTTATTTTGAAATATTGGTTGATCATAGGAGTTTGTGTGATATTGGAGAGTCCTGACTAGTTTACGTGTGATTAAATTCTGTTTTTCTTGCATGTTGACAGCAGTCGTGGCAGCAGCAGTGGAGGAAGCCAGGTTGTAAGCAATGGCAAAATTCATGGATACCTTATTGTTCTTGGGTAAGAACTTAATAAAATTGTAGAAATATATGTATTATTTCCCAAAGAGTTTACTAGTGGTTGATCAAAACCAAATTTATTTTGACATTTCGATTCAAATGGGTACCACTTTTGTTGTTTTTGGTTGTATCAAAAGACCTGGACGTGCCTGGACCTGTCCGAACGGACATTCCCCACTCGCGAAGGGTGGAGGCAAGGCAAGTCAGGGCAGGATAAGGGGAGGAGAGAGTTGCAATCAGATATGTATATGCATACTGCCTCAGACTGCCTCCCCTACTGGTTTCTAAAATGAAAACAGTATCATATTCTCATCAACTTTTAATCTGAAATTCTTTTAAGGCTTGATGAAATCTAAATATTTAACCATTTTCATTTCTTTCCTATCCTTAAAAAATAATCCAGGAACAATGGCAGTTTACCCTCAGGCGACAAAGGTCGAAAGCGATCCAAATACTGCGTGACGCAGCGGCCAAAACCCAATGGAGTCCAGCCATCCAACCAATACCGCGTACAAACACCTCAAACCCACCCGGTAAATATACGCTTGTCGTCGTTGAAAGCAAAGCAAAAAGAGTTTTCATTTGTTTTTGGATATTTGATACTTAGGCAGTGACGGATGTGAATCAGCACACCATATTCTACACGTTGCCCCGGCACCAGGCTGTCATCGTCGAGTATACTTCCGACCCGACAAAAGATATGTATCAGGTACTCACATCCGTCCATATCCTTGTTTTACGTGACAGTCGGTTAAGAAACCTTTCAAAAATAAGTTTAAATTTAAGCTTTGTCACGTTTGTATGTATCCTTGCATATAGATTGGCAGGTCTTCAGAAGAACCAATAGACTTTGTTGTTGCGGATACAGTGCCAGGTAGTTTAAACAAGACATCAGTAAATCGAACATCTTCCTGCTCAAGCAATGGGGGTCAAGTCGTGCCGGCCGTTGGCAGAGTGGCACAGAGCACCATCAGTCGTTTTGCTTGTCGTCTTCTAGTCGAACGAGACAGCCTACCCGCCAGAGCTTATGTCTACGCTGCAGGATTTGATTCATCTCGCAACATCTTTCTAGGCGTAAATGATTTTTTAAATAAATATATGTAATAACTCGAACATTTTATTTTGCATTTGTAAAATAGGAAAAAGCTACTAAATGGGAAACAGACAAGGGTATTGATGGACTTACTACAAACGGAGTACTACTGTTGCAACCGAAAGGCGACTTTGAAGGTGGTGCCGCGTCGCCTGGTCAATGGGTTGAAGTTTCTGTTGGAGGAGCCTTGTATCATTTAAGAGATTCGCGGTCTGCTCCACAAAAAAAATCACAAGTCAGTTATTTATGTTTTCTTTGTGTATGAGAAAGAACTTACCACATTTCTTTTTTGGCATGATTTGTGCGATTTTCAAGGTGGAAAATGAAGTTAATTTGCTAGTGGATGGATCGTTAATCGATTTGTGTGGCGCAACGTTACTATGGCGGAGTGCCGAAGGCTTGGCCAAAGGACCGGTCAGTTAAAAAAAGAAAGAGTATAATTTATTTTGAGCTGTCATTGCTCACATAAAAAAATTGTGTTGCAGACAGCTAGACATTTGGAAAAAATGGTTGACGAACTGAACGCAGGCAAACCACAATGTCCAGTTGGTTTAAACACGCTCGTTCTACCCAGAAAGTCAACTTTGCCCCCGCCCGATCAAACTCCGTATGTTTATTTAAAATGTGGACACGTTCAGGGACAACATCATTGGGGTAAAGAAGGAGAAGATCGCACTTGCCCTATCTGCCTTAAAGTTGGCCCTGTCTCACAACTAAGTATGGGTCTAGAACCAGCCTTTTGGGTGGATCGCGAACCACCCACATATGCTTTCAATCCTTGCGGTCACATGGCTTCCGAAAAAACAGTCAAGTATGGTCTTTTGTTTTTTTCTTCTTCATTGATTGGCATGTGCACATATCGACTATCGATAAATTTTGTTTTATTTGTGTTATTTATTATTTCAGATATTGGGGAGCTATTCCTATTCCTCACGGTACCAATGGTTTCATTGGCAAATGCCCGTTTTGCGCCACGCCGCTCGAGGATCGAGGTTTCGCGAAACTTATATTCCAGGACCATTTAGATAGTTAATTAAAAAATTGTGTGAATGCGAAAATGCGGTTTTGTTGCCTCCTTTTCATGGTCTGTCTTGTATTCATCGATTGTACATTATAAATGAAGACGACCTCAACAACTTCTTGTCCTTCCACCCTTTCCGCAAAACCCGTACTGACTTTTAGAGAGAGAAATACACATTACTCTAATGTAAATATGCGTGCTCCAATATCTTCAACTAGCCAGTCAATTCCTGCTAGCAAATTATCTCCGTTCATGGCGCTGCAACCGACGATACGCCAATGATGAGTCTCAATGCTTTCGAGATCCAATGCCTTTCGATTTTTGTTTTAGTTCAATTTTTTATGTTGTTTCATAATAGCAAGATGTGTTTTATTTGGTAATAAGCAGTTACCTCCTTGATTTCATCAGCTGCCATTGCTCCTGGCAGATCCTGCTTGTTGGCAAAAACAAGTAATGTGGCACCTGCTAATCTCTGTAGAAAAGTAAAATAGTTTTTATGAGTAAAAATGTGAATATGTTGTTACAGAATTGTTACTTCTTCTTGAAGTAAAGAATGTAGTTCTTTGGTACAGTCTTCCATCCTTCTTCTATCAATACTATCTACAACCCAAACAAGACCATCTGTACTTTCAAAGTAGTTTCGCCAATAGGACCGTAAAGACTTTTGCCCTCCAACATCCCATATATTGAGCTGGTAACTGTATGGAAGCAAGGTGTTAATTAAGAAAGAAAAACATGGATGAAATTAGGTAAAATATGGCACTTCTGATGCTCCAACGTCTTTATGTTGAAGCCTAGAGTTGGTGAAATGGTGTGGACGTCTTCACCATTGAATTTTTTCAATATTGTCGTTTTGCCTGCATTGTCGAGACCACTGTAACGGAAGAAAAAATGTACAACTTTAAAAAATAGATTCAAATGGGGGTACTCGTAGGTGGTATTCAATAAAAACGATAAAAGAAAAACACGGACAGCATTAGGAGTCGCATTTCCTTCTCCTTTTGTTTCAATTTTTTTAGTATGGTCAGTAGGACCATTCTAATACCCTAATACTTGGGCGGTATCAATATCAATGTAAGATATTTATTTGATTGTACTTGGGCCAACTTGTTTGTTGTTGACAGTTTGTAGTAACCAAGCCCGCCCCTTTTCAATTAGGCAAACGCCATCTGCCAACGATTTTCTTAAAAATCAAAACGCGTCAAAAAACGTTTCAAATTTCGAAAAATTGCTATGTTGTCAGCTGCTCAACCCCTGTAATGTAATGCAACCCAAATGCTAAAAGTAAAAGGTTCCCCCGTTACTGCTCCGGAGTCCGGGTGTACTTCGTGCAAATATAATGAAGACTATGAGTATGAATCATAATATACTTCATTGAAGTACACCATGCAATATGCATAACGATAAGGCGTAAGGCATACTTTATGCAAATACCTTAAACTTTTATAAATGGCACAGGAAAATGGCAAATAGGACTATCTAGGGGATTGATCATATACATAGAGCGGGATTACAGGATTGGATAACTGATAAGGTGTGAGTGAGGGGACGAAAAATGGCTTGCCATAGATGTCTGATATTTAAAATTCAGTACAAAGATTTTAGACACTTTTCCTCATCTTGTTTACAGGTTTTTTTATTTAGAAATCCAGCTAATGTTTGCCATAATTGTTAGGCATTTAGAACTTGTGTGTTATTATTATCATTCAAGAATTCAATCGCCAGGAGATGTAGCTCATTTTATATCAACCATTTAAAGCTTTGAAAAAGCTGGAGGAGGACCTTTACGATCCATAGAAGCCATGGCGGCAATACGTAAATCTTCTGATTGCAGCATAGTAGCATTCCATACTACCATATAATTTAGTCCTTCTTCGATTGAATGATCCCGTGCGTAATTTAGGTTATGTTTGGTTCCTTGAACAGCTACCGGTGATTTATGCGCAATAGCACTGGCTGTTTCCAAAGCTGCTTTTAGCATCATTTGTTTATCGGACAGCACTCGGCTTACTAGACCAGCCTGAGCTGCTTCATCAGCGAACATTTTGCGCGCCGTATAAGCTAATTCACGGACCAGGCTATCAGAACCTATCACTTTCGGTAAGCGTTGCAGAGTTCCCACATCAGCCGCAAGCCCTGAAAATTGCAACAATCACTGATTAACAACAGTTTATCCATGATTAGTGAAATAGTAATACAATACCAATATCTACTTCTTTAATTTGAAAAAAAGCATCCTGGGTACAAAAACGAATATCAGCAGCAGTGATCAAGTCTACACCTCCACCAATGCAACCTCCATGTACAGCAGCAATTACAGGCTTGTTGCACTGAAAAAAAAATTTTATGCAATTTTATTCCATATATTACCAAAAAAGAAGAAAATAAAAATAAGTTAATATATACATATATATCAACCTGCTCAATTGATGTGAAAGACAACTGATAGCTTTTAATGAACTGCTGGAGAGTGCGGAACTTCCTGGCAACATCATCATCACCCAAAACTGTTTCCATCAATGGGCCCATGTCTGTCAAATCAAGGCCTGCTGTGAAGTGTTTACCATTTGCAGACAAGACTACAGCCCTACAATCGCTGTCTTCACTGATTGCTTGAAAGCATTCTACCATTTCCCTGAGGACAAAAGTATTTTGGAGGAGAATTTGGTTTTATAAATTTCTCAAAGATAAATGCAGAATACCTCCAGAAGGCACTGTTCATTGCATTAAATTGCTGGGGTCTGTTAATTTCCACATGATATACATACTCTCTGGGAGTGGACACTAATAATGTTTCAAATTTGTACTTATTGGAGAAGGAAGATGTGGCCATATTGGCTGCTGTAGTAGATAGTGTTCTCACTGCAGTTTGACCTGTTTAAAAATCGTACTCTACATTGCTAAAATATTTTAAATATATTGTTTCCCTTTTCTCGAGTTTTACCTAGTTTTATGATAGATTGCATAATTCCAACCGATGATAATTCTATTGACAGACGGTTTCAACTCGCATCGAAAAACGTAAATAAATCAAAACAGTGCCATCTATGTGACAAGTGTTGTAATTCCCAGTGTAACGACTTAAAAATGAAAATCGAACAAGAACACTTTATTTATTACTAATTATACTCTTTGGCATGTCCAACAATGAAACGCGTTGTAGAAAAAGGTCAACAACTTCTTCAAGATCATGCTAAAATCAATAATCATTAGCCTGTATTCAACTACTTTTTATACACTTTATTCGTACCTGAAGAATCTGGACTCCTCTAGTAGTTAAGGCCACGAGCTCACGGACTCCATCACCTGTAACATCACAGTAGTCGAGTGCCAATATAGGATGGCTGAAACTTCTTTGCCAGGCCAACGACCATTCGAGATTCTCAGGTCGGTATGCCAATAGCTCTTGTCCGTAGGTTCCTAGAAGAATTGTGGGTTGCTGGTCCATTTGAACGTCACAGACTATACTGCAGGTAATGACGTCATGTTTATCGCTACCGGTTAATATGGTGGCGTCATTCAGATACTTTTCCAAAATATTCCTGTAATACCAAAAAAGAAATAAATAACGACACTATATGCAACAAAGGTAAGAATGGCAACTTAACCGATAGACTGTTGCTGGTAAAAGAGAGCTGGTTACCAGAAGATTAATGGTGTGGGAATTATCCAAGAATCTCGATGATGTAACAGGCGTGCCGTGGTTGATATTGGCCATGGAAATTACAGAATTAGATCTAGTGTCGACAATGTACAAATAAAAATTGCCACATTCACAGCCTATAGAAGTCAACCGGAGCGACTTTTCTCTAAGAACATGAAATTCGATCCAAAGTACAACACTAGGAAATTCAATTTTAAACTCTGGGAAATCGTCAATAGCTAATTTTTCCTGGGCAGCGTGAGTAACAGAATCTTCCGTAAAAAGATGAACTCGGTTATCACTGCCACTCAGCACAATTGTAACCTATATAGGCATTAATTCTATAATGTAAAAGGAGAACCTAAATTGTTCATAATAGTAATACTTCATTCTGGCAAAGACAATGAGTAACATGATAAGGTATAAAATTGATCTCAAGTGAACAGGAAGAAGCCAGTCCATCAGCATTAAAGTCAGATCCACTTTCTTTTATAGTGAATATATTTAGACATTGACCTGTTTCTGTCTTCCCAACCTATTGCAAAAAAGATATTAGCAGTATATAAGTATTCTATTTTGTAATTAAGAAATACAATTTTATACTTTGATATAGGCAACCGCTATAACAGTATTGTTTGACTCAGGTTTGCAAAATGCTGTAATTGACACAATTTCTGCATTTCCTGAGAAAAACCAACAACAATTGGATTGGAAAAAGACCACTTCATTGACAATAAAAAAGAATACCTTATACCTGGAAGATATGTAAAACTTAGTTCCCTGGAATAAGGAACTAAAGATTCTTTGTATCCTTGGTTAAATTCAAGCAAGAAGACTGGCTTACGCAAGGAAGCTGCTAGTAAACTTATGCGACCGTAAGGATTCGGATTGGGTAGTCGGCACAGCGAATATATACTGCCTTGAGACGACAGGCTGAAAATATGGCAATCGTGAAATTTATTGGGTGTGATGGAACTTTTTGCCATTCCAGTTTAATCGGTAACTGATCTGTGGAAGCAGTTTGAATGTGCTAGCAAAACGGAGCGAAGACTTTTTGTTGATAAACACAAAACATGACATCTGACTGAGAAGCAGCAATCGCTTTTTACTTGGTAATAGAAATTCCGTATTCTCCGACTGCAATTTACTCGCGGTCCCCGCACTAATATTCCAAAGTCTACACTTTTATGATATTGATATCTTGGAAGGTGGTAATTAAAATCACTGAATCACAGACGCACTAGTTAAACGTTTAACGCAACAACTGTAATCAACTGAATTTTCTTTATAACTAAGCAAGAAGCTTATTAATTTTGTTTAATCGAATTTCTAAATTTAAAATAATAAGACTTCTAGTTCTTAACTCCGTGGGTAAAGTATGGAAAGTGGGATAGCCCTGACTAGAATGCGGAATACCGCATCCTATGCATGTATCCTGGGAACATAAACATAACTAAAACAATAGCAAAAATGTCTATTGATTGGCAATATATTTTTTCTATCTAAATTGGGGGATCACGGATCAGATATTTTATTTTTTTATCTTGATAGCTTATATGTATAAACTTTATAGGACCAGTTTAATGAACGTTATAATTACTCGTTTATTCAGTATGTTATGGATAACGATTTTCCGTTCGTGCAAATTTTTTCCTTAAGTTAAAACAAGCTTATAAATTAATAACGCAAGCATAACAAAACATGCAGCGAAAACAATTCAGATAAATACATGAAGTTGTCAGATCAATAACCCTCTTAGAATAGATGTGATGTATTAACTAATACGTGAGTTAAATTGAAATAAATTGCATTTTTTCCACAATTTTCGTACTTTTCTGTCTAAACTTACCATTTTTTAGCGCTACTTTAGTTACATCGGTAACTGAAGCTTCGTGGTTACGTTTACCAGCTTATATATACTGTAAACAGTTTAAAGTTTAACCCCGCAATTTTGAGACATGTTCTACCTCGGATGCCGCAGACAGGACATCACATAACAAAGCGGAATTTCGGTGACGGTTCAAGTTCTTTTACCTTACCTTTTACCTCTGCATAACTAAGAACTAGTTTGTACCATCTACCTACTATGCAAATTTCTCATCAATGGTTATTTAAATCACAAATAACCACGACTGAATCGACCCGTTCAAAAACTTCAATACAATAAACTTGCTTAAAAATTAACCCAGTATCACCTTTGCTCTAAGCACTCTCCAAGCATTTCAAAACCAATTTCCAACAAGATGTTGTAAACATGTATTTCACATCAAATATGAGCGATAACAGTTTACTGTCCTTGGCCTCCCTCACTGGCAGGCATAGACCTGATAATGTCTGAATCTCCTGGATCAGTGATGGACATTGTGCACACTCGGAAGTACTTTCCACAGGCTGTGCCAAGCTCAATGTTGTTTCCAGTGTAGTGATGAACACCAGTTTTGGCCAACATGGCATAGTATTCAATTTCAGATTTCCTGCAGTAAGAATGAAAATAAATTAAGATCAAAAATTTTTTTAATGAGATCAACCCCATGTGGTCAAAAGACTCCATAGACAGCCTCACTGCCTACTTCACAGTCTCACCTGAGTGGGGGTGTGTTGTTGGCGATAATCACCAGCTTGGATTTCCCTTGACGGAGGTTTTCAATGTCTGGCGAAGGCCAAGGCAGAATTTGCCAGATTTCATCACCAAAGCAAGGCGAGAGTTGATGCTCTCAATAGCTTTTTTCTGTAATAATCAGATGAAAAACATGCTGCTATCAGGAAAAGTTGCATACATATAATGTTAATTGGCAGGGCTTGGCACGTGGTAGTGTGGTCGCCATCTTTTTCTTCAACAAACAAAAATTACTACCCAAGTTTGGCATTTACCTGTTTCTTTTGAGCGGCCGACATTCTCGATTTACAAAAACGAAACCTGTAATAGAACAAACAACATGAAATCAAACCGTTTAATAAATGGTTTTGAAAATAAACTCACCTGAACGAGCGTCTGAGAACAACCAAGCTAGTGAGGCGAATGGACGAAGGACCAAGTCTGGAGCAGCCAACTGTACTCGTTCGTTAAGCCGAGCCGAAGAAGGCTGCCACTAAACAGTACCCCAGTAATCATTTATTGGATTTGTCTTCTTTTCTTGAAAATATATCTTTTAACAAGAATTTAAATTTTTAAATTAAAATTTTGTATAAGAAAATATTTGTGTACTTCAAAGCACAACATACATTCAAACTACACAATCGTGAAAAGATTTCGATTAAATGTGGTTAGGCAACTGTAGCAAACTAGCCCTTTTTGTAAGCTATGGGCCGGCCCATGGCTTTTGGCTTGCAGCTTGTCATGCGTGTATGAAGGTTACTGAAACCAATTTTCGCAGCGCTGTGTGTATTAAAACGGGCATTTTCTCTACTAAAACAACGACACAAAATACTACTCGGAGCTGCGCCTGCGCCTTCGCATAGTTCAGAGTCATTAAACTGTGTCCCTGTCCGTTGCTATAACAGAGATATAGCCGCCATAGTTTTCCCTTACGTTTGCTCGGTTATCGGCTCTTGGTCACAAAATTCTTCAGGTTGCTCTCGTTTAGGAGTGTTTCAAGTCTTGCTGGTTGAAAAACCGGCCAATGAAATTTTTTGGTGAGACACTCAAGTGCCCCCTTCTCAATAAGTTGAAAATCACGCGTGATTCACGCTCAAAATCTCGGCTTCTGTCGCATTAACGAAACACCGATTAACTGCCGAATTGTTCTTTATCAGCTGTCTGTGTGACGTGTGTTCCTTTATTTTGGTCATCCTTGACAATTATCAAATTACTTCCTGTTATTCAAAGTGCTATTGGGTTGTGTGATGTCAACGGGCGTGTCAGACCAGGTAAACAAGTTCAGCTATTTCTTGTTCATCTAGAAAGTCAATTGACAATGTTTTTTTTAATTGTCAACAGCGGATGAGAGGCCAAGGAAGTCAACAAGGTGGGTTTTAATTTTTCAGTGAAACTCATTCCATTTCAACAAACTGTTTTCTTACTTAAACAGCAAACGGCCCAAACAAGGATCAACTTAATGATCATGAAGACTTTTCATCTTGGAGGAGCCAATCAATTCAGGTTCCTATAATGTTTATCTCAGTATCTTGTATTGTAATGTCTCATGGTTTGCTTTTGATCTCCATAATAGACTTCATATGTTTCACCTGCTGTAGCAACAACTGACCATTATCTATCAAGCTATTATGGCCCTTCGTTCTCTTACCCATTGGAACATGGCGCGTGGTCGAGCAATTCTGCCGCGGGAACGGCTGACTTGCCCTTTTTGGGTAGTTATGGAGCTCCCACTCAACATCAGGCACAGCATCTTCACCAACAAGATCTTTACGGAATCGACGGCATGTTTGGTCCCAGTGGAAGTTTCAGCAATTTCGGTGGCCAACCATCATTCGGTGGTGGATACGGTGTCAGTACGGAATATTCGACCTGGGATCGTAAAGGGGCTCACTACGACGACTATTATCAGGCGGGAAGAACTGCTGATCACCAAACGATCTACCCATCGTCGGCTACCTCTACTACCCGACCGGAGGAATCCTCGTCATCTGTGAGCGTGAAGCAGGTAGAACAAGTTATGCAAGGACTATCCCTGGAGACGACCAAATCTGCCACCACGCAGGAACCCCAGCAGCAGCAGCAACAGTCACAACAACCGAAAAAACTGACTTGGGCATCAATCGCCAGTCAACCAGCCAAACCGCAATTGACGACAAAAAAGAAGTCGATGGTTCCACCACCGATGGTAACTCCGCGAACTCCTAGTTTGGACATTGGCACTTGGGAAAACAAGAATGGGGGTGCAGTTCATCCCTCTAGTGTACCAGCTCCCCAGCATCATGTCAATTCTGCTGTTCAGCCAGCAGCAGCCCCAACTGTTCAGCAACCAGCTCCATCACCGTCGAAACCGATAGGACAATCGCAACCTTCACCACAGCAATTCCAGCAGCAGCAACAACAACAGCAGCAGCAGGAACAGCAGCAGGAGCAACAACAACAACAGCAGCAACAACATCAACAATATCAGCAGCATGTTCCACAACAAAACCAACATCATGCTAGCCAAAATCACCAACAACAGATAAATCAACAATCGCAAATGCAACCGCAGCCACGCCCAACTCGGCCTACTCCACCTCCGGCTCTGAATCAAGCTGTTCAGCATCAACCTACGGTGGTAACACCACCAAAATCGGCCACAGCGTCGATTGCAGTGCCACCAACACCTCCAGCAACGGCCCTAGCCAACCCTATACTGGAAGAATTACAATCAAAGCACATTTACAACCCCAAAGAATTTGATTTGTCGGCGAAGAATGCACGTTTCTTTGTCATCAAATCATACTCGGAAGATGACATCCATCGGTCCATCAAGTATGAGATTTGGTGCTCAACCGAGCACGGCAACAAGCGACTGGACGCTGCTTTTCGTGAGAGGTTTATCAATTTTATTATTCTAATCTGTTTTTAAAATTCGTTCACAATTTCCTCTAATGCCGATCTTGCAGGGACGGAAAGGGTCCGGTCTACTTGTACTTTTCGGTTAACGGATCCGGGCATTTCTGTGGGATGGCTGAAATGGTGATTTCAATTACAATACGCCTGTTTCGTAAGTTTTGATTATCGTTAACGGATGCTTCTTCTTCGTAGACGTCAGCAGTAGACATGTCTTCGACACTGTCGGTTTGGTCGCAAGACAAATGGCGTGGTCAATTTACCGTCAAATGGATATATGTCAAAGACGTGCCTAATGCTGCATTGCGCCACATTCGGCTGGAAAACAACGAGAACAAGCCCGTTACCAATTCGCGCGACACCCAAGAGGTGCCAGTCGAAAAGGGTCGTCAAGTAATAATCAATATCCAATCTATTAACGACAGCTCCCACTTTATTGTTAATGTTATTTCAATAGGTGTTGAAAATTCTCCATTCGTATCGCCATTCAACGTCCATATTTGATGACTTTAGCCATTATGAGAAGCGTCAAGCGGAAGAAGACCAGCGAAAGGTCATGGCACCCGTCCCGTCGTCTGGAGGTCATAGCAGCGGCAATGACTATGAAAGCGACAGGGCGCCTCCGCAACGAGAGAGAGATCATTATAATCGACCCCAATCGGATCGTAGAGAGCGCGATGGGTTCGATCGTGTTGTGGATGCGCGAGATTTCCGCGGCAGGAATGACAGATCAGGATTTGATTATAGGGTAATAGTCCAGTTGTTAAAACCTTATTAAATTATTTCGTTAAAACTTGCGTAATTCAATAGGACCGGGACGGTTATGGTATGCGCGATAGGGATAATCGCGGTGGTAACCGAGATTGCTCGGGAGGGTACCGCCCATCTGATCGCGACAGCCAATGTTACCGTGGTGGTGATCGCGGAACTGATCGTGGAAGTGATCGTAGAATGGATCGTGGCGGAGATCGTGGATTTGATCGTGGTGGAGATCGTGGAATTGATCGTGGAATTGATCGTGGAATTGATCGTGGAATTGATCGTGGTGGAGATCGTGGGATTGATCGTGGTATGGAACGTGGAATGGATCGCGGTATAGATCGTGGAATGGATCGCGGCGGAGATCGTGTACTGGATCGCGGTGGAGATCGTGGAATGGAACGCGGCGGAGATCGTGGAATGGATCGCGGCGGAGATCGTGGAGTGGATCGTGGCGGAGATCGTGGAGTGGATCGCGGTGGAGATCGTGGAGTGGATCGTGGTGGAATGGCTGAAAGAGGTGGAAACATGCGGGAGAGTATTTCGCGTGCACGCCGTTAAAACGTTGTCCGGATTATTATCCGTGAATCGCGCAACACGAAAACAAACAAAAATATAATAAAATAAAAAAGAGGGGAGAGGGAGGGGGACTATAAAGAACTTTCTGTGGAATTATTTTTATTATTTTTTCCTTAACTTGGGAATGGGTGTGCGTATGTGTGTGCGCGTTTAGCTAATTGTTTGTCGTTGTCCTCCAACACACATAAATGGAACACTTAGGACATGGAAAAAACGATCAATTCGACTTTTACAGAACAGTGCGGTGGCATAGAAAAGTGAGTGAACGTGAAAGTGCTGATCAAGAACAACCTGAGTGAATCGAATCGAAAAGTGTGATTTCAAAATGAAGGAAATCCAGCAAAAATCGTGTCTGCAACTTCAGGAAGACCACGTCGTTCCGTTCCGTTACACCAGAAAGAACAACAGAATCCGCTTAACCCGATTTTTTTTAGTTATTCAACTTTTTTTTCTTGTGTCAGAAACATACGAGATGGATACTACGTCCCTCTGAAGAAATCGTCATTTTCTTTTTCTCGACAGACACCTGAGCTGTTACGTGGCTGTCAACCTGTCATGTTCTTCTCTTTACATGTGTTTGGATTCATAACCTGATGGTTGCTGCTTCAAAAGGCATTATGACATACACGACTGAAATATCCACGGGACAATGACCCTTGTCGCTGAAACTGATTTATTGTTGCCTAAACCGATTTCGTCTGCTCAATTTGTCTTTGACAATCCATGGTTTTTTTTTGTTTTTTTGCTTCTTTGTTATTCAGTGCATTTTAAACTAGATCCTTTTCTTTTATTAACTTTCAAATGGAAGAAAGCACAGTTGTCAGTAACAATATTGAAGCAAAAATTGTCATCTTAGGTGAACAAAGTAAGTTTCATAATTTAAAATAGACTTGAGTATAAGTAATATTTCAAAAGCTCTTGAACAGATGTTGGCAAGACGAGTTTTGTCGTCGTTTTCAATCCTGAAAGACAAAATGAAGATAGCAATAAATTGAGCTGTGTTAGCTCAACCATAGGAGCTTCTTTTGTCAGTTGCAGAGTGCGAGTCAAAGATAAATCAGTCCGAATGCAGGTGGGTGTGTCCTTCATAAGCTAATCCACAGTGGCTACAGTAGTTCATATATTTGTGTTTTATTAGATATGGGATACTGCTGGCCAAGAAAGATTCAAGTCCATGGTGCCACTTTATTACAGAAAAGCTAATGCAGCTGTTGTCATGTAAAATCTTCTGTGTTTTACTAGAATTTATATATAGCAAATTTATTAACCTGGAAAATCTTTGGTTAAAAAAAAACAGGTATGATGTAAGTGCAGTTAGCTCATTTAAGGCAGCTCAGTTATGGGTCAAAGGTAACATCTATTGACAGTAGTCTTTAAAAATTCTATCGAGTTTATGAAGGTCTAATGATGTGGTATGTTGCAGAGCTCAAACGTAATGTGGAAACTCCTGTCCTGATACTTCTGGGTGTGTAGCTGATGTTTTTATGTAACACCTCAACTGGCAAGTAAAGACTGATCATGCTTTTGCTTTTTTACTTTCAACGCAGTCGGGAACAAAGCCGATTTGTGTGACCAACGAGTGATATCGTATGAACAAGGATACGAATACGCTTCTATGGTTGGTGCCTTATTTTGTGAAACTTCTGCCATCACGGATAAAGGTAAGAACCTCAGAAAAGTTGCAATTAAGTTTGTCTGTATCTAAAACGTCGTTTGCTATTTATTATGTGATATATAGGCGTAACACATGCATTCGGCTTACTTGCAAAGAGCCTCATCGAGTACGAACGAGAGCACTCAAATTTTCAATACAAATTTAAAGCAGACTATGTAAATTTGCATGAAATGAATGGTCAACCATCATCAGATGAGCATCTTTCCATGTCCTGTTGTTAAAGCAAGCAATGAACTGTGCATATATGTATGGTTGCCTTGATTAAGGACTTGTTTCCTCGGCCTCTCTCGATTACGTTTAACTCAAGCCCCTTGTCAGTTATATACCTCAACAACCATAAGGTCTCAATTTGATTTCAATCTATTAGTACCATATTTGAATTCTTTCGTTACTTAAAATATATATATGTATACATATAGTGCCACTTGGTTTTCTTTTTTTTTTTTTTGCGGGAAACACCAGAAACATACATTCATCCCGGTGATATAGCCAGCACGGACCAGTCTCTTTACACGTCGTAACAAACTTTTTATACTAAAAAATTCGGCTGAACACCTATCCTACCTTAAATCATAACAACAAGAACAGAGTTTCTTGGAAATAAGATTACCTTATTTATTTTTTGATTAACATTTGAATTGTTTCAAATAATATATTGGTGGATGCCAGACAGAACCGTATAATCGAAACCAATATCTGAGAAAAAACAAATGGTTGAGCTGTAATTATACTTTAACAAGAAAATGACAGTTCTTGGTTGAAATTAATTCACCCTGTCCAAACACAACTCTATGACAAGGTGTACACTCCGCTCTCTCGTCACACTAAAAACCGGAATAACTACAGGATACTGTACATCCATGCTTTACTCACAGTCAAGTCGCAATTTACATTTTCTAAAAAACGATAGAAAACAAGATGGATTAGTAGTCATGGAAATACGTAATTAATGAAAATACCAGTGGTCTTTGGCTTCTTGGGGAGAGAAAAAAGCGAATCGGTGACCATAAATACAGTTGGCAGTGGCCGTTTCGGAAATAACGGTTTTTTCGGCAAAACCTGTCTTTTATCCACACAGACTGTAGACAACGAATCGCAGAGCTTTTTCTGGAGTTTGTTCTGGAATCTTATTTGATGTTCTTTTGATTTTTGAGGTAATTCGTCGTAAGCGGTATTGGTCCGGCGCAAATCGCGCAATATAGTCCAACGCCCACTCATTAACCGCACAGGACGAACAGGTGCCAACATCGGAAATAATTGCCTCCATGAAAGTGAACTCATCCCGCGTACCGTGGCCATTCCATCACAGGCTGGTTGATGGGGGCATCTTGGAGGTGTTTCCGGTACAATAACAGAGGATTCAAGATTAACACTATCCATATTTTCAATGTTGTCACATTTTCCAGATATAGGATGGCTGGCTATGTATTGATTACAGTGGAAATAATAAAACTAGCATGAAAATCTGTTTGGCAACATGATAGGATTTAACAAACCTGAAAAAGGTGGATGTGTACACAGCCTAACCAAGATAACTGGATAGTGATGTTGGTAATGATCAACTTGTATTCTGATACTGCATGTGACCAAACCATTCAGAAAACAAGTCAGTTTTTGCTCATAATCTAGCACTGGCATTACAGCTGAATGTCTACAGCAAATCTCATAAAAAGAAAAGAATTAATTGGCTTTGTAATTTTTCTGAATTAGGATATGACATAGGCCTACCTACATTTGGATTGAAATACTAGAAGTTTTGCATAGTTTTCAACAAGTTGCATGATTTGGTAATAAAAATTTGGTAATGCCTAAAATCATTGCAAATAAAAAAAATTAAATTACAACAAAAAATTTTTGTATAATAACATACCAACATGCCTGCATCCTTGAGGCTGTCGACAAATTCTTCAAGTAACCTTACACAGTTAGTAACAGAGCTACATAATGGTTTAAAACAGACATTTTGTTTTCTCTGGAACCTGGTATTTGAATAAATTTGAACTTATAAAGAATAATTAAGAGAAATGAGAAAAAAAAGGTTTTATGATACCTGTGTAATTTTCTAATGAATTCGCTAAGTTTCCCGATAACGTATATAAGAGTCTTATCAACGTACGAACAATATGGACTGAGATTGCTTGTATTAAGTTCGCTTTTAAAAGCTTCAACAAGAACACTTGCCAACGTCAGCTCTGAGCATAAAGCCTTGAAAGTCATTATGAAACGTCATTACCAGCCAGCGTAAACGAAAATAGCATACTGCACTACTGCAAGAAGGTATCCGTCCATCAGACCCGCATGAACCGGGTAGGTTAATTGCCAATTGTTTGGGTCGCTTTGATTTTCGGTGCGGCTCTGTCGGGTTCGATGCATCTCTCTTTTGCCCAATGGTCATTCGGGTTGGCAGTTTCTTATTGCACAAGACCGTCGTTCGCCGTGAGTCACACGTTCTGCAATATTTTACTGTCTTCTTCTTTGAAATGTAACGCTATCATAGACGAGAGTTTCGCTTTTTAAACAGCTGTGCATAGATTGGTTTAAACCAAAGAAGGCTTCTGCTTACAAAAAAAATACTTTAAATTTAGTTCTAAATTTTAGGAATCATCGAAGTTTCGAAGGTAGGCCTATTTAAAATTACGACGACCATGAAAGCCAATCTTAATTGACATTTAACTTATCTGTTTGAATCTACGCATGATTTGAGACAAAGAACAACGTTTAAAATCCATCCTTTGAGTAAGATGTGAAAGATGAGATTGAAAAAATGTCACTGTCATTGCTGTTAGGGTTGTACGTACTGAACACAGCCCATTCGTACTGATATGTGATTATATAAGGTATATATTGGAGTTGTTTGCTGTGAGCGATGTATGCGTTGGCGTGAACGTGACAGGCGTTGGGTTTTTATCATCTTTTCGTCTAGGGACAGATACAAGTAGTATGCCTTTGTTAATAGCATTAGGCTTTGTTGATAATGACAAGAATTTGTGATATTCAGTGCTGTGCGTGCCATACATCGCCGTTTGATTTTCACGTTTGCTGTGTCTTTAATGATGCCACAATCGTTGTCATGAAATTTCTTAGAAGTAATTCATCAAGTGAACAGCGACCGCGTGAACAGCACTGTATGCACCACTCAAATTTGGCAAGAAAATGGCGCTCACTATCTGCCAGAACTCGCCGACGAATCGTTCTCTTCATCGCTTTCCTGGTGTTCATTCTCTTGCTTGGCTATAATCTTATCACATCTGATATTTATCTTCACCAGGTATCTACGTTGTTCGTATGTTGTAAATTATTCAGATTTATTGTATTTCTTTTTCTACGGTAAAAGCATAAGCTCCATCAGTTGTCTTGGACTTAACCTTTGTCCATCCAGTTTAATGAGGGTAATACATTTTTTTTCTTATCGTTCGTTGTTTACACGACTATAGATGAGTCCACTGGTAAGCATACACAGGAGAGACCGATCTCGGTGCTGCTCAACGAGTACCAGCAGTTCCGACATATGTGGGCGGCCAAACTGTGTTTGGCCGTGCCCGTCTCCACCTGTTGAGGAGTACCAACACATCAACGCCATGCAAGATAACGCCTTCTTTCATGAAACGTCCGGCGCTTCGTCTCTCAGCTTCCGCCAGGCTTGTGTCGTAGAATCATTAGCTTACCGTAACCCAAATCTAACCGTTCACCTCCTTATGACTGCCCGTCATCTGGATCTCAACGCGTTGACGATAAAAACACTGAGTCAAAACTATCCCAATCTACGTTTGACAAGTATAAATTTAGGTGATTATGTAGCCGGGACTCCACTTGAGCGCTGGTATTTTTGTACCGAATGGTATCGCGGTTGGTTCGCTGTGTCCCACCTCAGTGATGCTCTTCGATTTTTGACTCTATCCAAATATGGAGGATACTACTTTGATCTCGACATTATTCATCTTCGACCAGTGACAGCATATCGAAACTTCATCGTGCCAGAAGACATGACGAAACTCGGATCCAGTGTTATCCATGTTGACTATCAGCACCAAGTCATACGGATGGCGGTAGAAGAATTTGCAGCTGACTACAGGTAATAGTAAATGTTTTCTATTATTAACCTAGTCGTGCGGAAAAAAGTGAGTCGCTCAACG
This sequence comes from Daphnia sinensis, assembly GCA_013167095.2. Classification (NCBI taxonomy): domain Eukaryota; kingdom Metazoa; phylum Arthropoda; class Branchiopoda; order Diplostraca; family Daphniidae; genus Daphnia; species Daphnia sinensis. The sequence goes on from CM023197.1 coordinate 8,016,143, forward strand.
CATCTATCTGCCCGTAGCGTGGGGGATATAACTGTCAGTAAATAAAAGAAAATAGCTTAAAGTTTGCCTAGCCTTAATTGCTGGCTCTTATGTTGCGATTCCCGAGAGCTGGGTGACTTCTTGGCGAATTAGTGAAGATGCCAAATTCAGGCCTTGGTTCAAGCATTAGTATTTAGTACCTATTGGTTTTAACGGATTTGGATACGAATAAAACAAAAGCAGAAATGCAAGGACGAGCTCGAAAGTGAAAAAAAAAAGGGAATTAGCGATATGGGCGTTTAGCTCTCAGTATTCTGCATATTAAAATTATTCTTAAATTAACAACTTCTTATTTCTAAATTTTATAGTTTAAATTTTTTAAATGTATTTCTCATATTGTTACAAATTTGTCAGATGGTACAGTTGGGCACATAACGGACCAGAACTAATAACGCGGGTGCTGCAAAATTGGTGCAATGTTTACTACATCAGTTGGATGACGCTTGAACGATGCAAAGGGTTTCACATTTTGCCTCCTACATCTTTCTATCCAGTTCATTACAAAAAATGGAAAGAATACTTTACGAACCGAGACAATAATAATAAAGCTGAAGAGAAAAGCTACGAATGGGATGAATTCGTTCTTGGAGCTCACGTTTGGAATAGTTTGAGCGCTGGATGGAAGGTTCACAAGAATTCCAATCAATTATACGTTGACATCGCCCGCTCTTCATGTCCACGTATATTTGATGTTGCCCCAGAAGAGTTTTGACCATTGTATAGTCACCTTGAAGTCTGTACCAAAATTATTTTGGCATAAATCATCAACTGCATTGTGTGTGCTCAAATATAAATAACTTAACCATGTAAGGTAAACCTGGAAATACTTAATGATTTGATTTGCTAACGCCCAAGGTGACGTATACATCATACGTTGAGAAAACACGTTCCATGGAAGGAATTTTTCACAGAGTAATTATGGGGTCTTCATTTTAAAACTATATTATTAGCTAAAGAAAAATCATTTTGGCTGCGCCAATTTCCAATTTGATTTCATCTACGTTCCAATCCAATCCACATTCCAAGTTCAAGATGTAACCTGGTCCTGGGCTCCTGGCCCTCCCATTAGGGGTGGGATTAGGTCATTCCACGCAATTTTTGAGGGTATTACGTGGCACGATCAATCAGACTCTGGCACAATCCACAATTAACTTATTGGGAAATGGGAATCAGCCGATGTCCCAACCTCACACGCCACGTTTTACCTTTTTTCCGTTAAACATAAACAAAGATGGCTGTGACAGTGTACAGGAACTTTTCACAAATAACCAAGTGCCTTCATTCTTTTCAAAGAGGTTTCTCATCGAGTGCCGCAACCCAACTGGAACCTTTCAAGCTTATAAAGCTCGCGAACAAAAATGGGGTTTATAATGTACAACTTGACTCCCCTAGCACAAGGTTAATATTTACATCATGTAGCACAGACATTTATTAACTTGCCATTGTTAACACTTGTTTGTTTTAACACATCAAATAGGAATGCCCTTTCTCTTGAGATGTTGAATGAACTTTGTACAACTTTCAAAATGGTTAATGAAGCCAAAGACTCCCGTTGTGTGTTACTGTCTTCTACTGGGAAAGTCTTCTCAGCTGGTCACAACTTAAAAGAGTTGGTACTCATATGATAATATACCACTTTACTTTTAAACAACATTCACAGCAGATTTTCATGTGGTAGACAAAAGACACTCCTGAAACTCACCATGGTCTGGTTTTTTCAACATGCACTAGCCTAATGAAACTTTTGCTAGACTGTCCTGTCCCCATTGTGGCAAAGGTAAAACCAATTGATTTTGCCAAAAGTGCAGTAATATTTTCGCAGATCGTTCAAGGTTGATGGCATAGCTGCCGCTGCTGGTTGTCAATTGATAGCCATGTGTGATATAGTTGTGGCAAGCAGCAATTCCATGTTTTCTACACCAGGTGTAAATTTGGGTCTCTTCTGCTCCACACCTGGTGTGGCTGTTGCCAGATCCATCCCGATGAAATTAGCATCATATATGCTTTATACTGGACTCCCTATATCTGCTGAAGAAGCTTTGAAGGCTGGTCTAGTTAGTAGAGTTGTCAAGGCTGAACAATTAGGTTTGTACACCATTTCTGTTGTCTGTTTTTTTTTTTTTTCCTGGTTTTCAGTTAATTTGTCACTAACACCTCAATTGATATCGTTGTAGAAAGTGAAACGCAAAAAGTAATAGAAAGCATTCGCGAGAAGAGCTTACCTGTAATCCGTTTGGGTAAGCAATTTCTGCAACGTCAGATCAAGATGGATGATATCATGGAGGCTTACAAGTAGGTGAAAAAAGAAAATGGTCGTGTTTGTTCATATTAAAGTTTTTAAAATACGTAGGGAAGGAGAGAGCGTAATGGTGAGCAATTTGCAGCTTTACGACACGCAAGAGGGTTTGCAAAGTTTCAGCGAGAAGCGTAAGCCTCAATTTCAAGATAAATGAGCATTTGTAGCGTTGACTATCGTCGTGAAAGAAGTTTTAAGATTTAAATAAATGGCGCTCTTTAATCCTTTTTGTGTTGCCCTCGGAAAATACGTTCCTGTCGTTTAAGGAACGTAAAGTAATCTAGGGTAGGAAAACCACATTTCAACCAAAGTGCTAAAACATCCTGAATCTCAACTCAAGATGCAATCAAATCAAATCAAGGTACACGTTTTGAATTAAAATTTTTGTTTTAACAACTTTTTTTTCCGCAACGTGCTATTTTAAATGATTACCTCCTCCATTTTCATAAATTGAGTTTTTAAAAACTAATATCTGTTGAGGACTTTTAAGTTAATACCAGGCAAAAATCTGCTCATTTTTTTTTTGGTGACGTAAATGCCGCTGACAAACCGTCAGATTAAAAATCCGTTTGGTAAGTATAACCGGTATAACTTTTAAAAAAGCATAAGAAAATGATTTAAAAAATAATAATAATAGTTGTTAAATTTGACCGCTAGCAGACGCTACAGGTCATTTGCTGAAAAAATAAAACGCACGAATGGTAAATGTTAGGCCTAAGTCTTTCTTTGACGTGTACAAAGAAAGAATCATTTAATAAATGCTTTTATTTTGTTCCGTTCAATAATGGTGCACGATATTGGAAAACTTGTATTGGTAAGTCAAAGTAAATGGCAACAGCGATCACAGAGAAAATCTAGAAAAATGCGGGTCAAGTGGTGTTCCAAAATCCTGGGCTAAGTAGGCTTTTGTCTACGTATGGTAAACAAAAAACAGTATAAAACATGATGGTAATTAAACTTTAGGTTGTGCTAAATCAAACTGCGTGATAGATTTTCAAAACGACTTGGTAGAAAGGAGAATTTTTATTTAGACGTCATTCTGAGAGCAGAATTCTCGCCGCAAAGGCTGGACGGACGTTTATCTAGTTCCTACATGGCCGTCGGCGTCTATATCGTTTCAAATAATGCGAACGACCGAAGGCGTTGTCGGGACTGTTCGGATATTGGTATGCCATTTTTGTGGCATCACCGTTTCGATGTGATTACGACTGGAATGTCAACGACGATTTGAAACGCTGTTCTCTACAGCAATTCATTGAATTCAATTCATGAAATGTGTGCATATTAACACGTAGGAACAGAGTACGAGTGGTAAACAGACGGATGTGTCGAAACTTGAAGTAAGATACTTGCGGGTAGATATAAATACTCGTTATATTCTTTCTTGGATGTCCACTGCGCTAAAAATAGAATTTCTAAATGTGAAAAATAAAATTCCTGTCTGCAGGACCCCTGGAAGAAACCTTTGCCCACATTAACATCCGGAATCACCTATTTTAAATCTCCCAATCCATCCAGATGATCTCAAGTAACGTTAAAACTTGTTTTCTTTGCAACATCTTAACCTATTGTAAATAAAGTTCTAATCCCCGTCACTATCATCCCTTAACCCTTGATTGATGATGTTGTTCAAGACTTTAGAAAAAGGCAGTTTGCTAAAACACTCGAGAAAGAGTTACGTGGATTTTAATGTGAATCAGAATTCAAATTGCATACGAGTTAGCTGTGCATTTTAGCAATTTTTCTGCATTAAACACTACGAAACAAAATAAACCGTGATGAAAGGAAAAGCTTTGCATTGGAGCAGATTTTTTTGCGTTAACTTCAAATCCATTTAGCCGTTTTTTTCAAGCGAAACTCGTTGATGGTCGAGACGGGATCAAAAAGATGGGGGATGATGGCAGTCGCCTACACGGTGTCTACCGTAAGGAGGTTTTTTTAGATACACGGCGTCTGAGCGGAAAGACGTTTAAATATAGATGTTGCCTTTTAGCTGGCTTTCCAGTAAAGCCATTGATGTTTCCCACTTTATTCCAACGCTGCAGCCAACGCTATTCTGAATATCCGGTTGCATTTCAAAACTATACACATATCAACATTATGCATTCATCGTTTACATGGAACGCCATTTTTATTTTGGCTGCTGTTTACCCCCTTCATTACAGGGTGATGTTTGAACGTCACAATCGTCCAATTGAACTGTTTTATTATTTGCTATAGACGAGTTCAAATCGTGAGTAAAATGAAAACAAGGACCAGCTAAAATCGTGTTGATGTTTAATTTCTTCGCAAGGAAAAGTGGGTAAGTTAATCATTGCAATATCTGAAAGATGCTTCTCGGTGACAACGTCAACATCTGATTTCCTAGTTTTGTGTGATGCTCATGGAAAAGTGAATTCGTGATTGCGAATGCTTACCATTTGTTTCGTGCAGCAGCACTCGAAGAGATGCGATAACAAGAGATTGTTAAAAAAAGTGGTACGAACCGACTCAGATGCACGTGAGTCAATTACTTCTACCATATCTTTCTCTGATTGTTTTTCTAAAGAAAAATAATTAAGATTCTAGTAAGAGAGCGTCGAGTCCTTGGACATCGGTGTACGCTAGTTGATAAGCAGCCGTTAACGATAGAACTAAAATCTATTCTTCTTCTCTGGGAAATCGTAATGGGCTAAGGAAGCAGTAGCACGTGATGTCCTCTCACCCCACTCTTTTCGCTATCGTGCAGCTGTTAAGGTGATGCTAACATCTTAAAGAGCCCAAAGCTTTTTTCTTTTTTACGTGCTGGAACTTCCTGCCCAGTCCCCCGCTCATCTGTTTCACGATGACGTACATTTTCACTATCTCCGCAATGGCTTTGACATGTCGAGCGCGAGTTGAATTCAATTCAATTATCATTGAATCAGCTATATCGTAATGGAACAGACTATGTCCTCGGTCGTGCTGGGGAATGGCAAGACATCTATGATGTCTATGCATTTTAAGAAGGAAGGGCTATTTCGGTGATGGGCTTCCTCTGCCGGATGGCAAAGACAGGAGTTTTCTTTTTTTTTGTTGTTTTTCTGCGACTTTAGTGCCGGAAAGGTACGATGGCCATTTCTTTCTTCCGGTGATATACTCGTCGCTGAATGACGTCACCGGACAGCTATTTCTCCTTCATTCTCGTCCAGCCATAATCCGCTTATTTTCATCTTGAATAACACGTCTTTTGCTGTTCTTATGTATACCAGTTGGTCTCTTCTTCTTCCTTTTTTTCTTCCCCGATCCGAAAAATTTGGCAGACTGGGCAATGTTTTATTTTTTCCCTATATTATGAAAAATCTGAGGCAGTTCATTTCCGACACTTAAAATTAAAAATAAAAAAGGAAAAAAGAAAAAAAGGTCGTCTGAATATTTTTAAGGCCAAAAAAGAAGAAGAAAGTTTGGGGCGGGTGGGACTGGAACGAGATGGCCGACAAGAAACGATGGAAGCGAACGAACGTTAGCAACGAGGGCGTGTTGTTGAAAACATGTCAGCCGCGTGCAGCAGCTGCACCACCGAGAGAACCTCCCTGAGCATGACGCGTTTCAACTGACGGGCCACCGCCAAAAAAAAAAATATCAAAAAACCCTCGAAAAAAAAAAAAGCCGAGCAGTAGTTTAAATATAGTTGTACCCCAGAGCTGTATGTAATCCGCCGGAATCACCATCCGCTGTTGGGGTCTTTTTCTTTTAAAGTGACTTGGGTTTCCTCAATCGAACCACTCAACAGAGAGGATCTTCAGTCTCGAAACTTTAGCGAGCTGTTATACGGTACTTACCTTCCGAAATTATGTCCGCCCTGCCCAGCCAATGTCTCGCTCATCACGTCATACAAAACTGAAATCTCATTTTTACTCGGCTGACTTTATGATGCTCTTTAGGAACCTTTAAAGGGCGTGGTCGAAATGAATCCGTGGATTTTTTTTTCTATTTTCTGATGGTAGTCTGGCTTTTTTTTTGAATTTCGGATGGACCATACTTTAATTCGAAAAGATCATCATTAAAAACATACGCTATCATGCAACGATGCATAATAAGGCGATTGTCACGTTTTTTTTTACATAAGCCTACTATATACATCTATGCATGTGTATGTAAATGCAATTGGCTAACGAGGAAGGTATGACGACCATTGTGATTAGTGGGAGTCATCAAGTAGAGACGGGCCACTTTCTAGCAAACACACCTACAAATCAGCTCCACCTATACCTAGTTAAACTCCTCCACCCTTCCACATTCAAAAAGAGGACAGCACAAGCAAAAAAAATTTCTTGTAGGGTTTCTTCTCGGTTCTTTTCTATAACAGGGTGGAGCTGGGCAAGATGTTGGACACCATTTTTGTTTGGTCACTCTCATGGTTAACAGTGAAACAGGGCACGGGGGTAATTTCAAGCCTACTCCTCCCTTGGCAACTCGTGATCAGCAAGAAAAAACGGGTTGGCATAGTCACTTTGCATAAAAAGGCGACACCCTTTCGGATGTCTTTGACAGACGCTTGATTGGAGTCATTTGTTTGCACCATTTATCATTTCGGTGATGTCACACCAATTCTTTGCGTGCGTTTTTTAACGGAAAAATGCACTGTGATCTTTTAAATGTCTGATTTCATCATGAAATAAAAAACAATTTTTGATGACGAAGAAAGGAATTTTGATTGGAATTGTGTGCTCATCTGTTTTTTTTTTGGGGGGGGGATATGAAATTGCCTCGGATAGCGAAAAAGAAAAACAAAAAACGTAGACGAATGGAAGTTGGTTGTCTCCTTATTTGGCCAGGTGAATGACTGTCGGTCCCGGCTACGCCATTAAATAAGAAAAAATAAAAAATAAATCTATTGCGTGCCTTTTAAAAGCTGGGGAAAGAAAAAATGATGTTGTCTTTTCATCTTTAGCGAGTGCCAAAAATGCAAAGAAACGATGCGTGGAGGACTGGAGAGGCGATTATACCGCGTTCACCTACGTTTTCCGAACCGAATTGGATGTAGGCGACACTATATACAGGGGCCGTGACTGACGAGATGTATATGTTGTTCTTCAAAGCATCCCTACCGTTATGTTTGAGCTCCCTTTTTTTTTGTTAAACTTTTTCTGAAAATGTTTTCCCGCACGACAGAGGGCAGCAACACGTAGGTGGACATTTAGATTTCTCTTATTTCTTAAATTTCCAATGCTCAGATCAAAAGTTGGCCGAATGTTGATGTCCCATTCGTCATTTGTACTTTTTTCTTTCTCTTCAAATCCCGTCAGACAAGACGATGACTTCACTGGCAACGCCTCCTCTTAATATTCATCTGGCACTCTTGCCTAGCAGACGAAATGCGCCCAAGAAAGTATGACGACACTGATATTACAGCAGCTGACTACGATTTGCTTTCGCAAACAAATTCAAAATTTTGGTATTAGTTATTTCCATAAAATCAATGGGGATCCGTTCGATTGGAAGCCATTACGTGAACCCGAATTTCAACGTCATGGGCCTCAGTGTTTGCAGGCATTTCAAGTCGAGTTTGGAAAAATGTGAAATTGCCGCATGTGCGTCTGTATCTGGTCGGCAACGCATTCGGAAAAGACGGGGAAAAGGGAAAAAAAAATAAAACAGGTCAGGTCATGTGGTGGGCTGCCCGTCGACGCTTTTATCGAGGCGGGCGCAACAGCTGACACTTTGTCTCGCTGCCGGACGTCGAATTCGACAAGTAGCGACGCCGCAATCGACGCCGTTGATTCATTTGCGTTGCAAACTTGCGATCGGTGTGTTTGACGACTCCATTCGGCCGCGATTTCGTCCACATTTTGTCCATTTTCTCCAAAGGTGGTGACGACGCATTCCTTAACCTTCCCACTCTTTTCTTTCTGTTTCCTTCTTTTTATTTTCTTCTCCCGCTTTTGGAGCCATCCTCTCTCTCTCCCTCCGCCTCATTTTGCAGGTGAATTAGCTGTTGGGCATTTTTCCATTCCTCTGCCTCCTCCTCAGCGTGACCTTTCCTCCATACCTTTTGTGCCATCCCACATGTGTGTGTTATGTGTGTGTACGGTTTTGATCTCGTCGACCGTACAACACACGCGCAGCAGATGCGAAAACGACTTTGAACCTGATGAAATTCATTTCAATTTTTTCTTGATTTGATTTCATCCAACGTATCGTGTGTGTCTGAAATTTGATCCTATTATTTCTGTCGTTTGATCCCTTTTTTTGGTTCAAAACAATTCAATCGTCAGTTTTGTACAACGAAATTCTCGCCTACTTGATTGCCAATTCTTTTTTTTATTTTCGACGAGACACAAGACAACAAATGCTTTGGAAAATGACGAAAAAAACCTGGAATAATAATGTGATAAAAGAAAAAGAAGGAAAGAAGAAAAAAAAAGAAGGGCTTGACTTTCGTGCTCGGGAATGCACCGACAACCGGAATGAAAAGGGCACAAGCGCAACAAGTATACTCCGCCACGTTGTCGGATGGCCCAATCTCGCAGCAGTCAAACGCTTCGTTCCTCCTTTATCGTTCATTATCGACCACGAAAAAATAGCAAATTCGTAAACATCACATCGATTAGTGATGATTGGTGTCGAAATTTCAATCGCAAATCGAGTGAGAAGCCGAGAAAAATGAGACTATTTGCACATGAGTTTGGGTCTGTATACGCTGTTTGTTTGTGAGGAGAGTTTGTGGCGCGTAGTGTAGAAATGGGTGCAAAAGAGGCGGTGGAATAACGGCCACCCCTTTTCTTCTATTCCCCCCTTCTCGATGTTGTTCACTTCAGGGCCAAGGATGTTGTCCGACATTTTTTTTCTTTCTTCTCCCCTATCCTTCTTTCATTCTAGCGTCTCAAGTTTTTTTCCTTTCCTTCTTGTCTTTTCTTCCTCCTCCTTCCATTCGGTAAGATCTCCATACACACACACACACACACACCAGTTCACTCGAGTCTTCAGGGCTGGGCACTTTGGGTTGTTGGATAGTTTGACGGACCAGTTGAGTCTGAGCAGTCGACGCGGTTGGTACGTGAAACTTGACTCTTCGTCCCTCCTCCACGTGTGGCGCCGCTCGGCTGATATTTTAAGTGCAGAAACAATTGGGGGAAAAGGGCGTGTGATCTCTCCATTCGTGATTCTGATGGATCAGCTCACATGAATTTGACTTTGTTTCGCCATTTTTGTTGTTGCAATTGTTATTATAATTCAGGTGACTAAATCGGAAAAGTGTAAACTTGAATAGAAAAGACTCGTAGTGGCCGGCATCTGCTTTTGATCAGTCTCTGATTTCTGGGGCCCCCCTTTTTTGTATTGTGTGTGTGTGTGTGTGTGTAAGTGTGTGTTTTTGCCACAGTTAAAAAAACAAAAAAAGAAAGAAACGATGACTGACGTCATAATGGTGGATGGCAGCGTCGGAGCTTCCAACAACAGCAATTTGCCTTTAAATATGAACAATAGTGTGATCAGCGTGACGATGGCGGCCGCAGCGGCAGCAGCAGCCGCGGCTGGCGGCACAGGTACGACATCACCGACGTTAGGTGCAACATCGCCCGTCTCGGCCGCTGCTGCAGCCGCTGCCATGATGATGATGCAACCGCCAGCTTCTTGCTCTTCGTCTTCGTCGTCCTCGTCGTCGTCGACGTCGGCGGCCGCCATCGCGGCCGCTGCAGCCGCCGCCGCCGCCAACACGCAAAGTGTGGCCGATTATTTGGCCCAGCTTCTCAAAGACAAGAAACAATTGGCCGCTCTGCCTAACGTGTTTCATCACGTCGAACGACTGCTCGACGAAGGTAAAAATTCGACATTCCGACTTCTTCTCATTTGTATGTTTGGCTCGACCCGTTTTTTCTCCCTTCGGTGTGATGGAGCTCGTTTGATTTATGCTAGGCAACGTACGCAGCTGTGTGGCGTGATGGATTATCCATCCATTCAAGATGTTAGTTAACTTTTCAGGGTGGGTTTTCTTCCACAAAACTCTGCCGTGTCTGTGTGCCTTTTTCTCTCGCCTTCACAGACACAAGACGCCATTTTACTTTTTTATTTTTAGCCCCTGACCTCCCTTATTCCTTCTCTCTTATTTTCCCTCCTTTTCATGCCCTTTATTCTCTCTCTCTCTCGTCTTATTCGTGCCTTTTTTTTGTGTTGTGTCGGATTTCCCCCGACGACCGACTTTTTTAGTATTCCATGCCTGTTTTTTTTTCTTTTTTGACTTCCAAAAAAGTTTGTATTCTTGTGCGCATAGCCAACATTGTTTCGATATTCAGGCGAGAGATCTTTTATTTTTCGCTTGTTGTTGATTTCTTTGGTTGGATTCGATTCTCCAATCGCCTTCAGACACACCCACTCCTTTGTTGCCCCTCATTTCGGTGCAAAGGTGCAAAATCTTTTCAATTTTTAAAATATCCCTGCCTTGCTCGCTTTAACGTGTCCATCGCACCCAATCATTGCGGATTGCATCCGAATGATGGCTCTCACGGTCGAGATGCGTCATTTCTATCTTGAGGCGTTTTCCTCCTTTTCGCCTGCCATTCTCACCTTATTTGGTAACGAGGTTTACTTTTTCCTCTTCAACTGACAACACGCGATTCTTTCTCATTCATTTTTCTTTATAAAACTCTATTTACTGTGTGTACGCACACATGCCTCGATTAATAAGCTCATCACGCAATCTGTTTCATTTGCTGCCAAATATTGTACCTATTTGGCGATCGTGTAGAAAACCCCCAAAAATGAGTGTGTGTGTCTTGTCCCGGTAACGTTTTCTCTTTGCGGACACACTGACCTGATTTGTTTTTATTCGTTTTGTGTCCATAATACTCAAAAAAAAAATTTTCTTGTTTAACTACCGGGAAGCTCAGTTTTTTTTTAATTTTTCTTTTCCACCACCCATTGTAGAGTTTTAAAACGGTGAAAGAAAGAAAAAAAAACGTAGAACAATAAGAGTTTGTCATAGTTTTTAGGACCTATACGTACGCGCATTCTTTCGGAGCGGAAAAAGATTTCAATGCGCTACAGGAGACGAGAAAAAAAAATATGCCGTTAGTTTTGTTCCAAATGGATCATCTCCATAAAAGGACCGTCCCCTTTTTTTTTTCTCTCTCCTTTCTCGATGAATTTTGTTTTCAAAAGTGATTTTGATTAAGGATGTCAGTGTAGGAATGGATTTGTAGATTGTTGCGTCAGCGCCTCAATTGCTCAGCTAATTGAGACGATATCCGGACGTCGAGTTGCTACCCCCACAGTTTGTTCACGCATGGAAGAAGCCAACAGCGAGACCGCATTTAGATTCGTCTCTTGCTCTATGAATGGGCACTGACTTCAACATACTCGAATCATTTTAGTCAAGTTTTTTTTGTATTTATTGACGAGCTCTTAACTGGCTCTCCACTCGTTTATTGTTTTCATTGGTTGACGTTTTTCTTTGTAGCTGCTAACGTTTGTGCGTCATACACGCCATCTGTGTTTGAGTCGCAACACCTCCTAATATGTTCAATTTTTCTTTTCTTTTTTTCAATCAAATGAATTCATAGAAATTGGAAAGGTGCGCGGTAATTTGTTCCAAATCAATGGAACCGAAAAGAAACCGATGGTGCTTCCGGATGCTGTTGGCGCAGCGGTCAATCTGTCTGAAAAAGTCTACGTTCCTGTCAAAGAATTTCCAGATGTAAGCGCCCATTCGTCCTACTTATTGCTTTGTTCCCTCTCTACATTCAATTTCATTCATTTTTTTTCTTCTTGAATTTGGTTCAGTTCAATTTTGTTGGACGCATTTTGGGACCGCGCGGAATGACGGCCAAACAACTCGAACAAGAAACCGGTTGCAAGATTATGGTCAGAGGTCGTGGGTCTATGCGAGACAAGAAAAAGGTAAACTGTCTTTTCCATATATTCTGCGTTTCTTAATTTCATTTATACGACTTAAAATATGTGTTGAAAATCCACGCTAATATTGTAGAAATGCACGCGTAAAGAGTTGCTTAGGAGATGTAAATATGAGTGGTGGTGGGGAAATGGTGTAGGAGAGCCATCTATTGACCAATGATTTATTGTTTGCCAATGCAAAACAGGAGGAGCAAAATCGGGGTAAACCGAATTGGGAGCATTTGAATGACGAACTTCACGTCCTCATCACCGTCGAGGACACAGAGAACCGCGCCAAAGTCAAGCTGCAACGTGCCGTCGATGAAATCAGGAAACTTCTCGTGCCAGCCGTAAGTGGAATTTGTGTTATCTGTTACGTTTTCTCTTTGCTAGCGCCCCCCCCCCTTTTTTTTTGGTCCGTCTTCGTTTCTTGATTTCGCCTTTTCCATACGCCAAACAGTAGTACTAGACCATCAGGTCAACTCGTTTCATTATAACGGCATACAAACGGCGATGGCACTCAATGCCCGTTGGTATTCCTATTCGCGTTTACGGAGTTTCGGGTAAAATGCTTTGAGTCGCATGTGCTGCCATCTACCGGGATTTTTACAACTCAATCTCTGCTACGTCAAAAATTTTTTTTTATAAATGCTTGTTCGTTGCAAAATTAAATGTTCCACCTCTTTTAATTGAAGGATATCCAAAGTGATTTGCATCAATTAAATATTTCCCTCCCCCAATTTTCAGTTTAACGTCGTATTGCTGTTAGTTAATGTTTTTATTTGATTTAACGAGCAGGCGGACGGAGAGGACGAATTGAAGAAACGTCAGCTCATGGAATTGGCCATCATCAACGGCACGTACCGTGACCCATCGGCTAAACTCGGCCAACCTGGAGGAGGCGTGGCTGGAAATGTTGTTAGTGGCGTTGGTGTTGGAGGTGGCAAAGGTGCCGATCTGCTCAGCATATGTAAGTTTCCATTAACTACGCAGCTCATTGTACTAGTAGGTTGTGTAATTTAATGCCAACATAACTCACCTCGTCTTAACCATTGACGCTTCGATTATGGGCCCATGAAATTCTTTTGATTGAAGTTTACGTTTCGTTAATTGATTTTGTTTTTGTTCTAAAACGCCGGTGGTTGATTATAATCCCGTAGCTATGTGTTAATTAATTCGCCCGAAACGGCCTAACCAATCAACAAACCAACAAGATAATTGATGATCGGCCAATGATTTGAGAAATCTTAGGTTAACCTTGTTGTCGAAGAAATTTCGTTTTCTCTTGTTTTTTTATTTGCAATTACTTCACGTACCTCGTTACTCCATTGACGAACGATAGGGTTCTATGAAACACAGATGCTTCAGCAGTACGCGAGCCGTCCTCCTTCTCCCGCCATCAATTCGTGTACGATTTTCTTGAATATGAGAATTTTAAATAACCCCTTTAATTTTTGACGCGGGTTTTGTTTGCCATACTTAACCTATTTGTGGAATTAACTCTTACTTCTATTCGAAAATCATCGATAATTGTTGTTGTTGTTTAGCCATCACAAACTAAATTTCATTTTGATAGCCAAATTTTAGCAATTTTACATTTGACGAGAACTTCATCTAGTAGTTCCTATTTTGGCGATTATTACGTTGATAGTGTTAAACTGTTTTTAAGCTCGCTAGATGGCGTAAGGGTTTATTAAAATTTAAAATTGGCTAACGCTCATTTAGTTCTTTCATTTCGTTGGATATTGTTGTTAGCTCATTGGCAACCGCATAATAATCTCGCAGACTCTGTCGGCTATTACGTGATGTTCTAATTGTATCGCGCTCTGTAGATGCACCGCGTCTTTTGCAGCCAGGAGTGGGATTGGGCTCACCCGGTGGACTAAGAAATCCTTCAGCCGGCGCCTCACAACTTGGTAACCAATTTTCCAACACTTTGACGTTAAGCAAAACAAACTCTATATTGTTATTTTTATCGTGTCGTTCAGAATATTACTTCAATCAAGCGTCTTCAAAAGGTATGTTTCGTTCGCTCAAATGCTAGTTGAATCGCCGACTCGTTCTAACATTGATGATGTCCATGAAAGATTCGTGGAACGGTATCGCCGGAGCGCCGCTCATCCTCTCGCCGCGGGGAATGCAACATTCTTCGGCTGCGTCGTCGATGGCAGCGCTGCTCAATTCGGCCGCGTCGGGAGGACCGCCGCCGCTCATCAGCGCCGCCGATGCCGCCGCTGGATTGCTTTATTCGCCTTACGCTGCCGCCGCTGCTGCTGAATATTCCAATTACGCTGCCGCTGCCGCCGCCGCCGCTGGTCTGTCGTCCCAACTGTTGGCTGAATACCAGACGGGCGTGCCGTCTTCCAACGACGGCACCGCTGGTGGGTTGTTTGCCCGATAGCTTTCTTCTTCTTCTTCTTTCTTTTTTTTTTTTTTTTTATTTTCATCTTCTCTTTTTTAAGTTTTACAATCATCTATTGAATTCGATTCTACGTGTGCCTCTTCACTGTTTTTTTCTTTTCCTCTTCTAGATTATGAAATGTTAAGTTTAGCAAATTTGATTCAAGTCCGGTTCAGATCTTTACAGCAAATTAGCTTTGCGCTTTTGAACAAGTAGAATACCTTTGGTGGAAACGCATCAGTTTCTTTGGGCCTTTCAATGATTTTAAGTAGCTGTGCCAACATTTTCATCTCGAGTTCAGTTTTCGTTAAGTATTGAACTTGTTTATAAGAACATTCCCGTCCAATAATTGCGAAATTTAGTTTTTTAAAATAGAGGGAATCGCACAACAAACAGAAAAGAAAAAAGGGGGAAATTAAGCAAATGTAACTCTAGCGCCTTAACTGATCTAGAGCTCGTTTATTCATTAATCAGCTGTACACTGTCAAAGGCAGAAGAGGAAATGGTTGTCGAAAACAATTGCCCATAATAATCTGGTTTTGAAATGGCCTGTTGATTCATATTTCTCGGTCAACTATCCATCGAGTTGATTGATTAGCAGTAGACCCTTATTTTAATGGGCCATTGTTTTCAGCAACAAATTTGTTTTCCTTTTATTCGTTTGCATTTCTTCTTTTCTTTTTAAATGGGAAATAATTGACGGTAGTGGACCGTTACGCGCACGACGCTTTACACAGCTTACTAAAAACATAATAGGATTTTCGTTTTTTGAAAGGAGGCATTGAATGTGTTAAGAACCAAATGTTTGTGTCTATTGATGTTTCCCCCTTTTTTTCTCATTTTTTTTTTCAATTCTTCTTCTGAATTTACATTTATTCATCTATCATTATTTGACTTCTTCAGTGTATTTAAAAACATAAAACATACTAATGAAACACCGGCCGCTCCACTCTCCTCTGTCTGTGGCTGATTGTAGGAGGCGCTAGTGGAAAGCTGAGACGCCATCTGGGCTCGCAAGGGCGAGAGCATCCTTACCAAAGGAACGACCTCAACTAACAAGCCAATCATCAACTACCACCCAAAAAAACAAAACAAAACCAATCAAAAAACAAAACAAACAAATCCAACCCAACCATCCAGCAGTTGTCCCAGATATTCAGGCCAGGTGCGTTGCCTCTTCCAACCAAACCTTAACTTTTATTAGTACTAACCATCTTTGTTGTTTTCTTTTTTGTTTTGTTTTTATTTTTTTTGTTTTTTTCTTTGCTTAAAACTATTTTTTTATGAATTGCAATCAAATTTGTAAATTCAACAAGTATTCAGAAATCGAGCCTCAAAAGCTAGGAAGTGTCTATTTAATGTCCGATGTTATGCACATTTTTAGCTATTATTTAGTGTGACTGGAGAACGATTTCATTGCTAAAAGCAAAAGTGCATGCGCTTCAAATGCCATCTGTTGGCATTCACGCATCGCAACAGACGGTCTTTTCTGCTAGTGGCCTTTTTTTCTCTCGTTAAGTCGGCGTTTAACTAGACGTTGAGTTCAGCATTCTTTTTGACAAGCGCAGAATCAAAGTGTTTGTCTGTGCTCTGTTCCACATTTGCGTCGCAGTAAACCCGTCTTTTGAAAAGCGAACAAAACAATCACCTCGTTATTGTGGGGTACTCGATCGAGCATAATCATGCAAGGTTCATCATTTTAAATTTTCACTATCGAAGGGGTGCTACTTAGGAATTCGTTAGAAGAGGTGAATTTATTGGCAAAGCGAACATTTGGCCTCAGCTATCGCTTTAGTGTTAAGTCATTATTTCTCATCTGATTCGTAGCATTTCTCGTGCTTCAATCAAAATCAAACAGCATTTAAACAAAACAACTGAACTTTTGATACACTTTGCTTCTCGTTTTCTTCAAACAACTGATTTTTTTTTCTAATTCAAAATTGAAAGAGCACATAATTGAAACAGCAAAGAATGTGTAATTTTTTTTGGGCAATTTAAAATTTTTAAGTTTTTTGTATCTTATCCGAGTGTGGTGCTATATCATTTTTCTTTCCCGTGTTTTTTCGTGTACAGTTTCAAATCGCATTTAAGTCATCTATTTTCTTTACGACGTTTTTTTTTAATTATTATTATTTTTTTTTTACAATTTTTACTCCTACCTTCAGTTAGCTGTATCGCATTCGAACTCCTTGTTGAACCGATTGAAATTTTTGTCCTTTCTATTTTTTTTCCCCGCGGGATCGATTGTGTCTTGCGTGCCATGATTTGCAGAAAAACAAACAAAAAAAAACAACATCCGAAATACTTAGTGCCAATATTTTACTATTATATATATAATGAATATATATATATATATATAATTGTTTCAGCCAAATACAGTGGTATTGCCTTTCTACAAAGAAATATTCCGCGATTTTTACTTAGTGTGTAAAAAAGCATTTTCACGATACTTTCCTATTGCTTTTTTATCGCAAAAAAAGAAAAGTCTTTTACGTCTATTTAAGTTTTAAAAACGTCTTTTCTAATTGAGAATATAGTAATTTAAAGTGCGAAGTATTTAAGCGTGAAAATGTTTAGCGAGTCGTTCATTATCAGCCTGCGATTAAGTGTATCATCTCGTGTGTACAAGGCAGGGCGCCAATGCATGAATGTGCAGCTCGAAATGTGCAAGATTTGTTTGTTTAATTTGTAGTCGTTAATCATATTTCGATACCAAAATATTGCAGTCATCAAACAATTTTTTTTTTTAGTTTGGTTTTTTTTTTTAGTTTTTTTTTTCAGTGTACAATGATTTTATGTTACTAATCCTTTCTGGTTCTAATCAATGCCACTTAATCAATATCGAGGGGACCATTTGATACTAACGATTTTTTTTTTCTTTTTTTTTTTTTTTTCTTTCTCTGTTCGTTTCTTTCGACACCCCTTACCTCAAACTCCTGGCCCTATTCGTGATTTTGCACCTGGTAACACCAATAAAACTGGCCACCCCCTCCCTTTTTTTAATACTTGGAAAAAAAAACCCATACCTAATATCCTACCTTGTGGCTCTTCGCTCCTCATCCCTTATCTACCTGTAGGTGCTTAACGGTGTGTAGTGCTCTACTTACGAAATCCCGCGGGCCATTGGCCAGCGAAGAACATTGGCTCTTTGATCTGGAGACCCTGTCCCGCATCAGCAAGTCGCTCTCACAATCGCCGCTGCAAACCCCGCGCAATACTTTTGAACAAGGTCCACTTCTGCTAGCAAGGAATAGTAACTTAATTATTATAATATTTTTTTGTTTCCTTTCCGTCTGCCGCTAATCTGCACGTTCTATCTTCTCTATATAATTAATTGGTTCTATCGTGAGATTGTGTGCCAACTTGATCGGCTTTTCATTTCTAATTTTTTTTCCCCCCTCACTGATTTTCTTTCGCCACACGTTGTAAATAATTTCCGCAACATCGCCTTGACCAGCTACGCCTTTATTTTGAATCTCCCTACCTCAGTGTTGAAACCAATCCGTTGGATAGAAAAAAAATCGATATCCGGATGTATACAATCACTCTTTAGTTGAAACGATCAAGTTTGCCCAATCTTGCGGTTAAACGTATTTTTTTTTTTCAAACATGCCAAACTGTCAGCTTCGGCAGATGTGTTGTGTTGTGCAACCGACAGTCCTCGTCCAAAAAGGCTTTGGTTATTTACTAACGCGGCGCCAGTAGCCAACACTGCAAAATTTTTGGACAATTTATATTTAACCGGTTTTCTCGCTGAGTAGATGGTTTTCCATACCCACCACTTCATGTGTCTTTAATTGAACGAATGTGTTGATCCTTTCATTATCATATTATACGACTACGTTTATTACGTTATTTACGTTTGACTGCTGTTCACTTTGTTTGCCACGTGTCAACCGAAGCTTACACCAAGACTTTTCTACCTTTTGCGGTTTTTCTTTTTGTTTTTAGTTTTAGTGAGAACACGTATTTAAATTTCACGAGTGTTTTTTTTTCCCTAAAAATTGTTGTTGCTACTGTCATCCGTTAAACAGCCTTCCCTATCAATGGTTGCCAACACACCTAACAAAGAAATTTCACAATAAGAACTGTGGGCTTTTCTGGAGCCTCACAGCGTAAAAAAACAAAAACAAAAAACAAATAAATAATAATTATAAAATTAAATAAATAAAAAAAATTATTGTTCAAACTGACAACTAGGCTATTAGTGATTGAGCGAAAATTTGTGCCTTGATTGTTATGAGACGTTTTATTTCATCTGGAAAACAAAAAACAACATGTATGTGTAGCTATTTTTCTACGTTGGTGCTCGTAACAATGATGGCAAATGCGTGCCTTTTACATTCAATCATGTGCCTATAAAATTGCTTACACCTTTATCAGGCCTGCAGTACTTACCAACAATGACTTTGTGCCATAAATCTGAGCCATTTACCCTATGTACGAATTTGTCTACTGTGCTGTTATCTTTTCTTTTGAATAAACTTTTCTCCTTTCAATTGTCCAGTAGAGATTCTAATTAAAAACGCATCCGCTATTACCATTTTCCTGATACTGTAAAGGCTCTACAATAAGCACAACCCAATTTCCCGATAGGGATTCTGTCGAAAGTCATTCCTCGTCATTCATCACAACATACCGACTTTTTTTCTAGAGATTTCTACCGCTAGATGTCCCAATTTTTGCAGGGATCTCAGATTTTCGTGATTTTAAAATATTGCCTTCCCACTTTTTCATTTTTTGATAAATTTTTGGTATTAAAAAAATAAATTTAAAACTCTTTCCACTTTTGTTGAAATCCGCAAAAAATCACATCTCTTGGAATTCAATGAAAATCACACCGAAATTGAATGTTGATTCCCATTGATTATGTAGTTTTTTATGAAGACGCAATCAAAGTGGTTATCGTACCGGTTAAAAAAGAAATTGATTTTCGTGATACTCGTCGAGTTTGGAATCTGCATTGTTTATTTTCACAGGTAAAAAAAAATTTTCATGAAAAAGTCGGGCTTATATTTTCTCGAGCATATTTTGAAAGATGGCTTTTCTTTTTTAGTGTGTGCGTCGGAAAATATGACCTCTTGTGGCAGAACTGGAACCCCTGCGTGCATCATAGCCGATTATCGTTATTTATTTCTCGCTTGGTGAATACAGAAAGAGTCAAGATTTTAGTCATCTTAGGCCAAGTCGTGCTTTTTTTTGGCATGTAAATGAGCTCAATGAACGCAATCATAACGCAGGTACAAGTAACAGAGATGTTTTTATTGTAGCATAATATTATTGTAATTACTAGTTGCCTTATATTTTACAGTGTTTGGTGATGGCTGCAGAGACTGAGTTTCAACATCAGAATCCCTATCAGGAAAATGCTTGTTAACGAATAAAACAGTTTAGGAGCCAATTAAGCCATTTTTTAATAAAGCGGAATGAAATTGGTTATAATGCAATCGCAATCCACTAAAGTCCACTAAGGGAACACCTTTCGCTTTTTCAACTTGTTTTTGTTTTTCCTTAAAAACTATAAACATTTACCTTATATATATATACATGGTTTACATTCAAACTTGGCAAGAATAATAAAAACTAAACTTGGGTTTCACGTAGGACGCAGCAAAGTTTTCGAAATAAATGTAAAACGTGCTTATGTTTTCAGCACGCTATAGCGCTAGTAGTGATACAGCGCTAAAAAAATCACTTTTTAAAAATCAATATTCAACTGAGTACGTGTGATTTAAACGATGTCGTGTTTTGCAAAAATTTTGAGAAAAATGAGGATGGTATAGCCTCCTCGGTTTTCCTTTTCGCAAAAATCCAGATATGATGTATAATCTATGATTGGTTGTACAACATTGCTAACAATCAGTTAGATTATCAAGACTTTGCTTTACCATTTGTAAACGATGTAAATTGTTTAACAAAGATTGTTCGTAAGCGAGAACGGCACTGACGCTGGGCATTTCGCAACATTGCAGCAGTTGACACATTGCTTGCGTTAATACTAAAATGTTTTAAATCGATGAAATTAATTTAATACCTTTAAAACAACTTAGCTGCTAACTGCATGCATACCTGCTTTGTTATGTAATCTAGAAACCAAATCACCAGCGAAGGCTTTTTCCATATGTTCTATCTCTTCATTGAACAACATCAATGGTATTTTTGCTAATGTCTGAAATCAATAAACCATTGCAAAATATTAAGAAAAAATGAGTCTCTTAATTGGTGTACTGATCCTTACTTTGATTTCATGGCCTGGCGCAGATCCCGAAGGAGAAATACTCAACACAATTTCTCTACTTGTCAAAACCCCATCAATATTTACTGCTTGGAAGCAAATCAGTGAAGAATTGGCAAACTATCAAAAACAGTGTGTTAGAACATGGAATTTGTGTTTTAGGGCCAACCAAACTACGAAAAACTTGCCTTTTCATTATTTTCTTGCTGAAAAACCGATAATATTAATCCTACAAAGTCAGGATCCTAATATCAAACAGAAGCTTACCAATTAAGGACATACATAAATGCATTTATGGAACATTTTACATTTTTTGATTTTTAGAAATGAGATACCCTTACCATGGCTTGGTAATTGGACTGTGTTAGCACATCTAGAAAGTACAGAGGTTAATATTTGGTTTCTAGCTGAATCCAGCAACACCTTCCTACCAACATGTGATGGATGAACAGTAATATGTGGATGTGAGTGGTACCATCCCAGTACTCTAATTGGTTTACCAAGCTCAACTGATAGTTTTTCGGCTTCTTGAGCAGCTGCTGACAATTGCAGGGGAGATATTTCAACTCGATCAGCTTGACTGAAAATCGCAGAAAAATTTTAAAGCCTTTTCTTTATTTAGGCCTATTTTGTTATGCATACCGGACACTTCTTTGAAGAATGATTACATTTTCAATAAATGATTGTCCATACGAACCTCCCACTTGAACTGACAAATCGCGACGTTCATCTACGTGACCTAAAACAATTTTTGTATTCCACCGACGTTTTTCTGTTGTGTAGGTATTCTTGGATCAGCTGTATCTTTCTTAACAACCTACCTAACAGCAGTCCCATAATCTCTTCTTTCTCTGTGGATAGGGCATGACTCAAACACGTAAGGTATACATCTGGTTTTACAAAAACTTCTTTTATCGGCATTGTGATTCTCCTGTTCCCTATTCTTAATCAATGCGTATTCAATAGTTAATATGCTTGTAAACTTCCATCCGTTGCGGCTAGACCAGATTTCAACTTCAACTTCAACTTTTAGGCACCCACCGCGACTAGACCAGATTTGTATTTGTATTTTGTAGCACGGCTGCTGTAGTCTGCGAGAGTCCATCGGAACAAAAATATGGTTAGCGCAGCGCCATCTGGCGTTATTTATTCTATTGCATCAAAACCAAAACAAAAGTAAAAGATAAAGCAATAACAGTTTCCTACAACCTACATGGAAAGATTATCCCTGAAGATAGGTACGGAAGTACCAGTCGAAGGCTTAGCGGATCTTGTTAAGCTCTTACTAAGCCTTGTCTTAACTCAAAACCAGGCTTTAACCGGGAATATTGTGTATTTTATGGAACGTATAATCGGATATCATGGACACGACTGGGAAAAAGTTTGCGGAACAGAGAAATATTTTCAATGTTCTCGGATCGCAAAGGAATGATCCTGATTTGGCCCATTAGTACTTCATTAAGTATTTCGTTTTAGAACCTGTTTTTCCGGTTCTGTCTTTTTTCCAATACATGATATACATCGTCTTCACTGATATGCCTTCAATGATCAATTTTGTAGTAGCTGGGCAATCTATTTATTGAATAAAATGCTTGGGCTTGCTCCTTGAATCGAACAATACGTTCTGACTACATCTAGGCACTATTTCATTTCTCCTGCTAGTTTTTTGCTTCACATACCAGCTTTTCACGCGTAATTATAAAGGTGCTATGGACATGAATTCCTTTTAGCTAGTGTTTGTTTGTTTCGTTTTTCTTCTCTTGTTAAACATGCACCTTTCTTCTTAATAACCTATTACTGGTCATGTCAGATTTTATTATTAAATTTCATAGCGCAGTATAATTGATTGACCCACAATACAAACACAATTAAAATTACAATGAGCGACCAGCAGCACCCCCAATTTTGGCTGAGGGTGATAAGGACCGAATTCTGTAGATTACTGAGGAGATTCGACAATTTTCATTCGTCATGCGGTTCCAATCCAGTGTCGAAAAAATCTACAACATAATCGTACACTTGGGATGGTAATATCCTAGAGATGGAGCCGTATAAATTTTATGCAGAAAAATTACATGGATATTATAGCTGACTTACTTGATAAGAAGCCAAAAGTAATACACATATTCGGGCATGAAAACAAGTGTATCACCACGTCTCACAGCTCGAACGATTATGCTAGCTGCATCTTTTACATTCGTAACGCGTAAGAAACTAGGAAACCTACGTTCAATAATAACATATTAAATCAAACGTGCACTCTAAAATTTACCGTTATTCATTTTACTTGACGCGAGGTCTTTGACAAAGTCCTGTGTCTGTAGGTAATAGTAAAAATAAAAATAAGCATTACTCATTTTTTGTGTTAAAACGGACTTTCACTTACCTACAACGAAGGGACAGATGGTAGTGCATTTGATATCTAAATTGCGACTGTCCCGTCGCATTTCTTCAGTCAATGCTTCCATCATTCCCCGTACAGCAAATTTTGATGCGCTGTACGGAACAACGTTTTCACACCCCATTGCGCCAGCAATTGAGGACATGGAAACTAGATGACCTTGTTTACGCTCTATCATTCCTGGAAGAAACTCTCGCACAACCTAAAAATTGAAAAATAAACTCATTTAGTTTTCTGAGCAGGGGCTGGATGCTTTGGCTGGCTATTTAACTACAATGAATTTTTCTGAGTAAAACGGTAGCCTTTTCTGTCAGCTAAATAAAAATTAATCAGACAAAAAAATAAAAAAATAAACAAAACAAAAACAAGAGTAATAATAAAATCTAATGAAATAAGGGCAGAAACCTGTCCTAAGAGATATTTTCAATTAGCACCATAAGCAAGTTCCAATAACTATTGAGTAAAAAAATAATAATTACCCAAATGCAACCTTTCACATTGATGTCAATGCATCGATCAATTTCTTGGATGCTGTGACTAAGGAATGGATGACAAGGCATGATGCCAGCATTGTTGATTATAATGTCAACATGGGGTACCACTTTTTTCACTTGTTTAGCTTTTTCTTCAACATCTTGCTGTTGTGAAACATCACAATGAAATGCACATGCTTTTCCACCGATAGCTTCAACTTCTTTGGCAGTTTCTTGAGCAGCTTCTAAGTTAATATCCCAGCAGACAATCAAACATCCAAGCTGTGCAAATTGTAATGCCACTTCTCTGCCAATGCCACGTCCTGCACCTGTAATCTGTAAAAAAAAAATGTAATAACTTTTTAACAACTCCAAACCATATTATATTAAATAATTAGATGGTAAATCATCACAAATCAAATAAATAGATTCTGGTACCAGAACAATTTTTCCAGAAATAGGTTTTAGTTCAGCTGGAAACAGGGTTCGATAGAAGATGCAAAGCCACATGACTAATGCTTTGCATACCATGAAGCAAAAGTCAAGGCTGATTATGATCAGGGAATAAAGCTGTAAAAGCACTTAAAACAGACATTGGGGTAAGATCAGACATTTGTTCTACTTTTATCTATTTGATTATGTCACTTACTTTTGTCAAATTCTTTTTTTAACACAATTCTGTGAAGACAGTGCAAAATATTCAACAGAAAGTGTTGTAATGAAAATCTCAAGCAATTACAACAAAAAACAAAACCTGATGAAATTCAAAGTTCTTAATTTTCTCCTAAATCGATGACACCTGTTGCGCCTATGCCAATACCACCTCTTAAATATAGCCTACGTTTTGCAAGAGCTAAGGCCAACAATCGCCCAAGCACTTTGCCCTAACGACTAGCACTGCCAACTTCCACCGACTGCATTCGGCCTGAATATATTATTGGAACGGCAAGCAGAGCCTACTATGTTTTACGGACGCTACTAACTCTTGGACCCAGTGATAAGGCCCCTATTTCCACGAAGTGTAGACTAGTGTTCGATTTCTTTTGTTTGATCCCGCAAAGAAACAGCGCGAAAACGTGCATCATTTCTCGCAATAAGAAGCAGGAACGACAAATACACAATTACACATAGGATAACAACCATAAAATATAATCCCTCTACTCAGGCAATAACGCGTAGTCATCCTAAAAATAAATAAATAAATAAGAAATCCCCAACAATCGTCAACTGTATAACAACAAGCTAACCAAAGGCAGTGTTAAATTTCGAGAACTAATGCTTCTCTTCCTCTATAAAAAAGAAATTTTGGTTCCTGAAAACTTTTCTCCATTGATAATGGAACTACAGCAACATTAAATCTTGCGCGTGAATGCCGGTAAATGCATTCAAGATGTTTATCGTTATGTTAGTGTTTGAAATGAAAACTAAGAAAATCATAGTCTAGCTACAGTTTTGCCACATAATGTACTACTATTTTTTTTCAACTAATCGAACCTTTGGCATGCGTCCATTCAGAGTTTTCAGACGATTACGGGTGTTAACGGTTTACAAAAACAAATGCACCTTTTTTTCATGATAGCTTAGGATCTCATTCGAGCCCAAGCAGAGAATTAGTTGGCAGAAGAAAGCTATCGGAAATCGATGGATGACGTCGAGCGGTATAGGTGGTCATGTAAACATAAGAATTAAGGGAAGCAAAGGTCATTAAAGGTCGCTTACGTCATGCGTTAGAGAATTAAAAGGTTTGGGCCTCAATTTTAATGTTTTTAAGAATTTTAACTGCGTGTAATAATTGTAAAACTAAAATATGAATTCTTTATGGTTACCATTAATAGCAACAAGACAAAACCGATTAGATAATAAAACATCGCATTACTCCATAAGCATGACAATCTTACATAACAAATTGATATACATCTCAGTCAAGAAGCTGAAAAACTGGTTCTCGTCGCAACGAGCTTTTACGTGAACAACTGAACACCATTCCTTTTTACAAGTAAATAATGCAAGTCTCCTCTTATTGGTTTACATGTCTGCCAAAATGCATTGTTATTGTCTAACGTGGCATTGCTAAGCATGGTACGGAAATTTCCATCGTAATAATAATATGAAAATCGATGAAAAATAAGATTATTGTTATTTTTTGTTTTTCACCTGGCGCAATTCCAACCTGATGCCGAAAGTTGTAGTGTGACGTCCAGTTGGTAATCCATAGATGGCCGTTGGATTGTCTGGTTGAAAGGAAAAAAGTAGCACAGCAAAGTTTAGCTTCTTACCTAGATTCCACTTGGCCTCCTCTGTTGCTGTAGGCAGTCTGTTGTGAGCAAGAAGGTAGATGGTACGTGCTAGCCTGCAGAGTGACATTTAGGAGTATTTCGTCATTCGCCGAAGAAATTGATGAGTGGTACTGTGGTAGCGCATTCTTTTGTGAACGTGACGTAGTCAGAGAAAGTTGTGACACAGATTGTCGCGTCCTCGAAATCCGGGTGAAATGAAAAGGCAATAGCCAAAAGAACTGATACGAAGACTTCGATATGTCTGAGTTTTACGATTTCTTCTGGGGCACTGCTGAAACAAACAGGAATGTCGACGTAAACATTGAAACAACTGACACACCTTTGTCACGCAGTGCTGCATTAGAAAGTCTCAGAAGCTTAGTTCTTGCTCGTCCCGATGCCGGTAACAGTAAATTGAGTTGTTCGCAGTTTTCTTCTTTATTATTATTATTATTATTGTTGTTGTTTGTCAGTATTTTTGTCGAACACACTTTATTGTCGCTGAACTAAATCTTTAATAACAGCAAACTTAAATAACAAAAAACCCTCCAAAAGAAAACTGTCTTAAATATATCTGCAGTTACAGTGAAAACGGTGCTCTCCTAGAGCAATACGTTACGTTGAATCAATGTTTGTCCCGGCCAAAGAAGCCAAAGAAGTCAACAAACAGAGATGTTTTGGTTACCGATGATAGTTGAAATGCTTAACTAACTAATCCGTCTATTACATTTATAGGGAGTCTACGATCTGATGATGAATTCCTCATCCGATTTCTGACAGCAAGGCAAATGAGTGTTCAAGACGCCATGCTGGTGTATGACAACTACTACCGTTTCCTGCGTCGCAATCACGAACTAATTTCCGAATATAGTGTCGACAATGTCGAGGTAGGTATTATCGTATTACTACAGTAAATTATAATTGGACAGTTTTAGTAGGCACGACATATAGTGGTTCATATTTTACGTTCAACTTTATGGAAACAAATATTGTACACGAAAAATAAAAAGGAAATTGAAAATTGTGTATATATAGCGCAAGTTCCCTCTTAGCTTCAGGAAGAACTTAAGTCTCCCTGAGTTGCAGTAATTAAATTTTATATTCTTTTTGAGTGCTGCTCACTGTGAAAACTTAAATCCTAGCCTATGTCCTATTATTTACCAGTTTACATTTCTATAGTTACGCACCTCAAGAAGGTTACATTTTACTGGGAGACTGCTATGCACTACGACGAGGTTTGAATTTTCCGAAAGGATAGGTGGAATTACTTTTTAATAAACTCCAACTTTTTAAAATGTTTTAGTTACATGTTAAGTTACTGATATTAACATAAGATTTATTAAAAAATGCCCTCGCATGGAAAGTAAATAGCAGAATTCACGCTGAATTAAATTTACAATAATAAATTTAATTTATTTACTTTTGTTAATTTTGTGTGTATGTGCTGTGCGTTATTGATACGCTGCAGGTCAAGCAAGCCTTGGAAGATGGGCTACCAGGAGTGCTGCAGCAGCGGGATCGTCGAGGACGCCGTATCATGGTTTTGTTTGCTGCTGAATGGGATCCGTAATATTTGGCTTACTTTGTTTGAAACTATACCCAAATAAGCATTTCCGTCCTTCTTATTCCCGTACATTTTCTTCTTCGTATAGGAACCGATACTCGGTCTCAACTATCCAAAAGGTACGTTTTCTTTGATTGCTTTGTTTGTGTTTTAGCCGTTGGAAGTTTTGGTAGTCAACTGACACGACACAAACGCCATCGTTTACGTAATCCGTTGGAATTTACGGGGTTGGCAATACTGTTAAGTACATCGCCTTGGAGTTGCCAACCTCTCGGTACTTAAGAGACCAGTCAGAGCACTATAAAGACAATGTCAGTGTAGCCTATCTAGTACATAAGTAGGTGAATATTATACCGTACGTAAAGTCATATCGGAGTTGGCTACCAGAGTCACGTCTAGAGACTAAGTTGCGCATACTTTTGTCGTTAAAAAAAAGAAACAAAATGCAATTATATTACAGGCCATTCACATTTCACTTGATCTGCTACTGCAAGATTCAGTGGTTCAAGATAGAGGCTTAGTTCTCATTATCGACTGGAGTCAGTTTTCTTTTCGGCAGGTTTGTCGACATTTTTAGTACGGTATTTTTTATTTTCTACTTTTTTTTAATGGACTGAAGCCAGCGTCAATTAATATGTAATAATATAAATGATAAAAATCTAGTATAGCAAACTTCAGCCTGCTGTCCTTCACTCCATAGCCCACGGATTGGAATATTGGTATAGTGTATTACTATGTTATGTATTGCATTTCAAACACTCACCGTTTTTCTTATTTTTTTTTTTACATGTACTTGCATAGCTATCCGGTACGTTTCAAAGCGATTCACTGCGTTGGGCCGCCTGTAAGCAGAAAATTTTCATATTAAGATACAGCCAAAAATCATCGTTTGAGCCATCTGAATTTGCATTTATCACATCCAGTGGTACGTCGATGCAGCTATGTCGCTGCTGAAGCCCTTCTTACGTGAAACGTCGAGGGCAAAGGTAGTGCTATCTTAATCTATCCAAGATTCAGGTTTTAATTTCTTCCAGTTGTTATGAGGCAACATAACAAGAACGTCGAACTGTTGACTATTTATCTGAGTGCATAATGACATAAATAACATCAGCTAGAACAAACTAAAGTACCAGTTTTCATCCCTCCTGGTAATATGAATAAAGAGCAACTTTAGCAAAGCTAGTCTGCCAACAGAACATTAGCCGTAAATCTCAAGCACTACATCCTTAGGTTGTAATTAATATATTTTCTGTTTGTTTTTCTTTTAACTAGATTTTCAGTTGTGGAAATAACTTGTCCATCTTGCATCAAGCTGTGTCACGAGAAATTTTGCCAGCTGAGCTCGGAGGAGAGCAAGGTCCATACCAATCTTCCATTTGGATAGATAATCTAAGAAGAGCTCAACTTTAAGTATGCCCACCCCATCATCGTTTTGAAACCGTTACTATTTTTAAAGATTCGATTACGAGAAGAAGGATTTTCCTGTGAGTAAATGACGTTTCCTGTCAGTTATTGAATTTGTAACTTGTCTTACCAACGATAAATTTTTTATTGATATTATGTTGAAAATGGAATTCGCATGTTGGAAGCGTTGAAAAAGAAACGAACAACACAACAACGTTCCCATCAACTTGCTGTAAAGGGGCATACCGCAATTAGTTAGCAACGCCGTGCATCGAGCAGAGAAAAATTAATTAGCAGTTTTCAATTTACTACTGATACCTCTATAAGGCACCCACATCTTTTGAAAGACAGTGCAGATGAATGTGGACGAATCAAACCACAAAAAAAGAGTCCATTACTATCATGGAGAACAAATACAAATCACGCCATTCAATGGGGAGGGAATAAAATCACTCCCTTTGGATTTGTTGGTGCTTGTCGCAAGGAAAACCAAGGGATCATCTTTCTTTTCCGTCTGTACTGTAAAGCTCTTTACGGACTTAGAATGCTTTCACTCGAGCAACAGCGCCAGTTCGCTGAGGGAAAGTAGAGCATTATACCATTTACCAAGTAGTTAATTTTGGATGTGAGATTGACAATTATTCATTCTCTTGGAGTAATTTGGGCGATTAGTGCTCAGTTTCCTTTGCTTCATACGAGCTAGTTTTCAAATGCTTCGAAATTAATAATATAAGGCCCTAGGCGGAGAAAAAAACCGTAGAATCAGGAAGGCGCTTAGGTTACCGAGTTGCTGGGCAACTATGGATTAAGGCAGCTGCAAGAGTTTCGACTGTGAAATATAAAGAAGATCTAATCATTATATATCTATTGCAGATGCATAACGAAAAAGGTGTAATTACCATGTGGAAGCATGGAATGGGCGCTATCAGTGCCCAGGACAGCTGCCACAAATTGATGATGCCTCAAGTAATTTTCCTCAAGCTTATTTAACTTCTCCAGCTCGAGTCCATTTTTCCAAGCAATCACTACTTCACGTGAAATGGATAACACCTATTGTATGAAATGTCTGATTGATTTACATGGGTAGTTCCCAACTTCTACACTTGTTGTACCTCGTTGATGGCATCTCGCAAAAAGGCCCCCGACGGTTGTTGCAGGCATTGTTTGTGTATCGAAGTAACATATTCTTGGTGGCTGTCGATTACTTGGCCAAGATGAACTGCATTTTCTAGTTGCATATCCAGTCGAATATGTGATGATTCTAAAACACACTCCATTATGTAGTTGTCCACACTAGAAATAAAATAAAGCAGCCAAGCCCGTAACAATTGCAATCTATGCCGACAGGTAGCAGATAACAGTTCCTGTTGCCTTGGGTAGTTAACGTTTGCAACGTCCATACAATTGAGATCTGAATGTGACAGAAATTGTGAGGGGTCTGCGAAATTGTGTTTCTAATTAAAATTACCTTTGAACGATAAGTGTTGAAGTGAAAACATTCCTTGCTTAATTTGCATAAGAAAACGGAGCACGCTATTGTAGAGGAATATAGAATCGTTGGTGATAACTAAGTTGACTGGCCACGGAACTTTGTAATTGATTTGTACATCCACCAAATTCGCTGGTGTTTGTTGAACGTTTCCTCTTTTAATGGTTACAGAAAGGTAGGAGCCACACTGACCCATTCTAGAAGAGATGCAGTTGAGCAGAGATAACGTAAGGCTTGACTCGTTGTCCCACTTTTCACCAGTTTCGAGCTGCAAAAACAGAGAAAGAAATCCAGTTAATTTCAGCGTAAGCTATAAACTAATTTTCAGCGAACGTAAATTACAAAATGTTAACAAACAAATTATAAAATTGAAAAAAAAAAATCAAACCTTTTGGAAAAGCTGCAGGCAAAAGCGACCCATTAGATCTCCGGCTTGCATCAAGTGAATACGACGAATGTTCAAGATGTGCAATTTGAGGCAACAGTCTTCATATAAGGTATCGAGAAGTGCTCTACATACCATACGCTGGCGATTGCGCAATGGTTCCATTAGGCTTCTTTCCAGCAAAGGTAAAAGGGGATAGAATTCCAATGGCACGCATACTCCTTCAACTTTGGAAGGTTGGCTTCGGCTGGAATGATTGCGGAGAGTTTCAAACGTTTTAGCCAGGAGCGGATTCCTAACTTCCTGTTTGTGATCCTTCTCGGTCGTCACCGTGACAATTGGCGAATGGAAAACTTTTTCACATTCGAAATGGTTTGATGCGAACCTACTGAAGCGGTGTCGAAAGGTTTCGATCAGTGTGCCTGAGGGACAACCACCGTTCACACGCATTGACTTCCTTTTAAGTTGAGTTAGAAGTTCGACTGAACGGCCTCCCAACAAAATGTCGTCCATTAATGGCTTTAGAAAGCTAATCAAAGGTTGAGTGGTACGAGACACAAAGACTTCAGACCAGAAACGCTCATCTTGAGGTGAAACGGCCTCATTGCGTAAAATGCCAAACTCCTGGTAGGGGTCCACGATTACCCCTTGATCTAACCACAGATCAACCATGTTAAAAAAAGGTTCCAACGATGCAAACAAGATTTCCAGCAGAACCGGATAAAGTGTAGAGTAGTTCGTAATTTGCGCTTTTTGGGCTGAATCGTATACAACTGACAACAGGTGGGTGGAGCGAGTATTATTGTCTGCCACAGATGAAGACATTTGCATTATTGTTGTGTGCATTGCAGCAATCGCTTTAATATTAAATGTCCACGATCTTAGACGCAGCAAAAGTTGACTTATAGTACTTGTAGCCCTTTGCCGAGCAACACCCTTTTCGTAGTCCGTAACTGATTGATTGAACTGTGTTACAACACCTCTGAGTGCAACTGTATATGCTTGATAAGTTAATGTGTGCTCTTGGGGAGCTGTGTTGTTGAGATAGTAGTTGATCTCCTCCAGGGACTTCACCAGAGGATGAAAACAATTCACACTGAACGATGGAAGGCCAGCAACCCTAAGCACTTTAGTGTGATTACCACTTTCTGTAGATTTCACACTGGCTTTTTCATTCCAACATGATTGATGAAGAGTCCACAAAATTTCATGCAGTGCATAATATTCTGTCCAAATGTTTGGTGTGGAATACCTGCCACATGTATTTTTAAATAAACCATTCAAGGAAAGGTTTTTGATGGAGCATTGTTTTTTTTTTGCCAATGTGGGAATGTTACTTGCAGTCACATATGGTTTTTGGTGAACTATTTCATGGTTTTCAGTAGCATGCATGTTATCCTCTTCACTGTCTGAAGTGGAGGAATAATCGGAAACTACTACAGCTTCAGGCATTGATCTTGTTATTTCCTTATTGGACACTGGTAAGATCTCAGCACATTCAAGATGTTTACTGACAAACTTTTCAATCCCATTGTTAAGGTTGCGCAGAATGGACCCATCTGATGTGAGGTAAACATGTTCTGTTGGGCGATATGCTAATCTGATGAGCAAGTATAATATGGACCATGTTGGATGGGTCAATCCGTTGGGTACTGTCAGTTGAATGTATTTAGTAACCAGTTGTCTGAAATAGCGGCTTTTCCTATGTTCTGCATGAATATTCAATTTGTGTAAAATTCCTTCAATAGACCTTTTGACTTCTTGTTCAGTTGTATAGTTACAATCTTGCTTTAGATGACATATGATTCCACTAATTGATCTGCACTCTTCACTTGTTTCCTTATCTGTTATCAGCTTTAGCAGTTTCTTGCATGTCGTACGAATTTCACCGTTCAATTCCATTTCACGACCTACCCGTAGGCCGTAGCCCGTACACAACACAGAGCCACAGAGCAGAGTTGAGTTGACTCGGCTTGTCGGCTAGCGCATGGACTACTCTAACTAAAGGACGGGACTGTTTCCCTATCGGCTTATCCCGCCTTGTTAAAGGGTGTCACTATGGGCTATTTTCATGAAAAAATAAGAAATACACCATTAAATGCAACTTTAAAAGGCGATTGTAACCATCTAATTTTTTCTTTATAAAACATATAATTTAAGAAGACATTGCGATTTTAATTTGAGAAGGAGAGGGAATTGGGCGGGCCGCCGGTGCCATCTATCAACCAAAAAGCTCAAGTTCTTGCTCATTTACGCTTAAACTTGAAATTATCGCATGCCATCTACCAATCAAAATTGCATTCCTTGCTGATTTGAACTGAACTGAATTGAACTAAACTCGACATTGAGCAAGCAATGAGGTAGATTTTTGACTCCCAGATGGCACCGGCGGCCCGCCCAATTCCCATTTTTTCTGATAGAAAAAAATTAATATGTCATTAAAGGTTAGTTTTCAGTATAGGGATATTAGGGTAAAAGTCTAGTTTAGCAGAGCGATTTTTACACTATTTTTGTTACGCTATTTTACTAATTTTTTTATTTAAAAATGACATGAAAAAACAAACCTAACGGGACAGCTCGATTAAAATAAGGGGTTTTTGGGTGGGTAAGTAACTAATATTGGAGTTGTACTATACGAAGTAAATGAAATATACAATTTAAGCACAATCAAATATTTACATTATTTTATTACTTTATTGCAAATAAATGAAATAAAATGACATACGTAACGGGATTACGGCACTATTTGTTTAAAACAAGTGGTTTTTGCTACTATTAAAATAAGAAATAAAATAATAATGTAATGTTTTTATGTGTTACATTATTACACTACTTCAACATTATTAACTTTAATAATTAAAATAAATAATGTTTACTTATTAACATACAAGTTTTTACATTATTATAATAATAATGTAAAAAAATATTGTTACCTTATTATACGTTACTTTACGTTACTTTACGTAACGTAACGTATAAATACAGTTACAATATTATATTTAATTTAATTATTTACTAACCAATATAAGTTATTTTCAAACAAAAATCCCAATTATTTAAAACTTGAAGTCCCATTATGTCATCTTATTATATTTATTTATAATAAAGTAATATAATAAATTGATGTAAATACTTTATAGCGTTACAATATTATTATAAATTTGAAAAGTACATATCCAATATTAGTTACCTACCCACCCAAAAACCCTTATTTTAATCCAGCTATCTCGTTAAGGTTGTCTTTTTCATTTCAGTTTTAAATAAAAAATTAGTAAAGTAGTGTAAAATGGAAACTAAAATGGAAACAGACATAACGACACAGCTATAGTAAACTTAACAATTACTATAACAACTATAGTAAATAGGTAAAATTTGTTATATAACACTTTATAACTATACCAATTTATAAATGTTAAAGTTATGTATCATAAACAATAAATATGAAATATAAATTCAAAAATTCTTATTTACCAAAATTTTGTGTTATCCAAATATGAACTGCTCACTACAATTAATAACAACCTTTAAAAGTAGGGTAAAGTAGATCATCTTCCATCTTGCCTACATTTGCATTGGTAGACTAGATACCATTGAATAAAACGAAAAAAAGAACGGACGTAGGTGGGATTTGAACCTTTCACCAAACACATTTGATATAGCCAGCCAGGCTCCTTAACCACACAGCTACTTGTACTTATCGATTTCGTACATTTTTTTCTTGTTGATCATGGCAGTCCCACTGGGTGGAAAACCGCTCTGTCGCCCCGATAACCCGGGTTTTTTGTCTAGTAACCCCCGCAAGAGGTCATTTGACTAATGTTGAAAAAGAAAATGGGGCAAAAGAGTGATTTTCAACTCGGATCCACCCATAACTATTTCGACCCGAACGCCAAAACCCTAATCCCTCGTTTATTTTAATAATAAACTCCATATGAGGGTACCACTTTTCCGAGAAGAAATATAACCATAGTGGAAGAACCAGTGGACTATTACCATGGTTATTGCCCATTTGTTTGTATGGTTTGGCCCCGATTACCCGAGAAAAAAAGTAATAACGGAACAAACTGGCGCGACAAGCATAAAACTTTTTATTTAGTTTTGTTGTATTGCATATCGCCAGTATATACCGGTATTAAGTAGTTCCTCAGGTCATTTTGGGTTGAATCATTCACCAACCCAAAATACATTTTGGTTAATTATTACCAAATATTACGCCTCTGCCCCGGTTCTCGAAATCCCGGTTTACCCGCGGTTCATCGGCAAATAGAGTCGCCCGTAAGCGAACCGGGTAGGCTATTTGCCTTTGAAACCGGGTAATGGAAACGGTTATCGAAATTACGTTACCCACATGAAACCCACAACAATATTATTTTGTTACATTTTGTATTTAAGTAAAATAATAGTGTAATATAATGATAATATAATAAAAAAACATTCATAATAGTAAGCCTAATTAATAATAGGTAAGCCAATAATTATTTTTTGATGTTTTATTGTAACTGTTTCACTGGATTTATTTATTCGTAGACAGGTTACAGCTTTACACAACAGCACTACACGACAACAGCACTAACACAGCTTACAGCTACACAGACTTACTACACTGGACTGCCCCTCTAGCCGGCCGCAGACGGGCTCTTAAGGCCTCTGACATCCGGACAGATTGGCAAAGTCCATTGACATCGCACATTTAGACCACTTAGCATCTGATGCTAAGCGCCAAAGTACATTGGCGCTACAATATTTATTACAAAATTTTAAAAAATTACATGGGTGACATAGGAATTGTCGAAGAGTACCGTCCTTTAGTTAGAATAGTCCATGGCTAGCGTTCGACACCGTGTTGCTGTTCTTCTACACCGCTTGTTATTCCGCGACAGGGCCGGAATAAAGTGTGGACGCGGACTGGGAAAACCACAGACTTTTACCCGCGGATTGGCCCAAAATTTTCGACTTATTTATCGGAATTTGGGGTAAAATGTACATGTACAGATTGAAAGTGCGAACAGGACAGGATAAACTGCGGACTGGTTGGTACCTGCGAACTCCACGCCGTCAATTTGGGTTTTAAAATTTTAAAATTCTCAATTATTAAAATGCGAAACTAAAATTGTATTTAAAAGCTAACATGTTTTATTAGAAATTATTAACTGGGTTAAATCTTGGTACAATCCACTACGGCTATCTTCCCTCTCAGAAAAGGGCACCCTCTTGCAGGGTTTACTCTTTACTATAAAAAAACGAGGGTTTTTGGTCGGGGTGCTCGGGGCGAAAGAGTGATTTCAGCCCGGTTGGGGCGCCTCTCGGGCATACGGGCAACCTATTTTCAGCCAACGACGCCACAATTTGGTCTCGGTCACCTAGGCCACACGGGTTGGCTCTGCGCAATGAGCCAACCCGTCTAGCCTAAGCCAATGCTTCTGCACTGCCTCCACTCCACTGCCAACTTGGTTTTCGTCATCCAGGGCAACCCTTC
This sequence comes from Daphnia sinensis, assembly GCA_013167095.2. Taxonomy (NCBI): domain Eukaryota; kingdom Metazoa; phylum Arthropoda; class Branchiopoda; order Diplostraca; family Daphniidae; genus Daphnia; species Daphnia sinensis. The sequence continues at coordinate 8,052,431 of CM023197.1, forward strand.
TGGCTATGGACAACCCTTTTTCAATGTCTGATCATGAAGGAGTATACAGGAGTTAGCAGTACTATCCCGGGAAGTAACCCATAGTGGTCCGGGGAGTGGAAGCCCCCCATCAGTTGGCAGCACCATAGGTGGAAAGCAAGTTTTTAGTCTTTTTCCTATACACTTGCATGTGACATCTGAAGAATCTAGGTGTTTTTATTTTTTAAAAGTGATTTCAATGGCAAGTTTTTAGTGGTTCAATTTCTAAAGTTTTCTTTTTGAATATTGCTAATATTATAATATTATAAAAATTTATTTAAAAAAAATTTATAATAATAAATTTAATAAATTAATAATAAATTAATAATAATAAAAAACATTAGAATTTACCATTAATAATGATAACACTTATTTTAAAAAAACACCTAGATTCTTCGGATATTCGGTAGAAAATAAAAAAAGATATATAAGGAAGAAAACTTATTTTTTTCTCGATTATTCTCTCCACCTCGTATTCTTGAGCTAGAAGGCAAACAATAACTGAAGAGGTTGCTTTGATGATTGCCTATCAATTCCCTAAGAAACTTCTAACTCCCCTCCAGCAATATTGTCCTATACACAAGCGGCACCACACAAACAAACCCATGTGCCTAAATGGTTTATTATATATGTAACAGTAATCTAACAGTCAAGTTAGCGGATGAAGCTGAGCAAGAGCTACTAAAATAATACCAAAGGGAGCAAAATAAATTGTATGAAAAATGGGAATATTTATGGAAATATGGAAATGGAAAATGGAAATATTTTTGAGATTGTGAACGGCTTTTATAACAAATGACTTCGCAGAAAGGTAAAAATGCGTGAGCATTTATTTATTTATAATGAAAGTAATAGGTGATATAATTGTAATAATCAATACTGTTTTAAATATCTTATAGGAAATGTAGAGTATTCACTGATGATGAAATTCGGGTTTTGATAGAAGCAGTAGAAGAACACAATTGCTTGTGTGATATCAGTTCTAAAGATTTTAAAGATGGAACTAAGCAGACTCACGTAAGAGGATTGTTGGCCAAATTCTTTACTGATTGCAGTAAGTATTTACACTACAATTCAATCAGTAACAAAGTTTTCAATATTTTATTCCTTAGCACCAGAAGATATTACTATCAAATGGTCCGTTTTTCCTCTGAGGAATCCAGATAGGGAAAAAAGGGGATCGCAAAAAAAAAATTTGTGAAACCTTCCCAATTTACCAAAGGATACTAGCAATAATTTTGTGTTAAAGGTAAGTGAACTAGCTACATTTTAATATTAAATTAAGGATATTTAATTCTAGAAAACAGCTAAATTTTAATGTTTAACGGTATTGTTTACAATTTTAATTGTCTTTGGCCCTGCGTATACCATGGTAGATGTTTCTAAATTTGAGGCCTAAGATGTAATGTAGCTAGTACATTTACTAGTTTATTTTCTTGAGTATTATAAATACGAGTCCAAAATCGACTTGTGTGAAACTTTTTATGAAAAACAAGGTGCAAAATTCAAAATATTATGCTAAAGTTTTACCTATTGGATGACTTTGTCTTATTTCTTTTCTTCGTTCAAGTAATTTTTTTCAGTTTGAACGTTAGTATAATAGCCAATAAAAGCTGAACTGAAATCGAAACATCTTCGTCGTCCATTTTGTATGTGCAAAATAAGCTGTAGCAATATGTAATCTTCGAAGAATTCAAAATGTTTCATCAACCAAAATCATTTAATCATTTAATCAACCTCAAATATTGTCTCACTTTGTTAATGAAAAATAACTCTCTCTGTTGGCCGATTTCTATATAGGAACATTACTCATTTTTTAAATAAGCGCATTCACCAAAAAATAATGTAGTGTGAACGCAATTCTTTAAAAAGTTTTCAACTAAACGTTCTTTGAAAAATTTAACAAATGTTTAAGATAAATATTTTAAAAATAGCTCTTTTTAAAAAATAGTTACGTAAGCCTTGAAAAACGCACCAGTGTAGCCTAGGCTTGAACTTGCAGTATCTTAGCCGATATTAATATTGTAACATTCTATGAAATGTATTTGAAAGGTTTTTGAATTCCTTACTACATTTAATGAAAACAATTTTTCTAATTCATTATTGCTTGCTCCCTTTTTTTAAACACAAGATTCCTTCGGTCACATGATGTCCTTCGGGCATCATTTTTGAAAAATTGTGTATAGACATGTAACTTGGGCCAAAGATAATACATATATATATATATACAATATATATATATAGATATCATATATATTACAAGATTTTTACAATGCTGAGCACTGACTGCACTGCATTCATTGTTAAAAAGGTTAAAAATTTTTCGGAGGTTTCAACCACGAAAAACTTGTAACCGATTGAATTTTTTGTAGGGGTTACGAAAAATTCGTGTTGTCCACGAAATAATTGGGGTTTAAAATACACTTTTTTGGTAACGCAAAATTTTTGGGGTTTAAACCCCATAAATTCTAATTTCGTTAGTCAAATTTGGGGGGTTCACACCCCAAGACTAATTTTTGGGGTTTAATCCCAAAATTTCAGTGTTCAAAAGTTTATTAGCAATGAAACTAGTAGTAAATCAAAATATGTTAAAAAATAATTTTTGTCCATAGTTTTACTGCGTTCACGGAAAATTTTAAAACTTATCGAATTAGTCGTAAATTGAAAATTATAAATTTAACAATATATATTTTATATATTATATATTTTTATTAATCGGCGAGGTTCGATAACTAAGTTTTAGTACGTCATATCAAATGTTTCAAAATCTTTTAAAGGTTTCTGCAAAAAAAATTTATCATCCATGCACTTAAATTAAACTTCGAAATATATTTGGTAGTTCCATTGTATTATTCATAGCTCGTAAGACACTTGGCTTGCGAGACAAAGTTCAATGGTTCGCTTCCCGTCTACAGCTTTTTATTTACTTCTAAAGAAGAAGATAAAACCATAAAATTCGGTGTTAAAACCCCAAAATTTGGTAGTTTAAACTCCACATAATAGGTAGAAGCAACCCCGTATTTATTGTTGTGCATATCGCACCAATTTTTTCGGGGCTTAATCCCAAAATCAGATGAAAAATTTGGGTTTTTTTCGCACGAAAAAAAGGTTATGATTTTTAACAGTGATTAACAGTTGTAAGGTTACGTAAACAAAAGCGAATTCACTGCCTAGTATTCGGCAACCAGCTAGGTAACGAGTAAGCAAATTAATTTTTTAAAACTGTAATAGAATCAAATGAAAAACCACTATACGACGTACCAAATTTTGACAGAATTTTTTTACAAAATTTGGGGACGATTGGTCATTTAGGGAAAAAACGTATATGGAAATACATAATGGACATTAAACCTTCTGAGATATACTACTACTACCCTACCCCTTATACCCCACACCCTAATATTGTTATAGTCCTTCGGTATATATACATATATACCCTTAGGGATAAGCTCCCGTGTTGCTGAGCTATCTATAATAGATTAGCGGATAGGTGTTCGACTGCCATCAGCAAGTTTAATGGTTCAAATCGCGTAGAGCGCATCTTTGTGATTTTCAATCACAAATTTTAATTGCTGGGATTTTGCCAATGTTAAAACCCTTTTATTCTTTAAATTCATTTCCCTAAATAATATTCATATCTGTTTATTTCCTAAAATGGCCTTTACAATACCGTTGAATGGGTTGTTATTAATTTTTAAAATGAGAAAATCAAACGAATATTTCTAAAACGAAATTTAAAACTCCTATTTTTAAAAACAAAAAAACCAAAAATGCGGCAGAACATAAAAAATATTTTTTTGGCCAATTATTTCCCCATTTCCCAATTTCTAAAAAAAAGATGATGTTAAAAGTTAATTAAAAAACATAAAACCTTAAAAAATAAAAACTAATTTAATGCTAACATAAATTTCGATGCAAGTAGGACAACTAAAGCTGGGTGTGTCATGCTATTTGGGATATCTCTATGGAAACATGCATTATGGACCCAGTAATCACAAATCCTGCATTGGATGCAATCGTCCTCTGTACCTGCGCTTTTACACAGCGTACACAGAACGATTGGTAGCTCTCGTGGTTTTTTTTCAACAGTGGCTAAGGGTACGAATGATTCAGAACAATCCACAACTTTGAATCTGGCTTGAAGCCTTGACGATCGTCGTGAACCTTTTATTATGAATTTGTCGTTTTTCCGCCTAGCTTTTGTTTCTTTCGCTTTTGGTCTGTAATGCAGATTTGAATAAGGTAAAACAGTCATGATACAGAATAAGAGTTAAAATTTCAAACACTGAAGGTGGAGCCTCCTTTGTCAGACTACTGTCTGTGCCCGTATTGGCACCAGATGGCCCCGGTGTTGGCAAGGACTAGTGTTGAAAATGTCCGATCCCAAAAAATTTTGTCTATACAAAAGGCTGAACAAATAGAAAATAACCACTTACATTTCCATATATTGACGATATTCTTCGTCAATATCTTCATCAAAATCCTCGATCACCTGCAGTTCCTTTTTCAAGAGATTTCCCCTTTTGTGCCCTGGTCTTCCGCTGCGAATGCCTGCAAGCTGCTTCATTGCTCTTTCTCTAGTAAGAATAGGATAGGGTAGATTTCGTTTTCTTGAAGATTTTTAAATTGTGGGAATAGGGCCAAAGTCTAGTTTTGAAGCAGGCCTATCCCTAGCAACTGGTGACATTTCTTAAAGCAAAAATTTCCAGTTAAAATTGGTTGGAAATCTTATCGTTTTTTACCTTACCTCCAATTTTACCAAAATATCTCTGAATAAGGTATTTCTACAAAGTGTACTACCCTATCCATGTCATTTAATCGACGGAATTCTTCGTAGACATTGCCTAGTTCTTCAGTTTTCAGAATTCTGATAAAACTGTAAATGATTGGCGAAATCCTTTTTTTGAATTCGGCCAGGACTGCGTGCCCAATCAAAATTGAAAAAGATTTTAAGACATATTTGGTGCAATTAAAAAAGGGCTTACGTATGACGACGTGTTCACACATAGATGACGAAAATCTTCAATGGTCGGGTTTTTGGAAACTGGTGTGTATCTAGACTGTGACTAAATTGTTTGGGTCAGAAAATTTGCCAGAAAATGCAATCAAGTGGAAAAATTGCTGAACTTACACAATCAGGAAATCCATCAGGAAAATTTTCTAGTGGCGAAGAAAAACGTTGTGGGGCGGCTAAATCCTCCAAGGATTCAACGATGAAGAGGGCATATCGACATCAGCCGCAAAGTACCCTTGACGTTCCACTTCTGGCTCTTGATTTCCATCGTCCTTAGCCAGACACAGACATTTAGAAAAGCTAAAGGCAAAAGCAGGCTTAGGATTCAAGCACAAGATTATAGAATACACCTTATTTATAATTACTCCACTACGTCGGGATTCCAGGGATACAAATCACAAACTCAGAACCCGTTTTGTCCATATTTAGGCGACAGATCTGCCCAAATTTCGTTAAGCAAAGGAATCGTGTTCTTTACGGTAACTTATTGTTAAGTTAAAAAAAATTCAATGCCAGGTGGCGTCTTCTCTTTGGCCATCCAGGGCTGCGACCGTTCGTAGGCAAAGATTTAGAAAGGGGGAAGGATCCATACAGAAGCTGAAACGGTGTGTGTGTGTGTAAACATCCCTTTTACAACCACTCAATCCCACGACCACCACAACTCGAGTCTCCGTCTCGATAGCTCAACATTCTTTTTCCCTTTCAACGCCGGTCCGTCGTCCGTTTCCCGGAAGCCGCCGTCGTCTCGCTCTCGTCATTCTCTTCCCCTTCCATTATCAAACTTCATGACCGGATCGTAACACTATGTTGTTTGCATATTTTCCTGACCACTCGTGAACTTTAGCTCTCCACAAGCCTTTTCAGGGCTTAAAGAGAGCAACATCACATGGCTGCAATTCGGATGTTAATATGGCTGCGGTGTTCATCCAGATACAGCGCTACGAGAAATAAAACCTTCTCGTCCTTCAGAGCTGGAACAAGCAACACACAAGCCAATGGCAAAATTCATCAGCTGTCATTCACCCGTTTTTGGTGCAAAAAACTTCAATGCCAGGTGGCGTCTTCTCCTTGGCCATCCAGGGCTGCGACCGTTCGTAGGGAAAGATTTAGAAAGGGGGAAGGATCCATCCAGAAGCTGAACGGTGGCCAAAATGGAAATACCAGTCTTAGCAGATACACGTCTTTACTTCCAAGTTCTGCTAAGACTTTTCCTTTTCGAAACCAGAAAAAACCTTTCGTCGCAGTTAAACGACCTCTCTGAGTCAGTAAATATTGCCCTCTAAACCATGATCACTATGAAAACAAAATATCCTTAGAATGTGAAAATCTTTGTGGTAGCTAGAAAGTGGGGCAGTTTAAGCTAGAGAGAGTGCAAAGGCAACCAGCTACAACAAAATTGCACAACAATGGTGACCAACTTGAAATATTCCTTAACATTATTAGCCCATTGCAGAAGGTCTTGATGAGTGATTTGGCTCTTCTCGGGATCCAAAATCTCCGCAGTTCTTATCGACAGGTTGTGCCGCTGCCTAAATTTCAGGAGCCATGTTTCTGCCGGTCGACTATTGTCCAATGAGGTGACCCTCTTCGCTTTGTTTAAGGTGTGCTGAACGAAATCCAACAACTCCTTGTCGGTCACGGGAAATCCAGCGTTGGCCATACTCCGGACCCAATTGGCAATGACATTTTCGTCTTCTTCCAACAGAACAGTTGGCCTTCTTCTTTTGTTTTTGATGGGGCCTTCCTCATGGGGCTCTCCTGCAACCTTTCAACAGCTTTAAGATCTTTCGACGCAAGTGAAGCAAAATCAAAATTAAGATTTGTGAATTACGGTGGCTCTATTCAATGTTAAGAAACCGAAATTACAGATACCTTTTCCCTGAGGGTAGATTTGGGAACGCCAAACATGCTGGCGATGCTTCTATAAGAGCCATTTCGGATCACATAAGTTGCAACCGCATTTTCCAGATTTTCAGTAGTATAAGCCATCTTTGAAAACAAATATGAACCCTTTGATTACAGAAAAATTGCTTGAAACAAATTTTTGAATATTCTAAGTTGCACTATATGCCATAAGAGCGAACTATAATTTCCTATCCGTGCAAGCAATCGAACCTCAGTTCAGCGAAACATGAAGCAAGCGCTTTACCACAGAGCTACTTTCCTCATGCTTTCTTATTCAGTTGTTATATCGTGTGATGCGGGTAAAAAATGTTGGAACCGATTTTTCAAACACGGCAACTAATTTAGAAAACAATTTTGGTCTCGGAAACTTTTAAAAAGTTATGAATGGCTACCTTAAGACACAATATTGCATTAAATTCATTTCATAGGCATAAAAAACTTGTCGCTTCTGGGGCCTGAACCACACAACATCGCGTTACTAGCCAAGTATTCTACCACACAGCTAACTAAAAAAGTGATTTTAGAAATTTTCCCGCTATGTCATGGTTATTGAAATTAGCCACACTATTTTACAGGCAATAAGATAGGGACTCAACAACAACAAATTAAAAATATTTTCTACATTCTAAACAATAATTAGTCCATTCCAAATTAAATACGTGTCATGCTAAAATAAAGGGATTAAAAAAGTTGGAAAATGTTGACCCATTTTACGAAATCTAATGAAAAATACAAGGGTCCGAAAAAGAAACGGTGTTTATCAAAACATTTTCCGTTTTAAATTTAATAGAACACATTAAAATTTTTCAATGCTTTAAAAATTCAAGAAACCTTATTGGCGTTGAACTTCAAAAATCAACCTATTCTTCCTTAACCTTCATCAAACTAGGCCGCCCTGGGAATGTTCTTGTCTGGTATTGCCTTTAATTCGAAGCTCATGCGTTTGAACACATCTTCGAGCATGAGTGAAAGCAGCGAGCTCACTAATTCTATACGCTTATTGCCAAAATAATCACATTCGTCAATTAACGTTGGATCATTTTCGGCTTGAATGACTCAGCGAATCATTTAAGCTAAATACATTGCTTTAGCTTTAAAGTTAAAATTGTCAACCTGTACAAAAGTTATAATTACGACATTGCGCATATACGAAGAAGAATAAAATCTTACCGGAACGTGGGCTAAAACTGCATTGCCAAGTATCTCTCAAGCCTCTTCCACTGACGCTTTCTTTGGACCTCCGAAGGATGGCTTTTTACGCAATTTGTTGCCCAAATGTCTGCAGTGGACAAATGCCAAAATAATATTATGTGTGTTAGCATTGAATAGTCTGAAGAAGTATTAGATATTTTAGTGGTTGTTGCTGAATAAAGATAGATGCACACACACATTCTTCTAAAGAAGGCGCAAATGCCTTATTATGCGATCTTCAGTACCAATCATCCGGACTATTATTTGATCAGCCAAAATCCTCATAGCTTTATAAACTATGATGACAGGTACAGTGGCTACCCAAAGTATGGGAACGCGCGAGAGAACCTTATGGGAAAAGGCGATTTTCGCGGCGCTCCCAAATACAGCGTATTCGTCGGAAAGAGACCAATTTTTTTTGTAGTGAGTTATAGGGGTCAGGTATTAGGTAATTTTTTTTAGATTTTTTTGATCACGGGGAGGGGTGTTTTTAATCCGAGCCCTAAGTATGGGAATACGTGAGAGAGCCTTATGGAAATGTGGCTACTTTCGCGACCTATTATTAGTGAACTATTTGTAATAAAACTACGGGAAAAGATGCAAAAAAAGAACTACGCTAGTTCTACAATATAAATCATTTTCAAATTTTTTCATTAAAATTTAACCCAATGAATTTTAATTTGAAAATCGAACTTTACAATTTATCCTTTTTTCCCCTTTCTTTCCGCACCTGCAGAGTTGTCATGTTTTCATATTCAGGGTGTTGTTCTCCCCATTGGGTTGGGAGACAAAACATCAACGTGTTTCATGAAATGCGCAGAAAACACCCGGAATATGAATTTAGGCGACAATAAGTCCTAGGCGAAAAATATTATTTTTCGTCTAAGTCCTCACTGTGTTCTAAGTCCTAATTGTTTTTAGGACTTAGAATTTTTCTTGTCACCGGTATAGCCGGTTCGAAGGACCAATTTCAGATTTTGACCTCTGAAGGGCCGGTCACTGCCGGCGCAGAGATTAAGGTCTTCGTCAACCGGTCTCTGTTTTCAGAGTCTGCCGGTCCTTAAACGGTCTCGAGTGGGGCGTAAATCCCGCTCGATTGGTGCGGCAAAGTTAACGGCCTAAGACAGGCCGTATCGGGCAAGACTTAGGGCGGTTAACGAGGCCGGGAAGCGCAAGTCTTACTTGCAGCGGTTGAAGGCAGGAAGTTGCGGGCGGAGGTCAGCGGTAGTGACGGCGGCGGTCGAGCAAGGGGCTTGACGAGAGCTGCTGACAGCGAGGGCGGACGGCAACGCTTCTGCGGCGGCGACACTGGCGAAGGCGGACGACGGCGGCAGAGCAACGACTGCGGGAACTTAGCGGCTGAACCTAGGGAAACTTTAGGGACATCAAAAAGAAACAACACGAGACGATGGTCGGTATGAAAGTGTGTGTATTGCGTGGATTTGACGACCCTTTTTATACCACAAAATTCATACACTGTTGGCGTTTTCAATAAATCAGATCGCGCTTGAATTGAGAAGAATAGAGGGCACCTGCAGCAGCTTTTGTGGTAGCGGCGGCAATCGAGTTCTTCACCGTTTACGGACACCTGCCTTCTCGCAGGTTGTTCTTCTCTGGGCCGTTGTTCCGACGTTGCACCTGTGGTGGATGTGGTCTTTCTGGCAGAAAAAGCATACCAGTTATCTTCCGAAGGTCGGTGCGGTGTTTGTGTTTAATTCTCCCGCTTGTTTCTGATGACCCTTGGCGTCTCGACTTTCGTCTGCCTCCCTTTGCCGAATTTCTCGCTCTAGGTCTTTCATGATCAATTCGAGTGTCACGTCTTTATCCCCCCATTTATCCCTCCATCGTCTGATGAGAGATCTTGGTAAGGCTGCTAAAATGTCCGGCACGAGATAGGTCTCGTGCGCGTCCATGTCCACTCCTAGACTTTTCAGGGCTGCGATGGTATTCTCTAATCCTTCATGTAGTTTTTGCCATTGCGATAGCGTGGTATATTCTGAGATCTTTGCGGCAACTAAGGCTTTCAATTCGGCGAGGTAGTGACGTTTGAGCCGTTTGTTGTCGCCGAACCTTTCCTCTAATTTTTTCAGTGCCTGCTCGTATTGGTCTCCCCCGTATTGCAGGTACGAGATCAATTCTGCGGCTTTTCCTCTCAGGCTCCCCCGGAGGTATTGGAACTTGTCTTCGCGGGTTAGGCTTGCGTCTTTGTGGAACATATCCCACGCTGTTCTCCAGCAGTTCCAGGCCGTGATCTCCCCGCTAAAGATCGGGAATGGTAGCGCTGGCCTTGTTGTGATCGTCGGTGTGGCGTTTTGTTCTGTCATTTGTTTTATATTTGTGACCTCGTCCTGTGCTAGGTCTAACTCCTCCCGGTCTTCTGCTCATTCTGCCGGCGTTGAGATTTTTGCCAGCCTGTCTGTGATCTCTGCAATTCTGTCCATCCTTGCTTGGACTCTTGCCGCGTATATTTTTCTCTCTTGCCTCGAACAGTTCCGTCTTAAGCGCATCTCTTTCGGTCACAAGGTCTAGCCTTGTGTCGCAGGTGCCCAAGATGAGTGATTGTGGGCTGCCTGCTATGGCGCTGACGACTGTCCCGGTGTTTGCTGCTATCCTTGTCTGGATGTCTTTGAGGATGTCTGCCTTCCATGCTTCCATCGCTTTCTTCAAATCTGATTTGACCTGTCCGGTTATGGCTGCGATGTCGCCGACCGATCTGGCCTTGGTGAGTTTGGTCTGCGATGTCTCTTATCTGGCTGTCCGTCCAGTCTGTCTGGTTTTGCAGCCTTGCGTCGATGGTGGCTATCCTCTGGCTTGTGGCGGCGTCTAGCCTTGTTGCGAAGTCGTTCGTTTTATTGCACTGGGCTTCCACCGACGAGAGGGTGCCATCTTATCTCGCGGTGAAGGCTTCCAGCGTCGCTATGCGATCTCTTGTCTGCTGCGTCCTCTTCTCGTCGAGCGCTGTGGCGTTCACCAGGTCGTCGTACGCCTTTTCGAGTATTTCTACCCGAGCTCTCAGCTTCTGTGCTTCTGTCTTAGTTACGTCTAACTCTACTTCCAACTCATCAAGTCGGTTTGCTGCTCCTGGATCCGCGCTGGATCTGGTCTTTACCGACCTTGGTTCCGTTGACATTATTATATATATTATTTCTCTAACAATGTCAGCGTTACAACAGAAATCTCAAGCCGAATAAGGGCTCCCCTTCGGGGATTCCAAAACCGCGTCCTCGTCGTCTGTTTGTATGCCGTGCTTCTTGAACTGTCGGGTAGCGGCGGCAATCGAGTTCTTCACCGTTTAGGGTGTGGGAACTCGATAGCTCCTACGGCTATGAGACTGTCTCTCCTAACGGCGGGAACCGCGTTCCCCTCCGCGAGTTTCGACTGCAACATCACGAGCTTTTTTTGGGTCTCAACAGGTGTCTCCATATACATGTAAACACACTATGGATTCTCCAATCTTTAGGTCGCGATCTTCCCCTTGATACTCTGCTGTCGAGCCCCCGCTGGACGGGACATTGAAGTCGGTTGTCCGGCTTCGGCTCGACTGGGACGGCCATTCCGAAGAAAGGTCCCCTTCTACGGCTGCTCAATAAAGAGCAGCCGTCTGAACTATTCTGGGTCCCGCCCGTCTTGCGGCGGTGAATGGGCTCCGCTGGTCGGAGTTTCCGACACATAGCATTCTCTTCCTAAAAATGGTAGACAGTAAAATGATTTGCGCGTTCAGATTTATTTTCCTTTTCTGGGTTTTTTTCTTTATGTGACTCTTCTCCAAACACAAAAAACTTACATAAATAATAATACTATAAGCATCGTAAAATTTTTAGTAATTTAAGGAACTTATCCTGTGGCACTTCCTGGCCAACAATTTCTTTTCGGGATTTTTCGCTACTTTCTTCCTCATTCTTTTTCTTTCAGACTTTCCTACAGGCGACAATATTGCACCTCCTGGCGAAGGAACCGATGGAGCAGATGAACCCGTTGCCTCTGGTAAATAGTGGTCCACATCTTTTCTCTTTAAAAAATTATTATTAAATGTCTTATGAGGTGAAATATTTAAAATATAAAAACATACCGCAATAGCAGTAGGATACAAGATGGTTGAATAAAGACAACGCTACCTCCTGTGCCAGCTCTACCTTTCCCCGGGCTTTTCATGGCCGGCAGGTTTAGACTCCCTGACCAGGTCAGCCTCCCCGTCAGGCTCAGCCTCGTTGGCCAGCAAAACTTCACCATATGGCAAAGCTTCGCCAACCGACTCAGCGTCACCGGACGGCTCAACCGCCATGGCCGGCTCAACGAAAACGGTTGCTCAAGTAAAACCTCATGTCGTTTTTTTTTACAGGTGTCTCCATATAGTAGGAAACGCACCAGGCCTGAGCCGATCATAGCTCAATTGGCTCTGACCTTCCGCTTCTGTTCATTTTTGTGTTGGTCCCCTTCAACGGTCTTGTCCTTTTCTCATGCTGGTCTCTTCTCTATTTGGAGCGGGTCTTCGTTGTCTCTTCCAGTGCTGCGGCTGTGCCCTTGCTCTTAGCCGTCAGCGTCTCTCTTCGTCCCGCCTGTCCGTTTGGTGACTTTAAGTCTGATCTGCCGGTATTTCCGATACTCCCCCCGGACGATCGTCAAACTGATAACCAGAAGACTCATCGTCCTCAAACGGACCTACGTTCGTGTGATCTTCAACTATCTGACCTGCATGGAGTTCCAGCGGGTACAGACATCTAAGATCTCTCGTTATCGGAATCGATCCAACTCCGCGCCACTTGTCTGCTATGAGCAATTTTACTCTCCTGGTTCTACCGTCTGTAGCGGGGATTAGCTTCACTACTCTCCCGCGTCTTGTTCTCTTGGCCGAGTCGTCATGGATCAAAAAGACTTGACCTACTTCCACCGTCTTTACGTGTTTTGGAATGGGGCAATGAAATTGTTGCAAATCGGACACGAATCCTGCGTAGAACCCTAGTAGAACAGGATATCTTCTAGATATCTTTAAGATATCTTCCTATCTTGCTAATGTCTCGTAAAATAAAGATATCTATAAAATATCTAATAGATATCTATAATAAGGTATCTAAACGAGATAGAGTGTAGCTATCTATAAAACATCTCATAATAGATATCTTTTGATTTTCTAAATATTCTTCTATTTTTTCTTCATGCTAATATTCAACTCATGTGACAACCAATTCTATTGTTAAGCGAAATAAAACGTGAGCATGAAATCAAATTGAATTTCTTCAAATGTATTTATGTATGTAAGAAAAATATACAGTGTGATTTGATTTGAAAATTATTCTGAATTAATTGGAGATTATTTTGAGCATAAATAGCTTCCATTTTGCAGCTATATGGGGACAATTTCTTTGGGAGAATCCATGGCTTCTGCCTAAAACGAGACGAACGTTATAATATTAACACAAAAACTTAAAGCATTTTAAATTACCTGCATTTTACTTACTGCATTCTACTTCAGCAACACTTAGAGTTCTGCCATCAACTGCATCATTACGTTCATCAACCGCATCAATAGGTTCATCAACCGCATCACTTACTTCTTCTTCCAATAAATGCATATGTTCTTCAATAAATGTTCTAACTCTTCTAGATCTTTGTCTCGGTCCCACAACATCCTTTTGCTTGCGCTTTGACATTTTAGATTACAATGTCAACTTAAACTACCGTTGACTAAGTTAGACTTAAAGAAGACTTAAACTACCCTTGGAAGAAGCAAAAAATTTGAAATACCAGTAAGAAACAATAAACTTAGTGTTCTGGTTATTTCTAAATAAAATTGGAAGCATAAATGGAAGTAACCTTGAATATAGTGGGAAGCATCCAAGCATGTATATGAATGTTTGACGTAGGGATTTCCTCTTCAGAACTACAAGTAGAAAGATAGACGCTGCTTCATTTATACCTAAATGCAAAGGAAACAGTTACATCAAATAAAGGTTTGCTAAAAATTACGTAGCTTTAAACTTTGTTGATAACCTTTTGGCCATGCTTTTGGCTATCATAACAATCTACAAGATGTTGGAAATAGGCAGACAACAACAATAGGCAACAACAACAAGACTTAAGTCTTCCCAACAGCTCTCTACGATGTTTCGTCTCAGCTTCTCTCTCTTTGAAGGAGTGATTCGGTCCGAATACTCTCTCACTCGTCTTCAGCCAAGTACGTCAACGGTCTTGTGTTGATAGTATCCTCAATTTCCGTCAACACTGTATGGAATAGGTCGTATTCCATACAATCGCTCCCATACGTCTTGTACAGCAACCGTTTCACGTTCTGCACCATTCTCACCCAAAACCGGGTCGTCTTCATTGGCTATTTTAGCGAATAAACCGATGTTAAATATGTCTCTGTTATTAGCTGACAAACCGATCCCGCATCTTATATCACCTTGTTATTAGCGGCTCCAACCGCTAATAGTCAAATTTTATTAGCTGTTGGAGTCGCTAATAACAAGGCGATATCATACAAATATTCTTAGATTCTTGAATCTATTTGCTGTTCCAACCGCTAACAAAATGTATTTATTAGCTGTTGGAGTCGCTATTAACAAGGTGATATCATATAAATATTCTTAGATTCTTCAACCTATTTGCTGTTCCAACCGCTAAAAAAATGTATTTATTAGCTGTTGGAGTCGCTAATAACAAGGTGATATCATATAAATATTCTTAGATTCTTGAACCTATTTGCTGTTCCAACCGCTAACAAAATGTATTTATTAGCTGTTGGAGTCACTAATACCTTTATTGAAAACTAATGATTAACGAAACCATTGTGGAATAGTAAAAAATAATTCTTTCAAAATTAAAAATTCTAGATTGATTTATTTCCGAGTTCAAACGACCCACCATGATAGAGAACAATGCAAAAAAAGGTCACTAACAAATTAAACCAAAAGAAAACAATGAAAAAAGTTATTCAATCACCAATTAAACAGAATAAAATACGAGAATAACTGAAATCCCAGAAGTGAATTGTCAATTAATTCAAGGAAAACGCCGAAAGCTGAACTGTGGGAATAAGAGTTTTCTGCTATGCTTATGATAGCAATTTATCATATTAATAAAAACAACGCCGTTCGATGACAAACTTCCCCTCCCCCCCAAAAAAATAAGAAAACAAACGCGAGCACACATATACAACTCAACAAATGAATTGTCTTTCAAAATTAGGAGAACTAAACTGTAGCCGTAAAGGTTATCTACGCAGAACTATGTGAAGAAGAGCTTCCTGCTCGTTTCTTCTTAAGTTGCTGGTTCACTGAATCTTATTGTGTCTGCTGAAAGGTCGGGTATGATCACTGAGTTATTTTTCCATTTTTTGTAATTCGCAACGTACTCTCCTTCGTCGTTAATCCTCTCAATTGTCGCTTCACACCAACCGTGTTGGTTTGTTTTAGCTCCTTTTTTCGTTGTTGTCTTTACCCAAATGGTTTTTCCAATCATTTGCATCATCACGCCTTTTACACCAACGTTCTCGGTTTCTTCATTTCGTTTTTTCAGACGCTTACTCTGACGAATACTTTCCTCATTTTTACGTTTGGATTTTTCTGTACTGTACTCTTTCTGTACTCTTGTTCTCTTTTTTTAAGGACTCGGTCATGACGAGAAGGACTGCCGCAACAAGTATCGGAAACTCCGCAGGATCAGACTCAAAGCCACCAAACGGGCAGACGGGACGAAGAGAGATGCTGACGGGTAAGACCAAGGGCACAGCCGGAGAACGGGAGGAGACAGCAAAGACCCGCTCCAAGTAGAATAGAAACCGACAAGAGAAAAGACAAGACCGGTGAAGGGAGCCGAGAGAAAAACAAACGGAAGCAGAAGGCTGGAGACGATTGATATAAGATCGATTCGGGTCTGATGCGTTTTCTATTATATGGAGACATCTGTCAAGACCAAAAAAAACGACGTGAGGTTTTAGCATAAACACGCGGGAAGAAGACGGCTTTAGGCCGCCAGACAGTTGAGAAGAAGCCGGAAGGCAATCGATTATCGAGCGACGATTACCGCCGGCGCGACAGTGGTTTAAGCAGGTGCCCCCTATTTGTGAATGATTTTTGCACTCAATTAATTATTTTTATCTTGGCAACTGTGCAGTTTTTCATGTATATAAGGGGAAGCAAGTTCCCAGCAATACACGCATTTTCTCACCGACTATTTTGTCAAAAGGTTCTCTCTCTTCCTCTAGGAAACGACGTAAGGGTCACCACTACCGCAAGCTCACCCAGGACCGCAGTCATTGAACGAACAAGTACGTACGCCCAGTAGCCGCGTAGGAGAGACTTGACCGGACTTGACCGGCCTAGTGGACCTGACCAGCGGACGAATTTACGACTCGCCCGCGTTAAGCCTCTGCCCGCCCGGCACTTTCTTACACACGCAGCCGAGAAGCGGGGTATCTCCTCTGAGCCAGCAGTAACTGGCCCTTCGGAGACGCAATTCTGAGATTGGTCCATCAATCCGGTCAAAGACCGGGAGGAAAAATTCAAAGGCCCATACTTGAAAAGTCGGACTTTGAAAAAATTGAATAAATTATGCAAGGAAGAAAAACAATATTTTTCTCAAAGGACTTAGAAATTTTTTCGCTCTTCTCGTTTCAGTGTCGGAAAACATCCGCACGCCCGAAGAGGAAGCCGTTTACCAGAAATTGGAGCCTTAGAGTCGGGAAATCCTCGGTCTCTTTGGGTTGGCCTGGACAGGTGCGTTCCAAGGGAGATGTTTAGGAGACTTGGCTTGAGAGAGCCGTTTCCCCCCAAAGCATCCGCCCCGACGCCAGTTCCAAAAGCAAAAACCGCCAACCTCCTCACGCTACACGCCTTACCCGAAAACTTCCGATTTGAAGTTTTTGAGTCCGGCCAAAAAAGCAGAGTTGGAGGCGGTACAAAAAGTGAAAGAAGAGCACGCTTTAGCGGTGCTGGTAGCACAAAGAAAGCAGAGGGAGGCCCCAGAAGTGTTTGATCAGGAAGGAGAGGGAGGAATTGGAGCAGCGAGAGGCTGAATTGGCACTTACTGCTGTAGCCGTAGTCCAGACGGAAGGCCAGACGGACGCACGGGTGAAACTTCTGGAAGACAAGGAGAAAACGATAAAGTCGAGACTGGAAGACCTGGTAGAGAAGAAAATAAACGATTCAATACTAGGCGGAAAGTTGAGACAGGAGCTAAAGAAGACAGTGGAGGCGATCAAGTTCGAGATACTGAACAACCTGAGAAACGATGTGGCCAACGCCTCGTTGACAGGTCCCGACCCAGACCAGAAACCAAGGAGCGGAAGCCTAAGAAGTACGAGCGGAATGGTAACGAAAGCGGCGAACAGGAAAGCGCAATCGGCCAGAGCGGAGGCCAGATGCGAGAAATTGAGGGAGATCAAGGATAAACTCGTAAAGATATCATCTGCGGCGGAGAGGGTCGGAGACCGCGAGCAGATGGATCTAGCGATGGATGAGATATCAGGGATAAAGCATTTGATGGAAAACAAAGCGGCAAAAACAAATGCAACGGCGGTGGCAAAACCAGCGCTGCCGTTACCAGTGTTCAGCGGAGAGATAACCGCCTGGACAAGCTGGAGAGCAGCCTGGGAGACCTACGACGATAACCCCAGACTGACACAAGAAGAGAAGTTCTGATATCTCCGCGGATGCCTGAAAGATAAAGCCGCGGAGTTGGTAGCATACCTCGAATATGGAACGGACAAGTATGGGACAGCACTGACGAAGCTGGAAGAAAGATTCGGCGATGAGAAAAAACTAAAAGCCGTTACATGATGGAGCTAAAGACACTCACGGCCACGAAGGTGAGCGAGAACACCGCTCTACCGCAGTGGCAGAAGTTGTATGACGGGATTATGAATGCAAGGGCGGTGTAGAGAAGTCTGAACGTCGACCTAGCAGCCCACGAATCATACCTGGTGCCGGAGCTGCTCAAATCGCTGCCAAGGGGCTCCGGTAAACAGGTGGAGAGATAAGTGGGAAGACGTTGAACCCAATATGAATTGGGTTATGAAGCCGTTGGAACGAGAAATCCGCAATAGACAGTCAGACGAGGTGGCGAACAGAGGAAACTCGGACAAGTCGGCGGAAGGGGCAGCAGCAGCATCCGTCCCGAAAGGGGAGAGGCTGTTGGTCTGCTGCTTCTGCCAAAAAGATCATCTGCACCACAGGTGCAACGTTGGAAGCCGATCTCAAAGAAGTGCGAAGTGCGAGGAAGAAGGGCGGTGTTTTAAATGCTTAGCCCGGTCACACAAAACAGAGCACTGCATATCAAAGATACAATGCAGAAACTGCGGCAGCACGGATAGTCCCGCGGTCTGCGTAGTAAGACCAAAGGGCTCAGGGCAGCAGCAGACAAGACCAGACACAGAATTTTTTCCCCACAAAGAAAAACAGTGAAAATTGATGCCACAACCTTAGCGGTAAGAACCGAAACAAAGCCCGGCATACTACCGCAGAGAGCGTAACGATGGAGGTAATTGCGAGGGAATTCCTGGCAAAGAGCTCGAGGGTAAGACCTACAGCTCTCGCGAAACAAATGTTGAGTGACGGGAAGCAGTTAGCCGACGCACGTTACAACAAACCTCATGACAACGGGAAATTCTACGTCATAGTCGGGTGCGATTACATCTGGTCCATTCTGAAGCACCAGACATTCGCAGGGCTGGAAGGTCTGGTAGGATGTGCAAGCAGAATGGGCTGGCTGATATTCGGCACAGGCGACCAAGATACGAAGAAGGAAACGAATGTGAATGTGGCGAGAGTGGCCCCTGAGAGATCGGTAACAGACTTCAAGGAGTTCTGGAGCCTGGAACACATGGGGATAACCCAAGAGGAAAAAGAAGAACCGGGATTCTTGGAGGCATACCAAGAGTCAGTAATGAGTCCGGAAGATGGGAGGTACGAAGTACTCTTCCCAATCACGGCGGAAGCAAGGAGGATTGAGTCGAATCTGGGTATTGCCAAGATCCCACTCAAGGGACTCCTGAGAAAGATGACGGTAGAAGAAAGAGAGAAATACGACGAGATATTCAGGCAATACCTGAAGGATGGGTACATCGAAAAGGCAGATCCGAACTTCGACGGATCATGCACATATCTGCCGCACAGACCGGTAATCCGGGCTACGGCAGAAACGACAAAGATACGGCCAGTATTTGACGGGTCAGCGCATATGAGGGAGAGCCCAAGCATAAATGATGCGATAGAGACCGGACCGAACTTGAACCCTGAGGTGTTGGCTGTCCTGCTGCGATTCCGGCAACACCGGATCGCGTGGACAGCGGATATTACTCAGGCGTTTCTACAGATAATGATCCGCAAAGAACAGGAGCAAATGATCACGACCTCCGGATTGGATGAAATAACTTCTTTTAGCTATTAATAAGGTAAATCAAAAATTAATTTACCAATCCGGGATTCCGATTGGCTAAAATTTATATTTTAAATAATAGAAGAAAATCGTAAAAGCTAACCAAGTCCCGATGGCTTTTGGCTAACATTAGGTGGCACCTGGCCGTTAGAGGACCCAGCTGGAAAGCCGAGAAGGAGCCGGTGGAAAAAAGTTGAATTTTGGAAATGAAATAATAGTTGGCATTAGCATTGCTTTTCTATATATAGGGGAGGCTATCTCTCCGAAATTGATATGAAAACTAATTTTAAAGTCCCTATGGCTCTCGGGGTGAAAGCTGGGCGGCAGTTGGTAGCCGAGCTGCCACCTGGTTTATTCAAGAAGCCGGATGGTAATGACCATGAAAATGTTTGCCATCACCCCCGGCGATGGGAGGAGCTTATTCTCGAATGGACACTAGCATCACCACCAAAGGCTCTTGGAACTTCGTTTAACAATCGTCAACAAAACCATTAGTTGTCGTTAAAGCGTCTTGACGTTAGCAGAGTCATAGAGACGATGGTTCGCGAGCTATGGGAAAATTTCCCATAAGCCATTGGAGGCTGGGGCAGTCACGTGTTATTTTGCTCCTCCCCTTTTGCCTTTGAAAGTGCTGCCACCTAAGAATAAAATGCATGTAGAAAATATTTACCCTAATCGAGATCAGAAAAATGTACGAAATTGATAACAATAAATAGCTCAGTGGTCAAGGAGCCTGCTTGCAGCATCAGTTATGATTGGTCATGAGTTCAAATCCCGCCTACTTATTTTCCTTTTTTCGTTTCATTCAATGGTATCTAGTCTACCAATGCAAATGGACAAATGGTAGAAGATGATCTACTTTACTCTCCTTTTTTAAAAATTGCGGTTTTCCGTCGAAATGGTAGCCAAAGGTAGTGAAAAAGTAGAAATAAAAAATAGAAAGTGTTGTATGAGTAAAACGGTGTAATAAAGGCTTTCCAAAATAATAATAATTTCAAAGTTAAAACAGAAAAGATTTAACTAGTTAATTTGTACAAGCGCTTAACAGACGGGACATATGAAACCGTGTTTGGGACTTGTTGGGTAAAGCGCAAAGCTATCAAACTCAACCCTGATTGGTTTCTGCGAGTCATGTGTGCAAGAAGCCCCGCCCTTATCCGCTAGGTGGCAATAGTGTCAGAGGCAAAAAGTTGCCTCAACGGCTTATGGGAAATTTTCCTATAGCTCGCGAACCATCCTCTCTATGACTCTGACGTTCTTTTGACGTGAGTTCTTTTTACTTTTCTAGTTATTACAATTCAACAAAGCTGAGTAGTTAACGCATTTGGCAAAAATAGCACAGTATGTGAGAAGAGGTGTCAGGTTCAAACCACACTAACCTAACCGAATTTTTTTTATTTTTCAGTGATAGCATCATTTTATGCTATGATAACATTAAAGTAACAAAAAATAATTACTTTCATTGTATTCATACAAAAACGCAATTGTTATCTTTATTTTTTAAAAAGCGTGTCTATATTTGGAAAAGTGTTGTTTTTCGACACAAGTAGAACGCGCTCTAGTCCATTCTAAGTAGGAAACAAGACTTTAAAGAAAAATCAGAATCGATATTCAAATTTCTAGTTTTAGTATCGTAAGATGACGCAATTTGTTGATGGTTATTTCCAGCAAAGAAAAAAATGATGATGCTCACTTGGTTGCTGAAAATTTATTCTCTCTAAATTGATTTAAGAAATTTAAAAAATCAACATAAACCATTAAACATTTCGTGGACAATATTTCGCAAGATGTCCTTTCCTTTTGCACTGAAAAAACAAACAAAACAAATTTGATGACCATACAACGACGATACAAGAACCATCTAAGAGGGTCTACAACTGCAACTTTCCCTAAGGGTATTGAGTCCTTTAATACTGTGTAGTCCTATGTTCACAAACAGTTTAGTTAATATAAATATCGGTCATTAGATTTTCATAGGGGCCGTCCATAAAGTATGTCACGCAAAAGGGGGGGAGGGGTGAGGGTACGGAAAAGTGTGAAGGTTTGTGACATGGGGGGTGGGGGAGTTTGAAAATGTGACGTCACGTTAATTTCAGTGATTTCATGGTAGGTGGCGCTAGTGTCTCAGAATGAAACTTCCCCAATTCGGGGCAATTTTTACCCTAGACACACGCCAGACAGTCCAGTCTCGCCCTAAGTCCCTTTTAAATTTGTTTTTTATCTATTCATTTAAGGTCTCACTGAATCTATCTTCATCAAGGGAGAAATCAAGCAAAGGAAAACAGACTTTATTTTTGATTTATTTATGTAGGGGGTGGGGTAGAAAATATGTGACGTATTTGATGGGGAGGGGTCTCGTCCGTGTGACATGGGGTGACAAAGGGGGGAGGTTAAAAAAAAGGTTAAAATTAAAACTAATTTCATTATTAATTAACTAGTGATGAAAAAACTACTTACAGCAATGTAGAAGCTCGTTTTTTCGCCGCATGAAACTCCCGAGCTAAGCGGTGCATTTTGCAATTTTTGTCTGCGACCCATTCGCTGGATTCGAGTGGCTAGTCTTAAAACTTAACGAGTTCGTTTTTTTTCTTTTTTCCATCACTAATCTAACGTAAATGGAAAAATATAATAATTAGGCGTTGAAAATAAAACAAGATGTATAAGAAATAAACTTACTTTTTCTCGATTATCTTTTTTACATCGTATTCCATTTCCATTTCAGCTAGAAGAGTTCTTTTCCTTTCCTTAAAACATATTAACATTGAATATAGTTACCTTAAATAATCGGAAATTAAAGATTTACAGTTACTGCAATTGGCCCAGTCGGTCCATTCGGGCTCCTCATAGTTCACGTACTTCAGCAAGTACTGAACCAACCGGCGTCCATTTGGGTATCTCTGAATTCTTAGTTGGTTAGGGAAAGTTAGTTTATGACACAATAAAACAGTAAGCAAACAAAAAACTTACATTCTTCCACAAAGATCCTCAACCTCGAATTCTTCAAACATCTGAGGTACAGCACTTTTTGTACGGTACTGCTTGGGACGTGGCATTTTTTTCGGCGTCAAACAACAGACTAAAAACAATACCTAAGGGATAGGCGCGTAGCACTCTCTTCCTAAAAATGGTAGATGTTTGGTTCGGTGAGTTGGAGAAAAAGCTCCCCGATCCCGACCCGATCCAGACTCCTACTCCACGTCGTCCAGCCATTCCATCTTCACCACCCTCCCCCACTCACTGTTGACAATATCAGTGAAACATATATAATCAATATCAGTATATATATCAATCAATAATTGGTAGACAGTAGAATGATTTGCGTGTACAGATTTATTTTCCTTTTCTGGGCTTTTTTTCCTTATGTGACTTTTCTCCAAACACAAAAAATTTACATAAATAATAACACTATAAACATCGTAAAAATTCTTAGTAATTTAAGGAACTTACCCTGTGTCACTTCCTGGTCAACAATTTCTTTCCGGGATTTTTCGCTACTTTCTTCCTCCTTCGTTTTCTTTCGGACTCTCCTACCACTTCTTCTTTCGGACTCCGCGCCACTTGTCTGCTATGAGCAATTTTACTCTCCTGGTTCTACCGTCTGTACCGGGGATTAGCTTCACCACTCTCCCGGTTTTCCGTCTTGTTCTCTTGGCCGAGTCGTCATGGATTAATACGACTTGGCCTACTTCCACCGTCTTTACGTGTTTCGGAGTGGGGCAATGAAATTGTTCCAAATCGGACATGAATCCTGCGTAGAAGATTTCCCACCAGCCCTCTACGATGTTTCGTCTCAGCTTATCTCTCTTTGAAGGAGTGATTCGGTCCAAATACTCTCTCTCTTCATCGTCCACTGGGTGCTTCTGTTGTTGTCGGAACCCCGACACTAATTGTTTCGGTGTGAGCCGTTCCACGTCGTCTTCAGCCAAGTACGTCAACGGTCTTGAGTTGATAGTATCCACAATTACCGTCAACACTGTATGGAATAGGTCGTAGTCCATACAATCGCTCCCATACGTCTTGTACATCAACCGTTTCATGGTCTTCACCATTCTCTCCTAAAACCCGTTATCGGGACAAAGCGCTCTCGGGTAATCCCTCCTTGCGAAGAATATACGCAACGCAAGGATGAATGCCGAGGTGTCTAGTTCCGTCGAAACCTCAAGGTGTACCGCCCTTGTAACCGCGCACGTGAACAGGCACACATATGCCTTTGTCTTGTGTCCGCTTTTGGCTGGCGCCTCTATCGGGAATGGACCTGCAAAGTCTACTCTCGTTATGGTTAACGGGTCCTACCTTTGGCATCTCATGCATCTACTCGTCTCTCTTTTTTATCGCCTGTCTTATTCTCAGTATCCAATAGTCTCGTCTCAGGACAACTACAATCGTTTTTAACCCTGTGTATTTAAGTCGAAGGTGGGTCTGTTTTATAAGCCTACGTGTCACGTAGTGCTCGTTTGGGAGCAGAATGAGCAGACTCTTCCTGTTGTACTCCATCTAATTCTGATGCCAACCCTTACATCTCAAGAGTCGGGTCTTCTCGTCCCACACTAAGCCCAGTTTCCTGAGGTCTTTGGGTATTTCCTTTTTTCCTTCATGGAGGTCTCCCAACACGGTCTCGTATCGATCCGATTGCGCGTGTCTAGATAGTTGGAGGATCGCTTCTTGCGTCTCTTCTACGGACAGTGTTGGGAACTCCCGCGTTTTCCCTCGGTGTCTTATCAACGCCTTTGGGGTCTTGGGACTCTCTTCTCCTTTAAGCCGCTTTATCGCTCTCAGCACCGTGACCAACACTCGAATCATGGTACGTAGTGTGCTGAACCTCTGATACCATGGTTCTTCCATCGCCACCGTGCATTGAGTTACCGCCAACGGACCTCCTTCATATGCTTCTCTGTCGCGTGTTGTTGTGTTTGGGGCCACCTTTCGGTGTGTAGAAGCCAGGGTGGCCCTTCCCACCATTCGCTTTGCTTATCCAACAGCGCTGCTGTTGCCCCTCTGAGGCCACATCTGCCGGGCTCTGAGTCCCTGGGCAATGCCTTATTCCTTTGACATCAAATGACTCTGTTGTGGACCAACTGCTTCCATCTGCCGTCTTCGCCTTTAATCCACCAGAAGGCTATTGCCGAGTCTATCCACAGCAACTTCTTTTGAACCCTCGGTACACCGATTGCTCTTTCTACATACTGGCCGAGTCTAGTTGCACGCAGTCCGCTTAGTACTTCAAGCCTCGGGATGGACACCGACCTCTTCAGGTCTGGTTCTATCCTGTAAACAGCATCTGCGTTCTTGTCCTTCCCTTGAGGTTTACCACCACATTTTATGCGTCATAACTGGCGTCGCAAAACATGTGCAGCTCCCCCTCGTGGATCCAATGCGGTTTCTTGGTGTTTTTCAACTCCATTAGCCCGTCTATGAACGTCTTCCAGTGCGGGACCACATCGATTGGCACCGGTTCATCCCACCCAGTCCTTGCTATCCATACCTTCTGTATGATTAGCTTTCCGACTAGCGTCACTGGAGCAACTAGCCCTAGAGGATCGAAGATCTTTAGGGCTAAGCTGAACAGCTTCCGCTTGGTTGGTCTTTCTCCAATCTCTTGTGCTTTTTGTACGATCTGAGTGGGATCGAAAAGGAACTCGTCCATTATCGGATCCCACATCATACCCAACGTCTTGGTCGTTGGTTTCCCGTCATTCACTACGTTCGTGACCGTTCGTTTGAAATTGAGTTCCGGCAAACTTCTTGCCAACTCTTCGCTCTTCGTAGTCCATTTGCACAGCTCCATTCTAGCGTCTTGGAATATCCGATTCGCCTCCCTGATTCTTTTCTCTGCTTCGTCTTCCGAGCTTTCTCCGCCCAGCCAGTCGTCCACATATAGCTGCTGTTGAAGCTGCTTTGCCGTCTCCGGGTACTCTTTTTCAAACCCCTTCAAGTGCTTTAGAACCACTGTTTTCAGGATGAACAGGCTGCAGAGGCCAAACGGCACTTTCTTCAAGCGATGTTCAACCTCTGTGGTTCTTCTTTCCTCGGGTCATCTATCATCAAGAACCGGATCATTTGTTCCTGCTCTTGCGGATCCCGATCTGTAAGAACGCCTGAGTAATATCTGCCGTCCATGCGACCCGGTGTTGCCGGAACCGCAGCGCGACAGCTAAAACTTCTTGCACGTTTATCCGCTCTACGACGCCTTCCTCCGCTCTCGTGGTGCGTCTCGTCTCCATCTCTTTCTTCCCTTTTTATTTAAAAGGTACCAAACAAGTTTTTTCCGTTTAACTTTTGTATTTTTGCTCAGCAATGTACAACCTAACAGGTATGATATAGCTCAACAGGAACAACCGGCAGTTTTAAGCAGAATATGGGCTTCCGGTTGGTGCCTTTAGCGCAGCTTCTTCGTCGCTAGTGGTCTGGAGTCCATGCTCCTTGAACTGCTGGGCCAGGGCTTCTGACGCCGCCTTCTTCGTTTTATCTTTAGAGTCTCGCTTCTCCCACTTGTAACTCCTCGTACTCCGTGTGCTTTTCGGAGATTGCCGGTGTTTCTTTTTGTCGGAGCCGCTCCTCTTCTTGTGCTCCCCTTGCTCGGGCGTCCTTTCCCTGCTGAGTCTTGCTTTGTCGGCTGAAACCTCTAGGTCGGGAACTGATGAAGATGATCGGGTTGGAGTGTAAGGTTTTCGGCACTTGGTGGCGAGCGACAACCTCCGTGCTACGGCGGAGAATGCCAACTTAACTTCCCGTTGTTCCAGTTCTTCCCACTCCTTACAGATCAGGCACTTTTGCGTGAAGTATGCCTCAGTCTCTGTCGCCTCCCTTTCTTTTCTTTGAGCCACTAGGACCGCTAGTGCGTGCGTGCGACTTTGAGTCTGATCTGTCGGAGTTTCCGACAGTTATCTCCCCGGGGTATTCTCGGACAGGTGCAATGGTGCATGTACCAGGATAGACGGGGTATTTACATGAGGATGGGATGGATCAAATTTTTTTTGAAATTTACATAGATGAAGATAAGGGAAATAATAAGAAAAACAAAATTTGGTAAATGTAGCTTAAAAGATGAAGATATTTTATAATGCAGAAAAAAATTTAATTTAAGATAAGGACCAGATAGATGTGGGTGGAACTAAATAATTCGATAATAAAAAATTTGGATTTATCGCCCATTTTCCGTAATTTTTTGCAATGGAAAGTCAATAAATGATCTTACAGTTTGTTTTCAGGTCATAAAAAACATATAGGGCTGTTCGACATCTTTTTTAACATTTGTTGCCATCGTGGCAACGCAGCCATCGATGATAGATTTCGTCTGCTAGACTGCTACGAGAGAATTGTGATCGGTAGTTAAACAATTAACTACCGAGTAATCGGTAGTTAAACAATTAACGTACAGATCACAATTCTGTTGTAGCAGACGAAAACTATCATCGATTGCTGCGTTGCCACGATGGCAACAAATGTTAAAAAAGATGTCGAACAGCCCTATAGGCCCATCCCATATACGCCTCTTTGATGTCTAACTTCACCCCCAAAAATTGTCCAAAGTGACTCCAATGCACCACCTCCTCCCAAAATTAAATTGTGACTGAACTTCATTACCTAAAATTTGTTTTTTTATGTTGCAGTGCACACAAATGAATTATCTATATCGAGGATATTAGTTTTCTTTTTGCTTTAAAGTCTTGGAAACTACGCTAAATTCAACGTGGAAAAAATTTTAATATTTATATTCAAATTTTTTTTTTTAATAACTGAAGAAAAAACCATAGGATATTAATGAGACTACGCACAGTTCAAGCTAACACTAAATCTTATAACATGTCAAAAATTTAGATTTAAAAAAATCCTACTATTTTTTTGCCACTGTCTAGTATGGTACAGTGTCCAACATAGGTATGTTGTTTATTACCTAGTGTCTAACTGTTTTAAATCACTAACAACTTGAGAAATTGTTCAACTATAAAAAAGAAGTCCTTAAGAGACCCTGTTAAAAAAGGTGTGGTTTTTCTAAGATGGCGGATAGCAAACTTGCCAGACTACAGGAATCCTAATATCCACATTCTGCAAGGCTAAATGGTTGAGCATGTAGCTGTTATGTGGAGGTTTAAAGGTTCGATTCCTGACAAAAATACCATGTATAATGAGAAAAAAATGGGACTAATGTGTTGTTTGCCTAATAAAATATTTTTTCTGAAAAATAAAGCCTTAAAAATATTCCATCGTTGTTACAAGTATTAGCTCTAGATTACATAGACATACAGTAAATGAAATGATAAAATGTGTGGCTCTATGAACGAGCGTCGGTGTAGTTAGCAGCAGATCTAAGATCGAAGGGACGCCTGTCGTCACAAGTTGATCCCAAGGGACTACTGAATAGGATTGATTAAAAAGTCTTCTTTTGTTCATCCAGATCAAGTAATCATTGGTATAAATAAAGTAAATTAATATTGGGCAATACTTCACATGAAATTTACATGAGACAAACATGGGTTTGGTAAGCTACTTGGAAAATGAGCCATGAGGCTGAGTTTTTTCAAATCTAGCAATGAATTAATTCTTTTATTATTTATTTAGTAATTTTGTAATAAAACAATACTGATTGTTTTACAACAGAAATTTTGTTCTCCAGATTTTGTTTTGCAGACAGCATTTTTGTGCTTGAGATTTTTGTAAATTTAACTTAACTTAAAATTTGGAAATTTGGAAATTTTTTATTTATTGATGTGAAACATGCAACCCTGAAGTGTTTCAAGTTGCAGATAATAGATGTTGATCATTGTAGTTCAATCGGTTCTGACAAACTGATGTGCGTAAAGTTTATTTGGACAACAAAAACTTGTTGTGGTACTGCTGATCTGTTCATTTCATTTTTAAATTAGCCAATTTAATAATTCAGTTGTTATCCAGTAGAACTAAAAATAGTGTATTTTATCATAGCGCTATAATTAACTTTACCAACATAACTGGACTTTTTCTGTCTGACACTCTTGAAGCAGACTTCTTACAAAATGCAGGCAATCCAGCCACGTGAATACGACCTGTCATCACGGCCACTTACACAACCGCCATCATCAGAACCCCTAAGAAAGGATGAGTTAGATTACGAAGTGGAAGACATTTTAGACAAAAAGTAAGTTTTTTTTCTTCTATTTATTTGATTTCGTTTTCTTTATTATATTAATTCTAATATAGACTGGTCACTGATGAGAGGAAAAGAAAACGAGTTTGGTTCCTTGTAAAATTCAAGGACAACCCTCCCTCCGCAAATGAATGAGTTGAGACCAGAAACAGCAATATGCAAAAACTGGTTCTCAGGTATCATGCATCTCAAAAAGCTGCAACGATGTAAGTAGGAATATAGGATATGTTTTTCTTTTTAGACAATTAATTTAAATTATAAATTAGAATGACTCAATAACAAGTATATTTTTTAAACTCTAGCCAAACTTCTAGGCCAATAAAGGTTGAGCTTCGTCCACCTCTTCCATCAACACCCATACAAGGACCTGCCCCTGCTGAAGTGTTGTAAGTAATTAATTTTTTCCCCGACTAATTCTGTCTACCTCAAAACCCCAAGGAAGGATGAAATAGACTACGAGGTGGAAGAAATTTAAGACAAAAAGTAAGTTTTGTTTATTTTATTTGATTTTACTTCTAATAAACTTCCATTATTATTATATGAACTGTAATATAGATTGGTCGCTGACGAAATGAAAAGGAAAAGAGTGTGGTACTTTGTGAAATTCAACGGCTACCCTCCCTCCGCCAATGAATGGGTTGAAGCAAAAAATGGTAATATGCGAAAATTGGTTCGCAAGTATCATAAAGCTCAAAAAGCTACAACACTCTTTCAGGTAGGCATATATTGTATGCTTTTCGTGTTTGACAATTAATTTACATTATTATTTAGAATGACTCAATAACAAATACATTTTTTAAAACTCCAGGCAAGATTATACGCCAAGGGAGGTTGAACACCATCCACCTCTTCCCTCCACACCCGTACATGGCCCTGACCCTGCTGAGGTATTGTAATTAATTAAACTTTTTGTCAACTAATTCTCCCTTTAAGTTAAAATTTAGAGCGATTGAATAATGATACATTTCCATTTCTACACTACAGGCAAGAGTCTGCGTAAATAGTGATTGCTGTGGAAGGCAATGAAATGGAACGCCTGTAAGTAATTTTGCTTTATCTAGGCCCAGATAAAAATTCAATTTTGTTATTGTTAACAACAATTGTAAGTAATAAATTTATCTTGTGATCACCAACCAGGATTCTGCGCCAACAAATATTGCTGATGCAGCCAACACGGTTCTACCGCGCAAAGACAAAAAAAGAAGAACCACGACAAAATAAGAAATAGGACGCTTGATTATTTGAAGACGCATTTTAAAAATATAAAATATGCTTTGTTGTGAGCATAATCCTATTTTGCAAAATATGATATAAGATTTACTAATGACGTTTTTGTTGCAGTGGAAACAGAAAGGCTGTTGGAAAAACACTTGTCTAGGTCAATGCAAAGAAAATAATGGACAAGAACAGCTAAAAAAATTGTAAAATTATATGTTGCTACTACTGTTTATACACTGCCAGTTTTCAAAATGTATTCCTTCTTAACATTTTTTGGTATTAAGAAAGTAATGGAAGGGGAAATGCTTTTCACACTGTCGCATCGTTGGTAAATATGATAACCCCACGCTCCCAGGATAAATATGTCACATTTGTTTTTGATCGAATTCGGGTCTCCCCACCATACTAGAAGGTTATTCCTCTGAATCACACTATTGTGGTGATTATCTATGGGCATCAGTGTTGTAACTTCTCGACCTCTGCATTGGATGAAATAACTTTTTTTTAACTATTAATAAGGTAAATCAAAAACTAATTTAACAATCCGGAATTTCCACCAGGGTCTGCCACGTCACAGCCAGAGTCCCTTACCATTGTACCATCACATTCATGTAAATACTAACTAAATTTTGCTACTAATTTGAAGTATTTTAATATACGTGTCACTAAAGACAATTAAGGAACTGTCTTAAATTATTATTGGCTAAATAAAATTTTTAAAACTTGCATTGACTTGTATTATATTCACTCGTTTTGGTGTTCTTGTTACCACTAATCACTCACACAAATTATCGAGAAAATTGATATTTTAAATAATGTAAGAAAATCGTAAAAGCTAACCAAGTTCCGATGGCTTTTGGCTAACATTATGTGGCAGCCGGCCGTTAGGGGGGCCGGCTGGAACGCCGAAAAAGAGCCGGTAGGAAAAAAATTTGAATTTTGGAAATGAAATAAAAGTTTGCATTAGCATTGCTTTTCCATATATAGGGGAGGCTATCTCTCCGAAATTGAGATGAAAAGTAATTTTAAAGTCCCATTGGCTCTCGGGGTGAAAGCAATCATCAACCATCAACCAAATATAAAAAATCAAAAATCAAAAATCAAAAAACCAAAAATAAAAAATCAATCAAATATCAACCAAAACTCAAGTTCTTGCTCATTTACACTTAAACTTGAAATTTTCGCATGCCATCTACCAACCAAAATTGCATGCTCTTGCTGATTTGACAATTAAACTCGACATTGAACAAGCAATGAGCTAGATTTTTGACTCCCAGATGGCACCGGCGGCCCGCCCAATTCCCCTTTGTTCTTATGGAAAAAATAATATCTCATTAAAGGTTAGTTTTTAGTATAGGGATATTTGGTAAGTCAATAATTATTTTTTGATGTTATATTTATTTAAAAATTAAAAAAAATTACATGGGTGGCATAGGAAATGTCGAACAGCCCCGTCCTTAACAATAGAGTAGTCCATGGCCTAACACTAGCGCATAGACCACTCAGCCAAACTATTCCATATTTGAGAATCTGTGTACTGTGTTCCTTAAATGGACTGATGCTTTATAGCTGAATGCTCATCTTCCAACAATAATATTGACAAAATAAGATTTTCAGTTGCCAAATCGGGTTTCTAAAAGCTAAACAGGTTTAATGTTACATATTAATACTGTTTACATACTATAAACATATTACTAACATAAACCCTTTTTACTCAGTTGTTAGCAATCCGAAGACAGCATGAATTGATTTGAACAGATTTCAAGTCTGTCGCCTTAACCACTCGTACATTTCTGCTATACATTTTTGAAGCAAATAAACTGTAAACTGAAATCCAAGATTTTAAGGCATGGTTACTCTTGCTACCCAGAACACTGGCTACCCATGGGGTGGACACTGGCTACCCAGACACTGGCTACCCATGGGGTGGACACTGGCTACCCAGACACTGGCTACCCATAGGTGGCGACACTGGCTACCCATATATAGGGACACTGGCTACCCATATATAGGGACACTTGCTACCCATAGAGTGCGACACTGGCTACCCATAGTTTGCTTTTTTTTTTTTTTTTTTGAAAAAAAATAACCCTTTACCCCCGACGGGCTGTCATTCTTCCGGCTATTGCAGTGGCTGTCATTGAAGATCCAGTTCCGCTCATGAGCAAGTTGTTTCTACCCAGCTAGAGTCTTCTGTCCGTAACCAACGGTTACGTCGACGTCCTGCAACCTTGAGTCCAAATGGCGACTACGTGTTCCCTCCTCAATCTCGTAGAACCCGTTTGGGATAATCACATTTTTTGTTGTTGTATATTTTGTGTTTCTATTACATGGTGTGACTCAGATTAATCACGGCTTGCTGAATAAAAATTTCCTAAATTGAAATACAGTTATTTGAATTAGTTAATGTTGATGATTGAATTTGAGACTTACTGAGACCTGTGAACTTATGATAGTGTCAACACAACTAAGATACCATGAACCATATATCTTTCACAAAATTTACTCGACACAATCTATTCATCAGGAGGAGGTCCAACATGGCTTTTCTGTTTTAATAAATTCAAATTAACTGAGTAGAATCAATACTTTATTGTGCAGTAATACTTACGGTTCTACAGATAAATTGAACAGATTTGTCTTAGCTGGTCTTAGTGAGAAATAGTGAACATTTGATTGACCATTGACGTTTCACTCATATTTAGGTAGCGGGTAGCCAGTGTCGCACTCTATGGGTAGCCAGTGTCCCTATATATGGGTAGCCAGTGTCGCCACCCATGGGTAGCCAGTGTCGCCACCCATGGGTAGCCAGTGTCTGGGTAGCCAGTGTCCACCCCATGGGTAGCCAGTGTTCTGGGTAGCCACTGTCAAATTCCCGATTTTAAGCTCAGTTTAAAAAAATTGACTCATTTAATTGAACTTCATTAATGCTTTTTTAATATCAGAGAATCACAGGCAAAATAAATAACAAATGAACGCAAATGAAAGCAAACCAGGTGGTAAAGAAAGAAGCCCTTGAGGGAGTAATTACGTGCTGGAGGTCCCTTACGGGCCTTAAATGGTCGAAATCGAATCTTCTCTGCATGACCTGCTGCCCCAATGACCCCAATGATCCCAATGACCTGCTGCCACTCTGACACATGGTTTCCTTTAACTTAACTAGCTCCAAACGATGAGGCGTTCAGGACATTGATACACCAGAATACCCATCGGTTTCTGGGTGGGGAGTGCCATACAGAGTATGTTGCATCGTTAGATGGATCCAATTAATCGCATCTGATTCTGGTTGAAGAAATCGCTGACTTACCAGGAATATGGTCTCTCAAAAGTAACTTGGTATGGCTGCAGTCTTCTTTCAGATACGCGATCAGTCGATGTAAGGCCTCGGGGCTTCTCCATAGTGATTACCTTTAAGATTTACTAGTTGTTGGGTTTTCGGCATACCAAGGGGATTCCACTACTTCAGGATGGAAAGGCATACCGTTGTTTGATTTGAATCAGGGGTTCCTGAACGAATCTAGGACCTTTGGTGACTGCTTGGGAGACCTTTTGTTTTCTTTGTCCAGTTTCCTTCTTTCAATTTTTTTTTTCAAAAATCCAAAAGCTAAGCAAATAAAAAGTTGCCCGAAATATGAAGATCGAACTCATGACCTCTGCATTATTAGCACGGCGCTCTAACTAACTGAGCTAACAGACGCGTTGAAATGAACAGACATGTACAAAAACCATCGGGAGGATATGCAAGTAGAACTAGCTATTGTGAAATCAAAGAATAAGAAAGAAGAACGTAAAGTTCTCAGTAAATAGTGTAGGCAAAGAAACACGTCGGCTTTTTCCATCGTGTAAAGCCAATGTGATAGCTACTACATTTTGGAAATTCACAATAATGGGCTTCTGTGGATAGAGCGACCATATGCCTTCCACGAAGGCGGAATGTGTAAAGAAGGAAAGTGTCCCAGATCGAAAAAGTTACTGCTTTGGCTTAAAAATTCCTAACATTCAAAAAGGTAACCTCTTCACAAGCCATCACTAGCACAGCACAGTCATCAGCCACATTCTTCAAAAGCCATCACACAACCAGCAGTGATAAAAGCAAATGATCACTTCCTTATTCCATGTGTTTTCCGCAGGGTAGACCCACCGTGAAGAAAAAAACATGAAGATAAACTCTTTATCGGTTGCCTGTGTTCTTTACTTCGATCAAGAACTCTTATTCAGCATGGCAGCAGGAATTGAAGACAAAATGGATACCAAACGCGTTCCAAAGAGGGTTGTTTGCATTCGTCACGTAAAGCAACGTGATTCTCAGAAAAATAATTGCATTTCACACACGCTCAACGTAGGGCTTGAACCCCCGGCGCTGAGATTAAGAGTCTCATGCTCTATTGACTGAACTAGCTAGGCATAGTTAATGCGTCAATGCTTAATTGTCGATAGACCTACATCATTTTTTCTGCCAAGTTCTAGAGAAAGAATTTAGAAATGCCCCCAAAACCATTGGGTGGATGTGCAAGAAGAACAAAAATGACAGAGAAAAGATTCGAACTATAGCCTCCGAAGAAACTGATGCCTAAATTCAGCGCCATGACCACTCGGTCACACAATCCCATATCACTCTATATTACGTGTTCACCGAATGTTGCATCATAGTTGAATATTCGTCAAGCAACAATATTATTGTATTGATAAAACATTTTCAGTTCCTATTTCAGGTTTCAGATCATTAAATAGGATCACTTGATCCATTGAAAAATACTAACCATGATTAAGTTATTTAAAGATTAACATTATTTACACAGAGGTATACAATACGCAGACAGGAGGAATTGAATCTGCGAGCCAAGACAGAAACAGATTGCAAGTCTGTCACCTTAACCGCACTCGGCCATGTCTGCCATATATATACGAAACAAGAAATTGTAGGCAAAAATCCAACCATATGAAGCTCAAATTAGTAGTTTCACAATACTTTTATCCCTCTTCATGGTGTGGAACTTCATTTATGCCGTTTTTATACCAGAGAAATCCAAACAAAATAAACAAATAGTTTGGTCCTCGGGGGATAACGGAATCAATGTACGAGGAAAACCAATAAAGCAACGTTGGTCTCTCCGCGGTAATAAATAGAGAATCAAACTAAAGCAATCGACACCGAGGTAAGAAAATAAAAGTAAACGAAAATAAACAAATGCTATAGACATTGTAAAGAAACTCGGAAAACCATAAATAAAAAGTCAACTAAAATCGACGATTAAATTTGTAAGGTAATAACTAACAAGAGGGTCGAAGGACAATTGTTGTCCTTTAACTCTCTACCACGATGTACCAGGAGAGGTGGGCAAACGCAGTAGGGCTTCCCCGCACTAGCATTGTGTTAATGTTATTGTTACTGAACTAAAACACCCTTAAACAATGATGTTTTATCCACAATGGCTAAACTTGGCGCCAGATTTGAGGGCCAAAACACTAGAGAACCTAGCGGCAGAAGTGAGAATAAGAACTGAAACTTGGCACAGTTCTTTCCTCTCGCGTTTGCCCACCTCTCCTGGTACATCGTGTCTCTACTTTCCCTAGACGTGGGATACATTGACTATTTTTGGTCTTCCATGCGGTAAAGAAGGAGGCCGTTGGAGCAGCCGTTACATGCTGGAGGTCCATTGTTGGCTCATAATGGCCACAAATCAAATCTTCTTTGGACGACCTGCTGCCATTCTAAACAATGGTTCCTTTCAACCAACTAACTCCAAACATTGGGGCGTTCAAGACACTGAAATACCAAAATACTCATCGGTTTCAGGGTGTCGAGTGCGCTGTTTTTCTTCTTTTTTTCTTCATCTTCTTTTTCTGCAATACAAACGGAAAGTGTGTAGGTTTGAGACAATA